>JAQPPZ010006909.1:10000000-11409665 GCA_028583015.1 Wollemia nobilis
GACCAAGTACATACCCATGCCAGTGATACAACTCAAAAATATGCATGGAGTACTCCGATTTGGATAAATAATGAACATTTACTATGAAAGGTTTGTCACCATCTTCATCCATAGGTGTTCACATTGGAAGCTGATCCAGCCCAACATAAATTAAGTTAGTCTGATTAGGTGACTCTCCCAATGATACCACTGATTCAATCAGATAGCGATGGGCGTGCGATCAACCCATCTCTTGTGTAGTCTCCAAAATAGGTTCAAAGGTTACATTTTGCATAATATACTCGCCTAACCTTGTGTTGGTGAGATGTAAAGAACCCATGGTGCAGATGACCTTGTTGACAATGCAGGTGAGGCATGCTGAGGTACCTCCTTGGCTATGTTTTGGGCTTCCTCTAATTCCATGGGGATGGGAGCCTCCTCGGTGGCTGGTTTGGGCATATACCTCTTCTATTTTTTGCCCAATTTTAGCTTTAACTTCTTTTTGTCCCGAAGCATTGCTTATGCAGTCAGTTTCAAGGAAGTAGCAATAGTGTACTCAGATCTATGTGATACAAATATTGATGGTTGAGCACATACTCTTTGTTTTTCTTCTAGATGCTTAATTGGTGATGTTTGCCAAATGTCCAAGTGCATGGATGGGAGTATGAAAATCCCTGGTAGATCAGCCATGTTCATGAATTTAAATTGTTCTCCATCTAACAACACCATGTGAACCTGTCCCTCATGAATATACTTCATGCATTGTTGCAATATCGAGGGAACACAATGCATATTCCAAATCCAAGGTCTACCAAATAGGATGTTATACTACATGGTACCTTCTATCACATGACACATAACAGGGATGGTCTTTAGGTCTACTTGAATAGGTAGGACAATCATGCCAATCATTGAACATAACGTGTCGTTAAACACTCTCAACATAAATGTAGTTGTTACAACATGTGATTTAGGCAGCTTCAAGGGACTCAATGCCTTGGTCGTTATGATGTTAATTGATGAACCAATTTTGATCAAGACCATTTTGAATGGCACGTGGTTGATACATGCAATAATATCCAATGGTGGGTTAGTCGTATCAGTGGGAACCATCCTGATTTCATGATCATAAAATTGGATCATTGGTTCTTGGCACTACTGTACATGTCCCAAAAAAATTGTGAATGCTTGAGCATCCTAGGATTTTACTTTGATAGACCTAAAAATATCCATTGAGATTCTCCCTATACCTAGGGTACTGTTGTATCAGTTCATATATAGACAACTTTGTAGGAGTTGTCTACAGTTTTTGGACTAACCTGCTCCGTATGGTCACCACCGGTCTCATTGGTGGGCTTGGAATATTTTGCGTTGGTTGTTGATTCAGCGTGGATTGTATTCTTATGGAAGCATGTAGTTGATTTGGCTTCTCATATCTCCCATACCTTATAACAACATTAACCATACCTATGAACCCCTGGATAGGTGGTTCGACACACACCTGGTTGATGTTACCAATGTTGTTATGCGGTGCCTCATGGTTTGGAAGTGGAATTTTGTAAATCCCCATGTTCTAGTTATCGGGTGCTAGTAGGTTACTTGGTACTACAAGCTCACATTTTTCTATAATGTTTTGGATAATATGCTTGAAGTACCAACATACTTCAATGTCATGACCCTTAGCTCGATGAAATATGCAAAACAGATCATCCTAGTACCCCTTTGACTTGGGTTGATTTGGATTGACCATCTTAATTTTGGGTAATTTGATTGCCTTGGCCTTACACAATTTGTGGAATATCTATGTTAGTGATTCTGTTAAAGGCATGAACTGGCGAGGTGGGTGTTACTCCTTGTTAATGCCCTTGTAGTTATTTTTGCACTTTTTGTACTGTGTAGGAGGAGGTTGGGCCTAATAATTTTGTTTTTGTTGCCCTTTATCCTCTCTTAGGAGGTTCAGTACCACTTGGTTGATGTAGGTCTACTTGCCCTTATGCTTCGTGGAGCTCTTATTAGGCCCCTCTTTCCTATTCTTAAGCTTCAAGTTGCCTTCCTGCAACTTGATGTCCTCAATTACTTTGGCTTGTGCTAAAGCTTCCTCGAATGTTGGCTACTGCTATAGTTGTAATAGTAGTGAGATGTGTTTGGCACAACTCTTGGTAAAAATTTGGGTCAATTTCATAGAAGGAATAGGGAATGGCAGCTTTACCATCAACCTCCTCCATCTCTTTTTGTATTGTTCAATTGACTCATCATCGCACTAAGATAACATAGCCAAATTGGAAAGGTTAGCCTATTTATTGATGCTAAAATAAAAGCGTTCAAGGAAAGCGTCAGCCAGTTGCTCAAAACTGGTAATTCTATACCTATTTTGCTAGTTGAACCACTCCCAAGCTAGGCCTGAGAGGGTCATGAAAAATATGTGCAAAACCAAGGCATTATTGCTAGCAATTTAGAAATAGGCATCCAAAAATCCTGTGACATGCTCCTGCACATATTTGTCACCTTTAAATTTGTCTAGCCTAGGTATAACAAAATGTTCAAGATAGATATAAGAAGGTATTGAGGGGTCCAAAGGCTCATTGTGAATGTTTCTTAAAGTCATATTTTGAGCAGTCGTGCCTTGCCTCTCAATTGCTTTTACTTTTGCTACTAAGGCTTTATACCTTTGATGATAGAAAGTCCTCCTCCATAAGCTACCATGGGGGTGGTCTTGGAGGTACATTCTTCCTCTACCGAGGTTGAGGACATTGTTATTCCTCCTCCTAAACTTGAAATTATTTAGGATACTCTTGATATTTTTCTTCTCCCTCTTCTTCTTCATATTTTTGTTACCTCTCATGTTCAAACGGTGGTGGCAGTTCTCTTGGTAGGGTACTAATATGAGTATGAACATGCCTGCGCTCTTGCTACACATCGGCTTGTGAAAAATATTTTCTCTAAATGCGCTCTCTATTCTCCACACGAATATATAGACCAATCTTAGCTAACCTATATTCCTGTTATACGCGCTCATTTTGGGTAAGGATACATTCCTCATGCATGCACTGCTCATATAGTCTTTGTCTGATGAGCCTATGTGATTGAATATTCTCTTCTTCAATGCATTGCCTTTCTAGGTGAGCATCCTCCAATTGATCTTGTAGGAGCTATCATTACTACTCAGATACCAGTCTATGTGATCTATTAAGGTCATTGGCCATGACAGGCCTCTGGTATGCATACTCTGTGTGAGTGACCTTATGGGTTATGTACCCATCTGACTAATTTGTGATGCTTTTGCCCTTGTCTATAAATATGGCATTGGCATCCTACTAAGCTCTGTGCTCTATGCCACCATGAGAGGATTGTGGATGTGTCACATAAGGGTGCTTAGAAGCCTCTTCATGTTATATAGCAATCTTAATAGAACCCCCACTATGCTCACTCAGATCATGGGTGGGTGGCATCAAAGGCTTATAGCATAGCTATTCAAGGATGCTACCTAAGCCGTTTAATTTTCTAGATCTCCACTACTCGTGTGGTGGTGTGCCATTGGCTCCCACCTTAGCCATATCAATAGTGATATTTTGATGTTCACCATGTGCAGGATTCTACACAAGCCTATGCTTACTAGTGGCCCTATTTGTGTGCCCTTGAATGGGCAAATATCTATCCCATATGTACTCTAAAGGTGGAGCCACAGATCCTCCTGCAAACCTATGACGTAATGGTACTTAGACCCCTGGATAATGTACTCTTTGGTTGATCCCGTGGACACACGTGTAATGAAGTCCTAGTAATGGATTTCGAGTTGAACACCCTCATGCTGAGAGGCTCCCTGCTCTATTTTATGCCTAGAATAATACACAAAAACTCCTCTATTAGGGGTATGCTTAGTAAGTTCCCATATTTTTGAGTTGTATCCTCTAATACTTGTCGAACAACATTCGAGAATCATATGTGGACAAGGATTCGATATGTGCTGATGTGAATTTGTTGGGACTTGGTCATGGCCTCCAGTATTGTGCCTTTACTGACCACATCGTGTCTCCATCATGGTGTACCTAGCATCTAGATTTAATATTTATTAAGAAAAAAGGGTATACAATGGTGTTTATATCGTATTAATTTTTAAAATTTAGCCCTAGACTATTTTATTTTATTTCAAGTTTTTTGTATTAGTATAGAACTCCTTATCATGTTTTGAAAAGCATTGCATGATATTATCAGTTTAAATTGGCTTTCACCTATATGCTCGTAGCTTGAAAACCTGGATGTGACTTCCAAGCCACGTAAATCCCCTGTGTGTGGTGATGAAAGTCCACACCTAAACAAGGAGCACAGGTCCTCCCAGATCCTCACCCAATCTCACCCAGTCAGTGTTATACCCTCCAAGAGAAGTACATGCAATTTTTTTAGGCTATGAATGGTTCTTGGATCTAATATTGGTCTAGTATCCAAGGGTACATAGGATTTGGACCAACAGATGGAAATCACGTCACCAGCATTTAAGTGCCAAGTGGTGTGTATGGTTAATTTTAATTTACATAAAATAAAAATGCATAATACAACACAATGATTGTTTCTTATGTGTAATGTAAAAGAAATATTTTATTTTTAGAGATGCATGCTATACTCTACATGATTTTTTGACAATGCAAACTAATATGCAAATGGCCACTACTTGGGTCTCAAACATGCAAACCCACACACAATTCTAATATAGCACAATGTATTCTAGGGTGGACTGCAATCAAAGATCCGTTGTTCCTAGCAGTGCCTATCGAAAACCAATAAAGCGATAATACCAAGAACTTAGTTCCTTTTAACCTTCTTTTTTTTATTATCCTACTTAATTTCCATTTTTATAATTTTGGAAAAACACAGGTAGAGAGAAAAATGACAGAGGGTGAAAATGGAGCCTACCTTAGGTCCTCATCTGATTAATATTTGGATCACTATTGTCTGTTGTGCCTATTGTAAACCACGGGTCTAGTCTATGGTCTACACTGTAAACTGCATGTTAAACCTATGGTACAATTGTTGGCCCATAGCTGATAGCTATGGTCTGTACCTGCAATTCCAAAAATCTAAGAAACAACATCTAGATCACTTATTTTGTGGAGTTCCACTGTGATCGCCTTCTAATCTATCCCAAAATGTGTGCACCTGTCTAGGGGTGGCTTCATGGAGAAGACAAGAACAAGAAGAGGTGGTTGGGATAGTTGGATTAGAAGATTCTATCCTTTAACCACCTTCTTCTAGAACAAATGGCCATTCAAACTGATTTGGCTTAGATGAAGGCCAACTAAAATTTAGTTAAGATCGTAGGTGACAGCTGCGGTCCAGAATATAAACTACAGGTCTTAGTCATGATTTAATCTATAGATCGTAGGTCTCAGCTATAGTTCAGGCTAAATAGGCCAAGGAGCCCAAATTGAGTGGTTAGAACCATTGCTCTATCTTTGAGTCTATCCAAGATATTCCATATGGTCTTGTAGCATGTCCATATGAGTAGTTGCCATTGATATGACACATTTTAGGTATCTACAAATTGCTTTTTAAGCAATATTTCCATGAAATATTTTACAAAAACTTCCCATTTCAACTTTTTGAGATTTATTTTAAGTTTATTTTTATATGTATTCCACCATGTAATCTATGTTTCTCCCAGATGAGCAAGACCAATGTGGTTTTCATTTCAGAGGAGTAATTTCTCATGGAAAAATAAATTTAAAGTTCATCTAACCATGACTCAAGTTCATCTTCACCTCCTTTCCTAGTGAACTTAGTCACCTTAATATACTTGATATCTTTACCCATTTCTCTCGCTATACAAGCCTTGTTTTCTCGATCCTCGATATCTTCAACTTCCCTATTTTTAGGATTCTCATTCACATAATTAAGATGATTTCCAACTTCTAGACTTTCCATCTCATGGTTGTTGTTGTTGTATTGTGAAATAATATATTTTAGAATCTTATTAATTTGAACCTGCATTATGGAGATCATAGTAGTAATATTCTAAATATATTTATTTGAATTCCTAGAACTTTCTCCTACTTGTCTAGGTTCAAAACTATTTGAACTAGTTTGTTGCAAAGTTCCTTTCTTCTTACTTCTTGATCTTATCACCATTTATCTTGAAGTTAAGAGTTGTATTAATTTTTATTCTTTTTCATTGTTGAAATTCTATAGTTTATTCCACTAACTAGGTATCCTAAAGTAAAGAGTTGTATTATTACTAGGTTATTTCTCTAGTTTATTCCACTAACTCTAGTTGTTTTTCATACACACTTGAAAATAAGGAGTAAGTAAGTCAAAAGATATAGACGTCGAGTAATTTTCCAAAAGAGTCTAAGGTATACCGCTTAAAACCCATGGATTATGGAGGGTTCGCTTAGCTCTTCCACTTTCAAATGACTATGGATCTATTCATGGGAGAAAGGAAATCAGACATTGGTATTCTCAAGTATTGACCTTGTCCTTACCAAGTGTGCATCATTTAGAGTTATGGAATTTATATTTTGAGTTTCTCATGCTTTTTTTCTTGCCCAAATATTTTGCTGACCTAGATCTAACTAGAATCCACTAGTTACCCTGGTATCAGATACCAACTGTAACAACCCCAATTGTTACTACTCATCCATTAATTTTTTTTTTGTTCCTATACTTATCTTTTTCTACCTTTAACTCCCTGAATAATATAATAATGATCTAATATGAAGATATCCCAAATGAATAGTAAGTAATCCGAGCCACAAAAGATTAATTCAAAGCCACACTTGAGTAGAAGCACCAACTTCTACAATTCATTCAAAGCCACTCATAAGTAGGAGCACCAAATCCTACAATTCCATCATGCCATCACCAAATGGTATGAGGATAATACAATGGCTATGTCCATCATGTCATCACCAAATGGTATGAGGACGTTTCAATGGTTATACCATTATTTTAGGAGAACTATCCCTCACCAAAGGGAATCGTCTCCTCCTCTCCATACTATCCATGAAGACTAGTAATTAGGATAAAATCATTAATCTATTATTCCTTGTGAAAAATTACATATGACTTGGGATATTTGTCTTAAGAATCATTATAAAATTTACTCATTTACAAGGTGTTGATGATTTGGTGATTGTTTATTATTTTTTGATTGCATTGAGTATTTGGTTTGCTTCTAATTCCCTTAGATTAATGGTGTAAACATCATTTTGTCTCTTATTGTTATGAAAGTCATCCATAAGTTTCCTTCTACACTAATTTAGTCAATAAGAGATAGAATTTTATACACATCCATTAATGATATAAAACATTACAATTCTCAATGCTATATATTTGACAAGATATAATAATCAAAATATTTTCTATTTACTTGATCAAATTCCAATGCAAATATCATCTATCATTTAGTTGAGGTAAATACTACATTATGAGGACTCCATCTCTACTAAACATAATATTGTAATCAAAATACATAAAATGTTACAAAATCATGGCTGATTATATAACAATTATTTCAGCCATTCAAATTACAATTTATCTCAAAACAATCTTAAACATAATGAACAATACAATAGTCTTCAAAATTATTGTTTGGTTCTTCACTAGATTGTCTGAGTTCTTCATGGTGTGAGATATGATAGTGAAAGGATAAAGACAACTCGAATGCAAATATGCCAAATTCATTTCAATCAAACCATGCTTATCTTATGCAACCATGCATCAATCATTTGTCAAATGTATATCACATTTCAAAGATATCACCAAGCATGAATTTCCACAATTCATCCATCTTTAATATTTTTCATTATAAGGATTATTTTCTTAATCCCATTCATCATAAAAGTAATTCATTTGGATTATCACCAATCATATGGAAGAGTCCCATACCTCTTCCAAGGATGAACACCAATTCATCCTTCCCAAAACTAGAAGATATTCTTCCATACTTCTAGTTGGTTACATTCATTTACAAATTTCATCATAATACATATAATGGAATATAAATGCAAAATATATAATTTCACTTGTTCAATCCATTCCCTCAAATTAAAATCAGTTACTTTCCATTAATTTATGATATTCAACATATAGCATAAGTTGAATTCACCATCTACTTATAAACATAGAAATTTGCATGGTATAGCTTTAATTTTCCAATTATTCATTTAGGTGTCAAATTTATTTTAAAATTACACCATAACATTTGATTTTTATAGTTTACAAAATAAAAAAGAAAGAGAATTACTAAATAATTCAAACATACTATCTTACTCTTATTTCAACTTTAAGGTTTCTCTAAATTGCACAAAATTCATCGATTAATCCTTATGGAAACAATTTGAAGGAAGTCTATAAAATCTATTTTGAGGTCCATTATCTAATTTATCAATCACCTTTATAACCATACATAAAAAACCACCATGTTGATACCCCTAAGTTTTAGATCTTGTTCGAATAAGCATTGTGGGATTACCATAAAGTTTTAAAAAATCACAAGTTGTATTTATATATTCATTAAATTTGTCAATTTAATTGGTTTCACTTTTATTCAAATTCCTAAAACCATGAGGACCAATTAAACCTGCGGTGCTAAGAGTGGATATGTGATAGAGATATCTACTTCAAACAGTACATGTAGTTATTCAAACTAGATGCTCAAGGAGGGATATAGGACGTATTGACCAGTATTTCATTCAACATTATGCCAGTGATGTTGTGTGATTACCTACGGAGATCTAGGGATCAATTTTTTATGGCAAGCCTTTTCCAAATTTTCAACTAAAATGAGGCAACTTATAGTGTCTCTGTACTTGCATCATGATGGTGAAGTTGCAAAGCATGCAACCACATTCCATTATGCAAAGTGAAAGGTTGTAACTGAATATCAAGTTTTGATGTGGCCCCTAATTTTCTAGTCCAATTCTGATAACCATTATGGTGTTGATGGTACAGGAGTCATATTATGACATCAACTACAATAGTATTACATTGCCTCTGCATATAGCAACATCATAATTGGTATGGCTATAGGGTGATTTCAAACCATAGTAATTATCACAGTAGAGAGTTTTTTGACCATAATGCTAGTATTTTAAACAATTACTTTATCTCGATTGAGAGGTGACTACCATAGGATTTTAGAGTGCATCAAGTCACAAGCCTGGAACATTCCTATCATGGTAGAGTAGCGGCTTGTTGAATAGAATTAGGATGAATGGGGAAATGATTTGATACTATACCTAGTTATAAATACATATAGAGCTTAATATATTAACATAGCAAAAATAACCTACATGTTGGTCTATGAATCATTGGTGATCATATAGTTATCTAGAACAATAGTCAACGAGTAAATACAAATAGAGGGGTGACTATATCATACTAACATGTGCATAGGCGATGTTTGAATAGGGTGGAAATATTATCCTACTACATTCTGTTATATCTAATCACATGTGGTGAGGGTATAATAAATGAATACATACTATGTTATCTGATCAATATATCGATCCAAAGAAAATAAATTACAGACCATAACATTGTTGGTATACTATAGATTGAAGCAAAATCAAAATATCGTAGGTGTAGAAGGATATGATTTATCATCATGGCTTAAGTCCACAATATGGCATATATTTCTAGACACTTAGACCAAGGCACTTAAATGAATATTGGGGGAAAAAGTTTCTAATTCACTTAAACTAACAAAGGTGGATTAAAAACATGTTTGTTTTTATTTTAAAACATGTTTCAAACAAGTCATTGCAAAAGGATACCAACAGATTTATAGGCTATCTATTTAAAAGTAAAT
Source organism: Wollemia nobilis (assembly GCA_028583015.1). Lineage (NCBI taxonomy): Eukaryota > Viridiplantae > Streptophyta > Pinopsida > Araucariales > Araucariaceae > Wollemia > Wollemia nobilis. Next base: position 10,009,782 of record JAQPPZ010006909.1, read on the forward strand.
AGAAGTGGAAAGCTCCCACCTAGAGCTCCTACAAGGTATTGACTTGCTTTTGTATGCTTTCCTTTTTCTCCTCCTTCTTCTTCCTCCTTCTAGCCTTCTCCAGCCTAACATGACCCTTTCTCAACTACTATGGTAATATATAGCTCTATTTCCTCTAGACAAGAAGATACCATTTTGTTATCTTTTATTATTTTTCTTTCTTTCCTATGCAGATTTTCTAGAAGGGTGTCTCATTTTTCTTGTATCTACCATCCCTTAAGTCAAATACAACTATTTAACATATGGGTGGTTTAAAAATGAGACAAATGAGGAATATCTACTACCAATTTAACCATTCTATGGCAGCCATGTGGAGCAAGAAATAATCATTTTAGGATAATAAAATATTTTTATCATTTTGGTCCAATCATAATTGGACAAATTGGTAGGAGAACAATCTACCTAATTCTTTTTCTTAAGATGGATGCAATTAGGTTAATAATCATATTCAAGAAAATAAATATTTTCTTTTAGAAATTTCTCAATTTAATATAATAATAAATATTATTAAATTGTATGGCATTTTTCAAATGCATAAAATATTTCTAAAATAATTTGTAAAATGCAAACCATTATTTAATGTGCATTTTCAAGGTAATATTCAATTATGCCAATCTCATGCAAATTAATTATGCAATTAATATATATCACACAAATGGCATACACAAGAAATCGATGCAATGCTCATTATTTCCCATCACCATTTTTCCTTTAAGTGGGAAGGTATTTTAGAATAATTTTCAGTTATCACCACCCATCATGAAGACAACTAGTGATGATGAGAACATGAACCTTACCTATTGAGTTGTCCTTGTCATAATTTCCCTTCTTATATCTGGTGGTCAATCTTCCACCTTCGAGAAAACATGTTCTTGCAATAAAGTAATGCAACATAGCATCATTTTATCTTGAAAAAAATAAACATATTGTAAATATATCAAGCATTAAAATCAGCTATGAATACACAAATAGCATCTTAAAAGAGTTCTTCCAAGGCGGGATGTGATAAGGCTCATTACTTGAACACTTAATTCAGATTACTACTTAACTTCAATAAATACCTTATTAGAATTTGAAAGTTACGAAATAGAAGTTTACATTTTAATTCCTCAAAGAAAGTGCAAAATATAATTTTTGTTAAGGATCATTGCCCACACATTAATAGGAGTTAGATACATTATTCCTATTATCTAATTATTGAGAAGAGGACTATATTATGGAAATTGCAGTGATCATTAGTGCATTTGAAACTACTTTGAGAGCTTATTAACAAGAGCAATAATGTGAGGTTATTAAAGTACATTAAGTTGGAAATATTATTGGTTCATTGCACTATACTAGTTGTTCATTAAACTAGTTACTGTATCGCCCAAATTTTTCACACCCTTACCTTCAGGCTAAAGGATCCATGCCCGGAAGGGGGATGCAAAAAGGATGGAACAATACCTCGGATGGAGAGGCCCTTTGAAGGTCACACCTCTCGGGGGAGGGGTATAAAGGTGAATTTTTGACGAATGGTGGGGTTCACTAGGAAACTTTGAGTGGCAGTTTCCATGCCTAGGTTGAGAATGGGTTTGATGTGTTCATTTTATGTTCAATAATTCAGATTCCTAGGTTGGACAAAATGAAGCTAAGATATTCTATATGAAAATTCTAATTTATATGAAGACAACAAACATAAATGAATCCTAATGCGATTAAATACAGAGAATATGTTGAATGGAGAAGAGTACACCTGATTTCTGATGTCTGATGAAGATTCTGAAGCTTGTAGGATTCCAGATCATCTCGAATATGACAAGATCATCTGTAATTGTAAAAAATCATCCCAAATCATAGGCGATCGTCTGAGATCACCCAGGATCATCAGTGACCTGACAAATTCATCAGACGAATTTTTTAGAAACCTACAATCAAGAAAAAAGACACCAAAAACCAAAAATACTATTGCAATAATGATGCAAAGTGATAGAAATGAGAATGTAAACAAATTTGAATATCAAATTAAATGAGATGCAATTTTTTGGTAACTTATTTTGAATTTTATCATGCAATTATGCTAAATAAGGTGAAATCCAAGATGCAAAACATAAGTAAATTAATATAATGCACCAATAAATAAAGAAACGAGGTAGAAAATGCAAACTCGGGACTCTGATTACCCCCAAGCTGAATTGCAGTCAAGATCATCTGCAATCATATGAGATCATTGCCTATCTTGATAGGATCATCTAAAATTGTGGTTGAATCACCTGTGACGATCTGAGCTATCTCCGACTGAAACACAGTGAAATCCCTGCAACAAAAACTTGAAAACACAAATGCGAATTATGGGAGATCAAGGAGGGAGTCAGGGAAATCATGGGATCAGACAGTCAGGGAATTAGAGGATCAAGGGGATAAACTAGAAAAATCCTAGTTTATATAGGATTAGGGAGAGGTTAGGAGGTTGGGGATCATCCCAATCTGGGAGATCCTCAACGTGGGAATCTCCAACCGCGTAGACACGCTTCTGCCCAAGTTGGAGAGGTCATTGGAATAGAAGCTAATTATGAAAATTTGGTTTTGGGACGAAATCGTCTGGACGTTTTGTTCCAGATGAATTCATCCGATTTGGGATGATATCATCAAATCGACGATGATATCGTCCAATGGTCAAAACAACTTCTAAAAATGGCACAAAAAATGAGGTGAGCGGTTAACGGGCGGTTTTGGGGTTAAAATTCAAATTTTTACTTTTTACTGATGGTTTAACTATGCCAATTTTAGGGTGCTACACTTTATGAGAAAGCAAAAAATTATTCCATTTTTTAGACAACGATTCTAGGTCAAATCATACGACTGTTTGCTATGGTGCCCCCTCCGAGTTTTTACCCAAATCGAACGTTTGAGGTAAAAGCACAAAAAAAAAATTGAAAAAATGTCATTTTAAAATAAAAATAAGAAAAATAGGGTAAAACCCTAATTCATTTTTACTGTTCACTTTCGTTGTTTCAGAGCTCTACAGGCGAAATGGTGGAAACGGTGCACAAATGCATATTGTACATAGACTATTTATTTTGAGATGATTGAGTATGCCAGGGTATAGATTGTGGCATACCAATCCATTTTGATATGATGTATATACTTCTTGATACATATATGATGTTCTTTTTATGATATAACTTGTGCATATGTTTTATGATGCTTTAATATGTTGATTGACTATTCATGTAATTATGTCGTTGAAAATATTATAATTTTATGTCATGCTATAAAATTAAATGGAATAATTTGATGTAAACAAACTGGTTGGTGTGGTGTGTTTTGATGAAAATAAAGTGACTTCTAACAATAATTTCAAAGGACATTGTCGCTGTTACATGACCATTTCATGGAGTCATCGCTCGCTAGGTCATTAAGCTAATCCCGGTATGAGAGAAATATTTCTAAAAGTGAAAGGGTGTTTAAGAGACTTTCTTAAGACTTTGTGTTGTGATGATGAAAAATGATGATAGTGATGATTTTTTTTCAGATTTCCATGAAAGTATTATGCATGAAATATTAAAAATATGATTTTTGCTAGGCATAAAATTCCTAAGTATGATAGAAATTTGAACAATTCCCTAGGAATTATACCATCGTCACAAAAAAAATGAATGTTGACATAATGAAATGAAATAGGAAAGTTTTCGTTCTTTTTAAAGCATAATTGTGTAACATAATGATTTAAGCCATATGCTTTTATGGATTAAATAAATGGGAAATAAAATTAAAATGATGGTTTGCGTTAGGCATAGAATTTTAGGTATAGACTTATACCATCATCACGAAATCCAAATAAGAAAGTGATATAATAGTTTTATTGCATAGTTGATTTTTTATTTTGAGATAAATAGAAAATATACAAATGAGGACTTGCACTAGGCATAAAATTCCAAATAAGGTTTAGGAACTATACCATCATTGTGAAAGTCAAAAATATTTAAATGTGACTTTATTGCTAGATTTTGAACATGTTTTGCAAGAAAATTTTGGATTTTTGAAAAAAAATGTATTTAATTGATTTTATGCTAAGCAGATATTCTCAAGTAAAAAAATCAAATTATTCCAGAAGATTTGCATAAATATTTTAAATTATTTCAAAGACAAATTTGACATTTATAAGGAACCCCATGTGCATAAGTGAGTTCATTTTCGATCTTGATCTATCATAATGATACAAAATATCTCAAACACAAATATGTGTGCAATTGTATTGTTCATTTATCAATTTTGAGCAAGATAATTTGATATAAGTAATTTGAATTAACCAAATGAGTGTTCGTTGACCGTGATTTATATGCATGTAATTGTACCATACTACTATGTAATTCAGGTCATCAAGAGCTAGCTGATCCATGAGCGGACATAGGTCTATACAAAAGAAGGTCGCTAATGTGACAGACATATCACCATGCTAGGATTTACCCAAGGCCAAGCGGGTTGGGCACAAACCACCTGTTATGGGGCTTACCTCATAGTTTTCAAATAATTGAGAATTCCAGGGATTCAAGCTCATTCACCCTTCTTTTCTTTCAAAGGGGGGAAGGGATTTATTGCTTTTTGCTTTTTCTTTTCTTTTCTTTTTCTATTTTTTTTGTTATTTTTTTGTATTTTACTTACCATTGAGATAATGCTGAAATATTGCTGAGATGGTACAAAATTTAAATGCTTCTGAATAATTTCTCTTTTTCTCATGATTTTTCTTGCTTTTTTTTTTTTTAGACTAGGGATACTTGCTCGGATTGGCTGTAGAGCAAGGGTTTTTTATTTTGGGTAGGGGTGAGCTTGTCCTTTTGTCAATTCTCAAATATTCTAGACCATGTGCATGATAGGATAGCAGGGGAAAACTTTCACTCAAGAGACCACTTCTACTAAGTAGCATCATTTTGAATTTGCAATGAAATCATTTTAATGTGAAAAGGTGTACTTGGTTCAAGTAAATAACAAGATCAGTTCTCTATGCTCAAAACTTTATTTAATTCAACTGTGGACTTTGATATAAGAGAGATTAATAATCATACCAAATAAGATCAAGATATTTATTCATGTGAGTGTGAAAGTGAGGGATTCTAGATAAATGCTAATTTATCCAAAATAACTAAAAATATAAATGCAATACTTCAAGAATTGATAGGTGCAAAATAGAAGATGTTTTTGAGGATTTTTATGATTTTGATTTTTTTTTTATTGTAATTTATAAATTGAGAGAATACATAATATTATTGGTTTTGAATTTTTTATATGAATTACTAATATGAGACAATATGTATAATATATACAGTGACGAAATTACCAGATTTATGCATAATAGTGCTTAAGATGCATAATTTTCATAGGTTCTTTAAGATCTTTGCCATCTAAGGTAGCTAATATGTATGCTCTCGATCCAAATTTAGTAGTGATAATATATGGCCCAAGCCAGTTAGGCTCAAATTTTTCTTTAAGGTCTTTAGTTGCATTAGTATTTTTTTGATTTTCTTTTAAGAGGAGGTCACCGTTCTCAAAGGATCGATTATGAAATTTCTTGAGATATGCTCATTTGAGCTTGTTCTGGTAGGCACGAAGATGCTCCAAAGCATTAATGCACTTCTTATCTAGGATTTCTAGCTGACTAAATCTACCAACATGATATTCATCTCCTACTTCAGTATCTTGAAGTAGCAGAGCCAAAGAAGGAACTTCTAGTTCAAAGTGAAAAATAGCTTTTGCACCATAAACCAAAACAAAAGGTGAAGTTCCCGTGGGAGTACGAATGCTAGTTCGATAATCCCACAAAGCAAGATATAATCGAATGTACGAATCACGACCAAATTTATTGACCAGTCTCTTGAGGATTTTAATTAATGTTTTATTAGATGCTTCTGCTTGGCCATTACCCTAAGGATAATAGGGAGTGGACCAACGATGTTGAATTTTATATTTTTGACATAGTTTCTTTACATATTTGTTTTTTAAACAAGTTCCATTATTTGAGATGAGATTTGCAAAAATTTTGAACCTACAAATAATTTGATTAAGAATAAACTTGGAAACTTGTGTTCTAGTGCAAGAAGCTAAGGGCATAGCTTTGACCCACTTCATAAAATACTTGGTGGTGGTTATGATGAATTTGTGTCCATCAGATGACACAGGATTGATTTTTTTGATGATGTCTAAGCTCCATTTTGAAAAGGGCCAAGGAGATGGAATAACCTGTAGTTCTTGTGCAGGAGCATGGACAAGGTCAGTGTGTTTCTGGAACTTGTCACAATGGCACATGTAATCATGTGCATCATTATCCATGGTAGGCCAAATATATCCTATCCTAAGGAGCTTCTTAGCAATGGCGCTACCACTAAAGTGTCCCCCACAAGATCCATTGTGGGCTTCACTCAAAGCTTATCTATACTCTTCTAGATTCAAATATCTTAATAGGATACCTTCAAAATATCTCCTATAAAACGTATTTCCAATTATTACGAAGCGACTTGCTCATCTATGTAATAATCGGTGCTGGTTTCTATTAAAACCTTCAGGGAAGGTCCCATTTTGAAGAAAATTGAGGATGTCTATAGCACCCTAAAATTGGCATAGTTAAACCCTTAGTAAAAAGATCAAAAAATGAATTTTAACCTCGAAACCGCCCGTTAACTACTCCCCCCATTTTTTGTACCATTTTTAGGAGTTGTTTTGACCGTTGGACGATATCGTCGTCGATCAGAAGAAATCATCCCAGATCGGATGAATTTGTCTAGAATAGAACGTCCAAACGATTTCATCCCAAAATTGAATTTTCATAATTAGCTTCTATTTCAACAACCTCTCCAACTTGGGTAGAAGCGTGTCTGCGTAGTTGGATATTCCTCCGTTGGATATCTCCCATATTGGGATGATCCCCAACCTCCTAACCTCCCCCTAATTCTATATAAACTAGGATTTTCTTAGTTTATCCCCCTGGATCTTCTCCTGACTCTCTCCCTGGTTGATTTTATCCACTATTTAGCTTTGGTATGTTAAGACGTCCTATCTACCATTGTTTGCACTCATAGTTTTAAGTTTTCATTACAGGTTTTCACTGTGCTTCAGTTGGAGGAAGCTCGGATCATCGCAGGCAATTCCACATGATTTTGGATGATCCTGTCGTAGATCAGTGATGATCTCGTACGATTGGAGGTGATCTCGACTACAGTTCAAATTGGGGGCAATCAGAGCCCTGAGTTTGCATTTCTCATCTTTCTTCCTTATTTTATTATATATTAGCTTGATTATTTTCATTATGCATCCTAGATTTCACCTCATTTAGCATAAATGCATGATAAAGTTAAAATAAATTATTAAAACAATGCATTTCCTTTAATATGCTATCTAGATTTATCAGTTAAGAATTTATACTCTCATTTCTATCATTTTGCATTATTCTTGAAGTTGCATTTTTGGTTTTTGGTGTTTGTTTCTATGATTTTAGGTTTCTGAAGAATTTGTCTGACGAATTCGTCAGATCAAAGATGATCTTGTCTGATTTTAGATGATCAACTATGATCTGGGATGATTCTGTACAATTGCAGATGATCCTGCCATATTCAGGACGATCTGGAATCCTACAAGCTTCAAAATCTTCATCAGACATCCTGAATCAGGTGCATTCTTTCTCATTTAACATATTCCTTATATTTAGGATTCATTCATGCTTTCTATATTCATATAAATTGGCATTTTCATATAGAATAGCTTAGATTCATTTTTGCCAACCTAGGAATATGAATGATTGAGTATAAAATGAACACATCAAACCCATTCTCAACCTAGGCATGGAAACTGCCACTCAAAGTTTCCTGGTGAACCCCACCATCCATCAAAAATTCACCCTTATACCCCTCCCCCTAGAGGCACAATCTTCAAAGGGCCTCTCAGTTCGAGGTATTGTCCCATCCTTCTCGCATCCCCCTTTCGAGCACGGATCCTATAGCCTAAAGGTAAGGGCGCAAAAAATTTGGGTCAGTACATTTTGGTAAACCCAACATGAAACTAAAAGCCTTTTGAAAACAAACAAAAATAAATAAATAAATAAATATAAATATAAATATAAATGCATTATTAAGAACATCTAGAATCATTAGAAAATTGTTAAAATTGCATATCAGACTTAGATGGTAGATTATAATAAAAGACGAGCTGTCACCATAAATGTTGAAAATCAATTAATAGCCATAGAGATTACGTCTGTGCTTAGAGTACCTCAAACAAATAGAGTCCAATATTTGTGGGACAAACTTTATAGGATATTGGATATTATTTCATCTAGATCTGCAGAACTTAGGCAAATTAATAGGTTTGTCCTAGATAGAATCCTGGATCCCGATCAGGTGGCTTTGTACCATGAACTTCAGAGAGCTTGCCATAGGTGGTTAGCAGATAAAAGAGCACTTGTGTCTTCATAATTGTACACCTTTGAGGAATACCTTGAGAACTTAGTTGTAGTACATAAGTTTATATCTCGTATAGAGGATCAAGAAGTCATTCTTACGGATAGAAAGAGATGGAATAGAGTTCCTAGAGCTGTGTTGTATCAATAGTATTACCATGAACTTTATTTTTACAGGTCAGAGTCTGAAACAGATCATATTACTATAGCACACTTTGTCAAATTCTTGAAAAACCATTTCCAATTTGAAGAGGAGCATTTTATGACTCATGATGAACTTGATCCTATTAATGATATCCATAAAATATTTATAGAAAACTAAGTCATTCTTTTTACTATTGTTATTCTTTTTGCAACTAGAATGCTATTTGTTATCTTTATAATAATATTATAAAAAACAAAAAAACAAAAATCAAAACATTTCCTTTTTATAGTAGGTATATAATTAAAATATATACCTCTCAAACCTATCGCATATATATGTATATATAAGTGTATATATTTGCTGAAATCTAAGTTTAAGCACAAAGCCTAGACTTAGGAATGGAAAACAGACCGAAGAAGAAGAAGATTGGTTAGGAAAACCATTAATTGACCAAAATGCCCCTCCTGAGGACCAAGTTCAGGAAGAATAAATCTTAGACCAACAAGAAGAAGAGCTTTTTGTAAGAAATAAATAGGAATAAAATGTTAGAGAGGAAGGATCCTCATCCCCTAAAATGTCTTCGGGAGGAGCTGTCACTTTTGAAAACATGGAACAATTCTAGAAGTTCATTAATACTAATATTGGTGTTCTTAATAGAGCAGTCCATATGGACAAGGATCGAATTAGTGACACTCAAGCAACTCTAGAAGACGTATTTCATGCACGCACTAATCCCTTGTCCTTTATTGATCAAGAGAGTGATCAAGCTGGACCATCCAATTTGGATATGGCAGCTATGATCCAGAACATGCAATAACAACAGGTTACCAAACCATCTAAAGTGCATGTTAGCAAGCCTAGGGTCATTCCCGCACAAAATAAACCATCATTTACTACTTTATTTTGCCAAGATATTGATCAACATACTTCAAATCAACAAAATCCCAAAACAAAACCAAACACCAATTACCAACAATCTGGGATACAACATAATACTATTATAAATCCCCTTCATAATGCTCTTCCTACCAACACTTTGCATAATAGCAATATAGCATCTAATCCTTATGTTACATCATCATACACTCATAAATCCCATGCCTATGTCCCACCGAACCAATATGGTGGACAAACTAGTAATCTTGAAGCCATGGTGAAATAGTTAGTTTCCCGCATGGATCAGATAGATCCCTACCGTCCCTCGTACAATTATCGAGAGATGTGTAGTCAGCCTTTAGATCCTATAGTCATAGCACATTCATATCCTAAACATTTTCCTATGCCTATCCTACCCATATATAAAGGAACGAAAGATCCTGTAGAGCATCTTCGTATGTTTAGGATAGCATGTCATGATATATCACATGATGACTTATTATTGCTAAAAATGTTCCCAAAAAGTTTAGGAGGAATGGCATTAGAGTGGTATTATCAATTACCCACTAATTCTTTGAGGAATTTCAAAGAAACAACCGAGTCTTTTGTTCATAAATTTACTGCCTACATCGAAAGGCATGTGACCATTAAAGACTTGTACAACTTAAAACAAGACAAAGATGAATGCTTTGCTGATTTCCTAGCTAGGTGGAGACAATTGATAGAAAAATTGCACTTTGTGTTACCTTATAGGGAGATGTTGGACATATTTATTAATAATTTGCAAGAGCAATTATCTTACGAATTATCAACTGCTACCTTGACCACCTTCGATCAGACTATAGACTTAGCCCGAAGAGTGGAAGATGATCTCATTAGGAGAGGACAACTTAAAAAGAAAGACGATGAGAAAACATCCATAAATCAATATAAGAATAAACAAGTTGTGGGTGATGGAGTCACTGATAGTAGAAATATTGCTATTGTTAATGTTGCGAAGACAACGAAGAAGTTTATACTGAAACCTCTTGATAAACCTCCTCGAGAATTTACTAGGTTAAATCAACCTTTATCAACCATTCTACCACAATTATTTTTTTGAAAAATTTGAAAAAACTTGTATTAAAACAGAGAACAATTACAAAAGGGAGTAAACACATCCCAGCCGAGAGCAAGAAGCAAGATTACAACAAGGCGCGAAAACGCGACATGTCGCGAAATCGTGACATGTCGCGATATCGCGACAACAACCCAACCGAGGCCGCGCCAGAGAAACAAGTCGCGAAATCGTGACATGTCGCGAAATCGCGACAGCCAAGCCCCGAGGCACCTAAACACCAAAAGTGTCACGAAATCGTGACGGCACAACCTCAAGGCGCCCAATCACCAAAAGTGTCACGAAATCACGACGAGATTTCCAAAAGGCGCCTGATCACCAGAAGTGTCGCGATATCGCGACGAGTTCTCCCCTTGGCGCCAGTGCTTCAAAAGAGTCACGATATCGCGACGAGTTTTCCCCATGGCGCCAATTCTCCAAAAGTGTCACGAAATCACGACGAGTTTTCCCCTTGGCGCCCAAACTGCAAAAGTGTCGCGATATCGCGACGAGTTCTCCCCTTGGCGCCCATTCATCAAAGGTGTCGCGATATCGCGACGATTTTTCCCCATGGCGCCAATTCCCCAAAACTGTCACGAAATCGCGACGAGTTTTCCCCTTGGCGCCCAATCTTCAAAATTGTCGCGATATCGCGACGAGTTTTCTCCTTGGCGCCCAACCTTCAAAAGTGTCGCGATATCGCGACGGTTTTTCCCCTTGGTGCCAGCTCTCCAAAAATGTCGCGATATCGCGACGATTTTTCCCCTTGGCGCCCATTCAGCAAAAGTGTCACGATATCACGATGACTTTTCTCCTTGGCGCCCAACCTTCAAAAGTGTCGCGATATCACGACGGTTTTTCCCCTTGGTACCAGCTCTCCAAAAATGTCACGATATCGCGACGATTTTTCCCCTTGGCGACCATTCAGCAAAAATGTCGCGATATCGCGACGGATTTTCCCCTTGGCGCCTATACTCCAAAAGTGTCGCGATATCACGACGATTTTCCCCCTTAGCGCCCATTCTCCAAAAGTGTCACGAAATCGCTACAACTTCCAGCCACAGGCCCCGACGGTGCAACAGGTCACGAAATCGTGACAGCCTCCCTCCAAAGGCCGCGACGGTGCAACATGTCACGAAATCGCTACAGCTTCTCTCCAAAGGCAGCGACGGTGCAACAGGTCACGAAATCGCTACAGCTTCTCTCCAACGGCCGCGACAGCGAAACATGTCACGAAATCGTGACAGCTTGCCTCCAAAGGCCGCGACGGTGCAACAGGTCGCGATATCGCGACAAAAACCACCCTTAGCATTTTCTTTGTTCATTGTCTCAAGGATCGTTCCAGGCCCTGCCTAATCACTTCATCCTCCAAAGGCATGTCACTGTGCAGCTGCACCCCTACCTCTTTCTCAGCACCCATCTTCGCAAGGAAATCGGCCGCTTTATTTAGATTTCTACTCACATAAACAGGGATCACGTCATCTAGTTCTCTCCATAGTTCCTTGATTTGAGAGACCAAAATCCTCAACCTCCATGCTTTCAAAGCAAAGTTCCTCATGCAGTCAAGAGCTCCAACCAATATTTGAGAGTCAGATTCTAGAATTATCCTCCTATGGCCCTGATTAACTGCCCAAATAGAAGCAGCTTTGATAGCAATGGCTTCAGCTTCGTTATTTGTGGTTCTGCCCAATCCTTGCAGTTCCCAATAGAGCACGGTGCCCTCGTGATTTCGGCAGACCACACCAATGCCAGCACTGCCCGGATTGCCCTTAGCAGCTCCGTCAGTATTGATTTTAATCCAACCGTCGGGAGGAGGTTTCCAGCTAGCTCTGACCTGTTCCTCTTGCTTTTCAACTCCCTCATCCATTGGCCCCGAATCAACCTGAGATTCCTCATTTGCGTGGACGGCAACTATTTCAGTGACTTTGCTCCAGATGACCTGCCAAACACCATCAAGCGTGGAAAACGTTTCTCAAAATATTCTTGCATTTCTCTCCAACCACACTTGCCACCAAATGAAATTTAAGCCGAGCTCCCAACCGATTCGAAGAGCTTTAGATTTAAATCTACCCCTCTTCCATCTTTCCAGAATGTTAATCCGATTCAAATCACCATTAAGCTGGATTTTATAGTGAGAGAACCAGCGCTTCCAGATCTGGCGCGTGAAGGGGCATTCAAACATCAGGTGATCAGCTGTTTCCTCGTTCTTATGGCATAGAACACATTGAGATGGACCGATGATACCTCTACACCTGAGGTTGTCGAAAGTGAGAATTCCATTGTGCATAACCTGCCAGGCAAAAAAGTTCACTTTCGGCCAGCCCTTGGATTGCCAAATCTGTCTCCAGTCCTCAACCGGATAAGCAGGGGGGGAGGCTCAGGGAGGATGTTATCATATCCGTCTTTAATAGTATAAACGCCAAGGCTCCCATAGCCCCAAGCTAATTCATCCTCCTCGTCTCTCCCAGTGAGAAACCTTTCTTTCAAGATTCTGGACAAGATGGGTGCTAGCTCCGGAGGGATTGAAATTGGCCACTCCTCCAACTTCTTAAACTTCTTAAACTTATACCCCCCCAGCTGAGTAGTATTGAAATAACTCTCAATTTGGACCCAACCCTTGGATTCTATGGCAGCTTTTATTGGGAGTAACTCGGGGAATTCAACCATGATGGGTGGAAACTGATCCCAAGAATCAGACCAAAAACGGGCCTTCTCCCCCCTCCCCACTTTCCAAAATAGCTGGTCTTTAATAACCTGAGATCCAAGCTTGAGAGCCTGCCATACTAAGGATCCAACACCCTCCAAAGAGAAGTGACCCACCTCATTGGGGTTGACATGACCCAAGTATTTACTAGTGAGAATTCTACTGAATAAGGAAGTTGGCTGGGAAATCCACCTCCAGTACAACTTTCCAGCCAAGGCTTTATTATTTAACCTGGATCCTCTCAGTCCCAGCCCACCTTTTACCTTGGGCTGGGTAACTTTATCCCAGCTCACTAAGGCCCACTTTCTCTCTCCCTTTGGTCCTTCCCACAAAAACTTTCTAGCCATCCTGTCCAAATCTTTCCAGATTGTAAGCGGGGCAGCCAAGATAGAGAATTTGTAGATAGGCATGGCTTGAATGACTGACTGTAAGAAAGTTACTCTGCCACCATAGCTTAACCACTTGTGAGACCAGTGATTAATTCTTTCCTTGATACCCTCAAGCAAGTGCCTCCAAGTGTCAAGTTTCAGCTTCTTGAAGTGCAAGGGGATCCCCAAGTAAACCACAGGGAGAGCAGTCCTAGTAAATCCCAAGATTTCTAAAATTCTGTTCTGAAGCCTGTGCTCCAGATTGAAAAAGACCACTTTGGATTTCTTGTCATTAATGACCTGTTGAGTAGCCCTGAGATATACATTAAGAGTATCCCTAATCGATCTTGCTTCCCTGAGGCTGGCAACTCCCATCAGACCAGTGTCATCCACAAACTGCAGATGCGATAAAACTTCGTCCCCCACCCTAACACCCAATAATCTGCCTTGTTGTCTTCTCCTCAAGAAAAGTCTGCCAAGACCTTCAGCCATAATCAAAAATAGATAAGGAGAGCAAGGATCCCCCTGGCGGAGACCCCGAGAGGCTCCAAAAGGCTGCGAAGGAAGGCCCTTAATTAGAACAGAGTAGGTCGGGGAAGAGACACAGCTCATGACCCACTCAATCCAGTCCTGAGAGAAACCAAAGGCAGCCATCATTTTGGCCAGGAAACTCCATTCAACCCTGTCATAAGCCTTGGACATGTCCAATTTTATGAACATCCCTTTATTCCCAGAAGTGTGCATTGAATGAATAGCTTCCTGAGCCAGAACCACCCCATCCAGAATCTGTCGACCCTCAACAAAACCCCCTTGCTCAGAGGAGATAATGCTGTGAAGAAGGGGTTTTAGTCGCTCAGCCATTACCTTGGTGATTATTTTATACAGCACATTACATAAGGCAATAGGCCTATAATCTGAAATATGGCTCCCCTCCTCCCCTTTTGGAATCAAGGTAATGAAAGTGTGGTTTAGAGCTTTAAGCATTCTCTTATTTTCTCTGGATTCTTCAACCACAGCTCTAACATCTTCCTCTAAGCAATCCCAGAAGGCCTGGAAAAACTCAATGGGGAAACCGTCAGGACCTGGAGTTTTACCAGTACTCATTCCAAAGACCACAGCTGTCAGTTCATCTCTATCAATGGGTTTGAGGAGGGCCTGATTTTCATCCTCAGAAATGAGAGCAGGAATGACAGAAATAACTTCATTTTGGGCCTCAGCATCTTGAACCGCACTTTCCTTAAAAAGCTTTGAGAAATAATCCATAGCATGGGAGTGTATATCTGGAAGAGTGTCAAAGGAATGACCATTCTCATCTTGAAGGACCTCCATCTTGTTCATCTGTCTTCGGGCACAAGCAGTCCGATGAAAGAATTTTGTATTTCGGTCCCCTTCCACTAACCAGGTAGTTCTTGCTCTCTGCCTCCAATAAGTCTCCTCCTGGTTGTCAATGTCCTCCACCGCTCTACGCAAGGCATCATCCTCATCCTTGAGCTGATCTGTAATAACTCCTTCTCTGAACTATTTCTGGACCTCATCCCAGTGGGCCACCAACGGAGCTCTTTGGGCCTGGAAGTCAGATTTATTAGAACGCCTCCAATATTTCAACTGAGTTTTGACATATTGAAGTTGTTTGTGAATTCTGAACATTGCTCTTCCATAAGCTGGGCGGCCTTCTTCCCACCATTGCGGGATTTTCTCCCGAAGTTCTTCTTTCTGTAGCCAAAAATTCTCAAATCTGAAAGGTTTGTGATGGTGTCCCCTCCCAGCCCCACCTTCCAACAGAATAGGGCAGTGATCAGAAACAGGGCCTGCTAAAATCTGAAAATTAATGTTCCATTTTACAAACGTCTCTTCTGAAAGCAGAAAGCGATCTAGTTTCACCTTCCTACTATGTGGCTCCCTCCTTTTATTAGTCCAAGTGAAGTTATTGCCAGGACATTTGATGTCCACTAGGTGTAAAGCCTGGACTTGAGCGATCATGAAACGGTCCCCTGGATCCAAAAAAGGTGTTCCCCCTTCCTGGTCTCTAGAAGATAATTTAGCATTAAAGTCCCCCGCTACAATCCAGTCTAGATCTTCCCTAGACACTCTCATGTCATGCACAACCTTCCACTGCTGCCTCTGGCCCTCCAGGGTTTGAGATCCATAAAAGTTAGTAATTAAAACGACTTCCGTCGAGACATTATTCCTAAAAAGAGAAGTGAGAACACCCCTCCAGGCAAGGTGATCTATTGCAGACCATTCCAGAGAGTTCCACAGAGTAACAATCCCCCCTGAGGCACCTTGGGCAGCCACATCCATGTGACCAGCACCCTTCCAGATTCTGTTGACTGTTTTAGACATAAGATCCAAAGACATCTTAGTCTCTTGTAAAAGCAAGAAATCAGTATTGCTATTTTCTAATAACCTTTGAACAGCAGATTGATGGGTTCTACTGTTTAAACCCCTCACATTCCAAGATTGTATAATCATGGGTTACCCTGAGAGCAATAAGAATCAATTGTCCTCATTGATCCTCCCATGATCAATTTGTCTCCTTGAGCTGCTAGCAGCTCCTTATTAGATCTTCGACCTGCTCCCTGAGAATTGCTATTTTTTGGTCTTTTTTCAAGCTGGGTTATCCCCAAAGATGGCCTTTCCCTGTTCTTCTCTGCTATCCCCATGTGGACATCCTGAGATACTGACTGCTCCGGATTATGGACTACTAAGGCACCAGAAGACACTGGTTGTGATACTTCACAGGGATCAACTATCTGTTGTATGACAGGAGAAGGTGAGAGGGGGAGCTGCCCAGGAATATTAGAAGTTTCCTTGAAACCCTCCAAGCCCTCCATAGAGTGATCCTCTTCATCAACCAATGACTTAAAAATCTCATACCTATTGGCAGGCCTGAGATTAGATTGCTCCTTTCCCTCCTTTTTCTTTGTCCGTCTTCTTCTTCTGGGTTGTTCAAAACCCTCTCTCGGAGCGTTCTGGCCCTGACCAGAGCTATTAGGATCTGTATTAGGAGCAGCCTTATCCTCCTTAGGCAGGTTTGGCATACCTGAAGGGGCCTCCATTTTGGCATTCATATTAATAGGACAGAAACGGGCTAGATGCCCATGCTTATGGCAAACCCGACATCTGAAGGGTAGGGCCTCATAGTCTAGCTGTTGGATCCAGGTATGACCTGCCAGTTCAATATCCAACTCAGCCGGTAGAGGCTGGCTGAGATCCATCTCAACACAGATTCGAGCGTATACTGCCATGCTCCCTTCAATAGTGTCTCTGGCAACACCAATATGTCTACCAATCGTATTGCCAATCATGGCCAATACCTGCTCACCCCAGAACTCCATAGGAAGGGCGTATAATCTAATCCACACTGGTACAGTAGTAGGTTCAACACGAGGGTCGAAGCCCACCCGCCATGGTTGTACAAAAAGCCCTGTCGGGCCATGGTTCTTCTTTTTCGACTCAAAAGCCTTATTTCTATCGGCCAGAGCCGAAAAGCTGACAATAAAATAACCATTACTAATAAACCACAATGAGTACTCACCGTGGGGTTCCCAGTTTTGATGGATCCATGAATGCAGGAAGTTCAGGGAGGGGCGAATGCCCATGAACTTGCAGATTAGGTCATGGTTCGCTCTGTAGAGAACTGATTCTTCAACCATGCTGGGCTCAATGACGATTTTTGGCCTGGATTCGGCCTGCGGCAGACAACCATTCACCCGATGAGCTGACGGTCGATTCCCAACAGCCGTGAAGATCTTCTTGTATGCCATATTTTGCGCTTCAGCAGTCTTCGGGGAAGAATCGCCTTTAAACAGATCAGCGTAAGAGCTGGTGTTTCCTGAGTCAGGAGCCGGAGAAGTCCCCATTGGACCCTCCTGGGGCACCGATCGGATCTTCAGATCCCCCGTACCCTAAAGGCACTTCAGCAAGTCAGCAGAAACCAGAGAAAATTCGAGGATGCAGAAACCCTGGTTCAGAGGAGAAAATCGCCAGAGCTCGTTTTCCCGCCCAATCAAAAAAGTATTGTCATATAAATTTCATTCTACCACAATTATTAGAACGAGGTTTGATTCAATTACCAAATATCCGGGAACCTGATCCAACTATACCCGGATACAGAGCTGATTTACACTGTGACTTCCATAGAGGACCTGGACACACTACCAACTCTTGTAAAATATTAAAACATAAAATATAGGACTTAATTGATAACAATGAGATGGAGGTGCAAGCCTTTCAACCTAAGCAAAATCCTCCTAATAATGCTCAAAAGAACATCCCCCAAAACTAGAATCAGAATGCCAATCAGTCATTGGACATATTTCAACATCCTTTACCAAAACATGGCAAGGAAGTGGCTAATCAAATTGAACATCATAATGTTCCCCCTCCTACCCGATATGTAGGGACTATTAGTGGGCATTTACCCATTCATGATTTGGAAATATTTGACACAACCTTATCCATGGTTACGACCAGGCCTCTACATAATATTTGGACACCTGATCTTAGTGATACAGAATATGAGACTGAGAGTGATATGGAAATCACATCAAATCAATCGAATAGCTCTGAAGATGAATCGGATCCTATTCTCCCTATCACAAGTTCTATGGTTCCGGAAGAACCATTTCCAAGAAGAGTCACTACTAGACCATCCTCTCACCAATTACTTTCTAATGAGCAAGCCATAAATGCTAGACCAAGACCCATTCATCATCCGTAGAATAATATTGTGGGTACCATCGGAGCTATTACTAGACAACAGGCTCAAAACTCTCAACAAGATCAAATGCAGAATGATGGATCAGCTCCATTTGTTTTGAAAGTTCCTAATAAAGGGAATCAGGCACCTAATGTTCAACCTAAACCTCCTTATAATATTAATGAGCAACTATCAAATATTACAACTAGAATTTCTCTTTTGGACCTTTTAAGATCTTCTCCTACACATAGAGATGAATTAATGCTCACATTAAGCCAGATGATGGTACCACAAGACATTCAACCCGAAGCCATGGCCAATACTATAATAACTCGTGAAGTTGATTGTATTGACTTTCGGGATAGAGACATACCGCAACATAGTTTACATAAGGATAACCCCTTATATATTACTGCCTTAATTGGAGATGTAGCAAGTTAAACGAGTCTTGATTGATAATGGTTCATCTTTAAACATCTGCACTTTTGACTTCTACCAAATATTTGGGTTTAGAAGTGATGAAATGAAAAGAACCGATATGATCATAAAAGCCTTCAATGACGAAACACAAGAAACATGTGGAGTTATTACCATCCCATTGCAAGGTTGGTCCGAGAACCTTGGATACGACCGTGTTTATTGTACATTGCCCTGCATCATACAATATACTCTTGGGTCACCCTTGGATCAACGCGATGCGAGCCGTTCCCTCAACTTTACATCAATGTGTTAAATTCAAATTTAAGAATCAGTTGGTTACCATTCATGGTGATCCTAGACCCTTTGATATGTGTGCTTTGGCAGAACCTGTTGGAGTTCAATTTTGCCCTGCTCTGTCATCCACACATCCTAATTCTCATTATCCATCTAAACGTGTGAAACACACACCCACAACGTCATCTACTTCTTCTCCATCAGTTCCACCCCTACATACATCTCAACCATCCTCTAAACAAACCACATTAGGACCTCAAAAAGATCCTAATCCCACAACCAATGCCTCTTGTTCTACTCCTATAACTTCTATACCTATAATAGACCCATCCATCGACATCTCTACAACATCTACATCCACCAAAGGCATAGTTTCTGCATCAGAAGATGTAGGAAATGTTCCTTCTACCTCTTATGCTCTTACTGACGAGCTCTTACCCGATTTATCTAAAATTCTTATATCAGAGAAAACGAATGCTTCTATGCAAGATTCCCTTATTTTAAATAATTTGCCACCATCTCCTCATACCTTGGGCCTCCCACAACCTATGGGAAGTATTTACCAAGTCGGGAGCTGTGCTTTTATTTATAAGGGATATGACTGGGGTAGAATACCCAGAAACATCAAGACTCATTATGATGGATATGCTCGATGTTATTTTACTAATGAGTATATTAAAGCCAAATCTATAATGCTTAAATTGGGATATAAAGGGAAAGGTTTAGGACCTTTCCAAAATGGTATGAAAGAACCTTTTGAGGTAGAACCGTGGCCCGCCCGATGTGGTGTGGGCCTATTTCCTAGTAAGGGTCAGCCCTTCCCATTTGAGGATGATGACCATCTCATATGTTATCAAGATTATTTGGATGAGCGTGATGCTTTGTGTTTAACGAATAAGCCATTTACATGTAATATGCTATCTATAGCTTACCCTGAGATGATCGCTGAATCCGACGATGAGTTGGAGGGAGATATCTTCCATGATGTCTCCGTTGAGGAATTATTACATAATGAATTTTATTTTGATGGCTCTATACCTAGTATAGCCCAGCTTGAGGCCACGACTCCTCAAGACGAATTATCCAAGCTAACCTTGGAAGAATTACAAGAATTGGGCGTTTCACCCGCCCCACCTAATTTTGAGAAAGATCTACACATGGAAGTAGAAAATGTCATAAAAATTAACATTGGAACCGAGGATAATCCTCACATAATCAACATTGGATCAGAATTGAGTCAAGAAAAATAGGATAAATACATTGCATTTCTTAAAGAATATGAAGATGTCTTTGCTTGGACATATGAAGATATGCCAGGTTTAGACCCTTCTCGTAGTTATGCATCACCTAGTAGTCCATCCGGATGCTAAACCTGTTAAACAAAAACTTAGAAAAATGCATCCTAAAGTGGCCTTACTAGTCAAAGGGGAGTTAGAAAAACTCTTGAATGTTATTTTTATACAAGCCATTGATTATGCTGAATGGATCTCGAATGTAGTTCCAATAACTAAGAAAGAAGCTACCAAAGTTAGGGTTTGCACAGACTTTAGAGATATTAATGTTGCATGCCCTAAAGATGATTTTCCTCTTCCCAATATGGATCAGATCATTGATTTTACTATTGGGAGTGGAATGATATCCTTAATGGATGGATTTTTTGGTTATAATCAGATCAGGATAGCTCCTGAAGATCAGGCTAAAACAACCTTTATTACCCCTTGGGGGACCTTTTGTTGGAAAGTGATGCCATTTGGTTTGAAGAATGCAGGTGCAACATATCAACGAGCCATGACTTATATCTTTCATGATATGATGCATGATATACTACATGATTATGTAGATGACATTATAGCTCGTTCTATTAAAGAAGATGACCATTTAGATGACTTGAGAAAAGTATTTGATCGGTTAAGGGAATATCTTATCCGATTGAATCCAACCAAATGTATATTCGGAGTTAAGTCCGATAAATTATTGGGGGTTATAGTTTCTTTACGTGGCATCAAAATTGACCCTCTCAAGATTGCGGCTATCACTGATATGCCCGCACCCACAAATATATCTGAATTACGGAGTTTACAAGGTAAGCTTCAAGCTATCCGTCGCTTCATCGATAAGCTGGTGGATAAAACCGGACCCTTTCTTAAGCTTCTTAAGAAGGATGTCTCTTTCCATTGGGACAACGAATGTCAGGAAGCATTTGAACTCCTCAAACAATATCTTCTTAACCCACCTATGCTTTCGCCACCTAGACCTGATCGCCCATTTATCTTGTATATTTTTGCTTCAGATTTTGCCTTAGGAGCTATGTTAGCTCAACTGGATGATGAGAAAAGAGAGCGTGCCAATTATTACATTAGCAGAACATTAATCAGTTATGAAACCCGCTACACAACATTAGAAAAGTTATGTCTAGCAGTCATATTTTCTACACAGAAACTATGCCACTATATGCTCAGTCAAAAAACGTATGTTATTGCTAAATCCGATCCTTTATGGTATCTCATGAGTCGACCTTATTTATCTGGTCGCACAACAAAGTGGGTTCTTGCTCTAAGCGAGTTTGAACTCACGTTTATAGGACAGAAGTCTGTTAAGGGTCAAATCATAGCAGATCAATTAGTTGTTGCACCCTTAGAGTCTACCCATCCCCTCATCATTGAGTTTCCTGACGAATGCCTTAAACTAGAGGCAGACCATCCAGAGCAATGGTCCTTATACTTTGATGGAGCCCGATGCATGAGTGGGGCTGGTGCAGGTATTATTCTAATATCTCCATAGAAACATCTTATACCTCTATCCTTTAAATTAACGTTTGCTTGTACTAATAATACTGCTGAATATGAAGCTCTAATCCTTGGCTTACGAGCTGCCTTGGCACTAAAAATTAAAAATCTATTAGTTTTCGATGATTCTCAACTTGTTATAAATCAAATTAATGATGTTTATCAGACCAGAGATGATAAATTGCGTCCATATAAAGCATATGTATTACAATTAATATCTTTATTTGATCAAGTTACCTTGGAAGCTATTCCTAGAACTAATAATCGTGCGGTTGACGCTATGGTTGTAACTGCATCTCTTTTACCCTTGGAGTTAGATGACGAATATGCTACCATCATTATTCATCGACTCTAGGAACCCACTTCAAATAAATCATGCTTAGAACCTTTGGATGTGTTTCTAATCAACGAAACTACTCCTAAACTTTGGTACACTGATATATTCAATTTTCTTCAAAATGGGACCTTCCCTGAAGGTTTTAATAGAAACCAACGCCGATTATTACGTAGACGAGCAAGTCGCTTCGTAATAATTGGCAATACATTATATAGGAGATCTTTTGAAGGTATCCTACCGAGATGTTTGAATCTAGAAGAATCTAGATCAGCTTTGAGTGAAGCCCATGATGGATCTTATGGGGGACACTTTAGTGGTAGCGCCATTGCTAAGAAGCTCCTTAGGATAGGATATTTTTGGCCTACCATGGAGAATGATGCACATGATTACGTGCACCATTGCGACAAGTGCCAGAAACATGCTGACCTTGTCCATGCGCCTGCACAAGAACTGCAGGCTATTTCATCTCCTTGGCCCTTTTCAAAATGGGGCTTAGACATCATTGGAAAAATCAATCCTGTGTCATCTGATGGACACAAATTCATCATAACCGCCATCGAGTATTTCACGAAGTGGGTTGAAGCTATGCCCTTAGCTTCTTGCACTAGAACCCAAGTTTCCAAATTTATTTTTAATCAAATTATTTGTAGGTTCGAAATTCCTGCAAATCTCATCTCGGATAATGGAACTTGTTTCAAAAATAAATATGTCAAGAAATTATGTCAAAAATATAAAATTCAACATCGTTGGTCCACTCCCTATTATCCTCAGGGTAATGGCCAAGCAGAAGCATCTAATAAAACATTAATTAAAATCCTCAAAAGACTGGTCAATAAATCTGGCCGAGATTGGCACATTCAATTATATCCTGCTTTGTGGGCTTATCGAACTAGCGTTCGTACTCCCACGGGCACTTCACCTTTTGTTTTGGTTTATGGCGCTGAAGCAGTTTTTCCCTTTGAATTAGAAGTTCCTTCTTTGGCTCTACTACTTCAAGATTCTGAAGTAGGAGATGAATATCGTGTCGGCAGATTTAGTCAGCTGGAACTCCTAGATGAGAAGCGCATCAATGCTTTGGAACATCTTCGAGCCTACCATAACAAGCTTAAACGAGCATACCTCAAGAAAGTTCATCATCGATCCTTTGAGATCGACGACCTTGTCTTAAAAGAAAATAAAAAAATACTAATGCAACTAAAGATCTTAAAGGTAAATTCGAGCCCAACTGGCTTGGACCATATATCATCACTGCTAAATTTGGATCGGGAGCATACAGATTAGCTACCTTAGATGGTAAAGATCTTAAAGAACCTATGAACATTATGCATCTTAAACGCTATTATGCATAAATCTGGTCATTTCATCATTGTATATATTGTTATTTTGCATATTGTTTCATTTTAGTAATTCATATAAAAATTTCAAAAAACAGTAATATTATTTATTCTTTCAATTCATAAATTAAAACCAAAATATAAAAAACATCAAAATCATCAAAATCTTCAAAAACATTTTCTATTTTTGCACCTGTCAATTCTTGAAGTATTGCAGTCATATTTTCAATTATTTTGGATAAATTAGCATTTATTTGGAATCCCGCACTTTCACACTCACATGAATAAATATCTTGATTTTATTTGGTATGATTATTAATCTCTCTTATATCAAAGTCCACAGTTGAATTAAATAAAGTTTTGAGCATAGAGAATTGATCTTGTTATTTACTTGAACCAAGTATATCTTTTCACATTAAAATGATTTCATTGCAAATTCAATATGATGCTACATAGTAGAAGTGGTTTCTTGAGCGAAAAGTTTCCCCGCTATCCTATCATGCACATGGTCTAGAATCTTTGAGAATTGACAAAAGGACAAGCTCACCCCTGCCTAGAATAAAAATCCCTTGCTCTACAACCAATCCGAGCAAGTATCCCTAGTATAGGAAGAAAAAGAAAAGTCAAAGAAAATGAGAAAAAGAAAAATATCATTTTGTACCATCGCAACAATATTTCAGCATTATCTCAGTTCCAAGCAAAAATACAAAAAAAAAAAAAGAGAAAGAGAAAAGAAAAAGCAAAATGCAATAAAATCCTTTCCCTACCCCTTGAAAAGAAAAGAAGGGTGAATGAGCTTGAATCCCTGGAATTCTCAATTATTCAAAAACCGTGAGGTAAGCCCCATAACAGGTGGTTTGTGCCCAACCCGCTTGGCCTTGGGTAACTCCTAGCGTGGTGATATGTCTGTCACATTAGCGACCTTCTTTTGTACAGACCTATGTCTCGCTTATGGATCAGCTAGCTCTTGATGACCCGACTTACATAGTAGTCCGGTACGGTTACATGCATATAAATCATGGTCAACGAACACTTATTTGGTTAATTCAAATTACTTGTATCAAATTATCTTGCTCAAAATTGGTAAATGAACAATACAATTGCACACACATTTGTATTTGAGAGATTTTGTATCATTATGATAAATCAAGATCGGCAATGAACTCACATATGCACATGAGGGTTCCTTATAAATCTACATTTTGTCTTTGAGATAATTTAAAATATTTATGCAAATATTTTGGAATAATTTCATCTTCTTATTTGAGAACATTTGCTTAGCGTAAAAACAATTAAATACATTTTTTTCCAAAATCCAAAATTTTCTTTCAAAACATGTTCAAATCTAGCAATAAAGTCACGTTTATATATACTTTCGACTTCCGCAACGATGGTATAGTTCCTAAAACCTAAACTGGAATTTTATGCCTAGCGCAAGTCCTCATCTTATATATTTTCTGTTTATCTCAAAATCAAAAATCAATTATGCAATAAAATTATTTTTGGATTTCGCGATGATGGTATAAGTCTATACCTATAATTCTATGCCTAGCGCAAACCATTGTTCTAATTTTATTTCCCATTTATTTAATTCATAAAAACATATGGCTTACATCATTATGTTACACAATTGTGCTTTAAAAAGAATGAACACCTTTTTCTATTTCATTTCATTATGTCAACATTCAATTTTGCAACGATGGTATAATTCCTAAGGAATTGTTCAAAATTTTATCACACTTAGGAATTTTATGCCTAGCAAAAATCATATTTTTTAATATTTCATGCATAATATTTTCATGAAAATCTGAAAACAAATCATCACCATCATCATTTTTCATCATCACAACACAAAGTCTTAAGACAGTCTCTTAAGCACTCTTTTACTTTTAGCAATATTTCTATACTGGGATTAGCTTGACGACCTAGCGAGCGGCGACTCCATGAAATGGTCATATAACAACGACAATGTCCTTTGAAATTATTGTTAGAAGTCCCTTTATTTTTCATCAAATCACACCACAAACAACCAATTTGTTTACATCAGATTATTTCATTTAAATTTTACAGCATGACATAAAATTATACTATTTCCAACGACATAATTACATGAATAATCAATCAACAATTCAAAATTTAAAGCATCATAAAACATATGGACAAGTCATATCACAAAAATATCATATATATATATATATATCAAAATTATGTACATCATATCAAAACTGGATTGGTATGCCACAATCTATACCCTGGCATACTCAATCCTCTCAAAAATATACAGTCTATAGTCAAAAGCAGCTAGTCTCGAGAAGCCCTCGAGCTCTCAACCTCATCTCCTCTCCCACCCTGGCATGGAGGAGGTGGTCCCATCGAGGTCCGTGCTGTATCATGGGTCCTCGACGTCGATCATGAGGATGTCCTCGATGATCCCATCATGATCGGCTCCATAATGGGGGCTAGCAATGGTATCCTCTAGTTCTCTGGAACCACATGATAGTACAATCCCTGGTAGAACGTGATCTGAGCAATAGCCCATGCTAGATCCCGAGTGCTCGCCCCTCCGCTCCGAGCCCTGAGTCATGTAGCCTCATCCTATAGTGTCTGCACCTGAGCCCGGAGGTGGGCATTCTCCACTCGGAGAGCCGCCATCTCGCTGCTCTCCCCCACCTCGACACCCTTGCCCTTATCGAGCGATGGTGGCCTATCCCTCTACTGAGAAGGGAGTCCCTCCTCTCTCCTCTCTAGCTATTATGGTCTCTCTAGAGCCTGTGGCACTCTCCGATGTCTCTCCTGAGGAGACCATTGCTGCTCCCTCCCTCTATGACTCCTCGCTGCATCGATGGTAGCCTGGCACCGCCTCCCCATCCATCGCACCATAACGTGCATCGGACCCTATGCCCTCATCATCCGAGGAGGGTGGATGCCTGCATACTAGGCATCATACCCATCTGTGACCCCAACGTCATCCCCATCCACTGGCTGAATGGGGGCATCATCAGCATCCTGACTCCAGAATCATTGCATATCTAGAGCCCCACTCAGTGTAGTATTATCCCGGATAGTCTGGGAGTACTCGTAGTCTCTGAGAGAAGGGATCCCCTACTGTAGACCGAACTGCCTCAAAACTTGGTCATAGCGATGGAGCTCTACCTCTCCCCACTCCATCCTCAGCCAGAAGACTCACCTGATGTGAGCCAACTCTTGTCCATCCTCTCCCCACCCTGGATGCTCTCTCCATGGCCTCCAGGTGATCTGGTCAGGGATGAGGTCATCTAGCAACCTCTGGGACATCGACAGATCTATCCATGTTGTGACCCTCTCTAGAGCCACCAATAGAAAACTTGAGGTCTCTCCCGGTCAACCCCTATCAGTGGAAGCCCTATCGGCCTCCGCATCGCAATGTGCTCCTAGCACCAAACTTGTAGCAATGATGTCAGTACTAGACATCGACCTCCCTTGTATACGACCCCGTATAGGATCCTATACAAGTGGCATAGTACAAAGCTGCCCCAAGCAAACCTGTAGCCATGGTCTCTCATATCGTAGACCACATCTGAGAGCAGCCATGGTAACCTGCATCCACTCTGGTGGCATAGCAGTAGGCCACCCACTACCCCTACCAAAACCTGAGTCAATCGAGATGCCCTAGGCATCTGCCTCAATGTCTCGATGTTCACTCCGCCCTTCTCCAGGGTGAAGCTAGGGTCTCCGCATAGTCGCATCATGGCATGGCCCTGATTGGCCGTAGGAGTCATCAATCGCCCATGTATGGGGATCCTCAAGATCCTCCATACATCCTCTAGAGTGGGAGCCATCTCCCCTATCGGTAGCTGAAAAGTAGGATGACCCCGGATACCACCTCTCTGCTAGGGCTGTCAGTAGCCCCATGTCTGTAGGTATTTGTGGCATCTCTGCCACATGTTGTAGCCCAACCTTCGATAGTCGGTCTCGCTCCGCCTGGTCGAGTGTGGCTACATCATCTCTGAGCCCCTCGTATTTCCACTCCTAACTTTTTAGTAATCCCCTCTACAAAATAAACAATAAAACAACAAAAATCATTAATAGATAATCATTAAAATCAATTAAATCAATTTCATCTTATAAAAAATGATATCATCCATTATTGGACGATATCGTACTAAATTAAGTCAAATCATCCTTGGTAGGATGAAATCGTCTCCGATTTCTCAACTTGGGGATCGCCCCTTGTTGGACGGGATCGCCCCTATTTCGTCGATTTTGCCCCTAGACGAAATCGGAGATCTAGGGACGATTTCGAAATTGGGACGATTTCGTCCCGACGTCGTCGATGGCCTAAAAACGGCCGTGATGCCCCAAAAATAGTCAAAATTCAAATTAAAAATCACACAAATCAAATTAAAAACATAATACATCAAGTTTAGATCCTTACCCGCAACCCGCGTCGGACCTCTGTCGATCTGTGTGTCATTTCCACCATTTTTCCTACAGAGCTCTAAAACAACAAAAGTGAACAGTAACAATGAATTAGGGTTTTACCCTATTTTTTTAATTTTATTTAAAAAACAATTTTTTTTAAATTTTGCTTTTTCGCGCTTTTACCTCAAACGTTCGATTTGGGTAAAAACACGGAGGGGGCACCATAGTAAGCAGTTGTACGATTCGACCTAGAATCGTCGTCTAAAAAATGGAATAAATTTTTGCTTTCTCGTAAAGCGGGAAGAACTCGTCTTTAACGCATTTTCTTCAAAAAATTTACTAAAGAGGGGGCAAAATGTAGCACCCTAAAATTGGCGCAGTTAAACCCTTAGTAAAAAGATAAAAATTTGAATTTTAACCCCGAAACCGCCCGTTAACCGCTCCCCCATTTTTCGTGCCATTTTTAGGAGTTGTTTTGACCGTTGGACGATATCGTCGCCGATCGACGAAATCGTCCCGATCGGACGAATTCATCTGGAACAGAACGTCCAGACGATTTCGTCCCAAAACCAAATTTTCATAATTAGCTTCTGTTTCAACAGCCTCTCCAACTTGGGCAGAAGCGTGTCTGCGTAGTTGGAGATTCCTCCGTTGGAGATCTCCCAGATTGGGATGATCCCCAACCTCCTAACCTCCCCCTAATCCTATATAAACTGGGATTTTCTCAGTTTATCCCCTGGCTCTTCTCCTGACTCTCTCCCTGGTTGATTTTCCCTACCATTTAGCTTTGTTGTGTTAAGACGTCCTATCTACCATTGTTTGCACTCGTAGTTTTAAGTTTTCATTGCAGGTTTTCACTATGCTTCAGCTGGAGGAAGCTCGGATCGTCGCAGGTGATTCCACATGATTTCGGATGATCCTATCATAGATCGGTGATGATCTCGTACGATTGGAGGTGATCTCGACTGTAGTTCAGATTGGGGGCAATCAGAGCCCTGAGTTTGCATTTCTCATCTTCCTTCCTTATTTTATTATGCATTAGCTTGATTTATTTTCATTCTGCATCCTGGAGTTCACCTCATTTAGCATAAATGCATGATAAAGTTAAAATAAGTTATTAAAACAATGCATTTCCTTTAATCTGCTATCTAGATTTATCAGTTAAGCATTTATACTCTCATTTCTATCATTTTGCATTATTCTTGCAGTTGCATTTTTGGTTTTTGGTGTCTGTTTCTATGATTGCAGGTTTCATGAATTCTTGACGAATTCATTAGATCGACGATGATCTTGTCTGATCTCAGATGATCGCCTATGATCTGGGATGATTCTGTACAATTGCAGATGATCCTGTCATATTCGGGATGATCTGGACTCCTACAAGCTTCAGAATCTTCATCAGACATCCGAAATCAGGTGCATTCTTTCTCATTTAACATATTCCTTGTATTTAGGATTCATTCATGCTTTCTGTATTCATATAAATCGGCATTTTCATATAGAATAGCTTAGATTCATTTTGGCCAACCTAGGAATATGAATGATTGAGTATAAAATGAACACATCAAACCCATTCTCAACCTAGGCGTGGAAACTGCCACTCAAAGTTTCCCGGTGAACCCCACCATCCATCAAAAATTCACCCTTATACCCCTCCCCCGAGAGGCGCGACCTTCAAAGGGCCTCTCAGTCCGAGGTATTGTCCCATCCTTCTCGCATCCCCCTTTCGGGCATGGATCCTATAGCCTGAAGGTAAGGGGCAAAAAATTTGGGTCAGTACAATGCCAAGTTCGAATAGTTTCGTTGATTAGAAACACGTCCAAAGGTTCCAAGCATGATTTAGTTGAAGTGGGTTCCTAGAGTCGATGAATAACGATGGTAGCATATTCGTCATCTAACTCCAAGGGTAAAAGAGATGCAGCTGCGACATAGCGTCAACCACACGATTACTAGTTCTAGGAATAGCTTCCAAGGTAACTTGATCAAATAAAGATATTAATTGTAATACATATGTTTTATATGGGTGCAATTTATCATCTATGGTCTGATAAACATCATTAATTTGATTTATAACAAGTTGAGAATCATTGAAAACTAATATATTTTTAATTTTTAGTGCCAGGGTAGCTCGTAATCCAAGGATTAGAGCCTCATATTCAACAGTGTTATTAGTACAGGCAAACATTAATTTAAAGGATAGAGGTATGAGATGTTTCTATGGAGATATAAAAATAATACCTGCACCAGCCCCACTCATGCATCGGGCTCCGTCAAAGTATAGGGACCATTGCTCTAAATGATCCACCTCTAGGTTAAGGCATTCGTCAAGAAACTCAATGACGAGGGGATGGGTGGATTCTAAGGGTGCAATAGCTAATTGATCTGCTATGATTTGACCCTTAATAGACTTATGTCCTATAAATGTGAGTTCAAAATCACTTAGAGCAAGAACCCACTTCGTTGTGCGACCAGATAAATAAGGTCGACTCATGAGATACCGCAAGGGATCAGATTTAGCAATAACATATGTTTTCTAATTGAGCATATAATGGCATAGTTTCTATGTAGAAAATATGACTGCTAGACATAACTTCTCTAATGTTGTGTAGCGGGTTTCATAACTAATTAATGTTCTGCTAATGTAATAATTAGCACGCTCTCTTTTCTCATCATCAAGTTGAGCTAACATAGCTCCTAAAGCAAAATATGAAGCAAAAATATACAAGATAAATGGGTGATCAGGTTTAGGTGGCAAAAGTACAGGTGGGTTAAGAAGATATTGTTTGAGGAGTTCAAATGCTTCCTTACATTCATCATCCCAATGGAAAGAGACATCCTTCTTAAGAAGCTTAAGAAAGGGTCCAGTTTTATCCGCCAACTTATTGATGAAGCGACGGATAGCTTGAAGCTTACCTTGTAGACTCCGTAATTCATATATATTTGTAGGTGTGGGCATATCAGTGATAGCCGTAATCTTGAGAGGGTCAATTTCGATGCCACGTAAAGAAACTATAACCCCCAATAATTTACCTGACTTAACTTCGAATATACATTTGGCTGGATTCAATCGGATAAGATATTCCCTTAACCGATCAAATACTTTTCTCAAGTCATCTAAATGGTCATCTTCTTTAGTAGAATGAGCTATAATGTCATCTACATAATCATGTAGTATATCATGCATCATATCATGAAAGATATAAGTCATGGCTCATTGATAGGTTGCACCTACATTCTTCAAACCGAATGGCATCACTTTCCAACAGAAAGTCCCCCAAGGGGTAATAAAGGTTGTTTTAGCCTGATCTTCAAGAGCTATCCTGATCTGATTATAACCAAAAAATCCATCCATTAAGGATATCATTCCACTCCCAACAGTAAAATCAATGATCTGATCCATATTGGGAAGGAGAAAATCATCTTTAGGGCATGCAACATTAATATCTCTAAATTCTATACAAACCCTAATCTTAGTAGCTTCTTTCTTAGTTACTGGAACTACATTCGAGATCCATTCAGCATAATCAATGGCTTGTATAAAAATAACATTCAAGAGTTTTTCTAACTCCCCTTTGACTAGTAAGGCCACTTTAGGATGCATTTTTCTAAGCTTCTACTTAATAGGTTTAGCATCCGGATGCACTACTAGGTGATGCATAACTACAGAAGGGTCTAAACCTGGCATATCTTCATATGTCCAAGCAAAGACATCTTCATATTATTTAAGAAATGCAATGTATTTATCCTATTTTTCTTGACTCAATTTTGATCCAATGTTGATTATGTGAGGGTTATCCTCGGTTCCAATGTTAATTTTTATGACATTTTCTACTTCCATGTGTAGATCTCTCTCAAAATTAGGTGGGGCGGGTGAAACACCCAATTCTTGTAATTCTTCCAAGGTTAGCTTGGATAATTCATCTTGAGGAGTCGTGGCCTCAAGCTGGGCTATACTAGGTATAGAGCCATCAAAATAAAATCCATTATGTAATAATTCCTCAACGGAGACATCGTGAAAGATATCTCCCTCCAACTCATCATCGGATTCAACGATCATATCAGGATAAGCTATAGATAGCATATTACATGTGAATGTCTTATTTATTAAACACAAAGCATCGCGTTCATCTAAATAATCTTGGTAACATATAAGATGGTCATCATCCTCAAATGGGAATGGCTGACCCTTACTAGAAAATAGGCCCACACCACATCGGGCGGGCCACGCTTCTACCTCAAAAGGTTCTTTCATACCATTCTGGAAAGGTCCCAAACCTTTCCCTTTATATCCCAATTTAAGCATTATAGGTTTGGCTTTAATATACTCATTAGTAAAATAACATCGAGCATATCCATCATAATGAGTTTTGATGTTTCTGGGTATTCTACCCCAATCATATCCCTTATAAATAAAGGCACAACTCCCGACTTGGTAAATACTTCCCATAGGTTGTGGGAGGCCCAAGGTACGAGGATATGGTGGCAAATTATTTAAAATAAGGGAATCTTGCATAGAAGCATTCGTTTCTTCTGATATAAGAATTTTAGATAGATCGGGTAAGAGCTCGTCAGTAAGAGCATAAGAGGTAGAAGGAACATTCCCTACGTCTTTCGATGCGGAAAATATGAATTTGGTGGATGTAGACGGTGTAGAGGTGTCGATAGATGGGTCTATTATAGGTATGGAAGTTATAGGAGTAGAACAAGAGACATTGGTTGTGGGATTAGGATCTTTCTTAGGTCCTAATGTGGTTTGTTCAGAAGATGGTTGAGCTATATGTGAAGGTGCAATTGATGGAGAAGAAGTAGATGACGTTGTGGGTGTGAGTTTCACACATTTATATGGATAATGAAAATTAGGATGTGTGTGTACCGACCCAAATTTTTTGTGCCCTTACCTTCCAAGCTAAAGGATCCATGCCCGAAAGGGGGATGCGAGAAGGATGGGACAATACCTCGGACGGAGAGGCCCTTTGAAGGTCGCGCCTCTCGGGGAGGGGTATAAGGGTGAATTTTTGATGGATGGTGGGGTTCACCAAGAAACTTTGAGTGGCGCTTTCCATGCCTAGGTTGAGAATGGGTTTGATGTGTTCATTTTATACTCAATCATTCATATTCCTAGGTTGGCCAAAATGAATCTAAGCTATTCTATATGAAAATGCCGATTTATATGAATACAGAAAGCATGAATGAATCCTAAATACAAGGAATATGTTAAATGAGAAAGAATGCACCTGATTTCGGATGTCTGATGAAGATTCTAAAGCTTGTAGGAGTCCAGATCATCCCGAATATGATAGGATCATCTGCAATTGTATAGAATCATCCCAGATCATAGGCGATCATCTGAAATCAGACAAGATCATCGTCGATCTGATGAATTTGTCAGATGAATTCATCAGAAACCTGCAATCACAGAAATAGACACCAAAAACCAAAAATGCAACTCGCAAGAATAATGCAAAATGATAGAAATGAGAGTATAAATGCTTAACTGATAAATCTAGATAGCAGATTAAAGGAAATGCATTGTTTTAATAACTTATTTTAACTTTATCATGCATTTATGCTAAATGAGGTGAACTCCAGGATGCAGAATGAAAATAAATCAAGCTAATGCATAATAAAATAAGGAAGGAAGATGAGAAATGCAAACTCAGGGCTCTGATTGCCCCCAATCTGAACTGCAATCGAGATCACCTCCAATCGTACGAGATCATCACCGATCTATGATAGGATCATCCAAAATCATGTGGAATCGCTTACGACGATCCGAGCTTCCTCCAACTGAAGCACAGTGAAAACCTGCAATGAAAACTTAAAACTACGAGTGCAAACAATGGTAGATAGGACGTCTTAACACAACAAAGCTAAATGGCAGGGAAAATCAACCAGGGAGAGAGTCAGGAGGAGAGCTAGGGGGATAAACTAAGAAAATCCTAGTTTATATAGAATTAGGGGAGGTTAGGAGGTTGGGGATCATCCCAATCTAGGAGATCTCCAACGGAGGAATCTCCAACTATGCAGACACGCTTCTACCCAAGTTGGAGAGGCTATTGAAATAGAAGCTAATTATGAAAATTTAGTTTTGGGACGAAATCGTCTGGACGTTCTATTCCAGATGAATTCATCCGATCTGGGATGATTTCGTCTGATCGACGACGATATCGTCCAACGGTCAAAACAACTCCTAAAAATGGTGCAAAAAATGGGGTGAGCGGTTAACAAGCGATTTCAAGGTTAAAATTCAAATTTTTATCTTTTTACTAAGGGTTTAACTACGCCAATTTTAGGGTGCTACATTTTGCCCCCTCTTTAGCAAATTTTCTGAAGAAAATGTGTTAAAGACGAGTTCTTCACGCTTTACGAGAAAGCAAAAATTTATTCCATTTTTTAGACGATGATTCTAGGTCGAATCGTACGACTGCTTACTATGGTGCCCCCTCCGAGTTTTTACCCAAATCGAACGTTTGAGGTAAAAGCACGAAAAAGCAAAATTAAAAAAAAAGTTGTTTTTAAATAAAATTAAAAAAAATAGGGTAAAACCCTAATTCATTGTTACTGTTCACTTTTGTTGTTTTAGAGCTCTACAGGCAAAATGGTGGAAACGACACACAGATCGATAGAGGTCCGACGCGGGTTGCAGGTAAGGATCTAAACTTGATGCATTATGTTTTTAATTTGATTTGTGTGATTTTTAATTTGAATTTTGACTATTTTTGGGGTATCACGGCCATTTTTAGGCCGTCGACGACGTCGGGATGAAATCATCCCAATTTCATCGAAATCATCCCTAGATCGCCGATTTCGTCTAGGGGTGAAATCGGCGAAATAGGGGCGATCCCGTCCAACAAGGGGCGATCCCCAAGTTGAGAAATCGGAGATGATTTCATCCTACCAAGGACGATTTGACTTAATTTAGTACGATATCATCCAATAATGGATGATATCATTTTTTTATAAGATGAAATTGATTTAACTGATTTTAATGATTATCTATTAATGATTTTTGTTGTTTTATTGTTTATTTTGTAGAGGGGATTACTAAAAAGTCAAGAGTGGAAATACGGGGGCTAAGAGATGATGTAGCCATGCTCGACTAGGCGGAGCGAGACCGACTATCGGAGGTTGGGCTACAACATGTGGCAGAGATGCCACAAATACCTACAGACATGGGGCTACTGATAGCCCTAGCAGAGAGGTGGTATCTAGGGTCATCCTACTTCTGACTACCAATAGGGGAGATGGCTCCCACTCTAGAGGATGTATGGAGGATCTTGAGGATCCCCATACATGGGCGGTTGATGACTCCTATGGCCAATCAGGGCCATGCCATGATGCGACTGTGCAGAGACCCTAGCTTCGCCCTGGAGAAGGGCAGAGTGAACATCGAGACATTGAGGCAGATGCCTGGGGCATCTCGATTGACTCAGGTTTTGGTAGGGGTAGTGGGTGGCCTACTGCTATGCCACCAGAGTGGATGCAAGTTACCATGGCTGCTCTCAGATGTGGTCTATGACATGAGAGACCATGGCTATAGGTTTTCTTGGGGTAGCTTTGTACTATGCCGCTTGTATAGGATCCTATACGGGGTCGTATACAAGGGAGGTCGATGTCTAGTACTGACATCACTGCTACAGGTTTGGTGCTGGGAGCACATTGCGATGCGGAGGCCGATAGGGCTTCCACTGATAGGGGTTGACCGAGAGAGACCCCAGGTTTTCTATTGGTGGCTCCAGAGAGGGTCACAGTGGTGGATAGATCTACCGATGTCCCGGAGGTTGCTAGATGACCTCATCCTTGACTAGATCACCTGGAGGCCATGGAGAGAGCATCCAGGGTGGGGAGAGGATGGACAGGAGTTGGCTCACATCAAGTGAGTCTTCTGGCTGAGGATGGAGCAGGGAGAGGTAGAGCTCCACCGCTATGACCAAGTTTTGAGGTAGTTCGGTCTACAGTAGGGGATCCCTTCTCTCAGAGACTACGAGTACTCCTAGACTATCTAAGATAATACTACACTGAGCGGGGCTCCAGATATGCAATGATTCTAGAGTCAGGATGCTGATGATGCCCCCATTCAGCCAATGGATGGGGATGACATTAGGGTCACAGATGGGTATGATGCCTGGTATGTAGGCATCCACCCTCCTTGGATGACGAGGGCATAGGGTCCGATGCACGCTATGGTGCGATGGATGGGGAGGCGATACCAGGCTACCATCGATGCAGCGAGGAGTCACGGAGGGAGGGAGCAGTGATGGTCTCCTCAGGAGAGACATCGAAGAGTGCCATAGGCTCTAGAGAGACCATAGCAGCCAGAGAGGAGAGAGGAGGGACTCCCTTCTCAACAGAGGGATAGGCCACCATCACTCGATAAGGGCAAGGGTGTCGAGGTGGGGGAGAGCAACGAGATGGTGGCTCTTCGAGTGGAGAATGCCCACCTTCGGGCTTAGGTGCAGACACTGCAAGATGAGGCTACATGACTCAGGGCTCAAAGTGGAGGGGCGAGCACTCAAGATCTAGCATGGGCTATTGCTTAGACCATGTTCTACCAGGGATTGTACTATCATGTGGTTCCAGAGAACCAGAGGATACCATTGCTAGCTACCATTGCGGAGTCGATCATGATGGGGTCATCGAGGACATCCTCATGATCGATGTCGAGGACCCAAGATACAGCATGGAACTCTGATGGGGCCACCTCCTCCACCTAAGGTGGGAGAGGAGATGAGGCTGAGAGCTCGAGGGCTTCTCGAGACTAGCTGCACATTGACTATAGATTGTATATTTTGAGAGGATTGAGTATGCCAGGGTATAGATTGTGGCATACCAATCCAGTTTTGATATGATGTACATATATTTTATATATATATATATATGATATTTTTGTGATATGACTTGTCCATATGTTTTATGATGCTTTAAATTTTGAATTGTTGATTGATTATTCATGTAATTATGTCATTGGAAATAGTATAATTTTATGTCATGCTGTAAAATTTAAATGAAATAATCTGATGTAAACAAATTGGTTGTTGTGGTATGATTTGATGAAAAATAAAGGGACTTCTAACAATAATTTCAAAGGACATTGTCACTGTTATATGACCATTTCATGGAGTCACCGCTCGCTAGGTCGTCAAGCTAATCCCAGTATAGAAATATTGCTAAAAGTAAAAGAGTGCTTAAGAGACTGTCTTAAGACTTTGTGTTGTGATGATGAAAAATGATGATGGTGATGATTTGTTTTCAGATTTTCATGAAAATATTATGCATGAAATATTAAAAATATGATTTTTTTTAGGCATAAAATTCCTAAGTGTGATAAAATTTTGAACAATTCCTTAGGAATTATACCATCGTTGCAAAATTGAATGTTGACATAATGAAATGAAATAGAAAAAAGTGTTCGTTCTTTTTAAAGCACAATTGTGTAACATAATGATGTAAGCCATATGTTTTTATGAATTAAAATGAATGGGAAATAAAATTAGAACAATGGTTTGCGCTAGGCATAGAATTATAGGTATAGACTTATACCATCATCGCGAAATCCAAAAATAATTTTATTGCATAATTGATTTTTGATTTTGAGATAAACAGAAAATATATAAGATGAGGACTTGCGCTAGGCATAAAATTCCAGTTTAGGTTTTAGGAACTATACCATCATTGTGGAAGTCGAAAGTATATATAAACGTGACTTTATTGTATGTTTTGAAAGAAATTTTGGATTTTTGAAAAAAATGTATGTAATTGTTTTTATACTAAACAGATGTTCTCAAATAAGAAGATGAAATTATTCCAAAATATTTGCATAAATATTTTAAATTATCTCAAAGACAAAATGTAGATTTATAAGGAACCCTCATGTGCATATGTGAGTTCATTGCCGATCTTGATTTATCATAATGATACAAAATCTCTCAAATACAAATGTGTGTGCAATTGTATTGTTCATTTACCAATTTTGAGCAAGATAATTTGATACAAGTAATTTGAATTAACCAAATAAGTGTTCGTTGACCATGATTTATATGCATGTAACCGTACTCGGACTACTATGTAAGTCGGGTCATCAAGAGCTAGCTGATCCATAAGCAGACATAGGTCTGTACAAAAGAAGGTCGCTAATGTGATAGACATATCACCACGCTAGGAGTTACCCAAGGCCAAGCGGGTTGGGCACAAACCACCTGTTATGGGGCTTACCTCACGGTTTTCGAATAATTGAGAATTCCAGGGATTCAAGCTCATTCACCCTTCTTTTCTTTTCAAGGGGTAGGGAAAGGGATTTTATTGCATTTTGCTTTTTCTTTTCTCTTTCTCTTTTTTTTTTTTTTTTTTTGTATTTTTGCTTGGAACTGAGATAATGCTGAAATATTGTTAAGATGGTACAAAATGATATTTTTCTTTTTCTCATTTTTTCTTTGACTTTTCTTTTTCTTCCTATACTAGGGATACTTGCTCGGATTGGCTGTAGAGCAAGGGATTTTTATTCTGGGCAGGGGTGAGCTTGTCCTTTTGTCAATTCTCAAAGATTCTAGACCATGTGCATGATAGGATAGCAAGGGAAACTTTTCGCTCAAGAAACCACTTCTACTATGTAGCATCATATTGAATTTGCAATGAAATCATTTTAATGTGAAAAGATATACTTGGTTCAAGTAAATAACAAGATCAATTCTCTATGCTCAAAACTTTATTTAATTCAACTGTGGACTTTGATATAAGAGAGATTAATAATCATACCAAATAAAATCAAGATATTTATTCATGTGAGTGTGAAAGTGTGGGATTCCAAATAAATGCTAATTTATCCAAAATAATTGAAAATATGACTGCAATACTTCAAGAATTGACAGGTGCAAAAATAGAAAATGTTTTTGAAGATTTTGATGATTTTGATGTTTTTTATATTTTGGTTTTAATTTATGAATTGAAAGAATAAATAATATTACTATTTTTGAAATTTTTATATGAATTACTAAAATGAAACAATATGCAAAATAACAATATATACAATGATGAAATGACCAGATTTATGCATAATAGCGTTTAAGATGCATAATGTTCATAGGTTCTTTAAGATCTTTACCATCTAAGGTAGCTAATCTGTATGCTCCCGATCCAAATTTAGCAGTGATAATATATGGTCCAAGCCAGTTGGGCTCGAATTTACCTTTAAGATCTTTAGTTGCATTAGTATTTTTTTTATTTTCTTTTAAGACAAGGTCACCGATCTCAAAGGATCGATGATGAACTTTCTTGAGGTATGCTCGTTTAAGCTTGTTCTGGTAGGCTCGAAGATGTTCCAAAGCATTGATGCGCTTCTCATCTAGGAGTTCCAACTGACTAAATCTGCCAACACGATATTCATCTCCTACTTCAGTATCTTGAAGTAGTAGAGCCAAAGAAGGAACTTCTAATTCAAAGGGAAAAACTACTTCAATGCCATAAACCAAAACAAAAGGTGAAGTGCCCGTGGGAGTACGAACGCTAGTTCGATAAGCCCACAAAGCAGGATATAATTGAATGTGCCAATCTCGACCAGATTTATTGACCAATATTTTGAGGATTTTAATTAATGTTTTATTAGATGCTTCTGCTTGGCCATTACCCTGAGGATAATAGGGAGTGGACCAACGATGTTGAATTTTATATTTTTGACATAATTTCTTGACATCTTTATTTTTGAAACAAGTTCCATTATCCGAGATGAGATTTGCAAGAATTCCGAACCTACAAATAATTTGATTAAAAATAAATTTGGAAACTTGGGTTCCAGTGCAAGAAGCTAAGGGCATAGCTTCAACCCACTTCGTGAAATACTCGATGGCGGTTATGATGAATTTGTGTCCATCAGATGACACAAGATTGATTTTTCCAATGATGTCTAAGCCCCATTTTGAAAAGGGCCAAGGAGATGAAATAGCCTATAGTTCTTGTGCAGGCGCATGGACAAGGTCAGCATGTTTCTGGCACTTGTCGCAATGGTGCACGTAATCATGTGCATCATTCTCCATGGTAGGCCAAAAATATCCTATCCTAAGGAGCTTCTTAGCAATGGCGCTACCACTAAAGTGTCCCCCACAAGATCCATCATGGGCTTCACTCAAAGCTGATCTAGATTCTTCTAGATTCAAACATCTCAGTAGGATACCTTCAAAAGATCTCCTATATAACGTATTGCCAATTATTACGAAGCGACTTGCTCGTCTACGTAATAACCGATGCTGGTTTCTATTAAAACCTTCAGGGAAGGTCCCATTTTGAAGAAAATTGAATATATCAATGTACCAAAGTTTAGGAGTAGTTTCATTGATTAGAAACACATCCAAAGGTTCTAAGCATGATTTATTTGAAGTGGGTTCCTGGAGTCGATGAATAATGATGGTAGCATATTCGTCATCTAACTCCAAGGGTAAAAGAGATGCAGCTGCAGCCATAGCGTCAGCCGCACGATTATTAGTTCTAGGAATAGCTTCCAAGGTAACTTGATCAAATAAAGATATTAATTGTAATACATATGCTTTATATGGATGCAATTTATCATCTCTGGTCTGATAAACATCATTAATTTGATTTATAACAAGTTGAGAATCATCGAAAACTAATAGATTTTTAATTTTTAGTGCCAAGGCAGCTCGTAAGCCAAGGATTAGAGCTTCATATTCAGCAGTATTATTAGTACAAGCAAACGTTAATTTAAAGGATAGAGGTATAAGATGTTTCTATGGAGATATTAGAATAATACCTGCACCAGCCCCACTCATGCATCGGGCTCCATCAAAGTATAAGGACCATTGCTCTGGATGGTCTACCTCTAGTTTAAGGCATTCGTCAAGAAACTCAATGATGAGGGGATGGGTAGACTCTAAGGGTGCAACAACTAATTGATCTGCTATGATTTGACCCTTAACAGACTTTTGTCCTATAAACATGAGTTCAAACTCGCTTAGAGCAAGAACCCACTTTGTTGTGCGACCAGATAAATAAGGTCGACTCATGAGATACCGCAAAGGATCGGATTTAGCAATAACATACGTTTTTTGACTGAGCATATAGTGGCGTAGTTTCTGTGTAGAAAATACGACTGCTAGACATAACTTTTCTAATGTTGTGTAGCGGGTTTCATAACTGATTAATGTTCTGCTAATGTAATAATTAGCACGCTCTCTTTTCTCATCATCCAGTTGAACTAACATAGCTCCTAAGGCAAAATCTGAAGCAAAAATATACAAGATAAATGGGCGATCAGGTCTAGGTGGCGAAAGCACAGGTGGGTTAAGAAGATATTGTTTGAGGAGTTCAAATGCTTCCTGACATTCATTGTCCCAATGGAAAGAGACATCCTTCTTAAGAAGCTTAAGAAAGGGTCCAATTTTATCTCACCAACTTATCGATGAAGCGACTGATAGCTTGAAGCTTACCTTGTAAACTCCGTAATTCAGATATATTTGTGGGTGTGGGCATATCAGTGATAGCCGCAATCTTGAGAGGGTCAATTTTGATGCCACGTAAAGAAACTATAACCCCCAATAATTTACCGGACTTAACTCCGAATATACATTTGGTTGGATTCAATCGGATAAGATATTCCCTTAACCGATCAAATACTTTTCTCAAGTCATCTAAATGGTCATCTTCGTTAATAGAACGAGCTATAATGTCATCTACATAATCATGTAGTATATCATGCATCATATCATGAAAGATATAAGTCATGGCTCATTGATATGTTGCACCTGCATTCTTCAAACCAAATGGCATCACTTTCCAACAAAAGGTCCCCCAAGGGGTAATAAAGGTTGTTTTAGCCTGATCTTCAGGAGCTATCCTGATCTGATTATAACCAGAAAATCCATCCATTAAGGATATCATTCCACTCCCAGAAGTAAAATCAATGATCTGATCCATATTGGGAAGAGGAAAATCATCTTTAGGGCATGCAACATTAATATCTCTAAAGTCTGTGCAAACCCTAACTTTGGTAGCTTCTTTCTTAGTTACTGGAACTACATTCGAGATCCATTCAACATAATCAATGGCTTGTATAAAAATAACATTCAAGAGTTTTTCTAACTCCCCTTTGACTAGTAAGGCCACTTTAGGATGCATTTTTCTAAGTTTCTGTTTAACAGGTTTAGCATCCGGATGGACTACTAGGTGATGCATAACTACGGAAGGGTCTAAACCTGGCATATCTTCATATGTCCAAGCAAAGACATCTTCATATTCTTTAAGAAATGCAATGTATTTATCCTATTTTTCTTGACTCAATTCTGATCCAATGTTGATTATGTGAGGATTATCCTCAGTTCCAATGTTAATTTTTATGACATTTTCTACTTCCATGTGTAGATCTTTCTCAAAATTAGGTGGGGCGGGTGAAACGCCCAATTCTTGTAATTCTGCCAAGGTTAGCTTGGATAATTCATCTTGAGGAGTCGTGGCCTCAAGCTGGGCTATACTAGGTATAGAGCCATCAAAATAAAATTCATTATGTAATAATTCCTCAACGGAGACATCATGGAAGATATCTCCCTCCAACTCATCATCGGATTCAACGATCATCTCAGGGTAAGCTATAGATAGCATATTACATGTAAATGGCTTATTCATTAAATGCAAAGCATCACGCTCATCCAAATAATCTTGGTAACATATGAGATGGTCATCATCCTCAAATGGGAAGGGCTGACCCTTACTAGGAAATAGGCCCACACCACATCGAGCGGGCCACGGCTCTACCTCAAAAGGTTCTTTCATACCATTTTGGAAAGGTCCTAAAC
The DNA here is from genome assembly GCA_028583015.1 of Wollemia nobilis. NCBI lineage: Eukaryota > Viridiplantae > Streptophyta > Pinopsida > Araucariales > Araucariaceae > Wollemia > Wollemia nobilis. Next base: position 10,052,504 of record JAQPPZ010006909.1, read on the forward strand.
CTTTCCCTTTATATCCCAATTTAAGCATTATAGATTTGGCTTTAATATACTCATTAGTAAAATAACATCGAGCATATCCATCATAATGAGTCTTGATGTTTCTGGGTATTCTACCCCAGTCATATCCCTTATAAATAAAAGCATAGCTCCCGACTTGGTAAATACTTCCCATAGGCTATGGGAGGCCCAAGGTATGAGGAGATGGTGGCAAATTATTTAAAATAAGGGAATCTTGCATAGAAGCATTCGTTTCTTCTGATATAAGAATTTTAGATAAATCGGGTAAGAGCTCATCAGTAAGAGCATAAGAGGTAGAAGGAACATTTCCTACATCTTCTGATGTGGAAACTATGCCTTTGGTGGATGTAGATGTTGTAGAGATGTCGATGGATGGGTCTATTATAGGTATAGAAGTTATAGGAGTAGAACAAGAGGCATTGGTTGTGGGATTAGGATCTTTCTGAGGTCCTAATGTGGTTTGTTTAGAGGATGGTTGAGCTGTATGTAGGGGTGGAACTGATGGAGAAGAAGTAGATGGTATTGTGGGTGTGTGTTTCACATGTTTAGATGGATAATGAGAATTAGGATGTGTGGATGACAGAGCAGGGCAAAATTGAACTCCAACAAGTTCTGCCAAAGCACACATATCAAAGGGTCTAGGATCACCATGAATGGTAACCAACTGATTCTTAAATTTGAATTTAACACATTGATGTAAAGTTGAGGGAATGGCTCGCATCGCGTTGATCCAAGGGTGACCCAAGAGTATATTGTATGATGCAGGGCAATGTACAATAAACACGGTCGTATCCAAGGTTCTCGGACCAACCTGCAATGGGATGGTAATAACTCCACACGTTTCTTGTGTTTCGTCATTGAAGGCTTTTATGATCATATCAGTTCTTTTCATTTCATCACTTCTAAACCCAAATATTTGGTAGAAGTCAAAAGTGCAGATGTTTAAAGATGAACCATTATCAATCAAGACTCGTTTAACTGCTACATCTCCAATTAAGGCAGTAATATATAAGGGGTTATCCTTATGTAAACTATGTTGCGGTATGTCTCTATCCCGGAAGTCAATACAATCAACTTCATGAGTTATTATAGTATTAGCCATGGCTTCAGGTTGAATGTCTTGTGGTACCATCATCTGGCTTAATGTGAGCATTAATTCATCTCTATGTGTAGGAGAAGATCTTAAAAGGTCCAAAAGAGAAATTCTAGTCGTAATATTTGATAATTGTTCATTAATATTATAAGGAGGTTTAGGTTGAACATTAGGTGCATGATTCCATTTATTAGGAACTTTCAAAACAAATGGAGTTGATCCATCATTCTGCATTTGATCTTGTTGAGAGTTTTGAGCCTGTTGTCTAGTAACAGCTTCGATGGTACCCACAATATTATTCTATGGATGATGAATGGGTCTTGGTCTAGCATTTATGGCTTGCTCATTAGAAAGTAATTGGTGAGAGGATGGTCTAGTAGTGACTCTTCTTGGAAATGGTTCTTCCGGAACCATATAACTTGTGATAGGGTGAATAGTATCTGATTCATCTTCAGAACTATTCGATTGATTTGATGTGATTTCCATATCACTCTCAGTCTCATATTCTGTATCACTAAGATCAGGTGTCCAAATATTATGTAGAGGCCTGGTCGTAACCATGGATAAGGTTGTGTCAAATATTTCCAAATCATGAATGGGTAAATGCCCACTAATAGTCCCTACATATCGGGTAGGAGGGGGAACATTATGATGTTCAATTTGATTAGCCACTTCCTTGCCATGTTTTGGTAAAGGATGTTGAAATATGTCCAATGACTGATTGGCATTCTGATTCTGGGTTTTGGGGGATGTTATTTTGAGCATTATTAGGAGGATTTTGCTTAGGTTGAAAGGCTTGCACCTCCATCTCATTGTTATCAATTAAGTCCTGTATTTTATGTTTTAATATTTTACAAGAGTTGGTAGTGTGTCCAGGTCCTCTATGGAAGTCACAGTGTAAATCAGCTCTGTATCCGGGTATAGTTGGATCAGGTTCCCGGATATTTGGTAATTGAATCAAACCTCATTCTAATAATTGTGGTAGAATGGTTGATAAAGGTTGATTTAACCTAGTAAATTCTCGAGGAGGTTTATCAAGAGGTTTCAATATAAACTTCTCCGTTGTCTTCGTAGCATTAATAGTAGCAATATTTCTACTATCGGTGACTCCATCACCCACAACTTGTTTATTCTTATATTGATTTCTGGATGTTTTCTCATCATCTTTCTTTTTAAGCTGACCTCTCCTAATGAGAGCATCTTCCACTCATCTGGCTAAGTCTATAGCCCGATCGAAGGTGGTCAAGGTAGCAGTTGATAATTCGTAAGATAGTTGCTCTTGCAAATTATTAATAAAGATGTCCAACATCTCCCTATAAGGTAACACAAAGTGCAATTTTCCTATCAATTGTCTCCACCTAGCTAGGAAATCAGCAAAACATTCATCTTTGTCTTGTTTTAAGTTGTACAAGTCTTTAATGGTCACATGCCTTTCGATGTAGGCACTAAATTGATGAACAAAAGACTCAGCTGTTTCTTCGAAATTCCTCAAAGAATTAGTGGGTAATTGATAATACCACTCTAATGCCATTCCTCCTAAACTTTTTGAGAACATTTTTAGCAATAATAAGTCATCATGTGATATATCATGACATGCTATCCTAAACATACGAAGATGCTCTATGGGATCTTCCGTTCCTTTATATATGGGCAAGACAGGCATAGGAAAATGTTTAGGATATGGTTGTGCTACAACTATAGGATCTAAAGGCTGACTACACATCTCTCGATAATTGTACGAGGGATGGTAGGGATCTATCTGGTCCATGCGGGAAACTAACTGTTTCACCATGGCTTCAAGATTACTAGTTTGTCCACCATATTGGTTCGGTGGGACATAGGTATGGGATTTATGAGTGTATGATGGTGTGACATAAGGATTAGATGCTATATTGCTATTATGTAAAGTGTTGGTAGGAAGAGTATTATGAAGGGGATTTGTAGTAGTATTATGTTGTATCCCGGATTGTTGGTAATTGGTGTTTGGTTTTGTTTTGGGCTTTTGTTGATTTGAAGTATGTTGCTCAATAGCTTGGTGAAATAGAGCAGTAAATGATGGTTTCTTTTGTGCGGGAATGACCCTAGGCTTGCTAATAGGCACTTTAGATGGTTGGGTAACCTGTTGTTGTTGCATGTTCTAGATTATAGCGGCCATATCCAAATTGGATGGTCCAGCTTGATCACTCTCTTGATCAATAAAGGACAAGGGATTAGTGCGTGTGTGAAATACGTCTTCTAGAGTTGCTTGAGTGTCACTAATTTGATCCTTGTCCATATGGACTGCTCTATTAAGAACACCAATATTAGTATTAATGAACTTCCAGAATTGTTCCATGTTTTCAAAAGTGATAGCTCCTCCCGGAGACATTTTAGGGGATGAGGATCCTTCCTCTCTAACAATTTCTTCATGTTCATTTCTTACAGCAAGCTCTTCTTCTTGCTGGTCTAGGATTTCTTCTTCCTGAACTTGATCTTCAGGAAGGACATTTGGGTTATTTAATGGTTTTCCTAACCAATCTTCTTCTTCTTCAATCTGTTTTCCATTCCTAAGTCTAGGCATTGTGCTTAAACTTAGATTTCAGAAAATATATATACTAAAAAATATATATATATATATATGCGATAGGTTTGAGAGGTATATATTTTAATTATATACCTACTATAAAAAGGAAATGTTTTGATTTTTTTTTTTATTTTTGTTTTTGTTTTTGTGTTTTATAATATTATTATAAAGATAACAAATAGCATTCTAGTTGCAAAAAGAATAACAATAGTAAAAAGAATGACTTAGTTTTCTATAAATAGTTTATGGATATCATTAATAGGATCAAGTTCATCAGGAGTCATGAAATGCTCCTCTTCAAATTGGAAATGGTTTTTCAAGAATTTGACAAAGTGTGCTATAGTAATATGATCTGTTTCAGACTCTGACCTGTAGAAATAAAGTTCATGGCAATACTCTCGATATAACACAACTCTAGGAACTCTATTCCATATCTTTCTATCCGTAAGAACGACTTCTTGATCCTCTATACGAGATAGAAATTTATGTACTACAACTACATTCTCGAGGTATTCCTCAAAGGTGTATAATTTAGAAGACACAAGTGCTCTCTTATCTGCTAACCACCTATGGCAAGCTCTCTGAAGTTCATGGTACAAAGTCACCTGATCAGGATCCAGGATTCTATCTAGGACAAACCTCTTAATTTGCCTAAGTTCTGTAGATCTAGATGAAATAATATCCAATCTCCTATCAAGTTCGTCCCACAAAGGTTGGACTCTATTTGTTTGAGGTACTCTAAGCACAGAAGTAATCTCTATGGCTGTTAATTGATTTTCAACATTTATGGTGACAGCTCGTATTTTATTATAATCTACCATCTAAGTCTGATATGCAATTTTAACAATTTTCTAATGATTCTAGATGTTCTTAATAATGCATTTATATTTTATTTTTTTATATTTTTTTTTGTTTTCAAAAGGCTTTTAGTTTCACGTCGGGTTCACCAAAATGTACTGACCCAAATTTTTCATGCCCTTACCTTCAGGCTAAAGGATCCGTGCCCGGAAGGGGGATGCGAGAAGGATGGGACAATACCTCGGACTGAGAGGCCCTTTGAAGGTCGTGCCTCTCGGGGGAGGGGTATAAGGGTGAATTTTTGATGGATGGTGGGGTTCACCAGGAAACTTTGAGTGGCAGTTTCCATGCCTAGGTTGAGAATGGGTTTGATGTGTTCATTTTATACTCAATCATTCATATTCCTAGGTTGGCCAAAATGAATCTAAGCTATTCTATATGAAAATGCCGATTTATATGAATACAGAAAGCATGAATGAATCCTAAATACAAAGAATATGTTAAATGAGAAAGAATGCACCTGATTTCGGATGTCTGATGAAGATTCTGAAGCTTGTAGGAGTCCAGATCATCCCGAATATGATAGGATCATCTACAATTGTACAGAATCATCCCAGATCATAGGCGATCATCTGAAATCAGACAAGATCATCGTCGATCTGACGAATTCGTCAGAAACCTGCAATCACAGAAATAGACACCAAAAACCAAAAATGCAACTGCAAGAATAATGCAAAATGATAGAAATGAGAGTATAAATGCTTAACTGATAAATCTAGATAGCATATTAAAGGAAATGCATTGTTTTAATAACTTATTTTAACTTTATCATGCATTTATGCTAAATGAGGTGAACTCCAGGATGCATAATGAAAATAAATCAAGCTAATGCATAATAAAATAAGGAAGGAAGATGAGAAATGCAAACTCAGGGCTCTGATTGCCCCCAATATGAACTGCAGTCGAGATCACCTCCAATCGTACGAGATCATCGCCGATCTATGACAGGATCATCCGAAATCATGTGGAATCGCCTGCGACGATCCGAGCTTCCTCCAGCTGAAGCACAGTGAAAACCTGCAATGAAAACTTAAAACTACGAGTGCAAACAATGGTAGATAGGACGTCTTAACACAGCAAAGCTAAATGGCAGGGAAAATCAACCAGGGAGAGAGTCAGGAGGAGAGCCAAGGGGATAAACTAAGAAAATCCTAGTTTATATAGGATTAGGGGGAGGTTAGGAGGTTGGGGATCATCCCAATCTGGGAGATCTCCAATGGAGGAATCTCCAACTGTGCAGACACGCTTCTGCCCAAGTTGGAGAGGTCATTGAAATAGAAGCTAATTATGAAAATTTGGTTTTGGGACGAAATCGTCTGGACGTTTTGTTCCAGAATAATTTCGTCCGATCGGGGACGATATCGTCCAATGGTCAAAACAACTCCTAAAAATGGCATGAAAAATGGGGTGAGCGGTTAACGGGTGGTTTCGGGGTTAAAATTCAAATTTTTATCTTTTTACTAAGGGTTTAACTGCGCCAATTTTAGGGTGCTACAGTGTGGATGATAAAGCGGGGAAAAATTGAACTCCAATAGGTTCTGCCAAAGCACACATATCAAAGGGTCTTGGATCACCATGAATGGTAACCAACTGATTCTTAAATTTAAACTTAACACATTGATGTAAAGTTGAGGGAATAGCTCACATCACGTTGATCCAAGGATGACCCAAGAGTATATTGTACGATGTAGGGAAATGTACAATAAACACAGTCATATCCAAGGTTCTTGGACCAACCTGCAATGGAATGGTAATAACTCCACACGTTTCTTGTGTTTCGTCATTGAAAGCTTTTATGATCATATCAGTTCTTTTCATTTCATCACTTCTAAACCCAAATCTTTGGTAGAAGTCAAAAGTGCAAATATTTAAAGATGAACCATTATCAATAAAAACTCGTTTGACTACTACATATCCAATTAAGGTAGTAATATACAAGGGGTTATCTTTATGTAAACTATGTTGAGGTATGTCTCTATCCCAAAATTCAATACAATCAACTTCACAAGTTATTATAGTATTGGCCATGGCTTCAGGTTGAATGTCTTGTGGTACCATCATCTGACTTAATGTGAGCATTAATTCATCTCTATGTGTAGGAGAAGATCTTAAAAGGTCCAAGAGAGAAATTCTAGCTGTAATATTTGATAATTGTTCATTAATATTATAAGGAGGTTTAGGTTGAACATTAGGTGAATGATTCCCTTTATTAGGAACCTTCAAAACAAATGGAGTTGATCCACCATTCTGAATTTGATCTTGTTGATAATTTTGAGCCTTGTTGTCTAGTAATAGCTCCGATGGTACCCACAATATTATTCTATGGATGATGAATGGGTCTTGGTCTAGCGTTTATAGCTAACTCATTAGAAAGTAATTGGTGAGATGATGGTCTAGTAGTGACTCTTCTTGGAAATGGCTCTTCTAGAACCATATAACTTGTGATAGGGTGAATAGTATCCGATTCATCTTTAGAACTATTCGATTGATTTGATGTGATTTCCATATCACTCTCAGTCTCGTATTCTATATCACTAAGATCAGGTATCCGAATATTATATAGAGGCCTGGTTGTAACCACGGATAAAGTTGTGTCAAATATTTCTAGATCATGAACAGGTAAATGCCCACTAATAGTTCCTACATATCGGGCAGGAGGAGGGACATTATGATGTTCAATTTGATTAGCCACCTCCTTACCATGTTTTGGTAAGGGATGTTGAAAGATGTCCAATGACTGATTGGCATTCTGATTCTGGTTTTGTGGGGTGTTCTTTTGAACATTATTAGGAGGATTTTTCTTAGGTTGAAAGGCTTGCACCTCCATCTCATTGTTATCAATCAAGTCCTGTATTTTATGTTTTAATATTTTACAAGAGTTGGTAGTGTGTCCAGGTCCTCTATGGAAGTCACAGTGTAAATTTGCTCTGTATCTGGGTATAGTTGGATCAGGTTCCCGAATATTTGGTAATTGAATCAAACCTCATTCTAATAATTGCGATAGAATAGTTGATAAAGGTTGATTTAACCTAGTAAATTCTCGAGGAGGTCTATCAGGAGGTTTCAGTACAAACTTCTCCGTTGTCTTCGCAGCATTAACATTAGCAATATTTTTGCTATCGATGACTCCATCACCCACAACTTGTTTATTCTTATATTGATTTTTGGATGTTTTCTCATCGTATCTCTTTTTAAGCTGGCCTCTCCTAATGAGAGCATCTTCCACTCTTCGGGCTAAGTCTATAGCCTGATCGAAGGTGGTCAAGGTAGCAGTTGATAATTCGTAAGATAGTTGCTCTTGAAAATTATTAATAAAGATGTCCAACATCTCCCTATAAGGTAACACAAAGTGCAATTTTCCTATCAACTATCTCCACCTAGCTAGGAAATCAGCAAAGCATTCATATTTGCCCTGTTTTAAGTTATACAAATCTTTAATGGTCACATCTCTTTCGATGTAGGCACTAAATTGATGAACAAAAGACTCGGCAGTTTCTTCGAAATTCCTCAAAGAATTAGTGGGTAATTGATAATACCACTCTAATGCCATTCCTCCCAAGATTTTTGGGAACATTTTTAGTAATAACAAGTCATCATGTGATATATCATGACATGCTATCCTAAACATACGAAGATGCTCTATGGGATCTTCGGTTCCTTTATATATGGGAAGAACAGGCATAGGAAAATGTTTAGGATACGGCCGTGCTACGACTATAGGATCTAAAGGCTGACTACACATCTCTCGATAATTGTACGAGGGACGGTAGGGATCTATCTGGTCCATGCAGGAAACTAATTGTTTCACCATGACTTCAAGATTGCTAGTTTGTCCACCATATTGGTTCGGTGGCACATAGGTATGGGATCTATGAGTGTATGATGGTGTGACATAAGGATTAGATGTTATATTGCTATTATGCAAAGTGTTGGTAGGAAGAGTATTATGAAGGGGATTTGTAATAGTATTATGTTGTACCTTAGATTGTTGGTAATTGGTGTTTGGTTTTGTTTTGGGTTTTTGTTGATTTGAGGTATGTTGATCAAGAGCTTGGCGAAATAGAGCAGTAAATGATGGTTTATTTTGTGTGGGAATGACCCTAGGCTTGTTAACAGGCACTTTAGATGTTTGGGTAACCTACTGTTGTTGCATGTTCTGGATCACAACTACCATATCCAAATTGGATGGTCCAACTTGATCACTCTCTTGATCAATAAAGGACAAGGGATTAGTGCGTGTTTGAAATACTTCTTCTAGAGTTGCTTGAGTGTCACTAATTCGATCCTTGTCCATATGGGCTGCTCTATTAAAAACACCAATATTAGTGTTAATGAACTTCCAGAATTGTTCCATGTTCTCAAAAGTGATAGCTCCTCCCGGAGACATTTTAGGGGATGAGGATCCTTCCTCTCTATTAGTTTCTTCTTGTTCATTTCCTACAACAAGCTCTTCTTCTTGCTGGTCTAGGATTTCTTCTTCCTAAACTTGGTCCTCAGGAGGGACATTTTGGTCAATTAATGGTCTTCCTAACCAATCTTCATCTTCTTCGGTTTGTTTTCCATTCCTAAGTCTAGGCATTGTGCTAAACTTAGGTTTTAGCAAATATATATACTTATATATATATATATATATATATATATATATATATATATATATATATATAATATATATATATATATATATAAAAAGGGTTGAGAGGTATATATTTTAACTATATACCTACTATAATACTTTAAAAGGGAAATGTTTTTTTTTTTTTTGTGTGTTTTTATTATATTATTATTTTACGAGAATAAAAATAACAAACAACATGCTAGTTATAAGAAACAATAGTAGAAAGAATCACTTAGTTTTCTATGAATAGTTTATGGATATCATTGATAGGGTCAAGTTCATCAGGAGTCATGAAATGCTCCTCTTCAAATTGGAAGTTGTTTTTCAAGAACTTGACAAAGTGTGCTATGGTAATATGATCTATTTCAGACTCTGACATGTAAAAATAAAGTTCATGGCAATACTCTTGATACAACACAACTCTAGGAACTCTATTCCATCTCTTTCTATCCATAAGAATGACTTCTTGATCCTCTATACGAGATAGAAATTTATGTACTACAATTGCATTCTCAAGGTATTCCTCAAAGGTGTATAATTCAGAAGACACAAGTGCTCTTTTATCGGCTAACCACCTATGGCAAGCTCTCTGAAGTTCATGATACAAAGTCACCTGATCAGGATCCAGGATTCTATCTAGGACAAACCTCTTAATTTGCCTAAGTTCTATAGATCTAGATTCAATAATACCCAATCTCCTATCAAGTTCGTCCCACAAATGTTGGGCTCTATATGTTTGAGGTACTCTAAGCACAGAAGTAATCTCTATGGCCATTAATTGATTTTCAACATTTATGGAGACTACTCGTCTTCTATTATAATCTACCATCTAAGTATGATATGCAAATTTAACAATTTTCTAATGATTCTAGATGTTCTTAATAATGTGTTTTTTTTTTGGATTGTTTTCAAAAGGTGTTTTTAGTTTCACGTCGGGTTCACCAAAAATGTATCGCCCAAATTTTTTGCACCCTTACCTTCAAGCTAAAGGATCCATGCTCGGAAGGGGGATGCGAGAAGGATGGGACAATACCTCGGATGGAGAGGCCCTTTGAAGGTCGCGCCTCTCGAGGGAGGGGTATAAGGGTGAATTTTTGACGGATGGTGGGGTTCACTAGGAAACTTTGAGTGGCAGTTTCCATGCCTAGGTTGAGAATGGGTTTGATGTGTTCATTTTATGTTCAATCATTTAGATTCCTAGGTTGGCCAAAATGAAGCTAAGCTATTCTATATGAAAATTTTGATTTATATGAAGACAAAAAACATAAATGAATCCTAATGCGATTAAATACAGAGAATATGTAAAATGGAGAAGAGTACACCTAATTTCTGATGTCTGATGAAGATTATGAAGCTTGTAGGAGTCCAGATCATCCTAGATATGATAGGATCATCTGTAATTGTACAAAATCATCCCAAATCATAGGAGATCATCCGAGATCACCCAAGATCATCAACGACTTGACAAATTCATCAGAAACCTGCAATCAAGAAAACAGACACCAAAAACCAAAAATACAATTGCAAGAATGATGCAAAATGATAGAAATAAGAATATAGATGCTTAAATAATAAATCTAGATATCAAATTAAATGAGATGCAATGTTTTGGTAACTTATTTTGAATTTTATCATGCAATTATGCTAAATGAGGTGAAATCCAAGATGCAAAACAGAAGTAAATTAATCTAATGCACCAATAAATAAAGAAATGAGGTAGAAAATGCAAACTCGGGACTCTGATTGCCCCCAAGCTGAATTGTAGTCAAGATCATCTACAATCATACAAGATCATCACCGATATTGATAGGATCATCCAAAATTGTGGTTGAATCACCTACGATGATCCGAGCTATCTTCGACTAAAACACAATGAAATCCTACAACAAAAACTTGAAAACACAAATGCAAATGATGGGAGATCAGGGAGGGAGTCAAGGAAATCATGGGATCAGGCAGTCAGGGAATTAGAGGATCAGGGGGATAAACTGGAAAATTCCAAGTTTATATAGGATTAGGGGGAGGTTAGGAGGTTGGGGATCATCCCAATCTAGGAGATCCCCAACGTGGGAATCTCCAACCGTGTAGACACGCTTCTACCCAAGTTGGAGAGGTTGTTGGAATAGAAGCTAATTATGAAAATTTGGTTTTGGGATGAAATCGTCTGGACGTTATGTTCCAGACGAATTCATTCGATTTGGGATGATATCATCAGATCGGCGACGATATCATCCAACGGTCAAAACAACTTCTAAAAATGGCACAAAAAATGAGGTGAGCGGTTAACGGGCGGTTTTGGGGTTAAAATTCAAATTTTTACTTTTTACTGATGGTTTAACTGCACCAATTTTAGGGTGCTATAGTTACTCTCAAAGGGTTATTTTGTGTATTGATTGTTAATATCAAGGATACAAAAATATGTAAATATCAAAGTGTCTAAAGACACTATTTAAAAATAAATACTTGAAATATATTGTAGCCTAGAAAAGCCACCAAATAGGATCATATTCCTCCAAGGAGTGGAGAAGAAATCCACCATTAATATCCTTGAAAAGAAGCCAAAAATTGAGACTTGGTGAGTCTCGGATTCAAGGTGCACTAAGAGCTCATTATAGGTAAAATATTAGTGCAAAAATTATTCCTTAAAGGGTATATTATATACATTATTATTAGCTTGGTTTCATTACTATATTACCAAGTTAAGTAGATATTTTTCTAGAAGAATCCACCATGAAAACTAGTAAAAGAATCTTGAAAAAGAGAAGGTGAAAAATCAAGTTATTGTATTATAAATCTATTTACATTATTATGCACCATAAATTCTTGTTTTATGTAGGAAAGAGGATAGAATTTGAGTGTCTTAAGGAAACATCATCCACAAGTGAGGAACATCATACAAGTGGTTGCAGAGGAGCACTATCCAAAGCAAGAGAGAAGAGCTAACAAAGAGCTCTTATTATGATGTCTAAAAACACCCTTACAACCATGAAAGAAGGCAGTCTTAACAATCAACCTAAAGTACAAGATATCACAAAAGGATCATTTTCCATCTACATTGACCATCATATATTGTACATTGCAAAGGGAGCATTCGAACCAAGCATACAAAAGAAGCAATACCCAAACCCTTGCTTGGATAAGATGTCTTCCAAGAAGTAGCATTCAAAACACCCCTTGAACCACAATATAACCATCTCTAATATCCTAAGACCTCCATAGATTATAGATCAAACCTATGATTACCTGGAAGAAGCATTGAAGAACAAGAAACAACTAGATTTACTTTTGCAAGGAGAGTATATAGTGAAAGCACGAGATTCTGAAATATTGAAAGGAAAACTAATGCGATGTATTCAAAACCCAAAGTTAACGCTTAAAGTCCTATAAAGTGAAATGCACGAAATGGAAGAAAAGAGATGAATTTAAATGAGATAAAAATAAGTATAGAAAGCACATCCATTTTCATTTATACTCTTCCAATTCGGTTACAAAGACGTCTCCTCACTTTTAAGGGGTAGGAGCATTAACATAGTTTCAATTACAATCATGAATTTAGTGTTCCTCCTTCCGCATGCCCACATGTGAAATGGATGGACCAAAGTGTTGCCGCCACTGGTATTGATGAATCTTTAATCCTTGCTGCTCCTCCTGCGTTCAAAGAAACAACAAATCGTCAGTAGCACCTATGTATGATAATGAAACTCGCAAATCTGAAAGAGTACTGTTAATGAATGTAAAATATGAATATAACGATGATTAAAATGAATCCAAATAGCCTAAAAATTTGACAGAAGCGTAATCATGTAACTAGAAAAATATTGCAAAAGAAATAGTCACCAAATTTTATACAGATCCGTATTCGTCTTGGGGTAGGACGAGTAAACCTACAATAGTTTGGTACTCGTTTCAGGGTGAGACAAGTAAACATGCAACATTTTGGTACTCGTTATGGGGTGAGACGAGTAAACCTACAATAAGGCAGGGGGTGCCTGAAGGTAAACCACCCGTGGGTTGAAACTTTGTTTTGACACCAATCCGCTTGGGATGAGTCCGAAACCTGTTGTGATGTGTTATCGGCAAATTGGTAGGGTATTGTGTCCAAAAAAATTGGGTTTTGGGTCTTGATTCGTGCCTCCAAAAGTCACCCAATAACCTCCCTTTCGATTAAGATATTATGGATGTAAAGGTACAAATCGTTGCTCCAAATTCTCCTTCTCTGTATCTATTTGGGTGAGGAAATTCACCCTTTTATAGACCCAAGGGGTCTCTTGAATTAACATGCAAAAGTGCTATTTTTCATGAATGCTTTTTTTTGTTGAAGAGAAGACTTCTCCCTGATCAAGGATTTCATAACTGCTTCTGTAATTGCTTCTGCATGCTCAAAAGAACTCACTCCTACTCCCATGCAATGAAGGGAGAGTTAAGTAGCTAATTTGAATTGTCATGAAAAATCCCACTCTCACTCCCATGCAATGAAGGGAGGGTCAAGTGGTAGATCTGAGTTGTCCTAAAAAGCTCACTCTTATTCCCATGCAGTGAATGGAGAGTCAAGTGGCAGATCTAAGTTGTCAAAAGAAATCGCTCGTACTCCTATGCCATGAAGGGAGAGCTTAGTGGCAGTTCTGAGTTGTCTTGTGCCAAGGTTTGACTTTTTTTTGGTCAAACCTGGTATTCATCCCACCCCAAAATGAGCGCTGGGATTCATCCCTAGGTGGAACGAGTACCAGTCTGTACTCGTTTCGAGGTGGAGCGAATAATTAGCAAAGTGCCTAAAAGGTGCCAAATTGACCTCTGACCTCTAAAACTGCTTTTAGAAGTGGTTAGGACCACTATTTAACCTTTGGGGGCTGCCCTAGGGACTGTTTGTGTTAATGCAATCAGTGCTCGTTGTCACATAATCGGATTGGTGTTGTTTTGGTGTCTACATATAGAAGAAGATAAAGTGTTAGAAGAAAAATACATGTAATCTACCACTTGTCACCACTGACAAGAAATGCTCATCTCATAATAAAGTACTCAAATTTTAGAAGGTTAAAAAGCATCTTTGATAGGAAGGAGTGTTATAGTAGTTTCACCTACGATCGGAGCTCATAAGCCACTTGGAGAAAGCATTAATTCCAACCATGAGCATTACTCAAGAAGGCATTGAAACCAACCTCAAGCGTTATGTAAAGAAGCCCCATACATATTGAAGCTCAAAAGCCACTTGGATATCTCTCAAAGAATAATTAAAAACCATCTCAGATGTTACTCAAGGTGCATGTGCCATGTAGCTATATAAGCATTCAACTCCAAGGTAAAGAAGGGAAGTGAAATTGGAGCAAAATTACAATGTTTGAGTGAGTAAGAGCACGCTGAAATCAGAGTAAAAGGAGGTAGTGAGGACTATCATAAACTAATATTAAATTCTCATAGTTATAAGTACCTATTAAGAAGGAGACCAAGTCAATTTAGGTATTATGGAAGCATAGAGTTTGAAGAAAGAGAATGCAGGCCTTTTGTTGGACAACAAGGTCAAAGTAACATTAATACAACATTGGATATACATACCAACCATCCATAAAAGTATGTGGAGCTACTCAAAGATATGTACAACATCAAGCCTTACTAAGGTAAATATTAAATTTACTTTCTTTAATTAAAATTGGATTTATAAGGTGATATAGACTATTATATTGGAATAAACTTATCAAGCATTAGTAATTATCAAGCAAGCTTATTTCAAGGTATTGAATATTCATATTTGAAATTAACCAAGTAGGAGATATAAGGTTTTCAACCTTTATTAAATCATTATTAAATTGAAAATACAATTATTTTCTAATATTCAAAGAAGTAGGGAGATATAAGGCATACTACTTCAAACTATATACATGTAATTGGAATTTAGAAAATTAATCTATTGGAAAGAGAAGCAAATCAACTACCTACGTATAGAGTTTGAATTAATTGGTAAAAATTGTATCATACTCATTCTAATGAGACAAAAATAAATCCAATCATTAAATCATACTTTATTGAGAAATATAAGGTAAAATTAAAAGGCTGATTATTCTCAAAACATTACAAAATAAACTTAGAAGGTGAACTAAGCATACTATAATTATTAGGGAGATATAAGTAGGTCTAAAAAACCTAATTCCAAGAATTTTTTTATCAAATTAGTTCACATATCTTAACTAAGGAGAAATAAGGGATTCTACAAAAGCTAAGACTTGAATAGTTTTATCAAACTAATTCATATACTCTTAACTAGGGAGTCATAAGGAAGACTACTACAAAGGTCCTAAAATACTACATATTACAATGGAAAGAAGAATCTATTATCACAAAAGAATACAAGAACAAAATACACATAATACATCATGTATCAAATGCAAAATGAGTTCTAGAACAAACAAATCTAAAGAACAAAAGAACATCTGGTATATTGACTCAGGTGCCAATCATCACATGATAGGAAATCTACAATGGTTTGAATATATTGAAGTTATTAATGGTTACAAATTGATAATAATAGATAGAAAGACTTATCCTATACATGGATATGGGTGTGTAACTCCTATAAAATCATTTCTAAACTTTCTACTACAAAAAGTGATGTATGTTCCTGGATTAACATTCAATCTTATTTCAGTAAGCAAGTTAGTAGAAAGCAATAGAATGGTTGATTTCAGATACATAAATGGAGTTAATACATGTCTCATTATGAATCAAGAAAATATAGAAGCCAGAGGATCTCTCCATGAAAATACATACACTCTAGACACTATTGAGAACTCACACAACATTGTTGTATTTCAAAATAATACTAATACATTTCCTGAGGAATAGGTTGTAGAAATTCAATAACCCAGTTATCATAAAAGCAAGATGAGAAAGAGAAGATTCAAAATTAAAATAACGAGAGAACCACAACAATATGCTCTACTCATCCATCTATAATCCAAATAAGAAACAAAACTAGATTAGTATACTCATTAAGATTCAAACAAAGGAAATAGGATAGAAGAGGATGATGTCCTTGATCAAGCCAAAGACTATTCAAGAGAAGAAGATCCATATTTAAGACTAAAGTCTTCAATACCCAAATAATTTAATATAGGGGGGTGTTAGAGTATATTATATCATTTGGATCACGTAAATGTACCACCCTTAGTACATAACTAGAGTAGTAGATTACATTAGGAGGTAGTTAGCTAGTTGCTTCAAGTAATATAATAAATGCACAAGTGTCTATGTGCAATTTGTAAATGTGTAAGGTGTACCCTTGTAAATATAGGTATATTTTTGGCCAAGAATTTCATATTTCTATATCAAGGGCCTCATAGTTGTAGGCCAAAAATGACCACATCCTTAGGAAACTTTGAAAAAATATTCTAAGGCATGAAGATGCTCCAATCTGCTAAAGATATAGTGCATTTCAGAGTGGGTCAACGCAAGATGATCCAATCCGCTCAACACTTAGTTCTTTTTTGTAGCATAAGAAAAGTGTCTCGCACCACTCAATACTTAGTATATTTTGTAGCAGCCTACTGCAAATGTTCTAATCCACAATCAAATCAATTCTAAATGATATAAAAATATTTTAATGTACGGATTGGTGATGTTACCTCATTTCGCACACTAAAGTGACTAAGCATAAGAGATGTCTCATGCCACTTAGTTCCACATATATTCTAGAGTGGAATGGTGACATGCTCTACACTGCTAGGTAAGAAGGTCAAAGCACCTGAGAAGAAGTACAAGGCAACGAAATGGCACAAAGTGATATTTTACTCTTCTCAAACGGATTGAAAACATGTTCTATTCTGCAATCAACTCGGGTCAAAGCTGGAAGAGCAAGAATCAAGGAGTGGATTGCAACATGCATTTTATGCTATGTAAGTAAAAAGAGAATAAATAATTTTGAAGACTTAATTGAGTGTATTAGCAATGAGCTACATTCCACTCAAACTTTAGTGTATTTCTCATGAATACTTCAATCCACTGGTCAAAGATGTCCAAGTTGACATCAATGTTATTTTTAGAGCAAATTGACAACATGTTCTACACTGCTTGTCTATAGAGCATTATTGAATTTTAATCGTAGTTGTTCATGAAGTACATCAATAGTGCATATTATGCTGATATTTTCATGATTATACAAAGGTAGATTCTTGGAAAATAAGAACCAATCAGTTCAAGTAGGTAGATGAAGCATCCATGGAGCCAAGAACCAAGAACCTAGGTAGTTGCATATTTGTGGTAGGATACAATCTTCAAGAAATATGAACGATTCAGATCTTGTAACTAACGACTTGGAATCTAACTACCATGACAGAACCAAAAAGTTATAGAGTTGAGCTACCATGGCATGCTACATCGAGCAGATTTATTAGGCCTTGAAGGTGAATGAAAGGATTCCACTTTAGTATTCTACTGATATGGCATAGTCTAAATCCATGTAATGTTCCACATATTTTTCATTGTAATACTATATATTTTTCCTTCTTAGACACCACAAGAATCCTCTGTCTTCCTTGATATCCTGAATATCTTGAAAAATCTTTGCAACAATATGAATTCAATGTAAAATATAGATATGGAAATATCTCAACAAATGATTTTTCATTATGTTAACAAGGATCAAAGACCTAGTCCTAGCAATAGCACTAGTGTTAGAGTAAATGCAATACAAGAAAAGCCTAAATGTTCTTCTAAAACAATTATGGTGAATGTATAGTGTCTTGTGTGTAATGATCCCCATGATTCACAATATTATGTTATGTACCAACACCATGTACAACAATATATGGAGAAAGTAGATAGAAATTAGAAAGGAAGGGTGAACATGCTCTAGCAACCAGATCATATCATGGTTGTAAAATATCTTGATGAGGATGGACCTATTTCTATCATGACAAGGTCAAGCAATAAAAAACTACAGGTTGATCCAAAAATATGGGTCAATTTAATATGTCATCTCAAAATAAGAAGGATCCACCTTCCCAAAGGAGTGATACATTCCCTATCCCCTAGGCCAATAAAAAGAGACATGGTCCCTAAAGGCCAAGAAAAGGCGATCAATTTTTCCAAAATATTTGAGAAGGAAACTGAGGGAGATAGAATCATATCTAAGAATTAAGCCCAAGATAGGCTTATATTCCCCTCCATTACCAAGAGGTAGAGAATTTAAGCCACACAATAGTATAAGAGAAATTATGGTGAGCTAAAAATAATTCCTGAGAGACCCACCTCTACCAAGTTTGAATATAACATTATGGAGAAAATGAAGAATATACCATCCAAATATAGCCTACATGATACTCTCTTCATTCCTATCCAAATAGACCTACCAAAAGCTTCTCTGAACAAATATCTGCAAGAAAAGTAGGCCATCACAATCCTCAGTATCCTCTCTAAAAAGGATAAAATGTCTCCTTCCACTTTAAAGAACAAACCCCCTTTTTAAATTTCTCTAAGGATGGAAGGGTGGATTTTCCACAACTATATGATTGACTCAGGGGCATCCACCATAGTTATGCCTAAAGTATTTTGTGAGAATATGGGCATGGAATACACTTGATCTTGCCCTAGAGTTCTACAATTAGATGGGACACTAGTGAAGGTAGTGGGAGTGATAAAATATGTCTTGATGAGGTTGCATAGAGCACATAAGGTTTCCATAGTGTAAGAAAAAGTGGTGGTGGATTTAGAGCCTTATTTTGGCTTGTGCATTTCAATATAATTCACTATAAAGTTGGGAGGATGCATGTATATGGACTATTCTAGCATGTTTATTCCTTTCAAAGAAAATATGATAAGAATAACACCAGAAAAGCATGTGTCTTATCACATTGAAAACATTGAAGAAGACATGTAATCTCATTTCTAGAATAATTTGAACTAGTGGATAACTTTGAAGAGTTGGATATTGAAGATGAGCTACCTTTCAGAGAGGATTATAGTCAATTCAGGATAGGTATGGGTACACATAGCATTTATGCAAAAATAGAGAAAATAATATCTACTATATTTTATTAGTCCCTGAGAGAAATAGAAACCTAGACCATGCACTTTGATGGTGCAATATGCAGAAATGGTGTTGGTGCTGGTGTACTATTATAGTACCAATCAGAAGGAACAAAGAGTTTTGCATATAGGCTAACATGGTAATGCACTAACAATGTTGTAGAATATGAGGCTCTATGCCTTGGGCTAATACAATCTGAAAGCATGGGAATCAAGATCTTGAATATATGGTGACTCTAAATTGATTGTAAATCAGGTAAGAGAGAGGTGCAATAGTAAGCACCATTACCTAAAAGCATATAGAAATAGGGTATGGGATTTGATGGAATCCTTTGATGCCCTAAATATTAATTTTATTTCCAAAATATAGAATACCTTGACTGATTCCTTGGTAGTAAGGAAAGCTAATTTCAACCCTTCTATAGATATGGAAATTATGAAAGACAAAGGGATAAAAATGATTTTTCAGGCCTACGGTACCAAAAAAGAAAATTTTTTGGTAGATATTTGAAAGTGATGAACAAATCATTGATTTTCTGGTGCGAGAAGCTTGTTTATCTATTTTTCAAGAGGAAAATATAGAAGAGATAAACCAAAAATATGTCATCCAACTCAATAAAAACCTATACCTAGAGGGTTGGTTACTCTAGAAAGTTTGTTTGACAATGAAGATAGAAAAAATATTAAATCCATGGATATCAATGAGAAGATCTACAAAGAAATTGAAATTGAAGAAGAAATGAAGCTCAAAGTTGGAGTCCAATGTTCTCCAAAAGAAGAGGAGGATATCAAAGATTTATGCCATAAGTACCAAGACATTGTAGCTTAGTCATATGAATATCTTTAAGTATATGACAAGAAGGTCATCCAACACATAATTGAGCTAGAGCAAAATGCAAAACCCTTAAGGTAGAAATAGAGGCCTATGAATCCTAGGATCAAAGACATAATAAGATAACTATTAAAGCTTCTAAAGGCTAATATCATCTATCCAATCAAGAATTCAACCTGGGTAGCTAACTTGGTACCAGTACGAAAGAAGAATGGTGACATCCGCTTGTGTGTAGATTTTAGAAACCTCAATCAAGCATCACTAAAGGACCACTATCACCTCCCATAGATTGATAAAATATTGCATATTATAATGGGAGAAGAAATAATCTCACTATTATATAGCTTCTTTGGCTATAACCAAATTTAGGTGAAAGATGAAGATCAATTTAAAATACCATTCACCACCAAATGGGGCACTTTTTCCTATCAGAGAATGCCTTTTGGGCTATGTAATGCAAGAGCCACCTTCTAAAGAGCAATAGATTATACCTTTGGAGAGTTTATAAACAAGGTCATTATAATCTACTTAGATGACATGAATATTTTCTCCCATGACAAGCAAGACCACCTGGCATATATAGAACAAGTATTTCAAAAGTGTAGAGAATTTGGCATCTCTCTTAATCCTAAGAAGTCAGTTTTGTAATTCATGAGGAAAGTTGTTAGGCTATGTGGTCTCGAAAGAAGGTATGACCATTGATCCAGATAGAATTAAATTCATACTTTCCCTTCTACTTACCATGAATAAGAAAGCTTTTCAGTCCTTATTTGGTTAGATAAACTTTATCAAAAAAATTATCTCTCATTTTTCTCGGAAGGTGAAGCCTATATCAGAACTACTGAAGAAGAATGCAGATTTCAAATGGACTAAGGTGAGAAAGTAAGCCTTTGAAATCATCAAGCAATACATTATTATAACTACAATTCTAGTCAATCTAAACTTCAACAATGATTTCATTCTTTATACTTATGGAGCTGAAGGTATTTATGCATCAGTGCTCACCTAGAAGAATGATTAAGGAGAAGAAAACTATTGAAGTTGGTAAAGGCTAAGATCATTTATCCAATAAAATATTCAACCTGGGTAGCCAACTTGGTACTTGTAAGGAAGAAGAATTATGACATTCGCTTGTGTGTATATTTCATAAATCTCAATCAAGCATCACTAAAGGATCACTACCCCCTCCCACAGATAGATCAAATCTTGTATATTGTAGCAGGAGTAGAAATTTTTTCACTACTAGATGGCTTATCTAGCTATAACAAGATTTAGTTGAAGGATGAAGATCAATTTAAAATAGCATTCACCACAAAATGGGTAATATTTACATATCAAATAATACCTTTTGGGCTATCTAATGCAGGATCCATGTTCCATAGAGCAATGGAATATGCTTTTAGGGATTTGATTAACAAGGTTATTCTAATATATTTAGATGTTATTATTGTGTTCTCCCACAATAAGCAAGACCACTTGGCATACCTAGAACAAGTATTCCATAAGTGCAGAGAATTTGGCATCTCCCTCAACCCTAAGAAGTCATTTTGTGTAGTTCATGAGGGAAATTTGCTAAGTCATGTGGTCTCCAAATAAGGAATGACCATTTATATAGATAGAATCAAATCCATTCTTGCTCTTCTACTACCTGCGAACATGAAATATTTGTAGTCTTTCTTTGGTCAAATAAAATTTGTCAAGAAATTCATATATGATTTTACCCAGAAGGTGAAGCCTATATCATAACTTCTAAAGAAGAATGAAGATTTCAAATGGACTAAGGTGAGAAAGCAATAATTTGAAATTATCAAGTAATACATTGCTACAAATCTAGTTCTGGTCAATCTGGACTTCAGGAAAGATTTCATTCTTTATACTTATGGAGCTTAAGAGAGTTATGCATTAGTTCTCACCCAGAAGAATGATGAAGGAGAAGAAAATCCCATATTATTTTGGAGCCAAAATTTTCATGAATATCAAGTCAAGTATAATTTTATTTAGAAACAAGTATTTGTAGTAATAGTCATTGAAAAAACTCAAGCAATACTTGGTTCAAAGCAAAACCCTGGTTTATGTGGTTTGCCCAGATGTGAGAAGTTTTATTTTACAAGGTGAACTGGGAGATAAAAGAGCTGGTTAAATTACTAAGATCCAAGAATATGATGTGGAAAGTCATCCTACCAAGATAGTAAGAGGTAGAGAAATATGCCAAGGTTTGATAGAAGTAGTGGTTTCATCAAAGATGATAGCCTGTCAGACAATAACAGAAGACCAGGTTGAAGAACTATAGTCAGGAGAACCAAACTTGGTGGATCAGATGACTAAGTAATTTTTGATTGGAGTGTGTCCACCTAATCTTAATACATCACATAGAATAAGATATAGGCTTCAATATTTTAAATATGTCTTATTTCCAGAAGTTCTATACGAGAGAAACCTTGATGGAGTCCTCCTAAGATGCTTAAGAGATGATAAAAAACAAAAGGTCATAGAGGAGTTCCATGGGGGACTATCTTGAGGACACTTCTCAAGAATATTCATAGATTTTAATATCATTAGGATAGGCTATTATTGGCCTACAATATTTGCTGACACCTTCAAAGTTACAAGAGCTTGTGATGAATGCTAGTGGTATGTAGGAAGAGCAAGGAATGCATCATTCTCCCTCAAGCCAATTCAAGTTGAAGAACCATTTCAGAAATAGGGTTTGGAATTCATAGGGGTTATCCATCCAAATTCCTCGATGTTGGAATTTAACCTACCTTGGTAATTTCACCAAGGTTGGATGACATATGGTGAGGTTGACAGCAAGAGGATGGACGACAGGCGAGAGAGTTTCATTTTAAATTCTTCTTTCCTCCCTATTTCTTCTCTTTCCTATTTTCTCTCCCTAATTTTCTCGTATCTATTTCTAGCCTATTTCCTAAACTATATAAGCTTGTAACCTTGGCATTGAAGCATTTTTAATCATTCATAGTATTTATTTGGTATCAGAGCTAGAGGAGGTGCCGAGGCTATTGGAAGCCAGGCACAAGTTTTGAGGTGGCCCATAGCTAGTGTAGCAGTTCTAGGCATAGATCCCAAGATGCTAAAATAGTTGAAATTATAGCCATAAGAATGCATCTCAAGGACAAGGAGAGGTCCATAGCACAGACTCAGAGGTGGACCAGACATAGCCAGGAGATCTAGCATAGATCCTGAGGCTGGCTGTATCACTCAAAATTTTTTGCATCCTTACCTTCAGGCTATAGGATTCATTCCCGAAATGGGGATGCGAGAAGGATGGGACAATACCTCGGACTGAGAGGCCCTTTGAAGGTCATGCCTCTCGGGGAGGGGTATAAGGGTGAATTTTTGATGGATGGTGGGTTCACCAGGAAACTTTTGAGTGGCAGTTTCCACGCCTAGGTTGAGAATGGGTTTGATGTGTTCATTTTGTACTTTAATAATTCAATTCCTAGGTTTGGCCAAGATGAATCTAAGCTATTCTATATGCCAATGTTGATTTATATGGATACAAAAAACATGAATAAGTGCTAAACATAGAAAGTGTGCTAAATAAGATAGAATGTACCTAATTTTGGATGTCTGATGAAGATTTTGAGGTTTGTAGAAGTCTAGATCATCTCAAATCTTACATAATCATCTGCAATTGCATAGAATCATCTCAAATAATAGTGACTCATCTGAGACTAGATGAGATCATCGTCGATCTAACGAATTCGTTAGAAACCTGCAATCACAGAAACAGATACCAAAGACCAAAAATACAACTACAAAAGCAAGGGGAAATGATAGAAATAGCAATAAACTTACCTAAATGATAGATCCAGATAACAATTAAAAGAAATGCATTAATTTAATAATTTGTTTTAACTTTATCATGCATCTATGCTAAATGAGGTGAACTCCAGGATGCAGAAATAGAATAAACCAAGTTAATGCATAAGGAAATGAAGAGAAAAGATAAGAAAATGCAAACTATGGGCTTTGATTGCCCCCAATATGGACTACAGTCTAGATCACCTCCAATTGTACGAGATCATCGTTGATCTATGATAGGATCATCCGAAATTGTCTGGAATCGCCAGCGACGATCCGAGCTTGCTCCGACTGAAAAATAGTAAAATTCCTACAAGAAAACTTGAAATACACAATGCAAACGATGGTGCGAAGGTGTTCTAATGCACAAGAAACTAAAGTTGCAGGGAAATCAGTCAGCCAGGGGGATAAAATAAGAAAATCCCAATTTATATAGGATTAGGGAGAGGTTAGGAGGTTGGAGATCATCCCAATTTGGGAGATCTCCAACGGGGGAGACTCTAACCGCGCAGACACGCTTTCTGCCCAAGTTAGAGAAGTTGTTGAAACAGAAGCTAATTATGAAAATTAGTTTTGGGACGAAATCATCTGGACGTTCTATTCCAGAAGAATTCGTCAGATCTGGGATGATTTCATCTGATCGTCGACGATATCATCCAACGGTCAAAACAAATCCTAAAAATGGTGTGGAAAACAAGGGGAGCGGGTAACGGGTGGTTAACGGGCGGTTTGGGGTTAAAATTCAAATTTGTATCTTTTTACTAAAGGTTTAACTGCATCAATTTTAGGGTGCTACATTTTTTCCCCTCTTTAGAGATTTTTCCAAAGAAAATGCATTAAAGATGAGTTCTTCCTATTTTATGAGAAAGCAAAAATTTACTCAATTTTCTAGACGATGATTCTTGGTCGAATCGTACGACTGCTGACTATGGTGCCCCCTCCATGTTTTTACCCAAATCGAACATTTGAGGTAAAAGCGTGAAAAATCAAAATTAAAAAAAGTTGTTGTTTTTAAATAAAATTAAGAAAAATAGGGTAAAACCCTAATTCATTTTTATTGTTCATTTTCACTATTTTTAGAGCTCTGCAGACAAAATGGTCGAGACAACGCACAGATCGACAGAGGTCCGACGCGGGCTATGGGTAAGGATCTAAACCTAGTGAATTATGTTTGAATTTGATTTGTGTAATTTTTTATTTAAATTTTGACTAATTTGGGGCATCATGGCCATTTTTAGGCCATCGACGACGTCGGGACGAAATCATCCCCATTTCGTCGAAATCGTCCCTAGATTGTCGATTTCGTCGAAGGGCAAAATCGATGAACTAGGGGTGATCCCCAAGTTGCGAAATCGAAGATGATTTCATCCTACAAAGGATGATTTTACCCAATT
Organism: Wollemia nobilis; assembly: GCA_028583015.1. NCBI lineage: Eukaryota > Viridiplantae > Streptophyta > Pinopsida > Araucariales > Araucariaceae > Wollemia > Wollemia nobilis. The sequence continues at coordinate 10,077,713 of JAQPPZ010006909.1, forward strand.
TAGGATGATATCATCCAATGGTGGACGATATCATCATTTTTATGAAATTAATCTTGTTTGAATTGCATTTAATTGATTTTAATAATTGGTTTATTAATGAATTTTATTGTTTTATTGTTTGTTTTGCAGAGGGGATTACTAAAGAGTCAGGAATGGAAATACGGGGGGCTAAGAGATGACGTAGCCACGCTCAACCAAGTAGAGCAAGATTGACTAGCATAGGTTGGACTACAACATGTGGTAGAGATGCCACAAGTACCGACAGACATGGGGCTACTGATAGCCCTAGTAGAGAGATGGTATCCAAGGTCATCCTGCTTCTGGTTATCGATAGGGGAGATGGCTCCCACACTAGAGGATGTATGGAGGATCTTGAGGATCCCCATACAAGGATGGTTTATGACTCCTATGACCAATCAAGGCCAGGCTATGATGAGGCTATGCGGAGACCCGAGCTTCACCCTGGAGAAGGGTGGAGTGAACATCGAGTCTTTGAGGTAGATATCTGGGACATCTAGGTTGACTCAAGTTTTGGTAGGGGTAGTGGGTGGCCTAGTGCTGTGCCACCATAGCGGGTGCAGATTACCCTGGCTCCTTTCAGATGTGGTCTGCGACATGAGAGACCACAGGTACAGATTTGCATGGGGCAACTTTGTACTGTGCCGCTTGTATAGGATCCTACATGGGGTTGTATACAAGGGAGGCCGATGTCTGGTTTTGACATCACTACTGCAGGTTTGGTGCTAGGAGCACATCATGGTGTGGAGGCCGATAGGACTCCCACTAATAGGGGTTGATCAAGAGAGGCCCTAGGTTTTCTATTGGTGGCTCCAGAGAGGGTCATAGTGACGGATAGATCTACCTATGTCACGGAGGTTTCTAGATAACCTCATCCCAGACCAGATCACCTAGAGGCCGTGGAGAGAGCATCCAAGGTGGGCAGAGGACGGGTAGGAGTTGGCTCGCATCAGGCAAGTCTACTGGCTGAGGATGGAGCGAGGAGAGGTAGAGCTCCACCACTACGACCGAGTTCTACAACAGTTCGGTCTATAGTAGGGGATCCCTTCTCTCAAGGATTATGAGTACTCTCGGACTGTCCGGGATAATACCACACTGAGCGGGGCTCTGGATATGTAGCGATTCTAGAGCCAGGACGTGGATGATGCCCCCATCCAGCTAGTGGATGGAGATGACACTGGGGTTGCTGATAGATATGATGCCTGGTACATAGGCATCCACCCTCCTTGGATGATGAGGGCACAGGGTCTAATGCACATGGTTGTGCGATGAATGGGGAGGTGGTGCCAGGCTGCTATTGAGGTAGCACGGGGTCATGGAGGGAGAGAGCAATGATGGTCTCCATAGGAGAGACACCAGAGGATGGCACAGGCTCCATAGAGGCCACAACAGATAGGGAGGAGGGAGGAGGGATTCCCTTCTCAGTAGGGGGAGAGGCCACCATCGCTCGATAAGGGCAAGGGTGTCGAGGTAGGGGAGAGCAATGAGACGGTGGCTCTCTAAGCTGAGGTTGCCCGCCTTCGGGTTCAGGTGCAGACTTTACAGGATAAGGCTACATGGCTCAGGGCATGAAGTGGAGGGGTGAGCATACAGGAGTTAGCATAGTCTATGGCTCATACCACATTCTATCAGGGAGTATACTACTAGTTGGTTCTATAGGGGCAAAGGTTACAACTACCAGCCGACATTGCAGAGCCGATCAGGGTGGGATCATCGAGGACATCCTCATGATCGATGATGAGGACCCGAGACACTGCCCAAACCTCTATGGGACCACCTCCTCCATGTCAGGGTAGGAGAGGAGATGAGGCTGAGAGCTCGAGGGCTTCTCGAGACTAGCTACCATAGACTGGATTGGATACATGTTTTGAGAGGATTGAGTATGCCAGGGTATAGATTGTGGCATACCAATCTAGTTTTGAGATGATGTACATAATTTTTTGATATATATATATGGTATTTTTGATGATATGACTTGTGTATATGTTGTATGATGCTTTAATTTTGGATTTTTTGATTGATTATTCATGTAATTATGTCATTTGGAAATAAATTATAAGTTTATGTCATGCCATAAAATTTTAAATGGAATAATCTGATGTGAACAAATTGGTTGTTTTGGTGGTGTGTTTTGATGCAAAATAAATGGGACTTCTAACAATAATTTCAAAGGACATTGTCGCTGTTATAGACCATTTCATGGAGTCGCCGCTCGCTAGGTCATCAAGATAATCCCAGTATAGAAATATTGCTAAAATTAAAAGAGTGCTTAAGAGACTATCTTAAGACTTTCTATTGTGATGATGAAAAAATGATTCAAGCTCATTCACCCTGTTATGGGGCTTACCTCACAGTTTTCGAATAATTAAGAATTCTAGGGATTCAAGCTCATTCACCCTTCTTTTATTTTCAAGGGGTAGTAAAAGGGATTTTATTGCTTTTTGTCCTTTTTATTTTCTCTTTTGCTTTCTTTCTTTTGTTGTATTTTTGCTTGGAACTGAGACAATGCTGAAATATTGCGGCGATGGTACAAAATGATATTTTTCTTTTTCTCATTTTCTTTGATTTTTCTTTTTCTTCCTATACTAGGGATACTTGCTCGGATTGGCTGTAGAGCAAGGAATTTTTATTCTGGGCAGGGGTGAGCTTGTCCTTTTGTCAATTCTCAAAGATTCTAGACCATGTGCATGATAGGATAGCAGGGGAAAATTTTCACTCAAGAAACCATTTCTACTATGTAGCATCATATCGAATTTGCAATGAAATCATTTTAATGTGAAAATATATGCTTGGTTCAAGTAAATAACAAGATCAGTTCTCTATGCTCAAAACTTTATTTAATTCAAATGTGGACTTTGATATAAGAGATATTAATAATCATACCAAATAAAATCAAGATATTTATACATGTGAGTGTGAAAGTGCGGGATTCCAAATAAATGCTAATTTATCCAAAATAACTAAAAATATAACTGCAATACTTCAAGAATTGACAAGTACGAAAATAAAAGATGTTTTTGAAGATTTTGATGATTTTGAAGTTTTTATATTTTGATTTTAATTTATGAATGGAAAGAATAAATACTATTACTATTTTTGAAATTTTTATATGGATGACGAAAATGAAACAATATGAAAAATAACAATATATACAATGATGAAATGACCAGATTTTATGCATAATAGCGCTTAAGATGCATAATGTTCATAGGTTCTTTAAGATCTTTACCATCTAAGGTAGCCAATCGGTATGCTCCCGATCCAAATTTAGCAGTGATGATATACGGTCCAAGCCAGTTGGGCTCGAATTTACCTTTAAGATCTTTAGTTGCATTAGTATTTTTTTTATTTTCTTTCAAGACAAGGTCATCGATCTCAAAGGATCGATGATGAACTTTCTTGAGGTATGCTCGCTTGAGCTTGTTTTGGTAGGCTCAAAGATGTTCCAAAGCATTGATGCGCTTCTCATCTAGGAGTTCCAGCTGACTAAGTCTGCCAGCATGATATTCATCTCCTACTTCAGTATCTTGAAGTAGTAGAGCCAAAGAAGGAACTTCTAATTCAAAGGGAAAAACAGCTTCAGTGCCATAAACCAAAACAAAAGGTGAAGTGCCCATGGGAGTGCGAACGCTAGTTCGATAAGCCCACAAAGTAGGATATAGTTGAATGTGCCAATATCGGCCAGATTTATTGACCAATATTTTGAGGATTTTGATTAATGTTTTATTAGATGCTTATGCTTGGCCATTACCCTGAGGATAATAGGGAGTGGACCAACGATGTTGAATTTTATATTTTTGACATAATTTTTTGACATCTTTATTTTTGAAACAAGTTCCATTATCTGAGATGAGATTTGCAAGAATTTTGAACCTACAAATAATTTGATTAAAAATAAATTTGGAGACTTGGGTTCCAGTGCAAGAAGCTAAGGGCATAGCTTCAACCCACTTCATGAAATACTCGGTGGTGATTATGATAAATTTGTGTCCATCAGATGACACAGGATTGATTTTTCCAATGATGTCTAAGCCCCATTTTGAAAAGGGCCAAGGAGATGAAATATCTTGTAGTTCAGTGTGTTTTTGGCACTTGTCGCAATGGCACACATAATCATGTGCATCATTTTCCATGGTAGGCCAAAAATATCCTATCCTAAGGAGATTCTTAGCAATGGCGCTACCACTAAAATGTCCCCCACAAGATCCATCGTGGGCTTCACCCAAAGCTGATCTAGATTCTTCTAGATTCAAACATCTCAATAGGATGCCTTCAAAATATCTCCTATACAAGGTATTTCCAATAATTACGAAGCGACTTGCTCATCTACGTAATAACCGACGCTGGTTTCTATTACAACCTTCAGGGAAGGTCCCATTTTGAAGAAAATTAAATATATCAGTGTACCAAGGTTCAGGAGTAGTTTCATTGATTAGAAACACATCCAAAGGTTCTAAGCATGATTTATTTGAAGCGGGTTCCTAGAGTCGATGAATAATTATGGTAGCATATTCATCATCTAACTCCAAGGGCAAAAGAGATGCAACTATAGCCATAGCGTCAGCCGCACGGTTGCTAGTTTGAGGAATAGCTTCCAAGGTAACTTGATCAAATAGAGATAATAATTATAAGACATATGCTTTATATGGATGTAATTTATCATCTCTGGTCTGATAGACATCATTGATTTGATTTATGACAAGTTGAGAATCATCGAAAACTAATAAATTTTTAATTTTTAGTGCCAAGGCAGCTCGTAATCCAAGGATTAGGGCCTCATATTCAGCAGTGTTATTAGTACAAGCAAACATTAATTTAAAGGATAGAGGTATAAGATGTTTCTATGGAGATATTAAAATAATACCTGCACCAGCCCCACTCATGCATCGGGCTCCATCAAAGTATAGGGACCATTGCTCTGGATGGTCTCCCTCTATTTTAAGGCATTCATCAAGAAACTCAATGATGAGGGGATGGGTAGACTCTAAGGGTGCAGTAGCTAATTGATATGCTATGATTTGACCCTTAACAAAATTCTATCCTATAAACATGAGTTCAAACTCACTTAGCACAAGAACCCACTTTGTTGTGTGACCAGATAAGTATGGTCGACTCATGAGATACCGCAAAGGATCGAATTTAGCAATAACATACGTTTTTTGATTGAGCATATAATGGCATAGTTTCTATGTAGAAAATATGATAGCTAGAAATATTTTCTCTAATGTTGTGTAGCGGGTTTCATAACTGATTAAGGTTCGACTAATGTAATAATTAGCACGTTCTTTCTTCTCATCGTCAAGTTGAGCTAACATAGCTCCTAAGGCAAGATCTGAAGTAGAAATATACAAGATAAATGGGTGATCAGATCTAGGTGGTGAAAGCATAGGTGGGTTAAGGAGATATTGTTTGAGGAGTTCAAATGCTTCCTGACATTTGTCGTCCCAATGAAAAGAGACATCTTTCTTAAGAAGCTTAAGAAAGGGTCCTATTTTGTCCGCCAACTTATCGATGAAGCGACGAATAGCTTGAAGCTTACCTTGTAGACTCCATAATTCAGATATATTTGTGGGTGTAGGCATATCAATGATAGCCATGATCTTGAGAGGGTCAATTTCAATGCCATGTAAAGAAACTATAACCCCCAATAATTTACCGAACTTAACTTTAAATATACATTTGGCTGGATTTAGTCGGATAAGATATTCCCTTAACCGATCAAATACTTTTTTCAAGTCATCTAAATGATCATATTCTTTGATGGAATGAGCTATAATATCATCTACATAATCATGTAGAATATCATGCATCATATCATGAAAGATATAAGTCATGGCTCGTTGATATGTTGCACCTACATTCTTCAAACCGAATGGCATCACTTTCCAACAAAAGGTCCCCCAAGGGGTAATAAAGGTTGTTTTAGCCTGATCTTCAGGAGCTATCCTGATCTGATTATAACCAAAAAATCCATCCATTAAGGATATCATTCCACTCCCAACAGTAAAATCAATGATTTGATCCATGTTGGGAAGAGGAAAATCATCTTTAGGGCATGCAACATTAATATCTCTAAAGTCTGTGCAAACCCTAACTTTGGTAGCTTCTTTCTTAGTTACTAGAACTACATTTGAGATCCATTCAACATAATCAATGGCTTGTATAAAAATAACCTTCAGGAGTTTTTCTAATTCCCCTTTGACTAGTAAGGCCACTTTAGGATGCATTTTTCTAAGTTTTTGTTTAACAGGTTTAGCATCCGGATGGACTACTAGGTGATGCATAACTATAGAAGGGTCTAATCCTAGCATATCTTCATATGTCCAAGAAAAGATATCTTCATATTCCTTAAGAAATGCAATGTATTTATCCTATTTTCTTGACTCAATTCTGATCCAATGTTGATTATGTGAGGATTACCTTCGGTTCCAATGTTAATTTTTATGACATTTTCTACTTCCATGTGTAGATCTCTCTCAAAATTAGGTGGGGCGGGTGAAACACCCAATTCTTGTAATTATTTCGAGGTTAGCTTGGATAATTCTTCTTGAGGAGTCGTGGCCTCAAGCTGGGCTATACTAGGTATAGATCCATCGAAATAAAATTCATGATGTAATAATTCCTCAATGGAGACATCATGGAAGATGTCTCCCTCCAACTCATCGTCGGATTAGACGATCATCTCAGGGTAAGCTATGGATAGCATATTACATGTAAATGGCTTATTTATTAGATGTAAAGCATCACATTTATCCAAATAATCTTGGTAACATATGAGTTGGTCATCATCCTCAAATGGGAAGGGCTGACCTTTACTAGGAAATAGGCCCACACCACATCGGGCAGGCCATGGTTCTACCTCAAAGGGTTCTTTCATACCATTCTGGAAAGGTCCCAAACCTTTCCCTTTATATCCCAATTTAAGCATTATAGGCTTAGCTTTAATATACTCATTAGTAAAATAACATCGAGCATATCCATCATAATGAACCTTGATGTTTCTAGGTATTCTACCCTAGTCATATCCCTTATAAATAAAAGCGCAACTCCCGACTTGGTAAATACTTCCCATAGGCTGTGGGAGGCCCAAGGTATGAGGAGAGGGCAACAAATTATTTAAAATAAGGGAATCTTGCATAGCAACATTCGTTTTCTCTGATATAAGAATTTTAGATAAATCGGGTAAGAGCTCATTAGTAAGAGCATAAGAGGTAGAAGGAACATTTTCTACATCTTATGATGTGAAAATTATGCCTTTGGCGGATGTAGACGTTGTAGAGATGTCGATGGATGATTCTATAGGTATGGAAGTTATAGGAGTAAAACAAGAAGCATTGGTTGTGGATTTAGGATCTTTTTGAGGTCCTAATGTGGTTTGTTCGAAAGATGGTTGAAAAAAAGTAGATGATGTTATGGGTGTGTGTTTCACATGTTTAAATGGATGATTAGAATTAGGATGTGTGGATGATAAAGTAGGGCAAAATTGAACTCCAACAGGTTCTACCAAAGCACACATATCAAAGGGTCTAGGATCACCATGAATGGTAACCAACTAATTTTTAAATTCAAATTTAACACATTGATGTAAAGTTGAGGGAATAGCTCACATCACGTTGATCCAAGGGTGACCCAAGAGTATATTGTACGATGCAAGGAAATGTACAATAAACACGATCATTTCTAAGGTTCTTGGACCAACCTGCAATGGGATGGTAATAACTCCACACATTTCTTGTGTTTTGTCATTGAAGGATTTTATAATCATATCAGTTCTTTTCATTTCGTCACTTCTAAACCCGAATCTTTGGTAAAAGTCAAAAGTGCAAATGTTTAAAGATGAACCATTATAAATCAAGACTCATTTAACTGCTACATCTCCAATTAGGGCAGTAATATATAAGGGGTTATCCTTATGTAAACTATGTTGCAGTATATCTCTATCCCGAAAGTCAATACAATCGACTTCTCGAGTTATGATAGTATTGGCCATGGCTTTAGGTTGAATATTTTGTGGTACCATAATTTGGCTTAATGTGAGCATTAATTCATTCCTATGTGTAGGAGAAGATTTTAAAATGTCCAAAATGGAAATTCTAGCTGTAGTATTTTATAATTGTTCATTGATATTATAAGGAGGTTTGGGTTGAACATTAGGCACATGATTCCCTTTATTAGGAACTTTCAAAACAAATGGAGCTGATCCATCATTCTGAGTTTGATCTTGTTGAGAATTTTGAGCCTGTTGTCGAGTAACAACTCCAATGGTACCTACAATATTATTTTGCGGATGATGAATGGGTCTTGGTCTAGCATTTATGGCTTGTTCATTAGAAAGTAATTGGTGAGATGATGGTCTAGTAGTGACTCTTCTTGGAAATGGTTCTTTCGGAACCATAGAATTTGTGATAGGTTGAATAGCATCTGATTCATCTTCAGAACTATTTGACTAATTTTAGGTGATTTCCATGTCACTTTTAGTCTCGTATTCTATATCACTAAGACTAGGTGTCCGAATATTATATAGAGGTCTGGTCGTAACCATGGATAAAGTTGTGTAAGATATTTGCAGGTCATGAGCAGGTGAATGTCCACTAATAGTCCCTACATATCGGGTAGGAGGGGGAAAATTATGATGCTCAATTTGATTAGCCACCTCTTTACCATGCTTTGGTAAAGGATGTTGAAATATGTCCAATGATTGATTGGCATTTTGATTTTGATTTTTGGGGATGTTCTTTTGAGCATTATTAGGAGGATTTTGTTTAGGTTGAAAGGCTTGCACCTCCATCTCATTGTTATCAATTAAGTCTTGTATTTTATGTTTTAATATTTTACAAGAGTTGGTAGTGTGTCCAGGTCCTCTATGGAAATCACAATGTAAATCAGCTCTGTATCCGGGTATAGTTGGATCAGGTTCCTGGATAGTTGGTAATTGGATCAAACCTCGTTCTAATAATTACGGGAGAATGGTTGATAGAGGTTGATTTAACCTAGTAAATTCTTGAGGTGGTTTATCAGGAGGTTTCAATATAAACTTCTCCATTGTTTTTGTAGTATTAACATTAGCAATGTTTCTACTATCAGTGACTCCATCACCCACAACTTGTTTATTATTATATTGATTTCTTGATGTTTTCTCATCATCTTTATTTTTAAGTTGACCTCTCCTAATGAGAGAATCTTCCACTCTTCGGGCTGAGTCTATAGCCTGATCGAAGGTGGTCAAGGTAGCAGTTGATAACTCATAGGATAATTGTTCTTGCAAATTATTGATAAAGATATCCAACATTTCTCGATAAGGTAACACAAAGTGCAATTTTCCTATCAACTATCTCCATCGAGCTAGGAAATCAGCAAAACATTCATATTTGTCTTGTTTTATGTTGTAAAAATCTTTAATGGTTACATGTCTTTCGATGTAGGCACTAAATTGATGAACAAAAGACTCGGTTTTTTCTTTGAAATTCCTCAAAGAATGAGTGGGTAATTGATAATACCACTCCAATGCCATTCCTCCTAAATTTTTTGGGAACATTTTTAGTAATAACAAGTCATCATGTGATATATCATGACATGCTATCCTAAACATACGAAGATGCTCTATGGGATCTTCGGTTCCTTTATATATAGGTAGGACAGGCATAGGAAAGTGTTTAGGATATGGTTGTGCTACAACTATAGGATCTAAAGGCTGACTACACATCTCTCGATAATTGTACGAGGGACGGTAGGGATCTATCTGGTCCATGTGGGAGACTAACTATTTCACCATGGCTTCCATATTACTAGTTTGTCCACCATATTGGTTTGATGGTACCTAAGTATGGGATTTATGAGTGTATGATGGCGTGACGTAAGGATTAGATGCTATATTGCTATTATGCAAATGGTTGGTAGGGAGAGTATTATGAAGAAGATTTGTGGTAGCATTATGTTGTATCCCAGATTGTTGGAAATTGGTGTTTGGTTTTGTTTTGGGCTTTTGTTGATTTGAGGTATGTTGATCAATAACTTGGAAAAATAGAGCAGTGAATGAAGGTTTATTTTATGTAGGAATAACTCTAGGCTTGGTAACAGGCACTCTAGGTGGTTGGGTAACCTGTTGTTGTTGCATGTTCTGGATTATAGCGGCCATATCGAAATTGGATGGTCCAACTTGATCACTTTCTTGATCAACGAAGGACAAGGGATTAGTGCATGTGTGATATATTTCTTCTAGGGTTGCTTGAGTGTCACTAATTTTATCCTTGTCCATATGGACTACTCTATTAAGAGCACCAATATTAGTATTAAGGAAATTATAGAAATATTCCATGTTCTCGAAAGTAACAGATCCTTCCAGAGATATTTTAGGGGATGAGGATCCTTCCTCTCTAACAGTTTCTCTTTGTTCATTTCCTTCAGCAAACTCTTCTTCCTCTCGATCTAAGGTTCCTTCTTCCTGAATTGGGTCTTCAGGAAGGACATCTGGTTTATTTACTGGTTTTCCTAACCAATCTTCTTCTACTTCAGTCTGTTTTCCATTCCTAAGTCTAGTCATTATGCTTAAACTTAGATTTTAGCAAATATATATATATATATCCGTGACAAGTTTGGGAGGTATATATTTTAATTATATACCTACTATAATACTTAAAAGAAAACGTTTTAATTTTTGTTATATTTTTGTTTTGTTTTTGTGATTTTATGTTTTTTGTTTTTATGATAATATTATAAAGACAACAAACAACATACTAAATGCAAGAAATAATAATAATAATAAAATAATGGCTTAGTTTTCTATAAATAGTTTATGGATGTCATTGATAGGATCAAGTTCATCAGGAGTCATGAAATGCTCTTCTTCAAATTGGAAATGGTTTTTCAAGAATTTGAAAAAATGTGCTATGGTGATATTATATGTCTTAGACTCTGACCTATAGAAATAAAGTTCATGGCAATATTATCGATATAACACAGCTCTGGGAACTCTATTCCATCTCTTTCTATCCATGAGAATGACCTCTTGATCCTCTATATGAGATAGAAATTTATGTACTACAACTGCATTCTCAAGGTATTCCTCAAAGGTATACAATTCTGAAGACACAAGTGCTCTTCTATTGGCTAACCACCTATGGCAAGCTCTCTGAAGTTCATGGTACAAAGTCACCTGATCAGGATCCAAGATTCTATCTAGGACAAACCTCTTAATTTTCCTAAGTTCGGTAGATCTGGATTCAATGATACCCAATCTCCTATCAAGTTCGTCCCACAAAGGTTGAACCCTATTTGTTTGAGGTACTCTAAGCACATAAGTAATATCTATGGTTGCTAATTGATTTTCAACATTAATGGTGACAACTCATCTTTTATTATAATCTACCATCTAAATATGATATGCAATTTTAATTGTTTTTCTGATGATTCTAAATGCATTTATTTTTTTTATTTTTTTTTTGGATTGTTTTCAAAAGGTTTTAGTTTTCATGTCGGGTTCACCAAAATGTATCGCTCCAAATTTTTTGCATCCTTACCTTCAGGCTATAGGATCCATGCCCGGAAGGGGGATGCGAGAAGGATGGGACAATACCTCGGACTGAGAGGCCCTATGAATGTCACGCCTCTCAGGATGGGGTATAAGGGTGAATTTTTTATGGATGGTGGGTTCACCAAGAAACTTTTGAGTGGTATTTTCCATGCCTAGGTTGAGAATGAATTTGATGTGTTCATTTTGTACTTTAATCATTCAATTCCTAGGTTTTGCCAAGATGAATCTAAGTTATTCTATATGCCAATGCTGATTTATGTGGATACAAAAAACATGAATAAGTGCTAAACACATAAAGTGTGCTAAATAAGATAGAATATACCTGATTTCGGATGTCTGATGAAGAGTCTGAGGTTTGTAGAAGTCCAGATCATCTCAAATATTACATAATCATCTGCAATTGCATAGAATCATCTCAAATCATAGTCGGTCATCTGAGATCAGACGAGATCATCGTTGATCTGACGAATTCATCAGACGAATTTGTCAGAAACCTGCAATCATAGAAACAGATACCAAAGACCAAAAATACAACTACAAAAGCAAGGGGAAATGATAGAAATAGCAGTAAACTTGCCTAAATGATAGATTCAGATAACAATTAAAAGAAATGCATTAATTTAATAATTTGTTTTAACTTTATCATGCATCTATGCTAAATGAGGTGAACTCCAGGATGTAGAAATAGAATAAACCAAGTTAATGCATAGGGAAATGAAGAGAAAAGATAAGAAAATGCAAACTTCGGGCTCTGATTACCCCCAATATGGACTGTAGTCTAGATCACCTCCAATCGTATGAGATCATCGCCGATCTACGATAGGATCATCCGAAATCATCTGGAATCGCTAGCGACGATCCGAGCTTGCTCCGACTAAAAAACAATAAAATTCCTACAAGAAAACTTGAAATACACAATGCAAATGATAGTACGAAGGTGTTCTAATGCACAAGAAACTAAATTTGTAGGGAAATCAGTCAGCCAGGGGGATAAACTAAGAAAATCCCAATTTATATAGGATTAGGGTGAGGTTAGGAGGTTGGAGATCATCCCAATTTGGGATATCTCCAATGGGGGAGACTCTAACCGCGTAGACACGCTTTCTGCATAAGTTAGAGAAGTTGTTGAAACATAAGCTAATTATGAAAATTAGTTTTAGGATGAAATCATCTGGGCATTTTGTTCCAGATGAATTCATCAGATCTAGGATGATTTCATCTGATCGTCGATGATATCGTCCAACGGTCAAAAAAATCCTAAAAATGGCACGAAAAACAAGGGGAGCGGGTAACGGATGGTTAGCAGACGGTTTGGGGTTAAAATTCAAATTTGTATCTTTTTACTAAGGGTTTAACTATGCCAATTTTAGGGTGATACACTGGAACTGATCCTGAGACCTGACATATGGACTGGACACACGGACCTAGAGCGGACATACACAAAATTGACATGGTTGACTGACACGGACCTCATGGTGGACAACCGAGGACTAAACGGGACATGTGGCAGCAATGTGGGCAATGAAATGGCAGAAATAAGGGCAACTATGTGGCAAGGAGGGCAAGGACATGGCATGTTTTGATTGGTAAAAGGGGCACAGTGGATTGCCTGAAGGTAATCGATTCAATATACTTGCATTGAGGTATTTAAATGCCTTCCTATCCCATTTTCTGGTAAATTTGGGATATTGAAATCCCATTTGTTTTTTTAAAAGAATATGCATCGAGTGTTTAAATAGAAGGCATTTTTTCTCTACCTTCAAGTCAGGCATTGTAGCCTGACTCGCTTGAGAAGCCAGTCTTAAGATTCTTCTTTGTCGCGGGTTCAAAACCCGATGACATAAAAATATTTTTTTTAGTATCCCCATCGCGAGGAGACATCAACTTACTATAAGTGCTTTTATTTGCCATCGGTAGTGGTAGATGAGGTGGCAAGGAGGTGCCCTACTTCAAGAAAGGTCGTGGGTTTGACTCAAGTAGGAAGAAAAAAGGTAAAAAAAAAATTAAAAGGTTTATTTAATTTATTAAAGTTTTTTAATATATTTTATTTAATAATTTATATTATATTGCTTTTAAATCATATTTTGTTTAAAATTTTATTTTTAAAGAGAGTTGAAATTATTAAATAGAACTATATTGAAATATCTTTATTTTTTAGTAAACTTTTTTTTTTAAAAAGGTGCAAATATTGCCTCAGAGGCAATTTATGTAATAAGCCCAAGAGGCTTGAAAAAGTGAAATGTGTGAGGCTTGAAGAGTCAATTTTTTTTTTGTAATAGTCTGAGAGACTAGAAGGCTGAAAATTTTCTATAATATCCTCATAAGCTGTAAAGGGGGATATTTTTGCATTGAAGGGTAGAATTGTGTAACACTTCATGATACGATCCACAGGGTTTTATCATGCCCTCTGCTCTCTTCTAGTAAGAGAAAATGCCAAATATTTTGATGAAAAATTTTACACTTATGGACTACATATTGTATTTATTCAATTGCAGAATGCAGTAATAGCCCATCAAAGACATCCAGATTCAGGATATGAAGCAGATTCATAAGATAATTCCTTTGGCAATAGATTTGAAGAATCAGAATCGATAGGATTTGTACCATAGGAGTCAAAGAATTCACATCTCAGTAATAGTGACTCAATTAAAATACTAGAGCCCTAACCATATTCACCAGAGATAATACTTATCAGTGACAATGAAGAACAAGTAGTAGATAACTTTGTGAATCAAGTAATAGAAGAACCTCAACAAGAAGAACATGCCATCAGTGAAAGAGTGAATCAAGCTATATTTGATCTAAATTTGTAACTTCTTTTTCTTTCCTTCTTTGAAAAGCATAGTGCTTTGATTGTAATAGAGAAATAAAAGTGTGTTTCTAGTTTATTTCTAGCAGCTATGGCCTCCAATAACAATCTACCTATTCCAAAATTTAATGGGTACGATTATGAGTACTGGTCCATCAAAATGAGGACATTACTCATTGGTAAGGGATTATGGGACATAATAGAAGAGGGTTACTATAACCCATAGATTGGGCTACATTGAGTGCAGCAGATAAGAAAACAAATAAAGAAGCACAAAATAGCAACTCCTCTACTCTTTATCATCTCTAAGGAACATTGGAGAAAAGTATTTTTTCTAGAATTACCTCTTGTTTAACTGCAAAAGATGCATGGAAAGCCTTGAAATAAGGTTTCCAAGGGAGTGATCAGGTGAAGCAAGTAAGGCTGCAGACCCTAAAATGATATTTTGAAAATATCAAAATGAATGAAGATGAGAAAGTTGGAGACTACTGCATGAGAGTCAAAGTAGTTGTTAACAAGATGCAAAATCTTGGCAAAGAAGTCAAACCTAAAGTGGTTTTGAAGAAAGTGTTGAGAACACTTCTTCAAAAATGGAATCACATTGCCATCATCATTGAATAATCAAAAGACCTTTCTACTCTAACATTTGATGCATTAATCGGTTCATTGATGTCTCATGAAGAGTGATTACAAGGGTCTACTTCAACCAGCTATGGAGGTGATGATAAAGCTCTCATCCAATGAGGGTGTTGGAAGAGGACAACGAAGAGGTAGAGGCAGAAGAAGCTATAGAGGAGGAAATCCTAGCAGAGGTGGAAATCATAACAGAGGTGGAAATCAAAATAGATGTGAAAATCAAGGCCAAAATGACAATCAAGAAAGAGGCAGTGACAAAAAGAAAGCTTGTTTCAATTATGGCAAGCCCTGTCATTTTTCTCAAGACTATTGGTCCAAAACTACTTAGGGAGGCAGCATTCAATATGACAATTATGGTGAAGAATAAGGAACATCAAATTTATTTCTTTCTTATGGAAACTAAAATCAAAATCTGAATGACACTTGGATTTTGGATACTGGTTGTTCCAACCATATGAGTGGCAAATAAGGACTCTTTTCCACAATGGATTCCACCTATAAATCCTGAATCAAGTTAGGGGATGACAAAGCTTTGCAAGTTGAAGGCATTGGAGCCATGGAGGTTCTAACTAAAGAAGGTATAAAGAAGGTGAATGACATATACTACACTCCTAAGCTCCAACATAATCTGCTAAGCATTGGGCAAATGATGGAGAAAAATTACAAACTTGTTTTTGATGAAGGAAAATGTGTCATTTTTTATAAAGAAAATTGTAATAGAGTCATCACATAGGTTTCTATGACCAAAAATAGGTTATTTCCTCTTAATTTTGGAGAACCATGGGGAGCTCAACTTGTAAATATTGCTATTGTAAATCCAAGTGTGCTTTGGCACTTGAGATATGGTCACCTAAATTCTACTAGCTTGAAATTGTTAATTTCTCAAGCTATGGTGACAGGACATTCTAAAATTAATGAACACAAGGAGGTTTGTGAAGGATGTGATTTGGTAAAGCACTCAAGGTCCAAATTTCCAAAAGAACAAGCATGGAGGGCCAACCATCCACTTCAACTGGTGCATTCGAACATTTGTGGTCCAATGTAGAAAAAAGAATAGGTAATAATTCCTATTTTATCACTTTTATAGATTATTTCTCTAGGATATGTTGGATTTATTTCTTGAAACACAAAGATGAAGCTTTTGATTGCTTCATACATTTCAAGAAAAAATTAGAGAAACAAAGTGAGTTCCATGTAAAATGTCTTAGGATATATCGAGGAGGCGAGTAATCTTCAAAGGAAGTTTTGAAATATTGTAAAGCATGTGGGATAAAAATGCAATTCACCACTACCTATACTCCACAACAGAATGGTGTGGCAGAAAGAAAGAACCGCACCATAGTCGAGATGGTGATAATGATGCTTCAAACTAAGCATCTAAGTAATATGTATTGGGATGATGCTACTAGAACCAATGTTTACATTATAAATAGGAGTCCTACTTCTAGTTTGGATGGGATCACTCCTTATGAGGGGTGGTATGGCAAGAAGCCGAATGTAAAAATTTTTAAAGTTTTTGGTTCTTTGGCATATGCACACATTCCTGATGAAAAAGAAAGAAGCTTGATCCCAAGAGTCAAGCATGTATTTTTTTAGGATATTGTGAGTCTACCAAAGCATATAGACTCTACAATCCAAAGACGCATAAAATTTTACTTTCCAGGGATGTAATTTTTGATGAAGGGAGAGAATGGGATCATAAAAAAGTTTGTGTTGATGATGACTCCTAGGATGCAAGTTCTTCTCAAGTATAGAAGGTGTAGCCCAAGAAGAGCAAAGGTACACCTCCTTCGAGCCCAAGCATGAGTTCTACTTTAAGCACAAAAATAGCTCCTCCAAGTCCTTCTCCACAAAGATCAATAAGTTCTTCACCTATGGATATTGATTCTCCATCAAGAGGTAAAATAACATTACAATATCATCCATATTTTCAAATTTTGGATCAAAATTTCCAGAAAAGATACACTAGAAACCAAGCTAGTGAAATGAATGTAGTTTTGTAGAAACTTGAAAAACTACATATGTATGGAGATGATGACTCCCAAGATCCTAAGGGAGATGTAGTTAATTATTCTTTATTAACTAGTGCATAGCTAGAACCATCTAGCTATGATAAGCCATGTACTCATAATGTATGGTAGGAAGCCATGAAAGAGTAAATAACCTCTATAAAAAATAATGATACCTAGGAGCTAGTAAAGTTTCCTAAAGAAAAAAATGTGTTGGATGTAAATGGGTCTACAAGACCAAATTCAATGCTAATGGAAGCATTGAAAGGTACAAGGCAAGACTCGTAGCAAAAGGTTTCACTCAAAAATATGGCATTGACTATGAGGAAACCTTTGCTCCTGTTTCTAGATAGAAAACAATCAGATCAGTAATTTCCTTGGCTGCCCACAAAGGATGGAATATTCAGAACATGAATGTGAAAAGTGCCTTTCTCAATGGGTACTTGACTGAGGAGGTTTATGTTCAACAACCTCAAGGCTTTCAAGAACAAGGTAAGGAGGACCTTGTTTATAAATTGAAAAAAGTACTTTATGGCCTCAAGCAAGCACCAAGAGCATGGTAATATCGCATTAACGACTATTTCAAGGAGTATGGATTCACTCGAAGCAAAAGTGAACCTACTTTCTACTACCTAAAGCAATGAAATGACATTCTCATAGTTTTTTTATATGTGGATGGTCTCATATTTATGGGTAGTAATAATAATATGAATATGGAGTTCAAACACTCCATGATGAAACAATTTGAGATGAAAGATCTTGGCTTAATGTATTACTTCCTAGGTATGGAAGTTCATCAAACAAACAAAGGTATCTTCATATGTCAACACAAGTATGCTTGTGATATGATCAATAAATTTACCATGGAGTAATATAAATCAATTGCAAATCCAACAGGACATGGGATCCAATTGAGCAAGGATTATGGAGCATCGAAGGTTGACATGACCACTTACAGGAGCATGGTTAGGAGTTTGATGTTTCTCACCAACACAAGACCTGATATACAGTATGTTGTTTCTCTTGTTTCAAGGTTTATGGCTAATCCATCCGAGATGCATCCACAAGCAACTAAAATAATTCTAAGATATGTAAAGGGTACATTGGATTTTGGAATCCATTACCACAAATGTAATTCTATCAAGTTAGTTGGCTTCAGTGATAGTGATTGGGGCAGCAATATAGATGATATGAAATCTACATCAAGAAACTATTTTAGTCTAGGGTCAAGACTAATTACATGGAGTTCCAAGAAGCAGAATGTTGTAGCATTTTCATCTACTGAGGCTGAGTATATAGCCATCACATATGCTAGTACTCAAGATCTATGGTTGAGAAAAGTCCTTGAAGATATCTGGAGAAAGTCAAAGTGGTCCTACCAGATTGTATTGTGATAACATGAGTGCCATTCAGGTTGCATATAATCCTATCCACCATAGCAGATCAAAACATTTTGATATGAAGTATCACTTCATCCGAGACATGGTGGAGCACCAGATCATTGAGCTCAAACATTGTAGCACTTTGGACAACATTGCAGACATATTCACAAAATGTATGTCTAAATTTCAATATATAAAGCTGAGAGACTGTATAGTCAGACCTCTCAACTTTAAGGGGGAGAATGTTGGCATTTAACCTACCTTGGTAATTTCACCAAGGTTGGACGGTAGGCGGTGAGGTTGACGGCAAGAGGATGGACGACAGGCGAGAGAGTTTCATTTTAAATTCTTCTTTCCTATTTTCTCTCCCTAATTTTCTTGTATCTATTTCTAGCCTATTTCCTAAACTATATAAGCTTGTAACCTTGGCATTTTAAATCTAATGAGATTGGAAGCATTTTTAATCATTCACAGTATTTACTCAGTTGGGTATAAGTACATTCTAATTGCTACAGACTACATCACCATATGGGTAGAGGCCATTCCTACAAAAACATCAGATAAAGAGGTGGTGATAGATTTCATGGAAATCTTAATCACAAGGTTTGGTATTCTAGAAGCTTTGGTGAGCGATAATGGACCAACAGTCATAAGAGCTAAATACATTTATTTTATAAGAAAGTATGGCATCACCATAAAAAATACTTCAAACTACTACCCCTAACAAAATGGATTAGCAAAATAAACTAACAAAAATCTGCTAAGAATTTTGAGAAGACTATTAGAGGATAACAAGAAAATTTGGCACCTACTACTGGAACAAGCTCTATGGGTAGACAAGATCGCTGTCAAAAATTCCATTAAGACAATTCCTTATGCCTTAGCATATGGAAAAGAAGTAGTACTACCTGTGCACTTGGAAATTCCAACCCTTAAGTTGGTAAATACAGAGGACGAGTCTAAACAAAATCCATTTGAAAGCAGGTTGACACATTTATTGTAGCTAGAGGAGAGAATGACTTAGGCATATGAGGATTTTCAAGAGCATTCATTTGACATCAAGGTATGGTTTGATAAGAATGCTAGGTTCATAAAATTCTAAATTTGGAGATTTTATCCTTAGGTGGAATGTGGAAAGAGCTAATCTAGGGCACCATCAGAAGTTTGATTCCTTATGGGATGGTCCTTTTAAAATAGTAGAGGTTAAGGAGACCAATATTTTCTATCTTGAATATCTTGAAGGAAACATGCAACTGATCCCAATCAATGGTTTCCATATTAAGCTCTACTTTGATTAAGCTAAGTTCATTGTAATATATGTACATATTTTATATCATATCATTTTTCCCTTTACTTTAAAGTTTTCATTTTTGAAAAAAGTTAAAAAAAAAATTATTTCAAAAAACCAAAAGTGATAAGTTGCAAAATAAGTCAGGGTGGCAGTGAAATACATGGTTCGATGTCACTCTTAAATAAAATAAGATGGTAGAAAAATATTGTATGTGTTCCTCGCCACTGTTAAAAAGGCTAAGGAGGTAGCATATCACAACATGTGTTCCAATCCACTATAGTTCATGAATATTTTAGAGTAGAATCTAGAAAATTATGCTACATAACTCTTAAAAGAAAGAAATATTCATAAGTTGTTATGCGAGTTTCCCACTATAGGTAAAAAATCCACCTCCTAGAAGAAGAGGAAGTGAAAAAAGGTATTTTCTCAATTTTGACAATTTGATAGTTTGTACAAGTTTTGCAAATCATACAGGTAGGAGTAAACCATACAACCAAGAGGGAAAACTATACAAGGTAAATACAAACCATACAAGGTGCACTAAAATGTAGTGAAATGCATGGGAAATGTAATTTTAGGTTGAAATTATGCATAGGTTTGATAATTAAGGTGTTAGACTTAGTAAAAGTCTTAATTAATGCATTTTCGTTATGCATGGATGGTTGTAAATAACTAATTTCCTTAGGAACAACTTTGGAACAACCTAGGCAACGTTATATAAGGCCCCATTTTCAATTTTGTAGGTCTAGATATTTTTTGGTTGTAATCTGACTAAGTTATGCTATTATGCTCTGAGTTCTAGCTATAATTGTTGTAGTTCAGCCATATTGTGAGTGATGTTATGACAAAATAATACTAAAAATGAGTATAGTTATATTTTCTCAGGTTGTGTATGATTTTGTAATGGTTGAATGACAATTTGTGGCTTAATTGTGTTGCATGTGCTTTCTGGTGAATGTTTTGGTTAGTTTATGACTTATTGTGGTGGAATGGATTAATCTAGAACTGGAAGAGCTTCTTGGAATGATCTGTGATGATGGAAGCATCAAAGAGGATGTATTGAACCCTGCTATACAATTTTTGGGTATTTTTATTGGATTTGCATCTCTCTCAAACCCCGTTTATATTTTTTACATGTTACAGGAAAAGGATTAATTAGCATATTAAACTCTTATAAAACCTATCTAAGAGATATTGGCCTAGTAGAGTATCCAATTTAGCACTTAGTTGTACCTTCATTTTGTACAAATTGTACACCAAATTTGTATAAATTGTACAAAGAAAACTTACCCAATTTGGTAGTTTTGGGAAATCGACTTGTTTAGTTACAAAATTGTGTACGGTAGCCTACAAAACTAAATCTAAAGGATTGGTTGAGTTTACAATTTTACAAGCCATGTCACTGTATGATTTTGGATTGTACATTGTATAAAATTGACTTTCGTACAAACTGTTCATTGGGTGTAAACTAGTTTTTTTAGGGACTATAAATTTGTACAATTTGGTACAAAAGTTGATAATAGTACATTGATCATCCTAAGAATTAGAAATAACCTCCCCAATAGGAATACTACACCCCTATACTACACCCACACCTCTCCAAATAAATGAAATATGATGAAATACATCGTAATATCAGCAAAGTGATTTGTGCCTTAACAAATCAGTGATCAACGTAACATCTCCAAGCTGCCAAGATGCATGAGTTTGAGTTGAAAAGCATGCAAAAGGATAGTTCTCACAATGGCTACATTAATTGTTAAAGGTGCACATGTAGTAGCATTTAAAATTTCTCAAAAGTTTAGATCTCATTCATTTGACGAAAGCAACACCTACCTAGCAGAAAGAGCAAGGAAATAGTAAAGCATTATATGTAAACACTAGAGAAAAGAACACTTTGAGAATTTCCACAAAAATAGCCTTTGAAGATACCTGGGAAGAATAGCCCTCAAAAAATGAAGATTTGGACAATTACATTGATAAAGCATAAGTAGTGGTCGACACCAGACTGGTTCTCAAAGATAGAACTAAGCTCATAAAAAACATCAACAATAAATATCTAAAAGGTGAAGCTTTAACAGTCCAAGGTACTTATTTTGTTCACTTTTTTTTTTTCTTTTTATATATGTGATTTAGTTCATCTTTATTCGGAGTTGATAGTGGCCATTGTAAAATTCTATGACCTAATATTGAAAGTGATAAATATAGCTAAGGGTAATATCTTGTTTAACATCACTGTCAAGGCTTGTCATGACCTTTTTTTCTTTAGGAGTAGAACCACCTATAAGGCCTAAAGAGTTTAACATATATGAGCAAGGTGTATATTACTCCTTGCAATAGTGTGCTCATGAAGGGGAACCTTTTAGGAAGTGGGTTTATAGCCAATTCAAAACCATTAAACCTAGGAGAGGATTACCCAATACCCCAATTCCAATTGAGTAGTTTTCTAGCCTAGAATTATACTCCATGTTATCTTGTTTGGAGGGTTTGGATTCTAATCAATTTGTGAGGAATTGGAAAATAGCCACTATTTATTACATTTTGAATGAGAATATGTATGAGACTAAAGCAAAAAATAAGTGTATCAAGATAATTTACTTTTATTGGCTAGCTTTCCTTTCCAAATGAATGCATGAGAAATTAGTAAGGATAAAAAGGGATTCAAAAATGCCCTCTTTATAGCATTGTTTGAGTTTGGTTTGGATGTTCTATGCTACTATAAGTCATATGATGCCCTAGATTCTTGTAAAAGAGAAAAATGACAAGGTGTACCCTATCTCTGTATATTATTGGACTGCTCATTTGAGGAGCACAAATTCTATTTACAGGTTTAACCTAGAATCTCTAGGGTTAGCTTTGAAAATTATGTGCAGGAAATGCCCTAGATTACTACCTCTGGAAAAATAATTATTAAGAGAAAAAAGCATCAAGAAAGGGGATTGTTATGTTCTCATAGAAGGCACCATTATTAGAATGTATGGATTCACTGGTAAGACTTTTATACTACCTCATTTCATTACGAATAGATTGTTATCTCTAGAATATTTAAGGTAAGCAAATTTTATTAATATGAATTATGAATTTGGTATAAAAAGGAGGTGTTTTTTGACCTACCATAATGTCAATGATATAACTATTACTAGAAAGGACTAGTGTGAACAAATCACCCAGTATTTGAATGGGTTGGGCCTATTTTACATCCCACAGAGATGGAGATATGACCCAGATGACAAAATCTGCAAGAGGAACATTTCTCTTAATGGAGAGAAAACCCACAAGTTTGAAAAGACCTCAAGGCCTAATTTTGAAATGGGAGGAATAATAAGGAAAATGCCCCATTATATTGGAAAGTTTTCAAAATAGAACAACTTCCCCAACGGTTGGACTTCTATGAGTAGATAATTGATTTTTATCTGGACAACAATGAAAGCCATCAGTTGAAGGAGTCTAAGATTAGAGAGCTTGAAAACAAGAAAAAATAGGATGAAGGTAAAATTGTAGACTAGTGGAGAATGAGAGTGGAAATCGGTATGGATAAATATAAACTTGGGCAAGTATTTGATGATGATTTTTTTGAGAGGTATGACAAGAACATCAAAACTTGGAAAGTGAAGAACCCCAAGAATCTGGTACTAATTTACAAGAAAGCACAACCAGGGATAAATTATCCTTACCCACCTTCACAATAGGAAACTCATGATGTAGGGGCTAATACCAAATTAGCTACTACTAAATCTCCTTAAACATTTGATCCCTCAATGGAACTGGAGAAATTCCCTATAGGGGCACAGTTAGTGAGAAAAATGCATTATTCTAATGATAGGGCCATAAACATAAAATTCAATAAGATAGTAAGTAGGCCCAAGCCCCTAGCCCTGGGTGGAGAGCCCATGAAATTGAGATAGATAGGAATAAGAAGGATGAGGACTTCCTTTTTACACCAGTAAGTTTCACCATTATAGCCACAGTTGAGATGAACCCTATTTTTGAAAAACGTATTAGAGGAAGGGCCTTCTGGGGAAGATATAGAGAGTGATAAGTTGATAGTATTTCAAGTTTTTAAGAGAAAAGATAAAAAATAACTGGAAAGGACTTAGAATTAGTTTTGTAAGAAACAAAAAATATATAAGGGGAAAATTTTTGAGAGGAATTGGCAAATAGCCACTATTTATTACATTTTGAATGAGAAGATGTATGAGCCTAAAGCAAAAAATAAGGGTATCAAGATAATTTACTTTTATTGGCCAGCTTTCCTTTCCAAATGAATGCATGAGCAATTAGTAAGGATGAAAAGGGATTCAAAAATGCCCTCTTTATAGCATTGTTTGAGTTTTGTTTGGATGTTCTATGCTACTATAAGTCATATGATGCCCTAGATTCTTGTAAAAGAGAAAAATGACAAGGTGTACCCTATCTCTGTATATTATTGGACTGCTCATTTGAGGAGCACAAATTCTATTTACAATTTTAACCTAGAATCTCTAGGGTCAGCTTTGAAAATTATGTGCAGGAAATGCCCTAGATTACTACCTCTGGACAAATAATTATTAAGAGAAAAAAGCATCAAGAAAGGGGATTGTTATGTTCTCATAGAAGGCACCATTATTAGAATGTATGGATTCACTGGTAAGACTTTTATACTACCTCATTTCATTACGAATAGATTGTTATCTCTGGAATATTTAATGTAAGCAAATTTTATTAATATGAATTATGAATTTGGTATAAAAAGGAGGTGTTTTTTGACCTACCATAATGTCAATGATATAACTATTACTAGAAAGGACTAGTGTGAACAAATCACCTAGTATTTGAATGGGTTGGGCCTATTTTACATCCCACAGAGATGGAGATATGACCCAGATGACAAAATCTACAAGAGGAACATTTCTCTTAATGGAGAGAAAACCCACAAGTTTGAAAAGACCTCAAGGCCTAATTTTGAAATGGGAGGAATAATAAGGAAAATGACCCATTATATTGGAAAGTTTTCAAAATAGAACAACTTCCCCCATGGTTGGACTTCTATTAGTAGATAATTGATTTTTATCTGGACAACAATGAAAGCCATCAGTTGAAGGAGTCTAAGATTAGAGAGCTTGAAAACAAGAAAAAATAGGATGAAGGTAAAATTGTAGACTAGTGGAGAATGAGAGTGGAAATCGGTATGGATAAATCTAAACTTGGGCAAGTATTTGATGATGATTTTTTTGAGAGGTATGACAAGAACATCAAAACTTGGAAAGTGAAGAACCCCAAGAATCTGGTACTAATTTACAAGAAAGCACAACCAGGGATAAATTATCCTTCCCCACATTCACAATAGGAAACTCATGATGTAGGGGCTAATACCCAATTAGATACTACTAAAGCTCCTTAAAAATTTGATCCCTCAATGGAACTGGAGAAATTCCCTATAGGGGCACATTTAGTGAGAAAAATGCATTATTCTAATGATAGGGCCATAAACATAAAATTCAATAAGATAGTAAGTAGGCCCAAGCGCCTAGCCCTGGGTGGAGAGCCCATGAAATTGAGATAGATAGGAATAAGAAGGATGAGGACTTCCTTTTTACACCAGTAAGTTTCACCATTATAGCCACAGTTGAGATGAACCCTATTTTTGAAAAACGTATTAGAGGAAGGGCCTTCTGGGGAAGATATAGAGAGTGATAAGTTGATAGTATTTCAAGTTTTTAAGAGAAAAGATAAAAAATAACTGGAAAGGACTTAGAATTAGTTTTGTAAGAAACAAAAAATATATAAGGGGAAAATTTTTGAGAGGAATTGGCAAATAGCCACTATTTATTACATTTTGAATGAGAAGATGTATGAGCCTAAAGCAAAAAATAAGGGTATCAAGATAATTTACTTTTATTGGCTAGCTTTCCTTTCCAAATGAATGCATGAACAATTAGTAAGGATGAAAAGGGATTCAAAAATGCTCTCTTTATAGCATTTTTTGAGTTTGGTTTGGATGTTCTATGCTACTATAAGTCATATGATGCCCTAGATTCTTGTAAAAGAGAAAAATGACAAGGTGTACCCTATCTCTGTATATTATTGGACTGCTCATTTGAGGAGCACAAATTCTATTTATAGGTTTAACCTAGAATCTCTAGGGTCAGCTTTGAAAATTATGTGCAGGAAATGCCCTAGATTACTACCTCTGGACAAATAATTATTAAGAGAAAAAAGCTTCAAGAAAGGGGATTGTTATGTTCTCATAGAAGGCACCATTATTAGAATGTATGGATTCACTGGTAAGACTTTTATACTACCTCATTTCATTACGAATAGATTGTTATCTCTGGAATATTTAAGGTAAGCAAATTTTATTAATATGAATTATGAATTTGGTATAAAAAGGAGGTGTTTTTTGACCTACCATAATGTCAATGATATAACTATTACTAGAAAGGACTAGTGTGAACAAATCACCTAGTATTTGAATGGGTTGGGCCTATTTTACATCCCACAGAGATGGAGATATGACCCAGATGACAAAATCTGCAAGAGGAACATTTCTCTTAATGGAGAGAAAACCCACAAGTTTGAAAAGACCTCAAGGCATAATTTTGAAATGGGAGGAATAATAAGGAAAATGCCCCATTATATTGGAAAGTTTTCAAAATAGAACAACTTCCCCCACGGTTGGACTTCTATGAGTAGATAATTGATTTTTATCTGGACAACAATGAAAGCCATCAGTTGAAGGAGTCTAAGATTAGAGAGCTTGAAAACAAGAAAAAATAGGATGAAGGTAAAATTGTAGACTAGTGGAGAATGAGAGTGGAAATCGGTATGGATAAATCTAAACTTGGGCAAGTATTTGATGATGATTTTTTTGAGAGGTATGACAAGAACATCAAAACTTGGAAAGTGAAGGACCCCAAGAATCTGGTACTAATTTACAAGAAAGCACAACCAGGGATAAATTATCCTTCCCCACCTTCACAATAGGAAACTCATGATGTAGGGGCTAATACCCAATTAGCTACTACTAAATCTCTTTAAACATTTGATCCCTCAATGAAACTGGAGAAATTCCCTATAGGGGCACAGTTAGTGAGAAAAATGCATTATTCTAATGATAGGGCCATAAACATAAAAGTCAATAAGATAGTAAGTAGGCCCAAGCGCCTAGCCCTGGGTGGAGAGCCCATGAAATTGAGATAGATAGGAATAATAAGGATGAGGACTTCCTTTTTACACCAGTAAGTTTCACCATTATAGCCACAGGTGAGATGAACCGTATTTTTGAAAAACGTATTAGAGGAAGGGCCTTCTGGGGAAGATATAGAGAGTGATAAGTTGATAGTATTTCAAGTTTTTAAGAGAAAAGATAAAAAAGAACTGGAAAGGACTTAGAATTAGTTTTGTAAGAAACAAAAAATATATAAGGGGAAAATTGTTGAGAAGGCCCCTGAAGAAGCAAATTTCACGACATCGCCTTAAGGGCACTCTATTGTAATGGAAAAGTAGTATACAAGCATTCAAAGGGAAATAACATAAACTTGCAATCTACATGAAATGAGGCAAATGTGTAACATAAATAGTGGATTTATCCTTCTATTAATTCCTCTATTGCTTCAAATGAGATTACAAAACATCCCCTCGAGGGCATTTACAAATTTGATACATTTCCATTACAATATTCAATGGATCTAGTCCCCTGAAAGGGGCCTTTAAGACGAAGTTCTATGGTGTGAAACTCCG
The DNA here is from genome assembly GCA_028583015.1 of Wollemia nobilis. Classification (NCBI taxonomy): domain Eukaryota; kingdom Viridiplantae; phylum Streptophyta; class Pinopsida; order Araucariales; family Araucariaceae; genus Wollemia; species Wollemia nobilis. Next base: position 10,105,107 of record JAQPPZ010006909.1, read on the forward strand.
CTTCCCATAATCAAGATATAGTTTTTGTCTAACATGCTTATGTCTCTTTAGCTACTCACTCCTGTATAACATTCCTTTATCTACACACAAGGGATTGAAAGGATATTAATAGCACCTGTGTTATAGAATAAAAGCAATGAAACCATAGAAAAGGAGATTAATCTACAACATAAAAACTGATCTACAACACATGGAAATTGATCTAGATGTAGCATAAACATAATATAATCTAATATAAATGCTTTTGAAGAGATTTGGAAGCAATATTCAAAGTAAAACTATGCAAAAATAGTGATTGTCCCTGACAGGGACAACTAAACCTGCAACATTGGAGACCTTAAATTTGGCATCAAATCTGCTCCAAACTTCATCAAATTTGGACCAGGGGTTCTTCTAGGAATTCCTAAGGGGTCTATGGAGGAATTTTACCAAAATTCCTTTCTATTTTATGGTCATCCCTAGGTGTGATGACTACTGACTGCTAACCATCCCCAGGTGGGACGGTCACAAATATACTTTATTTTTGTCACCTATGCTTAAGGGATTTGGTCCAAAACTCGTATAGGAGTGTTGTTGACAGATGGTTCCAAATATACATTCAATTTGGCTAGTTTGGAATAGTTGGATGACTTCCTATTGCACCTAAAATCGAATTCGAATGAAGAGGGTTTCAAGGCTAAGGTAAGGCAGGTTTTGGTTTGCAAAAGTTGAGGATCAAATTGTGTAGCACGTCGTTGCTCAAATGCTTCTATTATTCTATTTTATTTTGGGTGCATTCACCAATTTTTATAGCCAAAAATGGCATCTAGGGCAAAGAGGCATGTTTTTTCATGTGAGGTAGGTGCCACCATGTGTTCTAATCCTTGACATGCACTGGTGAGGGAAGATTACCTATTTGGGGCTTCCAATCTACTGTCCCAAAGTATAATTATAAGTCCCCACTCAATTTGGGGTGATTGGACATGCTAATGATAGTATTTTATTAATATTTAGCATGTCCTTTGACATTTTTAAGGATATTCTTAGGGGCCATCCCACCTAGGGATGGCTATGGATGGTCATCCCTAGGTGGTATGGTCACCAATTGTGACCATCCCTTGGTGGGATGATCACCAAGAGGTGCCCCAAAACTACCCTAAACTACTAGGAAACCTCCAAAATGAGTTTTGGAGCCTTATGTAAGCCTTATGCAAGCCTAGAGGGGTGCCCAATAGGGCCATATGTTGTTGATAAACATGGCATATGCGATGCACTGGTAGTCTTATCTGATTTACATGATTTAGGTGTCTACATATGCCCCATTTTGGGATGTGCTATGTGCAACAAAGCACTGAGAAAAATAGATCACTAAATCATAAAATGATTAAGGTTTTTCATTAACCTAATCAACTTTGGATGCCTCCATTGTGGAAAGAGCATACATTATTGGAATCCTTGCCATTGACGTAGTCGAAGGATCAATTTTGGGTATACCTTTCAACCATGTTGTAGTAACAGTCTTATGGGGCTTAGGGTATACTAGGTCTTGGTGCATTGTATTCTTTTAAACCTTTTCATGGGTAGATTATTGAGGTTTCAAGGAGGTCAAGCCTATCTATGTTTCTTATGCTGATTCTTTGTCCCAACATGGGCTTGAAAATTTATCTTTAGCCAATATTATTTTGAATGCATGGAATTTACACTTCTGAGTGTTTTAATGTTGATTCAATTTATGAAATCATTATTATGACTACCCCATAAATCAACGAGTCGATGAGGGCATGACCAATGATAAAGCAATGAGTCACTTGATACATATGACTTCATTGGGGTAACTCTCTATTTTGCCCATGGTACTATATACTTGTTTGAAGGGGAGTTTTGATTGTTTTGATGAATATTTCTGGAAGCAAAAGGCTAAAATTTTAATTCCCATGGAGTGGTCCAGCCATGGAGGCCTTCTTTGGGAGTATAATGTAGAGTTTTTATGGATCCAAAAATATTATAGGTTCAATCTAGATCCCTACTAATTTGGTGACCATTATGCCTTGTTTTTGGTGGGTTTTTGACCCTATGTTTGAGGTTTTAAAGCTTTTTTAGTGCAATTTTTGTGTGACCATCCCAGGAGGGATGAGTACAAAATTTATGACCATACTAGGATGGGATTTCTAGCCAACTATGAGCTCATTTGGTCGGATTTTTTTGGACCTATATAAGGCCAAAATGGGCCATATGAGCTCATTTTTGCATTCTACTTGGAGAATTTGGAGAGGAGAGAGGTAATGTAGGGATTTTCTAAATTGGAGAACTTTAAAAATATCAACCTACAACATGAGCCAACCAATGTATGCAACTGGCGATGGATTCAATGCAAAATGAGTATGGACCACATGTCTTTCTTTGCCATATTTTATTGTGTTTTGCGATTTCTGCTAAAATTTCTTTACTAAAGCCACACTAATGGTTGAGAAACCCTATTAGGACTGAAATTTATAAATAAAGCTTTTATTTATGTTTTATTTGTAAACAATTAGGTTTAAATGCCTATTTTTTTGTGTTTTTAGGGTTTTTAGGTCATTTTTTGGGGTCAAATTGACCCTATTTTATCCATTTTTGGGGACCATCCTTGTAGTGGATGGTCATTCACGGTCATCCCTTGGTGGTAAGGCTACAAAATTGGGAGAAATCCCTAGGTGGGACGAAAAATAACTCGGCCAAAAAATGCCCATTTTTAGGTGTTTTTTTTTTAATATTTTTATAGCAAATGTTTGCATTTTTAGGGCATTTTTGACACCCTATTTTACATGAGTAGATATTTAAGAGTCAGTACAAAGTTCTGAATCTCTTTCAGGTCATGAGAGACCATTTTATTGCTATAGACTAGTTATGGATTGATGCCATTGGTCTAAAGCAAGTTACGCAGTTAGATCCTATGGTGGGCGACCGTGCTTATCTGACTGCATTGATAGACTTATGGGACTCTTGTACTAATATGTTTCATTTAGCTACGAGGGAGATGAAAGTGACATTAGAGGATTTATATAGAATACTACGTATTTTTATAGAGGGGTTCCTGATAGTATCTTCTCCTATCGAGCGATCAGAGGTTGTAGTGCGAAGGTTCTTCGAGGCGCACTAAGAGGATGTAGTGGTTGATCTTCTTAGCGGAGGGATATTAGTGGCTGCATGGTATCAGTATGGTGTGCTTGGTATTAAGCATACTATATTGATGACCTTGATCAGCAACATTTTACTACCCTAATCTTCAGGTGCTATGTTCCCATGGAACCTACTAGAGCTAGTGTTCACTCTTGTGGAGTGCACAGAGGACAAGTTGATAGTGATGGTTTAGGGTCCTACTTTATTAGCATAGCTATATGATGAGATGTATGAGATTTTATTTCATGGGTGGAAGGCCTTAGACTATAGATTCCTACTATAGGCTTGGTATTGGCAACATATTACTATGGAGGCCACGAGGACTACCATGGACCACTCGAGCAGAGCTACAAGATAGGGATATTGACTATGGAGAGCTATGGAAGAGTTTGTTGAAGAACACAAGCTTATACTGAGAGGGGGGGTGAAAAGTATAAGACCTCTTTTTACTTTTCCTTTATACTTCAAAACAATAAAGCAATATATCCAAAGCAATATCAAAATAATGCACAAGATCATCCACAAAGTGACACAACAATTTTGATGTGGTTCATCCACAAAACTTTTCTCTAAAAGTTATCTCAAAGTTCTTTGGGAAACCTTCCCAATTACAATGTTTATGAGCCTCGGATCAAAGGAGAAACCTTCCCCCAATATGAATTTATGAGCCTTTGCTCAAAGGAGATACCTTCCCCTACCTCTGCTCTGGCTGGTGATCCTCTAGAAGACCTCTACCTCCGATGCCCTTAACAAATGGAACTCTATCCACAGAAGACACCTATCTTCCCTACTCTGGCTAGAGACCTCTGTCCTCAACTTTATCACATCAAAGCTGGTCCTTGAATTTACACTAAACATAGTCCTTCGATCTAGCACAAATGCCCTCTTCCTTTATATTTGATCTACACCAAACACAGTCCTTCAGTCTGGCACAAATTATTCCTTAGGTTCTTCTCATAGAACCAATGCACCTCTTGTATCGCTCCAAATTTTTCGCATCCCTACCTTCAGGCTATTGGATCCGTGCCCGGAAGGAGGATGGGAAAAGGATGTCGCGGTACCTCGGACTGAGAGGACTTTGCGAAGGTCCCGCCTCTCAAGGGAGGTGTATTTTGATGATTTTTCGATGGATGGTGGGTTCACCAGGAAACATTTAAGGGCAGTTTCCACGCCTAGGTTTGGAATGTGTTTTGATGTGTTCATTTTTAGTCTTAAGCATTCAAGTCCTAGGTTTGGCCAAAATGCGTCTAAGCTATGCTATATGAAGATGCAGATTAAATGAATACAGAAAACAAAATTAAACATAAAACACAGAAAATATGCTAGATGAGAAAAGCCATACCTGATTTCGGATGTTTGATGGAGATTCTAATTTTTGAAGCAGTCCAGATCGTCTAGAATTTGACAGGATCGTCTCTGATCTGACAGGATCGTCCCTGATCTACTGATCTGACAAGATCGTCTCTAATCTGACAAGATCGTCTCTAATCTGACGATATCGTCTCTAATTTTACAAGATCGTCTCTAATTTGACGAAATCGTCTGACGATTTCGTCAGAGACCTGCAACTATAGAAATGGATACCAAGAACAAAAAATACAATTGCAAAAGCAAGGGAAAATGATAGAAATGAAAGTATGAATGTTAGAATGACAACTTTAGATAACATATTAAGTAAAATGCATTGTTTTAATGATTAACTTTGACTTTATTATGCATCTAGGCTACATGAGGTGAACTCCAAGATGCAAAGCAGTAATAAGCTTAACTAATGCAAAGCAAAAATAGTAGATAATGGACATAGAATGCAAACTCAGGGCACGGATTGCCCCCAACGTTGGCTGCAGTCGAAATCGTCTACAAAATGAAGAATCATCTTGAATTGTGGCGTGATCGTCCAAGATTGTACGAGATCGTCTGAGATGAACTGAGCTTGCTCCGGCTGAAAAACAATGAAGTTCCTGCAAACAAACTTGAAAAAATGCAAATGCAAACAGTGATTTAAGATGGTCTAGTGCGTGTAGAATTCGAGTTACAGGGAATTTCAGCCAGGGGTTGGGAAGGGAAGGTCCTAAGGACTAAATAGGCTTAGGGGAGTAGTTAGGAGGTTGGAGATCATCCCAATTTGGGAGATCTCCAACGGGGGAGGGTCCCAACGGTGCAGACACGCTTCTGCCCGGATTGGAGACCCGTTGGAACAGATTCCAACTTTGCAAAATCAGTTTTGCGACAAGATCGTCTGGACGTCCTAGTCCAGACGAAATCGTCAAATCTGGGGCGATATCGTCTGATCGGCGATGATATCGTCAAACGGTCAAAACAACCTCTAAAAATGGCACGAAAAAGGGGGAAACGGATTTCTCGGCGGTTAACGGGCGGTTTGGGAGGTTAAATTTGATTTTTAAATTATTTACTAAGGTGAATGTAATTATTGTAATTTTACTGCGCCAATTTTAGGGTGCTACATTTTGCCCCCTCTTTAGCGAATTTTTCGAAGAAAATGCGTTAAAGATGAGTTCTTCTCGATCTACGAGAAAGCAAAAAATTATACCCATTTTTAGGCGACGATTCTTGGTCGAATCGTACGACGACTTACTATGGTGCCCCCTCCGTGTTTTTACCCAAATCGAACGTTTGAGGTAAAAACGCGGAAAAGCAAAATTAATTTGAATTATTTTTGAATGAAATTATGTTTGATATATGATATGTTTTTGATCATATGACTTGTGTTATGTGTATGTTTATGATGCTTTTATGTTTGATTGATTGATTTGATAATTGGATTGATGATTCATGAAATTATGTCGTTGGAAATATTATAATTTGAATGTCATGCTATAAAATTTTAAATGAAATAATCTGATGTAACAATTTGGTTGTTTGTAATGAAAATGTGATAAAAATAAAAAGAGACTTCTAACAATAATTTCAAAGGACATTGTCGCTATTATAGACCATTTCATGGAGTCGTTGCTCACTCGGTCGTCAAGCTAGTCCCATTTATAGAAATATTGTTAAAAAGGAAAAGAGTGCTTAAGAGACTGTCTTAAGACTTTGGTGCAATAGTGCAAATGATGATGATGATGATGATGGTTTGTTTTCAGATTTTCATGAAAAATATTATGCATGAAATATTTTAAAATGATTTTTGCTAGGCATAAATTCCTAAGTGTGATAAAATTTTTGGATAATTCCTTAGGAATTATACCATCATTGCAAAATTTAAAGGTTGACATAATGACATGAAATAATGAAAATGTGTTTGCTTTTGAAAAGCATAATTTGTGTAACATAATGAATTAAGTCATATGGTTTTCATGATTTTTGAATAAATGGGGAATAAAAATTGTTACAATGGTTTGCGCTAGGCATAGAATATGTAGGTATAGACTTATACCATCATCGCGAAAATCAAAAAAAAAAGATAGTTTTATTGCATGGTTGATTTTTTGATGAACAGAAAATATGAAAATGAGGACTTGCGCTAGGCATAAAATTCCAATTTTGGTTTTGAAACTATACCATCGTCGCGAAAGTCAATCACGATATATATGATTTGATTTGTGTAATTTGAAAGAAATTTTTGATTTTTCTATTATATAGTTGTCTTTGTGGTAAACAACTGTACTTGATTTATTCCAAACAAGTTGCAAAAAAATAATATTTCAAAGTATTTTGAAGACAAAAGTTAGATTTATAAGGAATCCCATGTGCATATGTGCATTCATTTCCGATCTTGATTTATCATAATGATAGACAAAATCTCTCAAATACAAATGTGTGTGCAATTGCATTGTTCATTTACCAATTTTGAGCAAGATACTATGATACAAGTGATTTGAAGAAACCAAATAAGTGTTCATTAACCATGATGTAGATGCATATAACCATATTAGACTACTATGTAGGTCGGATTATCAAGAGCTAGCTAATCCATAAGCAGACATAGGTCTGTACAAAAGAAGGTCGCTAATGTGACAAACATATCGCCACGCTAGGAGTTACCCAAGGCCAAGCAGGTTGGGCACAAACCACCTGTTATGGGGCTTACCTCACAATTTTCGAATAATTGAGAATTCCAGGGATTCAAGCTCATCAACCCTTCTTTTCTTTTCAAAGGGTAGGGAAAGGGATTTTATTGCTTTCTTGCTTTCTTTTGAACTTTGCTTATTTTTCTTTTTGTATTTTTGCTTGATAATGCTTGGAACATTGCTATAATGATATAAAATAACATTTTTCTTTTCTTTTTTTTTCTTGAACTTTTCTTTTCTTTTTTTTTTCTTTGCTAGGGATACTTGCTCGGATTAGCTGTAGAGCAAGGGATTTTTATTCTGGGTAGGGGTGAGCTTGTCCTTTTGCCAATTCTCAAATATTCTAGACCATGTGCATGATAGGATAGCAGGGGAAACTTTTCGCTCAAGAAATCAGTTCTACTATGTAGCAAAACATGGAAATTACAAATATAATCATTTTATTGTGAAAAGATGTGCTTGGTTTAAGTAAATAACAAGATCAATTCTCTATGCTCAAACTTTATTTAATTGAAATTTGTGAACTTTGATATAAGAGAGATTAGTAATCATGCCAGATAAAAGCAAGATATTTATTTTTTTGTGAGTGTGCAAGTGAGGGATTCAAAATAAATGCTAATTTATCCAAAATAAGTTGAAACATATAACTGCAATAATTGTAAGAAAATATATATAAACACTTTTGAGAAGTTTTGAGAATGTTGACTCTCTCTTTCTTCTGTATATTGTTTTGGTTTCGAAAGAGTCAAGCATATAGCTGTTTTTATATTTTTATCATTATTTTGATTTTGATTTTTGTTTTGAGCAAAAAGAATTTAACAAGTGCTTTAAATAAATGCAATAGATAGTTTTGAAGATTTTTGGAGATTTATGAATGTTTTTGATGTTTTTGGATTTTTATAAATTGAAAGAAATACAAGATAGTAATTTTGAACAAATATATACATGGATGAAATGACCAAATTTATGCATAGTAACGTTTAAGATGCAAAATATTCATGGGTTCTTTAAGTTCTTTACCATCTAAGGTAGATAATTTGTATGCTCCTGATTCAAATTTAGCAGTAATAATGTATGGTCCAAGCCAGTTGGGCTCAAATTTACCTTTAAGGTCCTTAGTTGCATTTGTATTTTTTTGAAGATTTTGAGGATTTTGATTTTTTTGTATTTTGATTTTAATTTATGAATTGAAATTGGTGGTATATACAAGATGATCTATATACACTATACAAGGTTATTTGAGTATAGCATGTCTAAGGTTGCTTCAAAATCAAAGGAGGTTTTGAAGGATAATCTGGTTGAGGTGAAGGTAAGAATAGAAGGTGATGAATAAAAGGTAGTGATAACAAAAGCTTTGTTATAATGTAGAATAATGTAGCAAAAGATTTGACTTTTATATGTGGAAAATTAATCATGTTACAAAATAAAATATCAGAAAGATAAGAAGGTTCTTCATTCTTATTATTATCTTCCAAGTCTTGATAAGATGGAGAAAGTATATGTGAAAGATATGCATGAGTGTTATTTGGTAAACAAGGATGATCATATATGGATGAAGAAAAGTGATGGATAAAAGATAATTGTGACAATAGAGAATGTATAGAACTTGATGTTTCAATCGTTAAATATTCTTCAAATGGTTTTGGGTCACCATGTATGGTAACAATTTTATTTGTAAGTTCAAACTTCAAACATTGGTGAAGAGTGGAAGGGAAAACCCTCATCGTATGAATCCAAGGACTCTGGAGAAGTAGTTTGTAAGGTGAAGGACAATATCCTACATAGAATAAAGTATCCAGGATCTTGGATCCAATATTAAGGGGAATAATTATAGTACCTTGAGGTTCTTGAATTTCATTGTTAAAAGATTTTATAATAACATTTGATTCATTACTATCTTCTTCCTTTAATTTGTGTTTTTGAAATAATTGATAAGTGCATAAATTAAGAGAAGAGTCATTATCTACCATGATAGTTCTAACAAGTGTTTCTTTACTAGATCCGATAATGTAAAGATAGGAGTCTTCTTGTGGAGTAGAGGAAGGAATATCCTCATCATAGAATGAAATATGGTTAACCTCAAGAGGGTTTATACCATTAATTATGTTCTTAGAGAAAATATGATGAGGAACAAATTGTTGGCTAGGTATTTTGAACAAAATTTCCTTATGAGAAATTTGTAATACTTCTAAAAGGGATATCTTTGCTTGAGGATTAATCACTTGTTTTTGGTTATCAAAGTGGATTTCAGATTGAGATTTTGATTCTAAAGATGAGCTTTCTATGCTTACATTCCATTTTGGATCATTCTCTAGAGCCAAAGATAGTTTTGAAGGTTGGTCAAATGAGGAATCCATCTCTTGAATATCGGATTGAGTTGATTGAACTTGAGGTTGCTCATTTGTAGTTTTTGTTACAATATTAATAATATCATCATGATGGGACACATTAACATGCAATATTTGATTGGTTTCTTGTTGTTGATAATTGAGTAGGGGTTCTTGGGAGATCCCCATGTCTTGATTGATTATTGGTATTTGTTGTGTAGGAGTTTGATTGTTTACTGGAGATTTATAATCAGTTGTAGATTGTAATTCCTTTATATTAAAAAGACCCTTATCAATCAAATCTTGAATTGCACATCTTAAATCTTTACAATTTTGTGTCATATGTCCATCTACTCTATGATATTCACAATGTAGCTCGAGGTTTAAACCAATCTGATGTGGTATCAGGTTGTCTTATGGAAGGAAGTTCAATAATATTTGTGTCAAGTAAATACTTGAGAATTATATCCATTGGTTGATTGAGCTTAGTAAATTTACGTGATGAAGGTTTTTGAGAGGTTTTTGATAAATGCCTTAGGAATTTCGTCATAAAAGGACCTAATGGTTTCTCACCTCTACTTTCTTTATTATGGGTAGAATGATGACAGGAAGATTGCGATGTAGGAGGTGAGTGCATGGTAGAATTGGAAGAATAAGTATTTTCTTGTTGAAATGGATGTGTTGTATTGAAAGAAGAGTTTTGAAAAGGTGGCGGAGGATTATATGTGGATTGATAGACATAATATGGATATATGGGAGAATAGATAATATCATTATGAAGAGGATTGGCAAAGGGATTTTTTTGTTGGGTTATGGATGAAAAATAAGAAGAGTGTGATGGAGGTGGTGTTGAATAGGGATGAGGTTGGTCATAATCAACAAATGTATTTAGCTGAATTCTTCCAACATTACTGATGGACTCATATTGATTTGAGTAAAAACTCATGGTTTCTTTAGTACTTCTAAAAGTAATATTTAGCATCTACTATTTAGGATTGAATATAAAACATACAAACTTGAAATGATGATTTTGTTTTTGTTTTTCTTGTATATATATATTTTTTTGTTTTTTTTGTTTTTGTTTTCAAAAGGTTATGATGCATTCACGTCGGGTTCACCAAAATGTATCGCTCCAAATTTTTCGCATCCCTACCTTCAGGCTATTGGATCCGTGCCCGGAAGGAGGATGGGAAAAGGATGTCGTGGTACCTCGGATTGAGAGGACTTTGCGAAGGTCCCGCCTCTCAAGGGAGGTGTATTTTGATGATTTTTCGACGGATGGTGGGTTCACCAAGAAACATTTAAGGGCAGTTTCCATGCCTAGGTTTGGAATGTGTTTTGATGTGTTCATTTTTAGTCTTAAGCATTCAAGTCCTAGGTTTGGCCAAAATGCGTCTAAGCTATGCTATATGAAGATGCAGATTAAATGAATACAGAAAACAAAATTAAACATAAAACATAGAAAATATGCTAGATGAGAAAAGCCATACCGATTTCGGATGTCTGATGGAGATTCTAATTTTTGAAGCAATCCAGATCGTCTGGAATTTGACGAGATCGTCTCCGATCCGACGGATCGTCCCTGATCTACTGATCTGACAAGATCATCTCTAATCTGACAAGATCGTCTCTAATCTGACGATATCGTCTCTAATTTTACAAGATCGTCTCTAATTTGATGAAATCGTCTGACGATTTAGTCAGAAACCTGCAACTACAGAAATGGATACCAAGAACAAAAAATACAATTGCAAAAGCAAGGGAAAATGATAGAAATGAAAGTATGAATGTTAGAATGACAACTTTAGATAACATATTAAGTAAAATGCATTGTTTTAATGATTAACTTTGACTTTATTATGCATCTAGGCTACATGAGGTGAACTCCAAGATGCAAAGCAGTAATAAGCTTAACTAATGCAAAGCAAAAACAGTAGATAATGGACATAGAATGCAAACTCAGGGCACGGATTGCCCCCAACGTTGGCTACAGTCGAAATCGTCTGCAAAATGAAGAATCGTCTTGAATTGTGGCATGATCGTCCAAGATTGTACGAGATCGTCTGAGACGAACTGAGCTTGCTCCGGCTGAAAAACAATGAAGTTCCTGCAAACAAACTTGAAAAAATGCAAATGCAAACAGTGATTTAAGATGGTCTAGTGCGTGTAGAATTCGAGTTACAGGGAATTTCAGCCAGGGGTTGGGAAGGGAAGGTCCTAATGATTAAATAGGCTTAGGGGAGTAGTTAGGAGGTTGGAGATCATCCCAATTTGGGAGATCTCCAATGGGGGAGGGTCCCAACGGTGCAGACACGCTTCTGCCCAGATTGGAGACCCGTTGGAATAGATTCCAACTTTGCAAAATCAGTTTTGCGACAAGATCGTCTGGACGTCCTAGTCCAGACGAAATCGTCAAATCTGGGGCGATATCGTCTGATCGGCGACGATATCGTCAAACGGTCAAAACAACCTCTAAAAATGGCACGAAAAAGGGGGAAACGGATTTCTCGACGGTTAACGGGCGGTTTGGGAGGTTAAATTTGATTTTTAAATTATTTACTAAGGTGAATGTAATTATTGTAATTTTACTGTGCCAATTTTAGGGTGCTACACCTCCATCCTTAAGTTCTCTGATAGAACTATCAAACTCATCTTCACAAGTCCTCTGCTAGGACCTATCCAAATCTGCTCACAAGTCCTCAATAGAACCTGTCCAAAACCTACTCACAAGTCCCCAACGGAACCTATCCAAAACCTCCTCACAAGTCCCCAATGGAACCTGTTCAAAACCTGCTCACAAGTTCATCAAGAAAACTTGCTTGGCATGAACCCACAAAGAGAATTGTTAGAGACCCAATGTGATTCATAAACCTCATAGAAGCATAAAGAGAATTGTTAGAGACTCAATATGTTCTATACTTAATTCCCAATCTCAATCTCAACTCAATCTCAAATCTAATAAGAATAAGATAGATGTAGTATGCTTTTCTCAAGAACATGAAACACAACCCAACAATTGCCAACCAAGCAATATCTCATATAACAATGATACTCATGTTCTTTCCAACAACCAATATCTTTTCTCAACCAATTAGGGCTTCAACAACAATGCTCAAAGACAAGGTTTAACCAACATCATTCAACTCAACATTAACCTTGAAGCATTCAACCAATCACAAGAAAGGAAACAAGTAGAAATCCTTTTCCCTCCAAAGATATTTGAACAAAACATCCACCCACACAATATCACCAAATGCAAAGAATAACTTGTTCAAATCAACTCAATGGAGTAAGCCCAATATCATGAGTCAAGTAAAAGCAATAACTTGATCAAACAACCTCTATGGAAGCAACTCATCCATTAATATCAAAACAGCCAACTAAGGGTTTCACCATCTCAATGCATGTAGCAAGACTTACAAACATAAACCTTAGTGCAAAATGCTTCCACCACAAACCAGAATTATGCATTCACCAAAACTCTCATCAATGATAACAATGCATAAGTAGTCTTCAACAAATCAGAAAATAGGATTTACACTCAACCAAAGGAAACCTTGTTGTATACCTTTTCACTCCAATCTTATTTCAGGAATAACATACACCAATCATACTCATAAGAAGAAAGTGCCCATACCTTATTGAAGTGAAGAAACCCCTTTGGAAATCTGCCACAATCACAAAATTTTTTTGCCAATCTTCACAAGGGTTAGTAGATCACAAAATAATCAACATTACTCCACTTTTCAATAATCATCACCAAAGCCTTTAATTGCACAACTTCCTTATCTCTCCTAAAACCACTTGTACCATAAAATAAAATAAATCACAACATTGCATAACCTTATAACTCCCAAAACCACTTATACCATAAAAGTAAAATAAATCACAACATTGCATAACCTTATAACTCCCAAAACCACTTATACCATAAAAGTAAAATAAAATATTTTATATCATTCATAAACATTCCACACTTTAGTTATGACTCCCCTAAACCTTTGTTGCATACCTTAAAAATGTATCCCACGTGATTTGAACATGAGCATTCTCCTTAATCGTGGCTTAGAAACATCTAGCCAACCACTTGGGCTATGCACCCATAAAACAATCACTATCATGATCTGAATTATATCCCTATCACCCGAAGCTATAATAAAAAACTTTCTTTATGCCAATCAATCCTTATGAGATTCGAACCGCACTCTCTCTTATGCTAAACTCGCATAAGGAACTTCCACCATCTGTGCTAGGCATCGTATGAGATTATAGAATCACCAATTCTGATTTGATGTCCTTTGTCCTTCTTTGAAAATGCACCACATCTATCTTTTCCCTCAATTTGGGTGCTCAAAGAAGGTTTGCATTGCATCCGTTATCCAGAGTTGAAATCATACTCCTTGCACTGCGTCCGTTATCCAAAGACGAAAGCATACTCCTTGCGCTGTGTCCGTTATCCAAAGACAAAAGCATACTCCTTGCGCTGCGTCCGTTATCCAAAGTCGAAAGCATACTCCTTGTGGTTTTCGAATGCGTGGGCCCTCAACAAAACATGCTCTCCTTCGCTGGCATAGACGATGCACGAAAATTGATATCCCTTCATTCCATATTTAATGAATTCAATTGCCACCTTTTATATGCACTAAGATGCATTGATTAACACGTCGACACTTTTAATTTAATTTAATATTTTAATTTAAATTTTAAATAAATAAAATTTAAACTAAATATTTAAAATTAAATATCTTCATCACCGGGGCACCTTTTTCAATGAAACGAAAAGCCAACTTGGGTTTTAAGAAAAACCCATTTCAAATTTGTTGCCCATGGTTCTAAATAAAACATTTTATTTTGTCTACCTTGGTTTTCACAAAAACCCTTCCGCTTCTTGACATCAATGACAACATCAACACTTGAGCAAAGGCAATGTACCCAAAATTGCCAACAATCTCCCCCTTTGTCATTGATGGCAAACCTTTACTGAGAAACACTTCTTAAGAGCCAAAACTAAAACCCACAACTGAGAATCTACCTTTGAAGTTTTGCTCCCCCTGACTTGAAGCTTTCCTCTTCACTTGAAGCTCTCCCCCTTACTCATATCTCTCCCCCTTTGTCATCAATGGCAAAGGGCCACCTTTGGGGCTCGGGACTAAGAATGAGCCTCTTAGCTTAGTCCCTCCCCCACCTCCTGATGAGGTGATTAATTCTGGGGTGGGAGTAAAACTCCCATTAGGCACCGATCATCATCAGCGTCTATAACTTCCTTGTCGGGCCTTCTCTTGAACTCTTTGTCCATATTCCCTGTTCCTGTCATTGTCATTGTTCCTGTTCTTAGCCATGCCTTGATCCTTGGACCCGATCATGCCACTGTTCTCGTTCTCGTATCCTGGAATTTCAGCTCTACATTGTCTAGCTATGTGACCTTCATTGTTGCACTTATAACAAGTAACAATGTTATTTCTTTGAGGCATACCTATTCTTTGAATCCACCTGTTCTGACTAACCCAGTTCCTGATTTTTGCCTTGCAAAAAATTGCTTTATGCCCAAACTGATTGCAAGAGTAGCAATACCCATGAAAGAAATTACCACTTCTGAAACTGTCATTTACCTTCTTCACTTGAGCCATGCAATGTACAACCATGTGACCAAATATGTGACACGCAAAACATCTGCCTTGAAACTTTCCTTTATTTGACCTCTTGGGTCCTAAAAACTTTTTCTTCTCATTCTGAATTCTATTTTCTGTTTCTATGCATCTATCATTCAAGGACTCATGATCTGAAATATTTTCCTCATTAGAACTCTCTTCCTTTTGGGGTCTCTTACTAGACTCTCCAACTTGTTTCTTGTGTGGCTTAACAAAACCAAGACCTATTTTATCTGTTGTCTTTCTTTGACCTTTGATAAGAGATTTAACCTTTTTGGAGCTTTCTTGAAACTTGTACAACTTATCCTTGTACTCTTTATTTTCCTCTTTCAAAGAAGCCATTTTCTGATCTAATTCACTATACTCAAGCACCTTAGATTCTAACTCATTCTTGAGTTCTTGTGCTTTAGCCATAGAGACATCAAGACTTTCTATAAGTTTATCTCTCTCCATGCAACATTCATCTAACTTATCCTTGAGTCTAGCATTCTTCTTTCTTTCCTTTTTCAAAACACTAAGAGCATTAGTAAGTTCACATTCAAGATCCTCTATTTGATTGCATTTTGAATCATCAAGGCCTTTTTCAGATTTCTTATCACTAGAGGTGCTACCCTTTTCAAAAACCATACAAGCATCTTCTTTATCAATTTCTGGAGCATCCTCATACATACTAGCAACCAAATCATTATTTGTGCAATCATCCTCAAGGTGACCAAAATTTCCACACTTAAGACATTTCATGATAATGAATCTATGTTTTGGTTCTTCCTCTTTTTTTGATATGAACAACATCTCATTTTCATTATCACTTGAAGAACTTTCACTATCACTACTAGAACACTTACTTGCTTTGTCTAGGTAGAAGCTCTTCTTGTGCTTGTGAGAATACCTCTTTCCTTTATAGTTGTGCTCATCTTTGTTCTTCCTTTGATGCCTATGCCTTTCAGAATCCTGTTTATCTTCTTCACTTTCGAACGGATCATCTTCACCTTCACTGCTACTAAACCAATGGCAATGATGATCATTGTGATCGAGTTGACCACAAACAAAACATTATCTTACTTGTGAGCAATCAACTGCAAAGTGACCGGTCTTCCCACATCCGGTGCAAATATTTATTAATCTGACTTGTTCTCCACTATTTGATTCATCTCTTGAATCTATTTCCATTCCCAAAGTAGCAACATTGAGATCATCTTCATTTTCTTTCATGACCCTGTGAGATTTCTTTTTCTTGTGTCTAATGGTTTTGCTTTTGCCTTTCCTTGCCATTTGTGTTCTTGTAAGATCTTCCTTCAAGTTGTTTAAACTTTTCGAAGGCACCCGCTCTGATACCAATTGAAGAACACAAGCTTATACTGAGAGGGGGGTGAACAGTATAAGACCTCTTTTTACTTTTCCTTTATACTTCAAAACAATAAAGCAATATATCCAAAGCAATATCAAAGCAATGCACAAGATCATCCACAAAGTGACACAACAATTTTGATGTGGTTCAAGGGGGCTCCACCATAAAACTTTTCTCTAAAAGTTATCTCAAAGTTCTTTGGGAAACCTTCCCAATTACAATGTTTATGAGCCTCGGCTCAAAGGAGATACCTTCCCCCAATCTGAATTTATGAGCCTCTGCTCAAAGGAGATACCTTCCCCTACCTCTGGCTCTGGTCGGTGATCCTCTAGAAGACCTCCGCCTCCGCTGCCCTTAGCAAATGGAACTCTATCCATAGAAGACACCTGTCTTCCCTGCTCTGCGTTGGAGACCTCTGTCCTCAACTCTATCACCTCAAAGCTGGTCCTCGAATTTGCACTAAACACAGTCCTTCGGTCTAGCACAAATGTCCTCTTCCTCTGTCTTTGATCTGCACCAAACACAGTCCTTCGGTCAGGCACAAATCTGTCCTCAGGTTCTTCTCATAGAACCAATGCACCTCTGTCCTCAAGTTCTCTGATAGAACTATCAAACTCAGCTTCACAAGTCCTCTGCTAGGACCTGTCCAAATCTGCTCACAAGTCCCCAACGGAACCTGTCCAAAACCTGCTCACAAGTCCCCAACGGAACCTGTCCAAAACCTCCTCACAAGTCCCCAACGGAACCTGTCCAAAACCTGCTCACAAGTTCATCAAGAAAACTTGCTTGGCATGAACCCACAAAGAGAATTGTTAGAGACCCAATGTGATTCATCAACCTCATAGAAGCATAAAGAGAATTGTTAGAGACTCAATATGTTCTATACTTAACTCCCAATCTCAATCTCAACTCAATCTCAAATCTCATAAGAATAAGATAGATGTAGTATGCTTTTCTCAAGAACATGAAACACAACCCAACAATTGCCAACCAAGCAATATCTCATATAACAATGATACTCATGTTCTTTCCAACAACCAATATCTTTTCTCAACCAATTAGGGCTTCAACAACAATGCTCAAAGACAAGGTTTAACCAACATCATTCAACTCAACATTAACCTTGAAGCATTCAACCAATCATCACAAGAAAAGGAAACAAGTAGAAATCCTTTTCCCTCCAAAGATATTTGAACAAAACAGCCACCAACACAATATCACCAAATGCAAAGAATAACTTGTTCAAATCAACTCAATGGAGTAAGCCCAATATCATGAATCAAGTAAAAGCAATAACTTGATCAACACAACCTCTATGGAAGCAACTCAACCATCAATCTCAAAACAGCCAACTAAGGGTTTCACCAACTCAAAGCAAGTAACAAGACTTACAAACATAAACCCTAGTGCACAATGCTTCCACTACCTCAAACCAGAATTATGCATTCACCAAAACTCTCATCAATGATAACAATGCATAAGTAGTCTTCAACAAACCAGAAAATAGGATTTACACCCAACCAAAGGAAACCTTGTTGTATACCTTTTCACTCCAATCTTATTTCAGGAATAACATACACCAATCATACTCATAAGAAGAAAGTGCCCATACCTTATTGAAGTGAAGAAACCCCTTTGGAAATCTGCCACAATCACAAAATTCTTTTGCCAATCTTCACAAGGGTTAGTAGATCACAAAATAATCAACATTACTCCACTTTTCAATAATCATCACCAAAGCCTTTAATTGCACAACTTCCTTATCTCTCCTAAAACCACTTGTACCATAAAATAAAATAAATCACAACATTGCATAACCTTATAACTCCCAAAACCACTTATACCATAAAAGTAAAATAAATCACAACATTGCATAACCTTATAACTCCCAAAACCACTTATACCATAAAAGTAAAATAAAATATTTTATATCATTCATAAACATTCCACACTTTAGTTATGACTCCCCTAAACCTTTGTTGCATACCTTAAAAATGTATCCCACGTGATTTGAACATGAGCATTCTCCTTAATCGTGGCTTAGAAACATCTAGCCAACCACTTGGGCTATGCACCCATAAAACAATCACTATCACATTCTGAATTATATCCCTATCACCCGAAGCTTTAATAAAAACTTTCTTTATGCCAACCAATCTTGATGAGATTCGAACCGCACTCTCTCTTATGCTAAACTCGCACAAGGAACTTCCACCATCTGTGCTAGGCATCGGATGAGATTATAGAATCACCAATTCCGATTTGATGTCCTTTGTCCTTCTTGGAAAATGCACCACCTCTATCTTTTCCCTCAATTTGGGTGCTCAAAGAACGTTTGCGCTGCGTCCGTTATCCAGAGTCAAAATCATACTCCTTGCACTACATCCGTTATCCAAATAAGAAAGCATACTCCTTGCACTGTGTCCGTTATCCAAAGACGAAAGCATACTCCTTGCACTGCATCCATTATCCAAAGTCGAAAGCATACTCCTTGTGGTTTTCGAATGCGTGGGCCCTCAACAAAACATGCTCTCCTTCGCTAGACGATGCACGAAAATTGATATCCATTCATTCCATATTTAATGAATTCCATTGCCACCTTTTATATGCACTAAGATGCATTGATTAACACGTCGGCACTTTTAATTTAATTTAATATTTTAATTTAAATTTTAAATAAATAAAATTTAAACTAAATATTTAAAATTAAATATCTTCATCACCGGGGCACCTTTTTCAATGAAACGAAAAGCCAACTTGGGTTTTAAGAAAAACCCATTTCAAATCTGTTGCCCATGGTTTTAAATAAAACCTTTTATTTTGTCTGCCTTGGTTTTCACAAAAACCCTTCCGCTTCTTGACATCAATGACAACATCAACACTTGAGCAAAGGCAATGTACCCAAAATTGCCAACAATCTCCCCCTTTGTCATTGATGGCAAACCTTTACTAAAAACACATCTTCAAGAGCCAAAACTGAAACCCACAACTGAGAATCTACCTTTGAAGTTTTGCTCCCCCGAACTTGAAGCTTTCCTCTTCACTTGAAGCTCTCCCCCTTACTCATATCTCTCCCCCTTTGTCATCAATGGCAAAGGGCCACCTTTGGGGCTCGGGACTAAGAATGAGCCTCTTAGCTTAGTCCCTCCCCCACCTCCTGTTGAGGTGATTAATTCTGGGGTGGGAGTAAAACTCCCATTAGGCACTGATCATCATCAGCGTCTATAACTTCCTTGTCGGGCCTTCTCTTGAACTCTTTGTCCATATTCCTGTTCCTGTCATTGTCATTATTCCTGTTCTTAGCCATGCCTTGATCCTTGGACCTGATCATGCCACTGTTCCTGTTCCTGTATCCTGGAATTTCAGCTCTACATTGTCTAGCTATGTGACCTTCATTGTTGCACTTATAACAAGTAACAATGTTATTTCTTTGAGGCATACCTGTTCTTTGAATCCACCTGTTCTGACTAACCTGAGTTCCCGATATTTGCCTTGCAAAAAATTGCTTTATGCCCAAACTGATTGCAAGAGTAGCAATACCCATGAAAGAAATTACCACTTCTGAAACTGTCATTTACCTTCTTCACTTGAGCCATGCAATGTACAACCATGTGACCAAATCTGTGACAAGCAAAACATCTGCCTTGAAACTTTCCTTTATTTGACCTCTTGGGTCCTAAAAACTTCTTCTTCTCATTCTGAATTCTGTTTTCTGTTTCTATGCATCTATCATTCAAGGACTCATGATCTGAAATACTTTCCTCATTAGAACTCTCTTCCTTTTGGAGTCTCTTACTAGACTCTCCAACTTGTTTCTTGTGAGGCTTAACAAAACCAAGACCTGTTTTATCTGTTGTCTTTCTTTGACCTTTGATAAGAGATTTAACCTTTTTGGAGCTTTCTTGAAACATGTACAGCTTATCCTTGTACTCTTTATTTTCCTCTTTCAAAGAAGCCATTTTCTGATCTAATTCACTATACTCAAGCACCTTAGATTCTAACTCATTCTTGAGTTCTTGTGCCTTAGCCATAGAGACGTCAAGACTTTCTATAAGTTTATCTCTCTCCATGCAACATTCATCTAACTTATCCTTGAGTCTAGCATTCTTCTTTCTTTCCTTTTTCAAAACACTAAGAGCATTAGTAAGTTCACATTCAAGATCCTCTATTTGATTGCATTTTGAATCATCAAGGCCTTTTTCAGATTTCTTATCACTAGAGGTGCTACCCTTTTCAAAAACCATACAAGCATCTTCTTTATCAATTTCTGGAGCATCCTCATACATACTAGCAACCAAATCATTATTTGTGCAATCATCCTCAAGGTGACCAAAATTTCCACATCTAAGACATTTCATGATAATGAATCTATGTTTTGGTTCTTCCTCTTTTTCTGATATGAACAACATCTCATTTTCATTATCACTTGAAGAACTTTCACTATCACTACTAGAACACTTACTTGCTTTGTCTAGGTAGAAGCTCTTCTTGTGCTTGTGAGAATACCTCTTTCCTTTATAGCTGTGCTCATCTTTGTTCTTCCTTTGATGCCTATGCCTTTCGGAATCCTTCTAATTTATCTTCTTCACTTTTGAACGGATCATCTTCATCTTCACTGCTACTAAACCCATGGCAATGATGATCATTGTGATCGAGTTGACCACAAACAAAACATTCTCTTACTTGTGAGCAATCAGCTGCAAAGTGACCGGTCTTCCCACATCCGGTGCAAATATTTATTAATCTGACTTGTTCTCCACTATTTGATTCATCTCTTGAATCTATTTCCATTCCCAAAGTAGCAACATTGAGATCATCTTCATTTTCTTTCATGACCCTGTGAGATTTCTTTTTCTTGTGTCTAATGGTTTTGCTTTTGCCTTTCCTTGCCATTTGTGTTCTTGTAAGATCTTCCTTCAAGTTGTTTAAACTTTTCCGAAGGCACCCGCTTCCGATACCAATTGAAGAACACAAGCTTATACTTGAGAGGGGGGGTGAACAAGTATAAGACCTCTTTTTACTTTTCCTTTATACTTCAAAACAATAAAGCAATATATCCAAAGCAATATCAAAACAATGCACAAGATCATCCACAAAGTGACACAACAATTTATGTGGTTCATCCAGAAAACTTTTCTCTAAAAGTTATCTCAAAGTTCTTTGGGAAACCTTCCCAATTACAATGTTTATGAGCCTCGGCTCAAAGGAGAAACCTTCCCCCAATCTGAATTTATGAGCCTCTGCTCAAAGGAGATACCTTCCCCTACCTCTGCTCTGGTCGGTGATCCTCTAGAAGACCTCTCGCCTCCGCTGCCCTTAGCAAATGGAACTCTATCCACAGAAGACACCTGTCTTCCCTGCTCTGCTCGGAGACCTCTGTCCTCAACTCTATCACCTCAAAGCTGGTCCTCGAATTTGCACTAAACACGAGTCCTTCGGTCTAGCACAAATGTCCTCTTCCTCTGTCTTTGATTTGCACCAAACACAGTCCTTCGGTCCGGCACAAATCAGTCCTCGGGTTCTTCTCATAGAACCAATGCACCTCTGTCCTCAAGTTCTCTGATAGAACTATCAAACTCAGCTTCACAAGTCCTCCTGCTAGGACCTGTCCAAATCTGCTCACAAGTCCTCAACAACCTGTCCAAAACCTGCTCACAAGTCCCCAACGGAACCTGTCCAAAACCTCCTCACAAGTCCCCAACGGAACCTGTCCAAAACCTGCTCACAAGTTCATCAAGAAAACTTGCTTGGCATGAACCCACAAAGAGAATTGTTAGAGACCCAATGTGATTCATCAACCTCATAGAAGCATAAAGAGAATTGTTAGAGACTCAATATGTTCTATACTTAACTCCCAATCTCAATCTCAACTCAATCTCAAATCTAATAAGAATAAGATAGATGTAGTATGCTTTTCTCAAGAACATGAAACACAACCCAACAATTGCCAACCAAGCAATATCTCATATAACAATGATACTCATGTTCTTTCCAACAACCAATATCTTTTCTCAACCAATTAGGGCTTCAACAACAATGCTCAAAGACAAGGTTTAACCAACATCATTCAACTCAACATTAACCTTGAAGCATTCTACCAATCATCACAAGAAAAGGAAACAAGTAGAAATCCTTTTCCCTCCAAAGATATTTGAACAAAACAGCCACCCACACAATATCACCAAATGCAAAGAATAACTTGTTCAAATCAACTCAATGGAGTAAGCCCAATATCATGAATCAAGTAAAAGCAATAACTTGATCAAACAACCTCTATGGAAGCAACTCAACCATCAACCTCAAAACAGCCAACTAAGGGTTTCACCATCTCAATGCAAGTAACAAGACTTACAAACATAAACCCTAGTGCACAATGCTTCCACTACCTCAAACCAGAATTATGCATTCACCAAAACTCTCATCAATGATAACAATGCATAAGTAGTCTTCAACAAACCAGAAAATAGGATTTACACCCAACCAAAGGAAACCTTGTTGTATACCTTTTCACTCCAATCTTATTTCAGGAATAACATACACCAATCATACTCATAAGAAGAAAGTGCCCATACCTTATTGAAGTGAAGAAACCCCTTTGGAAATCTGCCACAATCACAAAATTCTTTTGCCAATCTTCACAAGGGTTAGTAGATCACAAAATAATCAACATTACTCCACTTTTCAATAATCATCACCAAAGCCTTTAATTGCACAACTTCCTTATCTCTCCTAAAACCACTTGTACCATAAAATAAAATAAATCACAACATTGCATAACCTTATAACTCCCAAAACCACTTATACCATAAAAGTAAAATAAATCACAACATTGCATAACCTTATAACTCCCAAAACCACTTATACCATAAAAGTAAAATAAAATATTTTATATCATTCATAAACATTCCACACTCTAGTTATGACTCCCCTAAACCTTTGTTGCATACCTTAAAAAATGTATCCCACGTGATTTGAACATGAGCATTCTCCTTAATCGTGGCTTAGAAACATCTAGCCAACCACTTGGGCTATGCACCCATAAAACAATCACTATCACGTTCTGAATTATATCCCTATCACCCGAAGCTTTAATAAAAAACTTTCTTTATGCCAACCAATCCTGATGAGATTCGAACCGCACTCTCTCTTATGCTAAACTCGCACAAGGAACTTCCACCATCTGTGCTAGGCATCGGATGAGATTACAGAATCACCAATTCCGATTTGATGTCCTTTGTCCTTCTTGGAAAATGCACCACCTCTATCTTTTCCCTCAATTTGGGTGCTCAAAGAAGGTTTGCGCTGCGTCCGTTATCCAGAGTCGAAAGCATACTCCTTGCACTGCGTCCGTTATCCAAAGACGAAAGCATACTCCTTGCACTGTGTCCGTTATCCAAAGACGAAAGCATACTCCTTGCACTGCGTCCGTTATCCAAAGTCGAAAGCATACTCCTTGTGGTTTTCGAATGCGTGGGCCCTCAACAAAACATGCTCTCCTTCGCTGGCACAGACGATGCACGAAAATTGATATCGATTCATTCCATATTTAATGAATTCCATTGCCACATTTTATATGCACTAAGATGCATTGATTAACACGTCGGCACTTTTAATTTAATTTAATATTTTAATTTAAATTTTAAATAAATAAAATTTAAACTAAATATTTAAAATTAAATATCTTCATCACCAGGGCACCTTTTTCAATGAAACGAAAAGCCAACTTGGGTTTTAAGAAAAACCCATTTCAAATCTGTTGCCCATGGTTTTAAATAAAACCTTTTATTTTGTCTGCCTTGGTTTTCACAAAAACCCTTCCTTATGCTTGTCAAATTCTTCAAATGCTTCTTGACATCAATGACAACATCAACACTTGAGCAAAGGCAATGTACCCAAAATTGCCAACATTTGTGTGAGGTAGGTCAGAGCCAATGACACACTAGGAAGGTTGAGCAATATGTAGAGGCTTTTACATGTCTTAGGGTGGTATAAATTGAGTGGAGATCCTATAGGGATTGTCCTAACTAAATGGAGGTGGAGTCACAACTATGCCAAGTTTGATGAGGCAGATGGTTGATAGGGTGACATGGCATAGAGCGAGAGTACTTCTATTATGATCCTGTGCTATGATAGTTTGGGCTATACTAGGGATTACCTAGGGAATCGATGGTCTACCATCATCATAGTGATAATAAAACTCTAGATTGGCCTATTGTAGAGGCACTAGGAGAGGAGTCGGATCTTGAGGTGGTAGTTTCAGATTTGGATGACACAGACACTATAGAGGAGTATGACGTGTGGTGTATCATATGGCAGTAGTGAGTGGAGGGACCACTAGGAGGGGATGTAGCTACCATGGCAGTGGATGTATCTAGGGATGCTCCAGATGAGGAGGTTTTTTGTGAGTCTCTAGATGATGAGTCTAAAGGTGAGTGA
Source organism: Wollemia nobilis (assembly GCA_028583015.1). Classification (NCBI taxonomy): domain Eukaryota; kingdom Viridiplantae; phylum Streptophyta; class Pinopsida; order Araucariales; family Araucariaceae; genus Wollemia; species Wollemia nobilis. Next base: position 10,130,035 of record JAQPPZ010006909.1, read on the forward strand.
GTTGTGCATCAATGTGTGTCAGTAGATAGGTTGGAGCTGATTTATGTATAGGATCCAATAGGATTTGATGAGTAGGACCTTGGATATTAGGGTATGCAGTCTCAGATAGTAGCATGAGATACTATGATTATAGAGCTATAGAGTGATTGGGATCTACTATAGGCATAGGTTTAGAGTGCACAACTAGATATGGAGAGGCAGGCAACATTGATAGCTATGCTTCAGGCACACATTGGCAGGCAGGGCCCTAGCCATGGGGATTCTAGTAGTAGTGAGCTAGCCACTATACATGAGGATATGACACATCTTCAAGGTTTTGTGGTAACCTATCAAACTAGGTGTTAATAGGAGTGCACGAACATGGATATGATGGAGGATGAGATAGTGCGCCTTAAGGGGTGCATACTAGATCGGGCTTTAGCTATCGAATCATAGCATAGCCATAGGAACAAGATGGGATAGTCATATTTTCATATGAGGGCTCCAAAATCTACACATATGATGGAGGTGTCTAGAGGTAGTAGATCAGGGGGTAACAGGTCTAAGATATCACAATGGACTCATACTAAGGACAAAGGAGAGAGTCGAGGTACCGGTCCTGTGTGACCATGGTCAATAGACTCTGATGGTTCTTTTTGGTCTTTTTTATTTTGTGAAGTCTAAGGAATCACTTTTATTCTAGCCTATGGGTAGATTATGGACTATGATGTAGCTTTTGGATTTTAAAAATGGATATGGATATATATATGTATGCCTTTTCTTTGATCATTATGTCATGTTTTTTTTCTTTATGATATGTATGCTTATTCTATGTTTTATGATGCTTTTGATAAATGTCTAACATGGATGCATGTATTTATCAGATGATGTGAGTTGATGATATGTAGATATGTAAAATTTCTCTATATTATTTTGTAAATTAAAATATATGCATAACATAGTCAGTGGTCGTCTAAATATTATTGCTAATATTTATCCGGTATCTATCCTATTTCATGAACATCACTTTAAGAAACAAAATTTTATAAAGGAATAATAAAATGTGTATGATTTGATGTAATGATTTATGTGATTTAATTTTATATGATGTATTTGTGATGACTATTTGATGCATTATATGCTAGCACCATAGACTATACAAAATGTATATTTGTTATTTTCATGTTATTATGACACTTTTATGTGATTAATTTTGTAAATTTGACTAACATGTGACAACATGATGAAAAGTAAAATGGATACTGTAATATGATATGATATTTATTTGAAAGTTTTGAAGAGACTCAAACACTTAGTTACCTAATCAAAAGTCATATAATAACTATACAATATCTTTTGAAAAAGTATGCACCTATTAAGATAACCAAGATAATCAATATCCATGTGTGTTCATGTGAGTTCATTACGATGATAATGGATAAGATTACCCTAGTGAAAATGGTATTCACTCATCTCATCAGCACTAGAGATCATTTTGTGAGCCTCATTATCCTGAGTTTTGTACTTAGTTGGATTAGACTACTAGGTAATATAGGTTACAAAAAGCTAGCTCATCCACATTCAAATATTGGTCTATACCTAAGAAAATTTCTTAAGTGATAGAAATATCATCATGTGGGAGTCTACCACCATTGAAAAGTAGGCTATCTACCAAACCTATAATGAGGATCACCTTATGGTTCTCTAATGTTGAGAACTCCAGGGATTCAAGTTCAAGACTCCCTTATTTTCTTTTAACTTTGACTTTCTCAAGGGATTTTAGTAGTGGTGAGAACCACTACTTCTTTGTGCTTTTTCTAGTGATAATAATCACTATTTATTTTTTGCATTTTTTGAAGTGATAATAATCATTGTTTCTTGTTGGAGTACCTTGAAGGGATAATAATCACTATTGATTTTTCTCTTTGGGATACTTGCCCCAGTGTAGGGAAAGGGATTTTTAGGTAAGGAGGAACTTGTCCTTTTGTCAATTCTCAGCATCTTTGAACCATCTGTACATGGGTATGAGCAAGATAACATTTTTCGCTTAAAAGTAACCTAGACCACTTTACAGTTTTCATATTTCCTTGTGCTAGACTTGGATTTATTAATGTAAAAATATGTTGGGATTTTGATGTATATCAAGAATTATCTAAGAAGGATTTCTAACTTCTAAAAATAATGGTAGCTTTCTACAAAATTTGAGAAGACAACTAGATATGGCTGAGTGATCGAAAACTTTAACGATGTTTTATTAACAATGACTAAGTTACGGGACACAAACATATAATGTAAAGTGTGAATGTAAATGATATATGTAATGTAAACATGAGGTAATATGGACTCATAATAACAATAATTTGAACAAATTCCTAGTGTACAGACCTGGTGCTAGACATATATGATCAATTTGTAATGATGCATAATTCAATGATGAGTATGCCTAATGCAATTTATGTGCAGTGCAAATGAAGTAATATTTTTGTATTTTGATGATTTTGATAATATTTTTGTATTTTTGATATATATATATGTTTACCAATGGGATTAATGAATTTCATTGGAGCTTTTAGGATGACCAAAGGTCTTACAGATGCATTTGGGTCTTTTAGGGTTGACCTAGATGATCGTAGATGGTCTAGAAAAAATTATATTTGACCTAGACGATCATTGATTGCTAGGAGCATTTTTGGTGACCTAGACGGTCATCGACAATAAGGAAATGTTGTAGAATGCCTAGGGGAATTTGGTTGTGACCAAAAGAAATATATATGCATTTGGATATTTTAAGGTTGACCTAGATGATCGTAGATAGTCTAGGGACATTTTTATTTTACCTAGACGGTCATTGACCACTAGGAGCATTTTTGGGTGATCTAGATGGTCATCGACACTAAGGAAATACCGTAGACTGCCTAGGGGTATTTGGTTGTGACAAAATGGATTATAGATGCCTTTGGAGATTTGAAGGTTGACATATATGATCGTAGATAGTCTAGGGATATTTTTATTTGACCTAGATGGTCATTGACCACTAGGAGCATTTTTGGTGACCTAGACGATCATCGGCAATAAAAAATATTGTAGATTGTCTAGGGGCATTTGGTTGTGACAAAAGGGCTTATAGATGCCTTTGGAGCTTTTAGGGTTGATTGTAGATAGTCTAGGGATATTTTTATTTGACCTAGATGGTCATTGACTGCTAGGAGTGTTTTTGGTGACCCAGACGGTCATCGGCACTAAGTAAATGCCGTAGACTGCCTAGGGGTATTTGGTTATGACCAAAGGGCTTATAGATGTCTTTGGAGATTTTAAGGTTGACCTAGATGATCGTAGATAATCTAGGGATATTTTTATTTGACCTAGATGGTCATTGACCTCTAGGAGCATTTTTGGTGACCTAGATGGTCATCAACACTAAGAAAATGTTGTAGACTGCCTAGGGGTATTTGGTCGTGACCAAAGGGCTAATAGATTCCTTTGGAACTTTTAAGGTTGACCTATATGATCATAGATAGTGTAGGGGCATTTTTATTTAAACTAGATGGTCATTGACCTCTAGGAGCATTTTTGGTGACCTAGACGGTCATCAAAAATAAAAAATGGCATAGACTACCTAGGGGAATTTGGTTGTGACCAAAGGGCTTATAGATGATCGTAGATAGTCTAGGGAAATTTTTATTTGACCTAGATGATCATTGACTACTAGGAGCATTTTTGGTGACCTAGACGGTCATCGACACTAAGGAAATACCATAGAATGACTAGGGGTATTTGGTTGTGACCAAAGCACTTATAGATGCATTTGGAGATTTTAAGGTTGACCTAGATGATCATATATATTCTAGGGACATTTTTATTTGACCTAGATGGTCATTGACCACAAGGAACATTTTTGGTGACCTAGATGGTCATCAAAACTAAGGAAATACCATAGGTTGCCTAGGGGAATTTGGTTATGACCAAAGGGATTATAGATGCCTTTGGAGCTTTTAAGGTTGACCTAGATGATCATAGATAGTCTAGGGATATTTTTATTTGACCTAGATGGTCATTGACTGCTAGGAGCATTTTGGGTGACCTAGACGGTCATTGGCACTGAGGAAATGTCATAGACTGCCTAGGGGTATTTGGTTGTGACAAAAGGGCTTATAGATGTCTTTGGAGCTTTTAAGGTTGACCTATACAATCATAGATAGTCTAGGGACATTTTTATTTGACCTAGATGATCATTGACCTCTAGGAGCATTTTGGGTGACCTAGACGGTCATCGGCACTAAGGAAATTTTGTAGACTACCTAGAGGTATTTGGTTGTGACCAAAGGGCTTATATATGCCTTTGGATATTTTTAGGTTGACCTATATGATCGTAGATTTTCTAGGGATAATTTTATTTGACCTAGATGATCATTGACCTCTAGGAGCATTTTTGGTGACCTAGACGGTCATCAAAAATAAAAAATGTCGTAGACTCCCTAGGGGTATTTGATTGTGACCAAAGGGCTTATAGATGCCTTTGGAGCTTTTAGGGTTGACCTAGATGATTGTAGATAGTCTAGGAACTTTTTTATTTGACCTGGATGATCATTGACTACTAGGAGCATTTTTAGTGACCTAGACGATCATCAACACTAAGGAAATGTCGTAGACTACCTAGGGGCATTTGGTTGTGACCAAAGGGCTTATAGATGCCTTTGGAGCTTTTAATGTTGACCTAGATGATTGTAGATAGTATAGGGATATTTTTATTTGACCTATATGGTAATCGACCATAAGGAGCATTTTTGGTAACCTAGACGGTCATTGGCACTAAGGGAATAGCGTAGAATGCCTAGGGGAATTTGGTTGTAACCAAAGATATTATATATGCCTTTGGAGATTTTAAGGTTGACCTAGATGATTGTAGATAATCTAGGGACATTTGTAGTGGACCTAGATGGTCATTGACCACTAGGAGCATTTTGGGTGACCTAGATGGTCATCGACACTAAGGAAATATTTTAGACTACCTAAGGGCATTTGGTTGTGACAAAAGGGCTTATATATACCTTTGGAGCTTTTAAGGTTGACCTAGACAATTGTAGATAGTCTAGGGATATTTTTATTTGACCTAGATGATCATTGACCACTAGGAGCATTTTGGGTGACCTAGATGGTCATCGACACTAAGGAAATTCTGTAGACTACCTAGGGGTATTTGGTTGTGACCAAAGGGCTTATATATGCCTTTGGAGCTTTTGAAATTGACCTAGATGATCGTAGATAGTCTAGGGATATTTTTATTTGACCTAGATGTTCATTGACCGTTAAGAGCATTTTGGGTGACCTAGATGGTCATCGACACTAAGGAAATACCGTAGACTACCTAGGGGTATTTTAATGGTGCTCTAAGCATGAAATGACCACAAATGACTAACATTCATTGGTTTAGGCTCTTCAATTCCTTCGATAGATGCTAGGCGATAAGTTCTAGGTTCAATCTAGCTTGTAATGATGAATGGACCTAACCAATTTGCTGCAAATTTATCTCACAAATTGGAGGGCAAATTTGAGTTTTTTTGGTTCTCTTTTAGAACTAAGTCACCAACTTGAAAATCTCTCTGGTGTACTTTCAAGTTGTAATCTCTCTTAAGATGTTCCTGATAAACACGTATATGCTCGAGGGAATTTACACGTCATTCATCAAGTAATGTTAACTGATCTAAATGATCTTGCCTAGTTGTATCATTGTCAATGAATTCCTGCATGTAAATGCATAGATACAGAATCTCTAACTCCAAAGGCATGATGGCTTTAGCACCATACAATAGCTAAAATGGAGTTTCTCTAGTGGGAATCTGAATACTAGTGTGATATTCCCAAAAGAGCAAGAGGTAATTGATTATGCCAATATTTATGTTTTTCCTTGACGGTTTTCTTCAATATGACTACTACTATCTTATTTGATGCCTCTGCTTTCCCATAGGCCTATGGATAATAGGGCATGGAAAAGATATATTTTATGTTATACTTTGTTGTTAATGCATGCACATCCTTATTTTTTAATGGTGTTCCATTATCCGATATCATTTTGGATCAAATATAAAAATGACATGATATTATGTAGCATGAACTCTGTGATGCAAGGTCTAGTCATAGTGTTAAGGAGAATTGCTTCCACCCATTTTGTGAAGTACTCGGTTGCCATTATGATAAAAATGTGATGGATTGAAGAGGAAGGTGAGATTTTTCCAGTTAAATAAAATCCTCATTGTGCAAATGGCCAGACCGATTGAATTGGTTGTAAGGCATGTGAAGGTATGTGTGTCAAATTGGAATGATGTTGACACTTCACACACTTCTTTACATAAGCACAACAATCTTGCTCTAAAGTTGTCCAATAATAGCCCATGCAAAGAATGTGCTTGACGATGGCCATGCCGCTAAAATGACCACCACATGTATCATCGTGTGCTTGGGAAATGGCCGAAGTTGACTCCTGTGATTCTAATAAATGAAGGAGAATACCTTCATAACTTCGATGATACATTATGTCTCCTAATTAGATATATTTTTCCACCTTTTGTTTTAATGCAGGCTTTATGGCATGCGACAATCCAGGCAGAATATTTCCCAGTTTAAGATAGTCTTTAATTTGTATGGCCCAATCTTACCTTGAAGAAGCCTCAATATTGTGAATCGTACTATACTTTTGACATTCGTATCATGCGAATGCTGATTACTAATGAAATTGAAGATATAGTAGTATGTTAGTATCAAAATAATTCTAAGGGAATAGAGTTCCCCATTGGGAGTTATTCAAGTAATTGTGTAGTTGAGAGAACCTTTCATGTGAAGGCTCAATATGAATCATGTGAACATCTAGTGTTGATTTGTGCTCATTATGCTTAGTCACATATTGCACTAGCATTGTTACTTGAATAGTAGTGATATCATCTAAACGGTTTTGTGGGATTAGTGACCCTAAGAAAGCCATTGTATCCACAAAATGATTATATGACCAAAGGAGTGCCTCAATATCATACCATTCAATTTTTTCTAAAATTTTGTCCACTAGGGCTTTATAGGCTTGTAATATGGGACATCTACATTGGAATATCCCTTTAACCTGGTTAACTATGAGCAAGGAATCATCGAAAATATTTAACTTTATGATCTTCATGGCGATTGTCGTCTGAAGGCCAATAATGAGGGATTCATACTCACCATTATTTTTGGTGCATGGTAAATCAAGTTTAAACAAAAGAGGTATGGGATCCCCTTGCAGTGTGAAAAACATGATATCTACACCACCCCCTTGCTTGCATTTAGAACTATCGAAGAATAGAGTTATGTTCACTTGTGACTTAGGCTCTAAAGAATCAAGTTATTCTAAAATATGAAACACTCCATCATCAGGAAGATCAACATTTAGAGGTTGGTAATCCTGAAGAGGGGCCTCTACTAGTTGATCGACTATAACCTATCCTTTTGAAAGCACGAGGATACGGAAACAAAATGGAAATGCCAAGTGCGATGTATGCAAAAGCAAAACGTAACGCTAAGTCCTACGAACTGAAATGCATGAAAGGAGAGAAACATAAACGAATTGAAACAAGATAGAAAGCAAATGTCGAGTACAACCCTTTTTATTAATTTGCTTTAAAATCGGGTTACAATACGTCTCCTCCCTTTTCGGGGGCTAGGAGCGTTAAGTAGGGCTCTATCACACCACGGATTGGTACGCTTTCTTCCACGTGCCCACATGTAAAGTGGGTGGGCCAAATGTCACCGCCGCTTGCATGAATGCGTCTTTGATTCCTTGCTGCTCCTCCGGTGTCGAGATCCTACATTTAGAGAAACAGAAAGGGATTAGTAGCACCTACGGATGAAGTAAAACATGCGATCCCCAAAGCCTACGATTAGTGCATGCATAAAATAAATAAAACGATAACTAAAACATATCAAAATGAGCTAAAAACTTGACAGAGGCATGAGAACATTACCAGGAAGGCACTGCAAAAGGAACAGTCAAGAAATTCACCATGGATTTCTAATCGCTCTAGGGTGGGACGATTAGACCTACAACAAAATTTCAGAAAGCACCCTCCTAAATGTCCCATCTGGGAGGCTCCAAATCACCTACAAAGTTGGGGGTTAGGTAAAACGGGGTATTTTGGAAAGACCCAGAAGGTCAGATTTTTCCAATTCGGCCTCTATCACCCGAAATCTGATGATGCTCCCTGCATGTTAGTGAAAGCGAGAAATAACAAAAGCATGATCAAAACTGCTCAGAATAACATGAAATTTGAATGAAAGCCTATTTGAACAACCTAGAAACAAATGCAAGAAAAATAGAAATGAAATCTGCTACAGATTTCTAATCGCTCCGGGGTGGGGCGATTAGGACTGCAATAGTGCGGGGGCGCCCGGGGGCAGGACGCCCGTCGTTTGGGGCCCGATTTCGGCACCAATCCACTTGGGATGGGTCCAAAACCTCTTGTGGGGTATTGTCAACAAATTTGGGTGGGATACTATGGCAAAATGTTGGGTTTTGGGTCTGGATTGTGCTTCCAATAATCACCCAATAACCTCCCTTCCAAAAGAGAGATCAAGGATGTGAAAGGCACAAGCAAAAGGGTGAGGACGTAAATCGATAGCACTCCATTGCTCCAAATGCTCCTGACCTATTTTCCTTTGGGGTGAGAAGACTCACCATTTTATAGACTTGAGGGTCTCTGTGAATGAGCATGCAGAGGCACCACTTGGCGATCATGCCTTCTAGGAGGAAGAAGATTCCTCCACGATTAAGGGCTCCATGACTGCCCCTATGATTGCCTCTTTGAGCTCAAAAATGCTCACTCGCACTCCCATGCATTGAAGGAGGAGTTAAGTGGCGGATCTGAGCTGCCATTTGTCAAGGTTTGACCTTTTTCCCATCAAACCTGCTATTCACCCCACCCTGGGGTGAATGCTGCTAATCGTCCCTGGGTGGGACGAATACCAGTTTGTAATCGTCCTGGGGTGGAACGAGTAGGGAGCAGAGTGCCTGAAAGGTGCCAAATTGACCTCTAACCTTCCAAAACTACTGTGAGAGTGGTTAGGACCACTGTTTAACCTCTAGGGGCTGCCCTGGGGGCTGTGTATGCCAGTGCGATCAGTGTTTGTAGCCACATAATCGGATTGGTGTTGTTTTGGTGTCTATAGATGCCCCTTTTTGGGATGCGCTGTGCGTGGCGCAGTGCTGAGAAAAAATAGATAACCAAAGCACTAATGATTAGGGTTTCTCAGTAACCTAACCAAATTTTGATGCCCCAAGTATGGAAAGGGCATGCATTCTTGAATCCTTGCTTTTGACGAGCTAAGGAGATTAATTCAAGTGTTAACCTTTTTTGGTGAGGTGTTACTTGATCTTGGACATTGTTCAGTCATGAATAGGCAAAGGGCACAACCTTTTGTCTGTGGGAACCTTGAGTTCATGATTCACAAATGCCAAGTGTTTGATCAGCTTGTGATTATTGCTTGTTTGCTGCCCCAAGTCGGGCGTGATTGTCTTTGTCAATGATTCTTTGAATGCATGCCATTTCCTTGATTGGGTGTGTATTTGTTGATTGATGACTAAGTGTGACTACCCCCTCAAGCGACGAATCGATGAGGGAATGACCTACATGAGAAAAGCGACGAGTCGCTTGACCCAAGATGACTTGTGTAAGGGTGCCTTCAGTTGTTTTGCTTTGAATGCTTATGCAGTTTCCCAACATTTAGACCTATTTTTGGTGGGTGTTAACCCTTTTTGGGATGCCATTTGGGGATGAAATTCTCAAAAAAATTTCCTCTCGTGGAGCGGTCCGGCTATGGTAGCCTTCTTAGGGAGTAGGATAGTGAGGATTTGTGACCCCGACATCTTTTTTGAATGCCAAGAAGTGCAGGCGCAAAGGCGCCTTGTTCGGCAATGTTATTGCTATTTTTGGGTGGGTTTGGACCCTTTTTGTGATGTCGTTTGGGGATGAAATTCACGAAAATCCATCCTCCTATGGAGCGGTCCGACTATGGTAGCATTCTTAGGGAGTAGGATAGTGAGTATTTGTGACCCTGACATCTATTTTGCATGCCAAGAATGTCAAGTGCAAAAGCACTCTTATTTGGCAATTTTATTGCTATTTTTTGTGCATTTTGATGCAGTTTTTGCTTTTTTGAATTTCTTGCTCTGTAATCGTCCTAGGGTGGGACGAATACTAGTTTAGTAATCGTCCCAGGGTGGGACAAGTGCTAACTAGAGTGCTCATCCTAGGGTGGAACGATTACAGGCCTAAAACCTATTTAAGGGCCAAAACTAGGGTTTGGGCTCATTTGCATTTGTTTTTCTGGCGATTTGGAGCTGTGAGGAGGAGGTCAAGTACGAAATGGAGCACTATCAAATTTCTCGGACACCATGAGTTCATGAACCGGATCAAGTGGCAGAGCCAAAGCGAGACCGATGAGTGCTCATTCTCTTTATTTTGCTTGTTTTGTTGTACAGTTTAAAACCGCAATTCTTTTCTTTTGTATTTTGTTTTTCGATTTAAAAATGAAAACCCTAGTTAAATGTTTTTATTTTTGTGTGAATTTGTGTTTTGTAATGTTAGAACTATGATCAAAACCCTAGTTAAAACCATGTTTTTATTTTTTTATTGTAAGCTAAAAAAGAAAACCCTAGTCTAAACTAAGATTGAAAACTTAGCGTAAAAAAATGTTTTTATGTTGTTTTCTGTTGTTTATCAGTTTTAGACTAAGGTTAAACCCTAGGAACTAAAAAATTTTGTTATTGTGTGTTGTATTTTTTAGTTTGATAGTAAAATGAAAACCCTAGGTTAAAGTGTTATTTTTGTTTAACTAGAGTTAGAAACCCTAGTTGTTATTTTGTTTGATTTTTTTTGTAGGTTAAACCCTAGGTTAAAATTTGATTTTTGTAAACTAATAAAAAACCCAATTTTTGTATATTTTTTGTTTTAAACTAGAGTTAAAAACCCTAGTTGAAATTTTATTTTTTGTAAACTAAGGTAAAAAAACCCTAGGTTGAACAAATTTTAAAAACTTAGCTTTGTTTTTATTTTGTTTTTTTTTGTTCATCAGTTTAAACTAAGGTCAAACCCTAGGTTAATTGTTTAATTTTGTTTTTTTTTTGTCAGTTTAGACTAGGATGAAAACCCTAGGTTAACTATTTATTTTTGTATTTTGTTTTTTGTCAGTTTAGACTAGGATGAAAACCCTAGGTTAACTGTTTATTTTTGTATTTTGTTTTTGTTTTTGTAGTTATTTATCAGTTTGAACTTAGAGTTAAAAACCCTAGGAACTGACAAATGTGTTTTGTGAATTTTTTTGTTTGTCAGTTATTTATCAGTTTGAACTTAGAGTTAAAAACCCTAGGAACTGACAAATGTGTTATTTGAATTTTTTTGTTTTGTTTTTATTTATCAGTGTGATACTAGAGTTAAAAAAAAACCCTAGGAACTGACAAAGTGTTATTTGAAGTTTTATTTTTATTTTTTGATTAATGTATATACTTGCATTTTGCTAATGTGTATGTTGTACAGTTATTAAATGTTTTTGTGTTTAGACATTGTGTATGTTTGTTTTAGTGTTGTACTATTTTTTTGTTTTGTTTTTGTTGGTTTTGTTTTGTCATGTTTTAATGTTTTTGTTTTGTTTTCTTTTGCAGGTTGTGAAGAGCCGATACCGTGTGCCGACGGTGTTCTCTAAAGCATGGGAGCTGACTATAGCTGACTGGGAGTGGCTTGATGCCCTTGGGCTCAAGAAGGTGACTCGATTAGAGCCTGTGGTGGGGGATCGGGCCTATCTGATGACCCTAATCAACTTGTGGGATCCCTGGACTAATACCTTTCATCTCCCAAAAGGGGAGATGATGGTGACTCTTGAGGATGTCTATCGGATTCTATAGATTTCGATAGACGGGCTTCCTATTCGGACTACTTCGCGTGATCGGCGAATAGCAGTGCTGACATGGTGCTTCGGGCATGGGGTGGAGATGGGGGTGGATAGTCCGGTGAAGCGGGCAGAGGGGGATTGCCTGATTGGCGGTATCTTGGTGCGGTGGTGGCTAGAGAGGGGCGTGTTGGGGGTGAGGCATGCATTACTGATGACCCTCATCTCCAACATGCTGTTGCCCGACTCATCAGGTGTGAGGTTCCCTTGGAACCTGCTAGAGGTAGTGTTTAGATTGGTCGAGTGTTCGACGGAGGCACCCTTGATTATGAGATGGGGATAGACGCTTCTGGCATAGCTTTATGATGAGTTGTACGAGGTCCTCTGCTAGAGGCGGAAGGGGATTGGGTGCAGCTACCTGTTGCAGTGCTGGGGGTGGTAGCACATAGCTGTGGAGCGGCCATAGGGTTTGCCATGGACCACTCGGGCAGAGATGGTGGACAGAGAGATAGGGTATGCGGCTCTGTGGTGGCGGTCTGAGGAGCAAGGGCAGAGTCGGTGGTGGGCAGGTGTCGTAGGGCACTATGCCGATGCCTTCGCTCGGCTTGCTCTAGGGGAGGTGTTCTGGCGCCCATACCGGGACTGTCCAGCCTGGCCTGAGGCTGGAGAGTGGCTTCGGTGGGTGTGCAAGGGGAGATGGATGATCGGGTGGCACGGGACCGAGCAGGAGTACTTCTCGTATGTTCGAGTGACGTGATAGTTTGGGGTGCACCAAGGGTTTCCTGGTGAGCCCTTGATCTATCGACGTCGGGGTGATGAGAGGACTCTGGCCTGGCCGATCATCGAGCCACTAGGTGAGGAGTCGGATCCTGTGATCGATGTCCCTGATGTGGACAACGTCGGGGCGACCGCTGAGTATGACTAGTGGTGGACGTTGCGACGATGGCGAGGCGAGGGGCCTCTAGGGGGTCCAGAGGCGACAGTAGTAGGTGGTGAGGGTGTAGAGGCATTAGAGAGAGGTTGGGGGGCTCCGCTCGAGGATGCGAACATGGTGGAGGTTGACAGCTTTGGGGGGGATGATTTTGGGGTTTCGGAGTAGCCGGATACGTAGGACGTCCCAGAGTAGTGGGAGTCAGAGTAGCCTACCATCTCGGATATGCCTATGCCTCAGGCAGTCCCAGAGGGTGTGGAGGTGAGGCATCATGCTGAGATAGCACGATTGGAGGATCTACTTCAGAGATGGGATGAGGAGCTTGGGGAGGCTTTGCAGGAGAGGGATCTCCTACAGACTCAGTTGGTAGAGCGGGAGAACGCATTGGCTGCGTACCACCGATGGGATGGGGACATAGATGTTGCATGGGAGAGGGATCTCCTACGAACTTAGTTGGCATAGTGCGATGATGTAGTGGCTGCGTACCATCGGTGGGAGGTGGACTTGTTTCGGCATCGGATGGATTTGGAGGTAGATATTATCCACCTCGATGGGCGGTTACCTGAGCTCCCTGGAGGTGGGTCTTCACACCGAATGAGAGATAGTGAGACTGAGTAGTCAGCATCCTCTCATCGTAGGTGGCTGGATGAGGGGGCGCTAGTGGGCGTGATGTGGGGGCTAGCAATAGCCACCCTGAGAGGTCCCATAGGACCCACACCATGGGGGGTAGTTCCCATCGCACCGATCCTGCATGATCATGGTGGCCGACGCCCTAGGCTTGGGGGTTTTTGAGTTTTTGCTTGGTTTTGCGAGGTCAGAGGACCGACTTACTGTAGCCTACGAGCATTTTGATGATATATATATACATGACTTTTCTTTTTGGTTATACACTTGTCATGATTTATTTTTTTTGTTTATGCACATTTATTTATGATGATGTATGCATGTGTTATTATGAATGCGATGTTTCTAATTATATGATGTATGCATATGGAATGAATGAAATGAGTTGTTGATAACTTGTCGATGGCACCATAGACTGTACAAGATTTACTGGCTTTTTGTACTTATGTGATGGCTTTGTGGAATGACTTTGCATGTGTGAATTTTGTTTTGGTATTTTTCATATTTTTTGATGTTGATGTAAGTAATGAAATGTACCAGTTGTTTTAAAATGTAGTTAAGGTTTTTTGAGATTCAGATGTTTTAACTAACTAGCCAAGACTGTACATTTATCTCACAAGATTTTTTGAACAAGGTACGAATCGAGACTTGAGTTTGACCAAGTTATTTCACATCCCTGTGTGTGCAATTGAATTCATTTATGTGGTATTTATCAAGATATCGCCAGTGTCAGATAGGCTATCAACCAAACCTGTACTGAGGATCACCTAATTAGCTCCACTAACTCCATTGTTGTATTTAGTAAGATTAATCCACGATGCAATCTAAGGTACCATAAGCTAGCTCATCCACATGCAAACATTGATCTACACACGAAGTTAATGTGATAGACATATCGTCATGCGGTAGGTTTGCCACCATTGATCGATAGGCTATCCACCAAACCCGTACTGAGGATCACCTACATGACCTTTTGAATGCTTGAGAGTTCCGGGGATTCAAGTTCTACTCCCTTATTTTCTTCAATTGTATTGGGATACTTGCTCGATGCTATAGTGATAAAAATCATTATTTATTTTTGTTTTTTCTTTTGAGCAAGGGCTTTGAATATTGCATGATGAGAATCACTATTGCTTGTGCCTTTTGATGTATGCACTTTGGTTTTGATGTCAAATTTTGGAGTTTTGACTTTTTGTAAATTTTTTGATGTTTGCAACTTTTTGAGAACTTGGGATTCTTGGAGAATTGGGTAGGTAAGATCTTGTCCTTTTGTCAATTCTCAACATTCTTGGAACCATTCGTACGGGGGATGAGCAAGATAACCTTTCACCTAGATGGTACCCTAGATTGCTTTGTAGGTTTCATCTTGCATTCACACAACTTGGGAATTTTTTTATGTGTTTTAACTTGTGTTGGGATGCTACGTAACAAGGTGTGATCCAAGTAAAACTCTACCTTTGTAAAATCTATCTGACTTTGTACAGTTTTTGGCTAGAAATCTAAAGACATATGAATGACGAAAACCCTAGATACATTAGGAGACAACTGACTATGATATGGAAAAAAATGTGAATGGTGTTTATTTTGGATGCATGTATTTTCAAAGTGGAAAAATGTGAAAAATGATGGAATTGCCAAGTGATTACAGTCTATGGTGCTTGTGACATGTATGATCAAAAAATATGCAATGTATGTGTGTGATGCCTAATGCGGCTATTATTTTTTTGTTTTTTAATTATTGATTTTTGTGAGTATTTTGAGTATGCATGGAATTGAGATGCAAAATTTTCTTTATTTTTTTGATGATTTTATATGCATAAATAATGCAAATTTTTGTTGGTTTTGATATTTTGAGTATATAAATAATCAAATTTTGTTATTTTGATGATTTTGTTGTTTTTAAATTTTATTTATGGTTGGTTCATTCCTGAGGGGGACCAAGTGATTCTTTCGAATCCTTGGAGGTTTTGACCAAAGGGATTATGGATACCTTTGGGGCATTTTAGGGTTGACCAAGCGATTGTGGGAATCCTTGGAGCATTTTGGTTTGACCAAAGGGGTTATGGATACCTTTGGGGCATTTTGGGATTGACCAAGCGATAATGGGAATCCTTGGAGCTTTTGGTTTGACCAAAGGGTTTGTGGATACCTTTGGGGCATTTTAGGGTTGACCAAGCGATTGTGGGAATCCTTGGAGCTTTTGGTTTGACCAAAGGGTTTATGGATACCTTTGGGGCATTTTAGGGTTGACCAAGTGATTGGGGAATTTGGAGTTTGGTTGACAAGGATAATGGGAATCCTTGGAGCTTTTGGTTTGACCAAAGGGATTATGGACACCTTTGGGGCATTTTAGGGTTGACCAAGCGATTGTGGGAATCCTTGGAGCTTTTGGGGTGGGCTATGGCTCTTTAAATGTGGAATGGCCTCAAATGACTGATGTTCAAGGGTTCTAGTTCCTTGATTCCTTCAAGAGAGGCGAGCCGGTATGTTCCAGGTCCTATTTTACTATCAATCACATAGGGACCTAACCAGTTTGCCATGAACTTGTCCCTTAGATGGGGTGGCAAGTTAGAATTTTGTTGGTTCTCTTTTAAGACCAAGTCACCAACCTGAAAGTCCCTCAGGTGAACTTTCATGTTGTATGCTTTCTTAAGTCGCTCTTGGTAGATACGTAAATGCTCGAGAGCATTGACGCATCGTTCATCGAGCAACGTAAGTTGGTCTAATCGGGCTCGCCATGTAGTGTCATCATCGATGAACTCTTGCATTGATATGCGCAGGGAAGGAATTTCCAACTCGAGAGGCATGACTGCCTCGGAGCCATACACCAGTGAAAATGGAGTTGCCCCAGTGGGCATTCGAATGCTAGTGCGATAAGCCCAAAGGGCAAGTGGGATCTGAATGTGCCAATCCTTATGACTATCTATGACCGTATTTTTGAGGATGGCGACTAGCATTTTGTTTGATGCCTCTACTTGCCCATTTGCCTGTGGATAATAGGGTGTCGAAAAACTATGCTAAATTTTGTACTTTGTGGTCAAAGCATGCACATATTTATTCTTGAATGACGTCCCATTATCCGAGATGATCTTGGATGGAATACCAAAATGACATATGATGTTATGTAAAATAAACTCCGAAATGCGGGGTCCAGTCATAGAGGTAAGCGAAATTGCTTCCACCCACTTGGTGAAGTACTCTGTGGCCGTTATGATGAACGTGTGACGACCTGACGATGCAGGGGAGATCTTTTCGATTAGATCTAAGCCCCACTATGAAAATGGCCAAGCCGATTGGATCGGTTGCAAGGCCTGAGAAGGTACGTGTGTCAAATTAGCATGGTGTTGACACTTCATGCACTTCCTTACATATGCGCAACAATCTCGCTCTAAATATGGCCAATAATAGCCCATGCAAAGAATGCGCTTTGTGATGGCCATACCGCTGAAGTGGCCACCGCATGTACCATCGTGCGCTTGGGTGATCGCCCAAGCGGACTCCTGCTGGTCCAAGCAAGAGGAGGAGGATCCCTTCATAGCTCCGATGGTACAAAATGTCTCCTAGCAAGACATGTTTTGCCGCTTTCTATTTAAATGATATTTTCGTGGCATGTGTCAATCCAAGTGGGAGGTTACCTAGCTTGAGGTAGTCTCTTATGGGTGTGTACCAATCCTGTTGATCAGAAACCTCGATGGTATGAACGACCAATCCCTCTTGAAGTTCATCCCTAGAAAAAGTTGAGCGGGAAAGAACTTGTAAGAATAGCGTTGTGTTGCTATTAAGGGGAGTAGGGGAGAACAAGGACCCCTAGTTGGCATGATTCAGACAATCGTGGATTCGAGAGAACTTATCCGGAGATGGTTCAATCTGGATCAGGTGGATTCCTGGCATTAGGTCAGAGCTTGCACGCTCCATCATGGATTGCGATAATGTTTTAACTTGAATGGTTGTCATTTCACCAGAAGGGTCTTGCGGGATTAGTGACCCCAAGGAGGCCATAGTATCCGCAAAATGATTCGATGATCGAGGGAGTGCCTCGATGTCGTACCATTCAAGCTTTGCCAAGAATTTGTCCACAAGGGCTTTGTAGGCCTGTAGAACTAGGCATTTACATTGGAATACCCCTTTTACTTGGTTGACAATTAACAATGAATCACCAAAGATGTTCAAGCATTTGATGTTCATGGTGATTGTTGTTTGAAGACCTATGAGCAAGGCTTCATATTCTGCATTGTTGTTGGTGCATGGGAAATCTAATTTAAATGATAGAGGCATTGGAGCCCCTTGTGGTGTGAAGAATACAATTCCTATGCCACCCCCTTGCTCACATTTAGAACCATCAAAAAATAGGGTTATGTCGGCCTGTGACTCAGGCTCATCAGAATCTGGTGATTCTGAGACATGGAAGACCCCATCATCGGGTAGCTCTATGGTCAGAGGCTGATCATCTTCGAGAGGAGCCTCTGCTAGTTGATCGATGATGACTTGACCTTTGATGGACTTTTGTCCAATGAATTCGATGTCAAACTCCGTCAACAACATGATCCATTTCATCATGCGGCTACTATGATAAGTACGACTCATCATGTATCGCAATGGATTCTCCTTAGACACAACATACGTCATATTGCTCAGCATGTAATGGCATAGCTTTTTGGTAGCAAACACCACTACCAAGCAGAGCTTCTCAACGTATGCATAGTTAAGTTCATAACTGACTAGGGTGCGGCTAAGATAGTAAGTAGCCTATTCTTTATGTAGTTCATTTTTTTAGGCTAGCATGGCACCCAGTGCCACCTCAGTAGCTGAGATGTATAAGTAGAATGACACTCCTGGTCTAGGTGGTGCCAATACTGGCGATGAAGCCAAGTATTGTTTAATGTCGTCGAAGGTTGACTGGCACTCGTCATCCCAATGAAATGCTACCCCCTTGTGCAATAATTTATTCATGGGTCGACACTTGTCAGATAGCTGCGCTATGAAGCGCTTGATTGACGTGACCTTTCCCTACAGGCTTCGAAGCTGCTTGATGGTAGTTGGGGGAAGCATTTCAAGGATTGCCTTGACTTTGTTTGGGTCCACCTCGATGCCTCACTTTGAGACTATGAAACCCAAGAGTTTTCCAGATGTGACACCAAATACGCACTTCTTGGGGTTTAGTCTGACTTTGTGTTCAATGAGGCGATCGAGGATCTTGCTTAAGTCATCGAGATGATCTGGGCATAAAAGAGATTTGGCCAACAAATCATCCATGTAATCTTCCAAAGTTTTATGCATGTGATCATGGAAGATGTATGTCATGGCACGTTGGTAGGTGGCACCAACATTTTTAAGGCCAAAGGGCATGACCTTATAACAAAATGTCCCCCAAGGCATTGTGAACGCCATTTTTAGTTGGTCCTCGGGATTGATACGAATCTGATTGTATCCCGAGAAACCATCCATGAGGGAAAGCATTTCGTGACCTATTGTGGCATCTACCAATGCGTCGATGCTAGGCAAGGGGAAATCATCCTTAGGACTCGCTTTGTTTAGATCTCAAAAATTAGTGCATATGCGAATCCTCCCATCAGGATTTTTGACGGGCACCATGTTGGACAACCATGGTGGGTAATCCATGCAGATGACAAACTGTGCATCCAACAACTTTTGCAATTCATCTTTGACCATTAAGGCCACTTGTTGGGTGCATCTTACGTAGTTTTTGCTTAACTGGCTTGACTGTCGGATCAAGCGTTAGATTATGCGTGACTAGCTATGGATCTAGCCCCGACATGTCTTTGTAGGACCATGCAAAAACCTCCTTCTTCTCTTTGAGAAGGGCAATGTAGTCGGCTTGCTCTTCGGGGGATAGACTTACCCCCAGCTTGATTATCTATGGATTCATTGGATCAGAGTCGATGTCTACGTCAGTCGTTTCCTCAACTGACATGTGGGATCCATCCTCCAACTGATGTGGAGTTGGGATCAAGTGGATATCCATTGCTGAATTCAGATCTACATTAGGAACTTTGGGTCCCTCTTCAGCATGGAAGATATCCTGAGTTGGTCCTGGGGTGAAATGAAGCATCTCACCGAACGGCCAATACTCTGATGGGGATGGTGGTGAATTGACGTGATCCCAGTCTATGGCATCTATGTCTAGATACAATGACCATGTTGGATCGGCTGGATTGTGGATGGGGGCAGTTAAGTCAATGGAGATCATGTTGATGAAATGATTTTGGTCTCCATTACCATGGGTGTGGTGACTCGGACTTCCTTGGTGATCTTTGTGCTCTGGATCTGGCTCTGGAGGTATTGGCACGAATGGATCGGCCCTATGTGTGGATAGGAGGATAGGGTCTACCCTCGACACTGATATCGCTATAGGGTCTCTGGGCGAAAGGTGCTCTCTGTAGGCCCAAAGTGGTGGATGCAGCACTTGGTCCAACTGTGCTGGGTTTAGGTGCCACCTATGCCTTGGCCCCATGTTTAGTTGTTCAAACATGTCATCAATATCCATGGGGTATTGTTGCTATCGCATATGATTGAGATAGGCCATCTCAGTTTCATCTTCATAATCACTATCAGAGATCCAAAGGCCTTCGTTGGTTCCAACAACTATTTGTGACATGTGAGGCTCGTCTTGCTCGAGCAAATTGATATGGTCCCATCGGGGTTGTTCTGCTCTCTACGGGGGGACCTGATTTTCTTGAGGTGGCACTTGCTCGATTGGAGCATCCAAAGGGAACATTGCCAAGAGGCTTTCTTGATAGTCATCCATGGGGGTCACTTGTGAGTGATTGCTATCCGATTCGAAAGGGTCCCATGGTGCTACCTCATATTCGACTCGTCTTCTGAAGATCCTTCCTGACCTTGTCTATATCCCCCTTGTAGGTGAGTTCTCGAACTTTCTCCTTTCTCGGTTAAAGGGAAGGGGTTGTTGAGGTCAACAAGGTTGGTTGTCAACAATGGGAGGTAATCCCCCAATGTGTATGTTGTGTTAGGATTGGCATATGGATCTAATGCCAACCCATCCTTGTTGCCTATCCCTAGGCCTTGCATGTTCTCTACCAAGATGTCCAAGGGCAGGGGGTGGTTGAACCCTACTCCTGATTTGTCGTATGGCATCTGATATCTTGGTTGGAAAAGAACGTGCACTCCTTGCTCATATCTGCCCAACCCATATCCATGCCAATTGCATTGGCCAAGATATCTTAAAGTGAATTCTGGGTTGGACAAATAGTTGACGTCCTCAGCGAAAGGCTCTTCATCTTCTTCTTCTTGCATGTAAGGTTCAATGCCATTATCAAGGCCCCCATATACAAAGTTTGTCTGGTTTGGCGGGTAGCCTAGAGGAACAATAGTGCCTATGGGGAGGCGAGGTCTCCCCATGTCCTGCATGGACTCAAGTGTGGGTGTTGCTACAATGTTCCACACCAGGTACTCCCCCAGGCCCGTATTGGCCATCTCAACGGTGATTGTTGGTGGTTGAGGGGGAGGGAATGGGAGTTCTTCCTGAGTCCACTCCATGTTAGGTGAACTAGGCATCTCGACTTCCATTCGGCTAGGCATCTCTTCGGTAGATATGGTTGAGACTGATGGTAGGTGCCTCTTCCAGGGGTTTCTTCCCATTGTCCTTCGGTGTGGCCACCGTAGGTGGCATCGTTGGTGAAGGACCAGATGACGAAGATGGACCCAACTGGGGATTTGATGGACTTAACAGTGGGGATGTATGCGGAATCGGACCCTATTTAGATGGATTCAACTAAAAATCCAAATGTGTTGATGGAAGGGTCGATTGCGGCATCAGCTACACCGCATTGCAATACTTGAAGGGTTCTAAGTCCGTCGGGACTACATGCACCTGCCCTTCGAATGTATACTTTAAGCATTGGTGGGCTATTGAAGGGACACACTTCATGTCCCTGATCCATGGCCGGCCCAACAAAATGTTATAAGCCATCTCACCCTCCAAGATGTGGCACAATGTAGGAATAGTCTTTTGTCCCACTTGGATGGGTAGGACAATTGTGCCAACTATCGAGCATATCGCATCATTGAATGCTCGTAGAGTGTAGGTGGAGGCCACGATGTGAGATGCTGGCAACTTTAGATGTTTCAATGCCATTGTTGTAATGATATTACTGGATGAGCCAGTGTCCACCAACACCCTCTTATACGGAATCTCGTTGACCCATGCAATGACATGCAGGGGTGGATCCGCCATGTCACCAGTCACTGATTTCAATTCATCCTCTCTAAAGGTGATGACTGGCTCGGTGCATCGCTTGACATGCCCCACGAAGTTGTTGAAAGAGTTTGCTTCGTGGGGCTGCAACTCGATGGCTTTAAGTATCTCCATTAGAGCCTCCCGATGGGGCGATGATTGTTGTATGAGCTCATAAATGGAGAGCCTAGCCGACGTGGTCCTCAAACTCTGGGTGAGTTTGGTCCGAATTGTGGCCACTGGTCTAGGCGGAGGAGGTTGCGTAGGGTGTTGTTGTGGTTGTGACGTTGTTGGCACCTCTCCTATAGCCACCGCGGGGGCAGCTATGCTCGGGTACCTTTTGTTTTGAGTCACTATACTGATCATCCCTACATACCCCTGCATGGGGTAGTTCTGTGTTACCTCATTGACTTGTAGGGTCTTTTCCTGTGCATCATGGGTAGGTAGGGGGTCCTTGAAGACCTCCATCTGTTGGTTGCTTGGTGCCACGGGGTTATCCACCACCAATGTCTTGTTGTCTATTAGGTCTTGCACCAAGCCTTTAAACTTCCAACATGCATTAAGATCATGTCCCTTCTATCGATGAAACCTACAGTACAAGTCTTCCCTGTAGCCCTTAGGTTTTGGAGCATTGGGGTCTACGGGTCGACTCTCTAGCAGGTTTATCAAGTTTGCCGTTGACAAGCGATCAAACAGGGAGTCTTTAGACTCGATGTAAGGTGTGAATTGTCGCCTAGGGCGACGCTGCTGATTTTGCTCTTGCCGATGGTTTTCTCTTTCATAACTATCAAGAGGGACCACCTGATAGTTAGCCTTTGGGGGCTGCATTGCTTGTATAGGCTTAGGTATGTTTATAGCAACCTGATTGACCACAATGGGTTTTGGTTGCGTGGTCCCTGTCTTGGCATTTTTAGACCATTCTTTCTTCTTTGGCTTGGCAATCTCGCCATCCTGAATCTTGATCTCCTCAATGATTCTGGCTTGTGCCAGAGCTTCCTCTAAAGTGGCATATTGCTGCAGCTACAATAGCATGGAGATCGATCTCAAATAGCTCTTTGAGAACATTTGGGTAAGGTCGGCCATAGGAGGGAGGTAGGGCAGCTTTGAAAGCAATGTCCTCCATCGATTCCCATAGGCCACCATGGTTTCTTCCTCATACTGCCTGAGGCTGGCTAGGTCACTTAGTGATGCCTTCTTCTTGGTGTTGAAGGTGAAGCATTCGAGGAACGCATCCACTAGCTGATCTAAGTTACTGATGTTGTGCTTTGGCAATTGAGTGAACCAATCCGAGGTAGGGCCTACGAACGTGGTTATAAATGTTCTTAGCAACAAAGCATCATTGTCCTGAATGCCAAAGCATTGGCTCAGGAATCTAGTCACGTGCTCCTGGGCATCCTCCTCCCCTCTAAATATTGCTAACTGGGGCAGTTTAAAGTGTTCAGGGTAAGGGGGTGCCGACACTGATGGATGCACGGGGTGACTACGGAGTTGGCGTAAAGTGGGATTTTGGGGCCCATAAGTCTTGGTCTCCATAGACTCTAAGCGCTCTAGCAGTGCTTTATATGCATCAAAAGATTTAATCTCTTCCTCCTTAGTTTTCTCCCATTGCGTATTGCGGGGAACTTGAGGCCTATAGAGGGGTGGCCGGATAGCACCCCCTCTGCCTTGGTAGGGCATTTCAGCCCGCTCTTCTTCTTGCTCATACTCCTCATAGGCTTCTTGAGGAGTTCTTGGGTGAGACCTATAAACATGGGTGGGTCCCCGCGGAGGGTGCCCATCGTTGTTCCTGGGAGTGGCCTCCCGCTCAGGTCTAGGAGGCCTCGGAGGCAACATTTGGTAAGGTCATGGAGACCTGTCTCGTACCAAGGGGTTGTGCCTCTCATACGGCTCTACCCTCTACGTGCGAGGGGTTGGAACCCTCTCAGGCATAGTGTTCTAGAGCAGCTCATCTGTTTGACGTCGAATGTGCTCTTTACTAAGGCGATACAGGTGCTCCAACTATTGTTGGTCTTGCTCAAGCTGCGTGATTTGTGCTTGGCGGGTGGCATGTCTGGAAAATGCCAGGTCGATTTGTTCCATCGTCTTGAGTCTAGGAGGCCTAGATGCCTCTCCTACACATTTATCTCGGTCGTGATGATCCGAGATCTCTATAGGTCACTTTCCTCTATCGAGGTTGGCGGCATTCACCCGAGGCTCTGGCCTCAGTAGGTGATCCTGATAGATAGCAGGTGTGGAGGCGCATTGCTCCCACATTGTGTATTGCTCTTGAGGAATGTAATGGTCTTCCTCATGCTCCCTTTCATATATGTGAAAGGGGCGGGCAGAGTTGGCTCACCCTATCTGAAGAGCCTTGTGCTCTGGATTTGGCTTGTTATTCCTAATAGTGATGAGGGGTAGAGGAGGGATGACATAATCATGTGGCCCCTCCTTATGGACCCTATGTTGTTCTAGCACTTCATTGCATGGTGGCCACTCATAACGAGCGTCTAAGGGAGCCTTCCCATTTATGTTGAGTGCCATGTAAGGACCCTTCCTAGAAAGGGTCTATGTTGAATGGGAGTGTCCCTCGAAGGGGTGCCTCTATAGTCCCATTCCGTCATGGTATGATGTGGACTATCTTGTGGGTCAGGCCACCAAGGTGGTATGACCAAGTCCTTGGGGCTGTAGCGGAGGTGACTTGTGCCCCCTTGTACACTTTTCATAGCCTCTGCCCATGATTGGGCTTGGCTACGGGTGTACACCATGGTGGTGTCTCTCTACAAGCTATGTAGGTTTTTATATCTTTTATGATTTTTATTCTACACTAAACAAAAAGGAACCACACAATCAAAGAAGTGATTATCTCATTTATAGATTTAAAGGTGTGCCCTAAATCTGGTTTAGTGTGTTTTGATTTTTGTTTTGAAAGCTTCGTAAAGAACGTGTTGTTGTTCATGCAATATGATGGCTCTTATGTCTCCCAAAATGGTCACCCCTTCAATATACCACTTCCAGGCCGTTATACCAAACCTCTCAATATACCCGCCCTTACGTGAGGGAAACTATTGGTACGCGAGAGCAACATAGGCGGTACGGAAGGGGGATCACCCTATTTTTGACACCTACCATAGAAGACTTATCCTCATGCGCTGGGAATCACCCCGACTACACTTGGTCAGCTTTCATCGGGATTTACGTCTAGCAATAGTAGCGATCGGGGTTATGGATGCAAAAATTCAAGCCAAGGTGGTGATGAAATCCACCGTTGGTCTTGATCAAGGGTTGGGGTTTTACGACCAACTCCTTGTTGTTTAAATTACCACGTGGTGTGTGGGGTTCTTTTTACTTATGCAAGGAAATTAAACATGCAGTAAAACCTTCCTAAGCAAGCAAAGAAACTAAAAAATACAGAGACAAAAAATAGAAAAATGACAGAAGGTATTCAGAACCCCTACCTCTTCTCTGCCCAAACCGGATGCCTCTGAGTTTCTATTCTGAAAGTGCATAGAGGGCTTATTCATCCCGGGGTGGGACGAATAACAGAACTATATTCATCATAGGGTGGGACGAATGCCCATTCGTCCCTGGGTGACACGAATTCTAGCTCTGTACTCGTCACAGACTGGAACGAACAGTAGTCCAGCGCTTGAAATATTGGTACCTACAAGCAAAAACAAACACTTTTGATCAAAAATTTGATCTCAAAATTAGAGGACAAGGTCCCACCATGATCGCCACTGAAAGCACGAGGATACAGAAACAAAACGGAAATGCCAAGTGCGATGTATGCAAAAGCAAAACGTAACGCTAAGTCCTACGAACTGAAATGCATGAAAGGAGAGAAACATAAACGAATTGAAACAAGATAGAAAGCAAATGTTGAGTACAACCCTTTTTATTAATTTGCTTTAAAATCGGGTTACAACATGTCTCCTCCCTTTTCGGGGGCTAGGAGCGTTAAGTAGGGCTCTATTACACCATGGATTGGTACGCTTTCTTCCGCGTGCCCACATGTAAAGTGGGTGGGCCAAATGTCATCGCCGCTTGCGTGAATGCGTCTTTGATTCCTTGCTGCTCCTCCGGTGTCGAGATCCTACGTTCAGAGAAACAGAAAAGGATTAGTAGCACCTGCGGATGAAGTAAAACATGCGATCCCCAAAGCCTACGATTAGTGCATGCGTAAAATAAATAAAATGATAACTAAAACATATCAGAATGAGCTAAAAACTTGACAGAGGCATGAGAACATTACCAGGAAGGCACTGCAAAAGGAACAGTTGGGAAATTCACCATGGATTTCTAATCGCTCTGGGGTGGGACGATTAGACCTACAACAAAATGTCAGAAAGCACCCTCCTAAATGTCCCATCCGGGAGGCTCCAAATCACCTACAAAGTTGGGGGTTAGGTAAAACGGGGTATTTTGGAAAGACCCAGAAGGTCATATTTTGCCAATTCGGCCTCTATCACCCGAGAATCTGATGATGCTCCCTGCATGTTAGTGAAAGCGAGAAATAACAAAAGCATGATCAAAACTGCTCAGAATAACATGAAATTTGAATGAAAGCCTATCTGAACAACCTAGAAACAAATGCAAGAAAAATAGAAATGAAATCTGCTATAGATTTCTAATCACTCCGGGGTGGGGCGATTAGGACTACAGCAGTGCGAGGGGCGCCCGAGGGCAGGACGCCCATCGTTTGGGGCCCGATTTCGGCACCAATCCACTTGGGATGGGTCCAAAACCTCTTGTGGGGTATTTTCAAAAAATTTGGGTGGGATACTATGGCCAAATGTCAGGTTTTGGGTCCGGATTGTGCTTCCAATAATCACCCAATAACCTCCCTTCCAAAAGAGAGATCAAGGATGTGAAAGGCACAAGCAAAAGGGTGAGGACGTAAATCGGTAGCACTCCATTGCTCCAAATGCTCCTGACCTATTCTTTTTTTGGGGTGAGAAGACTCACCATTTTATAGACTTGAGGGTCTCTGTGAATGAGCATGCAGAGGCGCCACTTGGCGATCATGCCTTCTCAGGGGAGAGAAGATTCCTCCCTGATTAAGGACTCCATGACTGCCTCTATGACTGCCTCTTTGAGCTCAAAAATGCTCACTCGCACTCCCATGCAATGAAGGAGGAGTTAAGTGGCGGATCTGAGCTACCATTTGTCAAGGTTTGACCTTTTTCCCATCAAACCTGCTATTCGCCCCACCCAGGGGTGAATGCTGCTAATCGTCCCTGGGTGGGATGAATACCAGTTTGTAATCATCCCTGGGTGGAACGAATAAGGAGCAGAGTGCCTGAAAGGTGCCAAATTGACCTCTGACCTTCCAAAACTACTGTGAGAGTGGTTAGGACCACTGTTTAACCTCTGGGGGCTGCCCTGGGGGCTGTGTATGCCAGTGCGATCAGTGTTTGTAGCCACATAATCGGATTGGTGTTGTTTTGGTGTCTACACCTTTGATTGATTTTGTCCAATGAACTCTAGGTCAAATCCCATCAACAACATTATCAATTTCACCATGTGACTGTTGTGATATGTTATGCTTATCATATATCGCAATGGATTTTCCTTAGATATGACATACGTGGTATGATTAAGAATATAATGGTATAACTTTTTAGTGGTAAAGACCACTTCTAAGCATAGCTTCTCAATGTATGCATACTTGATTTAATAGCTGACCAGTGTGCGGCTAATGTAATAGGTAGCATGTTCTTTGTGAAATTCATTCTTTTGGGACAACATGGTACCCAATGCCAACTCAGTAGCTAAGATGTATAAATAGAATGACACTCCTAGTCATGAAGGAGCCAATATGGGTAGTGAATCCAAGTATTGCTTAATATCATCAAAGGCATTTTGACATTCTTCATCCTAATGAAATGAGACCCCCTTGTATAGCAATCTATTCATGTGTCAACACTTGTCCGATAATTGCACTATGAAGCATTTTATGGATGGAAACTTTCCTTGCAAGTTGCGTAGTTGCTTAATGGTTGTAGGGGAGGCATTTATAATATTACCTTGACCTTGTTTGGATCTACCTTTATGCCTCACTAGGAGACTATGAATCCCAAAATTTTACCAAGATGTGACACCAAAGACACACTTAATGAGGCGATATAGAACCTTACATAATACACCGATATGCTCATGATGTACTAAATATTTTTCCAATAAGTCATCCATGTAATCTTCTAAAATATTATGCATGTAGTCATGGAAGATATACATCATAGCTCGTTGGTAGGTGGTGCCAACGTTCTTAATGCAAAAAGGCATGACCTTATAAAAATGTCCCCCAAGGCATTGTAAATATTGTTTTGATTTGGTCTTCTGGATTAATACAAATTTTATTATATCCAGAGAAACCATCCATGAGGGAAAGAATTTCATGTCCTATTGTAGCATCTACCAATGCATCAATGTTAGGTAAGGAAAATTCATCCTTAGGACTTTCTTTGTTAAGATCTCTAAATTAAGTACAAATGCGAATCCTCCCATTAGAATTCTTGATGGAAACCATGTTTGAGACCCATGGTGGATAATCTACTAAAATTATGAAATCAACATACAATAGCTTTTGCAATTCGTCTTTCACCATTAATTCTAATGTTGGGTGCATCTTACGTAACTTTTGTTTGACTGGTTTTATCTTTGGTTCCAATATAATATTATGCATGACTAGATTTGGGTCCAGTCTTGGCATGTCTTTATAGGACCAAGCCAAAATATTCATTATTTCTTTTAATGCTTGTGTGAAATCATCTTACTCAACTGGGAATTGACCTTCTCCTAGTTTTATAATGAGAGGATTATCAGGATCTATACTGATATCCTTGTCAATTGTTGGCTCAATTGATATATGAGACCCATATTCCAACCAATGTGGAGTGGGAATCAAATGAATGTCATCAGCTGGGTTTGCTTCATCCATAGGAAACTCATGATCAACCTCAGCTTGAAAAACATTCTGAGTAGTTCTTGGAGAAAATTGAAACGGTTGTAACATTTCCTCATAAGGCCAATACTCTTATGGTGATGGGGTAGAATCTCCCTAACCAAGGTCAATTACCTCAATGTTGAGATGCAATGACTTTGATGGGTTATTCAGATCTAGCAATGGTGTGGTTAAATATATGGAAATCATGTTGATGGATACATGATTTCCCATTATGGGGTGAGTGGGTCTAGAGACCTAATGTTATCTCATGACTCATGGGTGTGGCTCTAGTAGAAATGGAATGAATGGTTGTGGCCTATGTGGAATAGGACCAGCTTGCTCTTCATGCAACAAGATCTAGCACCAGATGGGATATTGGATGGGGAATAACATGCAAAGATAGTATTCATCCTTGTAATCCAAGGGGAACACTCTCTTGTGTTCGTCATTTGAGCTAGGGTAGTTTATTGGTGTGATTCCATAGTCATCATCATCATCACTCGTCCATTAGTGAGGAGGACCTTGATCCTCTTCCTCACTATTAGATTTCAGGGTATGTGATCTTTCCCCCAATTCATGGGGTTTGGAAACATAAATTGAGAGTCCTTGATCTATCATATATTTGGGGAAATGATCCCCCAATGAATGGATGTGATTTGGAATAGCGTATGGATTGTATGCAAGCTTATCCTGATAACCTAGACATAAGTGTTCTAGACTATCTATGAGGACATCCAATGGTACTGGCTTATTTTACCCCAAACTGGATTTATCATAAGGTAAATGATATTGGGGTTGACATGAGACATGAGTACCCTACTCATATAAGCCTAGACCAAAACCATTCCAATTATAGTGATCTAATAATCACAATGCATAATATGGATTCGACAAATATTTTACATCCTCCGAAAAAGGTTCATCATCTTATTCTTTCAAAGGAATTGGCAGAGCTCCATACTCTAAACCTCCATATATGAAATTCATTTTATTGGGAGGTAAACCAAGAGGCACAATGCTACCTATGGGAAAATGAGGTTTCCCCATATCTTGCATTGTCTCTACAGATGGAACCATTGTGACATTTATCACTATATATTCCCCTATCCTTGTGCTAGACATATGCACTATGGTTTGGGATGTCGAAGATGAATAATATGGAGGTGAGGTTTGAGGTGACTCAATGTGAACCTCTGGAGATGATTCCTCATGTACTACATGAGGAATCTCCTCTATGGATAAGGTAGATACTAAAGGTGGGCTCTCATAAATGGGTCTTTTTGACATATTTCTTGGTGGAGGATCTGACGATGTCGAAGGTATCTCTGTGGCTGCTGAAGATGAGGATGGGATGGATGAAGATGTAGATGGTGAAGTGGAGGATGATTATGGAATGGGTAGACCCTAAACAAGTGTATTTAGTTGGAATTATACGTGAGTTGAATGTAATGTCGACTCTAGCATCTGTTGCACCATATTGCAGTATTTGAAGGGCTCTATATCAGTAGAGACTACATGCACTTTCTCTTCATGAGTGTATTTAATACATTGATGCACAATGTATGGGACACACTTCATATCTTGTATCCAAGGTATTCCTAGAAAAATGGTGTACACCATCTCACATTATAGTTAATGATAAAATGTTGGTATAGTCTTGTGCCCCACCTGGATGGGTAAGACTATGGTACCAATCGTAGAGCATATGGTGTCATTGAATACACAAAGAGTTTAAGTTGACACAACAACATGAGATGCTAACAATTTTAAATATTTCAATGTTGTGGTTGTAATGATATTGCTTGAGGAACCAGTGCAAATGAGCACTCTTTTGTATGGTACCTCATTTACACATGCAATAATGTGCAACGAACGATATACCACATCATTGGATATTTCCTTAAGCTCATGCTCATAGAATGTGATTACTGACTCATTGCACTATTGCACATGACCCACAAAATCAATGGAGTTATACTCATGTGGTTGCAACTCTATTGACTTTAATATGTCCATCAAAGCATCCCAATGTGGAGGTGATTGTTGGATTATCTCATAGATGGATAATTATGTTGAATTTATCCTCAAGCTTTGTGTAATATTGTTCTTTATTGTTAACATTGGCCTAGATGGAAGGCCTTGTACTACAGGTGGTGTAGTTTGTGACATAGTACGAAAATCACTTGAAGTAGTAGTTGGTGCAACTTGGCTTGGATATATTTTGTTCCTGGTCACAATACTCACCATACCAACATACACTTGGACAGGGGGTGTTGTCTTCACCTCATTCATCATTTTAGTAGGCACTGCCTGTACCTCATGAGTTGGTAATGGGTCTTTTTATATATCCATATGCTTATTGGTAGGGGATAATGGAGCATTGACTTGAAGATCATTCCTCTTAATCATATCTTGTACTAAGTGTTTAAAACCATAGCACATTTGTAAATCATGGCCACCTTGCTGATGAAATTTGCAATATTTATCTTCTCGGCATCCCATAGGCTTGGGTTTGCCTATTTTTGGATCGATGGGTTTGATATCTAATAGATTAATAATTTTTGCAACCCATAACTAATCGAATAGAGAATACATGGATTCAACAAAGGGAGTAAATTATCACTTAGGGTGACGCTATTGGTTTTGTCCCTGATTTGCTTGACCATTATTATTATAGTTCACAGGAGAAGGTTGGGCCTAATGGTTTGCCTTTTGAGGAGGCATTGCTTGTGTAGAGCCAAGGATATTTATGGTCACTTGATTGACCATTTATAGCTTTGTAGATGCCGAGATATTCTTAAGATTATTTGTCCACTCCTTCTTACGAGGTTTGGTTATTTCTCCCTCTTGGATTTTTATTTCCTTTATGTTTCTAGCCTGTACTAGAGCTTCTTCCAAGTTAGGGTATTGTTGTAATTGCAATATCAAAGAGATGGGTTTTAAGAAACTCTTTGAAAACAACCGAGTTAAATCAGTCATTGGTAATAGATAAGGTAGCTTAGCCAAAAGTGTTTTCCACCTATTTCCATAATCAGTAATTGACTCATCCTCAGTTTGTTTCAACCTCGTGAGGTCTATTAATGTCACCTTTATTTTGGTGTTAAAGGCAAAATGTTCCAAAAATGCATCAGTGAATTGTTCAAATGTGTAGACACTATGTTTTGGAAGTTGGTTGAACCACTCAATGGCAGGACCAAAGAGGGTGCTTAAGAAATTTCTAAGGAGCAATGCATCATTGTCCTGTATGTTGAAGCACAAATTTAGAAATCTAGTAACGTGCTCTTGAGCATCTTCTTCCCCCTTTAATCTATCCAATTTCAGCATTTTGAAATGCTTAGGGTATGTTGGGGGAGGAATGGATGGATGTCATGGTTGATTCTTTAGCTACCGTAAAGTGGGATTTTTAAGCTTATTGCCAGCTGTCATACCTTATACAGTTTCTAAGCATGCAAGAAAATCTTGATACGCATCTAAGGATTTGATTTCCTCTTCCTTGTTTTGAAATTGTAGAGGTGGACAAGAAATATTAAGCATAGGTTGAGGTGGTTGATTGACATCAGCCACACCTCCATAAGGTGCTTCTACATAATCCTCATTTTGTTCTAAATCATCATAGGACCCATAAGGTGTTTCTGGTATGGGCCTACAAGGAGGAACGAACACCTCTTTAAGGTGATCTATGTTTGGCCTATAATGTATATTATGTTCATGCCTATGAGTTCTAGGAGGCAACATTGGATTAGGTCTAGGAGACCTATCTTGTTGGAGGTTTGGTTTCCTCGGATGAGCCTCCTGTCTACACGTAGTTGGAGTAGAAGCTCCATTACATGAAGTTTCTTGAATTTTATGTTCAAGTATTTCTTTTTATAATTGCTACCACTACTATAAAATATCTAGGTGATGTTTTTCAGACCTAAGTTGATTAAACTTGGCCTAGCGATCAGCATACTTCTTTACCAACTGATTGATCTGATCAATTGTATGAGGTCTAAGTTCCTTAGCACTATTACTTTTATATCTATCTTGTTTAGGGGGGTTCATGAGATATATTTTAGCTTTCTCTCAATTGAGGTAGGTTGCATTGACTTGAGGCTCACCCCTAAATAGATCGTCTTGATAATATACTGGTGTAGAGGCACAACGTGCTTGCATTGACACATTTGAATGAGGATAATCTAGATGTTCCTTAGGTCTTCCATCATAAACAAGGAAAGATATTGCATAATGATGTCACCTATGGTGATGAGCATTACCCTCATTGTGATCATGGCACCATGGGGAAGGGCAATTTGAAATAATAAGATGATCGGTCAACCATACCTTAAGTGATAAGTCATACTCCTAAGCAGTAGTGTGAGGAGTAGACTGAGCAGGCACATGAATGCATGGGATTGCTCTATTGGAAGGTGCTCCATTA
This sequence comes from Wollemia nobilis, assembly GCA_028583015.1. Lineage (NCBI taxonomy): Eukaryota > Viridiplantae > Streptophyta > Pinopsida > Araucariales > Araucariaceae > Wollemia > Wollemia nobilis. The sequence goes on from JAQPPZ010006909.1 coordinate 10,163,024, forward strand.
CATGGTGACTCTTCTTGAAAGAAAGCATTTGAAACATATATATTAGGGAAAAACTTCCCTAAAATAGGATTGTTACCTATGGGGGTACCCCGTGTAGGAGTCCCTTGTTGGCTAGGTCATTGCCTTTCTATTCTAGGAGTAACCATCCATTCATCTTCCACTCGACGATTAGGGATATGACTTCCTAAATTGGGACCATCACTTGTAGGGGTGCCCCATGTAGGGGTCCCTTTTTGGCTAGGTCTCCTTTCAGCCCCTCTAGGTCTAGGAAGAGTAGGTGGTCTCCAAGGAGGTATTACCATATCCTTAGGATCTAAGAGAATACGTTGTGTGTCCTCTTCCCTACTCCCCACAACTTCCACCCTTAAATGGGCTTGGATACGGGTATGTACCATATCTATGTACTCTAATTGCTATATATGATTATCTCATTTAAAATTTCTATGAATTTGAAACAAAAAAATAATAGGAACACTCAAAAATAGAGATGATTATCTTCTTTTTAAATATTTTAAATGTGAATTCCTAAACTGTTTGTTGTTGTTTCAATATGTGTTGCTTTGTAAAGAGAATTTTTTTCATGTGTTTGATATTTCATTTTATGATATTCTTAAATTTTAAAGGATTTCACCTATATACTCGCACAAGTTAAATATGATGATGAAATCCATATACAATGAGGTAGCATAGGTACTACCAACCCTCACCCACCACCCCATGCATAGCGATACACTCTTTCAAATAGGAATGCGTGCTATTTTGACTGGTTAGGACAGATCTTGGGCCAGCCTTGGCCATGGACAGTCCCGATAATACTCTTTCTCACAAGCCAATCAAGTGGTAATTACATCAATTGTTGTTCTCGATCAACGAGTTGGATATGAGAGCCCAACTTTGCTGATGTTAAAATAAAACATGGTGTATCACCCAAATTTTTTACACCCTTACCTTCAGGCTAAATGATCCATACCCGAAATGGGGGTGAGAAAAGGATGGAACAATACCTCGGATGGAGAGGCCCTTTGAAGGTCGTGCCTCTCGGGAGAGGGGTATAAAGGTGAATTTTTTATGGATGGTGGGGTTCACCAAGAAAATTTGAGTGGCAATTTCCATGCCTAGGTTTAAAAATGGGTTTGATTTGTTCGTTTTATGTTCAATCATTCAGGTTCCTAGGTTGGCCAAAATGAAGCTAAGCTATTCTATATGAATATTCTGATTTACATGAAAACATAAGACATAAATGAATCCTAATGTGATTGAATACAGAGAATATATAAAATGGAGAAGAGTACACCTGATTTCTGATGTCTGATGCAGATTCTAAAGCTTATAGGAGTCTAGATCATCCCGGATATGACAGGATCATCTATAATTGTATAGAATTATCCCAAATAATAGTAGATCATCTGAGATCACCTAAGATCGTCAACGACCTAACGAATTCATTAGGCGAATTCGTTAGAAACCTGTAATCAAGGAAATAGACACCAAAAACCAAAAATACACTTGTAAGAATGATGCAAAATGATAGAAATAAGAGTATAGATTATTGAATGATAAATATAGATATCAAATTAAATGAGATGCACTATTTTGGAAACTTATTTTGAATTTTATCATGCAATTACGCTAAATGAGGTGAACTCTAGGATGCAAAACATAAGTAAATTAATATAATGCATCAATAAATAAGGAAAATGAGATAGAGAATGCAAACTCAGGGCTCTGATTTCCCCCAAGCTGAATTGCAGACCGGATCATCTGTAATTGTACAAGATCATTGCTGATCTTGACACGATCATCTCAAATTGTAGTTGAATCACCTGCGACGATCCGAGCTACCTCCAAATGAAACACAGTGAAATCCTGCAACAAAACTTGAAAACACAAATGCGAATGATGGGAGATCAAGGAGGGAGTCAGGGGGATAAACTGGAAAAATCCCAGTTTATATAGGATTAGGGGGAGGTTAGGAGGTTGGGGATCATCCCAATTTGGGAGATCCTCAATGTGGGAATATCCAACCATGCAGACACGCTTCTGCCCAAGTTAGAGAGTTCATTGGAACATAAGCTAATTGCAAAAATTTGGTTTTGGGATGAAATCGTCTGGACATTCTGTTCCAGATGAATTCATTTGATTTGGGACGATATCGTCAGATCGACGACGATATCGTCAGATCGGTGATGATATCGTCCAACGGTCACAACAACCTCTAAAAATGGCATGAAAAATGAGGTAAGTTGTTAACAGGCAATTTCGGGATTAAAATTCAAATTTCTACTTTTTACTAATGGTTTAACTGCACCAATTTTAGGGTGCTACATTTTAACCCCTCTTTAGCGAATTTTCCAAAAAAAATGCATTAAAGAGGAGTTCTTCATGCTTTATGAGAAAGCAAAAATTTATTCCATTTTTTAGATGATGATTCTAGGTCGAATCGTACTACTTACTATGGTGCCCTCTTCGAGTTTTTACCCAAATCGAACGTTTGAGGTAAAAGCGCGAAAAAGTAAAAATTAAAAAAAATGTCATTTTTTTGAATAAAAATAAGAAAAATAGGGTAAAACCCTAATTCATTTTTATTGTTCACTTTCACTGTTTCAGAGCTCTATAGGAAAAATGGTGGAGACGACACATAGATCGACAGAGATCCGACATGGGTTGCGAGTAAGGATCTAAACCTAGTTTTACTATGTTTTTAACTTGATTTACTTAATTTTTTGACTTGAATTTTAATTTTTTTAGGCATCGTGGCCATTTTTAGGCTGGAAACGAAATCGTCTCTATATTGTCGATTTTGTCTAGGGACAAAATTGGAGAAATAGGGGCAATCCCAAAATTGAAGAAGTGAGACGATTTCATCCCTTATTGGGTGACCCCTTCCAATAAGGGGCGATCCTATTAAGGATGATTTATCTCAATTTGGTACGATATCATCTAATAATGGGCGATATCAACTTTGATTTTAATTGATTTTTTTTAATGATTATGTACTAATGATTTTTGTTGTTTTATTGCTTATTTTGCAGAGGGGATTGCTAAAGAGTTGGGAGTAGAAATACGATGGTCTAAGAGATGATTTGGCCACGCTCGATCAGGTTGAGTGAGACATATTGGCAGAGGTAGGACTGCAGCATGTGGCAGAGATGCCATAAATTCCTATAGACATGGGGCTATTGACAACCCTAGCAGAGAGATGGTATCTAGAGTCATCCTGCTTCTGGCTATCGATAGGGGAGATGACTCACACTCTAGAGGATGTATGGAGGATCTTGAGGATCCCCATACATGGTCGATTCATGATGCCTTCGGTCAATCAGGGCCACTCCATGATGATATTATGTGCAGAACCGAGCTTTGCCTTGGAGAAGGGCAGAGTGAACATCGAGGTGTTGAGACAGATTCCTGGGACATCTCGGTTGACCCAAGTTTTGGTAGGGGTGGTGGGTGGCCTGCTTCTATGCCACTATAGTGGATGTAGATTACCGTGGCTACTATCAGATGTGGTCTTTGACATGAGAGACCATGGATACAGGTTTTCTTGGGGTAGCTTTGTATTGTGCCACTTGTATAGGATCCTTTACGGGGTTGTATACAAGGGGGGTTGATGTCTAGTGCTGACATCACTTCTATAGGTTTGGTGCTGGGAGCACATTGTAGTGTGGAGGTCAATAGGGCTTCCATTGATAAGATTTGATCGGGAGAGACCCCAAGTTTTCTATTGGTGGCTCTAGAGAGGGTCACAGTGGTGGATAGATATGCCAATGTCCTAGAGGTTGCTGGATGACCTCACCCTAGATCAGATCACCTGGAGACCATGAAGAGATCATCCAAGGTGGGTAGAGGATGGACTGGAGTTGGATCGCATCAGGCGAGTCATATGGTTGAGGACAGAGTGGGGAGAGGTAGAGCTCCACCGCTATGACTAATTTTTGAGGTAGTTTGGTCTACAGTAGGGGATTCCTAGTCTTAGGGATTATGAGTACTCCTAAACTATGCAGGATAGTACCACACTGAGTGGAGCTTTAGACATGCAGAGGTTCTAGAGTTAGGATGCTAATGATGCCCCCATTTAGCCAGTGGATGGGGATGATGCAGGGGTAGCAGACATATATGATGGCCTGGTATGCAGGCATCCGCCCTCCTTAGATGATGAGGGCATAGGGTCTGATGCACGCTGTAATGCAACATATGGAGAGGCAGTGCCAGGATGCCATCAATGTACTTAGGGGTCACAAAGGGAGGGATCAGTGATGACCTCTTTAGGAGAGACGTCGAAGAGCACCATAGGCTTTGGAGAGACAACAATAGATAGAGAGGAGGGAGGAGAGGAGAGACAAACTCCCTCCTTAGTAGAGAGATATGCCACCATCTCTCGATAGGGGCAAGGGTGTCGAGATGGTGGAGAGCAACGAGATGGCAGATATTTGGGCAGCGAATGCTCGCCTACAAGCTCAGGTGTAGACTCTGCAGGATGAGGCTACATGGCTCAAGGCTCAGATTAGAGGGGTGAGCATTCTAGAGATGACATGGTTGGTTGCTTAGGCTACATTCTATTAGGAAGTGTACTACCAGCTAGTTCTAGAGGGCCAGAGGATACAGTTGCCAACCGACATTGCAGAGCCGATTAGGATGGGGTTATCGAGGACATCATCACAATCGACATCGAGGACCCATGACACAAGATGGGCCTCGATGGGACCACCTCCTCCACCTCAGGGTAGGAGAGGAAATGAGGCTAAGAGCTCGAGGTCTTCTTGAGACTAGATGCATATTGTACATAGACTATTTTTGAGATGATTGAGTATGCCAGGGTATAGATTTTGGCATACCAATCCGTTTTGATATGATGTATATACTTCTTGATATATATATATATATGATGTTATTTTTGTGATATGACTTGTGCATATGTTTTATGATGCTTTAATATTTTAATTGTTGATTGACTATTCATGTAATTATGTCATTGAAAATATTATAATTTTATGTCATGCTATAAAATTAAATGAAATAATCTAATGTAAAAAAATTGGTTGTTGTGGTGTATTTTGATGAAAATAAAGTGACTTCTAACAATAATTTCAAAGGACATTGTCATTGTTACATGACCATTTCATGGATTCGTCGCTCGCTAGGTCATCAAGCTAATCCCAGTATGAGAGAAATATTGCTACAAGTAAAAGGGTGCTTAAGAGACTTTCTTAAGACTTTGTGTTGTGATGATGAAAAATAGTGATGATTTGTTTTCAAATTTCCATGATAATCTTATGCATGAAATATTAAAAATATGATTTTTTCTAGGCATAAAATTCCTAAGTATGATAGAAATTTGAACAATTCCTGAGGAATTATACCATCGTCACAAAAAAAATGAATGTTGACATAATGAAATGAAATAGGAAATTTTTCATTCTTTTTAAAGCACAATTGTGTAACATAATGATTTAAGCCATATGCTTTTATGGATTAAATAAATGGGAAATAAAATTAGAACGATGGTTTGTGCTAGGCATAGAATTTTAGGTATAGACTTATACCATCATCATGAAATCCAAAGAAGAAATTGATATAATAGTTTTATTGCATAGTTATTTTTTGATTTTGAGATAACAAAAAATATACAAATGAGGACTTGCACTAGGCATAAAATTCCAATTTAGGTTTAGGAACTATACCATCGTTGTGAAAGTTGAAAATATATAAATGTGACTTTATTGCTAGATTTTTGAACATGTTTTGCAAGAAAATTTTGGATTTTTGAAAAAAATGTATTTAATTGATTTTATGCTAAGCAGATATTCTCAAGTAAGAAATTCAAATTAGTCCAGAAGATTTGAATAAATATTTTAAATTATTTTAAAGACAAAATTTAGATTTATAAGGAACCCCGTGTGCATACGTGAGTTCATTGCCGATATTGATCTATCATAATGATACAAAATCTCTCAAACACAAATGTGTGTGCAATTGTAATGTTCATTTACCGATTTTGAGCAAGATAATTTGATACAAGTAATTTGAATTAACCAAATGAGTGTTTGTTGACCATGATTTATATGCATGTAACCGTACCAGACTACTATGTAAGTCGGGTCATCAAGAGCTAGCTGATCCATAAGTAGACATAGGTCTGTACAAAATAAGGTCACTAATGTGACAGACATGTCACCACTCAAAAAGGAATTACCAAGGCCAAGCAAGTTGGACACAAACCACCTGTTATGGGGCTTACCTCACAGTTTTTGAATAATTGAGAATTCCAAGGATTCAAGCTCATTCACCCTTCTTTATTTCAAAGGGTGGGAGGGAATTTTATTGCTTTTTCTTATTCTCTTTTCTTTCTCTTTCTGATTTTTTTTTTTTTGTATTTTGTATTTTTCTTGACACTGAGATAATGCTGAAATATTGCTGAGATGGTACAAAATGATACTACAATAGTGCTTTTGAATAATTTCTCTTTTTCTCATGATTTTTCTTGATTTTATTTTTATTTTTCTTCCTATACTAGGGATACTTGCTCGGATTGGCTATAGAGCAAGGGATTTTTATTCTGGGTAGGGGTGAGCTTGTCCTTTTGTCAATTCTCAAAGATTCTAGACCATGTGCATGATAGGATAGCAGGGGAAACTTTTTGCTCAAGAGACCACTTCTACTGTGTAGCATCATTTTGAATTTGCAATGAAATAATTTTAATGTGAAAAGGTGTACTTGGTTCAAGTAAATAACAAGATCAGTTCTCTATGCTCAAAAATTTATTTAATTCAACTGTGGACTTTGATATAAGAGAGATTAATAATCATACCAAATAAGATCAAGATATTTATTCATGTGAGTGTGAAAGTGAGGGATTCTAGATAAATGCTAATTTATCCAAAATAACTGAAAATATAACTGCAATACTTCAAGAATTGACAGGTGCAAAATAGATGTTTTTGAGGATTTTGATTTTTTTATATTTTGATTTTAATTTATGAATTGAGAGAATACATAATATTACTGTTTTTGAAATTTTTATATGAATTACTAATATGAGACAATATGTATAATATATACAGTGACAAAATTACCATATTTATGCATAATAGCACTTAAGATGCATAATGTTCATAGGTTCTTTAAGATATTTACCATCTAAGGTAGCTAATATGTATGCTCCCAATCCAAATTTAGCAGTGATAATATATGGCCCAAGCTAGTTAGGCTTGAATTTGCCTTTAAGGTCTTTAGTTGCATTAGTATTTTTTGATTTTATTTTAATACGAGGTCGTCGATCTCAAAGGATCGATTATGAACTTTCTTGAGATATGCTCGTTTGAGCTTGTTCTGGTAGGCACAAAGATGCTCCAAAGAATTAATGCGCTTCTCATCTAGGAATTCCAGCTGACTAATCTGCAATCATGATATTCATATCCTACTTTAGTGTTTTGAAGTAGCAAATCCAAAGAAGGAACTTCTAGTTCAAAGGGAAAAACAGCTTCAGTGCCATAAACCAAAACAAAAGGTGAAGTTCCCGTGGGAGTACGAATGCTAGTTCGATATGCCCACAAAGCAGGATATAATTGAATGTGCCAATAACGACCAGATTTATTGACTAATCTCTTGAGGATTTTAATTAATGTTTTATTAGATGCTTCTGCTTGGCCATTACCCTGAGGATAATAGGGAGTGGACCAACGATGTTGAATTTTATATTTTTGACATAGTTTCTTTACATCTTTGTTTTTGAAACAAGTTCCATTATCCGAGATGAGATTTGCAAGAATTATGAACCTACAAATAATTTGATTAAGAATAAACTTGGAAAATTACGTTCTTGTGCAGGAATCTAAGGGCATAGCTTCAACCCACTTCGTAAAATACTCAGTGGCAGTTATGATGAATTTGTGTCCATCAGATGACACAGGGTTGATTTTGTCAATAATTTCTAAGCCCCATTTTGAAAAGGGCCAAGGAGATGAAATAGTCTGCAGTTCTTGTGCAGGTGCATGGACAAGGTCAGCGTGTTTTTGGCACTTGTCGCAATGGTGCACGTAATCATGTGCATAATTCTCCATGGTAGGCCAAAAATATCCTATCCTAAGGAGCTTCTTAGCAATGGTGCTACCACTAAAGTGTCCCCCATAAGATCCATCGTGGGCTTCACTCAAAGCTAATCTAGACTCTTCTAGATTCAAACATCTTCATAGGATACCTTCAAAATATCTCCTATATAACGTATTTCCAATTATTACGAAGTGACTTGCTTGTCTACGTAATAATCGGAGCTGGTTTCTATTAAAAATTTCAGGGAAGGTCCCATTTTGAAGAAAATTGAGAATGTCAGTGTACCAAAGTTTAGGAATAGTTTCATTGATTAGAAACATGTCCAAAGGTTCCAAGCATGATTTAGTTGAAGCAGGTTCCTAGAGTCAATGAATAATTATGGTAGCATATTCATCATCTAACTCCAAGGGTAAAAGAGATGCAGTTGCAGCCATAGCGTCAGCCGCACGATTGCTAGTTCTAGGAATAGCTTCCAAGGTAACTTGATTAAATAAAGATAATAATTGTAATACATATGCTTTATATGGGCACAATTTATCATCTTTGGTCTGATAAACATCGTTAATTTTATTTATAACAAGTTTAGAATCACCAAAAACTAATAGATTTTTAATTTTCAATGCCAGGGTAGCTCGTAATCCAAGGATTAGAGCCTCATATTTAGCAGTGTTATTAGTATAGGTAAACATTAATTTAAAGGATAGAGGTATGAGATGTTTATGTGGAGATATTAAAATAATACTTGCACCAGTCCCACTCATGCATCAGGATCTGTCAAAGTATAAGGACCATTGCTTTGAATGATCCGCCTCTAGGTTAAGGCATTCATCAAGAAACTCAATGATGAGGGGATGGGTGGATTCTAAGGGTGCAGTAGCTAATTGATCTGCTATGATTTGACCCTTAACAAAATTTTGTCCTATAAATGTGAGTTCAAACTCGCTTAGAGAAAGAACCCACTTCGCTATGCAACCAGATAAATAAGGTCGACTTATGAGATATCGCAAGGGATCATATTTAGCAATAATGTATGTTTTATGACTGAGCATATAATGGTGTAGTTTCTATGTAGAAAATACGACTGCTAGACATAACTTCTCTAATGCTATGTAGTAGGTTTCATAACTAATTAATGTTATTCTAATGTAATAATTAGCACACTCTCTTTTCTCATCATCAAGTTGAGCTAACATAGCTCCTAAAGAAAAATCTGAAGCAGAAATATACAAGATAAATAGGCAATCAGGTTTAGGTGGTGAAAGTACAGGTGGGTTAAGAATATTTTGTTTGAGGAGTTCAAATGCTTCCTTACATTCATCGTCCTAATGGAAAGAGACATCCTTCTTAAGAATCTTAAGAAAGGGTTCAGTTTTATCTGCCATCTTATCGATGAAGCGACGGATAGCTTGAAGCTTACCTTGTAGACTCAGTAATTCAGATATATTTGTAGGTGCAGGCATATCAGTTATAGCTATAATCTTCAGAGGGTCAATTTCGATGCCACGTAAAGAAACTATAACCCCCAATAATTTACCTGACTTAAATCTGAATATACATTTTGCTGGATTCAATCGGATAAGATATTCCCTTAACCAATCAAATACTTTTCTCAAGTCATCTAAATGGTCGTCTTCTTCAGTAGAATGAGCTATAACATCATCTACATAATCATGTAGTATATCATGCATCATATCATGAAAGATATAAGTCATGGATCGTTGATAGGTTTCACCTGCATTCTTCAAACTGAATGGCATCACTTTCCAACAGAAATTCCCCCAAAGGGTAATAAAGGTTGTTTTAGCTTGATCTTCAGGAGCTATCTTGATCTGATTATAACTAGAAAATCCATCCATTAAGGATATCATTCCACTCCTAGCAGTAAAATCAATGATCTGATCCATATTGGGAAGGAGAAAATCATCTTTGGGGCATGCAACATTAATATCTCTAAATTTTGTACAAACCCTAATATTAGTAGCTTCTTTCTTAGTTACTGGAACTACATTCGAGATCCATTCAGCATAATCAATGGCTTAAAAATAACATTCAGGAGTTTTTCTAACTCCCCTTTGACTAGTAAGGCCACTTTAGGATGCATTTTTCTAAGCTTCTGCTTAACAGGTTTAGCATCCATATGCACTACTAGGTGATGCATAACTATAGAAGGGTCTAAACCTGGCATATCTTCATATGTCCAAGCAAAAACATCTTCATATTATTTAATAAATGCAATGTATTTATCCTATTTTTCTTGACTCAATTCTGATACAATGTTGATTATGTCAGGGTTATTGTCAATTCCAATGTTAATTTTTATGACATTTTCTACTTCCATGTGTAGATCTCTCTCAAAATTAGGTGGGGCGGGTGAAACGCCCAATTCTTGTAATTCTTCCAAGGTTATCTTGGATAATTCATCTTGAGGAGTCGTGGCCTCAAGCTAGGCTATACTAGGTATAGAGCCATCAAAATAAAATCCATTATGTAATAATTCCTCAATGAAGACATCATGAAAGATATCTCCCTCCAACTCATCATCGGATTCAATCATCATCTCAGGATAAGCTATAGATAGCATATTACCTGTGAATGTCTTATTCATTAAATGCAAAGCATCGCGTTCATATAAATAATCTTGGTAACATATGAGATGGTCATCATCCTCAAATGAGAATGACTGACCCTTACTAGAAAATAGGCCCACACCACATCGGGTGGGCCACGCTTCTACCTCAAAATGTTCTTTCATACCATTCTGGAAAGGTCCCAAACCTTTCCCTTTATATCCTAATTTAAGCATTATAGGTTTAGCTTTAATATACTAATTAGTAAAATAACATCGAGCATATCCATCATAATGAGTTCTGATGTTTTTGGGTATTATACCCCAATCATATCCCTTATAAATAAAGGCATAGCTCCCGAATTGGTAAATACTTACCATAGGCTATGGGAGGCCCAAGGTATGAGGAGATGGTGGAAAATTATTTAAAATAAGGGAATCTTGCATAGAAGCATTCATTTATTCTGATATAAGAATTTTAGATAGATTGGGTAAGAGCTCATTAGTAAGAGCATAAGAGGTATAAGGAACATTACCTACGTCTTCCGATGTGGAAAATATGAATTTTGTGGATGTAGACGATGTAGAGGTGTCGATAGATGGGTCTATTAAAGGTATGGAAGTTATAGGAGTAGAAAAAGAGACATTGGTTGTGGTATTAGGATCTTTCTTAGGTCTTAATGTGGTTTGTTCAGAAGATGGTTGAGCTATATGTGGAGGTGCAACTGATGGAGAAGAAGTAGATGACATTGTGGGTGTGAGTTTCACATGTTTAGATGGATAATGAGAATTAGGATGTGTGGATGACAGAACAAGGCAAAATTGAACTCCAATAGGTTCTGCCAAAGCACACATATCAAAGGGTCTTGGATCACCATGAATGGTAACCAAATGATTCTTAAATTTGAACTTAACACATTGATGTAAAGTTGAGGGAACATCTCACATCGCGTTGATCCAAGGACAACCCAATAGAATATTGTATGATGCAGGGAAATGTACAATAAACACAGTCGTATCCAAGGTTCTTGGACCAACCTGCAATGGAATGGTAATAACTCCACATGTTTCTTGTGTTTCATCATTGAAATATTTTATGATCATATCAGTTCTTTTCATTTCATCACTTCTAAACCCAAATCTTTGGTAGAAGTCAAAAGTGCAAATATTTAAAGATGAACCATTATCAATCAAAACTCGTTTGACTACTACATCTCTAATTAAGGCAATAATATACAAAGGGTTATATTTATGTAAACTATGTTACGGTATGTCTCTATCCAGGAATTCAATACAATCAACTTCACGAGTTATTATAGTATCAGCCATGGCTTTAGGTTGAATATCTTGTGGTACCATAATCTGACTTAATGTGAGCATTAATTCATCTCTATGTGTAGGAGAAGATCTTAAAAGGTCCAAGAGAGAAATTCTAGCTATAATATTTGATAATTGTTCATTAATATTATAAGGAGGTTTAGGTTGAACATTCAGTGAATGATTCCCTTTAATAGGAACCTTCAAAACAAATGGATCTAATCCACCATTCTAAATTTTATCTTGTTGAGAATTTTGAGCCTATTGTCTAGTAACAGCTTCGATGGTACCCATAATATTATTTTGTGGATGATGAATGGGTCTTGGTCTAGCATTTATAGCTAGCTCATTAGAAAGTAATCGGTGAGACGATGGTCTAGTAGTGACTCTTCTTGGAAATGGCTCTTCTAGAACCATATAACTTGTGATAGGGTGAATAGGATCTGATTCATCTTTAGAACTATTCGATTGATTTGATGTGATTTCCATATCACTCTCAGTATCATATTCTGTATCACTAAGATCAGGTATCTAAATATTAGATAGAGGCCTAGTTGTAACCACAAATAAATTTGTGTCAAATATTTCTAGATCATGAACAGGTAAATGCCCACTAATAGTTCCTACATATCGGACAGGAGGAGGGACATTATGATGTTCAATTTGATTAACCACCTCCTTACCATGTTTTGGTAAGGGATGCTGAAAGATTTCCAATGACTGATTGGCATTCTAATTCTAGTTTTGTGGGGTGTTCTTTTGAAAATTATTAGGATGATTTTACTTAGGTTGAAAGGCTTGCACCTCCATCTCATTATTATCAATCAAGTCCTGTATTTTATGTTTTAATATTTTACAAGAGTTGGTAGTGTGTCCAGGTCCTCGATGGAAGCCATAGTGTAAATCTGCTCTGTATCCGAGTATAGTTCGATCAGGTTCCCGAATATTTGGTAATTGAATTAAAACTCATTCTAATAATTGCGGTAGAATAGTTGATAAAGGTTGATTTAACCTAGTAAATTCTCAAGGAGGTCTATCAGGAGGTTTCAATACAAACTTCTCCACTATCTTTGCAGCATTAACATTAGTAGTATTTCTGTAATCAATGACTCCATCACCCACAACTTGTTTATTCTTATATTGATTTTTAGATTTTTTCTCATCGTCTCTCTTTTTAAGCTGGCCTCTCCTAATGAGAGCATCTTCCACTCTTCGGTCTAAGTCTATAGCCTGATCGAAGATGGTCAAGGTAGCAGTTGATAATTTGTAAGATAGTTGCTCTTGCAAATTATTAATAAAGATGTCAACATCTTCCTATAAGGTAACACAAAGTGCAATTTTCCTATCAACTGTCTCCACCTAGCTAGAAAATCATCAAAGCATTCATATTTTCCCTATTTTAAGTTATACAAATCTTTAATGGTCACATCTCTTTTGATGTAGGCACTAAATTGATGAACAAAAGACTCGGTAGTTTCTTCAAAATTCCTCAAAGAATTAGTGGGTAATTGATAATACCACTCTAATGCCATTCCTCCCAAGCTTTTCAAGAATATTTTTAGTAATAACAAGTCATCATGTGATATATCATGACATGCTATCCTAAACATACGAAGATGCTCTATGGGATATTCGGTTCCTTTATATATGGGAAGAACATGCATAGGAAAATGTTTAGGATATGGTTGTGCTACGACTATAGGATCTAAAGGCTGACTACACATATCTCGATAATTGTACAAGGGACAGTAAGGATCTATCTAGTCCATGCGGGAAACTAACTGTTTCACCACGGCTTCCAGATTGCTAGTTTGTCCACCATATTGGTTCGGTGGCACATAGGTATGGGATCTATGAGCGTATGATGGTGTGACACAAGGATTAGATGTTATATTGCTATTATGCAAAGTGTTGGTAGGAAGAGTATTATGAAGGGGATTTGTAATAGTATTATGTTGTACCTTATATTGTTGGTAATTGGTGTTTGGTTTTGTTTTGGGTTTTTGTTGATTTAAGGTATGTTGATCAAGAGCTTGGTGAAATAGAGCAGTAAATTATGGTTTCTTTTGTGTGGGAATGACTCTAGGCTTGTTAATAGGCACTTTAGATCGTTGGGTAACTTGTTGTTGTTGCATGCTCTGGATCCCAGCTACTATATCCAAATTGGATGGTCTAGCTTGATCACTCTCTTGGTCAATAAAGGACAAGGGATTAATGTGTGTTTGAAATACTTCTTCTATAGTTGCTTGAGTGTCACTAATTCGATCCTTGTCCATATGGGCTGCTCTATTAAAAACACCAATATTAGTGTTAATGAACTTCCAGAATTTTCCATGTTCTCAAAAGTGATAGATCCTCCCAGAGACATTTTAGGGGATGAGGATCCTTCCTCTCTAATAGTTTCTTCTTGTTCATTTCCTACAACAAGCTCTTCTTCTTGTTGGTCTAGGGTTTCTTCTTCCTAAACTTGGTCCTCAAGAGGGACATTTTGGTCAGTTAATGGTCTTCCTAACCAATCTTCATCTTCTTCGGTTTGTTTTCCATTCCTGAGTCTAGGCATTGTGCTAAACTTAGGTTTTAGAAAATATATATACTTAGATATATATATATATATATATATATATATATATATATATATATATATATATATATATATATATATATATATACGATAGGGTTGAGAGGTATATATTTTAACTATATACCTACTATAATATTTTAAAGGAAATGTTTTGTTATTTTTGTTTTTTTTTGTGTGATTTAATTATATTATTATTTTACGAGAATAAAAATAACAAACATCATGCTAGTTAAGAAACAATAGTAGAAATAAGTACTTAGCTTTCTATGAATAGTTTATGGATATCATTGATAGGGTCAAGTTCATCAGGAATCATGAAATTCTCCTCTTAAAATTGGAAGTTGTTTTTCAAGAACTTGACAAAGTGTGCTATGGTAATATGATCTATTTCAGACTCTGACATGTAAAAATAAAGTTCATGGCAATACTCTCGATATAGCATAGCTCTATGAACTCTATTCCATCTCTTTATATCCGTAAGAATGACTTCTTGATCCTCTACATGAGATAGAAATTTATGTAGTACAACTACGTTCTCAAGGTATTCCTCAAAGGTGTATAATTCAGAAGACACGAGTGCTCTTTTATCAGCTAAACACCTATGGAAATCTCTCTGAAGTTCATGATACAAAGTCACCTGATCAGGATCTAGGATTATATCTAGGACAAACCTCTTAATTTGCCTAAGTTCTGCAGATCTAGATTCAATAATACCCAATATCCTATCAAGTTTGTCCCACAAAGGTTGGGCTCTATATGTTTGAGGTACTCTAAGCACAGAAGTAATCTCTATAGCCGTTAATTGATTTTCAACATTTATGGAGACAGCTCGTCTTCTATTATAATCTACCATCTAAGTATGATATGCAAATTTCACAGTTTTCTAATGATTCTAGATGTTCTTAATAATGTGTTTTTTTTTTGGATTATTTTCAAAAGGTGTTTTAGTTTCACATCGGGTTCACCAAAATGTATCGCCCAAATTTTTTGCACCCTTACCTTCAGGCTAAAGGATTCGTACCTAAAAGGGGGGTGATAAAAGGATAGAACAATACCTTAGATGGAGAGGCCCTTTGAAGGTCGCGCCTCTCAGGGAATGGGTATAAAGGTGAATTTTTGAAGGATGGTGGGGTTCACCAGGAAACTTTGAGTGGCAGTTTCCACACCTAGGTTTAAAAATGGGTTTGATTTGTTCTTGTTATGTTCAATCATTTAGGTTCCTAGGTTGGCCAAAATGAAGCTAAGCTATTCTATATGAAGATTTATATTTACATGAAAACATAAGACATAAATGAATCCTAATGTGATTGAATACAGAGAATATATAAAATGGAGAAGAGTACACCTAATTTTTGATGTCTGATGAATATTCTGAAGCTTGTAGGAGTCTAGATCATCTTGGATATGACAGGATCATATGTAATTGTACAGAATCATCCCAAATCATAGTAGATCATCCGAGATCACCTAAGATCATTAGTGACCTGACGAATTCATTAGAAACCTGTAATCAAGGAAACAGACACCAAAAACCAAAAATACACTTGCAAGAATGATGCAAAATGATAGAAATAAGAGTATAGATGTTTGAATGATAAATCTAGATATCAAATTAAATGAGATGCACTATTTTGGAAACTTATTTTGAATTTTATCATGCAATTACGCTAAATGAGGTGAACTCCAGGATGCAAAACAGAAGTAAATTAATTTAATGCATCAATAAATAAGGAAAATGAGATAGAGAATGCAAACTCAGGGCTCTGATTGCCCCCAAGCTGAATTGCAGAATAGATCATCTGTAATCATACAAGATCATCGCTGATCTTGATAGGATCATCTCAAATTGTAGTTGAATCACCTGCGACGATCCGAGCTACCTCCGGTTGAAACACAGTGAAATCCTACAACAAAACTTGAAAACACAAATGCGAATGATGGGAGATCAGGGAGGGAGTTAGGGAGTCAGGGGGATAAACTAGAAAAATCCTAGTTTATATAGGATTAGGGGGATGTTAGGAGGTTGGTGATCATACCAATCTGGGAGATCCTCAATGTGGGAATCTCCAACCGCACAGACACGCTTTTGCCCAAGTTGGAGAGGTTGTTGGAATAGAAGCTAATTGCAAAAATTTGGTTTTGGGACGAAATCGTCTGGATGTTCTGTTCCAGATGAATTCATCCGATTTGGGATGATATCATCAGATCGATGACGATATCATCAGATCGGCGATGATATCATCATATCAACGATGATATCGTCCAACGGTCACAACAACCTCTAAAAATGGCACGAAAAATGAGGTAAGCGGTTAATGGGTGGTTTCGAGGTTAAAATTCAAATTTCTACTTTTTACTAATGGTTTAACTGTGCCAATTTTAGGGTGCTACACATGGTGTGTAGGGTTACTTAAAAGAGCACTCAATTATGATTCACTAAATGCATGAAATTGTGTTTTTCTTTTAGACTTGTTAGTAGCATAAAAGGAAAGCACTAGAATGCAAAGCCTATATGAACTTAACCTTCTTTGGCAAGTTTCAAGCAAGAAAACCAGACAAAAAGTAGAAAATCTATTGTTATTTTCCCTATTTTATCTAAGCTAATTAGTGCAATATTTTGGAAAGAGAGAATATAACCTTTCTATGCATGTAAAAAGCAAGAAAACATGAAATTTGACAATTTTTAATAGCAAATATGCAAATTGAAAGTGCAGAGGGGTGTAAAATCTGACCTAGAACTTGCTATTTCTTCAAATTTGTGTAGAAACCCTCTAGTTTTGTGACCATCCCACCCAGGGATGGTGGCAGTTTGGGGGTCGTCCCACCTAGTGACACCTAGCTGGTCATCTCACCCAATGACACCTAGCAGCAAAGGGATTATTTTTGGTCATAACGGTCCCTACCTACAACCTGCAAAAAAAAAAATGGAGGTCAAAATTAGCACATTCCAAGGGGGAGACCTAAAAATATTAGATACCGTGATCGCCATTAAAGAAGAAAATTTCATGATATCGCCTTAAGGGCACTCTATTGCAATGGAAAAGCAGTATACAAGCATTCAAAGGGAAATAACATAAACTTACAATCTACATGAAATGAGGAAAATGTATAACATAAATAGTGGATTTCTCCTTCTATTAATTCTTCTATTGCTTCAAATGATATTACAAAACATCCCCTCGAGGGCATTTACAAATTTGATACAGTTTCCATTACAATGTTCAAGGGATCTAGTCCCTTGAAAGGGGCCTTTAAGGCGAAGTTCTATATGGTGTGAAACTTCGCTTCCCACAATCGAGAGCTAGTTTTGGGATGACATGCTTATGCCTCTTTATATCCTCCATCCTATCTAGCATTCCTATATCTACACACAAGGGATTGAAAGGGGGTTAATAGCACCTGTGTTATAGAATAAAAGCAATGAAACCATAGAAAAGGAGATTAATATACAACATAAAAACTGATCTACAACACATGGAAATTGATCTAGATGCAGCATAAACATAATATATTCTAATATATATGCTTTTGAAGAGATTTGAAAATAAAATTCAAAGTAAAACTATGCAAAAATAGTGATCGTCCCTGACAGGGACAACTAAACCTACAACATTGGAGACCTCAAATATGGCATCAAATCTGCTCCAAACTTCACCAAATTTGGACCAAGGGTTATTTTAGGCATTCCTAAGGGATATATGGAGGAATTTTACCAAAAATAATTTCTATTTTATGGCCATACCTAGGTGTGATGACTACTAACTACTAACCGTCCCCAGGTGGGGCGGTCACAAATTTACCTCATTTTTGTCACCTATGATCAAGGGATTTGGTCCAAAACTCATATGGGAATGTTGTTGATATATGGGGACAAATATACCTTTAATTTGGCTGGTTTGGAATATTTGGATGACTTCTTATTACCCCTAAAATCGCATTTGAACGAAGAGGATTTCAAGGCTAAGGTAGGGCGGGTTTTGGTTTGTAAAATGTGAGGATTAAATTGTGCAGCATTTCATTGCTCAAATGATTCTATTATTATTTTTTGGTGCATTCACCTCTTTTTATAGCCCAAAAGGGAATCTAGGGCAAATGTGCATGTTTTTCCATGCGAGGAAGGTGATGCCATGTGTCATAATCCTTGACATGCATTGGTGAAGGAAGGTTGTCCATTTGGGGCTTCCAATATACTGTCCCAAAGTCTAATTATAGGTCCCCACTCAATTTTGGGTGATTGGACACGTTAACGGTAGTATTTTATTGCCATTTAGCATGTCATTTAATTTTTCAAGGGTATTCTTAGGGGTCATCCCACCTAGGGATGACTATGGATGGCCATCCCTGGGTGGGATGGTCACCAACTATGACCGTCCCTTGGTGGGATGGTCACCAGGAGGTGCCCCAAAACTGCCATAAACTACTAAGGAACCTCCAAAATGAGTTTTGGAGCCTTATGTAAGCCTTATGCAAGCATAGATGGGTGCCCAATAGGGCCATATGTTGTCGATAAGCATGGCATATGTTATGTAATGGTAGTCTTATCTAATTTATGTGATTTAAGTGTCTACAACCCCTATCTCAGTTGTAGAAAAATATGTACAAAAATTACAACAACAAAATGTAGAGGTGGTTCCAGAACATCCTACATCTATAGGTGAAGGTATGATTTCTATCCCTTCTCCTTCTCCTCCTCTTTCCCCAAAGAAAACTCCTTCCCCTTCTCAAGAAAAGGTTGAAATAAAAGTGCCCTCTTCCCCTCATAATTTACTACCTACCTCATCCATATCCTCCACATTCATCTAAAATTATATTTTCATCATCCCCGGTAATCCCACCTTTTCCATCGCAACCTCCAACATCATATGAAACACAAGTTGTTTTATCTATGCCCATTCACCCTTATTTGAGTTTTTTCTAGTTTCTATGTCCTTCTCCATTGCAATAGTAGCAATAGCCATAGAATCAACTATAGTTACTACCACTCCATCATAATTAGCTACTGAATCTGCCCTTGCATATCTTATAGCTTCTCCTCCTCCTACAAGTTATCCCACATTGGATTCTTTACAAAAGGAGAAGGAGGTTTCACAAAAAATTTAGGATTTTTGGGTAGAGAAACTGTCCAAGCCTTCAAAGAGAATGGCTAAAAAGAGGAGTACAATGTTTGTGGACCCAGTTTCAAGGTAGAGAGCATCCAATTCTATTATTCCATTGGTGAGTAAGCCTGAAATAGAAATGATTATGCAAGACTATCATCTAGAAGAGTATACATAAGACAATTAACATCTACCTATTGAATATGATATGATTATAGCAAAAGCGCACTTATAGACTTTCTATGTAAATATTTATATATACAAGGAGAAGATTGACAAGTTGAAGTGAACGATAGAAAAAATTGAGAAGACAGTAAGCAACCAAAATTAGAGAAAGCTATAAAAAATAAAGTGAAAAGTTGGAAGAGCAAATTTCAAGAAGCCTTGAATCTCAAATATCAATTTGAGGAGCGAAAGAAGAAAAATGAAGAACAATCCAAAGAAATTAAAGACTTTAAACATCATCTTCAGATTGAAAAGGCTAAGTCCTCAGGCTTCTTGAAAGCAGGAGTGAATAATGTAAGGAAAGAGATGTGGTTTGAAGTTTTGGATAGATGCTCTAAATTGCAGCCCATCATATATTATATGGATGATGCCAACCATTTTCTTTAGAATACTCAAGAATATTTGGATAAATTCACTCAAGAGCTACAACCCATGGTGATTCCAGTAAAACAAATCTATAAACTGATAAATAGTAGGCTTAGTGAGACTTCTAAATTGATACCCAACAAGGAATGGAATACTATATTAGCTACCAGAGTTATAGTAAAAAAGAACATATCACTTGAAAAGGCTTGGTTGTTATATGATAAAGTGAAGAACATAATTCGAGATGTGGTAGACATAAATCAAGAAATGACTCAGTATGGCTTTAAAGAACTTTGGCTTGATAATAACACTTTGTTATCAGAAGAAGAAATCAAGAAGAGTGTAGCTTCAAGTCTTCAATATGAATCTGAGGTTGATGTCTAGAAGGAGTCAATTGGTCAAGACCAAGTCTCCTAGATGATAATTGATTTAACCAGACTCCAAGACTTGATGGAAGATTTTGTGAAAAAATGAAACTCCACAAATTATGAATATACTACTAAATTGGATTTCATCAACAAGAAAATTAAGGAGACTTCCAGCTCTTCTAAAGCAATTTGGAAAAAATCCTTGTAGACTCTTAAGCTAATGATCCAATTGTTTGGTACTGATGTTGAGAAAAAAGATAATCGACAAGATTCACCTGAATAAGAAGAGGTTGATCAATACCAGGAGGACAATGGTAGAGAGGAAACTCAACAAGAGGGTGAAGAACCAGATAGGGTTACTACAGATCCTCAAGAGGCACAAGTGTAAAAAAAAAAATCTTTGAACATTTTTGTAGTCATGTAGAAGTGTTGTATTTTTATTTTGTTTTTTATCCTGACACTGTCAGAAGAAAATAATAAAAGCATGAGACCAAAGAGTAGAGAATGAAATTTTTGTGAAGGTATTCATATCATTTTTTGATGAAGCTTAAAAGGGAGAGCATAGCTCTATTTTTCTTAACATTTGAGCAATTTTGAAGGAGTGGTAGATATATTTATTTCCAGTATGATCTCGATATGAACCGTTATTCTCTAGGAGGCTTCACAAAGTTTTTAAAGGGTAATTTTTGTATGGAAATTAAGCATTTCTTGAAGACTAGCATTTTTTAACTCTTGATACCCAATGAATAAGATTCTAAGTTCAATGGATTTGCAAGAAAATCCACCCAGGAGGCACTAGAATGTAGGCCCAAAATGGCCACATCCTTAGAAAACTTTTAAAAATTATTCCAAGGCATGAAGATGCTCCAATCCACTGAAGATATAGTGCATTTCAGAGTGGATCAGTGCAAGAGGCTCCAATCCACTCAACACTTAGTTATTTTTTGCAACATAAGCAAAGTGTTCCACACCGCTCAATACTTAGTGTATTTTGCAACGGTCTAGCATGAATGTTATAATCCATAGTCAAATCAAGTCTAAATGATGTCAGCATCATTTAAAGTGTGGATTGGCGATGTTACCTCATGTTGCACACTAAAGTGACTAAGCATCAGAGATGTCTCATGCTACTTAGTTCCATGACTATTCTAGAGAGGAATGGCGACATACTCTATACCATTGGGTAAGAATTTCAAAGCACCCAAGAAGAAGTACAAGGTAGTGAAACATCACAAAGTGATATTTTATGCCACTTCTCAAGCAAATTGACAACATGTTCTATTTTGCAGTCAAAACGAGTCAAAATTGGAAGAGTAGGAATTGAGGAGTGTATTTCAACATATGTTTTATGCCATGAAAGCAAAAAGAGAATAAAACATTTTGAATACTTAAGTGAGTAGATTAGTGATAAGCTACATTCCACTCAACCTTCAATGTATTTCCCACAAATACTTCAATCTATTGGCCAAATCGTCCAAGATGATGACAACATTCTTTTTAGAGCATATTGGTGACATGTTCTACGCTACTCGTTAGTAGAGCATTATTGAAGTTTAATTATAGTTGTTCATGAAGTACATAAACAATGCATATTATGTTAACATTTCATGATTATACAAAGGTGGATTCTTGGTGAATGAGAACTAGTTAGTTTGTGTGGGTATATGAAACATCCATGGATCCAAGAACCAAGAACCAAGAACCAAGAACCTGGGTAGTTGCATATCTGTGGTAGGATATAGTCTTCAAGAAAGATGAATAGTTCAGATCTTGTAACTAATGATATGGAGTCTAACTACCATGATAGAACCAACAAGTTGCAGAGCTAAGCTACCATGGCATGCTGCATCGAGTAGATTCCCTGGGCCCTACAAGTGAATGAAATGATGCCACCTCAATATTCTACTTATCTAGCATAGTTTAAATCTATGTAATGATCTACATATTATTTCATTGTAATACTATATATAGAGGTTGAAACCTTTTTTTTTTGGGTTAGCTCTAGAGTGTTTGCTTGCCCTACTAGGTAACATCTTTTGCAAATTAATGAAAGGAGCATTAATCAGACTTTTGACTCAAGAATTATCGTCTTCAATATTTTTATTAAGAGGTTCAAAGCTATGAATTGTATTTCTATAATTTTATTATGGTTAGTTCATTCCACCTATATTGAATTACTAGTTGTAAGGTAATTGAAATTTATTCATAGTTAGATATGTGCTAGCAAGAAGTTTATTTTTGTTAAGTCGGTATACTAATATATTCTGCTAAATTGGATTGTTAGTATCATATATGTTGAAATTACTTCTTGAAGCACATATCTATTTTATTTCTATTGTATGAATATTATTATATTTTAGGTGTTGATAATATTGAGTGTGGGACACTAGAAATAATTTATTTAAGGTTTTCCACGTGGATGCCTATGTTGTTAGCCTTATTCGACCACTATTTACTCATAATTTATTAACCCTAAAACATTTTCTAACCCTATATCACAAAACCATTTTTGAGCTTAATTGAGTCAACACTCTATCAATTGACAAGGAACCAACCTACTCTAGATGTTGGGCTAAAGTAATTTTTGGTCCATCCAATGTTGAGTTTTGAGTTGTGACTAGCGGTTGCAAGCTTGGTAAAAAATATAGAAGATAGACAGTTGCAATATCAATTTTACTTGATGTCAATTTGGATCCCAACAATAGTGAGTGATAAGACATCATTGTAGGTAATAGTAGGTATACTGGGTAAATCATCATATAGATTGGTGATGGATACAATGTAGTTCTTTAGCATCAATCTAAAGTGTTCATTTCCTCCACTCTGTATTGCATCATTTTCATCATTTTCTATTAATAACATGTTTTAGCATATTACATGTCTACATATTCTACATATTGTGATTGCATTCTTGCTTGGCATACATCATCAAAATCTAATAACACTTGCACACTTATTTACATGACACTTGTGGATTTCCTGCATATTATTACATTATAAAAATATTTACTCACACTCTAATTTAAGAATTGACCCTAGTCTAATATTTACAAGGTGTACCATGAAGGTACCATGGGGTTACATTAGCATGTACCAAATAATGTAATATTCTTTAACACCCCCCTGTATTACATTATTTGGTTATTGAATACTTTTGTCTTCAATATAGGTCTTCATCCTTCAAATGACTTTGCAATGGATCATTATTATTTTTATTTGATTCTTCTTCTTGCTTGACTTCATCTCTTAATTTTTCTTGGTGTTATTTAGTCTTTTTTACTTCAGTCTCCAATATATAATTATACTTGTAGCACATGTGATCTAATTACCTCATGAATTATAATCATACCATGTTTGATCCATTTCCTTTTTCCTTGTTCTCTAAATGACTTTTCTTCTTGTAATTCAAAAATTTTACACTTGAACTCATTGTTAGATGCTTCAAAAATGAGTATTTGAAAAATACAATCTAATATGAATATTAATTCTCTTTCAAATATTCTACAATACTTCTCTTTGTAGTAGCAGGAAGTAGATGAATGAGATTTTCTTCCACAATATTTACATGGATGAAGACTCCAACAATTTGCTTTTTCATGACCAATTCTATTGCAATAAACACATCTTGAAGATATTTTTACTACTTTATTCATCCTTCTTAGAATTTCAAGTTCATATGTTTTCTTGATAAAATAGCATAACCATTTATGTACATCCAAAGCTATTCTACATTTATTTTCCATGTAGATAAATTGTAGATGATGAAGATCTTCAACATTTTTAGTAGATTCTATTTTTGATATTTATGAACTACTAGAATAAGATTTTGTAGTAACAAGATCCAATGGTGCATCCTCTTGACTATTTTGTAATCTTGTTGATTTTTCCTCATTATCAAAAACATCTATCATTCTTCAAAAATATATTTTAAGTTTGTTTACTATATCTTCATTATTGAATGCATCCTTAACAATTTCTTCCATGATATTCAAATACTAAGAAAAATATTTCCTTTGATGTAGACTACCTTATAACTCCCTAGGTTTAAATAAATAAATTCAAATTTTCTAAATTAGAAATCCTATGAAGTAGAATTCCTTGTCTCCCAAGTATTAGAAACTAAGAAAATAAAAGTTTTGCAAATTTAATCTCCTAAGTTTGATGTTGTAAACCTTTTGACTCCCAAAAATATTGCAATTAATTTTAGAAAACTAATAAATAAAACCAAATTAGAACTTTAGATTTAATAAACCTCAAGTTAACTTATCACTGTAAAAAACTTATTAATCCTAAAAAATATTAAAGCTTTCAAACAAATTCTAGAAAACTTATCACTCCAAATTATTAAAAAAATTTAATTTCCTTATTACTCCTATGCTTGAAATCTAAATAGCATTATTATTCTAACCTTATTGCTCCTTAGAAAAACTTAGAAAAAACCTAAATTAAAAAATACCTCCTTAACTTGCTTAGTGCGCTTTGAAATTCTTGGACGTTTCAAACTGCCTCGATCTATGCTTCAAACTGCATTGAAGTGACTTCCATTACACTTGTGCAAATGAATTTATTAGGATCCCCTTGAAATGTTTCACTTAAGACATATGTTAGATGTTTCACCTTTGATTGAATGCTTGGTATTTTACCCTTAAGACATTAGATAAAATTATTCGGGCATTGTATTATCTTTTGCCAATATTACATGGTTTTTTGCCACCAACTCAGATGTTCCTGTTGTATCCTAGATATCCAACTTAAGAGTTATCCCCAATTACAAGTTTTTATGGGTATTGTGGGATCCTAGGTCCAGATTATTTTGTTGTTACATCTAAGTCAATGTAATTTTCCTCTAAAATTGGTGGCTTTCAAATTGTTGCAATGATCCCTAATATGGTCATCATGCTTCAATTTTTTCTTTTTTTATATATAGTCATGTCTATTAGTCATTTGTAAATTTTTATCATGGTTAACAACATATATTTCCTTAAAATGTTCTCAAATATTTTGCAAAGTCATAAGTCCATAGGGCTTAGTCCTTCAAATTTAATATTTTGGTCCCCAAGGTCACTTTTGAAAATCTATATTTGTTGGCCTCCATTTAATATTTCCCCTATAAGCCCATAGGTCTAAGCTTCATCAAATATTATTACTAAGTCCTAAACCATATGTCACTCATGCATTTTCCTCCCTTTCGTTTCATACTACCATAAAAACTTTACACCTAAGAAGTCCCAAAAAAAATTATGCCCTCCATCGCCTAAGGTTAATGGGACATTAGCACATGAATTCCATTTCCCCCTTCATATTAAGCTTCTATGTCCAAAAATACTCCCTAAGATTTTTTCTAAGTTTGAGGTTAAAACCAACCATCCTACTCTCCCTAGTCACTATTTTTCTAAAGGTTTGAAATAACCTTATGTCCCATGCGTATGTTGGAATATTTTCAACATTGCCTCCTTAGTCCTAAGTATTAAGTCCTAGTATTTAGTTTTAGTTTAATATTTTTATTTACATATTTCTAGTTAATTTGATTAGCATACATTGAGGTTTTGGCTTGGTTGGTTAATGTTTGACCATAGTCTAAGATTAGAATGTTGTTAGGATAATATTTATCTTTAAGTTAGTTTGTTGTAATAAGTTTGAGAGAATTTCTCTCAACCACCATGTCTATTTTTAGTTCTTTCAAGAACTATAAAACTATGTAATGCATTTTTTATCAATAGAAAAATTTCACCATTGTTTCTCATTTGGTATCAGAGCAGGTTTTCTCAGACGGATCAAAACCTATGGAGAGTGGCGTGAAGAGATCTGAAGCACGTACTTTGTCAGAGAAACTCAAGTGGCCAGCACTCAGCAGATTTGCAAGGAAGAGCTCGAGTAAATCATTAATATATCATGAATCCTGAGGTATTTGCTTATGAAATTTTTAGGTTTGTTAGATAATTATATAAAGAGGATACGGTCCAAATTTCAGGTGATTTGGAGCTAATTTATGAATTTTATTAGCATTTTGAATTTTAAATAAAATGGTTGTATAAGGTGGAATACAGGGTATTTGCTTCTCAAATTTTGGGAGAAATATTAGTTAGATAAAATAATAATTCCAAAAAAAATTCAGGTCATTTGGATCTGTATTTATTTATTTGTGTGAATATTGATGTTTTCTTCAAAAATCCTAGATCCAGAATTGTGATAAAAAGGGAAAAAATAAATGATCACATATTTTTCACCTTTGAAAATTTTATTTAAAAATTTAGAGGGTTTTCATATTATTGTCTCAGGAATACATAGTTTAATTTTTAGAAATTTTGGAAATGTATGGATTGAATTATGTGAAAACATAGAAGTTGTCTCAAAAACACTCTAAGATCTAGAAAGGGCAAAAGTAAATTGATCACATATTTCTCATTTGTGTGAATTTGGATCTAAAATTTAGTGGATTTTTAGATAAGTATATAAGAATTCTACAGGAAAAATTTCAATTTGTTTCAATCAGTATTGGCTGATTTATGATAAATTGGGTGCTTGAGACTTTGGTAAATAAAAGGAAACCATGTATGCAAACTTGGTTGTACCAAAATTTGATGGAGATAATTATGATATTTGGAGCATAATGATGAAGACCTTATTTAAGGCTCAAGACTTATGGGATATAGTTCAATAAGGCTATTAGGAACCCTCTTGGAGCAAGCTACAAGGTGAGGAGAGAAAAGAGAATAAGGAGCAAAAATATGCAAATTGCTTAGCTCTTATGGATTTGAGGAGAGAAATGGAAAATAACGGTTTTCCTCTCATAGCCAATTGTAGATTAGCTACAATGGCATGGAAATTTTTGAAGGATGCTTATGGTTTTGATGAGGACACCCCTAAATCCATGAGTGACAATCATGAAGATTGTTTAAGCAAGAAGGAGCCTTGCTTCCTTGAAGCAGTTTCTAAATTAGATCCTTTTGAAGGAGTTTTTGAAGAGTCTTGTAAAGACTCATATGAAGCCATGCTTTTTAATGGAGAATTATTTATTGCAGAGGAAGGCTTGTATGTAGAAAACCAATAAGGTGAATAATACTTCATGGAGGAAGCATATGTTTCTGAATTTTGTGATGAAAATATAAGAAGAGGTGTGCATTCCTCAAGAGGATGAGGAGGAATAAGAGGATTTGTTGTTGATAGAAGGCAAAGTGATAAAAAATGTCTCATTGAAGAGATAAATTAAGAGTGTATTATGGATAATGCACCTAAAATTCTTATGGGATAGAATAAAGAAGATAATAGGATCAACCAAAATTGTTGGCATGTTGATGGAGGAGCAATGTTTATGGAAGACCATTGTATTGAAGACCATTCACTTGGAATGGATGTATGCTCTCTTGACAGAGAAAATGAAGATATCCTACAAGGAGAAGATAAAATTGTTAGAGTTCCTATAAAAATGGAGAAGAATGTGACAAATGATATAGAAATAGAAAATGAAAATGAGATTGTTGATTTTCTTTTTGTAATGGCAAAGAAAACATCACTCATGGATTATGATCACTCACTTGGAGTGACTACATTGCAGAAAGAGAGTTGTCTTGAAAAGGAAAAAATGTATGATTGCTTGAATAAATGGTGTTTCAACACACCAAAATGGATTGAACAAAGGAGGAGAACTCTTAGTGAATATTTGATGGTTGATCTTGAACCAACATACCCTGAATGAGAACTACTACAAAATATCTTTATGGGAAGCACCAAATCTACTAATACTAAAGGTAATATTTTTATGATTAATGAATTGTTTTTTGTGAGCAAGAATGAAAAGAAAGGTGATTGTATCATTGAGATAACTTTTATGAAGAGTATTATTAGAGAGAATACAGTGATGGAGAACTTGGGTCACATGGATAAAAATGATGTGTTCAAAATTCCTTGGGAGAAGGATTCTTGTAAAGTCATTGTTGTGAGAGAATATTTGTGTGAGGAGCAAATTTATGTTGCATATGTAGTTGGTCATTATATGGCCATATTTATTGTGATATTTTGTGTGGAAATATGTGAAATAGTTGTATGGTATAATCATTTATGTGAGATGATTAATTGTAAATACTCATGTGGAGTATTGTTTAGTGTTGAATATGTAAAAGAAGATCAAAATGTGAGATCATGGTTTAAATACCATAATGATAAATATGTAAGAGAGTGGTTGCTGAAAACCACAAGAGGAGATGCTTTTGTTGAAGGGGGAGCTAATCAACAAAAGAAGTGACTCAAGAATTTGCAAGAAATTTCACATGAAGAGTGGAAGGAATTCCACCATAAGTATTTTGTAAATTCTGATTTCTTGATTCAAGATTGGAAGAAGCATAAGAGAAATACTTTCTTCCAATTCTATGATGCTTAAAGAAATATTGCATGAGTGTCTTTAGAATCAAGGGGGATAATGTTGGAATATTTTCAACATTGCATCCTTAGTCCTAAGTATTAAGTCTTAGTATTTAGTTTTAGTTTAATATTTTGATTTACATATTTCTAGTTAATTTGATTAGCATACGTTGAGATTTTGGCTTGGTTGGTCAATGTTTAACTATAGTCCAAGATTAGAATGTTGTTAGGATAAGAGCTATCTTTAAGTTAGTTTGTTGTAATAAGTTTGAGAGGATTTCTCTCAACCACCATGTCTATTTTTAGTTCTTTCAAGAACTATAAAACTATGTAACGCATTGTTGATCAATAGAAAAATTTCACCATTGTTTCTCAGTGTACATCTTCCCTTGGTTATAGTCGTAATTTATTTAAAAGGTCTAAGAAATAAAATATCCAAAAAAAATATTCCCTCAAAGGTTTTACACTAAACTCAAAAGGTTTTGTCCTATTCATTCTAAGATGGATGATCAGGAAACACAACTAGGAGATTGAGCGGCTAGGAAATATAGTCAAAAATATGAAATTCCACAATATATTCCATTAGGATTAAGGTTTTTTGTATTATTCATAGTGAATTTAATGGCTAGGAAGCATAACCAATAGATCTACGACTCAGAAGCTTAATCAATAGACCAAAGAAGGCATACAAAGTGTTTTGTCTTATTCAAAAAGAACCAATGATCAGAATCTATAGTTGGGAGATAAAGCAAATGGGAAGGTGCATTTAGTAGAATAAAAATTCTTCAAAGCTACAACCAAGTCAAAATATTTTATCCTATTCATGCTAAATTGGATGTCCCAAAAATAAAATTGGTATATCCAACGATTAGGAAAGATAATCCATAAATTAAAAAACCCAAGGTTATGTGCCTAAGTGAAATATCCAAGCCTAGTATTAAAATAATTAACCAATTTTTATTCAAATTTTATCTTCCTATGGTCACAAACTTAAATCATGAAAATCAAAAGTTTAAATTCCCTTCCTTATCTATCATTTATTTTCCCATATTTCTTAAAGTTTAAAACATCATTTTTATCCACCCTAAAACCTTATTATCCTACCTAAATAAGCTCATGTCGAATATTACCTACCATATCCTAAGTATTATCATAAAGAATAAATTTTCCCTATGTCCATGCACCCCCTTTCGGATAGACTACGGACAACTTAATAAAATGCAACAGTTGGGAAATGCAGTCGAGAGATCAAGCAGCTAGGAAAGGTAGTCGACAGGGTAAAAATTCCATAACATCTTTCATGAGGATCAAAAGTCTATATTATTCACCAATAAATCCAATGGCTTGGATCTACAATTGGGAGATCAAACAACTAGGACATGCAACTGATGGACCAAAAATTCTTCAAAAAAGTGATTGAGTCAAGGAGATTTGTCTTATTCAGAAATATCAAACAATATAAAAATAGAACTAACAGATCTGATGGTTAGGAAACATAGTCGATGAATCAAAAATTCCCAAGGATATTATCTAATATGATGCTTAAGTTCTATTCACCAAAATGAATAGTTAAAAAGCACAACTGGGAAATCATATGGCTAGCAAGCATAGCTGGTAGAATCAATCTCTCTAAGACACCAATAAATATTTTTTCTTATTCATCAACAATCCCAGTGATCTTGACAACACTATAATCTATTAGAACTGGAAATGTTTTCCAAAAGTCAAAAGCTATTGAAAATTTTGACACCCTCATTCTAGTATTCCAAAATGAATGGCTCATAATCCATATGATAAAATCTACGACAAGGAGAATTTCTCAAAGGTGAAAGAAAATAAAAACAAAGCACACTACCAATAATGATTTTGTAAGCCCTAAAAAATTAGGAGTTCATTTATATTTTTGACTAACAAATGATTTATTTTCATTGTGATAAATCCCACACAATGACAAAGGACCCCTTTTTGATAATAAAAACATGTAGAGAAATCTGATGCACAGGTTATGGACAATACATTTTAGTTATTTGAAAATCATTAGCCATAAAACCATGTGCTCATATCTACCTTTAAAGTGATGGCACATGATTTAAAATTAGATAGGCTAATGATAAAGAAATAATACAATACTTGAGCAATTAATATCATTAAGGATGATAAGGTGGTGGATGTAGGGTGGAAAAAGAGGAAGGTAGTGGTTGGGTATCATCAAAGTTGAGCCATGTGAATAATCCCATCAACTTGCTTAGAATATCTAGACTTCATTGTATCTTATCATATTATAGAAGAATATCTAGAGCTAAAGAGCATTAGACTTAGAATGAGAAGGGTCCTATAACTAGGAGAACATAACTTCCTCTAGTGCTCATGCATTGGTCCCTAAAAATGTGGTCACCCACATTAGAATACTCACTGATGATAGCCCATACCCAGTCACTCCAAAGGAAGACCACCATAAAATGGATGCTCGAATACATATAGTAATATAGGCCTGATAGTTACATCACTGTAGCTCAACAATGGGAAAGGGATAACACTACCATAGAATCTTACAAGTTGTTGGGAGAGAATGAGCAAAAACACCTTGCTTTTCTCAAGGATTTGTTCAAATGGGCTCAAAAATATTGAAATAGACAAAATTTGTACAACAATCGATAGACCAACAACTTGGGTAGATTGACTTACTCCAAATTCTATTTCTTGATAGACCTCATATCTTGGTTGGTTGTAGCCTATGACCCTAACAATATGCAGTTCAAAAAATATGATGGCAAGCCTTTTGTAAAAATTATGCCTAACATATTCAGAAGGATATTCAACTTAGACAAGGCTTTCTTGGTGTTGGATAGAATAGTGTTGAAAAATCAATCCAACCAGGTTTTGTTCACAAACTCCTACCCCAATATTTTTAGGTACGATGTAGAAGTTTCTTATGAAACACCTATTAAAAATAATTTTTGCAACTATGGGCTATGGATTACATTGACATGATCAACATAGCATTAGCCTCACAAGATTTATCCAAAATATCTAAAGTAGTCTATTTAATAATTCAATGCAATAGAAAATATCAAACACACATTTACCGTTGAGAGGATATTATCAGTGAAATAATAGATAAAGAACTAGTAGCACTATACAAAGTAATCAAAGAGGGAACACAGGTAATCCCTCAATTAATGCATTACTCCATCCAAATTCATTTACTTATAGGGTATCTAGAAAGGAGCAAAATTAAGGATCTAGGAGTACCAAAATCACCTGATGTGCAAGAAAAATTACAATGGATTCATGAGGAAGGGTCCACTCATGCCCAATTCTTAGGAAGATTCTCATCCTTGGTCCATGAGTACCTTTGTGGCTTTTCTCCTTGTAGAATGGGTAAATGGGTTGTACAATATTTTCATGAAAACAATGGAGAAATTATCTTCATTACTTAAAATATCACCTACATCAAACTATATGGGGCCAATATTCCTCCCAAAATGCTCCCATCATATTTCCCTCTCTCCATAATTGCCTTAGAAATTGTCAGACAAATTGCAGACAAGGTTAAAATAAGGATTGGTAAGAAAGCGATAAAAGTTAATTAGTTTAATGTCTCCTGTAATATTGGCACATATATTTTCAAAGTATATCCTAGCTTGTTAAAAGCAATATGAAGAATGGATGGATACAGTTTCCTAGAACTCATTTGGAGAGCGTATGACCTCCATGTCTATTATCATGAAACTATAGATGGTATGAAATATGCCTAGGTTATTCATAGGCCTGAAACATTTTAATATATCATATAGATAGCTATTAGAGAAATATAAATCCTTAAAATATGTTTGGGATAAATCTGGAATTAAGAAATGTGACCATACTCAAATTGAATTTCTTGGATATTATCCCGCTGACCTAATATTATTAAGAAGAAATTTAGGTAAGACTTATGCACCCAAAATAATTTTAAGATCCAATATTGGAAGCTATCAAAATTGATGCTCAACAAGTAGATATCTTCATGGATATTGTGAATTTAGCTAAAGCAATAGTTGGGGTGGTTCAACTAGCTTTGACTAGTTTAGAGAGCATTTCAACTTCTCCTAAAGTGAGACCTCCTGAGCCAACGTCTATTGAAGTTAGACCCCTTGAAGAAAGACCAAAAAATAAAGGTATATAAGTTACCTCTACTTCTCATCAAGAATAGTCCATTGTTCAAGTATCCATCAAGAGCTAAATTTCTTAAGAAAACAAACTCAGATTTGTAATACAAAGGCCATATATTATGCCTAAGGCCATGATAATAGACAATAAATAGAGAAAAGTATCATATTTAGTACAAAAGAAGATTTAAAAAGCTAGAGGATTGACCACCCTCCTTAGAGAACATCAAGTAAGCATACCCAGTCCTTCTAAATCTCCAAAACATGAGAAGGTAGGAATTGAAGCTAGCCCTACTGCAAGGAGTATAAAGAGCATCAGTCTAGTTAAAACAAAATAAGTAATATCCTCTATGATTTTTATGAGCAAAAATTGCATGTTATGGATGAAGGAAAATATCCAATGAGAATCCAATGCATAAAGAAAAATACAATAGCTCAAACTCCAATAGTAGAGGTCATCATCCCCACACCTTGATTATAGGAAATAAAAATAAACCCAAAAATAGGGGAAATGTGTGTTATAGGAGACATAGAAGACACACTAAAATCAAGAAAATAGCTAAATATTACAACATCAAGATTTCTTCTTAAACAAAATAAAGAACTTCAATCTAAACTAGAGGAACTCAAGGCCTAAACATTAGTTCCTCAAGTGGTCACTCAATAGGTAGAACCCTAGATCATCATCAATATCATTGATTGTTTATTTTATATCACCAAATATAAGAGAGAAATGCTCAATAAAATACAAGACAAGATAGAAAGTTTGAAGGAGATATTTCATAATCTTAAAATAATTAGAGGCTCTATAAAAATCATGAAGCACCTTTTGGAACAAATAGAGAGTAGGGTAAGCACAATATATCCCATATTCTAAAAGTTTGAAAAATATTATGAAGAAATGAATGTAGAACAAGTGATCTTGGGATATGGCACAACCATGGAGTGCACTAAAGAATTCATCAAGATATTAATGTTCATAAGGGATAGGATTGGGTGGCACAACTGGGTCAAAGAAGCAATAACATGTGAGAGTGAAATTAATGATGAGTCGGATGAAGTGGGATTATCCATTGAAGAATATTTTTAGGTGGCTAATGTTAAAGATCTCATTGTAAATAGAATTCAAGATATTAATTGTGACCCAAATGATGATTCAAAACTAGCCAAAAAGATAGTTTTTTTGATAGAAATAGTTAACTACCTATGCAATTTTTTCAAGAGAGTAAAAAGGTTTTAGAGACCCTAACAGTTAAAATATTACAAGATTTAAATATGTTAAAGTTTACTAGAACTTTTTATGATGAGGCATGGGATCTCATCTACATAATAATAAAGTACATTCATATAGAGGAGAAAAATAAGAAGTGTTTCAAGATAGAAAATATCAAAATGTATACTAAAATGCTTAAATTTTTTGAGACAAAGACTATTGAAAAAGGATAAAGTTCTAAAAAAGATAAAATAAATTCAACCAAGATACTACAAAGCCCACCATAGAAGAATATAAAGGGGTAGAAGAAAATCCTAAGACCCAAGGGCATGCCAACCATAGAGTCTAAACACCACATAGTTGTATTCTATTTTGAGGATCTAAGATCTTAGAGCAGCCAAGTACCTATTTTTAAATAAATAGCTCAAGAATACTATAATTGTGTTGTAGCACACCCAACCAATCAAGGGTAAATAATGATGACAAATGGAGGGCTCAAATGAGGGTAGTTGTTATAGAAACAAGATATCTTGAGGTTATAATATGGGCATCTACAACCAAGATGAGAATCATGTTTTACACTCTTGAGGTATACTAAGAGTACCCTTGTCTTGTTAGTTGTATTTCCTTGTGTCTTGTCTTCTATTCCTCATTCTTCCCATTGATTTTGCAGGTCTTGTTTAGGATAACCAGCAAGCTGAGATCATTTGTAGTGATTGGATTGAAATATTGGAAATTCTTTATCAATATTATTAATGAATAATGGAGTTCCTCTATTACATTATTTAAACAGATAAATCCTTTGTATTTGTTCAATGATATTTGAGCATTTAGCCAGTGTAGACACTAAAATATAGCCACTTGTCCTCCATCCATGCTTTCTTGCCATCCATTTGTCCACCATACCTATTTCCCATCATTTATAACCATTATTCATATTTATTTTATATATATTTAAATATAATATTTTATATTACATTTTAATATATATTTAATAAATATATTTATAAAGTGGATTATTGCTAGCCATATGATCTCATATAATATCATATGTCCATTTACCTTAATCCATGCCACATCCTAGATTTATTATCCACCCTTAGATATGATTTAATCTCAACCACATGATTAAGTGTCGTTGAAACCCTAAAGTATGCCCTAAGTTGGACTATTAATATGAGTCATTTTAAGACTCAACCCATGAATTATTGAAGGCTAAAATCAGAATATTTGGAAGTTCCCTAGAGATCTAATTGAGCCTTTAGTGCCCTAACACTATATTTACCCTAATCCATTCACCATTCCTCCATTGCCTCGCTCATCGTAATCACTGCCACATTCCTTGCCCTCATTAGATCTACTTTTATAGATCTAATATAACCTATCGAGAACCCTGCTATGCTTTGCAAAACTCTCAAGCACCCTACTACTCTTCGTAGACCTCAAAAATGCACTTTCACTCTCTGTAGATATCTTGAGCATCTTGCTACATTCCAAAAACATCCTGAGCATCCTATTGCACTCCAAGATAACCCACAGGTATTTTAGAGCCCTATTCTGACATCAAGAAAGATCCCTAGGTGTTTCTAGGGCATACTCTCACCATTTACCTACAAAAAATCCATCCAATCAGTAAACATTAAGCAAGAGTATGGTAAATCTATTTATTTTGTTATATTTCATATTATCTTATTCTATTCACATTCACATTGCTATAACTAGGGTTTTATGTTATGATTTTTTAGGGCTCACACTATGGAGCCCTCATTTATTATTACTGATTCTTTTGTTTCTTTGTATGTAGGTTTTGACAGTACATCAGAAGCATTGGATATATGCTTAAGGTAGAGTGTCTCGATATCAGATACGCAAAAGCCCACTCAACCTTGTTGGGAGCAAAAATGCAATTAAAGACACCACTATTTATTTGTGGCTAGGGTTTTAGATAACCCTAGAAAAGTTTGTAATATTGTATCAAGGGATTATTGGATGCACTATTATAACAACAAAGTTTCTCATCTACCCTCTTTATTAATATAAATTCCATTTTGTTGTGCAATATTTGATTCACTTGGGTTCTATTTTATTTAGCATTGTTTGGCGTCACATTTTAGCTCTTAAAATGGTGATCATAGTGGGACCCCCTAAGGGTTTCACATTTTTATTTATCTTGCCATCTAACTTACTATTTGTTGTCATATTTTACAGATCTACAAAAGCATGAATCAAGTGTTCTTCACCTGTTAGGATTTTTGAAGACTTATAAAAAGTTGCAAGAAGTGCACAAATGCTCTATGACACTCAAGTATCATCTATAAATGCCTATATTGATTCAAAAAGTGCCCAGGGGCATCTCAGAATCACCCAAGTGTATTTTATAGTGATTTGGAGTAGATACGTAGGCTATCCAGTAAGTCCCTTGTCTAAAATCCAATTTTACTATTTTATGTATTTTGGGTTTACTTTTCTCAAATTTTATGCATAAAATGAACAATCACTAACTAATATACAAAATAATTCATCTTAGTTCACATTTTAGGTTTCTTTTTGCATCCATTCACACATTCTATTTTTTATGTATTCATAGATATAAAGTGTTGCATTCTAATTGCATTTGAATTGACAATTTGCATAAATTAGAACTACATTTTAGGGTTAGAAGTATCTTCTTTTATCTATGTAGGAACATAATTAGGGTGTCAAGAGGATTCCTACCATTGGGTGATTCTAGGTAGAGGGGTGGATGAACCCTTCGACTATTTTGATAGGGGGTCTTAAGCGGTGTACTTCACACCCTTTGAATAAATTGGCATTTTCTTGTTGGATTTTGACATAGATTTATGAAATTAGTTTTTTCTAACATTTTTTTTCCACATTAGTAAATGAAAACCTTAAAATGAAAAAATCACACACAACACATTCCACTTAAAATAGTAGTAATTGGATTTCATCACCAGCCATTGCTTGAGATTTGGTGACAGTGACATTCATCTCCATCTACCAATCTCTACCCATAGAAACCTTAGGTCACCCCTGATCAAACTTATTGGATTTCATCACCAGCGAAAATCTCGTTGCCTCAGCTTCGCCATAGATTTTACCTTTATTTTATTAATTCATATTAGCACATTTGAAACACACAAGATTGAAACCTAAATAAATGAACTCACATTAAAATGAGATAACCAATGAACAAGGTAAGA
Organism: Wollemia nobilis; assembly: GCA_028583015.1. Classification (NCBI taxonomy): domain Eukaryota; kingdom Viridiplantae; phylum Streptophyta; class Pinopsida; order Araucariales; family Araucariaceae; genus Wollemia; species Wollemia nobilis. The sequence continues at coordinate 10,200,517 of JAQPPZ010006909.1, forward strand.
CACATGTGTTAAAACTTAGCATTGGTTGTTTATTTTTGTGGAATTTAAATTGGGTTTTCAGTTTGATGTATAATCTATATTTTGATTTATTTTCTTTATGGTCTTAACACAAAAAAAAGAAGCATTAAATAAAGATAATAAAATGGAACCTTCATACACCTTTCCCACCACTTTTGTGGTAGAATTCTTGAATGTGACATAGGCATATTTGTCTACAAGTCCATCACATTATTTACCCTCCATAGCCATCCATATGGCTATTCCCAAAGAGGATTCAACCTCCCCTACCATTTACCATCACATTACACATATAGACATGGAAAAATTAGAATCTCTCATGAAGTCTTCCAACTATGCCTTAGAGTCCATTTCCAATTCACCCAGACAAGATTCTACTTTACAACAAGAGCCTGTTTATTCCTAACATCCATCCACATTTACCCAGGTGTATACCAACCCTATTTTTGAGGCATCAGTTGCACCTTCTTCTCATATGTAAATTCCCCAACCCTCATGTTCTCCTAGAACTTCATATACCTCCACTTACACCAACCTCTTATATGAAGCACATGTTAATGCTGCTTCACAAATTCTAGCCTCACAAGTTGCTATACCTAGTGTAACTTGTACCCAAATCACATATTTCATACCATATACCTCCATATAATTATCCTTTAATAAATATATTAGTGAGGTGTGGGAACACCTAAAAAAATTTCTTAGACAACATCAAAATTCTCAATAGGAAGTACAGGCAAACCCTAAGCCTTTAAATAACTCTACTCAGACTATCCTTGTTAACCAGGGTCTATCATGGACACCATAGTCTTCTATGGATTCTATCCCTTTTCTCCACCAATCCATACCACTAATCATCCTATTCCCATTGGCTATCCATAACCTTCATCCATCAACCTCATTCCATAATTCCCCATATTTTCATCATCAATCCCCCATGCATCAATTTCCATCAAATTCACCTATCCATCATTACAAATCTCATAAAAACTTAGTCACTCCATAGAATTTCTCCACTCCACCACAAAATCATCAAGTAATTCAAGTCTTTCACATTCCTGAGGAAGACCCTTGAATTAATACCATGCAGAAACAAATAAATCAATTGATACAATTTACTCCTGGTTTTTCAAACCCTAAACCAACCTTACACCAATTGATCAATCAACCAGTTCATCCTTTGGTACCATCACCATCATATCCAACAAATTTCCTCTTCACTTGAAGCTATCCCCCTTACTCATATCTCTCCCCCTTACTCAAATCTCTCCCCCTTTGTCATCAATGGCAAAGGGTCACCTTTGGGGCTTGGGACTAAGAATGAGTCTCTTAGCTTAGTCCCTCCCCCAATGTCCTATGAAGGTGATTTAAAATAGGGTTGGGAGTGAAACCCCCATTAGACACTCATCATAATTAGTGTCTACAATTTCTTTGTCGGGCCTTCTCTTGAGCTCTTTGTCAATGTTTCTGTTCTTGGTACTTTTCTTGTTCTTGTTTTCATCTCTTTTCTTGTCCACACCTTGATCCTTGGACCTGTTTATACCACTGTTTCTATTCTTGTACCTTGGAAGATCAGCTCTACACTGTCTAGCTGTGTGACCTGCATTGTTGCACTTGTATAAAGTAACAACATTATTTCTTTCGGGCATAGCTGTTCTTTGAATCCACCTATTCTGACTAACCCAGTTTCTGTTATTTGCCTTGCAGAAAATTGCCTTGTGCCCGAACTGATTACAAGAGTAACAATACCCTTGAAATAAATTACGGCCCCTGAAATTGTCATTTATCTTCCTTACTTGAGTCATGCACTGTGAAGCCATGTGGCCAAACCCATGACACGCAAAACATCTGCCGTGAAATGTTCTTCTATTTGACCTCTTGGGTCCCGAAAACTTCTTTTTCGTATTCAGAATTTTGTTTTCTGTTTTTGTGCATTTATCACTCATGGACTCTTTCTCTGAAATACTCTCTTCATCAGAACTCTCTTCTTTCTGAAATCTCTTACTTGATTCCCCAACCTATTTTTTGTGTGGTTTAACAAAACCAAGACCTGTTTTATCTGATGGATTTCTTTGACTTTGGATGAGATACTTAACCCTTTTGGAACTATCTTGAAACCTGTACAACTTATCCTTGTAATCTTTATTTTCCTCTTTCATGGCAGCCATTTTCTGTTCTAATTCACTATACTCAAGCATCTTAGATTCTAACTCATTCTTGAGTTCTTGAGTCTTAGCCATAGAGATGTCAAGACTTTCTATGAGTTCATATCTCTCCATACAACATTCATCTAACTTATCCTTGAGTTTAGAATTCTTCTTCCTTTCCTTTTTCAAAACACTAAGAGCATTAGTAAGTTCACATTCAAGATCCTCTATTTGATTGCATTTTGAAATATCAAGGCCTTTTTCAGATTTCTTATCACTAGAGGTGCTACCCTTTTCAAAAACCATACATGCATCTTCCTTATCATTTTTTGAAGCATCCTCATACATACTAGCAACCAATTCATTACTTGTGCAATCATCCTCAAGGTGCCCAAAATTTCCACATCTGAAACATTTCATGATAATGAATTTATGTTTCGGTTCTTCCTCTTTTTTTGAAATGAACAACATCTCATTTTCATCATCACTAGAAGAACTTTCACTATCACTGTTAGAACACTTGCTTTTTCCAGATAGAAGCTCTTATTGTTCTTGTGTGAATACCTTTTTCCTTGATTATTGTGCTCATATTTGTTCTTTCTGTAATACCTGTGCTTTTCAAAATCCTTGCTCTTAACATCCTGTATATCTTCATTGCTTTCATTCTTGGAAATAGTACAGTCAGTTGCATAATGACCAAACTTTCCATAGTAGAAACATCTTATGTTTTTCTTGCTTTTGTGTTTTCTAGAGAACTTGCCTTTCTTGCTGTAATATGCCTCTTCATCACTATAAGACTCATCACTCTCTTGAATCTGTTTGCCCTTTGATTTCTTGGTAGCTTTGAAAGCTGCCTCTTTCTTGACATCAACTTTCACTTGAGTTCTCAGCTCAAATGTTGCGAGAATACTATGGAGTTCATCCTTTTTCAATTTATCTAAATCTTTAGCTTCCTTAATGGCAGAAATATTTTCACTAAATCTATTAGGAAGAGATCTTAAAATCTTATCACACACATCATTTTCAGCAAGTTCAAGACCTAAGTCTTTCATAGAATTAACAACTTCATCCATACGGAGCATGTAGTCACTAATATTTTCATCATAATTCATCTTGAGTTGTTCAAATATACCTTTGAAGTGTCTCAACTTGGCCTTTTGAACATTTGCATCACCTGTATGAACAACCTGCAATTGTTTCCACATTTCACTAGCTATCTTGCAGTGAATAACTTTGGTAAGATCAGCCTTTTGTAAACCCTTCAGGATTGCATTCATGGCTTTAGAGTTGTTGTGATGTAGGAACTTGTATTCTTTAGTATAAGGACCATTTGCAGGAATGGTTTACCCATCTTCAATAACTTCCCATACCTCATTACCAAGAGCCATTAGATAGACTTTCATTCTTGCACTCCACAGACCAAAATATGATCCATCAAGAATATGTGCTGCATTGCCACCTGAAAAATCCATTGTGTTCTTAACCAGTTCTTCCTTCTAGCTGTAAAAACTTTTCGAAGGAACCTTGCTCTGATACCAATTGAAGAACACAAGCTTATACTGAGAGGGGGGGGGTGAACAGTATAAGACTACTTTTAATTTTTTCTTTCAAAACAACTTTCAAATCAATATTATGTAGAATAAATATAGCAGCAACAACAGCAGTAATCAAAATAATACACAAAACACTATCCACAAAGTGACATAGCAATTTACATGGTTCACCCAAGGTGGGCTACTCCACGGATAAAAATTTCCTCTAAAAGTTATATCAAAGTCCTCTGGGAATCCTTCCCAATTACAATGTTTATGAGCCTCGGCTCAAAGGAGATACCTTCCCCTAATTTTTCTTTGGCTGGTGATCCTATAGAAGACCTCTACCTCCTCTACCCTTAGCAAGTGGAACTCTATCCATAGAAGACACCTGTCTTCCCTGCTCTAACTGGAGATCTCTGTCCTCAACTCTATCACCACAAAACTGATCCTCGAATATGCACTTAACATAGTCCTTCAGTCTAACACATATGTCCTCTATCTGATCTGCACCAAACATAGTCCTTTGGTCTGGCACAGGTCTGTCCTCTTCTGCCTCAATATTTGTCCTCAATATGGTCCTCAAAATAGGTTAAATAAAAATGGTTCACAAGATTTCAAAATGCTTGCTCAATGCTATCCCTAAGTCTTCACTGTTCTGTCACAGCTATATTAGATGAAACCAACTTTCGCACAGACTGTGCAAACACAGCAGCACTTAACTCTTGGCAATCGATCTTCTTGAAATGCGCTCTGTCTGCAAAGGTCACAACACCAACAACTTCTGCTCCTTTGCGCACTTCGATCGATTCGACATGACTGCTCTTTGCGCATCGTGGACTTAACTTGCACAATTTTGATACATACTCTTCACAACTACAGTAGCATAGTCTTCGCACTCTCTGCTTAAACACAGTAGCATAGTTTTTGCATACTTCGTGCAAACACAGCAGTCGATCAAACTTCCACTTATGCACCTTTGCGATCAAACTTCTCCCCGCACTCTATCTGCACAAATTGCACTTCGAACGCACACTTCGATCGATCAAAAGCTCTTCAAGAAGCCCTCCTTTTATACTCACAATCTCAAGATTGAAATCTTGGTCTTAGTCGGCGGTTTTATCCTTCAACCACGTTAGCTGCAAAACCCTGTGTTGCATTGGCCTAGATTTAACTCTGTCAGCTTCATTGCCTCCATGAAGATTCTGGCACAAAACTTCAACATGTCACGATATCGCGACACCTTTGCCTGTCGTACACCTTCTATGGCTTGCTGTCATGAAATCATGACACTTTTGCTTTTGTTTGCCTTGTCAACATGCTTATCACGAAATCGTGACACTTCTAACTTTTGCTGATGTCATCTTCACTCTTGTCACGAAATCGTGACCCTTTTTGCTTCTTCAACCTTATCTCGGATTGCACCAGCGAAAATGAAACATGTCGCAAAATCACGACGCTTCATCGCTGCCTTAAGCTCTTTTTTGCCATATGCCCACGAAACTGGAACATGTCATGAAATCATGATGCTTTGGCCTTTGAGCTCTTCCTTCTTCAATTTTTCATGAAATCATGACGCTTGTTCTGTTTAAGACTTGCTAACTATTTCTGTCATGAAATCATGACACTTTCTCCAACTGCAAGCTGCCAACTCAACCTGTTGCGAAATCGTGACACTTTTTGCATCCGTACAACTTCTTTGAAACCTATTGTGAAATCATGATGCTTTCAGCTTTTGAAAGCTTTCTCTACTGCCTGTCACAAAATCGTGACACTTCCTGCAACTCAATACTACCAACTCAACTTGTCACGAAATCGTGACAGTTTTGCTTGCTTCGTCTCTGCCTTCCAGCATGTCAAGAAATCGTGACAGTTTTGCCAAAACTTTCTCTTTCTTCAAACATGTTGCAAAATCATAGTTTTTCTTGCTTCGTCTTTGCCTTCTAGCATGTCATGAAATCACGACAGTTTTTCCAGAACTTTCTCTCTCCTCAAACATGTCGCGAAATCGCTATAGTTTTTCCAGCCGCCTGCAAACTTTTTCTAACTTAACTTTTTCTTGATCTTTTGCAACTGGGCTACTCTAATTTTCTTGGAGTCTTACTGACTAGCTGAAACATTCATCAAAACACATTCTTTGACATAAAAACAAATTGCTTCAAGAAATCCTTGACATCAAAGACAACAACTACCAAGAACTCCTTGACATCAATGACAACAACTATTCTTGAGCAAAGGCAATGTACTCAAGGTACCCAAAATTGCCAACAACCCTAAACCAACCTTACGCCAATTGATCAATAAACCAGTTCATCCTTTGGTACCATCACCGTCATATCCAACAGATTTCACGATACCTAAGTTTGAAAAATTTAAGGAAACTAAGGATCCCAAAGAACATGTGAGCACTATTGTACATGCATGCTTTAGAATTCAAAATGAAAATGCTCTCATGCTTTGAAATTTTCCTCAAACATTAGGAAGAGAAGCCATAGAATGGTATAATAAATTACCAATCTATAGTATTTATATTTTTTAGCAATTTATTGATCAATTCTTTGAGTGTTTCATCTTAAATGTTAAAAAGAAGATCTCATTGTTTCATATCTATGCTTTGATACAACATGATGATGAATCTATCTATGATTTCAAAAACCATTAGAGGGTTGTCATCACTAAATTGCCATTCACCCTACCAATATATGTGAAATGGGTAGAAAATAACATTTGATAATTTAACACAAAACACAATGATGCATTAAACAAAGAAACTGTAATTTCATTGATATTAAGAGATACGTGTTACAAGAGGGACATGATGCCCTTTATCCATTTATTTTCCTAACAATGTTACAATCAATTTGATGTCTTCTTCAATCGTCCCTCAGTGTAGGTGGGCTTCTTTGTATGTGGGCCACCATCGGGTTGTTGTTTGTTTGATGTTGTTCTTCCTCTTCAGATTTGCTAAGTAACCTATGAAGAACCTGCAAAAGGGGGTCAGTATGATGGGGGGCTTGCCTTAGTCAGGCCCCATATTTAGGAAGATGAAATGACTGTAAAAACATGATAAAAATTGGAATAAAATATGCAAAAGCTGATAATATCATGAAACAGAGCTTACCTCCCAAATCTGGGATGATTTGGGGCCTGTAGACCCAATTCGCCACCCGGGGGGCGAACTGAGGCCGGATTCATGGGGCAAGGGGTGATCTGAGCTGTAAGGCCTCTTTTGCAAAATCCCTCTAGTGGATCGATTCCTAGGCAGCTGGGGTGCCTTTGTGTGCTATTGAAATCTAACTATGTGCACTAAAAATGGATGTTCAATGTTCACTTTCCATTTCTGTAGAGTTTTTGTGCTTTGTTGAATTTGGGAGAGAGAGGTAATTAGGGGTTTAGGACCCACTATTTATAGGCAAATGCAAGGTGCAAGGGGGTTAGATAGACTAAACCTAGGTTTGATTCTGACTAGGGTTAGGTTAGGAAATGCAATGTGGCAACATCACATTCCTTATGGGAAATATTCCATCCTCACACATGTGTGAGGATGGATTAGGGCTAATCTTGATTAGGAGGTCTTAAGTCAATTTAGGACATGATTAAAGAAATATCCTAAAAAACCCTAATTTCACACATGTGGGAGGATGTAATTAGTGTTAATCAAGATTAAGGGTTCTTTTAATCAATTTTGCCCTAAAAAGGTGACTTAAGTGAAGTCAACATTAAATTAGATTTTAGGTATTGACTTGTTAATTGTTTTGGTCAACTAATACCCCGTGGGGGCCTCAATTGAGTGCAAATAGGTTGTCAGAGGATATCCCAGTGCATGGGATGTGATTTTGAAGGCTTATGAGGGTTTAGGACCTGAAAGCCGATGGAGTGGTATATGGAAGTCTACATATTGCTATGGCAAACTATGGCAATCTACGCATTACTACGCATGACTATACATGACTACGCATGACTATGATAGCCTACAATAGCCTAGGGATGTCTAGAATCACCTATGGATACATATAAATAGTAATGTGTGACTTTTGGGTGTCTACATTTACCCTTTTTGTACTATATTGTGTAGAACATAGTTTAATACAAAAATGTGAAGGGTTTGTGCAGAAGGAAAAGGGATAGAAGGGGAATGGAATCCAATCAAAGAGTATGTAGCCACTCGAAGCATGACCATACAAAATTAATTGGGGATCCAGGGGAAAGAAGAGAAGAAGAAAAGGAGAAGAGGAAAGAAATAAAAACAATGTTGAAAAAAGAAATGGATGAATGTGGATGCAATGATGTGATTTTGTTGAGTCCGTATGACATTCACGATGCCATACCAGTTGCTTGAGAATGACAACTTTTGACTACTTTTCTTTTGCGACCAGATCAACGTGGTCCAAAAGTATGATTAGGACAAAATCCTAACTAAATATTTGTTGTTGATTGATTTATGAGAACATGGTGACAAGTGTCAAACCATTTGAACTAAGTTGACATTTAGCTTATTCAAACGTGTCATTCATGATGTTCCATGAATGCTAGATATAAATACTCTAAATGTTGCACTAGGATCATGCCAAATGTATCATCCATTATGTACTCGACGTACAAGAATGCTAGATTGACTTCTCCATTATCACGCATAGCTCTCCTGATGTAACCCATGTCTGATTGTGATTGAGATTATTTCGTATGATAATCTTCAGCAAAAAAATTTGTAGACAAATGTGCTAACCATGCTTTTGGATTTTTGATGTTGTGGTTGCATGCAAAGCTGACTTTGGATATGAATACCCCCTCAAACGAGGAATCAGCAATGAGGTGAATGAAGTGTGGTGAATTGGTGATGCAACGATTGATAAGATACCAATGCATGATGAATATGATTGCAAATGAAGTTAAAAGACAAGTTTGGAAGGTTCCTAGGGTTTTAGGGGACATGTGCCTACTTTCCTAGGGTTTTGGGTGCATTTTGGGGTGTTTTGGTTGAGTTCGCCACCCGAGGGTGATTTTGACCTAAATCACCACCCGGGGGTGAATTGGGTTTCAGTTCACCCCTCGAGGGGTGAATCGGTGATTAAGGTATATTTAAGCCCTGATTTGCATGGAATGGGCTCATTTTGATGGTGCACAACATTATAAGAGTGACGATGATGAGGGGATGCAAGGCGGCTGGTAGCAGGCACGGGGACCCATCGGTAAGTGATATTTTGCTTTGTTTTGATTTTGTTTTATTTTTTTGGAGAAATGTGAATGAGGGGGGAGGTTTTCGTCCCGATTTAAAAATTTTCATAATTTTTAATTAAAATTTGAAAACATAGTGATAAACGAGCCAAATGGGTACCCAAAAATATGATCAATTTTTGAATTGGACTTGTTTTATCACCAATTTGATCGGGTAATGGGTAGAGTAGGTGTGAAGTTTGACCATCAATTTTTGAAGTAATGGTGTACTGACATTGACATGTTTTTGTATTTTGTCTGCTAAAGTAGGAAATGGGTATCCCATTATGTGACTATTTTATTTTTTTGTTTTCGTTTGGTATGATTTCTGAATATGTCACTTTTAAGTGTAATTTATCAAACCTAGGCTGTTAGATTTGTCATGTTAGAGGTAGAATTTTTGGAAACCGATGAAACTTTCACCATAGAAGGGCAAAATGGGTGTCCAAAAATGTTGTTTGTTTTGGTGAATGTCTTCATTTGGCCTACCTTTGATTTGTGTGCCAAGGTGTAGATGATGTTAGACTGAAAATGAGCTATAGGGAGCCTGATTTAGATTGTATTCAACATCTGTTTGAACTTTCACCGCTAAGTGGGCAAATGGGTATCCAAAAATATGACTATTATTTTTGAATTATGTCTGCTGATGTGTGTTCAGTTTTGGTGTATTTATGATAGAGTTGACTTTTAGATCTGTGTAGATTGGTATGTTGTTTTTGAATTTTGTCGACACATTTACCGCTAAGTGGGCAAATGGGTATCCAAAAATAATATTTGTTTTTGTAGATGTTGTTGTTTGGCTTATGTTTGATTTACGTGCCACTTTAATAGGTAGTTGTAAATTTGAACTAAGCTGTTGGGAGTCCAAATTATGTTGTTTGTCACGTCAGTTTGAACTTTTGCCATGAAATGACAAAATGGGTATCCAAATGTGTGACTGTTATGTCGATATGTTTTGTCATGTGTTTTATGCATTGTTTTGCTTTGAAGTGTGTGTCAAATTAAATAGGTTTAATTTGAAAATTATGATTGATGCAGTTTTATTTGATTGGATTGTTATGTGGATTATTGATGTGTGTTTTATTGTGTTTTGGACAGGTGAAGGTGCTTGAACCCCGTCATCGGGTGAGGAAGTTTAAGGAGGGTTTTGAGGAGCTGATGAAGACTGAAGATGAGTTGTCTTGGTTGGATGACATACATTTTTGAGGTGTATGGGAATGTAAGAGCATCCATACAAATAGAGCATACATGTCTGCATTGTGTGAGTGGTGGGATGCCGATCGAAACACCTTTCATTTTCCTACTGGGGAAATGACCATTACACTAGAGGATGTGTATCGGATATACAGACTACCGATTGAGGGTGTTCCTGTGAGAGCAATCATAGATGAGAGGAAGGATGTTATGTTGGAGAGATTCTTTGGGGCTGATTGGAGGGCCATAGATATCTCGAAGATGGATTACGAGTGGTTGTGGGTACAAGATAAGATATCGGATCGGTAGTGCATGGCTATGATGATGATCTCCACGTATGCTCTACCTGATAGTTTTGGGGTGTTGTTTACCTAGAATATGTTGGATGTAGTGAGTGACCTGGTGGAGAGGAAGGTTGTATTTGCATGGGCACCTGCACTATTGGCCCAAGTTTATCGAGAGTTGTTCAATGCTGTGCGGGGTAGGAGGACAGGACTGAGTGTGATTCCCTTGTTGCAGGTATGGGCATGGGAGCACATAGCGATTGAGAGGCCATATTTATTACCTCACCCTGTACATGTGGAGGGTAGTGAGCATTTACCCTATGCTTTGAGATGGAGTATAGTGGCAGAGTAGGGGATTAAGAGACCACATGAGGGTGATCCACTATTATGGAGGGATAAGTTTGGAGGCCTGACTCCTGGTGATATTATATGGAGGCCCTGGTTGGGTGGGGTGAGTTGGGATGAGGACGATGAGTAGCTATAGGCCATCCAATATGGTAGATGGTTGGTGGGGTGGTACACTCGATAGACTGAGTACTTTTAGTTTGATAGAGTGAGGTGATAGTTTGGATTATGGTAGGATGTTCTAGGGGCTCCTATAATTTACTATAGGTGATAGGGAGATAGAGGGGATCATCCTATGGTGTTGCCTTGGGTTGGGGAGAGGGATCCTCCTATGGATATCCTAGCTATGGAGGATGTGGGGATGACTCCGGAGTTTGATGCATGGTGGGCATGGCAGATTTGGGAGCCTAGGAGAGGTGTAGTTGATCGATGGGTGGCACCTACTATTGGGGCACCTCCACCAGAGAGGAGAGCTAGTAGGGGAACTCAAGCTAGGGTAGAGGGTGTGGTTGGTGATGAGGAGGAGGTTCCTCTATGATGATCATGGCATCACTTGGGTGGTGGAGAGAGCACCCAAGATGTGAGGGTGGAGGAGGTGCATGTAGATGTAGATATTGATATGGGATAGGTTGTTGGAGCCAAGGCTGAGGGAGGTGAGGTGGTCGGTATAGGTGGTATGGATGATACCATTGATGTTGGTGTTTTTTCTGGGATGGCCCAATAGATTCCTATTGATCTAGTGGAGAGGCAGGGTGCAGAGGAGGAGGTACAAGGATTGCATGATAGAGTGTAGTAGTTGGAGGCTGAGATGGTGGAGATGAGGGTTGCTATGGCTAGGTAGGAGTAGATGATTGACCATTTGACTAGTTAGTTAGTAGTTGAGTCTACTAAGAAGATGATGTGTGAGACTACTCTATTGGTGCATGGGATTCCTCTCCTTGACTATGATCGAGTGGTGTCATAGTCTAGGTCATGATCATGAGTGTGGGCACCATCACGTCAGAGCCAGCGTAGTGCTACTATGGTGGGATAGATTGGTGTTAGGGCTGAGGTGCAGGATCAGCCTACTATGGATCTAATTCTAGAGTTTAAGGTGGAGTCGAGCCGAGCTGTGGAGATGTGAGCTAGCCATGAGGGCTACGAGGAGACTCCTGGTGGGAGTTAGGATATTCCTATGTTGATTGTAGCCTATGGGTATTTTGATTGCTAGATGATGATGGGCATGGTCCTAGATTGTAGCCTTTGAGCATTTTGTATTGACATTATATATATATATATATATATATATATATATATATATATATATATATATATATATATATATATTTTATTTCGACTATTATATATACATGTGTCATTTTGATGGTTTGAAATGTGTTCTTGTTTATGTTTGCATAGATTAGCATAGTATAATTTGTAGGTATGTATGATAAGTAGATATACATGTGTGAATGGTTTAGATCTATTATCATTCTATGATATGAATTAATTGTAGAATAGTATGATGATTGTATTTTGAATGTAGTATGAAGTGATATCAGATGTGATTTTGTAATGAATGCATGTAGAGTAAATGTAATGTTGTGATTCAATTTTTGAAATGCATGTAGCATGGATGGAATAATGTAATGTGATTTGTGAGATGCATGTAGTATGAATGCAATGCTATAATGTGTATGAAATGTATATGGCATAGATGCATGGATGCATGTATGAATGTACTGAAATGCACCAAGGAAGCACTTGTATCATGGCATTTACCTGTATGGATGTGATCCATTCCTTGATTTCAGGGATGGTGGATAATGTAAGGCATGTGTAATTGTTTTGAACAACATAGTTGTGACAATCAAATCTCAAACCCTTAGCTATACAAGTGTTTGTGGCAACTTATAACATAATCGGGCTGGTTCAAAGTCTATCTTGGACTTATGTGTGTGAATGTGTAAGGTTCATTTATCCATTTTGAGGGAGGTAGGATTAACCCATTGTAGACGCTACCGAACTAGCTAGCTCATCCATCCACAATAGTGATCTATACAAAAGTGAGATGCTAATGTTACAGATGTGTTGCCACCTGTAAGACTATTCCATTGGTAGGCAGGCTCTTGGAGCCTATTGCTAGCGATGGAAATCATCCCATGGTGTTATGTTGAACCTAAGGACCAAAGGCGATAAGCATAACATTGGTGATATCAAGAGGCGTTGCCTTTTGTTTTCTGCCCCTCATCTAGTGTTGACCTATTTGTGTGGTAGTGCTCTTTTATTTTCTTTTATTTTTATTTTTTATTCTCATGGTGCTCTTTTTGTATGGGCGATGAAGTTTGTTTTCTACCCAATCATTTATTTTTGCTTATGCTTGATCCCTTTGTTTATCCCTAGGTCGTATGTTGACCATGCAAGTGATAGGATGAGCAGGGGATACCATTCGCTAGATGGCGATATCTACTCAAGATGTCCTCTTTCCTAGGCTCAAAATTTTTAATGTGTAACCTATTGTGAGCAGTTCATGAGAGAAGTTGAACCAGCCTAAAGGACCATAAGAAGAATGTACAAGACTCGGTAGCTAAGGGTGACACTGGATTGCCTGAACTATAGAGTGGTCAAAATCAAACATGACACCTATGTATACCCTGATCCTGAAAAGGGGGAATGGACATCCAGGTGGTGATGCTAACAAGTGCATTTATTACTCCTACTGAGGCGCATTTTGGGGAAGAATGTACAAACATGAATTAAAAGTTTAAATATAAAGCATATGAATATGTGCAATGGATGTAAATGTAAATGATGCAAGTGGGGGAATGCAATATCTACAAGAGGAAAGTTATGCTGTGTAGAAGGAGAATTTTAGAAGAACCTATTTACAGATGAGTAAAGTGTGTAATGATGACAAAAAGTGTGATGCTATGATCATGGTTTCCCCAACATGTGGGGTGTGTGTGTGTAGTAGATGTATAAGCTATGAGTTGGACAGATGTATGTAATAGTTGTCTAGAGAAGAAATATGTAAGAGTGGAATGTACAGATGGAAGAAGTGAGAAGAAATAGACTTTGGTAACCAATCAAGGCAAGGGGATTACCAAAAGCCAACGAAGATAGGAGAGAAGAAATGAGTCAATGTAGGAAGAAAATAGAAGAAATAAGATAGAAGAAGGGAAGTAATTTGAGACTATTATCGAGTGAAGTGGCATGGATCCGGGTGGGAGTGGGATGGTGAAGTGATGATATGGTTGGGATTGTGGCTGGAGCTATAGTTGGAAATGTTATGAATATAGTGGGTGGGTGCTGTCAGGGTGCTACGAGGTGGCAAGGTCCTGGGAGTGGTGCGACATGGAGGACTGACAAGTTGGCTAAATGGGAGGGAATGCTTTGGTGATGGGGTATGCTCATCATGCAACATGTTGTGCACCAGGGTTTCGAATGATCTGCACTCTTCAATATCATGACCTGGTTGGTGATGGTAAATGCAAAATTGATTCTCATTGTAGTTGCATGGTTTGGGGTGTGAGGGATCAATGGGCCGAATCTTGGGTAGGTCAATAAGGCCCTGATGCATGAGATGGTAAAACATTTTGGATAGCGATGTGTGTGGAATAGGCATAGGATAAATGTATGGGTCTATTGGAGGTGAGTGGGGCCTGGGTGAAGGGTGATCCGATAATGGAGGCATGGGTCTGGGATCTGGCATGGGTCGAGTCCGAGGTCGAAGGAGGGATCTATGTGGTGGTGAGGATGGATGGGTCGTGGGAGACTACCATGGGTGAACATGGCAATGGTAGTGGCTCATCTGTAGCTCTAGAGCCTCTACGTGGGAGAAGAGATGTTGTATCTCATGATGTTATGGTGATAGTGTTGGTGAAGGTGGTGATCGAGACCTTGATGTGAGTGGTGTGGCCTGATAGGCATGGGATAGTGGGTGAGGTCTCGATGATGATGGGGAAGAATGAAAAGGTCTCAGGGATTGGAGAGCTTGTCAAAAAGACAAGCCTCATAGAGGGGAAGGTGGCATCTTGAGGATCGATGGCATAGGTGATGGCTCTAAGCGGTGGCATGAATGGGAAGGGGGCATGTTTGCATGACCAGCTTGAGTAGCTTGGGGGGCTTGCAAAGCTTGGGAGTAGGTGGACTCACCATTGGGTAGCGGGGTGGGTAGGCATGATGGATGAGCCGGATGATGGGTGTATCCTCTATTAGGAGGATGATAATCTCCTAGAGGGTGAAGGGGATGATTTGTTGGTGAATAGCGATGTCTGAGATCATCGGACGGATGGGAGGGCGACCCTTGTTCTTGGGGTTGGGTGGATTCCTATTTTTCATCAAAAGAGGACAAGGTGACCTGGCTATCTCCAGAGCGTGGTGAATAGGATGGACCTCACTGGTGAGGGGAATGGCATCGAGGTGAGGTATGATGGCCTGAATGGGATGAATGCGGAGAGCGCCTGGTATGAAGGGTGGCTGGTGGTCGAGCTAGATCAGCCGATGTAATGGGTGTCTATTGTGGCTATGGATGGTCCTGCATGGTGGTGAGTGAGGATGTTGTAGTACTCTCCTACTGATGATGTGGATCCTGCAAAAGGAAAAACAAATACCTATAGCATAAAAATGACATAAAGATGAAAATACATGTATAGTGAAATAATAAAGTAAAGTAATAGATCTACACGGTGATGTGCTTAGTGATTTATTACTAGTACTATGTGGCACTCATGATGGTGAATGTGCTTGTGCATCATGCATTGAATGCACGAAGGTGTAAGATGTTGATAGGTTCAGGGTCATTAAGGCCTTCAATATTGGCCAGACGATATGCTCCTGAGCCATATTTGTGTGTGATAATGAATGGGCCCAACTAGTTTGGGGTGAATTTATCATGCTGTTGGCGAGGTTGACTTGTGATTTGTTGGTTCTCTTTGAGAACCAGGTCACCAATTTTGAACTCATGCTGATGCACCTTACTATTGTAGGCATGGCGAAGGTGATCTTGATAGACTCATGTGTGCTCGATGGCATGGATGCGACGTTCATCGAGGAGTGTTAATTGATCTAGACGAGCTTGGTGAGCGGTGTCATCGTCAATGAAATCCTTCATAGATATCCTTAAGGAGGGTATCTCAAGCTCAAGGGGCATGATAGCTTCTGCCCCATATACAAGTGAAAAAGGTGTTGCCCCAGTAGGGGTACGAATGCTGGTACGATATGCCCACAATGCTAGGGGTATTTGATTATGCCAGTCCCGGTGAGACTCTACTATAGTTTTACGGAGAATGGAGCAGATGGTTTTGTTCGTGGCTTCTGCCTGGCCATTTCCTTGAGGGTAATATGGGGTTGAAAAGCTATGGTGTATGTGAAATCTGTCACATAGGGCTCGGATAGTCTTGTTTTTAAAGGATTTCCCATTATCAAAAATGATTTGGGAGGGAATTCCAAAGCGGCATATGATATGCTCTGTGATGAATGCTGCAATTTTGGCTCCTGTAGTTTGAACCAGTGGGATGGCTTTGACCCACTTGGTAAAATATTCTGTTGTTGTGATGATAAATTTATGATTGCTAGAGGAGGCAGGTGTAATTTGTCCAATTAGATCTAGGCCCCATTGGGAAAAGGGCCACATGGACTGGATTGGTTGAAGTGCTTGGGATGGTAAATGTGTTAGGTTGGCATGTTGTTGGCATTTGATGCAATGTTTGACATACTCATAGCAGTCTTGCTCCATTTTGGGCTAGTAGTAGCCCATATAGAGGATGTGTTTGGTGATCACCATGCCACTAAAATAGCCACCACAAGTACCATCATGGGTTTCTTGTACAACCCATTGTGATTCTTGTGGTTCTAGGCAATGCAAGAGTATGTCATCATAGCTACGATGGTAAAGGATGTCCCCTAGCAAGGTGTAGTGGATCACTCTTTGTTTAAAAGTTTGGCATTGGGCATGGGGTAAATCACATGGTAGGAAACCTAATTTGATGTACTCTTTGATCTGTGAGAACCATGGGTCATGAGGTTCGGTGTTTACCACATACACACCACCATCATCTATGGGAGGTGTGGGTGATATAGCAGATTGTGTAAGTGTATGAATGGATATAGATGTTGTGTTGGATGTTGGATTTTGTAGGATGAGGGACCCTAAGGAGGCCATAGTGTCTACAAAATGGTTTGATGATCATGGAGTGGCTTCGAGGTCATACCACTCAAATTGGGATAGGAGTTGTTGGGTGATTTTCTTGTACTACTGGAGGATTGGGCAGTTGCATAGCCAGAGTTCCTGCACTTGATTTACTATCAAGAGTGAATCACCTATGATGTGGAGGTATTTGATGTGCATAGAGTGTGCTTGTTTTAGTCCTAGGATTAGGGCTTCATATTCTACATTGTTGTTGGTACAAGGGAAATCGAGTTTGAATGAAAAGGGGAGCGGTTCTCCTTCTAGTGTAAAGAAGACAATGCCTGCACCCCCAGCATGGAGACACCTAGAACCATCGAAGAACATGGTGAGATCAGCCATGAATTTGGGTTTGACATATTCTTCCTCTTTGGTTATGTGGAAGATGGAATCATCGGGGAGTTGAATGAGTAGGGGTTGATTATCAGTTAGGGGGGCTTCAGCCAGTTGGTCGGTGATGACTTGCCCTTTGATGGATTTTTGAGATATGAATTCTAGGTCAAATTTAGTTAGGAGCATGATCCATTTGGTTGTGCATGAATTGTGATAACTTTTGTTCATCATATACCGAAGGGGATTATCTCGGGTGATGACAAAAGTTGTGTGGTTTAACATGTAGTGTCTTAACTTTTGAGTAGTGAATACTACTGCTAGGCATAGCTTCTCCATGTATCCGTATCTCATTTTGTAACTAACTAGTGTACGACTGATGTAGTAGATAGCTTGCTCTTTGTCGAGAGCATTCTTTTGAGCTAGGAGTGTACCTAGCACAAGTTCTATAGCTGAGATGTATAGAGTCAGTGGTAATTGTGGGTGCGGTGGTGACATGACCGGTGGTGATGTAAGGTAAGTTTTGATAGCATCGAATGTGGCTTGATAGTTATCATCCCATTTGAAGTGTACTCCTTTTTGTAGGAGATGATTGAATGGTTGGCATTTGTCTAATAATTGTGCTATAAATCTATGGATAGAAGTAATCTTGCCCTGGAGGCTGCGCAATTGCTTTAGTGTGGTAGGAGGAGGCATCTCGATGATGGCTTTCACCTTACTAGGATCTACCTCAATGCCTCATTGGGAGACAATGAACCCTAGTATTTTTCCTGATGTAACACCAAACACGCACTTCTTAGGGTTGAGGCGCACATTGTGTTCTAACAATCGATCAAAAATCTGACGGAGATCTTCGAGATGGTCGACACATTTCTTGGACTTAGCGATAAGATCGTCCACATAGTCCTCAATATTTTTATGCATTAAATCATGAAATATGTAGGTCATGGCTCGTTGATAGGTTGCCCCAACATTTTTGAGGCCAAAGGGCATGACCTTGTAGCAAAAGGTCCCCCAAGGTGTTGTGAAGGAAGTTTTGTGTTGATCGGTTGGGTTGATTCTGATTTGATTATATCCTGAAAATCTATCCATGAGGGAAATCATTTCATGACCCACGATGGAGTCAATGAGGGAGTCAATGTTGGGTAGAGGGAAGTTGTCTTTGGGACAAGCTTTGTTTAGGTCATGAAAATTTGTGCAAACATGAACATCACCGGATGGCTTGGGTACAGGGACCATGCTGGATACCCACTCGGGATAGTCGATGGGTACTATGAAATCAACGTCTAGGAGCTTTTGGAGCTCGGATTTCACTATCAATGTGATAGTTGGATGCATGCATCACAAATTTTGTCTTACTGGTTTGGCATTGGGA
Organism: Wollemia nobilis; assembly: GCA_028583015.1. Taxonomy (NCBI): domain Eukaryota; kingdom Viridiplantae; phylum Streptophyta; class Pinopsida; order Araucariales; family Araucariaceae; genus Wollemia; species Wollemia nobilis. Next base: position 10,219,122 of record JAQPPZ010006909.1, read on the forward strand.
TCTAGTATAAGATTATGAACCACCACAGTAGGGTCGAGTCTCGACATGTCTTTGTATGACCATGCAAAAACTTTTATATACTTGCATAGGAAGTTCATGAAGGTGATGCGCTCCTCGGGTGAGAGGCTAGCGGCTAATTTGAGGATGTGTGGATTTTTTGGATCATCACCGATGTCGACATCGATCATGTCCTCGATGAGCATGCGAGATCCATCACGCAATTGTTTAGGGATAGGAATGAGGTTGAAGTCATCAATGGCCTCGCTGAACTCGTACTCATCATCTATGTAAATGCCCGTGTGATGGACCTGAGGGGCTTGGGATGACATGGATGAGGAAGGGGTATTTTCCACCCACAAGACATGAGGAGAAAGAAGGAAGTCTCTAGGTACTGGTATGTGCGAGATATGTGCGAGATCGATAAAGTTTGGGTTTGGGGTATCATCTCGAATTAGCTGGTGGCTATAGCAGAGGGGAGAGCGTAAATCTACTTCGACCATGTTGACCGATGATGTAGGTGAAGTAGGTGGGGAAGACTCTGGTGAGGGAGGTTCAATGACTTGTGCACATCTTAAGAGGCTCAAGGGAGGTCGTAAGACAACTGGCGGTGAACGCGGATGAGAGGCTGCTCTCTAGAGTTGCCTATGTATAGGTGGGAACATGACTATCCATGTCGGTGGTGGATCAGGTAGGATTGGATCAGGCTCTATTGGTGGGGCAGCTAGGGATAAGGTAGCAAAGTGTTCTGCCAATCTCTCAACATCATAGAATAAAGAGGTATCGACTGTAGGAGATTCTTGGAAGAAGTCACAGGGGACTATGATGGTTGAAGTGGGTGAAGGCATGTCTTCTAATATATCCATATCGATATATTCTTCCAAGGTGTGCATTGGACATGGAGGAGGATGTAGAGATAAATCTTGGATCTCATATTCTAATGTATAGATGGTGGTTGGGCGATAACCTAGGCCAGTTTTATCGGTGGGTGATCGAACACAAGGATTAATGGGTGTACGTAACCCTTGCTCATAATGACCTAGCCCAAACCCATGCCAATGAAAATGTTGTAAGTAGCACAAGGCAAATTGAGGGTTGGCTAGATGTGTAATTGCATCACTAGAGCTAGATTGTGGTATTGGAGAAGTTGGTGGAGGGATCGAAGAGTCGACTCCTGCATACACAAAGTTGGTGTGGTTTTTGGGACTTCCTAACTATATGATGGTTCCAATGGTAAGGACCGAAGCTGAAGGGTGACCAAAATCATGGGTGGATTGGATCGGAGGGTCACATACATGAGCGTCGCATACATTATAGTCTCCTAGGCCCGAATTTGTCATGAAGATGGATATGCGTGGTGTGGTACGCTCTGGTGACTGAGGTGGGGTATCAGAATCAGTTGAGGAAGGAGAAAGTTGAGATTCCCTAATGGTCATGGTTGAAGGGTGTGGGAGTTGTTCCTCTGAATTTGATGTTGGTTGTTTCGGTTCATGATGTTTGGTTGTTGTGTCTTGAATAGGTTGTTTGTTCTATGTAGGGGATGGCATCGATGTAGGTGTTGGGATACGTGGAGATGTGAATGTCTTAGGTTTTGGTTGAAAGGGAAGAGGAGGTGTTTGTGGTGTAGGAAGGATAGGGGCTCCCGTATGCAAAGGTGGGGAAGGTACGGTAATAGGTTGTGTAATGGATGATGATGATGGTTGGGGTACCATGGGTGGAAATTGGAATGGTAGAGGTTGGGATGATTGTGGAGGCCATAAGGATGGTGGTGAAAAAGGTATGGTAGAGGTTTTGGGTCCCCCAAAATATGGTGCTAATGGTGCAGACATCGAGGTTTGTGCTCTTGATGAACACTGGGATGTTGAGGTGGAGGTTGAGGAGGATATCGATGCTCCTACTGACTAGTGAGAAGATACAGGGAATAGTTGGGATGATGAGAATGATGGCATATGTGGAAGGTCTACCACATTGCAAAACTTAAATGGGTCTCCATCAGCTGGGACATAGTGAACTAGTCCATTGTGGATGTACTTAAGGCAATGGTGTAGTGTGGATGGGACACACTGCATATCTCTAATCCAAGGGTGACCGAGGAGAATGTTGTATTGCATTTCTCCTTGGATGATATGAAAGAGGATGGGAATGGTACGGATGCCTACATGGATTGGTAAGACTATGGATCCTACGGTAGGTCTCATGGAGCCATCGAAAGCACGCAGGTCAAGGGAAGGCATGGCAAAATGGGCTTGAGGGATGTGCAGGTGATGTAGAGCTACTATGGATATGATACTAATGGATGAGCCCGTATCAATGAGTACCCACTTGTAGGTGATATCATTGATATTGGCTTGTATGTGGAGAGGGGGGTCTGCTCCTTCTCCTACGAGTTCCATTATCTCATGGTCATGGAAACTGATTGAGGGCTGGAGGCAGCGTGGGATATTTCCAATAAAATTGACAAAGGCATTGGTGTCATGTGTCTCTAAGTCAATGGAACATAGGATGTCATTCAATGCCTCGTGATGGGGTTGAGATTGTTGTAGGAGATCGAATATGGATAGCCACATGGGGGCATTGCATAACTGATGGGTTAGGCTACCATGGATGGTGATCACATTTTGAGGTGGTGGTGGTACGGTATTAGGCATTTGTGGTACTTGTGGTGATGTGAACTGAGATGGCGAGGAAATGATAGGTGCTGTCTGGCGAGATGGGTATCGTTGGTTCCTCGTAGTAAGGTTGATCATACCTACTACACCACGTGATGGAGGATCATATTGTACATTGTTCACTTGGTGAGGTGGAGCCAGGGGATTGTTTAAAGGTCTAGGAGGATTGGGTCCTCTGTGATCCGATAGGGGGTTTTGAAAAATCCCTAAGTTTTGATTTTATGGGGCTAGAGGGTTTGCTACCTGAATAGTGCCCCTATCGATTAGGTCTTGAACTTGCCCATGGAAGGAGTGACATGAATCGATATTATGGCCATACTACCTATGGAAAGGATAGAAGAGTTGCTCATTATAGTCATGAGGCTTGGGTGAATTTGGATCCAATGGGTGGATCTCAGGTAGAACGAGATGGTTTCCCTCATACAATCTATGGAATAGGGCTGGTAATGGTTCGGATAAGGGTGTGAAGTTGCATGATGGACCTTATGGGTGCATGCCTCGGTATTGTTGTGGTCGAGGTGGAGTAGGAGCATTAGCTTGGAATGCTTGTGGCTATGGTGTATAGGGTGGAGGAGTTGGTGCTAGTGCTAGGGTAGCAACTATGACTTGGTTGGCTTGTGGTGGCCGAGGGTAAGGTTGATTTGGTGTGGGTCTATTGAAGTGGAAATTGGAGTTATAGTTGGATTTGGCTCTCAACTTAATCTTCCTAGATTGAACCTTAATGTCTTCGATCACTTTTTCTTATGAGATGGCATCTTCAAAAGTATGACTTTGGTGAAGTTGGAGGGATGTGGAAATGTGTTTGTGGCAACTCTTGGAAAAGAGTGTCACAAGCTCTGAAGTGGGGAGGCTATGGGTGAGGTCATGGATAATCGCTCTCCATATGGCAATGAACTCAGTAATGGGTTCATCATCTACCTATCATAAGGCATAGACATCAGAGAATGTGGTCTTCTTCTTGATGTTGATGGAAAAGTGCTCTAGGAAGGAGTTGGCCAGCTGCTCAAAGGTATACAAGCTATGGCATGGGAGCATGTTGTACCAATCCAGTGCTGGCCCAATGAGGGATAGGGAGAAGGTATGCAACATAAGAGGGTTACTACTATGAAGTTGGTAGCAGGAGGAGTGATAATTGCTCACATGCTCTCTAGGGTCTTCCTTACCTCTATACTTGTCAAATTTTGGTATTTCAAAGTGATAGGGATAGGGAGGAATGGGAACTGATGGGTGAACTAGCTCATTGCATAGTTCATCATAACAAGGCTTTTGTGGCCCATAGCTAGAGGTGCATAGGTTCAACATTTTGACTTCATCTCATAAGAGTTGAAGTTTAGGTGTCATAGGAGTAGGGGGTTGAGCTATGGTAGGCTGACCCTATGGATGTGGTGGATATTGGTATTGTTGTTCTTCATAATATTATGGGGAATATTGTTGTGCCTGATCATGATAAGGTGGGTACTAGGTGACATGTGTTATCGTATCCATTGGTACACTAGGTTGTGGGGTAGGTGTCTATTGAGGATAATAGTATTGTGACTGGGAAACATGCGGTTGTGGCATGGGTACTTGTTGGGTTGGAGCCTACTATAATGGTTGGGCCGTAGGTGGTGATGACCAAGCTGGAGGAGGCATAAAGAAGCTAGGTGCAGCTGGTGGTAGTGTAGGTGTCAGAACTACCGGTACTAGGGGTGGTCGAGATGAGGTATCAAAGGATGGGATCTATCTCTACCCTAGAGGGTAAGAGGTAGGGAAGCTAAACTATGTAGAATAGCTTGGTTGAGTGGGTGGGTAAGCTATCGGTCTCGATCCATAGGTAGGATGGATATTGGTAGTGGGAGCCTAAAAAGGAGGAGGTGGTGGTATCCTAAAGGTCATCATAGGCAAAGGTGGCTCCAAAGGTTGGGTATCGTACAGTCTGGATACCTAGGAGATTGGTGGGAAAGCTACCAAAAATGTGGGATAAGCTACCGAGGTAGGAGCTTGGGTTGAGGGGAAAGTGTATGTGTACACTCCCTCTTGGGTTTGTGCATCTTGCTCCTGAAGGGGTGGTTGGTAGATGCCTTCAGATATGGTGAAGAATGGCTCTTGGGAAGATGATGGTTGGTACTCTTGTGAAGAGTATGGGTGTGAGGTTTGAGGGAATGCTTGTGGTTCCTGCTAGGAAGGGATCTATTGTGTAGTTTGGAAGGATGGCTTCTGGCTTCCTATGATGGAGGAGGATGGGTTAGACACCATTCCTATGGTAGGGGTGAATGATGTGACCTCAGGATGGGTACGGTTTAGGAGGGATGAATCATTCTCAAAAAGGGATTGAGATAGATTTTGGAAGAAGGGATGTGCAAATGTGGGTGAAGTAGGCATGACCTCCTCGTCTATGGTAAATAATGGAGGAGGTTGTCCTAGTGCTATGTAGATTACATGGTCATAGAACGTGGTCGATGGATTAGGTGAGGATGGGGCTGAAAGGAGTGGGTAATCCTCTATGAGTGAAGTAGCAAGGGCTTCACTCAAGGTTGATGTCTCATCATGAGGCATCATGTGTGTGAGTTGTACATCGGATTCTATGCATGAATCAGATGTGTCTATGGTCTTCCCCTTCATGATCGAAGGAGTAAGAGTGGACTGACTAGAGGAAGGGGGAGGCCATTCCTCCATAGAGCGTGCTTGCTCATGCGCTCTACTACGGGTGACCACAGGCATAGTAGCATGTGTAAAAGGGGTTTTAGGAATAAACCCTGTGTGATGTAGACTCAACTATGTCTAATGTAAGTGTAAAGTAAGTGACATGTTGTGTGTAGAAAAACAATATATAGTGTAATGTGTTGAGATCGGTCTGTGATCATGCAAACAATGATAGACCAGAATCAATTCTAAATGCTAAGAAAGTAAAAGTGTTTTGTTCATTTTGTGTGTTGTAATGTTGATACTCCCTATGTAGAATCAAGGGTAATGGAGTGGATACTCTAGAAAATCAGGAATGTCATCAATATCAAACCTCCTACAACACCCAAAGATGCACATAATAGAATGGTATCGCAATGTGCAAATGGTGACCTGTATGGAAGGTACGGTAAAATGATATCCTAAAGGGGGAGAACCCACTATGCTGAAGTGAGTTCACTATATCCTCTCACGAGAAGAGGTGGCACTGTCTGTGATGTGCTAGGCATGGTTGGCATACCCCATGCTTTCGCTTCACCCTCGGATGGGCTTGGTCAAGAATGATAGTTACCAATTCCACGAATTATATTAGCCTTGTGGATGAAGGCGTCTAATCCTGTCCCACTCCATAGGTAACCATTGGTGATGAAATCCAGGGCCCAATCACAAAAGTGGGGGATTTTTTGATGATGAAATCTAGAAAACCGCTCCTATGGGGCTGCTAGGTGTCTAGGGGGTGAGCTGATGGAGAGTGAAACTCGATCCACACTAGTCTCAAGCGATGGATTGGGGATGAAGTCCAATCTCACCACTTGTTTAAATACCATGTGAGTGTGTGTGGGTTTGTGTTTTGCTAATGGTGTATGCAAGGTAAGAAACTAACTAATTGCCTTTTCAAAAGAAAACTAATCCTAATGCCTTTTCGAAAGCAAATGATTAGATAACTTGTATTCTTTGCAAAGAAATGGTCTAGTCCTAAATGCCTTTATAAAGCAAATTAATCTACTTTGCAAAACATGGAAACATGCAATCCAAGTGTGTGAGGTAAAAGGGGATTAGGAAACCCTGATTTAAGCTATAGATTACAATATGCTTCAGAAATTAGATGACATAGAAGAAGGGGATTAGGAAACCCTAATTTTAACCATTAGAATGTACACTTCTTTTAGCGATAGATGCTATAAACAAAGGGGGAAATAAGGTAGGCTTGTACTACATGCAAACAACTAAAGGAAATGTAAATTTATTTGAAAATAAATTTTAAGAACTTGCTGGAAAGTTGTAGGTCTTGAAACTTCAGAGAAATTTAATAATCCTACGAACTTGAAATGAAAGCAAATCTACACCTAGAAATTGTTATTTGACTAGTGCATGCTTTGTGCTTTCAAAATATTATAGAACAGAGGTGTAAAATGAGGCATACCTACATTCTGATGCTATGGGGGGTTTTCTTGGCCCCTGAAAGAGTCACCCCTATGGATTTGGGGGTTTTTGAGGCTTCTATGCTCAAATCACCACCCGAGGGGCGAATTCGGTTTTGAAGGCTCAGATCTGATATCTGATAGTTCAGAAGGCCTCTGGAGGTTGCAGGGAGGTCTGAGAAGTCAATATTGTGAGGTTTTGGGGCTCTTAAATGCAGATCGCCACCCAGGGGGTGAATTGGTGACTAGTTCATGGGGCGGGGGGTGAATCCAGTTTAGAGGCTCCAAATATGAAATCTGATGGCCTAGGGTGGTTCCTAGGGCTTTGGAGATCTCTGTGAAAAATAGATACAGTACCTAAAAACATAGAAAATAGAGAACAAAGTTAGATTCACTTAAAATAGTTAACCTAGCATTATCCATTGTGGGGGTCCCACTAGGCGTGCTAGAATGAAATGGGTAGAAAATGACATTTGATAATTTAACACAAAACACAATGATGCATTAAACAAAGAAATTGTAATTTCATTGATATTAAGAGATACGTGTTACAAGAGGGACATGATGCCCTTTATCCATTTATTTTCCTAACAATGTTACAATCAATTTGATGTCTTCTTCAATCATCCCTCAATGTAGGTGGGCTTCTTTGTATGTGGGCCACCATCGGGTTGTTGTTTGTTTGATGTTGTTCTTCCTCTTCAGATTTGCTAAATAACCTATGAAGAACCTACAAAAGGGGTTCAGTATGATGGGGGGCTTGCCTTAGTCAGGCCCCATATTTAGGAAGATGAAATGACCATAAAAACATAATAAAAACTAGAATAAATTATGCAGAAGGTGATAATATGATGAAATAGAGCTTACCTCCCAAATCTGGGGTGATTTGGGGCTTGTAGACCCAATTCGCCACCCGGGGGTGAACTGAGGCCGGATTCATGGGGCAAGGGGTGATCTGAGCTGTGAGGTCTCTTTTGCAAAATCCCTCTAGTGGATCGATTCCTAGGCAGCTGGGGTGCCTCTATATGATATTGAAATCTGATTATGTGTACTGAGAACTGATTGTTCAATGTTCACTTTCCATTTCTGTAGAGTTTCTGTGCTTTGTTGAATTTGGGAGAGATGTAATTAGGGGTTTAGGACCCACTATTTATAGGAAAAGGCAAGGTGCAGGGGGGGGTTAGATAGACTAAACCTAGGTTTGATTCTGACTAGGGTTAGGTTAGGAAATGCAATGTGGCAACATCACATTCCTTATGGGAAATATTCCATCCTCACACATGTGTGAGGATGGATTAGGGCTAATCTTGATTAGGAGGTCTTAAGTCAATTTAGGACATGATTAAATAAATATCCTAACAAACCCTAATTTCACACATGTGGGAGGATGTAATTAGTGTTAATCAAGATTAAGGGTTCTTTTAATCAATTTTGCCCTAAAAAGGTGACTTAAGTGAAGTCAACATTAAATTAGATTTTAGGTATTGACTTGTTAATTGTTTTGGTCAACTAATACCCCGTGGGGGCCTCAATTGAGTGCAAATAGGTTTTCAGAGGATATCCCAATGCATGGGATGTGATTTTGAAGGCTTATGAGGGTTTAGGACCTGAAAGCCGATGGAGTGGTATATGGAAGTCTACATATTGCTATGGCGAACTATGGCAATCTACGCATGACTATGCATGACTATGCATGACTATGATAGCCTACAATAGCCTAGGGATGTCTGGAATCACCTATGGATACATAGAAATAGCAATGTGTGACTTTTGGGTGTCTATAGTATGAGCTAATTAAGTTATTTACCAAGAGTTTCTTAAAACCTATCTCTTGGATGCTTCAACTATGAACTTATCAATACTTTGGAGAAGCTTTAGCTCAAGCTAGTGTCATTGTGGAGATAAAAATCCAAGAAGGCATATTAAAGCCTAAAAATAAAGAATAGTAAAACAAGGTCCAATACAAAAGCAACTATTATGGCCAATAAAAATTAACACAAGCTACCCCAACTAGTCAACCCAATCAAGATAATAAAGTAGTCACGAGCCAATCGGTAATTTCTCAATAGTAACCCATGCAACAATCACTACAACAAATTGCTTACCATGCGGTACCCTCAACAAAACAAGTCATGTAGAACATAGTGCCATCTATAGAAAACCATCCCTAGTGATAGTATGTCCAACAAAATTTCCAATACACACCCATAGCCAAGTTATATGCTTGCCTTTTTTGAAGGTCGTATGACATGAATAAATTTGCTTTACTCAAAATCAAACCCAATGATCCTATCAGTCATAGTAAAAACTATCAAGATCATATATTTTATCCTTATCATAGGTAAAATGGGCATGACATTAAAAATTACCATGTATTTAAGGACATAGTTCAATATCTCATTGTCTTGGGGGTGATCAGCTTGATAATCCCCTTGCTCAACAAAACAAAAACCTTGGTATATTTCAAGCACCACTTCCTCATCATGAGGAGATGCAACCAAATTTAGGGGGGCTAACACCAAAACTCCTCCTAATCAAGTCAATCACATCCAAAAATACCAAGGGTTTATAGGGGCCAATCATGTGGTCACTAGAGGTCAAAGGAACAACCAACAAAGGCAACTACCTCAAGAAAGTGTGTCACAACATCCCACATCACCACCCACTCAATTTTATCTCAATCCTTCATCACATTTCCATATCCATAGCTATCCTCCAAATCCACCCATAAATCATCCACCTCGACTAGTCATCTCATTGCATAGCTGGTGAACTACAAGTCTAAAAATAGCTTCTACCAAATTATCAATCTATGAGCTAATCTAACAATCTCCCCCACATCATGAGGCATTAATGGATATTTTGAAATTAATTGAATTGCAATCACAATATCCTAATGCCTTCAATAACTTTGTGGGGAGCATCCAAATATGCATGGATCCTTCCATAACATTCTATTACTTTGATATTAAACCAATCGCATCAGAATCAGTAGACCCTCTATTTCATATCATAGCTCTAATTGACAAGAAGCCTTTTAAAATAGTGTTAATTGACACTGATTCCTCTATAAACATCATCACCACCTCCACTCTTCATCATCTTAACCTTCCTCCATCTCACATCACCAATTCATCATTCACCCTCAAATAATTTAATGATGCTTTGTGTTCCACATTTGGTACCATTGTTTTACCCATTGAAGTAGGGGTCAAAATATTTCACATCTTGGAAGGATCCATGGTATACAATATAATCCTTGGAATACCTTGGATGAGGGAAATGAGATGTGTCCCTTCAATACTACACGAATGTTTGAAATTTGTTCATGAGGGACAAGTACTTTGCATACCAGAGGATGTCAAGTCATTTAAGTATTGTAATTTCATTTCAAATACCTATGAATCCATGCTCCCTCCCACTCACATTTTATTTTACCATTATCCAATCCATTCACTACTTCACCAATACCTTCATCTAAATATACCATTCCTGAAGAGATCCCTATCCCCATCAAAATCCCATACCCCCATTATCTTCATCATTGACTACATGCACATGTGGTCACAGTTAGTCCACATCATCAGCATCCTTTCCATCCACATCATCATCATCCATTCAAAATCCTTCCCAAGCCAATCCATCACCATCACCTAATGTTTCACAAGTCGAGTTAATGGATTGTGAAACATACCCATATTCATAATTCATCAAGCCATCATTTGACCATAGTCCTTCCATGTCATTCCAAGTCGAGGTCCACCTCACTAATCCTGGTATTGGTGAATATATGGTCTAAGACATCACCATCACACCCCTCAACATTCCTAGTGCTAAGTATTTTGTTCATCCATGTGACCCACATTTAGAAATAGGAGCAGTATATAACATGATTTCAAATCCAAATACCATAAATTTTGTATATGGGGGAATTGATTCATAATAAAGTCCAACTCCCATAGAGGAACCCAAAGAACCAACACTTTCCAACATTCCAAGCATGATGAAATTTCCATATCGATATTTTTATATAGTCAATTAGCAAGGTCATAGCCTAGGATTGCATTAATAGGGAGTGAATCAACCTATTGACATCCCATATCAAGAGGTGCATGACCATTCAGGTCTAGGTTACCACCCACTTTCCACCACCTATTCTCTTGAACAAGCCTTCCAAAGGATTAATCTCAATTCAGGAGAAGAAGCCCTCCATATCGATGATTCTAATGATGATATCTATGAAGAATTCAAGCTTATATTGATAATTTTGGATGAATCTAAAGAAGAATCTGAGCCCATCATTCCCCATACCGAACAATATGATTTTTATATCAACATGTTCCCCATACATGAGCCTATATTTCAATTGCTTCTTCCACAAGAATAAGTTACCCCTAATTGTGAACCACCACCTCCATTCCATTAAGCCATTTCATAAGCCAACTTGTAACATATGTACATAAAACAAAAACAGTGGTTTTCACCACTACCAAAGATAAAAAAATATTAATCAAAAATCAACAAAAATATTTTCTTGGCATTGTATATGTACATATCACTTAGACAAATACATTTATTTGTGTTGTTTTCTACTATTCAGGTTATCCAAGCTTCTAGCACTTGTTCCTAGGTTCCATCCATTCCATCCAACCTTGTTCACCTTACTTATAAGTCAACATGAATCCTATTTATTTATTTACCCCTCTGTAATCCATACGATATGACTAAACCAATTCCAATTGAAATAAGCCTTATCAATATGGACCATATTTCCTTACCTCCATCCTTTGTTAAATTTGTCTTGTTCGAGGAATTGTTAAGATCTTTCACCAACTACATTCCTCCATCCCCTCTGTCTTCACCTTCACCTTCACCTTTGTATCCCAAGGGTTTCTAGGTAGACATAGATGAAGATAAACCAGAAGAGTTTGATGACATCTTACATGATATTCATATGATCCCTACACCCCATCAGCTTGAGGAAGGTTACCACATGTCTATTGAAGATGCTATTGATGTGGAACTTATTTTAGATAAAGATAATCCCCAAATTGTCAAGCTTGGTAAAAGTTTATCACCCGACGAACAAGAGTAATTTATTGCTCTCCTCAAGAGGAAGAAGGAAATATTTGCATGGTCATATAGGGATATGCCCGGTCTTGATCCTAGTTTGGTTGTCCATAATCTCACCTTACAACTTGATGCTAAGTCAGTCAAACAAAAACTTAGGAGAATGTATCCTTCTGTGGATCTCTTGGTAAATAGTAGCCTTTCTCAAGTTTGGAACACTCCCATCCAACATGTCTCGAACTACCAAACACACTTTCAAGAAAAAGGTAGCTCATTTCATTATATTAGGGGATGTTTTGTATAAATTTGGCTATGATGAAGTCCTCCTTCTCTGTCTCGAGTCTAGTGAGGCACAAAAATCCATAGCTAAAGCTCACGATGGTACTTGTGGTGGCTATTTTGGTGGAATGGCCATTGAAAAGCGTATTTTATGCATGATTTATTATTGGTCCATAATGGAACATTATTTTTGCTATAGAAGTGGAAAATCAATGGATACGCCTCTACTTATGTTTGTATGGCCTTCAAACAGGCAGATTTAAGCTAAGGGCCTTATAGGCCAAAAAGAGTGCATATAATGAAACTAAGCTAGAAAGCAACAAAAGATGAATATGATAACCAAATGAAATGCAATAAGATGTCTTTTATTAATTTTATTTTCAGAACTTTGATTACAAGATGCACTCCATTAATGGAGGCTTAAAACTGGTGATACATCAACCATACAAACAATGAAAATGATGGTACTAAGGGATCCTATCCCTCGGTGGTAAATTGATGTTGGTGCATCCAATGGTTGACTCCTCTTCCCATGAAGAAGCTATGTTGAGGTTGATTCCTATACCTCTAGCTCCTGGTTTGTTCAATCCTGCAATCTACACACATGGGAGCTTGAAAGGGGGTTAATAGCATAGATATTATAATGGAAAACAACATACATCCATCGAAATAAAATAAAACAAAAGCAATATAAGCTATAAAAACATATAAAAATGCATACAATAGATAGATCTATGTTCTAAAATTACTCTAGCCAAGTTTTAGATCATTTTGAGGTCGTTTAGGCACCAAACTAGGCGAAAGATGACGAAGGCCTTAATGCTGGTCCACCTCACCCTACGACGTTCAAACGGCCGGTTACCCTGCCAAATCAACTCCAAATCAGCTCAAATTTGGATAGGGGTTAGGGGAGGACCTATTGAAGACTCCTATGGTGGAATCTAGGGCAAAATCCCTACATATTTTGTGGCCATCATAGTTAGGGATGGTCATGACTGTTGACCACTCCTGCCCAGGATGGTCAGTAGGTCCACTTCAAAAATGGCCACCAATCCCTATTGGATCGGTTCTAGAGCTCACTAATTAGGTTTTTAGGCAAATGGGGTCTGTATCTATGCTAGAGCAGACTAGTTTTGTAATCGGGTCGGTAGGTTTTGTAATCCTTCAAATCACCTTCATGAGGGAAGAGGGATTCAAAGGCAAAGGGGCACAAAGTTTGCAAAAAGGGGCGAGGTAAGTAACACCGGTTCTCTCCCAATTCTAGTAGCACTTCATTGCTCCAAACCTGCATTCCATTCTCCTCTTTTTTTGGTTGAGGGAAGGCTCCAATTTATAGGCAATTGGAGCCCTAATGCCCAAAATGGCATGTTGCCCATCCAGGGCAACCCTTGCCACTTGTCCAAGGTTGCCCTGGATGGGTTTGGGAAGGTTGCCCCATTTGGGCAACCCATTAGGCAGCCCAAATTGTGCCAGGCCACTCCCAATCAGCATGGGCACTAATTGGGGTCGAGATTGGCAAGATTTGATTGCCAATATCGATCCCACCTACTTTTTGGTAGGTGGGTTTGGGGGCCGTCCCTGCCTGGGACGGTCATATGTGACCATCCTAGGTAGGAGCGGCCACAAATCCTAACCCTAATCATGACCATCCTTGGTAGGGACGGTCACAAACCAGGGCCTCTAAGGCTCCCAAAACTGGTGGAGACCTTCCCAAAACTATCCTAGGATGCCTTATGACCCTAGAAACTACCCCTGGTGAGGTCATATGATGTCGATAGGATGATGCATTTGGTGCACTGGTAGTCCTATCTGATTTACCTAATTTTGGTGTCTACAGTTGCCCCTTTTTATGATGCGCTTTATCTGAGAAAGCGCGGAGCAAAAATATATAACCAAAATGGTAAATTGATTAAGTTTTTTTTTTTTTTAACCTAACCAACTCATGATGTCTCTCCTATGAAAAATAAAACATACATCCATAGAATCATTGCCTTTGACATAGACTAATGATTTGCAAGTATCCCTAGACCTTTTTGTACGAGGACTTTTAGGCTTCGGGAATACTTAGGTCTTGGCGCCTTGTATCCTTGCAAGTCCCGCCAGGTGTGTGAAGAGCCTTCATAGAGGATTCGTACCCTGGACCACAAGGAGAGCCAAGCCTATTTTAATTTGCATTTTATGCTATTTATTTTCCCCAGCATGGGCTTGAAGATTTGCTTCGAGCAAAGACTCTTCTGGATGCATGAGTTTTAACACTTTTGAGTGTTCTCTTGTTGATTCGATTGTTGAAATCATTATGATGACTACCCCCTCAAGTGATGAGTTGATGAGGGAATTCCCAATGTACAAAGTGATGAGTCACTTGACACCATATGATGATTTTGGGACAATTTCATGGTTCTCCCATTTTTTGTTATGCACTTTTATTCATTTTTTTGACTATTTTTGGTCGAATTTGAGAGCACAAGTGACTAAAATTGGGTACCCGTGGAGTGGTCCAGCCCTAGGGGCCTTCTTAGGGATTCAATTAGGGTCACATAATGCTTTCACAAACCCATTTTGGAATTATTAAGACCAGTTTTGAAAATGGCCTCATTTGCCTTGTTTTTGGTGGGTTTTTGACCCTGTTTTTGCTGTTTTTGAGTTGTTTTTATTCAATTTTTTTGTGGCCATCACACCCAGTGATGGCCATGATTTTTATGACCATCCCAGGTAGGTAAGGTCCCCAATTTTTGTGATCATCCCTGGTAGGGACGGTCGCAAACCTAGGGTTTTATATAAAAGGGCAAATGGCCCTAAAATCTTCATTATTGCAACTTGATTTCAGAAATTGGAGAGGAGAGGAGGAGAAAGGTGATTAGCTGAAGTGAAGAACTATCCAACCATATACCTTTCAGCATGCAGTGAGGCCATGGTGCAGCACATGGTGGAGCCGATGCGCGATGGGTATGTTTCCATGCTTTTTCCTCTTTGTTTTTAGCAAGGAATCATAATTTCTTAGGGTTTTTTGATTTTTTTCTTTAATTAGCCAGTAATGAACCCTTAAAGTGTAGTGAAATAACACATTTAGGGTATATTTTTAATTTTCATGCAAAAAATTTCATTTTTTTTGCATTTATAGAGCATTTTTTAGTCATTTTCTGGCATTTTTAGGGTTTCTAGGGGGTCGTTTTGCCCCAATTTTGCCCCTGATTGGGGGCCGTCCCTGCCTGGGATGGTGGTGCATGGCCATACCTGGTTGGGATGGTCACAAAATTTGGGGCCGTCCCTGGTTGGGACGGCCACAAACTGGGCCAAAAATGGCCCATTTTGGGGTCAAAATTGACCCTTTTTAGGTGTTTTTGGAGGGTAAAAAGTGCATTTTTGGTGCACTTGAGTGACCCAATTTTTTTTTTTTTTTATGTTAGCAGATTATTAAGAGTCGATATAGGGTCCCAAATATGTTCATGGAAGCTAGAGGCATGTTGACACCTGAGGATTGGGTATGGCTCGATGCCATTGGCCTCAAGCAGGTGACTCAGTTGAAGCCCGTCATGGCTGACAGGGCTTATATTACTGCACTTATAGATTTGTGGGATCCCCATACCAATACCTTTCACTTTATTACTAGGGAGATGACTATTACCCTTGAGGATGTATACAGGATACTTTGGATCCCTATTGAGGGACGTCCGATCCTCAACACACCTACTGGTCGATGCGAGGCAGTCTTGCAGTGGTACTTTAGAGAGAGGTGGGAGGAGGCAGCTGTAGAGCTACTCAGTGGAGGCCTGTTAGTGGTGGATTGGTTTTAGAGGGAGGTCTTCGGAACTAGACATGCATTGTTGATGACATTGATCAGCAACCAACTATTTCTAGACTCCTCAGGAGCTAGGTTCCCTTGGAACCTACTAGAGTTAGTGTATGCTCTATGTGAGTGCATGCCAGAGCAACCTTTGATTATGGCTTGGGGTCTGACTTTACTCGCACAGATTTATGATGAGATTTACGAGATTCACTATCATGGACAGATGGGGATAGGATGTAGCTATTTACTATAGGTCTGGGGATGGTCCCATATTGTAATGTAGCACCTAGGGGGACTACCATGGATGAAACGGGCTTAGTTAGAGGATAGAGAGATTGGTTACACTGCACTTTAGGAGACAAAAATGGAGGAGCATGGCATTCGATATCATACTAGATAGATTGAGATCTATGTTGATGCCTTTGCATGGCTCTAGGTGGAGGATATTATCTAGAGACCTTACAGAGATTGCCCTATATGGCCAGAGGCTACGGTACACTTGCATCGAGTGAGACGTGGTAGATGGATGGTAGGGAGGCACAAAACTGAGAAAGAGTACTTCCAGTTTGATCATGTGCTTCGATAGTTTGGGCTACGCTAGGGGTTACCTAGTGAGCCATGAGTATATCAATGTAGAGGCATGGAGAGGGGACTGGAGGAGCCTATCATAGAGCCCCTCAATGAGGAGTCAGACCCAGTGATAGACATACCAGATGTGGATGATGTCGGTACTACTGATGAGTATGATGCTTGGTGGATTATGTGGATATGGCATGGGGATGGCCCACTAGGAGGGGGTGTCGATGCTACTGTGGAGGAGGATGCACCTAGAGAGGACCTCAGAGAGGTAGCTCAAGAGGCTCAGGCTCCAGATATAGTAGAGGTATGACATGTTCACCCTCATAGGGAGGATGCCAGGGCTAGTTTACTAGACATCTAGGATGTAGAGGGGTTTGGTATGGATGCACCCGATGAGCGAGACCTAGATGGGGAGCTAGCGATATGAGATGCCACTATCACCAGATTGCGAGGGGAGCTAAGCAGGTTATAGGAGGAGTACACTGAGGAGCATGCTCTCCTTCATGCATAGGTATAGACTGGTCAGACTGAGGCCTCTAGGTGAGATGCTGAGGTGTCAGTTCTTCATGTATAGTTAGAGTCTATGGAGGCTGAGATAGCGAGGTAGGCTACAGATATCTAGAGGTAGGTAGCTGAGATAGTAGCATTCTGGTCTTAGGTTGTGGTGTAGGGCTCAGGGTAGGGTGCATCGAGCAGTGATGAGGTGGTGAGACTACGAGGTGAGGTAGAGCGACTATAGGTTTTGGTGGAGAGTTTGACCATCCGCTATCGGGAGGAGCAGGTCTTCACTAGACTATTAGAGGATGAGATCATGCATCTCTAGGGATGCCTACCAGATAGAGCTTTGGCTATTGGGTCAGTGGCTAGGTCTCAGAGTGAGGTAGGGTAGTCATCATGGATGGGACCACCGAGCTCAGTGAGATGGACTGACAGACCAGGAGGGAGCCGATCTGTTAGCTCATGATGCACTCATACCGAGGGTAGAGGAGAGAGTCATGGCACTTAGTCATGGAGGTGCATGACTTTATTTGAGACAGATGGGTCTCTATTTTGGGATTTTTGTGATGGACATTATGTGGGCTTTGGGACCCACTTATTTTGTAGCCCTTGGGGGATATGATGGACATGATGATGTATTTTTGGTTCACATATATATATGGATATATACATGGTTTTTATTTTGATCATCATGATGTCCTTTATTGATGTATGTGATGTATGCATGTCTATATGCTTTTATGATGTCTATCATGTATGCATTTATTTAGATGATTTGATGTATTGTGATGGGATACATTTAGTTAGATGATAAATGTATATGTTGATGATCTATATGCGAGATGAAAATGGAATGAATATGCAAATGACATGTTGTGATTTAATATGAGTTGATATTTTTGATGCTAGCCCTGTAGCTTGTACAAAATGTATTTTATCATTTCATGTTATTTTTATGACACTCTATGATGGCATTTATAACTTGGTTTTGATAAATGTATACTGAATTTTGTACAAATAGAATAGATACTGTAATATGTTATGGGACATGTATTGTGTTGTGAAACTCAACCATGTTTAAGCACTTAGTCTATAATTGTGTAATAATTATGTTATGACTTTTTGTTAAGGTACAAACCCTGCTAAGGTAACCAAGATAACCTATATTCATTTGTAGATTAATTAATTACCATGATAACACATAAAATAATCTCTAATGTGCAAATAGGTTTGACGAATCGCACCTATAGTAGAGGAAACTTTATACGCATCATTATCCTTAGTTTTGCACTTTGTTAGATTGGACCACTAGGCAATATAGATTATTCCAAGCTAGCTCATCCTAATGCAAACATTGGTCTATACAAAGTGAATGCTTATGGGATAGACATATCATCATGCGGGAGGCTACCCCATCATTGCAAGTAGGCTATCCACCAAACCTGGAATGAGGATCACCTTATGGCTCTCTGATGCTGAGAATTTCAGGGATTCAAAATCTTGATTCCTTTCTTTTGCGTTGAATCACTAAGGGAATGTGCGTTGTGTAATTTAGCAAGCAATGGATTTTATGATAGTGGTAAGATCCACTTTTATTTTGTTTTTGGTAGTGGTGAAGACCACTTGTTTTCTTTGGTAATAATGTACTTCTCTTTTTTATTTTTGATTTGTATAAGTGATGATAATCACTATTGCTTTTATTGCTTCTCTTTTGCAAATGATACGAGCTCTAATTTAGACTGTAGAGCAAGGGACCTATGAGAAAGGAGATCTTGTCCTTTTGCTAATTCTCAGCACCCTAGAACCATTCGCACAGGAGGATGAGCAAGGATAATCCTTTTTTCTTGGAATAACCTATACTACTGTTAAGTTTTCATCTTACTTTGTACTGTACTTAGGATTTATTTAATGTAGCATGATGTTAGAATTCTGATATATACAAGGTATGACCTAAGCAGGAGTTGTACCTTTTAAAACATCACTATAACTTTCTACAAAAGTTGACCAAACGACAAAACATGGGTGAGTGACCAACAACTTTATTGACGCTTTTATACAATGGTTTAATTTGAAGTGACTGAACACATATTGTGGTATGTAACTATGGTATTAATGTAAAATGGATAGGTGATAAAACTGACTTTTAACAACTATGATTTTGACAAATACCTAATGTACATACTTGGTGCTAGACATCTTGTTATCAACTTTTTAGGTATGCATGATGCGACTATTATGCCTAATGCAAATGACACTAAGATGTGACTACGATGATATGCAATGCATTATTTTTGTTATTTTGATGATTTTTGATTTTTTTTTGAATTTTTTGATAAGATATACAAGTTGACCAATCGGTTTGATGGATACCATTGGGGATTTTTAGGTGACCAAAGGGTTTATGGGAACCTTTGGAGATTTTTAGCTTGACCTAGACAGTCGTAGATGATCTAGGAGCATTTTGGGATGACCAAAGGGTTTATGGGAACCTTTGGGGAATTTTGATGTGACCTAGACAGTCGTAGATGATCTAGGAGCCTTTTGGGGTGACCAAAGGGTTTATGGGAACCTTTGGAGCATTTGGATGTGACCTAGATAGTCGTAGATGATCTAGGAGCCTTTTGGGGTGACCAAAGGGTTTATGGGAACCTTTGGAGCATTTGGATGTGACCTAGACAGTCGTAGATGATCTAGGAGCCTTTTGGGGTGACCAAAGGGTTTATGGGAACCTTTGGGGCATTTTGGTTTGACCTAGATAGTTGTAGATGATCTAGGAGCCTTTTAGGGTGACCAAAGGGTTTATGGGAACCTTTGGGGCATTTTGATGTGACCTAGATAGTCGTAGATGATCTAGGAGCCTTTTAGGGTGACCAAAGGGTTTATGGGAACCTTTGGGGCATTTTGGTTTGACCTAGATAGTCGTAGATGATCTAGGAGCATTTGGGGTGACCAAAGGGTTTATGGGAACCTTTGGGGCATTTTAGTTTGACCTAGATAGTTGTAGATGATCTAGGAGCCTTTTGGGGTGACCAAAGGGTTTATGGGAACCTTTGGGGCATTTTGATGTGACCTAGATAGTCATAGATGATCTAGGAGCATTTGGGGTGACCAAAGGGTTTAGCCTGACCGTCATGAGATGGCAGTGGATCCTTTTTTATCCTCATATTTTGGTTTTTAGGTGCTAGAGGAGCATCCACTTTGAGTTGGTGCCTATCAATAATGTCTTGAACAAGGTGTTTGAAATTATAACACCCGGATATATTATGACCATTTTGCCTATGGTATTTACATTGTTGATCTAAGAATCTACCCATAGGCTTGGGCTTTCCTATGTCTAGCTTGTTTGGTTTGAGTCCTGGAAGAGTCATCACTCACGCTGCCATCAAGTGATCAAACAAGGAATCTAAAGAATTAGAGAAATGCATGAATAATCAATTATTTAGCTCTTGCTTTCTCTGTTTTTCTATTCCTACATCGTTATTTTCATAACTAGCAGGAGGAGGTTGGGTCTTATAATTTGTCTTCTGAGGAGGCATTTCCTAAATAGGCCCAAGGATGTTTATGGCCACTTGATTGACCACAGCTGTATTTTGGGAAATAGAACTATTTTTTAGATTTCTAGTTCACTCCTTTTTGGTTTTTTCTAGTTCCCCCTATTGTATCTTTATCTCCTCAACATTCCTAGCCTGAACTAGGGTGTCTTATAAAGTGAGGAACTGTTGGAATTGTAGTACAATAATGACCGGTCTCAAGCAAATTTTGGAAAACATGCGAGAGAGTTCAATTTTTGGGATTAGGTAAGGTAGCTTGGAAAGAAGCATTCGCCACCTGTTCCCATAATCAGTTATGGATTCATTGTCATACTGCCTCAACTCCGTGAGGTCGGTCAATGTTGCTTTCCTTTTGGTATTGAAAGCAAATCACTCCAAGAATGCATCTGCTAGCTATTCAAAGCTATGGACACTATGCTTAGGTAACTAGTTGAACCATTTGTTGGCTGGCCCTAATAGGGTGTGATGCATTTTCATTATACACACCATTAATTCTCAATGAATTTGTCAATCTAGGGCTATGTACAAGGCTATCTACGAAAGAAGGGGTGAACAGGGTTATAACTTAGGTTAATCTAGAGCAACAGGTCTTATTGGTGAAATCGATTGTGTGGGGAATTTAGGACATTCCTATCTCTAAATTGCATGAATTAAATCTTAATCTAAGTTTCTGAATTAGAAACTAATCATTAACTGCATAAATGAAGTCCTAATTACAATTTGCAGAATGAGACATAATTATGTTGCAAAAATAACAGTTGTAGAATTGAAAGTCTGATTGTAATTGCAGAAAGGAAATATATTTACTTTTGCAGCAATGAAAATCTACTTCTGACATGGAAATGAAACTGTCAAGGCTCTGTAACAGAAGGTTGTCAATCTTCTGTGCAGGGTTTGACAACAAAACATAAAATGCAAGAAATTATAGAAAACAATAAATTCTGGAAATGAAAGTCTGCAATAAATTGAAAGTTTTGTTAAAAGTGGGGATTAAAACCAAATCATTAATCATAAAACATAAAATAAGCTAAGATGGCAAATATCATTAGTTGTTTACAAAGGAATGAAAGGACAAGCTCTACAACTCATTCTATTGTAGCAAAATCAAAATAAAAACCTGCTATTAGTCCTCCTCCTAGGTCTGGAAGTGGCCAGCCTATTTGTCTAGAAGAAGGTATGAGTATCTCTCTCTTTAGATCTTAATCACACTCATTTACAAGTAATATGAAATATAAATAGTATACTTTTATTGATTCAAGAACATGATTACAATAATGTTGTTAAAAACTGTTATAGGACTGTAACAGTCACTTTCTAATTATCACCTATTATTCTCTGATTTCTCTATCTTATATTCCACTCTCTCTACCCTTACTTACTACTAGATCAACCTGAATGGGAGATATATTTATAGATGTCCTAATATCTACTAACAAGTTGAGAATATCTCAAAAGATCTAATCCTATTATGCTGCAACAATTCCTGGTTTTAACCTAAAAAAAAGATCAAATTTGATCTTTCCATAAATGGTGGCTTTGGTCGGCAAGGACGGCAAATTCAAATATAAGATATTTTACCTTACCATTTTCAATATTTATTTTCCTTTTTCCGGTGTCAAAATTCGTTCAATAAGTCAAAAAGCACATTATGTTTTCATTTCGAAGATAAGTCACTCATTCCGAAGATACTACAATTCTCATTCCAAAGATCCGCTCATTTCGAAGATACTACAGTTCTCATTCCAAAGATACTCTCATTTTGAAGATACTACAGTTCTCATTCTAAATATCCACTTATTTTGAAGATATTATAGTTCTCATTTTGAAGATCCGCTCATTCCGAAGACACTATGTTTTCTCATTTCGAAGATATCTATTCATTTCGAAGAGACTTTAGAATGAACAAATGTGGGCTCCTTAAATGATTTCTTCTGCATTTTTCATGTGTGTTACTTCTCAGTATCAGATTCCAATGGTCTTCATCTCTTTTCACATGTGAATTCCATGCCTTGCCATTCATTGGCAGCTAGATGGAATTTACATGGGAAAACCTAGTTTTTGTTGTACAGTAACAATTTTCTTGAATTGTTGCCAGATTTAGGTAAAATGAATGCTTGAGATATATCAAAACATGATTAGTGAAATGTTGTTATTAATCTAAGCATATCTCATTTTAGCAAGTCATAACAAAACAACATAAAACTTATACAAAAAGCTGTAAAAATCAAAATATAGTATTTCAGATACATTCATCATGCAAATAGTTAATACACAACATATTGAATTAACTTAACTAGCATATTAGATTAAACATAAGATTTTATATGCAATTTCAGTGTTCAAAACATGTTATGATTGAGGTATTTCCAGGTCTCATCATTTTCCCCCCAACTTATATTGATGCATGTCCTCATGCATTCTGTTGGGCTATGGAATCACATATGTCCATGGTCAAATTCCATGACCTGTAAAACAACTTCTTGCCTATATAAAATCCTCTGTTCTTCTGAAGGTCCTTGAGCTATTCTTCAAATTGTTCATCAGGTTGGGCATATTCTTCAAAGTAGAATGGAACTGGAGTGATGATGGTTGGAGGTCTAAATATGAAACCTATCCAATTATGTTGCATGATTTCAATCAATTGTATTGCTCCTTCTGCCCTTCTTCTAGACCATTCTAAGTTGATGGGGGAAATGGGTTCTCTTTTTTACAAATACATGGAAAGTTTAGCCCATCTGTTTCTACAGACTGATAATGCTGGTAAGAAATTATCATTACAAAAATTGTGGAATCTGTTCACACAGTATCTCAAGTTTATCAAGTACATTCTCTTCACATCATCCCTATTCATCATGGTGAAGTGCTATCTTGTGATAATGGGGTGATTTGGCTGAATTTCTCTGACTAACAATTCAGCTCTTTTTTTAATCTCTTTGTTTTGCCTTTTCTCCTGGTCCCAATAAAATTGATTCTGCAAGGTGGACATGAATGCCCTCAATTGAACATCTCCAATGTAGATCTATGGATGAAACTCTACTTCTTATGGAATAAAGAAACTATGTAAAAATAGTTCACACATGAGATTTTTCTGCTCAAAAGGGTTGTCAAAGTATGCTTCCAGAAAGTATGCAGTGGTGTCCAAATTATATGGGAGACCTAAACTAATCCTCATGACCTACCATCTGAGGTATTTCTCCTTCAGAATAAGACTGTAAAATCTGGCTGGCCATCTAAATTGGACTAAAAATTTAGCAATTTGACATAAATCAAACACCTTTTCTTTCAATGTCTGAATTTTTTTTTCCTTGGCCTCTAGCTGTTTTGCTTCTAATTTGAATTTTTCAGTCTTAGTGGCAAGCTTCTCATACCTAATCATCCAGCTGGCTATGTCTGCATTGTATTATTCTAAGGACATAGTATTAGGTGGTCTGACTACAGGTGGAATTCTAGGTAGCATATCTATCTAAACCCCTTTTTCTGCCACTTCCATTGGTTGTTCATCTATCAATAATTCTACTTGCACACCCTTATTTGTTATTTCTATTGGGTTGTCATCATACAGTAATTCCACTTGCACCCCATTTTCTACTACTTCTACTGATGGTGTAATAGTTTGAAATACAAGGACATCAATAGAAGTACTTACTTGATCTGTTTCATGCTACTGCTTGGACTGTTCCTGTTTCTGGTGACTCATCTTCAATGTTTTCTACTATGTTTTTTGCCAAATCTGAAGCATCTTCAGAATGAAAGGGTGCTTCTTCAAACTGAGAACCTATGTTTGCCTCAATAGAGTCATCTGCCCTAGATAAATCTATAAGCAATTGAGCCAAATCATCCTCATCAATGGATACAATTGGCTGTTTTTCATACTATGACAACTTTTCTTTCAATTTTGCCACTTCCTGCTATAACTCTACAATTTTTCTTTCCTGCATCTCAATGATGCTTTCTCTCTTTGAAATCAATCTAGTTTGTGTCTTGACAACACTCCTTGCTGCTCTCAACTGCTCTGTGATGTCTTCTTCCTCTATTTTTGCTTCAGAATTAGATGTAGACAAGTCAACTATAGTAGGTTGCTCAACAGCTAGCTCTTCTTCTACAACATCTGTTTGCTCCTGTTCAGGAGGATCTATGAAACTGTCTATAACTACATCTACCATTTCTATGGCTTGTTGAACTATAGCCACCTACAAATCATCCTTCCCAACTTCTTCCTCAATTATTTGTTCAGGGAATTCTAGGAAGTTTTTAGAAGCTGATTGTATCTCTATGACATCTGGACTGCTTTGTCCAACTTCTTCTTCTATGACCTGTTCTATCATTTCCCTCAAGTGGAGTCTTGTAGACATCCTGGTTCTAGATGCAAATTTCTTCTTTTTGCTCTATTTTTTGGTGATAGCAGGAGTTGTGGGGACAGTTTCAGATGCTCCCATTTCTCTTGTTTCTTCCCCTGTTGGGCTAGGTGCTTTATTTCCCTGTTTTGATAAATAAGTTGCTACTTCAAAAAAATAGACCCTCTTCTATTTTTTTGTTCTGTTGCTAGTTCTAGAGCCCCTTTTCTTTTGTTTCTTGGCTCGTAAAGTTGAAGGTTCTGGAGCAAGGTCTTCTACTACTGATGTTGAGTGTGTCTCTTTTTCTATATTAGTTTCTGTTTCATCTTCTTTTGCAACAACATCAATAGTATCTATTTCTTCCTCTTCATCCTCACATCCAAAAATTACATCATTTAATGTAGAGTAAAACCTCTCAAAGCTCCTAGGATTTCCTCTAAAATGGTGCTAGCAAACTAGTTTGATGAGACCATGGTGGCGAAGACTTCCTTTTGTTGAGCAAGGTGTAGCAAAAGTATTGTCATTGTTGTCAACACAGTCAAATAGATCTATTGATGCAGTGGATAGGAAGTTCAAAAGCCTTTCAGATGCAAAAGATAGGAGTTCAAAGGTTACTCAGAGTATGTACATGGATTTTCCAAGAAAACCGAAGTGGCCCATATGCAAAAGATCAAAGAAAAAGACAAGTAAAAAAGTGTCGCGATATCGCGACATATACAACAGACAAGAAAAATTGTCATGATTTCACGACATGTTGGAAGAGAGAGAAAAAGCAAGAAAAATTGTCACAATTTCGTGACATGTTGGAAGAAAGAGAAAAAGCAGGAAAAACTATCGTGATTTCATGACATGTTGAAAGAGAGAAAAAGCAGGATAAACTGTTATGATTTCATGACATGCTGGAAGAGAAAAAGTCAAGTGGAAAAACTGTCATGATTTCGTGACATGTTGGAAGAAAAAAAGGCAAGTGGAAAAACTGTCACGATTTCATGACATGTTGGAAGAGAAAAAGGCAAGTGGAAAAACTGTCGTGATTTCATGACATGTTGGAAGAGAAAAAGGCAAGTGGAAAAACTGTTGCGATTTCGTGACATGTTGGAAGAAAAAGAGAAAGCAGGAAGAAGTGTCGTGATTTCATGACAAGTTTGAAGAAAAGAGAACAAGTAAGAAAATTGTCACGATTTCGTGACATGTTGCATTTTTGTGACTAAAATAGGAGAGAGAAAGTTGTAAAAGTGTCATGATTTTGTGACATGTCAAATTTTCACGACAAAAGAAAGAGAGGAACCGTACGAAAGCAAAACTATCACGATTTCATGACAAAAGTAGAAAGTAAGACTTCAAAGGCAGAAGTGTCATGATTTCGTGATAATAGCAAAGAAGTGAAGTACGAAAGCAAAAGTTTTACGATTTCACGCCAAAAGCAGAGAAGAAGACTTTGAAGGCAGAAGTGTCACAATTTCATGACAAAAGCAAAAAGAAAGACTTTGGAAGCAAAAGTGTCACGATTTCGCGACATGTCACATTTTTGTGACTCAAAAAGGACAGGAAGGCAGAAAAGCAAAAGTGTCGCGATATCACGACATGTCGCATTTTTGTGACTCAAGAAGGGTAGATAGGCAGGATAACAAAAGTGACAATATCGTGACATGTATTTTCGTGGGCCAAAGCTAAGAGAAAGAGCAAGGAGAAAAAGTGTCGCGATATCGCGACATGTATTTTTGGGGGCCGAAGCAAAGAGAAAGCGTAAGGAGAAAAAGTGTCGTGATATCACGACATGTAGCTTTTTCACGGTCCGATGCAAAGAGAAAGAGAAAGAAAGAAAAAGTGTCGTGATATCGCGACATGTTGTATTTTTGGGGGCCAAAGCAAGGAGAAAGAGAGAGAAAGCAAAAGTGTCATGATATCACGACATGTTTTTTTATGATTGAGTTGAAGCCGACGAAGTCCATTGATAGCCAACTAAAATTAGGGTTACTATTGTTATGAAAGCTGACTAATATTAGGGTTTTCAGCCGACTAAGATTAGGGTTTTCATCATGAAAATCTTATTATAAAAGGAGGGCTGTTTGGAGAATTTTGAGTGTGTCAAAGTGTGCGAAATACAATCACTATTCACAAAGAGCAAGTCGTGTCGAATCATTCTAAGTGTGGAATTTTGCTAAGAAATCAGAGTGCACAACAGGGAGAAGATGCCTATGAATTGTAGTAGAGTGTGCGAAGTGCTTGCACAGAGAAAGTAGAGTGCAAAAAAAAAGCAAAGGTGACCAGTCAGGGTCTAGCAAAAGCAAAGGTATCTTACTATCAATATTCTAGTTTTAGAATTGAAGTCCAAGTTGGTGCTTGGCATTAGGGGTTGGTGCTCCTTTTTGTTGGTACAGATAAATCAAGGGTTGGTGCTCCTTCTAGTGGGTGCTGGTAAATTGTTTGTAAAGTTGTTGCTTTACAAAGGCTAGATTTGGATGGTAGTCCAAGCAGTCATTTTTGAGGAGTAGCCACTTTGGTGAACCTCATTAAATCTTGTGTTGTGTGATGTTCTCTTGTGATACTTACTTTATCTTGTTCTAAGGTTTATTATTTTTATTTTAAGAGCTATGAATTTAAGTTAAAAGAGCTACACTGATTCACCCCCTCTCTTAGTGTCATTGTAAGACTAACAATTGGTATCAGAGCTAAGTTCTTGTACAAGCTTAATCAGCTAGGGTGATCTTGGAAGTAATACAATGGTAGGTGATGAAGGCTTCTCATCAAACAAAGCACCATTGTTTGACGAATATAATTACGCGTTCTAGAGAATCAAGATGTAGACATATCTCTGTGCTTTGGGATACGACATCTAGGATTTAGGAGTTAGTAGATACACAATACCCATCACTCCTCTAAAAGAGGCTGACAAAAAGAAGCTATTTGAAAATAACTCAAAAGCAAAGAATGCTCTCATGTGCGTATTAGCAGATAGTGAACTAGTAAAGATCATGAGCTGTAAAATGGCAAAAGAAATATGGGACAAATTAAGAAGTATTTATGAAGGATATGATAAGATCAAGGAGGCCAAGTTACAGACATATCAAGCTCAGTTCGAAGCATTAAATATGAATGACGATGAAAACATCGGGGCATATATACTAAGAGTTAATGGAATCATTAATGCGATCAGAGGACTTGACGAGGATATTGGAGACTCTATAGTCATGAAAAAGGTATTAAGATCTCTTCCTCAAAGGTTTTATTCTAAAGTATCAGTGATAGAAGAAGCTAAAAATCTAAATTTTTTTAGTATAGATGAGATGTATGGTTCCTTGAATGCATATGAGATGAGGATAGGAAGATCTAAACCCATAGATAGAGAAGCTGCTTTTAAAGCCCTTAAAAATAAAAATGCAAAACAAGAGTCCGAGGAAGAAGAGACATCAGATGAAATGGAAGCAAATTTTGGTAGAAATCTAAAAAGGGGAAAAGGAAAATACAGAGGAAATCTATCGCTTAAATGTTTCAACTATGGAGGCATTGTGCATTTTGTGACTAAATTTCCACTTAATGAGAAGAACAAAAATGATGAAGGATCGCACCAAGAACGAAGTGACTGGAAGAAAAAAATGAATTTCAAAAAAGGCAACTTCAAGAAAAAAAATTTCATCTCTAGGAATGCCAGTTCATCAGAAGATAGCTCAGGTGAGGATTTTGAAGAGGAAACAAGTGAAGCTCTTTTCATGGCATTTGAAGAAGAAAAGGAAGGAGTGAACTCTGAAGTATGTGGTGAAAACCCTGAGGCTGAAGTAGATCTAGAAGGTGAGTTGATCTCTGCTCTTGAAGAGTGGAAAATAAAGAAGAAAAAGAATAAGAAAATTTCAAAAAGGCTTGAGGATGCAAATGAAATCATAACCAGTTTGAAAGTACAAACAGAAGAATACAATAAAATATCTAAAGATCTTGAAGTACAAATTACCATGAAAATAGATTATTGCTACAAAATAGAAGAAGATAATGTTGGTTTACGGATGTAGATAGAAGAGATGAATCACAAAATTAGTTGCTATCACAAACGCAAAGAAATTTCTATGAAGCTGGATAAGATTATAAACGACCAAAGACGTGTAGGCATCAAATTTGGTCTAGGCTTCGTCGAAGGAGAATAATCAAATGGATCAAAGACCAAAAATGTAGAATCCATAAAGAATAAAGATAAGAAACAGGTTGATCAAGAAAAAACATCTCATGCAAAAGAAAGCAATAATGCCAGGCACGAAAGGAGAATTGACAATGATGGATTCACCAATGTCACACATCAAAGAAGAAGAAGACCTATGGCTCCTATGGCAACATGGCAAATACCATCACCCAGGTTCAATTATCCCTTTTCTGGTTTCTATTTTAAATGCAATGGCTATGGACATAAAATATCAGACTGCAAATATAATGTAAGACCAAGGAATTTCACCAGTAGAAATGCTTTCTCTCCTCTGATGAATTATATAGTAGAATGTTATAAATGTCATAATTTTGGGCACATTCCAAGAAACTATAGAAGTACATTTGCATCAAATCAGTTTCAAGGAAGAAAATTTCAATCAAACAAGATGAGTCAAAATAGAAAACTTCCCAAAAAACAAACAGAAGCTATTGATAAGGGAAAGGCAAAACAAGAGATCAAATCTACTATTAAAATGGAGTGGAAAGAAAAAGAGTGACTTAAGGAAGAAAAGGAATCCTTAATAGTACAAACAACATTTAAAGCACAGAATAAATATGTACCATGGATACTCGATAGTGGATGCTCTAGTCATATGATAGGTGACAAACAAAAATTTGAGAAGTTACAAAAATATGAAGGTGGATCAGTAAATTTTGGTAATAATGATGGAGCTAAGATAGTTGGCAAAGGCTGAGTTAAAATTAGTGATGGAAAAATTAAGTCAGAATAAATCTTGTTTGTAGATGGGTTGAAACATAACTTGTTGAGAATAAGTCAGATTTGTGATAAAGGTCATGAAGTAGTCTTTATGAAGCAGGGTTGTGAAGTCAGAAAAAAAAATAGTGGAAAATTGATAGCAACTGGATCAAGGAAATCTGGAAACCTATACACGCTCTCAAAGACTTCAAAAGGAGCTTGTTTTATTGGACAGGAAGAAGAAAATTGGTTGTGGCACAAGAGACTCGATCATATCAGTTTTGATAATCTAGTAAAAATCACCTCAAAAAGGGCAGTAAGAGATATTCCCACCATCAACAAACCTGCAAACAACATTTGTGCTTCATGCCAAAAGGGGAAGCAAACTAGAGTCACATTCAAAACAAAATAGTACTACACAAGCAAACCTTTGGAACTAATACACACTGACTTATGTGGACCCATGAGAACACAAAGCATAAATGGTGACAAATATTTTATGTTGTCCATTGATGACTATTCTAGAATGACTTGGATATGTTTCTTGAAGCATAAATCATAAGCTTTTGATATGTTCAAAATTTTCAAAAATCAAGTTGAGAATGAAACAGGAAAGATGATCAAATTCTAAGATCAGATAGAGGAGGAGAATTCATTTCAGAGGACTTTACAGAGTACTGTGAAAAATATGTTATTAAGAGACAGTTTTCAGCAGCCAAGACACCTCAACAGAATGGAGTGGTAGAAAGAAAGAATAGGACAGTGCAGGAAATGGCATAGACTATGCTGGCTAAAAGCATAGTAGCAGACAAATTTTGGAAAGAAGCAGTCCATATTGCGATGTATATCCAAAATAGGTACATGTTGAGAACACATGAAAGCAAAACTCCTTATGAGTCATGGTTCAGTAAAAGGGCAACAACAAAATACCTCAATTTTTTTGGCAGCAAGTGCTACATCAAAAGAACTGAAGATAATCTTGGTAAGTTTGAAGATAGAGAGGATGAAGGTATTTTTATCGGTTATTCATCAAAAAGCAAAGCTTAAAAATGCTACAACAAAAGGCTAAAGAAAATTGTGGACAGTGCCAATGTTAAATTTGATGAAGGTAGAGAACGAGTAATTAGCTATGAAACAAACTACCCAATATATGAAGAGGCTATTGAAGGAGATGAGGAAAAAGAAATTGAAAAGATACAGAAAATTGACTCAGATGATTTAAGTTGTGATTCATAAATGGAAGAAAATAAGAAATTCAAAACAGGTAGTTGGCAAAAAAATCATCCTAGAGAGAAAATAATTGGAGACCCCAAAGTTGGTGTTCAAAAAAGAAGAAGAGTAGTAAGTAACTACTCTCTACTATCCAGCATTGAGCCCAAAAATGTTGCTAACGCAAGCAAAGATGAAAGTTGGATGAAGGCAATAAATGAAGAATTATATCATATCGAGAAAAACAAAACTTGGGAGTTAGTACCTAGACCTGTAAATAAAAATATAATCGGGACTAAATGGATTTTTCGAAACAAATTGAATGAATACGGACAGGTAGTAAGAAATAAAGCAATATTGGTTTGCAAGGGCTATGCACAAGTTGAAGGCATTGACTTTGAGGAAAATTTTACACCAGTAGCTAGACTAGAGATAATTAGAATGTTTCTGGCTTTAACAGTCTACAAGAATTTCAAAGTTTATCAAATGGATGTGAAATCAACATTTTTGAATGGGAAACTTGAAGAAGAAGTTTATATTGAGCAACCAGATGGTTTCCAACTTGGTGATGATCCCAACTTGGTTTGCAAGTTGAAGAAAGCATTATATGGCTTAAAACAGGTACCCCGAGCATGGTATGCAAGGCTAGACAACTATCTCACTCAACAAAGGTTTAAGAAAGGTATGGTGGATAGTAATTTGTATGTCAAAACAAAAAATGGGCATCTTATTGTTCTTGTTGTATACATATATGATATCATATTTGGCAGCAGCAAGGATGAGTCGTGTAAAGATTTAGAAAATAAGATGTAGAAAGAATTTGAAATGTCAATTATTGGTGAACTTTCGTATTTCCTCGGGTTGCAAGTTAATAAAAATAAGAAGGGCATATTTATTTCTCAAGTTAAATATGTGAAAGAGATGTTAAAAAAGTTCACAATGGAGGATTGTAAGCCAGTTAGCACACCCATGACAACAGGTTGCAAGTTGAGCAAGGATGACAAATCTCCAACTGTTGATCAAACTGTTGAGCGTTAATTTGTCATATTACAAATAATAACACGCAACTTAGAGTCTCGAACAAAGACTCTTTCTTGCAAAGAAATAATTTATTTTATTTTCCTTCCTTTTATTATTTCTCCAAGTTTCTTTGTGAAACAGCTTTTACATATATAAAAAAATGAATTCAATTTAATACATGCAACTGATATATCCCAGAATAACTCAAAATCCTGTAGATAGCTGTTAACAAGGGGCCTTTGTTGATTCTTAATGAACTTTGTAATCTTGACTTGTTTGATTAATCAAAAAAAATAAACAAAAATCCTTTTTATGTTCTAATATTCACAATTTATTCTAAGGTTAACTTGTTCGTTTTATCTATATTCAATAGTTCTGTTATTTCAGTGTTAGTCTCTGACATGAAATTAAGCATATCAAGGAATAAAACAGAAACTGTTATTTTGAATCAGCTGGAAAATAATGAAGGATATTAAAATGGTTCACGATCTCCTCCATGCAAAATCCCAAGTTAAGAGATGAAATCCCCAAAACAACCCAACCGATCAGATCTGTACTAACACACAATCTAATCAGATCAGATGCAAGACTCTAAGGAAAAGAATATAAGCTGCATCATTCTACCATTCACCTATCGTAACCCATCCCATGGCGTAAACGAAATAGATACAAGACAAAATGATGCAACGGAAAGATTGACAGTAAAACAATAGTTTTGGCTTCGATCTCCTTTTGATTTTACACACAAAAGTCGTGTTACCAAAGAAAAATCCTTTATTTCAATAAGTAATGCTTTTTTGTTACAATCTCCAGCCCCTGTATCCATCTACACTTACGCTATTTAACCTTTCTGTCGCGCGTTCTCGGCTGCTCCATGGCGCTTCGTTTCGACTCCGGGACCCTTCGCTTCAATTCCCGCCTTTTGGTATTCTAACCCTTGCATGCAATCGTAACGCTCGATCTCTGCGGTTCTGTCATTTCTGCCACGTGTCCTGCGTCTCCTGCACCTTTCGTAACGCTTTCCCGCGGAAATCCCGGCAGAATTTGCATTTGGCCTCTTCTGTTTCCTAGCCGCGATAACGCGACATGTCGCGAAATCGTGACATGTCGCGATATCGCGACGTGTTCTTGGTCCGTACGCCCGTCGTAGCTCGTTGTAGCGATATCGCTACCGACTTTGCTTTGCCTTCTTTTCAAAAAAGTGGTAGCGATATCGCTACCACTTTGGTTTCGAGCCTTCCTTTCAAAAAGTGGTAGCGATATCGCTACCACTTTGGTTCTGAGCATTCCTTCGATGAAGTGGTAGCGATATCGCTACCACTTTGGTTTCGAGCCTTTGTCTTTGCGAAGTGGTAGCGATTCGCTACCACTTTTCCTTCGATGAAGTGGTAGCGATATCGCTACCACTTTGGCTCCGAGCCTTTGTCCTTGCGAAGTGGTAGCGATTCGCTACCACTTTTCCTTCGGGCCTCGCTTCCGCTTCACGAGGTGGTAGCGATTCGCTACCACTTTTCCTTCGAGCCTCCTCTTCACGAAGTGGTAGCGATTCGCTACCACCTTCAACCTTGTGCTTCCTCTCGGCAACTCGTAGCGATGGAGAGACATGTCGCGATATCGCGACATGTCACGATTTCGTGACCCTTTCAACTTTTCGTACGCTTCCAAAAAATGCGTCGCGATTTTGCGACATCCTTTTTTCTTTGCCGTCGACACGTCACGATTTCGCGACATCCTTTTCTGTCCTGCTGCCGACACGTCGCGATTTCGTGACAGATTTCAATTTTTTGCGGCGATGGAGAGGCAGGTCGCGATTTCGCGACATGTCGTGATATCGCGACATGTCGCGATTTCGTGACCCTTTCAACACTTAGGCATTTTTCTTCTTTTCTTCATTTTTAGCATCCGGGTCTTTGAGATCTTCCCTAAAACCTACAAAAACAAAGGTGGGTCCCCACTTACAGGGTGTGTTGTGGATGAACCACAACAAATGGCGACTCTGCTATCAAATGCTCTTGAGCATTTTAGTAAGAACCCAACCTAACATAAATCACAAATTTGAAAACATGGGTTAGCCCATAATCAATATAACTAATGCCCAAAATCAGAAGTACATGAATTATTAGAATCATCAAGTATTAGCTCGGTGTGTGCAATGAATTCCTTTCCTTATCATTTGAATTTGATCCACATTCCATCATCGGTTTTGCATGAATGCATATGCGAAATTGTGAATGATTTGTGTATCCTACTGAATATGCCATGAGAAAATGCATAGTCACTCTTGTAGTATTATGTGCAAACATTCAAGACTGCCAAACCCTCTTAGGATCCACTAGTGAACGGTTCATTATATCCCAAAGTTGGTTATGAGTCCCTACTATCTTGAACCCATGTGCAAGTGGATGTGAAATCAGAACTTTGGGGAATCAGACTCCCAACCAACCGAGATGAGAGTTTAACCCTATCCTTACTATTCTGATTTAGAATTCTTTACCTCACTTTGAGCAAAATAACTAAACCAATTATGGAAGAAATGGTCATGCTAGTCTAACCCTCTAGACAATCAGTGGTCTTACTTTTTAGGCAAGACATGATGTCATGCATGGGCCTATCTAACCCCATAATCCAAAACTTATCTCCATTTCTTTGGACCTTGGGGATGACTACCCATCCCTTGCAGAGGACAAGTAGTACGATCCTTACAATCCAATATAAGGATGAGATGGAAAAAATTTATTTATTTTACTTCTTGGACCTTGGGGATGACTACCCATCCTGGTTAGGGACAAATAGTACGATCCTTACAACCCAAGATTTTAAATGTAAATGGAAAATATTAATCTTGTTACTTAAACCTTGGGGATGACTACCCATCCTTTGCGAGAGGACAAATAGTACGATCCTTACAATCTAAGATTTAATACGAAATGAAATATAAGAGCTTTGGGGAATCGAATTCTCAACCAACCGAGATGAGAATTTATGCCCTATCCTTACTACTCCATGTGGGTCCAATCAAAGCTTTGGGGAATTAGATTCTCAACCAACCGAGATGAGAATTTAACCCTATCCTTACTACTATGATTTTAGGCTTTAAGCTCTATGGAAGTGGTCAAAACCACTATTTTTAGGATCATGTTGCATAATAGGATAGACATGAAAACCATTTTCGCCCAACCTTTTCCTCCAAGTTAGGTTTTGATCATTTTGCTCAAGATCCTTTTTAATGTATGAAACGTGCTTGGTCCTAGATACTTCAAGACTCAGTTTCCAACCTTAGGATTTACTTAAATTTATGTTATAACATAACCCTAAGAGGATTCAACATACTCAAATGAATTGCACCTAAGATGCATATGCCACTACGGTGAAAATGTATGGAAAGTGAGATGGAACATGAATGCATTATTTCGTGAATTGCAAATGAGATGATTTGTCATGCAAAACCGACCTTTTCATGCATCACAAGCTTCAAATGATCTAAATTAACTGTTTGTATTACATGTGGAGCTCTTACAACATGATTCCAATGTTTCATATTCTCCCAATCTTAGGCATGTGTTCAACATCAAGCTTTTATTCCCCTTTTTTTTTTTTTTTTAAAGCAATGAAAAGGAAATCAAAGGAACACCACCGCCTAAATGTCCAACCTGCACACAAACGCAAAAACCCAACATTAATACAAGAAAAACCTGAAACAAAAATGAATACATACTAACATATCAAATCTGCACATCAAAAAAAAACTAAATTACAGCATTGACACAAAACTAGATATCTCTTGAAACACACACTTAAGTATCAAATCTGCACACAAAGAAACAGATCACAACATTAATATAAAGCTTAGACATGTCAAAGAAAAGAATAATACACACCTAAACATGAAAAATGAAAGCAAGAAATTACAGCGTTATTACATATAATACAAAGCCCAACTACCTCATGCTTGAAAGTAATGCTTCAAGTGCAACCCATTGATAGGTAGTGCCAAATCCTTTCCATCCAAGGTTTTTAGTCTAAAACTATTTTCCCCTAGGATCTCTGAAATCTGGTAGGGACCTAACCAAAGGTAATCAAATTTATCATGTTCCCCCTTCTTCTCATGTCTTTTGTCCCATAACAGCACTAAATCTGAAATTTTAAACGCCTTGGCCTTAGACCTTTTGTCAAACCATCTTTTTACAATGTCTTGGTGTTTACTAAAATGAAGCATAGCTTCATCCCTTTTTTCATCCAAGCGCATTAATTGCGTTAGTCTAGACTCAAGTTTATCATTAGTTCCAAAATAATCTTTCATGAAGTGCAGCGTTTGTAATCTGAGATTTGCGGGAAAAATGGGATCTTGTCCATAAACCAGATGGTAAGGAGATGTCCCTATTGCTTCTTTGACTCTGATTCTGTCAGCCCAAAGGGCCAACTTAAGCTTATTGTGCCGGTCCCGTGGATTCCTTTCCAACAATTTTTTTATGACAGTCAACAGATTCTTATTGGATGACTCGGCCAATCCGTTACCCTGTGGGTAATAATTGGAGGAGAACTTTAAACTCACGTTGTTATCAAATGCCCAATTAGCAAACTCCAGAGAGGAAAAGGCCGAACCATTATCACTTACGATGGAGTTAGGCATCCCGAATCTAGTGACAATGTTATCTTCTAAAAATCTAATGACCACCTCTGCAGTAGCATTCTTTGTGGGGATAGCTTCGGTCCATCTCGTGCAATAGTCCGTAGCCGTCAGAATATATTTGTGAGTATCGGAGGAATTGGGGCTGATAATCCCAATAAAATCCAGGCCCCATTGCGCGAAAGGTGCTGGACTCGATTACGGACTGTAAAGGCATGGCAGCGTTTCTATCCCTATTGGCTGCAGTTTGACATATGTGACATGACCTCACATGAGAATGGGCATCCTTGAATAGTTGAGGCCAATAATAACCGGCTCTGAGGATTTGATGGGCTGTGGCATTGGCAGACCCATGCCCTGTCCCATGTTTACCATGAAACTCTTCGAGTATTCACATTGCCTCCTCTTGATCAACGCAACGAAGGTAAATACCTTCATGGTTCTTTCTGTATAATGTGCCAGATCTTACCAGAAAATTAGCAGACTTCAAACGCAAGGCTCTGCGCTGAGTAGCATTCAAAAGTGATGGACACCTACCATTTAGTAGATAGTACACCACATCTGCATACCACTCCTCCTTGGTTACATCAGCGACTTCATAATGTTGACAAGGAATTGCGAGATCCTGTTCTGCGATTGCCTTGGCTAACCCTTGCCCCCGCACTATCTTCATCGATTGAATCTCCAGATCAAATTCCTGCAAAGTTGAAACCCACTTACCACGCTTCTCACCTAATTCATTATGAACGAACATGGCTTTGACGGCGGGATGCGGGACGATAGCAAAGACCCTATTGTGGACTATGTAGTGCCTGAAACTTTTTACGGTCTTAACCGGCGCATACATTTGCTTGTCTAGGGTAGAATATCTCAGTTTCGCATCTTTGAGAGGACTACTCAGGAAAGCAATGGGATTTTCAATGCTGCCTTCACTCTTATGAGTTAAAACACTCGCAAAGGAGTGATCTGAAGCAAATGTGTAGATATAGAAAGGCTTCGTATAATCGGGACTCACCAAAACCGGGGCTTTAGAAATCGCATCCTTGATATTATCAAAAGCCTCTATCCTTTCATCTGTCCAAATGATCTGGACCTCTTTCTTTAGCATGTCGTTCAAAGGTCTTGCTATCTCTGCAAAATCTGCTATAAATTTTTTGACAAAATTGATCTTTTCGAAGAATGATCTCAACCCCTTCTTGCTATTGGGACGAGGAATTTGTTGTATGGCTTCTATTCTCTCAAGGTCAATGGAAATTCCATCTTTAGATATTATATGTCCCAACAGTTTTCCTTCTGTTACCCCGAAGATGCACTTCTTTGGGTTGAGAGATATACCATGTTCCCTGCATCTTTGAAAGACTTTCTTAAGATCCTTGACATGGCTTTCCCTGTTCTTAGAAAATACAGGAATGTCATCGACGTAGACAATGATGCACTTACCAATAAGCCCCTTAAAAGCAAAATCCATAGCTCGCTGGAAAGTGGCACCTGCGTTCAATAGTCCGAAGGGCATTCTCCTGTATGCAAAGGTGCCCCATTTTGTCGTAAAAGCAGTCTTCATCCTATCACTAGGATGGATAAGGACCTGATTATATCCCGAATAACCATCCGGGAATGACATCATCTCCGACCCGTTTACCTTTTGGAGTATTTCATCGATGGTGGGTAACGGGTAGTTGTCCTTTTGGGATGCCTTGTTGAGATTTCTGAAATCAATGCACAACCTTATTTCTCCACTCTTTTTCCTCACAGGGACTAGGTTAGCAACCCACGTGGAATGCCTAACGGGAAAGATGATCTTAGCTTCTAACAGTCGCTTCACCTCTTTCTCTATCAAGGGCTCTAATAATGGATTAACTCGCCTTTGTCTTTGCCTGAAGGGCTTGGACTCTGGCTTCAGTGGAATCGTGTGCATTATGACATTCTGATCATAGGTTTTCAACTCCTTATAACTCCAAGCAATGCAATCTATGTATTCTTTTAATGCATCTGCTATGGAATCCTTCTCCTGCTTGGTACATGCTTTTGCTATGAATACCTCCCAGGGATTTTTTGCACTTCCAATGTTAACCAAATCACAGGCCTCTCCAGGAGATGGAACCCTTTTACCTTTTCTTGGTTTGCTTCCGATATCAAAGATTTTTTCTAATGAAGCTATCTCATCAGGCATCCGGTTGTTTTTTACAGGATTTTTATCTTTCGAAACTACCTCCTCTACGTCCCTTTCTTCTTCATCTATGTACTGCTTTTCAAATATACCAGAATTAGTGACAAAATGAAATATGTGCCTGTCACTATCAAATACTTGGAAGTTCGTAACATTATCTGGTATAGAGGGACAAGGGACCAACTCTATAGAGAACTTCTTGCATTTCTTATGGTCCACTGGCTTCAACATACTCATTTGCTACAGCTAGGGAGTCTGCCAGACGATTGCCCTTTCTCGAGATCAGAGAAATGTTAAAGGCGTCGAACTCATCTATTAAATCTTTGACCCTTGTTCGGTAAAGCCTGAGCCGCCTATCCTTGCATATGTATTGTCCCCTCACTTGTTTCACCACCAGTTCCGAATCACCAAGGACTTTGATATATTTAATTTTCTTCCGAATGGCCAGCTGTAGTCCAAGAATCAAAGCCTCATATTCTGCCATATTGTTGGTGGCAAGGAAGCTAGATCTGTATGCAGCGAATATAGGCTCCTGGTCTGAACATGACAATTCAACACCGACTCCTGCTCCTTGTCTGGACCTGGATCCATCAAATCTTAAGGTCCAAATGTCTTGATGTCCTTCAGTAGAGTTGTGCCCCATCCTTTCATCATGGGTATTTTTGAGTGCTTCTATGTCCAAACAGTATGCTCCCAACTCAGCTTCAATGTACTGGATCTCGTTCGGCTTGTTGTAATCTGTGATCATCTCTTTGAGTCGGGGTTCACTGTCAATTCGAATTTGATTGGCCACTCCCCTCCAAGGTAGCCACATGTGTGAAGAGTCTGTCACAATGTAACCGTTTAGGTTCTTACTCCAATCTCTTCCCAATACCATGCCATATTTGATAGGAATATCGAGCACCAAAATGTCTATGCGCTGTTGAATTCTGGGTTTTGAATTGACTTGAATATGCACATCACCCAGCTCTCCTACTCCCTCCATGGTTGACCTGTCCAACTGCACCACCCTGCTCCTAGAAGGCTTTGGTGTAAGTCCCAATATTTTATAGATTTCTAAGGGCATGATAGTAGCCGAGGCCCCCGAGTCTATTAAACAATTGTGCAAGTTTTTACCTGCAATTCTAATGGTTACCAAAAAGGGAGGTATATCTCGTTTTTCTTTTTGTACAACCACTCGGGACTCAGCACTTTTAGCTTCATGAACTTGTGCGAATGGATTTAATCCTTTTGGTGAACTCACTTCTTGGCCTAATAATCGGGCCATGTCATACATCGATACATTGGCCCTATTCTTCTTCATATCTTCCACCAAATCGTAAGTGAGCTTTTTTGGATTTGGCGAGTTTTGCATCATCTTAGACTTTTCGACCTTCGATGGAGGAGGGGGATTGACATCTCCTTTAGGGTCGGGGAGGGAGTAATTGATTATTAGGAGGAGCGGAGGAAGTTTTGGGCTCTTTAGAACTCCTAGTGTAATATTTGTGATTTGCTTTCCCAAAACGTTTATTTGTATGAACTTCCAAAGCTTCTTCATCTTCGCTTCCAAAAAATTCTACATCCTCCTCTTCTTCATTTTCATGGGAATGTATGACCTCCGTTAGCATAGACTCCGGTTTCACGTGGCCACAGTGCGGGCAATCATTATCACAAGATCCTGCATCTCCACAGTCTTCCGAAATGTCTACCTTTTTGGCAACGGGATTGGGTACCCGCCCGTTGTTAGGCTGCGTGTTATACATTCCTTTTCCTCTATGATTGTGAGGTCGGTTATGGCCCATGGCCTGATCAACTTTTTTATTGACATTCCCCACTGTTACCAACACCTTGGCCAACGTTTCTTTCATATTTTCTATGGCTGCTTCGGACCCTTGTGGTTGAGGCACTGCAATTGCAGGTCCAGTTGTGTTGGCTGCATTAGCCACCTCTGGACTGGGTACAATGGCTTGGGTTTGGGCAGGTGGATTCCATCCTGGATTCACACTTTGAATGGGAGTGATTGTTGGATAAGTTGCTGAGCTTGGCGTGTTAATTGGAGCAAACCCCGACATGGTCAACAGATTATTGCCCATACCGAACCCATGCAAACCCATTGAGTTATTTTGAATCAAACTACGTGCTTGAACAACAACATTCGGATAACCTGACAATGGCGTAACTTGGGTGGGTGTTTGGAAGTTGTTCAACATCGGAGCCTGTGGTGCTACTACCTGTTCATCATGGCAAATTGGTTGTATGGGCCATATTGTCCCATCCCGATCAATTGAGACAATCCTGCGCTGGCGGAGTTCATCTACTGTTCGAGAGTCATTGTTTTGCATAAGCCAAAGGAAGGGTTGTAACTCGAGGGTTCCTTCTAGTCAATAAAGATGTTAAAGGATCTAAGGCTCCGAGTATAGTTGCAAGGCAATTGCAGGGTCTACCGCAAAGTGACGAGTCACATTCGTATATAGCTTTTGAAATCTATGATTGAACGCTCGAATGGGTTCATTGGTTTGTCTTTTGCAAGATACGAAGAAATTGTATGTCATGGAGGGATCTACTAAGCTATCCGAATTGACCTATGAACGCGGTTTCTAGCTGGGCCCATGAAGTTATGGACCCTGTTGGCAAATTTCGATACCATTCGTTAGCAATGTGGTCTAGACTAGCAGGGAAAACTCGACAGGCAACATCCTCGTGAGTAACCCCCTGCCTAAACATGTAATCTTTATAGATTTGGACATGATCTTCTGCTGTTGTTGGACCATCATGAATGAATTTGGGTAATCCCCTTTCAATGTTTCTAGGCAAGTCGTGGACTACCCCGGGAATATCTAAAGGGGAACTCTGAGCACCATACCAAAGGGCAGGTGGCTGTTGTTGTTGTTGTTTTTGGGCCATGTTAATCAAAGGTGTCAACCCTGTGGGAACAATTGGAACTCCTGGAACTGTGGAGACAGATACAACTGGTGTTACTATCCCACTTGAACTTAAGGGTTCAGGCCCACTAAAGGCACTTGAGTCCAAAGAAATCCCTAACTCAAGTATATTGGGTGGTATTTCAACTTCTAATGTTTTGTTTTTCGGCCTCCTAGCAGTGGGAGAAAGACTTTGGAAGATAGTTTCCCCTGTGGTTTTAGACCTAGTAGCAATGTACTCAGGTTGGGCCAGCTTGGAAACTCTAGGACTCTAAAAGATTTCTCAACTCTGCTGCCAGATAAAATGTCTAAATGTTATACCTGCAAGCACAATAGGTGGAAACAAAACTACCCACGTTAATTGTTAGAACAAATCAAAATTGCAAAGCAATACAGAAGGCCCTCCTTCTAGCGCCAAAATGTTGAGCGTTAATTTGTCATATTACAAATAATAACACGCAACTTAGAGTCTCGAACAAAAGACTCTTTCTTGCAAAGAAATAATTTATTTTATTTTCCTTCCTTTTATTATTTCTCCAAGTTTCTTTGTGAAACAACTTTTACATATATAAAAAAATGAATTCAATTTAATACATGCAACTGATATATCCCAGAATAACTCAAAATCCTACAGATAGCTGTTAACAAGGGGCCTTTGTTGATTCTTAATGAACTTTGTAATCTTGACTTGTTTGATTAATCAAAAAAAAAATAAACAAAAATCCTTTTTATGTTCTAATGTTCACAATTTATTCTAAGGTTAACTTGTTCGTTTTATCTATATTCAATAGTTCTGTTATTTCAGTGTTAGTCTCTGACATGAAATTAAGCATATCAAGGAATAAAACAGAAACTGTTATTTTGAATCAGCTGGAAAATAATGAAGGATATTAAAATGGTTCACGATCTCCTCCCTGCAAAATCCCAAGTTAAGAGATGAAATCCCCAAAACAACCCAACCGATCAGATCTGTACTAACACACAATCTAATCAGATCAGATGCAAGACTCTAAGGAAAAGAATATAAGCTGCATCATTCTACCATTCACCTATCGTAACCCATCCCATGGCGTAAACGAAATAGATACAAGACAAAATGATGCAACGGAAAGATTGACAGTAAAACAATAGTTTTGGCTTCGATCTCCTTTTGATTTTACACACAAAAGTCGTGTTACCAAAGAAAAATCCTTTATTTCAATAAGTAATGCTTTTTTGTTACAATCTCCAGCCCCTGTATCCATCTACACTTCTGCTATTTAACCTTTATGTCGCGCGTTCTCGGCTGCTCCATGACGCTTCGTTTCGACTCCCGGGACCCTTCGCTTCAATTCCCGCCTTTTGGTATTCTAACCCTTGCATGCAATCGTAACGCTCGATCTCTACGGCCAGTAACTGTTGTTATGAAACGTTACTCTGGTTCTGTCATTTTTGCCACGTGTCCTGCGTCTCCTGCACCTTTCGTAACGCTTTCCCGTGGAAATCCTGGCAGAATTTGCATTTGGCCTCTTCTGTTTCCTAGCCGCGATAACGCGACATGTCGCGAAATCGTGACATGTCGCGATATCGCGACGTGTTCTTGGTCCGTACGCCCGTCGTAGCTCGTTGTAGCGATATCGCTACCGACTTTGCTTTGCCTTCTTTTCAAAAAAGTGGTAGCGATATCGCTACCACTTTGGTTCCGAGCCTTCCTTTCAAAAAGTGGTAGCGATATCGCTACCACTTTGGTTCCGAGCATTCCTTCGATGAAGTGGTAGCGATATCGCTACCACTTTGGTTCGAGCCTTTGTCTTTGCGAAGTGGTAGCGATTCGCTACCACTTTCCTTCGAGCCTCAGCTTCACGAAGTGGAAGCGATCTAAACACTTTTAAGTGGTAGCGTACCTCCGCCTCTTGGTAGCGATTCACTACCACTTTTCCTTCGAGCCTCCGCTTCACGAAGTGGTAGCGATTCGCTACCACTTTTCCTTCGAGCCTCCGCTTCACGAAGTGGTAGCGATTCGCTACCACCTTCAACCTTGTGCTTCCTCTCGGCAACTCGTAGCGATGGAGAGACAGGTCACGATTTCGCGACATGTCGCGATATCGCGACATGTCGCGATTTCGTGACCCTTTCAACTTTCCGTACGCTTCCAAAAAATGCGTCGCGATTTCGCGACATCCTTTTTTCTTTGCCGCCGACACGTCGCGATTTCGCGACATCCTTTTCTGTCCTGCGCCGACACGTCGCGATTTCGCGACATATTTTCTGTCCTGCTGCCGACACGTCGCGATTTCGCGACAGATTTCAATTTTTTGCAGCGATGGAGAGACAGGTCACGATTTCGTGACATGTCGCGATATCGCGACATGTCGCGATTTCGTGACCCTTTCAACACTTAGGCATTTTTCTTCTTTTCTTCATTTTTAGCATCCGGGTCTTTGAGATCTTCCCTAAAACCTGCAAAAACAAAGGTGGGTCCCCACTTCTGGGGTGTGTTGTGGATGAACCACAACACAAACCATGTACAAATCTATGATTGGAAGCTTACTGTACCTGACAGCTACCAGACCAGATATTTTTTAGGTAGTATGCATGGTAGCATGATTTCAGGCTAATCCCAAGGAGACTCATG
Organism: Wollemia nobilis; assembly: GCA_028583015.1. Classification (NCBI taxonomy): domain Eukaryota; kingdom Viridiplantae; phylum Streptophyta; class Pinopsida; order Araucariales; family Araucariaceae; genus Wollemia; species Wollemia nobilis. The sequence goes on from JAQPPZ010006909.1 coordinate 10,263,393, forward strand.
TGACAGCAGTGAAAAGGATTCTTCTGTACCTCAAGGGTACTATGGAATATGGGTTATGGTATCCAAATGGTAAATACTTCACCCTTATTTTGTATTCAGATGCAGATTGGGTAGGATGTGTAGATGACAGAAAGAGTACCAGTGGAGGTGCATTCTACCTTGGAGACAGATTCGTCACATGGCACGGTAAGAAACAAGAATCAATTTCTTTATCGATAGTAGAGGCAGAATATATTGCAGTGACAACATGTTGTACGTAGGTATTGTGGATGAAACAAACTATGAAATATCTTGGTATTAGTTTCAGTGAGCCAATATCAGTTAAGTGTGATAACACCAATGCCATTAACATCTCCAAGAATCCGGTTATGCATTCACGCACAAAACACATTGCTATAAGGTATCACTTTTTGAAGGAGAAAGTTGCAAAAGGTGAGGTTAAGTTGGATTTTGTTCCAACTATAGAGCAAGTAGCAGATATCTTCACAAAACCATTGCCCAAGGAAGTTTTTGAGTACCTTTGCAATAAATTGGGAGTGGTCACACTTCCCAAGAATTGACTAGCTACAGGGATCACATTCTCAAGGGGAGCATTTAAGTATTTGATTATCTTTGTGCTCATGTTCATGATTTTTTCTAAGTGTAATAAATTGTGTCTGAGAATGTTGTGTAAGGACTCAGGAGGAGTCTACAGTAGCCCTTTGGTATTATTGTCAAAGGGGGAGAAGAGTTACAGGAAATTGCACATGGTTGCCAACAATTCCAAAGGGAGAGATTGTTGAGCAAGGTGCAGCAATAGTATTGTCATTGTTGTCAACATAGTCAGATAGATCTATTGATGCAGTGGACAGGAAGTTCAAAAGCCTTTCAGATGCAGAAGATAGGAGTTCAAAGGTTACTCAGAGTATGTACAGGGATTGTCCAAGAAAACCAAAGTGGCCCATATGCAAAATATCAAAGAAAAATACAAGTAAGAAAAGTGTCGTGATATCGTGACATATATAACAAGCAAGAAAAACTATTGCAATTTTGTGACATGTTGAAAGAGAGAGAAAAAGCAAGAAAAATTGTTGCGATTTCGTGACATGTTGAAAGAGAGAAAAAAAGTAGGAAAAACGGTCATTATTTCGTGACATGTTGAAAGAGAGAAAAAGCAGGATAAATTGTCACGATTTCACGACATGTTGGAAGAGAAAAAGGCAAGTGGAAAAACTGTCGCGATTTCGCGACATGTTGGAAGAAAAAAGGCAAGTGGAAAAACTGTTGTGATTTCACAACATGTTGGAAGAGAAAAAGGCAAGTGGAAAAATTGTCACGATTTCACGACATGTTGGAAGAGAAAAAGGCAAGTGGAAAAACTGTCACGATTTCGTGACATGTTGGAAGAAAAAGAGAAAGCAAGAAGAAGTGTCGCGATTTCACGACAAGTTCGAAGAAAATAGAACAAGTAAGAAAAGTTTCATGATTTCGTGACATGTCACATTTTCACGATTAAAATAGGAGAGAGAAAGTAAGTTGTAAAAGTGTCATGATTTCGTGACATGTCACATTTTTGCAACAAAATAAAGAGAGGAAGCGTACGAAAGCAGAACTGTCATGATTTCGTGACAAAAGCAGAAAGCAAGACTTCAAAGGTAGAAGTGTTACGATTTCGTGACAATAGAAAAGAAGTGAAGTACAGAAGCAGAAGTGTCATGATTTCATGACAAAAGTAGAGAAGAAGACTTCGAAGGCAAAAGTTTCATGATTTCATGACAAAAGCAGAAAGCAAGACTTCAGAAGCAGAAGTGTCACGATTTCATGACATGTCGCATTTTTGCGACTCAAAAAGGATAGGAAGGCAGAAAAGCAAAAGTTTCACGATATCTCAACATGTCGCATTTTCATGACTCAAGAAGGGCAGACAGGTAGGATAACAAAAGTGTCATGATATCGTGACATGTTGTGTTTTCACGGGCCAAAGCTAAGAGAAAGAGCAAGGAGAAAAAGTGTCATGATATCGCGACATGTATTTTCGGGGGCCAAAGCAAAGAGAAAGCGTAAGGAGAAAAAGTGTCACGATATCACGACATGTAGCTTTTTTGTAGTACGATGCAAAGATAAAGAGAAAGAAATAAAAAGTGTCGCGATATCGCGACATGTATTTTTGGGGGCCAAAGCAAGGAGAAAGAGAGAAATAAAAAGTGTTGTGATATCGTGACATGTTGTTTTTTCGTAGTTGAGTTGAAGCCGATGAAGTCCATTGACAACCAACTAAAATTAGGGTTTACAGTTGTTATGAAAGCCAACTAAGATTAGGGTTTTTAGCCGACTAATATTAGGGTTTTCAACCGACTAAGATTAGGGTTTTCATCATGAAAATATTGTTATAAAAGGAGGGCTATTTGGAGAATTTTGAGTGTGTCAAAGTGTACGAAATACGGTCGATGTGCATAGAGAGCAAGTCATGTCGAATCATTATAAATGTGGAATTTCGCTAAGAAATCAGAGTGTGCAACAGGGAGAAGACGACTGTGAAGTGTAGCAGAGTGTGCGAAGTGCTTGCATAGAGAAAGCAGAGTGTGAAGAAAAAGCAAAGGTGACCAGTCAAGGTCTAGCAAAAGCAAATATATCTTACTATCAATATTATAGTTTTAGAATTGAAGTCCAAGTTGGTGCTTGGCATCAGGGGTTGGTACTCCTTTCTATTGGTGTAGATAAATCAGGGGTTGGTGCTTCTTCCAGTGGATGCTGGTAAATTGTTTGTAAAGTTGTTGCTTTGCAAAGGTTGGATTTGGATGGTAGTCCAAGCAGTCATTTTTGAAGAGTAGCCACTTTGGTGAACCTCGTTAAATCTTGTGTTGTGTGATTTTTTCTTGTGATACTTTATCTTGTTCTAAGGTTTCTTATTTCTGTTTTAAGAGCTATGAATTTAAGTTAAAAGAGCCACACTGATTCACCCCCTCCTCTTAGTGTCATTGTAAGACTAACACCTTTTCCTTCCTGATATCTTTTTGCCATGTTTTTCAATTCTTGTTGCAGGTATAGGGGAAGATTTACCCTAACATCTGGTTGTTGCCTACCATGTCTGAGATGGTTTAGAATTTTTATATGATGCCCTAAAAATAGTACATACTGCCCTTCACATGTTAGAAATTTGATTACCCATGTGGCCACTTCATCCCAGGGTTCCTATAGGCTGGCCCTTTTTACCCCATTGCATGTGTTATTATGTGTTAAATACTCTAGTGCCCTATCATTTTCCTCCAAAAATTGATTAACTGTATTTACCAATGTATTTTTACCAGACCTAGAAATTGGAAGACCTTCTAATGGCATCTCAATAATTTGACTCAAAACTTTAGGGGTTACCTCAATAGTCATGCCGTTAATGTGTGCCCAGTTGTTTTTGAATGTGTGGGCGAACATGCCAACCAAGTATTCAGAGGACCCATTAAATTTATCCAAAAATAGCATAAGATCTCCATCTTCAAAAATCTGCACTTCTAGATTTTCTTGGAGATGGGTGGTATTTGCTGGTTCCATTCTTGTTTTTCACCCCATTTTCTTGTCTTGGTTCATCACAAACTACTCTCTTCTGCCGCTATTCCTCTATTGGATCTCTAGTTTTTGGTGTTTGCAACTTTGCAGGGTTTGGTTCCAGTTTTCAATTGCCCTATTTTTGTTCTTCGGAATGAACCGTAATCTGAGCACTATACCTCGTAATCATTTTGCACTAGCAAATATGTCTTCAAAAAGAAGGGTGGCACACATTTCTATTTTCTATTCGAACACATGTCCATAAATGGTTGCACAGATGTCCTTGTCGTCAGATCCACCTTACTCATTTTCTATTTTTCTATTTTGCCTACGGTCTCTCACTTGCATGTTTATCAACATCAAAAATTGGTGGCATATGGTTGGTCACGTCCTCTGTGATTCTGGTATTTTCCAAATGGGTGCAAAAATAAACCACATTTTGACTGACACATGTTCCTTTATCGTATGCTGTCAAAATAATTTTCACTTGATGGTATTTCTTTCCTTCCTTGGATGCCACATGGAGATATTACATTGAATGTTCTTTCCGAAGATTATAATTTATTACGAAAACAAAACTTCATTCCGAAGATTATGACTTCATTCCGAATATTATGACTTCATTTCGAAGATTATAACTTCATTTCGAAGACGAGTCTTCATTTCGAAGATCATGCTTCTTTGCGATGTCAAATCCTCATTCCGAAGATAAATCCTCATTCCAAAGACAAATCTTCTTTCTGAAGACAAATCCTACTACATTATGAAAACAAATCCTACTTCATTCCGAAGACAAAGCTTCATTCTGAAGATGAGGCTTCATTTCGAAGATCAGGCTGCATTGTGAAGGTAGATCATCATTTCGAAGATAGAACTTCATTTCGAAGACAAATCCTCATTTCGAAGACAAAGCTTCATTTCAAATACAAAGTGCAACATTCATTCTGCTGTCATTCTGAAGACAATTTCAATTCGAAGACAATACAATAGTTAATCTGAAGAAGGTATCAGGCACTGTTTTTGGCATTCTTGTTCCGAAGATTAAGCAGAAATCAATATTCTCATTCTCAAAACATGTTTTAAGTATGCCAAATATTATGGATACCTTTTATGCTAATGGTTAATTTTTATATACTATATACCAATTATTTACAATGAATAAATGTAAGAAATATATACCTGATTAAAACAAGTTAATGCAAGTTTTGAAAAATGATTGCCTTTTCTGATGTTCTGCTGAGATTTTCTGCAATATTTCAAAACAAGTGCAGTTGGTGAATTTGTACAATGATGGTTCAAAACATTTCACGGTTATGCATGCCAGAAAACTTGTTTTCATGCATACCAACCCAGTAGTGCCTTGGAAAAGGTTTTCATTGCTGAGTTATTCATTTTTCTCGTTTTTTTTTTTTCCTTTTTTTTTTTCTTTTACCTCTCCTTTTTTTTTTTCTTACCTCTCCTTTTCTCTTTTTTTTTTTCTCTCTCTTTTTTTCTTTCTTTATTCTAACTATGTCCATGAAGGAATTCATGATTTCCCTAAAATCATGCCCATGAAGGAATTCATAATCAGAATTTATTCATCTTTTTATTTTCTACTTTTTCTTATTTTTTTTTGTATTTTTCTGTTTTCTCTTGAAATCCATGATCATGCTGATTATTTTGAAGTGGAAGAAGAAATTTCTTCCACCTATTGTGTATCTAAACTGTCAAGCTGCTGCAAGAATTCCTCTTTAGTCAGAGGTGTATGGTACACCCTGAGGCGATGTCCATTCACTACCAACTTTCTTTGTGACCCATCAATAGGAGATAAACAAACTGCTCCATTGTCAAATACCTCCTCAATTAAGTAATGTCCAAGCCATCTAGTTCTCAACTTTCCAAGGAAGTCCTCATAGCAAGAATTAAACAGTAAAGCCCAATCTCCTTGTTGAAGTTTCCTTTGCTGAATGTGACTATCATGCCATAATTTCCTCTACTCCTAAATTACTTTAGTTTGGTGTAGAGCATCCAACCTAAGTTCATCCAATGCATTTAGCTATAGAATCCTGTCTGTCTGTGCCTGTGACAATTCAATTCCAATTTTCAATGTTGTGCATAGTGTTAGTAGCTCAAATTCAATAGGTAAGAGGGGCTTTTTACCAAAGACTAGTTCATAAGGTGTGAATCCAGTAGTGGATTTCCAAGTAGTATTGTAAGCCCATACTGCTTCAAGTAATTTATCTAGTCAGTTCTTCCTGTGAAAAGCTATTATTTTTGTTAAGATTCGTTCTAGTTCCCTGTTTGTTACTTCAACCTGGCCATTTTCTTGTGGGTGATAAGGTGATGATTTTCTATGTTTGATTTCATATAATTCTATAAATGCTTCAATGACTTTAGATGCAAATTGGGGTCCTTGGTCTGTGGTGATAGACCGGGGAGCTCCAAATCTCTAAAAAATTTGAGTATACAAGAAATCGATGACCTTCTCTTCACGAGCATGTTTGAAAGCATGCACCTCTACCCACTTTGTCAAGTAATCAGTGCATACTAGAATATGCACCTTTCCTTGAGAAGATGGATCAATAGGTCCTACAAAATCAAGCCCCCACCTCTCAAATGGCTCTAAAACAAATTGAGGCTGTAGTGGCATTTCATTTGTATGAGTGGGTTTCCCCATTCTTTGGCATGCATCACAATGCCTGATGTACTTTTTCACATCCTTGTGAAGAGATGGCCAATAATATCCTGTCCCTAAGATTTTCCTAATTGTGCTTTTTACAAAGTAGTGTCCACTTGAGGGTTCATCATGACAAGCCCTAAGGATATCATACACCTCATCCTTTCGGATGCACCTACGTAACACATGGTCAGGACTACACTTAAAGAGTATACCCTTGATCCATTCAAAAGAAGAACTTTGTTTGATCAATTGTTTTTTCTATTTTGAAGTGAAATGTGGAGGAACTTTTCCTGTGACCAAGTAATTGGCTATATCTGCAAACCAAGGTGATTGGACTGATATAGCAAATAATTTTTCATCAAGAAAGGTGTCTTCAACTAATTCCCCTTCATTTGTGTTCTTTAATCTGGACAAGAAATCTGCTACAACATTAGCTTTTCCTTGTTTGTTGATTATAGTGATATCAAATTCTTGTAGCAACAGTAACCAACGAATAATTCTTGCACTTACCATAGGCTTATTCATCAAATATTTAATGGTTGTGTGATCTGTGTGAATAAATATTTGATAACCTGTGATGTAATGCCTAAATTTGTTGATGGCATAAATTACCGCTAAGAATTCTTTCTCAGTTGTGGTATAATTTTTCTCAGCTCCTGTCAAATTCTTGCTAATGTAGTAGATGGCATAGTGTTCACCATTGTCAATTTGTCCTAATGCTGCTCCAATTGCAGTATTGGAAGCATCAGCCTATATGTGAAATGGTAATGTCCAATTAGGGCCTCTTAACACAGGTGGAGTTACTAATTTTTCTTTAGAGCTTCAAATGATTCCTGACATCTTGTAGTCTAGGAAAATTCAAAATCTTTAGTCAATAGGGCAAACATGGGATTGGCTATTGTGCTAAAGCTGGGAATAAACCTGCGGTAAAAACCAATATGTCCTAGGAAGCTTCTGACATCAGTTTGAGTTTTAGGAGGAAGGAGGTTCTTGATAATTTCCACCTTCTTTGGATCAACCTGGATCCCTTGAAGAGAGATGTGATGACCAAGAACTATTCCTTCCTTCATCATCATAAAATATTTTTCTGGGTTCAAGGATAACTGGTATGTTTCACAACGAGTTAAAACTTTGTCAAGGTTTTCTAATGTAAAGTCAAAAGTCTGTCCACATACTGTGAAATCATCCATGTATATCTCAACATTGTTGGTAGTCAGATCAGAAAAAATTGCTAAAACTGCTCGCTGAAATGTTGTTGGGGCATTACACAAACCAAAAGGTAAAACCCTATAGGCAAATGTTCCCCATGGATAGGTAAAGGTTGTTTTCTCTTGATCTTCGGGTGCAATCTGAATTTGATTATATCCACTAAATCCATCAAGAAAACAAAAGTATCTTTTTCCAAGCAAGGGTATCTAACACCTGATCTATGAAAGGTAATGGAAAATGGTCTTTGTATGTCACTTTATTCAGCTCTCTATAGTCTACACATACTCTCATTTTTCCATTTTTCTTAGGAACTATAACCAATGGAGAGACCCATTGGCTATCAAAAATTGGGTAAATGAATCCTACCTCTAGAAGTTTTTCAATTTCTTCCTTTACAATATCCCTTAGGGCAGGATTCAGTCTTCTCTGGGGTTGTCTTACTGGCTTGACTTCTTCAGTATAAATTTTGTGGGTACATATATCAGGGTGAACTCCTGACATATCTTTATAGTCCCAAGCAAAAGCATGAACATGCTTTTGCAAGACAACTATCAATTTGTCTTCCTCTTCCCTAGTAAGCCAGCTGTAAATGTTCAAAAATTTTCCTGGTTGGACTTCTATTTGTTTTGTATTTGGAAGGACTGAACTCACTTCTTCATACCTAGTGGTTAGGGAGTTAAGAGGACACTACTGAGATGGGAGGAAATAAGAAGTTTTTGTTTCATTATTTTTTGATGGAAGCATATCCTGTATGGAACAGTGAGAAGGAAAAATCAAGTGATGGTGCCACCCATGTGGTAGTGAAACAGAGTTTTCCTGTGATAGTACAGATGGTTCACCTTCAGAGTTTTGGTTCTCCTCATTCCTTAACAATTGTTGGATATTTATTGCTTCCTCTTCTAACCCTTGTTCATGTAGAACATTCATTAGGATAGTTTCATTTTCTAAGTTTTCTATGTCATGGAGGTCTTCTGTGTGTTCCCTTACTACCAAGGTGGCTAGTGTGGAAATAACCTCCTTTGATTCTTCATCTGAATCAAGAAACCATAACTGACCTAAAAAATTGTTGGAGGGTCTTGCAGGAGGATACAGAGAGATCTGTTTTAGATCAATACCATTTGAAATAGTCATTTTTCCAGATCTGCAGTCTATGAAGGCTATTGCAGTTGCAAGCCAAGGTCTTCCCAAAATGATGGGATATCCATGTGTTGAATTTCTTGGTTGTAAAACCAAAAAATCTGTAGGGAATTCCCAAGAAGAAACTTCTATAGGAACATCTTCAATGATACCTTCAGGTTTTGCAACTGACCTATCGGCCATTTCTAAAACTGTAAATGTGGGGCTGAGATGTTTGAGCTGTAATTGTTTCATTATATCCTTGGTCATGACATTTATTGCAGCTCCTAGATCTACTAAGACATTTGATATTGGTACTTGAACCTATAGTAACTGTGATAACTGGACTTCCTGGGTCACTATACTTTGGAGGTACTAGTTTTCCAGATAAGAGATCGGCTATCTTTCCTTCAACCTGAACAGTCTTGGGAAATGCTTTCTTTTTTCTTCCTACTCTTCTAATGCACAAATCTCGGATAGTACTTTTAATCACTGGTATATCCTTAATGGCTTGCAATAAGGGCAATGATATAGTTAACTTTTTAAGTTCCTTGACCAGGTCTGATTCAGAATTTTCTGTTGTGGTATTGAATCTTTTAGGATATGGAATTATCCTTGATGAAGGTAATTTTTTTGCCTGTGGTTCTATTTTTTCTTCTTCTTTCTCTATTGTTGGTTCCACTATAACTGGTTCCAAAGGTTCTTGCTCTTCATTTTCTTTTCTTTTATTGGAAATAGGTTCAGGTACAACTTTTCCTGAACGAAGTTGGATGTTACTACAATCAATAACATTGATTTCAACATTTTCTTCAGCTTCAGCCACATAGACAGGGGATGCCTGTCTCATGCTGTTTGGATTAGTGACTGATTGAGCTGGAAGTTGAGGTTGTTTCACCTGTTGTGTTTGTTGTGGTTGGTTCTATTTTTCTTGAAATTTTTGATTAGGTGCAAGCAGCAAATGCTGATTTTGACCTTGATTTCTTTGTTGCCTTGGATAGGACTGGTATTGTTGATTCCACTGTGGTTGATTTTGCATCCAATGTGGATTAGTCTGATTCTGATTCTAGGGTGGGTTGTTTTGATTCCATGATGGGTTGTTTTGACTCCATGATGGGTTGTTTTGATTCCATGATGGGTTGTTTTGATTCTGATTCCAGGCTGAATTACTCCAATTTGTTTGTGGCCATTCTTGGGAATTTGTCCATTGAGGATAATTCCAAGGACGTTGGGGTGGTTCTGATTGTCCCCAAGGCATAGTTCCAGGATTATGCCCCCAATTTGTAGGAAAACAAGGGGGATTTTGGTATTGAGAGAAATTTCCCCCTTGTTTTGGTCCAACATAGTTGAGTTCCTCAGTCTGACTTTCTAACACAGTTTTGAGTTGTGGTAGCAGGTGGCATTGATTAGTTGAATGCCTCTTTGAACAGATACTACAAATGGCTGAGATAGATGTTTTATTCAAAGGACATTCCTGCAAAGCATGTTTATTTCTACATCTTGGGCAATAAATTGCCAAAGGTTCTATGGTTTTTGCTTTTGCAGACATTTCCCCCAAAGTTGTGTTTAATTGCACTAGAATATCGGTTTTAAAATTTGCAAGTTCCTCTATTAATTCCTTCACATCAGTGCCATTTGTATTTTTTTCTTCTTCCTTGCTTATTATGAGAGTAATTCCTATAGAGATCCATAATTTCCTCATTACTAAGAGTATTTACATCCCCTTTTCCCATCAAATCCAATACGTCTCTGGATTCATCTTGCAATCCTCTCAAAAATATGGTTTTGCATAATTCTGGTTCTACAAGTCCACATCTCCTTTGAACAAAGGAGAACCTATCAAGATAGTCTTCTAATGTTTCATCATCTTCTTGTTTAATCCTAAATAACTCATCTTTCTTGTTCCTTACACGACAATACTCCTGATATTTGTCTAAAAACATAGTTTCCATTTGATCCCAAGTTTGGATGGAATTTGGCTCTAAACTCATGAACCAGCGTAATGCTGAGTCCTTGAGTGTTGAGGGAAAGACCTTAAGTTTCTGATTGTCATTTACATAATCATAGGTTTGACATACTACCTTGAATTCAAACAAAAATTGATCAGGATCTTTAGATACAACACCTCGAAAGGTTGGAAGTACTGAAGGTGAAATGGTTTTCATGGGAGAGTTTTGTGTTGGATTCAAACGAATAGGATATTCAAATGTTCTGGAAGGTTGAGGAATATCCTGATCATCTCCTTCATTATGGACATAGCCATGTTGGCCATCTCTATCCAGATTTTCTGCCATAGTTTCCTGTTCTCTGGGAACAGTTAACCCTATCCAAATTTCACTCTCAAGAGGTCCAAGACCCTCTATTGATGATGAGTCTGATGATTCTTCTTTCTTAGGATGTTCTAATGATGGTGAAACTGGTGATTTTCCTTTCTCAGAATGTTCTAATGATGGTGAGACTGGTGATTTTTCTTTCAATATTTTTGGTAATTCAAACACAGGTGATTCACCCCTTAGGCATGAAGATCTCCTTAATGGAACAAGCCAGGGATCCTTTTGGGTAATTCTACATTTTTCATCCCTAGACTTACTCATTCATGTTTACTCTTAAATGACATAAATTATAGGTCAATAGTTGTTATTTTAACCAGCTGTTCTATTCAGATTTTATCCTGAATCTTCACAGTTTAGTCTAATTAACAACTATTGGACTGTTGTTACCTTCTAGCAACACAATTCCCCAACAACGGTGCCAAAATGATGCATTTTTGTTATACACATCATTAATTCTCAATGAATTTGTCAATCTAGGGCTGTGTACAAGGCTATCTACGGAAGAAGGGGTGAACAGGGTTATAACTTAGGTCAATCTAGAGCAACAGGTCTTATTGGTGAAACCGATTGTGTGGGGGATTTAGGACATTCCTATCTCTAAATTGCATGAATTAAACCTTAATCTAAGTTGCAGAATTGGAAACTAATCATTAACTACAGAAATGAAGTCCTAATTACAATTTGCAGAATGAGACCTAATTATGTTGCAGAAATAATAGTTGCAGAATTGAAAGTCTGATTCTAATTGCAGAAAGGAAATCTATTTACTTTTGTAGCAATGAAAATCTACTTCTAACATGGAAATGAAACTGTCAAGGCTCTGTAATAGAAGGTTGTCAATCATCTGTGCAGGGGTTGACAACAAAACATAAAATGCAAGAAATTACAAAAAATAGTAAATTATGGAAATGAAAGTCTGCAATAAATTGAAAGCTTTGCTGAAAGTGGGGATTACAACCAAATCATTAATCACAAAACATAAAATAAGCTAATATTGCAAATATCATTAGTTGTTTACAAAGGAATGAAAGGACAAGTTCTACAACTCATTCTGCTATAGCAAAATCAGAATAAAAACCTGTTGTTAGTCCTCCTCCTAGGTCTGGAAGTGGCCAGCCTCTTTTTCTAGAAGAAGGTATGAGTCTCTCTCTCTTTAGATCTTAATCACACTCATTTACAAGCAATATGAAATATAAACAATATACTTTTATTGATTCAAGAACATGATTACAATAATGCTGCTGAAAACTGTTACAGGACTATAACAGTCACTTTCTGATTATCACCTATTATTCTCTGATTTCTCTATCTTCTATTCCACTCTCTCTCCTTACTTACTACTAGCTCAACCTGAATGGGAGCCATATTTATAGATGTCCTAAGATCTACTAACAAGCTGAGAATATCTCAAAAGATCTAATCCTATTATGTTGCAACAATTCCTAGTTTTATCCTAAAAAGAAGATCAAACTTGATCTTTCCATAAATGGTGGCTTTGGTCAGCAAGGACGGCAAAGTCAGATCTGAGATATTTTCCCTTACCCTTTTCAATCTTTATTTCCCTTTTTCCAGCATCAAAATTCGGTCAATAAGTCAAAAAGCACATTCTGTTTTCATTCCGAAGATAAGTGGCAATTCTCATTCTGAAGATCCGCTCATTTCGAAGATACTACAGTTCTCATTCCAAAGATCCACTCATTTCGAAGATACTACAGTTCTCATTCCGAAGATCCGCTCATTCCAAAGATATTACAGTTCTCATTCCAAAGATCCGCTCATTTCGAAGACACTGTGTTTTCTCATTTCGAAGATATCTGTTCATTCCGAAGAGACTTCGGAATGAACAAATGTGGGCTCCTTAAATGATTTCTTCTGCATTTCTCATGTGGGTTACTTCTCAGGATCAGATTCCAATGGTCTTCATCTCTTTTCACATGTGAATTCCATGCCTTGCCATTCATTGGTAGCTGGCTAGAATTTACATGGGAAAACCTAGTTTTTGCTGCACAGTAACAATTTTCTTGAACTATTGCTAGATTTAGGTAAAATGAATGCTTGAGACATATCAAAACATGATTAGTGAAATGTTGCTATTAATCTAAGCATATCTCATTTTAGCAAGTCATAACAAAACAACATAAAACTTATACAAAAAGCTGTAAAAATTAGAATATAGTATTTTAGATACATTCATCATGCAAATAGTTAATACACAACATATTGAATTAACTTAACTAGCATATTAGATTAAACATAAGAGTTTATAGGCAATTTTAGTGTTCAAAACATGTTATGATTGAGGCATTTCTAGGCCTCATCAGGGTGCCTAAAAAGGTTCGCAATAGCAACGCTTCATTGTCATGAATGCTAAAACATAGATTAAGAAATCATGTCACATGCTTTTGAGCATATTCCTCTCCTTTAAACCAATCCAACTTGGGCATATTGAAATGCTCAGGGTATACGAGAGAAGGAATAGATGGGTGTAACGGTTGGAATTTAAGCTAGTGAACTATGGGCTTTTGAGTCCCATTTGCCACTGTCTTTGTCTCGACATGTTCGAGGTGTTCTAACAAAGCTTGATATGCAGGCGAGGATTTTATCTCTTCTTTGTTTCAAAACCTGATAGGTGCCTAAGGTACTCTATGTGGGTGTGGGGGTGGTCGATATGCATCTTCCACTTGCTCATATGGTGCATCCACATAGTTCTCATTGTCCTCTAAGTCATCGTATACCCCGATAGGTGTATCAGGTAGTGGTCTACATGGAGGAACTAATGCCTCTTGAAGGCGCTCTAGATTAGGCCTATGATGTACTCTTTCTTTTGGCCTCTTTGTTCTAGGAGGCAGTGGAGGATTGGGCCTATGAGGCCTACCTTGGTGCACCTACCTTGGTCTATTCTCTTCCCTATGTGTTTTGGGAGCTTGAGCCCCTTGATGCAAGGTTTATTTGATTTGATTCTCTAGCCTCTCTCTTTCTAGTTTTTGTCTCTTATCTAAGAGATTGAGGCATTACTTGTCAGAGTGAAGTTGATTAAACTTAGCTTGATGTCTAGAATACAGTTCTACCATATCATTGATCTGTATTGCGATAGAATGTCTTTGTACCCTATATTTTAGGTATCTACCATACGCTAAGGTTTCTTAAAAATTAGGTGTGAGGTTATCCTCATGGAGGGTATTCTTATTGACTCTCTGTTGCCTTTCACGTTGGTAGTCAACATAAACTACAGGTGTAGAATTATATCTTGCCTATGTGGAATGAGATAAGGGAGAGGGAATATGATCCCTCTCATCTCCTCCCTCATAGATGAGGAATAGTAAACTAGAATTCACCCTACCACTAGGGTGAGTGGTGAACTCCTCCCTTGGTGGTGGTCTAGGGGTAGGATTAGGCCTACCACTAGGGTGAGTCTCAAACTCGTCCCTTGGCAGTGGCCTAGGAGTAGGATTAGGCCTACCACTAGGGTGAGTCTCAAACTCATCCCTTGGTAGTGGCCTAGGAGTAGGATGGTTCGACAACCTAAGATGATCATTCAATCCTACTCTAGGTGGTGGGGATTGCTCCCTCACTATAGACTATGGAGCTGATATCGTTGGCATGCAAATACATGGGATCACTCTATCTATGGGTGCATCATGGCGTGCCCTTTATCCAAAATTTGAGGTATGTATGTGATCTCTATTAGGGAGATAACTCCCTAAATATGAGCCTTCATCAGTTGGGGTACCCCATATAGATGTCCATCGTTGGTTAGGCCTATGTTTATGCCTAGTCTCAGTAGGACTAACCATCTAGACATCAACCAATCGGTGATTGTGGATGGGGTTCCCTATGTTGGGACTTTCACCTGTAGGGTTGCCTATATGAGGGGTCCCTTGTGGACTAGGTCCCAAACTAATCACTAGAGGATGACTAGGATGAGTAGATGGTCTCCGAGGAGGAATGAGCATCTCCTTAGGGCCATATCAAAGATGCTGAATGTCTTCCTATCTACTCCCTGTAACTTCCACCCATGAATGGGCTTGGCTATGGGTTATGACCACATATAAAACTCTATCACCTATGTGATTATGTTATTTTACAATTTTTATGAATTAGAAAAAAACAAACAATAGGAACACACAACAAGAAGATGATTATTTGAATTACAAGTTTAATGTGAATCCTAAATTTTTTTGTGAGTTTCAAGATGTGTTGTATTTGTAAGATAACTCTTATCATGTTTTTGATAGTTGATGTAATACTCAAATTTTAAGAGGCTTTCACCAGTATACCCGCAGCTCGACAATCGGTAGTGAAATTTCGATCATGTAAATCCCCTATATGTGGCAATGAAAGTCCACACATAGACAAGGGGCACTGGTCTTGCTAGTCCCTCACCCATTTTACCCCAGTCAACATCATACCTCCCCGAAGGGAGAGTATATGTAAATTTTCTAGGGTACAAAAGGATCTCGGGCCCGGTGGTATCTGTAACCAAGGTTCGAGGGGATTTGAGTCAATGTATGGAGATGAAACCCACTTTCATTGAACTCTATCAGTGTTTGGGGATGAATTCCAACTCACCAACGTTTCTTACACTAAGTGGTGTGTGTTGTTCTTTTTATAACTTTGAAATATAAGAAAAGAAGCAAGCACATGATCTTTCACTAATGCATGTAAAATTTTTTTATGTTCAGAAATAGGTTAGTAGCATAAAATATAATCAAATTTATACTAGCCCTAAATGAATTCGACCTTTTGGAGGTGAATTATGCAATTTTTCTTCAATCAACCATGAAATACCAAGAAAGGAAGGACTACACTTGTTTTTCCATATTTATAAATTGTTATTTTAATTAAATTTTGGAAAGCAACTAACCTTTCTAGGCACTCAGGAAGATGAAAAAAAACTTTCAAACTTGTTGGAATTTGACAAAAATTTATAGAAATTGATAGAAAATAGAAAATTGAACAAACCTGGACCTATTGTTCTCTGTTTTTTCAGCAGAACCTCCTAGTTTTTATGTCATACCAGGAAGGGAATGTCATATACCAATCAATTTTTGGGTCATCCTAGGCAAGGACGGTCACAATCAGGGGTTGTTTTCAGTAGTAACGACTCTGACCTACAACACAAAAATTGCAAAAGTGAGTTAAACCTTTGCAAAAGGTGAAAACAATAAGGAATATAAGGTTCCTACCACCGTTATCACCACTTTAGAAGCAAAAAATAAATGGATACACCTCTACTTATGTTTGTATGACCTTCAAACAGGCATATTTAAGCTAAGGGTCTTATAGGCCAAAAAGAGTGCATATAATGAAACTAAGCTAGAAAGCAAAAAAAGACGAATATGATAACCAAATGAAATGCAATAAGATATATTTTATTAATTTTATTTTCATAACTTTGATTACTAGATGCAATCCATTAATTAAGGCTTAAAATTGGTGATACATCAACCATACAAACAATGAAAATGATGGTATTAAGGGATCATATCCCTCGGTGGTAAATTGATGTTGACACATCCAATGGTTGACTCCTCTTCCCATGAAGAAGCTATTTTGAGGTTGATTCCTATACCTCTAGCTCCTGGTTTGTTCAATCCTACAATCTACACACATGGGAGCTTGAAAGGGGGTTAATAACATAGATATTATAATGGAAAACAACATACATCCATCGAAAAAAAAAAAGCAATAGAAGCTATATAAACATATAAAAATCCATAAAATAGATATATATATGTTCTAAAATTACTCTAGCCAATTTTCATATCATTTTAAGTCCGTTTAGGCACCAAAATAGGTGAAAGATGACAGCGTCCTTAATGTTGGTCCACCTCACCCTGCGATGTTTAAACAGCCAGTCAAATCAGCTCAAATTTGGATAGGGGTTAGGGTAGGACCTATTGAAGACTCCTATGGTGGAATCTAGGGAAAAATTGTTACAAATTTTATGGCCATCATAGTTAGATATGATCATGACTGTTGATCACTCCCGCCCGAGACGGTCAGCAGGCCCGCTTCAAAAATGGCCACCAATCCCTATTGGATTAGTTCTAGAGCTCATTAATTAGGTTTTTAGGCAAATGGGGTTTGTATCTATGTTATAGCAGACTGGTTTTGTAATCAGGTTGCTATGTTTTGTAATCCTTCAAATTGCCTTAACGAGGGAAGAGGTATTCAAAGGCAAAGGGGCACAAAGTTTGCAAAAAGGGGTGACGTAAGTAACACCGGTTCTCTCCCAATTCCAGCAGCACTTCATTTCTCCAAACCTAAATTCCATTCTCCTCTTATTTTGGTTGAGGTAAGGCTCCAATTTATAGGCAATTGGAGCCCTAATGCCCAAAATGGCATGTTGCCCATCCAGGGCAACCCTTGCCACTTGTCCAAGGTTGCCCTGGATGGGTTTGGGAAGTTTTCCCCATTTGGGCAACCCATTAGGCAGCCCAAATTGTTCCAAGACACTTCCAATCAGCATGGGTGCTAATTGGAATTGATATTGGCATGATTTGATTGCCAATATCGATCCCACCTACCTTTTTGTAGGTGGGTTTTGGGGTCGTCCCTACCTGGGATGGTCATATGTGACCATCCTATGCAGGAGCGGCCAAAAATACTAACCCTAATCATGACCATCCCTGGTAGGTATGGTCATAAACCAGGGCCTCTAAGGCTCCCAAAACTAGTGGAGACCTTCCCAAAATTGTCCTAGGATGCCTTATGACCCTAGAAACTGCACTTGATGAGGTCATATGATGTCGATAGGATGATGCATTTGGTGCACTTGTAGTCCTATCCGATTTACGTGATTTTGGTGTCTACAGTTGCACCTATTTTAAACATTGCAAAAAGTGTCAAGAACATGCTAATTTAACTCATGTACCATGACAAGCCTTATAGCCTCTTCAAATCCTTTGGCCCTTTTCACAATGGGACCTAGATCTAATTGGAAAAATTTCACCTCCTTCCTCGAGACAACATACATTCATCATCGAAGCCACATAATACTTCACAAAGTGGGTTGAGACGATTCCTCTAACCAGTAAAATAGGACCTAGAACAGTGGAGTTTATACTTCATCATATCATTTGCCATTTTGGTATTTCCTAAAAAATAATTTTAGATAATGGCAAGTATTTAAAGAACAAGGATGTTCAATAACTACGAGAAATACAACATCCAACATAGTTTCTCGACTCCTTATTACCCATAAGCAAATGGACAAGCTGAAGCTTCCAATAAGACCTTAATTACTATTCTCAAGAAACTCATCAAAGAAAATCATAGATATTGGCATACACAAATTCCCTTGTTATTATGGGCTTATCAAACAAGCATTGACATGCCTATAGGGACAACACAATTTTCATTGGTTTGTGTAGCTGAAGCAATCATACCTCTTGAGCTTGATATTCCCTTCTTGTGAATTTCTTTGCAGGAATTCACAGATGACAAAATTGCTAGAAAAGCATGTATTGACCAACTCACACTCTTGGATGAGAGATGAGTCAATGGATTAGAGCATTTACAAGTTTATCAAGACCACATAAAATGTGCTTACAATACCAAAGTTCATCTATGTGAATTCCAAGTAGGAGATCTTATCCTTAAAGAGAACCAAAAAAATAACAATGCATTACCACATCTTCATGATAAATTTTTGGCTAATTGGTTAGGTCCATACATTGTTACACAAAGAGTGGTTAATGGTACTTATAGGCTTTCCAGTCTAGAGGGAGAGGAAGAACCTAAACCACTTAATGTTATACACTTGAGAGTATTCTATGCATGATTTTATTTATATATGTATATATGTACATGGCTAATACACAAAAACATTTGCATCCATCTCATTCAAAACATTGCATTTCACTTGCATATACATTCTGTAGACACCTAAAACACGTCATGTTGAGGTTACTACTCATATGGGACATGCTAGAAGACCATATGGAAGACTTTTGGATAGATCTAAGGTATAGTAGTGGTTTTTACCACTCAATTGGGCACCTTTGCCTAATCAGTTCTAGTCGTTGCTGACACCCACGATTAGTAGTGTTCAACACGCATGTCAACCACAGTCAACACTCAAAATCAGTTAGCCTTCATCTAACCCAAAGTTGGTTGCAATGGCCAATTGGTTATAGATTGGAGCAGTTTGAGTGAGGACGTTTTTGGATCCTTCCATCCAATAGGCTACACTACTTAATCTTGATCTTGGCTTCATGAGGAAGCTACCCCTAGCCCTGGGCAAATGCTATAAGATCCACCTCCAAATTGGGGATAAGTCTAGAGAAGATTTCGATTGAAGGTAGCAAAGCCCTATCTAATCTAAGAGCCCTACTGGAGAAGCTTTAAATTGAAGGTAGCAAAGACCTACCGAATATGAGAGCCTACTATTGGAGAATATTTTATCAATTGAGCAGTGAAGCCTTGTCTAATTGCATAAGCAACTACATGCATTGAGAGGGACACTTGTGTTACCCAATTGGAGATCAAATTGCCATGGAAGACCTAGGAGCCTAGGAGAGATAAGAAATACAAATCCATGTAATTGGTGCACAATATGAATAATTCAACCATCAAACCTATTAGAGGACACATAGGTGACCCGTAACCATTAATTTGGCAAGGTGGATCAGAGAAGAAGCCCTGATTTGGAGGGCAAATCTACTCAGATCTCCACCACGGTTCTCAACTATGGTTAATAGTGCCACCTGCACATCAGACCTGTAGTTAGAAAACTAGGGGAGATTCCCTTCTTTTCCATTTTGCATACTAGTTAGTTAGGTTAGATTAGTCTTCTTACTGATTTAGTTAGCAATTTAGAGACCCTAACATATAGATTAATGGTTTTTATGCATATTGCTTTCATTGTATCAATTAACACTCTAATGGGTCTTTTTCATGCTTCCATGCTCTTAATTTGGTAACTAGGCCATTAGATAGTTAGATGTGCTTTAGCTTATATGTTTTATGATAATATTTACATGATTTGCATAGTTTTAGCATCTTTCTTGCATTTTCTTGATTATTTCTAGTCATGATATCTTTTGATATATTTTCCTCTAAAGGCCTCATTAAGAGAGGCTACCTTTGATTTTAATATGCTTCTTATTGTTTCTTGAATGTAGGATTAACAAGGTCATGTCATTCAACACAAAAAATACCTCTAATCATGGAGAAGAGGGTCATCAACACCCTAGATCAGTTCGTGTCACACTAGAAGTTATTTGATTCACATCTACCCTTGAGAGGGATTAGATCTATTGTAATTGAAGTATCAAAATGGGTATCCCTAAGAGGGACAAATAAGTAACTTGACTCAATTTCGAATTAATAAAGATTCTTGCATTATGTTTCCTTTTTTTTTTCAATTGGTGCATGTTCATTTGTTATCTTTTATCAATTACAATAGATCGCATTAGGTGTAGAGCCATTTTTAGTGGTTACAATAGGTGATCACGATGGAACTCTACATATCTAGCCATGATTAAATGACTATGTTTGTGTTTTTTATGGTAGGTGCTCCCCATGACTGACATTCATGGTCAAAAATTTAGCCCATGGTTGACAAGCACAGGTAACAGTCGCAACCATGCATCAGAGCCATGGTCAAAAATAGACTAGTCAGAGAATAGAGGGATAAAGCTTGATCAAATGTGGACCTGAGGTAGGCTTCACTTTCATTTTCCTTTCCTATTTTCTCTGTCTATATTTTTCCAACAAGCATGAAATGGTAACCTAAGTAGGACAACACTAAAAAAGGGTGAAATAAATTAGGTCCATTAGGTTTTTCATTCTAGGGTTTCATTAGGCATTGCTAGGAATAATGGACCTCTAATTGTAGTCTGCCCTAGAATACAATGTGCTAAAGTGTCCTTGTATGTTGGATTTCTTACTTAAGGCCCGACTAGAGGCCATCTCATCATTAATATGCATTGTCTAAATATCATGTAGATTAATCATGCATGTTTCTGAAATACCAAACATTCTTTTTATGCATATCATGTAGGAAAGGATCATGTGAGTGTTGTATTATGCATCTTTCCATTTATGCAAGTTAAAAAGAACACACACACACCACGTTTCACAGTAAATGCTAGTGAGTTGGAAGTCACATACAACCACTAGTAGGGTTTCAATGATGATGGAGGTTATTTCCATATGTTAGCCCAAATCCTACATACCCTATGTTCTAGACCAATATTCGATCCGATAACCTTTCATAGCCTAGAAAATTTGCATATACTCCTCTTTGAAGGTTATGATTCTGACTGGGTGAAAACGGATGAAGATCTGGTAGGACTTGTTCTCCCTAACCATGTGGGCTTCATTACCACACATTATAGGTTGGATTACGTGGCCTAGATTTCATTTCTAGGTTGTCAAGCTACGAGTATATAGGTGAAAGCCATTAAAATATTTGAGAAAATAATCAATGCTTTGTAAAACATGACAATAGTTACTTTACTGATACAAAAAATTGAAAACACATCAAATAGTTTAGGGCTCATTTTAAAATTGTAAAAATAGATAATCATCATTGTATTCTTTATGTGCTAATAAAAGTTAAATCTAGACATAGGATACATAATGGTGTAAAAACAGAGAGGCCAATTCGGGCATAGACTCGAGATCGAATCCCAAGCTCCACCTAGTGCACAACATGATGTAGAACACCCTCAATCATAGAATCATCTTGGATGTCATTCAATGATAATTAGAGGAGATAATTCTACACGAGGGGATTCCATTGAGAATACCCTAATTAGAGGAAGTGCTAGACATCCCTTTATACATATATCAGAGCATGGGAATTCCAAGCATGGCGGTTCTATGTACGGTAGCATTTATCGTGACCGCATTCTACATGGATCCATAGGTTCTACTGAAGAATATTTCATCAAGAGATCCATATTGGTACCCCTTCGATAGGTATCTAAGGGAGGCTCACGACCTCCAACTTTAAAGCATAGACATGTCCAAGATCTACCCATTCAAGGGTGAATGAAGAAGGTTGCTTCCAAGAATAGGCCTGCACAAAATTCCCATAGATATGAACATATGAAGTGTACCATAGATATATCCAAAGTGGGAGTAAACAATACACCACCTCACAAACCCTAGCGTAGCAAAAAATTAGATGGTCTATACAAGGTCCTAGGGCATCTAGGATATAAGCCTACACCTACACCCTCTCAACCGATGAGCATGTGTAGCGGAGGCACCATTAGGACTGTCCAAGAACCTATAGAGTGATCCAAGCATTCTTGAGATATGCATGCTCTTGCATCTCATGCAAGCACTGAGTATAGGAGACAACCTGACATAAATGCCATCTTTATAGACCGAGGTAAGAGTGTGGTGAATCATTCCATTGGAGGACATACTCATAAAGTTGCTCAAACATAGCACACCCCTTTGAGAAATCAAATGACTTATCATCATGATAGGGTTCATAGAATGATGTTAGAGCAAATACGAAAGATTCTCCAAGATCAATTGGAGGATTTTCATGCATAGAAAGAATACCTTGAAAACGATAATACTCATAGGTAGAGGTTCATCAGATAAATTATATGAACAATGCATGTGTGAACAATGTATCCTTGATTAGAAGGAGCTTGTAGAGAGAGAGGATTGATTGGCTAGTGTTGGTCTACATCCTCACAGTGATATTAGGGAGCATGTCGATAGACGAGTGGATTCGTAGCCTGGGTTACACCATGAGAACATCGACACCCATACTCACCATATCACTCAACATAGAGGTCAGCATCCAGCATCTGAACAACATGAGCATAGGTAGTATGAGAATGAAGTTGGAGAGGAATTAGAACAATAATATCCAAAAATCTTCCAATTTGAGGAGGAGGGTGAGCCTAGTCCTTCACATCGACTGAGGAGGAATCTACCTCCATCGAGAGGAGTTTCTTTCCTCACAAGCCTACAAGGCCTTAGCATAGAAGGTCCAAGCCATAGAGAAGTAATGGATGGCTTATCAGAAGCCTACCTTGAACAAAATTCACAATGAAACTCTATGCATGTCGATGCCTATTCCAGCATATCCTAAGCATTTCAAGATGCCTATACTGGAAAATTTTCAAGGAGAGGAAGATGCATAGAAGCATGCGACTAGTTTTCTAGTTATGTGCTTTTATATTGAGAGCAATGATGCTTTGATCCTATGCACCTTCATCATGACCCTCTCAATCCTAGCTCGAGAGTGGTTCAACCAATTAAAGAGGCACAACATCACTAGTTTCATACAACTAGCTGATGCATTTTCTTGAATGCTTTTCCTTTGATATCAGGAAGAAGGTAAACTTATCTGACTTGGATACTCTAATGTAACATGATGATGAGTTAGTGATGTATGATGGAAAGCGATGAAGTAAAATGATGGAAAATCTACCATTATCCATCCTTTCCTTTGAATTAATTTGAATGTCCACAAAGAATTACGCCAAACACATTTTTCTATTGCTATAGTCGGAGCAATACTAGACATTTGAAGAGGCTTTGGTGCAAGCCAAGGTAGTTGAGGACATCAAGTTACACGAGGTTAACTTAAAGCTAAGGAATAAGAAGGAGGGATATAATAAAAGCACTGAGAGACATAAATCCAAGCTGGCCCATGTTAATTAGGTAGTTTTGAACCTTCAAAAAGGAGAAAAAGGGCAACAAAAGAAAAATTATTAGGCCCAACATTTGCTTGCACAGTATGGGCAGTGCAACAACAATTACAAGGGTAAAAATAAGAAGCAACAACCACCTCACATATTAACTTAGTTATTAGAGTTATTGACTTTGATTTTTAATCAGTTATGCGAGGCGAAGGCTATACACTTACCCGAGGTCAAGATGATAGACCCAAATCAGCCTAAGCCTAAAGGCTACAAAGATGATCAGTATTGCATATTTCATTGATAAAAGGGTCATAACATTGAGGTATGTTGGTCCTTCAAATATATTGTGCAAAATATAATCGAGATAAGTACACTTATTGTTGACAACCCACAAGCACCTGATAATCAAAATATGGGGATTTATAAGAATCCTCTACCTAATCACGAGTGTAGCACCCTAAAATTGGCGTAGTAAAACCTTAAATAATTACAATTACTCTAGTAAATATTCAAATTCAAATTTTAACCCCCAAAACCGCTCCTAAACCGCCGTTTAACCCGTTTCCTCCTTTCCCGTGCCATTTTTAGAGTTTGTTTTGACCGTTTGATCGATATCGTCGCCGATCAGACGATATCGCCTCAGATTAGACAATTTCGTCTAGGCTAGGACGTCCAGACGATCTTGTCCCAAAACTAATTTTTCCCAATTAGCCTCTGTTCCAACGGCGTCTCTAATCCGGGCAGAAGCGTGTCTGCGTCGTTAGAGACCCTCCCCATTGGAGATCTCCCAAATTGGGATGATCTCCAACCTCCTAACCTCCCTCCTAAGCCTATTTAAACTTAGGACTCCCCCTTGGCATCCCCTGGCTGAAATTTCCTGTAACTTGACTTTACACGCACTAAAACATCCTGAATTACCATCTGCACTTGTCCTATCCAAATTTTGTTGCAGGAACCTTGTCATTCTTCAGTCGGAGCAAGCTCAGTTCGTCGTGGATGATCCTGTTCAATTCGAGATGATTTCGCACCAATTCGAGACGATCTCGACTGCAATCAACATTGGGGGCAATCAGTGCCCAGAGTTTGCATTTTTCTCTTCTCATCTACTTGTTTTATTCTGCATCTAGTCAGTTTATTTATTATTTTCTACTATTCTGCATCTTGGAGTTCACCCATGTAGTTTAATTGCATAATAAAATCATGATTAACTATTAAAATATTGCAACTTACTTGCATTTCTATTCGAGATTATCTGTTAACATCCTTATTATCATTTTACATCATTATCCTCTATTAGCATTGCTGCATTTTTTGTATTTTGTGTCTATTTCTCTGTTTGCAGGTCTTTGACGAATTCGTCAGATCTCAGATGATCCTGCAGGTCGGAGACGATCCCATCAAATTCCAGATGATCCTGTCTGCTTCAAGAATCAGAACCTCCATCAGACATCCGGATCAGGTATGGCTCTGTAATTTAGCTTTTTCTCTCTATTTTCTATTCAAATCTGTTTGTTGTATTTCATTTAGTCTACATTTTCATAATAGAACAACTTAGATTCATTTGGCCAAACCTAGGACTCGAATGTTTAAAGATAAAACTGAACACATTAAACACATTCCCAACCTAGGCATGGAAACTGCCATTCAAACGTTTCTTGGTGAACCCACCATCCATCAAAAAATCACCATAATACACCTCCCCCGAGAGGCGGGACCTTCGCAAGGCCTCTCAGTCCGAGGTACCACGCCATCCTTTTCCCATCCTCCTTTCGGGCACGGATCCTATAGCCTGAAGGTAAGGATGCAAAAAATTTGGAGCGATACATTTTGGTGAACCCGACGTGAATGCATTTAAAACCTTTTGAAAACAAAACAAAACAAAAAAAACACAAAAAAAAAACCTAGATGCATTTAAAATCATTAGAAAATACTAAGTTGCATATCATGTCTAGATGGTAGCTCCTAAGAAAATATTAGCAGTTACTATAAATGTTGAAAACCAATTAGCAGCCATAGAAATCAATTATGTGCTTAGTGTGCCTGAAACAGATAGAAACCAACTTTGTGGAAAGAACTTGATAGAAGACTAGGTGTCATTTCATCTAGGTCAACAAAACTTAAACAAATCAAAAGGCTTGTCCTAGATAGAATCCTGGATCCTCATCAACTCATCTTTTATCATGAACTTCAGAGAGCCTCCCATAGATGGTTAGCTTATAGGAGAGCTCTTGTGTCTTCAAAATTGTTCACCTTCGAGGAATACCTCGAGAACGCAACCACTATACACCAATTCCTAGGTCATATAGAATACCAAGAGGTCGTTCTTACGGATAGGGAAATATGGAATAGAGTTCCTAGAGCTATGTTATATCGAGAGTATTGCCATGAGATTTACTTCTATCAACCAGAATCTGAGACAGATAATATCACTATAGCCCTTTTCATTAAATTCTTGAAAGAAAATTTTCAATTTGAAGAAGAACACTTCATGACTCCTGAAGAACTTGAGCCCATTAATGATATTTATAAATTGTTTATAGAAAACTAGATCATTGCTTTCATTATTATTATTTCTTGTATTTTGTGTGTTGTTTGTTATCTTTATAATATTGTTATTAAAACCAAAAAAAAAAAAAAACATAACAAAAACCAAAACATTTCATTTTAAATATTGTAGTAGGTATATAATTAATATATACCTCTTAAGCTTGTTGCATATATATATATATATATAATATATATATATATATATATATATATATATATATATATATATATATATATATATATATATATATATATTTGCTGAAATCTAAGTTAAGCACAATGCCTAAACTTAGGAATGGTAAACAAACTGAAGGAGAAGAAGAAGATTGGTTAGGAGACAAAACAAGAAACCCAAATGTCCTTCCTGAGGATCCAATCCCGGAAGAAGAAACTCTAGACCAACAAGACGATGAGCTTGTTGTAGATGAACAAGAAGAAAATGTTAAAGAGGATGGATCCTCATCCCCTAGAGTAGCTCCAGATGGAACTATTGCTTTTGATAACTTAGATCATTTCTGGAAATTTTTCAATAATAACATTGGCGCTCTTAATATGGCAGTTCGTATTGATAAAGGGCAAATTAGTGACACTCAAGCAGCCATGGAACATATGTTTGATGTGCACACTAATCCCTTGTCTTTTATTGATCAAGAAAGTGATAAGGTCGGACCATCCAATAGAGATATGGTCACTATGATTCAGAACATGCCAAAACAATAGGTTACCCAACCTCCTAAGGAACCTGTTATTGAGCCTAAAATCATTCCCACACAAAAGAAAACTTCCTTCACTGCTTTACTTCGCCAAACTATTGATCAATATGCTTCAAGTAAACAAAAATCTAAAATGAAGCCAAACACCAATTTTCAACAATCTGGGATACAACATAATACAACTTCAAAATTTCTTCATAACACCTTTCCTACCAACAATTTACACAATAGCAATATAGCATCTAATCTTCATGTTCCACCATATGTTCACAAATCTCATATTAATGCCCTACCGAACCAATATGGTGGGCAAACTAGTAATCTGGAAGCCATGGTGAAGCAGTTAGCTTCCCGCATGGACCAGATAGATCCCTACCGTCCCTCGTACAATTATCGAGAGATATGTAGTCAACCTTTGGATCCCATAGTTGTAGCACAACCGTACCCTAAGCATTTTCCCATGCCCGTCCTGCCTATATATAAAGGAACTGAAGATCCCATAGAGCATCTTCGCATGTTTAGGATAGCATGTCATGATATATCACATGATGACTTGCTATTACTAAAAATGTTCCCAAAAAGTTTAGGTGGAATGGCATTAGAGTGGTACTATCAATTGCCCACTCATTCTTTGAGAAATTTTGAAGAAACAATTTGAATCTTTTGTCCATCAATTTAGTGCCTACATCGAGAGGCATGTCACCATTAAAGATTTATACAACTTAAAACAAGACAAAGATGAATGTTTTGCTGATTTCTTAGCTAGATGGAGGCAGTTGATAGGAAAACTGCACTTTGTGTTACCTTATAGGGAAATGTTGGACATTTTTATCAATAATTTGCAAGAACAAATATCTTATGAGTTATCAACCGCTACCTTAACTACCTTCGATCAGGCTATAGATTTAGCTCGAAGAGTAGAAGATGCCCTCATTAGGAGAGGCCAACTTAGGAAGAAGGATGATGAGAAAACATCCAGAAATCAATATAAAAACAAACAAGTCGTAGGTGACGGAGTCACTAACAACAAAAATGTTGCTAATATCAATGCAACGAAGACAACAAAAAAATTTATATTGAAACCTCCTCGATAAACCTCCTCGAGAATTTACTAGATTGAATCAACCATTATCAACTATTTTACCTCAATTACTCGAAAGAGGTTTGATTCAATTACCAACTATCTCGGGAACCTGATCCAACCATACCCGGATACAGAGCTGACTTACACTGTGATTTCCATAGAGGACCTGGACACTCTACCAACGCTTGTAAAAGGTTAAAGCATAAAATACAAGATCTGATTGATAATAATGAAATGGAGGTGCAAGCCTTCCAACCTAAACAAAATGCTCCTAATAATGCTCAAAAGAACATTCCCCAAAATCAAAATCAAAATGCTAATCAATCATTAGACATATTTCAACATCCTTTACCAAGACATGGTAAAGAGGTGGCCAATCAAATTGAGCATCATAATGTTCCTCCTCCTACCCGATATGTAGGAACTATTAGCGGACATTTACCTAATCATGATTTACAACAATTTGACACAACTTTATCCATGGTCACGACCAGGCCCCTACATAATATTCAAATACCAGATCTCAGTGATGTAGAATCAGATATTGAAAGTGAAATAGACATCACCTCAAACCAATCGAATAGTTCTAAAAATGAATCAGATCCTATTCAACCCATCACAGATGCTATGGTTCCAGAAGAACCATTTCCTAGAAGAGTTACTACTCGACCCTCTTCTAATCAATTCCTCCCTAATGAACAAGCCATAAACGCTCAACCGAGACCAGTTCAACGTCTTCAATATAACATTGTAGGTACCATTGGAGTCGTTACCCGACAACAAGCTCAAAATTCTCAACAAGAACCAAACCAGAATGATGGATCAACTCCATTTGTTTTGAAAAATCCCAATAAAGGGAATCATGCTCCTAATGTTCAACCTAAACCCCCTTACAATATTAATGAGCAATTATCCAATACTACGACCAATAATTTCTCTTTTGGATTTATTAAGATCTTCTCCTACCCATAGGGATGAGTTAATGCTTACATTAAGCCAAATGATGGTACCTCAAAATATTCAACCCGAAGCCATGGCCAATACTATCATCACTAGAGAAGTCGATTGTATTGACTTCCGGGATAAAGATATCCCACAACACAGTTTACATAAGGATAATCCCTTATATATTACTGCTCTAATTGGAGATGTAGCTGTTAAAAGAGTCCTGATTGATAATGGTTCATCTCTAAACATTTGTACTTTTGACTTCTACCAACGGTTTGGCTTTAGAAGTGATGAAATGAAGAAAACTGACATGATCATAAAAGCTTTCAATGACGAAACACAAGAAACATGTGGAGTTATCACCATCCCATTGCAAGTTGGTCCTAGAACTCTAGATACAACCGTGTTTATTGTACATTGCCCTGCATCATACAATATACTTTTGGGTCGTCCTTGGATCAATGCAATGCGGGCCGTCCCATCCACTTTACACCA
The DNA here is from genome assembly GCA_028583015.1 of Wollemia nobilis. Classification (NCBI taxonomy): domain Eukaryota; kingdom Viridiplantae; phylum Streptophyta; class Pinopsida; order Araucariales; family Araucariaceae; genus Wollemia; species Wollemia nobilis. The sequence continues at coordinate 10,292,639 of JAQPPZ010006909.1, forward strand.
ATGTGTTAAATTCGAATTTAAAAATCAGTTGGTCACTATCCATGGTGATCCTAGACCCTTTGATATGTGTGCTTTGGCAGAACCTGTTGGAGTTCAATTTTGCCTTGCTCTGTCATCCACACATCCTAATTCTTATTTTTCATCTAAAACTGTGAAACACACTCCCATAGCTTCACCTATTTCTCCTCCATTAATTTCACCCTCATATATAGATCAACAATCTTCTAAACAAACCACTCTAGAACCTCAAAAAGATCTTCAATCCACAACCAATCCTTCATGTTCTATCCCTATAATTTCAAAACCTATAGACCCATTCATTAACACTTCCACATTATCAACATCTATCATACCTTCCACATCTAAAGATATAGGGAATGATCCTTCTACATCTTATGCTCTTTCTGATGAACTTTTACCAGATTTATCCACAATCTTAATATCAGAAAAAACAAATGCTTTTATGCAAGATTCAATTCTTTTAAATAACTTGCCGCCATCTCCTCGTACTTTGGGCCTCCCACAACCTATGGGAAGTACTTACCAAGTCGGGAGTTGTGCCTTCATTTATAAAGGATATGACTGGGGAAGAATACCCCGAAATATCAAAACTCATCATGATGGATATGCTCGGTGTTATTTTACTAATGAGTATATTAAAGCTAAACCCATAATGATTAAAATGGGATATAAAGGGAAAGGCTTGGGACCTTTCCAAAATGGTATGAAAGAACCTTTCGAGGTAGAACCGTGGCCTGCCTACTGTGGTGTGGGCCTATTTCCTAGTAAGGGTCAACCCTTTCCTTTTGAAGATGATGATCAACTCATATGTTATCAAGATTATTTGGATAGGCGTGATGATTTGCCTCTAAAAAATCAGCCATTTACATGTAACATGCTATCCATAGCTTACCCTGAAATGATTGCTGAATCCGATGATGAGTTGGAAGGAGATATCTTCCATGATGTCTCCGTTGAAGAAATGTTACACAATGGATTTTATTTTGATGGTTCTATACCAACTATAGCCCAGCTTGAGGCCACTAATCCTCAAGATGAATTATCCAAGTTAACCTTAAAAGAATTACAAGAATTGGGCGTCTCACCCGCCCCACCTAATTTTGAAAGAGATCTACACATGGAAGTAGAAAACGTCATTAAAGTTAACATTGGAACTGAGGATAATCCTCACATAATCAATATTGGGTCAGAATTAAGTCAAGAAAAACAAGAGCAATACATTGCATTTCTTAAAGAATATGAAGATGTCTTCGCTTGGACATATGAAGATATGCCAGGTCTGGACCCTTCCGTAGTCATGCATCATCTAGTAGTCCATCCGGATGCTAAACTTGTTAAACAGAAACTTAGAAAAATGCATCCCAAAGTGGCCTTACTAGTCAAAGGGGAGTTAGAAAAACCCCTGAATGTTGTTTTTATACAAGCTATTGATTATGCTGAATGGATCTCAAATGTAGTTCCAGTCACCAAGAAAGAAGCTACCAAAGTTAGGGTTTGCACAGATTTTAGAGATATTAACGTTGCATGCCCTAAAGATGATTTTCCTCTTCCAAACATGGACCAAATCATTGATTTTACCGCTGGGAGTGGGATGATGTCCCTAATGGATGGATTCTCCGGTTATAATCAGATCAGGATAGCTCCTGAAGATCAGGCTAAAACAACCTTTATTACCCCTTGGGGTACCTTTTGTTGGAAAGTGATGCCATTCGGCTTAAAGAACGTAGGCGCAACCTATCAACGAGCTATGACTTATATTTTTCATGATATGATGCATGATATCCTACATGATTATGTAGATGATATTATAGCTCGCTCTATTAATGAAGATAATCATTTAGATGATTTGAGAAAAGTTTTTAATCGATTAAGAGAATATCTTATTCGATTAAATCCAACCAAATGCATATTCGGAGTTAAGTCCGGTAAACTATTAGGGGTTTTAGTTTCTTTACGTGGCATCGAAATTGACCCTCTCAAGATTGCGGCTATCACTGATATGCCCGCACCTACCAATATATCTGAATTACGAAGTTTACAAGGTAAACTTCAAGCTATCCGTCGCTTCATCGATAAGTTGGCGGACAAAACCGGTCCCTTTCTTAAGCTCCTTAAGAAGGATGTCCCTTTTAATTGGGATGACGAATGTAAAGAAGCTTTTGAACTTCTCAAACAATACCTCCTTAACCCACCTGTGCTTTCACCACCTAGACCTGATCGCCCATTTCTCCTGTATATTTCAGCTTTAGATTCTGCCTTAGGAGCTATGTTAGCTCAGCTTGATGATGCGAAGAGAGAACGTGCTAATTATTATATTAGCCGAACCTTCATCAGTTATGAAACCCGCTACACAACATTAGAAAAACTATGTCTAGCAGTCATATTTTCTACGCAAAAATTATGCCATTATATGCTCAGTCAGAAAACCTATGTCATTGCTAAATATGATCCCTTGAGGTATCTCATGAGTCGACCTTATTTATCGGGTCATACAGCCAAGTGGGTTCTTGCTCTAAGCGAGTTTGACCTCACGTTCATAGGACAGAAGTCTGTTAAGGGTCAAATCATAGCAGATCAATTAGTTGTTGCACCCTTAGAGTCTACCCATCCCCTCATCATTGAGTTTCCTGATGAATGCCTTCAATTAGAGGCAGACCATATTGAACAATGGTCCTTATACTTTGATGGAGCCCGATGCATGAGTGGGGTCGGTGCGGGTATTATTTTAATATCCCTGCAAAAACATCTTATTCCTCTGTCCTTCAAATTAACATTTGCTTGCACTAATAATACTGTTGAATATGAAGCTCTAATCCTTGGATTACGAGCTGCCTTGGCGCTAAAAATTAAACATCTATTAGTTTTTGGTGATTCTCAACTTGTCATAAACCAAATTAATGAAGTTTATCAGACCAGAGATGATAAACTGTGCCCATATAAAGCCTATGTTTTACAATTAATGTCTCTATTTGATCAAGTTACCTTGGAAGCTATTCCTCGAACTTGCAACCGTGCAGCTGATGCTATGGCCGCAACTGCATCTCTCCTGCCCTTGGAGTTAGATGACGAATATGCCACTATCATTATTCGTCGACTCCAGGAACCCGCTTCAAATAAGTCATGCTTAGAACCTTTGGATGTGTTTCTAATCAATGAAACTACTCCTGAACCTTGGTATACAGATATATTTGATTTTCTTCAAAATGGGACTTTCCCCTGCCAATTCTAATAGAAACCAAACATCGGTTATTACGTAGACGAGCAAGTCGATTTGTAATAATTGGCAATACTTTGTATAGGAGATCTTTTGAAGGTATCCTATTAAGATGTTTGAATTTAGAAGAATCCAAATCAGCCTTGAGTGAAGCCCACGATGGATCTTGTGGAGGACACTTTAGTGGTAGTGTCATTGCTAAAAAGCTCCTTAGGATAGGATACTTTTGGCCTACCATGGAGAATGATGCACATGATTATGTGCGCCATTGCGACAAGTGCCAGAAACATGCTCGACCTTGTCCATGCGCTCGCACAAGAACTGCAGGCTATTTCATCTCCTTGGCCCTTTTCAAAATGGGGCTTAGACATTATTGGCAAAATTAATCCTGTGTCATCTGATGGACACAAATTCATCATAACCGCCATCGAGTATTTCACGAAGTGGGTTGAAGCTATGCCTTTAGCTTCCTGCATTGGCACACAAGTCTCTAAATTTATTTTTAATCAAATCATTTGTAGGTTCAGAATTCCTGCAAATCTCATCTCAGACAATGGAACTTGTTTCAAAAATAAAGATGTCAAGAAATTATGCCAAAAATATAAGATTCAACATCGTTGGTCCACTCCCTATTATCCTCAGGGTAATGGTCAAGCAGAAGCATCTAACAAAACCTTAATCAAAATTCTCAAAATATTGGTCAATAAATCTGGCCATGACTGGCACATTCAATTATATCCAGCCTTGTGGGCCTATCGAACTAGTGTTCGAACCCCCACTGGAACTTCACCTTTTGTTTTGGTTTATGGTGCTGAAGCCATTTTTCCCTTTGAATTAGAAGTTCCTTCTTTGGCTCTACTACTTCAAGATACCGAAGTAGGAGATGAATATCGAGCTGGCAGACTCAGTCAGTTGGAACTCCTAGATGAAAAATGCATCAATGCTTTGGAGCATCTCCGTGCCTACCAAAACAAGCTTAAAAGATCATATGCTAAAAAGTTCGTCATCGATCCTTTGAGATCGATGACCTTGTTTTAAAAGAAAATCAAAAAAATACTAATGCAACTAAAGACCTTAAAGGTAAATTTGAGCCCAACTGGCTAGGACCATACATTATCACTGCTAAATTTGAATCGGGAGCATACAAATTAGCTACCTTAGATGGTAAAGATTTAAAAGAACCTATGAATATTATGCATCTTAGGCGATATTATGCATAAAATTTAGTCATTTCATCATTTGTACATATTTTGCATGTTGTCTTATTTTAAAAATATATCAAACTATTTACACAAAAACAAAAACAAACAAAAATAATAAAAATAAAAACAGCAATATTCTTGACTCTTTCGAAACCAAAACAAAATAAAGAAGAAAGAGAGAGTCAACATTCTCAAACTTCCCAAAAAAGTATTTGTATATATTTCTTCTTACAAATGTTGCAGTTATATATTTCAAATTATTTTGGATAAATTAGCATTTATTTGGAATCCCTCACTTTCACAAACACAAAATAAATATCTTGATTTTTATCTCGCATGATTACTAATCTCTCTTATATCAAAGTCCACAAAATTCAATTAAATAAAGTTTGAGCACAGAGAATTGATCTTGTTATTTACTTAAACCAAGCACATCCTTTCACAATAAAATGATTATATTTGTAATGTCCATGCTATGCTACATAGTAGAAGTGGTTTCTTGAGCGAAAAGTTTCCCCTGCTATCCTATCATGCACATGGTCTAGAATCTTTGAGAATTGGCAAAAGGACAAGCTCACCCCTACCCGGAATAAAAATCCCTTGCTCTACAGCTAATCCGAGCAAGTATCCCTAGCATAGGAAGAAAAGCAAAGTTCAAGAAAAAGAGAAAAAGAAAAATGTTATTTTATATCATTACAACAATGTTTCAAGCATTATCTCAAAAATACAAAAGAAAAGAAAAAGAAAGCAAAAGAAAGCAAAAGCAAAAGCAATAAAATCCCTCTCCCTACCCTTTGAAAAGAAAAGAAGGGTTGATGAGCTTGAATCCCTGGAATTCTCAATTATTCAAAAACTGTGAGGTAAGCCCCATAACAAGTGGTTTGTGCCCAACCTGCTTAGCCTTGGGTAACTCCTAGCATGGCGATATGTCCGTCACATTAGCGACCTTCTTTTGTACAGACCTATGTCTGCTTATGGATTAGCTAGCTCTTGATAATCCGACTTACATAGTAGTCTCGGTATGGTTATATGCATCTAAATCATGGTTAATGAACACTTATTTGGTTCATTCAAATCACTTGTATCAAATTATCTTGCTCAAAACTGGTAAATGAACAAAGCAATTGCACACACATTTGTATTTGAGAGATTTTGTGTATCATTATGATAAATCAAGATTGGAAATGAACTCACATATGCACATGGGATTCCTTATAAATCTAACTTTTGTCTTCGAGATACTTTGAAATATCTTTGCAAATTGTCTGGAATAATTTCATTTTTTCCTTTCTCGCATAAAGACAACTACATGCATAATCAAAAATCAAAATTTCTTTCAAACCATACAATAAAAACACACACACACACACACACACACACACACACACACACACACACAACAATATATATATATATATATATATATATATATATATATATATATATATATATATATTGTCGACTTTCGCGACGATGGTATAGTTCCAGAACTTAAATGGGAGTCTTATGCCTAGCGCAAGTCCTCCTCTTCATATTTTCTGTTTATTTTCAACAATTAAAAATCAACCATACAATAAAACTATTATATCAACTTCTTTTGGATTTCGCGATGATGGTATAAGTCTATACCTACATATTCTATGCCTAGCGCAAACCATTGTACCAATTTTTATTTCCCCATTTATTTAAAATCATAAAAACATATGACTTAAATCATTATGTTATACAATTATGTTTTTAAAAAAGCATGCACATTATCACTATTTCATGTCATTATGTCAATATGCAAATTTGCAATGATGGTATAATTCCTAAGGAATTATCCAAAAAATTTATCACACTTAGGAATTTATGCCTAGCAAAAATCATTTTAAAATATTTCATGCATAATATTTTCATGAAAAGTCTGAAAACAAAATCATCATCATCATCATTTGCATCATCACACCAAAGTCTTAAGACAGTCTCTTAAGCACTCTTTTACTTTTTAACAATATTTCTATACTGGGATTAGCTTGACGACCGAGTGAGCGGCGACTCCATGAAATGGTCTATAACAACGACAATGTCCTTTGAAATTATTGTTAAAAGTCCCTTTTATTTTTTATCAAATTATCATCACAACAACCAATTTGTTACATCAGATTATTTCATTTAAATTTTTAAAGCATGACATTTCAACCATAATATTTTCCAACGACATAATTACATGAATCATCAAATCAATCACACTTCAAACATTAAAGCATCATACAAACGCATAAGACAAGTCATATGATCAAAAAATATCTCATCTATATATATATCAAATATATGTACATCATATCAAAAATAGATTGGTATGCCACAATCTACATCTTGGCATACTCAATCCTCTCAATCATATATCCTCTCGTGCAGGTGTCTCGAGAACCCCTCGAGCTCTCAGCCTCATCTCCTCCCCCGCCCGAGGTGGACGAGGTGGCCCCATCGCGGTATGTGTGGTACTGCGAGTCCTAGTCGTCGATCGAGATGAAGTCCTCGATGACCCAATCCCGATCGGGTCGGCAATGCCGGCTGGCAGCTGTACCCTCTGACCCTCCGGCACCATCCGGAAGTAGATACCCCGGTAGAACGTGGTCTGAGCAATCGACCATGCCAGCTCCTGAGTGCTCGCTCCTCCGCTCCGTGCTCTGAGGCGTGCAACCTCATCTCTGAGCTGTGTAGCCTCCGCTCGGTGTCGTGCAGCCTCCTCCTGCAAAGTCTGCACCTGTGCCTGGAGACGGACAGTCTCCGCCCGGAGAGTAGCCATCTCACTACTCTCTCCTGTGTCCACACCCTTGCCCTTATCAGGCGATGGTGGTCTCTCTCTCTATGGAGAAGGGGGTCTCTCCTCCCTCCTCTCCCGCTGTCGTGGCCTCTGCTGAGCCTGTGGCCTCCTTTGCTCTCTCCCATCGTGACCCTGTGCTGCCTCAATGGCTGCTTGGCGCCGCCTCCCCATCCGATGCACAACTGCATGAATCGGACCCTGAGCCCTCGTCATCCGAGGAGGGCGGATGCTTGTGTACCAGGCATCATAGCCGTCGGCTACCCCAGCGTCATCCCCATCCACTGGCTGAATGGGGGCATCATCTGCGTCCTGACTCTAGAATCATTGCATATCTGGAGCCCCGCTAACTGTAGTGTTATCCCGGACAGTCCAGGAAAACTCGTAGTCTCTCAGAGATGGGATCCCCTGTTGTAGACCGAACTGCCTCAAAACTCGGTCATACCGGTGGAGCTCCACCTCTCCCCTCTCCATCCTCAACCAATAGACTCGCCTGATGCGAGCCAGCTCCTGTCCATCCTCGGCCCACCCTGGATGATCTCTCCAAGGCCTCCAGGTGATCTGGTCGGAGACAAGGTCGTCTAGTAGTCTCTGGGATGCTGGCAGATCTATCCATCGCTGTGCCCCTCTTCGGAGCCACCAGTAGAAAACTTGAGGCCTCTCCCCGTCAATCCCTGTTAGTGGGAGCCCTACCGGCCTCCGCACCGCAATGTGCTCCCAGCACCAAACCTACAGTAGTGATGTCATAACCAGACATCGGTCGCCCTTGTATACGACCCCATGAAGGATCCTATACAACCGGCAGAGTACAAAGCTCCCCCAAGCAAACCTGTATCCATGGTCTCTCATGTCGTAGACCACATCTGTCAGAACCCATGGTACCTTGCATCCGCTCTGGTGGCACAACAGAAGACCACCTACCACCCCAACCAAAACCCGTGTGAGTCTAGATGCCCCAGGCATCTGGCGTAGCGACTCGATATTCACTTCGCCCTTCTCCAGGGCGAAGCTCGGATCGCCACACAGTCGCATCATCGCGTGGCCCTGATTGGCCATGGGAGTGATCAACCGTCCTTGTATGGGGATCCTCAAAATCCTCCATACATCCTCCAATGTGGGAGTCATCTCCCTATCGGTAACCAAAAATAGGAAGAACCCGGATACCACCTCTCTGCTAGGGCTGTCAATAGCCCCATATCTTATAGAAACCTGTGGCATCTCTGCCACATGTTGTAAGCCGACCTGAGCCAGCTGATCTCGCTCTGCCTGAGACAGGGTGGCCAAGTCATCCCTTAGTCCATCGTATTTCCATTCTCTGCTCTTTAGTAATCCTCTCTGCAACATAAACAAAATCAACAATAAAAATCATTAATAAATCATTAATTAAAAATGCAAGTCAAAATAAGTTCAATTTTATAAATGATGATATCGTCCACAATTGGACGATATCGTCCCCAATTTGAGCAAATTCATCTTCGATTTTGCATGAGGAAATCGTCCCTTATTGGATGAAATCGTCCCCATATCGTCGATTTCGCCATTAGACGAAATCGACGATATCGAGACGATTTCGATGAAATCGAGACGATTTCGTCTCGACGACGTCGACGGCCCAAAAATGGCCGCGATGCTCAAAAATCAATCAAATTTAATCTAAAAAGCATGAAATTCTAAAGTAAAGCATTCTAAACTAAGTTTAGACCCTTACCCGTAGCCCGCGCCGGACCTCTGTTGATCTGTGCATTGTCTCGACCATCTTGTCTCCAGAGCTCTAAAAACTAGGAAAATGAACAGTAACAATGAATTAGGGTTTTACCCTATTTTTCTTAATTTTATTCAAAAACACTTAACAAATTTTTTTAAAATTTTTGCTTTTCCGCGTTTTTACCTCAAACGTTCGATTTGGGTAAAAACACGGAGGGGGCACCATAGTAAGTTGTCGTACGATTCGACCTAGAATCGTCGCCTAAAAATGGGAATATTTTTTTGCTTTCTCGTAGATCGAGAAGAACTCATCTTTAACGCATTTTCTTCGAAAAATTCGCTAAAGAGGGGGCAAAATGTAGCACCCTAAAATTGGCGCAGTAAAACCTTAAATAATTACAATTACTCTAGTAAATATTCAAATTCAAATTTTAACCCCCAAAACCGCTCCCAAACCGCCGTTTAACCCGTTTCCTCCTTTCCCATGCCATTTTTAGAGTTTGTTTTGACCGTTTGACGATATCGTCGCCGATCAGACGATATCGCCTCAGATCGGACGATTTCTGTCCTGGACTAGGACGTCCAGGACGATCTTGTCCCAAAACTAATTTTTCTCAATTAGCCTCTGTTCCAACGGCGTCTCTAATCCGGGCAGAAGCGTGTCTGCGCCGTTAGAGACCCTCCCCATTGGAGATCTCCCAAATTGGGATGATCTCCAACCTCCTAACCTCCCTCCTAAGCCTATTTAAACTTAGGACTCCCCCTTGGCATCCCCTTGGCTGAAATTTCCTGTAACTTGACTTTACACGCACTAAAACATCCTGAATTACCATCTGCACTTGTCCTATCCAAATTTTGTTGCAGGAACCTTGTCATTCTTCAGCCGGAGCAAGCTCAGTTCGTCGTGGACGATCCTGTTCAATTCGAGATGATTTCGCACCAATTCGAGATGATCTCGACTGCAATCAACATTGGGGGCAATCAGTGCCCAGAGTTTGCATTTTTCTCTTCTCATCTGTTGTTTTATTCTGCATCTAGTCAGTTTATTTATTATTTTCTGCTATTCTGCATCTTGGAGTTCACCCATGTAGTTTAATTGCATAATAAGGTCATGATTAGCTATTAAAGTGTTGCAACTTACTTGCATTTCTATTCGGGATTATCTCTTAACATCCTTATTGTCATTTCACATCATTATCCTCTATTAGCATTGCTGTATTTTTTGTATTTTGTGTCTATTTCTCTGTTTGCAGGTCTCTGACGAATTCGTCTGACGAATTCGTCAGATCTCAGACGATCCTGCAAGTCGGAGACGATCCCGTCAAATTCCTAGACGATCCTGTCTGCTTCAAGAATCAGAACCTCCATCAGACATCCGGATCAGGTATGGCTCTGTAATTTAGCTTTTTCTCTCTATTTTTTGTTCAAATCTGTTTGTTGTATTTCATTTAGTCTGCATTTTCATAATAGAACAACTTAGATTCATTTGGCCAAACCTAGGACTCGAATGTTTAAAGATAAAACTCGAACACATTAAACACATTCCCAACCTAGGCGTGGAAACTGCCATTCAAACGTTTCCTGGTGAACCCACCATCCATCAAAAAATCACCATAATACACCTCCCCCGAGAGGCGGGACCTTCGCAAGGCCTCTCAGTCCGAGGTACCGCGCCATCCTTTTCCCATCCTCCTTCCGGGCACGGATCCTATAGCCTGAAGGTAAGGATGCAAAAAATTTGGAGCGATACAACGAGGCACCAAATAATAATGTTGGCAAAGTCAACCAAGTTCGCATCGAACCACCAACCTAGGGGTTCATTAGAATGGTCAATGTTGTTTCAAGGAACATGAGGTATGAAAAACTGAATCAACCTCCAACACCTATCAGTGTCCAAGATATGTCTCCTCCAAGGCCAACCCAATATGTGCCTAGCCCACCAAATAGACTAGTGGTGACCATCAATAGTAGGTTGGTCCAAAACCTACAGATAACTCTAGTGAAGTTTTCAATTTATGAGCTTATTCATTAGTCTCCTAAGCATAGGGATATGCTCATGGAAATATTAAATTCCATATAAGTGCATCCTCAGGATACCGAAGCATTTACACACTTCATGGAGCATGTGCAACAATGTCAGGAGTCGATCATTCAATTTCATGACCACAAATTCAAGATGGTTTCCACTGTTATAGCAGACCCGCCACTGCATATTATCACTTGCATGAATCACAAACCATTCAAGTGGGTTTTTATTGACATAGGGTCATCAATAAATATCATAACTACCAAGGCATTAACTCACTTGAAGTTACCCAAGACACATATCATTCCTTCTACCTTCACTTTGAAAGAATTCAATGATGCATTATGTTCTATGGTCAGTACTATAGTTTTACCTATCCAGGTGGGATTTAAGACCATCTTGGTGATGTGTCATGTAATCGAAGGTGCTATGTAGTATAATATACTTCTGGGGAGGCCTTGGATTAGATAAATGTATTGTGTCCCCTCTATTTTACATCAGTGTATCAAATACATTCATGAGGGATAGGTTCATGTGGTGCCTTCGAATGAATAACCCTTTAAATACATGAATCTAGCAGATTTACTGAGGGAATTTGTGCTCCCCTCAATGCACTTGTATGTGCGACTAGTTTCACCAATCAAATATCCAGGAGGCATAATCAAAGAAGTGTGTGCTAGACCCGCAATATCTGTATCTCAAATATCGAAGTACACAACAACTACATCCCTTAGGCCAACTACATCTATGATACAACGGGATGATAGGAAGTTGAAAGAAAAAGTGGATGAAAAGAAGATAAAGCAAAATCCCAAGTTAGTTATCATTGAAACCCCTACTCCCATGGAAGTAGAGGAAGTTCAAGGAAAATTCAAAGAGGCACCTCATATTGCTTCACCCGTGTCTTTAGTAGGGTCATCTACATCGCAAGTAACCATACATTTGGTTAATCCTGTATTAGAGGAATACATTGTGTAGAATGTGAAATTCATGCCGATTATCAAGATTGCACATGACATGGGCCAATCATGAGCCCATCACCTTCCCATAGGGATGGTGGAACCATTGGGGGTACCACCCAACCAAAAAAACTTCATCTATGGAGGACTAGACTAGATCACATCTCCTGTACCCATGGATGAGTATGATAATGAACCATTCACTATAAATGTTCATTATATTTCTAATCTATACTACGCCATGTGATACTTCAAGATTTACCATTGTCATGGTTACGATCTTAGAATTTTTGAGCAGGGGTGTAAAAAGCCTATATAACAACAATATTAGTTACCTACTGATGTGTTCAGGTTGGTATTCTATAGTGGATGATAGGCTAAACTCCTCACGATATCTTTAGACTGCTTGTACCTTAGTTTACGAGGAGAGGTTGATTTCAATATGTATCACCCTAATCCTTCTGCATTCCATAGGGATAACTAGATGGTGTCTTACATCACCATAGGACCACCCAAGACATATCACGAGGATATCTTGGTGGACGCCAGTCCAGATGATTTAACAAGAGAAAAATTTAGTCAACAAATCCATGGAGTAGTCGTGACATGGGCATGCAGGGTTAGGATATTATCATAGTAATAGATCTCAAGTTGGAAGGGCATTCTGATGAGGATATAGCAGAGTCTATTTTTGAGATAGGTGGACCTAGCTATAGTATAGGAGAGGATAGTGAGTCCTCACCCGAAGATCTATCAAAGGATGAGGTTGAGTCGGTCTATTCGACAATATCATATTTATGATGCTTATACTTGATTTTATTGGAAAATGATGATAGTGATCAGGAGATAACCCATATAGGGCCATATTTTCTAGAGCATCCCATTATAGTGGGTAGCAACGAAGGTCTATATTATGATATTTATGAAGAAAATGAGATATAGAGGGCCTACTTAGGACCTCCCTACTTACGCTATCGTAATTTACCTTATACGACAGAGGATATGCGTAGAGAGATCAATATCCATCCTCACCTTAGGGGGATACCACCAAATATTAATATGATTTATCATATGGGGTTTCCAGATCCACTGACATACATGAATTTTCTTGAGCCTAATGATCCCATCTGATAGTCTATTCACGGACCGAATTCTAAGATCCCCATACCCCCAGAACCACATATCGAGGATGGAATTTTTGTTAATTGAGTTACTTGCATGTGTTCCTAGAGATATGATCTATTTCATCAACATGATATCCATTTATTTGACCACTCCACCCCATAATCCAGTTGACCCATCCAAACCATTACATTTAAATGTAGATGTTATCAATTGGGATCATGTTGATTCACCTCTAGAGCCTGAAGATTTCTTCCCTAATGAAGAAATGTTGCAACCTTTCCATTTTGTACTAGGTTGTGCACATGATGTCTATCATGTTGAGGATGCTTCCAATGAGGAACCTGTAAACCCATTAGATGACATCCACTTGATCCCTATGCCTCATCAGCTTGAGGAGGGATCTCATATGTCAGTAGAGGAAACCTTCAAAGTGGATATCAGTAATGATCCCACCAATCCAAGGAAGGTTAAATTTGGATAAATTTTGACTCCTAATGAGCATGCTAACCTCATCCCTCTACTAAGAGAGAGACCTGATCTCTTTGCTTGTACTTACAAAGATATGTCAGGTCTAGATCCAAAATTGGTTACGCATAACATTTTTCTAGATCTATAAAATAAGCCAGTCAAGCAGAAACTCAGGAAGATGCATCCAACAGTAGCATTAATGGTTAAGGACAAGTTTCAAAAGATGTTGGACATAGATTTTATCATCTCCATCGACTATTTGGAATGGGTATCCAATATGGTACCTGTAGGAAAACCTGATGGAAGGATCCATATTTGTACGGAATTCAGAGACTTGAATAAGGCAACACCAAAGGATTCATTTTCATTTCCAAATATCGATGCTCTTGTAGACACAATTGCAGGTCATGAGATGCTCTCCTTAATGGATGGTTTTTCTAGTTACAATCAAATTTGGATTAAACCCAAAGACCAAAATAAAACCGCATTTATAACGCCATGGGGAAAATTTTTCTATAAAGTTATGCCATTCGACCTTAAAAATTTTGGTACCACATATCAATGGGCTATGACATTTTTCATAACTATATGCATAAAATATTATAATATTATATGGATGACTTGTTTGCCCAAGTCATTATTGCATTCTGAGCATGCAGAGGTCCTGAGGAAGGTCTTCAATCACCTAATAGAGCATAATGTCAGATTGAATCCTAAGAAGTGCATGTTTGGAATAACTTCAAAAAAGCTCTTAGGATTCATCATTTCAAAATGAGGCATTGAAGTTGACCTGATAAATTTCAAGGCTATTCTAGAAACTCCATAAACATAAAATAACTAAGAAGCCTTCAAGGTAGGGTAGCATCCATAAAGTGATTTATCACTCAATTATCGGATAAATATCAACCCATGAATCGAATGCTATACAAGGGGGTACCATTCAATTGGGATGAGTACTATCAAGAAGCCTTTGCCAAAATTAAGGAATACCTGGTGATGCCACCAGTGCTAGCTCCACCAAGGCTAGATGTGCCATTTATGTTATATATATCAACAACCGACTTTGAATTTGGAACCATGCTAGCCCAAAAGAATGTGCAAAGCAAAGAACAAGACATATATTATATTAGTTGAACCTTGGTGAGCTATGAGAGTGGATATGCATATGTGGAAAATCTATGTTTAGAAGTAGTGTTTGCTATGAAGAAATTGTGATACTATATGTTGATTCATACGACATATGTTATATCCAAACAAAATCCTTTGTAGTATATGATGAGCAAGACATATCATAATACATGTAATGTGAGGTGGATCATGCTACTGATAGAATTTGATCTGGAATTCATAAGCCAAAATTCCATCAAGAAATAAGTCATAGCATATCAACTAGTTGAGGCACCTCTCAAAAATAGTATACCCCTCACCATAGAGCTTCTTGATGATGTAGTCTTTGCCTTATCAAAAGCACCCGAACTTGAAGAACCGGATAACAAAGCCAATATGAACTTGTTATTCGACGGTTCAAATTGTGAGCAAGGGGGTGGTGTAGGAATAGTGTTGTTCATGCCATAAGGAGCTCCAATGCCCTTGTCATTCAAGTTGGAATTTCCTTGCACTAACAACAATGTTGAATACAAAGCCCTAATTTTGGGTCTCCAAACAACTATTACCATGAAGATAAAAAGGCTAAATATCTTTGGTGATTATCTTATCATTGTGAACCAAGTTAAAGGACTATTTAAATGATGATGCCCAGTATTAAAAGCTTACAAGGATCTTGTTGACACATATCTATCTCAACTAGAATGGTATGACATTGAGGCAATACCTCGTTTGTCCAATATATTTGCAGATACAATGGCATATTTGGGATATCTAATCCCTCAAAATATATCTACTGATTTTACTACTATCCATGTAAAGATGTTGTCACATACTACTGTGCAATGTGAAGCATTAGATAACAAAGAGTCAATCAACATGATTCATGTAGAAACAAATCATGAGTGGTTCTATAGATCCAAAGACTTTCTGAAGAGAGCATCCTGGGGGTCTATGACCTCGCAAGATCCAAAAAGAAGTGTTACTACCATTCACTGCAGGGTTGTTTCCCAGTCTACATTTGCAAATGTAGAACCACAGGGGGAGCATGTTGTCTTGTTAGTCGAGGGTGAAGCTTATCATAAATAGACATCACAAATATATGAATTTCTTAGACTTAGTGTAATCCCTTAGGGATTGTCATGTGCTGTTAAATTCATATTCAAATAGAAAGTGACAAAATATGTCTTGTTAGCAGACATCATGTATCATAGAAGCTACGATGGAGTTCTCCTTCATTGTCTTGAGCCCCAAGAGTCATCTTGGGTAATTTAAAAATCTCACTATGGTACGTATGGTGGCCATTTCAATGGCATGGCTATCATCAAGTGCATCCTTTGAATGGGTTATTATTGGCCCACTATGAAGAAGTATTACAATGTGTATGTCAAGAAGTGCATTAAATTTCAGCATCACGCTAATCTTATGCACCTATCATCATAGGCCTTACAACCCATTCAAGCGGCTTGGCCATTTTCTTAGTGGGGATTCAATATCATTGGTAAGGTCTCTCCTCCATCATCAGGTTGGCATACTTTTATTATTATGGATACTGAGTATTTCACTAAATGGGTGGAATCCATCCCCTTGACAATGACAAATAGAGCATGTATTACTAAGTTTATACTCACCAATATCATTAGTTGTTTTGGGATACCATCCAAGATAGTGTATGATAATGGAATGTCATTTAAGAACTAAACTATGAGAGCTTTGAGGTCTAAGTATAGAATCAAACATAGTTTTGTGACTCCATATTATCCACAAGAAAATAGATAGCTTGAAGATTCAAATAAGATAGTGGTCTCCATCTTAAAAAATATGGTACAAGAGCACCACAAAGATTGGCACATCTAGCTGCCCCTTGCTTTATGGGATTACAAGACTAGAATTTAGACACCCATTGGGGTAACTCTATTTTCACTAGTATATGGTGATGAGGCCATTATGCCCCTAGAGTTAGAAATTTCAACACTACACATCGCATTGAAAGAGTTCATAGATGAAGACACCGTGCAACAAGCTCACCTAGATCAATTGATGTTACTTTATGAACATCGCATGAATGCCCTTGAACACCTCCATGTTTATCAAGAGTACTTAAAATGAGATTACAATAACAAGTTCTATCTAAGAGACTTTGAGGTTGGTGATCTTGTGCTGAAAGAGAACCAATAGAACTCAAATTTACCGCCAAAAATATGAGACAATTTCACGACTAACGGGTTAGGTCCTTATATGATATCAAAGAAGATTGGACCTAGGACATATCACTTGACATAACTTGGAGGAGTTGAAGATCCCGAGCCTCTCAATATCCTTCATATTAAAGCATTCTATGCCTAAGAAATATAAAAGGCTCCAAGGGTTTCTCAACACTGCTTGGTCAATCTAGAAAAGGCTCCAAGGGTTTCTCAACACCGCTTGGTCAATCCAGAAAGGCTCCAAGGGTGTCTCAAAACCACTTGGTCAATCCCAAAAGGCTCCAAAGGAGTCTGTTAGTTATTTGGTCATACTAAATGTCAAAATTCATAAAAATTAGAAAAATAAAAAACATTTGCATTTTATTTGCATCATTGCATTGCATTCTCCTCATGCATTTCATTTTGCATTGCATTAGGTATAATCATCCACCATGCTTGCATTAAAATAAATTATGTTTACAATATTACTAATGAAACCATGTTTTCATCTGTGCACTATCATTATCATGCATCACCCTTGTGAGTCATTGTGTTTTTCAACACAACCCAAAATGTTGCTATGAAGAATATACTAGGGTTTATGGTCATTCAACCATACCTAGAGGTCTTCTCAAGAGTTGATAGAAATCTTGCTTTGATTTTGTAGTTGATGTCTAGTTAGTATAGCCCTTAGCATATCAAAATTCTATCACTAATAAACAAATTAAACAATCCTAATAAGGACTAGGGGAATATGAAAGCCATGAAGTAGGACCAGGTATCCTGATGTGAAAATATGTATTCTCCCTTCTTCGCCTATGCGGACGGTATGGTAAATGTTGGTAATTATAAAATGACAAGTTCATTCCCTATCCATAATCCCTTGCTTACATTAAAATGAGCAGTATATCATAGTTATATCCCATATCAATCATCCATATTGATACCCTAGATCGATATCATAGATCGATATCCCAAATTGATATCCCACATTGATATCATAAGATTGATATCCTAGATCGATATCCTAGAAATAGTTCCCCAAAGTAAAATCCCCAAAGGAAGTTTTTGAAGCAAAGTATCAAATATAAATTCCAAAAATTCAAGTCAAATGAAGATAAATTGTACAAGGAATTAAAATCAGTATCAAATCCGTTGCTCAAGAAAAAGAAAAAAGAAAGAAAGAAAGAAAGAAAAATAAAAATAAAAAGAAAAGAAAGTACAAAATAAACAATGATTATTGTCACTAAAGTACAAAAATAAACAGTGATTGTTATCACTTTATATGAGCAAGTATCCCAAAAAATTGAAGAAAAGAAGGGAGTGAACTTGAATCCATGGAATTGTTAGCACTACTGTACCTTACGCATGATGATATGTCTGATGCATTAGCACCTCGCTTATGTACAAACCAATGTTTGAATGTGGAAGAGCTAGTCTCAGGTGTCTTGTATCACCTAGTGGTATAATCCAACTAAAATCTAAACCTAGAATTGGATAAACATTTGTGGATCCCCAATCTTAGCAATGGGTTAAAGAATCCCACCTGACATCGGGGTATGCTTATGCCTTATCTTAATATATTCATTTGCACACAGGAATAATGAATAGTTAGGGCCTATCCTAGTGAAAGCCTTATGTTTTAGAAGTCTAGTATGGTTAGTATACAACTTTTTATCAGTCAACTAGGGTGTTTGAGTCTCATGGTAAACCTCAAAAATTCCCAAATATCAACAACCAAATTTTCAAATGCAATAATCAAATATAAAGTCTTGTTTATGAGAGTTTTTTTATTAGAACTATTTGTGATATATATTAGATATCGGATGGATGTCAAAAATTATATTTAAATGGCCACTGAATATTTTATGCATATATTTTAATTTATAAAATCTTATAAATAGAAATAGTACATTGCAGCTCACATATGAGTGTCAAATCAATAAAAATTCATAATCAAATATAGCAATTATCATCCATGATTGCTATACATTCTATGTTATCATCGATTAGATTGTCAAAGCATCATATCATATTGCATACATTGTATTTTAAGTGATTAAAACATACATGTCCATTTACAATAAATTAATATCATCAAAAATACATGCAGTACATACGTGGCATGAATCATGTCATAGCAGTATAAAGTAAAAGCATACAAGTGAAGTAGATCAAAACTGCATTAAATCATCAAATATTGCATTTATATACATAGCATCATAAAGTAGTCCATCTACACATGTATATCACTGCATCCACATCATATAGCTAGTGCATGTCATCCATACATCACATCATATAGCAATAAATCAAATATCTGTATTACATCCATGTGCATAACATAAACATAAAATACGAAAAATAAAATACACATATAATGATATGAACTATCATATCATATAAATATATGTGTCAAAAAAGGTACATAGTGTCAAGGTGTACCTATAGGATACATATGTGTAGGTCCTCGACCTTACACTCAAAAATGGTACAAAAAGAGCATCTCTAAATATTTGTACTAGATAGGGCCTGCACCCCTAGTCTATGAGGTACCTCCATCACCTCCACCATCCCTATGAGTCATTTGTGAGCTATAACCATGAGTACTCGAGGACCTATGAGTCCTCTCAGTCCTATACAACCTATGGCTCAAGATGGAAGAAGACTATCCTGCCTACCTGGTCTTGGTCCTAGTTAGTTGGGTACTTGTAGTGTGAGTGTTCTCTGATACCTCCCAACCTATAATATTTATGTGGTACTCTAGCTGGGATATGTGAGTTGTGTGTGCTATATCTAGCTTGTTACCCTGTTACCCTCATCCATGAGGGAATGAAGCCTCCTGATCTCTTCCATGGGGTCATAACCTACTAGAAGTAAAGAATATGGTGCTTCTGGAGGTGGCATGACATCCTGTGTAGTTTAGGGGCCCTCCATCGCTACCCTTAGGAGGTCCCTCTCAGTATTCATGGAACTTAGTTCTGTCTATGCCACATCCCACTGGCTAGTGATTTGTGTGATCTGAGTGTCAGTAGTAGTAGGCTATGCATGGAGAGTTATACCCTCCTCCTCATATCCTTGCCACTACCTCTACCCCTATGCTAGCTTTACCTATAGAGTGGTGATAGAAGTATCCCTGTGTAGTAGTTGCATCTGCATTATCCCAACCTAGATCTGAATATCAACAACCTAGGCTCTTAGCTACCCAATATCACTTTCTAGAGGTGCCTCGCCCTCCTCTAATACCTCATCCTTTGACTCAACCTGTGGGTCATCCTTTATAGTATCCCATATGCCCCATGCACCCTCTATCCACTGGTGGTTCCTGCAACCTTTAGATCCTCCTCTATACCCTTAGTTACTTTCACTATGAATGCTCCAACTAGTCGGCCTAGAGGACCCTCTCCATGCCACTGGAAGTCAGCCCACCAGCTATTGCAACCCCAGGGAAGTGGTACACCATCCACTAACTAATCTACTTGTGATTCAGTTGAATCCTTTAATGTTAAACATGCAATGAGTGAAAGCCATAAAGCATATATAACTAGAATACGAAGAAATAAATGAATGAATGCTTTTTGTATTGATATTCCCAAGATCCAGTTACACATGAATCCCTCTAAGGGACACCCTTCTTTTGATACATGATTTTACACACAAAGAGGGTAGTAGATGTATAAAATATCCCCTCGCATAGGGGGTGTATTTTATCAAGCTTCTTGGTGATGTACATAGAAATATATGAGGGCTTACAGATGCCTCATTATATAGGTTTTATTGCTAGAGGGATCCTCTTGCTCTCTTATGTTGTGGATTTGCCCGATGAACCTATATCCCTAAAATCAATAAAACAACAACACATGCTTAGATGTCTGAGATTACCTCCGTGAATGAGGTTGTTAGCAATGAATAAGCTTAATAGAAACAAGTGTAATGAAAACTAGTATTATGAACACAAATAACTAAAATAAAGCTTATGCTAATGAAATGAAGGTAAAAGCAAAATAATAGAAACTATCACCTATATCCTAAACTAGGTTGTGGGCCACTATCCAGGACAACGACCACTAAGATGAGATCTTTGTCTATTGATCCAAAGGCTATGGGCTCAAGTCTACTACTAATGTTAAGATGATTACCTTACATGTTCAAATTTTCCCTCCAATATGATAGAGCTCCAGTACAAGAATCGATCTTCAAGGAAAGCTCTCCAAGTATCTAGAAGCTTTCCTCAATGATCCAACTTGTTCGAAGTTCTAATGTATGATGTTCTCTCTCTCTAATTGATAAAAGAAGGTCCCCTAGTGCTTTTAGGTTTACTCCTTATAAAGTTTTTGAAGCCCTAGGTCAATGTTCAAATCCTAGGACTGAATCCCTCATGCGTACTAGGTGTTAGCATGAGAAGCTTTTTGTTTTTCTATGTTTAACTAAAGTCTAAATTTAGACTTGAGTCTTTCATGTAGACTAGTTGTGAGGAGGAATGTAAAGTTGTCCCCCCTCATCCTTATTGCATGAAGACTACCACTTTTACCCAATATTAGGTTGGATGGGTAGAAAAATGTATTTAAATTTTAGCCATTGTTTTCTATATCGCCTAATGTTTGGCCACTCTGAGCTACAGGGACCAGAATCTAGCTGCTCTAGTCTACAATGACCAGGCTTGGATGGGCTGAAAATGCCCCAAATGAGTGGCAAAACCCACTTTTGACACTTGGAAGATCCCAAGGTTTAGTCACATGACCTATGAGTGTGCCTATGTGAGTAGTCTCCCTGACCATGACATGTTTTAGGTGTCTATAGATGCCCCTTTTTAAGATGCACTGAGTGATAGACACAGCGTAGAGAAAAAATGTAGACTACTATGTTTGCAGGGTGTATGATGATCATTGATCTAATCAACACTGGATGGCCCAATCATGTAAGATGGCATGCATCCTTGAATAATTACTTCAACCTTATTGAAGGATTAATTTAGCACATGGCTTGCACATGTCCACTTGCACTCATTCCTCAAACAAAATTAGGTAGCTTATGTCACTACAATGTGATCCAAACAAAGGAGAGCTACAAATTGAAGATGTAATATTTGCTTATGAACCCTGTAAATGGGGAAAAGTTTTGTAAGAGTTGAGTGCAATGATTCCTAGGATGAACACAATTTTGACATGATCGAGTGATATTTTTGTTGATTTTGATTATGATGATTTGAATATTTGAACTACCCCCTCACACAATTAATTAGTGAGGTAAGGGCAATGAATGAAGTGATGAGTCGCTTGACCAAATATGACTGGTTTTGGTTACTTTCTAGTATTTGTTCTTTTAATGGGAAATCCCCCATCCAAGTGTGATTCCAATTATTTATGATAATCATTCATCCCTATCCTAGGGAGTGGTCCAGCCATAAATAACCTTCTTAGGGAGTTAGGATGAACTATTCTATTTATGTTTGTATTGTATCACTTGGCTCAGTATTTTTGGTGTCATAGGAGAATTAGGATGATTCCTTCGTACCCATGGATTAGTCCGACCATCTTGGTCTTCTTTGAGATTGAAGGAGGCACATCATAATTCCAAAATGAATTTTTTTCCCCAGGTAACCTCATGGTAACTTACTCATCTCATCGAGTTGCATGGAGTGCAAATTGCTATAATTGTTGAGTTGATAGAGTAAGTGTAGCACCCTAAAATTGGAATAGTTAAACCCTTAGTAAAAAGATAAAAATTTGAATTTTAACCCCGAAATCGCCCGTTAACTACTCCCCCCATTTTTTGTGCCATTTTTAGGAGTTGTTTTGACCGTTGGACAATATCATCGCTGATCAGACGAAATCGTCCCAAATCGGACGAATTCGTCTGGAACAGAAAGTCTAGACGATTTCATCCCAAAATTGAATTTTCATAATTAGCTTCTATTTCAACAGCCTCTCCAACTTGGTCAGAAGCGTGTCTGCATAATTGGAGATTCCTCCATTGGAGATCTCCCAGATTGGGATGATCCCCAACCTCCTAACCTCCCCCTAATCCTATATAAACTAGGATTTTCTTATTTTATACCCCTGGATATTCTTCGGACTCTCTCCCTAATTGATTTTCCCTGCCATTTAGCTTTGTTGTGTTAAGACGTCCTATCTACCATTGTTTGCACTCATAGTTTTAAGTTTTCATTGCAGGATTTCACTATGCTTCAGCTGGAGGAAGCTCGGATCGTCGTAGGTGATTCCACACGATTTCGGATGATCCTATCATAGATTGATGACAATCTCGTACGATTGGAGGTGATCTCAATTGTAGTTTAGATTGGGGGCAATCATAGCCCTAAGTTTGCATTTCTCATCTTCCTTCCTTATTTTATTATGCATTAGCTTGATTATTTTTCATTCTACATCCTAGAGTTCACCTCATTTAGCATAAATGCATGATAAAGTTAAAATAAGTTATTAAAACAATGCATTTCCTTTAATATGCTATCTAGATTTATCAATTAAGCATTTATACTATCATTTATATCATTCTGTATTATTCTTGCAGTTGCATTTTAAGTTTTTGGTGTCCGTTTCTGTGATTACAGGTTTCTGACAAATTCGTCTGACGAATTCATCAGATTGATGATGATCTTGTCTGATTTTAGAAGATCGACTATGATCTGGGACTATTCTATACAATTGTAGATGATCCTATCATATTTGGGATGATCTGGACTCCTACAAGCTTCAGAATCTTCATCAGACATCCGAAATTAGGTGCATTCTTTTCCATTTAACATATTCCTTATATTTAGGATTCATTCATGCTTTCTGTATTCATATAAATTGGTATTTTCATATAGAATATCTTAGATTCATTTTGGCCAACCTAGGAATATAAATTATTAAGTATAAAATGAACACATCAAACCCATTCTAAACCTAGGCGTGGAAACTGCCACTCAAAGTTTCTTGGTGAACCCCACCATCCGTCAAAAATTCACCCTTATACCCCTCCCCCGAGAGGTGCAAACTTCAAAGGGCCTCTCAGTTTGATGTATTGTCCCATGCTTCTTGCATCCCCCTTCCGGGCACGGATCCTATATCCTGAAGGTAAGGGTGCAAAAAATTTGGGTCAGTACATTTTGGTGAACCCGACATGAAACTAAAAGCCTTTTGAAAAAAAAAAAAAAAAATATATATATATATATATATATATATATATATATAAATATATAAAAATTATTATTAAGTAACATCTAGAATCATTAGACAAACAATTAAAGTTGCATGTCATATTTATATGGTATATTATAATAAAAGATGAGCTATCACCATAAATGTTGAAAATCAATTAACAGCCATAGAGATTACGTCTGTGCTTAGAGTACCTCAAACAAATAGATTCCAACCTTTGTGGGATGAACTTGATAGGAGATTGGATATTATTTCATCTAGATCTGTAGAACTTAGGAAAATTAAGAGGTTTGTCCTAGATAGAATCCTGGATCCCGATCAGGTGACTTTGTACCATGAACTTCAGAGAGCTTGCCATAGGTGGTTAGCAGATAAAAGAGCACTTGTGTCTTCAGAATTGTACACCTTTGAGGAATACCTCAAGAACGCAGTTGTAGTACACAAATTTCTATCTCGTATAGAGGATCAAGAAGTCGTTCTTATGGATAGAAAGAGATGGAATAGAGTTCCTAGAGCTGTGTTATATCGAGAGTATTGCCATGAAATTTATTTCTACAAGTCAGAGTCCGAAACATATCATATTACCATAGCACACTTTATCAAATTTTTGAAAAAACATTTCCAATTTGAAGAGGAGCATTTCATGACTCCTGATGAAATTGATCCTATTAATGATATCCATAAGCTATTTATAGAAAACTAAGTCATTCTTTTTACTATTGTTATTATTTTTGCAACTAGAATGCTATTTGTTATCTTTATAATAATATTATAAAACACAAAAACAAAAACAAAAACAAAAAACAAAAACAAAAAAAATTTCCATTTTAAGTATTATAGTAGGTATATAATTAAAATATATACCTCTCAAACCTATCGCATATATATATAAGTATATATATTTGCTAAAATCTAAGTTTAAGCACAATGCCTAGACTTAGGAATGGAAAATAGACTGAAGAAGAAGAATATTGGTTAGGAAAACCATTAAATAACATAGATGTCCTTCCTAAAGACCAAGTTCAGGAAGAAGAAACCCTAGACCAGTAAGAAGAAGAGCTTGCTGTAAGAAATAAACAGGAAGAAAATGTTAGAGAGGAAGGATCCTCATCCTCTAAAATGTCTCCGGGAGGAGCCATCACTTTTGAAAACATGGAATAATTTTGGAAGTTCATTAATACTAATATTGGTGTTCTTAATAGAGCATTCCATATGGACAAGGATCGAATTAGTGACACTCAAGAAACTCTAGAAGATGTATTTCACACATGCACTAATCCCTTGTCCTTTATTGATCAAGAGAGTGATCAAGCTAGACCATCCAATTTGGATATGGCAGCTATGATCCAGAACATGCAACAACAACAGGTTACCCAACCATCTAAAGATCTTGTTAGTAAGCCTAGGGTTATTCCCGCACAAAAGAAACCATCATTTACTGATCTATTTTGCCAAGTTATTGAGCAACATACTTCAAATCAACAAAATCCCAAAATAAAACCAAACACCAATTACCAACAATCTGGGATACAACATAATACTACTACAAATCTCCTTCATAATACTCTTCCTACCAACACTTTACATAATAGCAATATAGCATCTAATACTTATGTCACACCATCATACACTCATAAATCCCATATAGATCCCTACTGTCCCTCGTACAATTATCAAGATATGTGTAGTCAGCATTTAGATCCTATAGTCGTAGCACAACCATATCTTAAACATTTTCCTATGCATGTCATGTCCATATATAAAGGAATGGAAGATCCCATAGAGCATCTTTGTATGTTTAGGATAGCATGTCATGATATATCACATGATGACTTTTTATTTCTAAAAATGTTCCCAAAAAGTTTATGAGGAATGGCATTAGAGTGGTATTATCAATTACCCACTAATTATTTGAGGAATTTTGAAGAAACAACTAAGTCTTTTGTTCATCAATTTAGTGCCTACATCGAAAGGCATGTGACCATTAAAGACTTGTACAACTTAAAACAAGATAAAGATGAATGCTTTGCTGATTTCCTAGCTAGGTGGAGATAGTTGATAGGAAAATTGCACTTTGTGTTACCTTATAGGGAGATGTTGGACATATTTATTAATAATTTGCAAGAGCAACTATCTTACAAATTATCAACTGCTACCTTGACCACCTTCGATCAGGCTATAGACTTATCTAGATGAGTGGAAGATGCTCTCATTAGGAGAGGTCAGCTTAAAAAGAAAGATGATGAGAAAACATCCAGAAATAAATATAAGAATAAAAAATTTGTGGGTGATGGAGTCACTGATAGTAGAAATATTGCTACTATTAATGCTACGAAGACAATAGAGAAGTTTATACTGAAACCTCCTGATAAACCTCCTCAAGAATTTACTAGGTTAAATCAACCTTTATCAACCATTCTATCACAATTATTAGAATGAGGTTTGATTCAATTACCAAATATCCGGGAACCTGATCCAACTATACCCGAATATAGAGCTGATTTACACTATGACTTCCATAGAGGACCTGGACACACTACCAACTCTTGTAAAAGATTAAAACATAAAATATAGGACTTAATTGATAACAATGAGATGGAGGTGTAAGGCTTTCAACCTAAGCAAAATCCTCCTAATAATGCTCAAAAGAACATCCCCCAAAACCAGAATCAGAATGTCAATCAATCATTGGACATATTTCAACATCCTTTACCAAAACATGGCAAGGAAGTGGCTAATCAAATTGAACATCATAATGTTCCCCCTCCTACCCGATATGTAGGGACTATTAGTGGGCATTTACCTATTCATGATTTGGAAACCTTTGACACAACTTTATCCGTGGTTACAACCAGGCCTCTATATAATATGCAGATATCTGATCTTAGTGATACAGAATATGAGATTGAGAGTGATATGGAAATCACATCAAATCAATCAAATAGCTCTGAAGATGAATCAGATCCTATTCTCCCTATCACAATTTATATGGTTCTAGAAGAATCATTTCCAAGAAGAGTCACTACTAGACCATCATCTCACCAATTAATTTCTAATGAGAAAGCCATAAATGCTAGACCGATACCCATTCATCATCCACAGAATAATATTGTGGGTACCATCGAAGCTGTTACTAGACAATAGGCTCAAAACTCTCAACAAGATCAAATGCAGAATGATGGATCAGCTCCATTTTTTTTGAAGGTTCCTAATAGAGGGAATCATTCACCTAATGTTCAACCTAAACCTCCTTATAATATTAATGAACAACTATCAAATATTACAGCTAGAATTTCTCTTTTGGACCTTTTAAGATATTCTCCTACACATAGAGATGAATTAATGCTTACATTAAGCCATATGATGGTACCACAAGACATTCAACCTGAAGCCATGGCCAATACTATAATAACTCATGAAGTTGATTGTATTGACTTTCGGGATAGAGACATACCGCAACATAGTTTACATAAGGATAACTCCTTATATATTACTACCTTAATTGGAGATGTAGCAGTTAAACGAGTCTTGATTGATAATGGTTCATCTTTAAACATCTGCAATTTTGACTTCTACCAAAGATTTGGGTTTAGAAGCGAGGAAATAAAAAGAACTGATATGATCATAAAAGCCTTCAATGATGAAACACAAGAAACGTGTGGAGTTATTACCATCCCATTGTAGGTTGGTCCAAGAACCTTGGATACGACCATGTTTATTGTACATTGCCTTGCATCGTACAATATACTCTTGGTTCATCCTTGGATCAACGTGATGTGAGACGTTCCCTCAAATTTACATCAATGTGTTAAATTCAAATTTAAGAATCAGTTGGTTACCATTCATGGTGATCCTAGAACCTTTGATATGTGTGCTTTGGCAGAACCTGTTGGAGTTCAATTTTGCCCTACTCTATCATCCACACATCCTAATTCTCATTATCCTTCTAAATGTGCAAAACACACACCCACAACGTCATCTACTTCTTCTTCATCAGTTCCACCCCTACATATAGCTCAACCATCCTCTAAACAAACCACATTAGGACCTCAAAAAGATCCTAATCCCACAACCAATGCCTCTTGTTCTACTCCTATAACTTCTATACCTATAATAGACCCATCTATCGACATCTCTACAAAATATACATCCACAAAAGGCATAGTTTCTACATCAGAAGATGTAGGAAATGTTCCTTCTACCTCTTATGCTCTTACTGATGAGCTCTTACCCGATTTATCTAAAATTCTTATATAAGAGAAAACGAATGCTTCTATGCAAAATTCCCTTATTTTAAATAATTTACCACCATCTCCTTGTACCTTGGGCCTCCCACAGCCTATGGGAAGTATTTACCAAGTCGGGAGCTATGCTTTTATTTATAAGGGATATGACTGGGGTAGAATACCCAGAAACATCAAGACTCATTATGATGGATATGCTCGATGTTATTTTACTAATGAGTATATTAAAGCCAAATCTATAATGATTAAATTGGGATATAAAGGGAAAGGTTTGGGACCTTTCCAAAAGGGTATGAAAGAACCTTTTGAGGTAGAACCGTGGCCCACCCGATGTGGTGTGGGCCTATTTTCTATTAAGGGTCAGCCCTTCCCATTTGAGGATGATGACCAACTTATGTGTTACCAAGATTATTTAGATGAACACAAGACCTTGCGTTTAATGAATAAGACATTTACATGTAATACGCTATCTATAGATTACCCTGAGATGATCACTGAATCCGACGATGAGTTGGAGGGCGATATCTTCCATGATGTCTCCGTTGAGGAATTATTACATAATGAATTTTATTTTGATGGCTCTATACCTAGTATAGCCCAGCTTGAGGCCATGACTTCTCAAGAAAAATTATCCAAGCTAACCTTGACAGAATTACAAGAATTGGGCGTTTCACCCGCCCCACATAATTTTGAGAAAGATCTACACATGGAAGTAGAAAATGTCATAAAAATTAACATTGGAACTAAGGATAATCCTCACATAATCAATATTAGATCAAAATTGAGTCAAGAAAAACAAGATAAATACATTGCATTTCTTAAAGAATATGAAGATGTCTTTGCTTGGACATATGAAGATATGCCAGGTTTAGACCCTTCTGTAGTTATGCATCACCTAGTAGTCCATCCGGATGCTAAACCTGTTAAATAAAAACTTAGGAAAATGCATCCTAAAGTGGCCTTACTAGTCAAAGGGGAGTTAGAAAAACTCTTGAATGTTATTTTTATACAAGCCATTGATTATGTTGAATGGATCTTGAATTTAGTTCTAGTAACTAAGAAAGAAACTACAAAATTTAGGGTTTGCACAGACTTTAGAGATATTAATGTTGCATGCCCTAAAGATGATTTTCCTCTTCCTAATATGGATCATATCACTAATTTTACTGTTGGGAGTGGAATTGTATCACTCCAAATTTTTCACACCCTTACCTTCAGGCTATAGGATCCATGCCCGGAAGGGGGATGTGAAAAGGATGGTGCGGTACCTCAGACTGAGAGGCCTTTGTGAAGGTCCCGTCTCTCGGGGGAGGTGTATTATGATGATTTTTTGATAGATGGTGGGTTCACCAGGAAACGTTTGAATGGTAATTTCCACGCCTAGGTTGGGAATGTGTTTTATGTGTTCAGTTTTATCCTTAAACATTCAAGTCCTAGGTTTCGCCAAATGAATCTAAATTGCTCTATATGAAGATGCAAATTAAATGAATATAGAAGAACAAATTAGGACAAAAAATAGAGAAAATAAGCAATATTAAAAGTCATACCTGATCTAGATGTCTAATGAAGATTCTGATTCTTGAAGCAGTCAAGATCGCCTCTAATTTGACAGGATCGTCTGCTATCAGAAAAGATCGTCTGAAATTTGACGAATTCATCAGAGACCTACAAATAGAGAAATAGGTGCAAACACAGAAAATACAGCAATGCTAACATAGGGAAACAGTGTAAAATAACAATATAGATATCAAACTAAAAATTATAAACAGAAGCATAAATGCATTATACTGATTTAATGATAATTATAACTTAATTATGCATTTGATCTAGATGGGTGAACTCCAAAATGCAGAATAGCAGAAAATAATAAATAAACTAGCTAATTACAGAATAAAATAGCAGATTGAAAAGAGGAAAATGCAAACTCTGGGCACTGATTGCCCCCAATGATGATTGCAATCGAAATCATCTCTGATTTTATAGGATCGTCTCCGATCTGAACAAGATCATCTACGACGATGTAAGCTTGCTCCGGCTAAAAAATGACAAGGTTCCTGCAAGAAAATTGGATGCAACAAATGTAGATGGTAATATAGATTATTCTAATGTGTGTGAAGGTCGATTTATAGTAAATTCCAGCCAGGGGAATGCTAAGGGGAGGGCCTAGGATTAAATAGGCTTAGGAGGGAGGTTAGGAGGTTGGAGATCATCCCTATTTGGGATATCTCCAACGGGGAGGGTCTCTAACGGTGCAGACACGCTTCTGCCTGGATTAGAGACACCGTTGAAATAGAGACTAATTGTG
Organism: Wollemia nobilis; assembly: GCA_028583015.1. Taxonomy (NCBI): domain Eukaryota; kingdom Viridiplantae; phylum Streptophyta; class Pinopsida; order Araucariales; family Araucariaceae; genus Wollemia; species Wollemia nobilis. Next base: position 10,323,163 of record JAQPPZ010006909.1, read on the forward strand.
AAAAATTAGTTTTGGGACAAGATCGTCTAGACATCCTAGCCTAGACGAAATCGTCCGATCTGAGGTGATATCGTCTGATCGACGATGATATCGTCAAACGGTCAAAACAAACTCTAAAAATGGCACGAGAAACGAGGAAACGGATTAAGCGACGATTTGGGAGTGATTTTAGAGGTTGAAATTTGAATTTGAATTATTTACTAGAGTAAATGTAATTATTAAGGTTTTACTGTGCCAATTTTAGGGTGTTACATTTTGCCCCCTTTTTAGCAAATTTTTTGAAGAAAATGCGTTAAAGATGAGTTCTTCTAGATTTACAAGAAAGAAAAAAGTATTCTCATTTTTAGGCGATGATTCTTGGTCGAATCGTACGATAGCTTACTATGGTGCCCCCTCCGTGTTTTTACCCAAATCGAACGTTTGAGGTAAAAACGCGAAAAAGCAAAAATTTTAAAAATGTTTTTAATTGTATTTTGAATAAAATTAAGAAAAATAGGGTAAAACCCTAATTCATTGTTATTGTTCATTTTTCTGGTTTTTAGAGCTCTACAAGAAAAAATGGTGGAGACAGTGCACAGATCGACAGAGGTCCGACGCGGGCTATGGGTAAGAGTCTAAACTTAGTTTAGAATGGTTTAAGTTGAATTTACATGCTTTTTAGGTGAATTTTAAATAAATTTTGAGCATCGTGGCCATTTTTGGGTCGTCGACGTCGTCGGAATGAAATCGTCTCAAGTTCGCCAATTTCGTCGAAGGGTGAAATCGGTGAAAGGGGGACGATTTCGTCAAACAAGGGGCGATTTCGGCTTGCAAAATCGGAGATGATTTTGCTCAAATTTGGGATGATATCATCCAATAGTGGACGATATCATCATTTGTATAAAATTGAACTGATTTTACTTGCATTATAAATCACTTGAGTTTTTATTAATGATTTTTTTGTTGTGTTGTTGTTTATGTTGCAGAGAGGTTTACTAAAGAGTAGAGAATGGAAATACGATGGGTTGAGAGATGACTTGGCCGCTCTATCATAGGCAGAGTGGGATCAGCTGGCTCAGGCTGGCTTACAGCATGTGGCAGAGATGCCACAAGTTTCTATAGACATGGGGCTACTGATAGCCCTCGCAGAGAGGTGGTATCTGGGTTCTTCCTATTTTTGGTTACCGATAGGGGAGATGACTCCCACATTAGAGGATGTATGGAGGATTTTGAGGATCCCCATACAAGGATGGTTGATCACTCCTGTGGCCAATCATGACCACACTATGATGCGGTTGTGTTGCGATCTGAGCTTCGCCCTGGAGAAGGGTGGAGTGAACATCGAGGCGCTGCGTCAGATGCCTAGGGCATCCAGACTCACACAGGTTTTGGCTGAAGTGGTAGGTGGACTTCTGCTGTGCCACCAGAGTGGGTGTAGGGTACCATGGGTACTAGCAGATGTGATTTGCGACATGCGTGACCATGGTTACAGGTTCTCTTGGGGTAGTTTTGTGCTATGTTGATTGTACAGGATCCTACACGGGGTGGTGTACAAGGGCGGACGATGTCTGGTTATGACATCACTACTACAGGTTTGGTGCTAGGAGCACATTGTAGTGTAGAGGCCGATAGGGCTTCCTTTGATAGGGATTGACAGGGAGAGGCCTCGAGCTTTCTATCGGTGGCTCCGAAGAGGGGCACAGTGGCGGATTGATCTGCCGATGTCTCGGAGACTGCTGGATGACCTTGTCCTAGACCAGATCACCTGGAGGCCTTGGAGGGACCATCCAATGTGGGCTGAGGATGGACAAGAGATGGCTCACATCAGGCGAACCTGCTGGCTAAGAATGGAGAGGGGAGAGGTGGAGCTTCATCGCTACGATCGATTTTTGTGATAGTTCGGTCTACAGTAGGGGATCCCATCTCTTAGGGAGTATGAGTTTTCTTGGACTATCCGGGATAACACTACAGTCAGTGAGGCTCCAGATATGTAGTGATTTTGGAGTCAAGACATAGATGATGCCCTCATTCAACCAGTGGATGGGGACAACGTTGGAGTAGCTGACGGCTATGATGCCTGGTACATAGGCATCCGCTCTCCTCGGATGACGAGGGCTCAGGGTCCAATTCATGTAGTTGTGTGTCGGATGGGGAGGCAGTGCCAGGCGGCCATTAAGGTAGCACATGGTCATGGTGGGAGAGAGCAGAGGAGGCCATATGCGTAGTAGAGGTCACGACAGTGGGAGAGGAGGGAGGAGAGACCCCCTTCTCCATAGAGAGAGAGGTCACCATCGCTCGATAAGGGCAATGGTTTTGACACTAGGGAGAGCAACAAGACAATGACTCTCTAAGCAAAGACAGTCCATCTCCAGGCACAAGTGCAGACCCTATAGGAGGAGGCTGCACGACATTGAGCTAAGGTGACACAGCTCAGAGATGAGATTGCACACCTTAGAGCATGGGGCAGAGGGGTGAGCACTCGGGAGCTAGCATGGGCTATTGCCTAGATCACTTTTTATCAGACACTATACCACCAGATGGTGCCAAAGGATGAGAGATTACCACTGTCGGCTACCATCACAGATCTGATTAGGATTGGGTTGTCAAGGACTTCATCTCAATCCACGACTAGGACTTGCAGTACCACACATACTACGATGGGGCCACCTCGTCCACCTCAGGGCAGGGAAGGAGATGAGGCTGAGAGCTCGAGGGGTTCTTGAGGCTAGCTACTATAGATTGCACTGTATAGATTGATATATAGTATTTATTATTTTTGATAGAGGATTGAGTATGCCGAGGTACAGATTGTGGCATACCGCTCCAGTTTTGATATGATGTATATATATTGTTGATATATATAGATGATATATTTTTGATCATATGACTTGTCTTATGTATTTTTATGATGCTTTTAATGTTTTTATTGATTGCTTTGATGATTCATGTGATTACGTCATTGGAAATATTATGGTTGAAATGTCATGTTTTAAAAAATTTAAATGAAATAATCTGATAGAACAAATTGGTTGTTTGTGATGTGATGATAAAAAATAAAAGGGGACTTTTAACAATAATTTCAAAGGACATTGTCACTATTATAGACCATTTCATGGAGTCGCCGCTCACTCGGTCGTCAAGCTAATCCCGGTATAGAAATATTGTTAAAAGTAAAAGAGTGCTTAAGAGACTGTCTTAAGACTTTGGTGCAATGGTGCAAATGATGATGATGATGGTTTGTTTTTAGATTTTTCTAAAAATAGTATGCATGAAAATATGATGTTGCTAGGTATAAATTCCTAAGTGTGATAAAATTTTTAGATAATTCCCTAGGAATTATACCATCATTGCAAAATTGAAGGTTGACATAATGACATGAAATAGTGATAATGTGCATGCGTTTGAAAGCATAATTGTGTACCATAATGATTTAAGTCATATATTTTTATGATTTTAAATAAATTGGAAATAAAAATTGGTACAATGGTTTGCGCTAGGCATAGAATATGTAAGTATAGACTTATACCATCATCGCGAAATCCAAAAAAAAATAAAAAAATAATAGTTTTATTGCATGGGTGATTTTTAATAAACAGAAAATATGAAGATGAAGACTTGCGCTAGGCATAAAATTCCAATTTTGGTTTTGGAACTATACCATCGTCGCGAAATTCGACAATATATATATATATATATGTGTTTTGATTGTATGGTTTTGAAAGAAATTTTGATTGTTTATTATGTATGTAGTTGTCTTTATACTAAACAACTGTACTTTAAAGAAGAAAATGAATTTATTCCAAACAATTTGCAAAAAATATTTCAAAGTATCTTAAAGACAAAAGTTAGATTTATAAGGAATCCCATGTGCATATGTGAGTTCATTTCCAATCTTGATTTATCATAATGATACACAAAATCTCTCAAATACAAATGTGTGTGCAATTGCTTTGTTCATTTACCAGTTTTGAGCAAGATAATATGATACAAGTGATTTGAATGAACCAAATAAGTGTTCATTAACCATGATGTAGATGCATATAACCATACTAGACTACTATGTAAGTCAGATTATCAAGAGCTAGCTAATCCATAAGCAGACATAGGTCTATACAAAAGAAGGTCGCTAATGTGACAAACATATCGCCACGCTAGGAGTTACCCAAGGCCAAGTAGGTTGGGCACAAACCAACTGTTATGGGGTTTACCTCACAGTTTTCGAATAATTGAGAATTCCAGGGATTCAAGCTCATCAACCCTTCTTTTCTTTTCAAAGGGTAGGGAAAGGGATTTTATTGCTTTTGCTTTTGCTTTCTTTTGCTTGATAATGCTGTAATGATAAAAATAATATTTTTCTTTTTTTCTCTTTTTCTTGAACTTTGCTTTTTCTTTTTGTTCTATGCTAGGGATACTTGCTCGGATTAGCTGTAGAGCAAGGGATTTTTATTCTAGGTAGGGGTGAGCTTGTCCTTTTGCCAATTATCAAATATTCTAGACCATGTGCATGATAGGATACCAGGGGAAACTTTTCACTCAAGAAACCACTTCTACTATGTAGAAAAGCATGGAAATTACAAATATAATCATTTTATTGTGAAAGGATGTGCTTGGTTTAAGTAAATAACAAGATCAATTCTCTGTGCTCAAACTTTATTTAATTGAATTTTGTGAACTTTGATATAAGAGAGATTAGTAATCATGCCAGATAAAATCAAGATATTTATTTTGTGTTTGTGAAAGTGAGGGATTCCAAATAAATGCTAATTTATCCAAAATAATTTGAAACATATAACTGCAACATTTGTAAGAAGTTTTGAGAATTTTGAATCTCTCTTTTTTCTTTATGTTGTTTTGGTTTCGAAAGAGTCAAGAATATTGCTATTTTTTTATTTTGATTATTATTATTTTTTTTTGTTTTTGAAAGAATTAACAAGTGCCATAAATAAATACAACAAATAGTTTTGAAGATTTTGATGATTATGAATGTTTTTGGTGTTTTTGAATTTATAAATTGAAAAAAATACAAGATAGTGATTTTGAAATATTTTAAAAATATATATACAAGGATGAAATGACCAAATTTATACATAGTAACGTTTAAGATGCAAAATGTTCATGGGTTCTTTAAGTTCTTTACCATCTAAGGTAGATAATTTGTATGCTCCCGATTCAAATTTAGCAGTGATAATGTATGGTCCAAGCCAGTTGGGCTCAAATTTACCTTTAAGGTCCTTAGTTGCATTAGTATTTTTTTGGTTTTCTTTTAAAACAAGGTCGTCGATCTCAAAGGATCGATGACGAAATTTTTTAGCATATGATCTTTTAAGCTTGTTTTGGTAGGCACGGAGATGCTCCAAAGCATTGATGCATTTTTCATCTAGGAGTTCCAGTTGACTGAGTCTGCCAGCTCGATATTCATCTCTTACTTTGGTATCTTTAAGTAGCAGAGCCAAAGAAGGAACTTCTAATTCAAAGGGAAAAATGGCTTCAGCACCATAAACCAAAACAAAAGGTGAAGTTCCAGTGGGGGTTCGAACACTAGTTCGATAGGCCCACAAGGCTAGATATAATTGAATGTGCCAGTCGTGGCCATATTTATTGACCAATATTTTGAGAATTTTGATTAAGGTTTTGTTATATGCTTCTGGTTGACCATTACCCTGAGGATAATAGGGAGTGGACCAACGATGTTGAATCTTATATTTTTGGCATAATTTTTTAACATTTTTATTTTTGAAACAAGTTCCATTATCAGAGATGAGATTTGCAAGAATTTTGAACCTACAAATGATTTGATTAAAAATAAATTTAGAGACTTGTGTGCCAGTGCAGGAAGCTAAAGGCATAGCTTCAACCCACTTCGTGAAATACTCAATGGTGGTTATGATGAATTTGTGTCCATCAGATGACACAGGATTGATTTTGCCAATAATGTCTAAGCCCCATTTTGAAAAGGGCCAAGGAGATGAAATAGCCTATAGTTCTTGTGTAGGCGCATGGACAAGGTCAGCATGTTTCTGGAACTTGTCGTAATGGTGCACATAATCATGTGCATCATTCTCCATGGTAGGCCAAAATTATCCTATCCTAAGGAGCTTTTTAGCAATGACACTACCACTGAAGTGTCCTCCACAAGATCCATCGTGGGCTTCACTCAAGGCTGATTGGGATTCTTCTAAATTCAAACATCTTAATAGGATACCTTCAAAATATCTCCTATATAAAGTATTGCCAATTATTACAAATAGACTTGCTTGTCTACGTAATAACCGATGCTGGTTTCTATTAGAATTGGGAGGGAAAGTCCCATTTTGGAGAAAATAAAATATATCCGTATACCAAGGTTCAGGAGTAGTTTCATTGATTAGAAACACATCTAAAGGTTCTAAGCATGACTTATTTGAAGCGGGTTCCTGGAGTCGACAAATAATTATGGTGGCATATTCGTCATCTAACTCCAAGGGCAGGAGAGATGCAGCTGCGGCCATAGCATCAGCTGCACGGTTGCAAGTTCGAGGAATAGATTCCAAGGTAACTTGATCAAATAGAGACATTAATTGTAAAACATAGGCTTTATATGGGTGCATTTTATCATCTTTGGTTTGATAAACTTCATTAATTTGGTTTATGACAAGTTGAGAATCACCAAAAACTAACAAATGTTTAATTTTTAGTGCCAAGGCAGCTCGTAATCCAAGGATTAGAGCTTCATATTCAGTAGTATTTTTGGTGCAAGCAAATGTTAATTTGAAGGACAGAGGAATAAGATGTTTTTGCAGGGATATTAAAATAATACCCACACTAGCCCCACTCATGCATCGGGCTCCATCAAAGTATAAGGACCATTGTTCAATATGGTCTACCTCTAATTGAAGGCATTCATCAAGAAACTCAATGATGAGGGGATGGGTAGACTCTAAGGGTGCAGCAGCTAATTGATCTGCTATGATTTGACCCTTAACAGACTTCTGTCCTATGAACGTGAGGTCAAACTTGCTTAGAGCAAGAACCCACTTGGCTTTGCGACCCGATAAATAAGGTCAATTCATGAGATACCTTAAGGGATAATATTTAGCAATGACATAAGTTTTTTGACTAAGCATATAATGGCATAATTTTTGCGTAGCAAACACGACTGCTAGACATAGTTTTTCTAATGTTGTGTAGCGGGTTTCATAACTGATAAAGGTTCGGCTAATATAATAATTAGCACGTTCTTTCTTTTCATCATCAAACTGAGCTAACATAGCTCCTAGGGTAGAATCTGAAGCTAAAATATATAGGAGAAATGGGTGATTAGGTCTAGGCGGTGAAAGTGTAGGTGGGTTAAGGAGGTATTGTTTGAGAAGTTTAAAAGCTTCTTTACATTCGTCGTCCTAATTAAAAGGGACATCCTTCTTAAGGAGCTTTAGAAAGGGACTGGTTTTGTTTGCCAACTTATCGATGAAGTGACGGATGGCTTGAAGCTTACCTTGTAAACTTCGTAACTCAGATATATTAGTAGGTGCGGGCATATAAGTGATAGCCGCAATCTTGAGAGGGTCGATTTCGATACCACGTAAAGAAACTAAAACCCCTAATAGTTTATTGGACTTAACTTCGAATATGCATTTGGCTGGATTTAATTGGATAATATATTCTCGTAATCGATTAAAAACTTTTCTCAAATCATCTAAATGATTATCTTCATTAATAAAGTGAGCTATAATATCATCTACATAATCATGTAGGATATCATGCATCATATCATGAAAAATATAATTCATAGCTCGTTGATAGGTTGCACCTGCGTTCTTTAAGCCAAATGGCATCACTTTCCAACAAAAGGTACCCTAGGGGGTAATAAAGGTTGTTTTAGCCTGATCTTCAGGAGCTATCCTGATTTGATTATAACCGGAGAATCCATCCATTAAGGACATCATCCCACTCCCAGAAGTAAAGTCAATGATTTGATCCATGTTTGGAAGAGGAAAATCATCTTTAGGGCATGCAGCGTTAATATCTCTAAAATTTGTGCAAACCCTAACTTTGGTGGCTTCTTTCTTGGTAACTAGAACTACATTTGATATCCATTTAGCATAATCAATAGCTTGTATAAAAACAACATTCAAGAGTTTTTCTAACTCCCATTTGACTAGCAAATCCACTTTGGGATGCATTTTTCTAAGTTTTTGTTTAACAGGTTTAGCATCCGGATGGACCACTAGGTGATGCATGACTATAGAAGGGTCTAGACCTGGCATATCTTCATATGTCCAAGCGAAGACATCTTCATATTCTTTAAGGAATGCAATGTATTGCTCTTGTTTTTCTTGAATTAATTCTGATCCAATGTTGATTATGTGAGGATTATCCTCAGTTCCAATATTAATTTTAATGACGTTTTCTACCTCCATGTGTAGATCTCTTTCAAAATTAGGTGGGGCGGGTGAAATGCCCAATTATTGTAATTCTTGTAAGGTTAAGTTGGATAATTTATCTTGAGGATTAGTGGTCTCAAGTTGGTCTATAGTTGGTATAGAACCATCAAAATAAAATCCATTGTGTAGCATCTCTTCAAAGGAGACATCGTGGAAGATATCTCCTTCCGACTCCTCATCGGAGTCAGCAATCATTTTAGGGTAAGCTATGGATAGCATGTTACATGTAAATGGCTGAGTTTTTAGAGGCAACTCATCACGCCTATCCAAATAATATTGATAACATATGAGTTGATCATCATCTTCAAAAGGAAAGTGTTGACCCTTACTAGGAAATAGGCCCACACCACAGCGGGCAGGCCATGGTTCTACCTCGAAATGTTCTTTCATGCCATTTTGGAAAGGTCCCAAGCCTTTCCCTTTATATCCCATTTTAAGCATTATGGGTTTAGCTTTAATATATTCATTGGTAAAATAACATCGAGCATATCCTCATGATGAATTTTGATATTTCGAGGGATTCTTCCCCAGTCATATCCTTTATAAATGAAGGCACAACTCCCGACTTGGTAAGTACTTCCCATAGGTTGTGGGAGGCCCAAAGTACAAGGAGATGGTGGCAAGTTATTTAAAAGAATTGAATCTTGCATGAAAGCATTTGTTTTTTCTGATATTAAGATTGTGGATAAATCTGGTAAAAGTTCATCAGAAAGAGCATAAGATGTAGAAGGATCATTCCCTATATCTTTAGATGTGGAAGGTATGATAGATGTTGATAATGTGGAAGTGTTAAGATATGGTTCTATAGGTTTTGAAATTATAGGGATAGAACATGAAGGATTGGTTGTAGATTGAAGATCTTTTTGAGGTTCTAGAGTGGGTTGTTTAGAAGATTGTTGATCTATACATGAGGATGAAATTAATGGAGGAGAAATAGATGAAGTTATGGGTGTGTGTTTCATAGTTTTAGATAAAAAATAAGAAATAGGATGTGTGGATGACAGAGCAGGGCAAAATTGCACTCCAATAGGTTCTGCCAAAGCACACATATCAAAGGGTCTAGGATCACCGTGGATAGTGACCAACTGATTCTTAAATTTGAATTTAACACATTGGTGTAAAGTTTATGGGACAGCCCGCATTGCATTGATCCAAGGATGACCCAAGAGTATATTGTACGATGCAGAGCAATGTACAATAAACACAATCGTATCTAAAGTTCAAGGACCAACTTGCAATGGGATGGTAATAACTCCACACGTTTCTTGTGTTTCGTCATTGAAAGCTTTGATAATCATGTCAGTTTTCTTCATTTCATCACTTCTAAAGCCAAATCGTTGGTAGAAGTCAAAAGTGCAAATGTTTAGAGATGAACCATTATCAATCAGGACTCTTTTAACAACTACATCTCCAATTAGAGCAATAATATATAAGGGATTATCCTTATGTAACCTGTGTTGTGGGATATATTTATCCCAAAAGTCAATACAATCAACTTCTCGAGTGATGATAGTATTGGCCATGGCTTCAGGTTGCATGTTTTGAGGTACCATCATTTGGCTTAATGTAAGCATCAACTCATCCCTATGGGTAGGAGAAGATCTTAATAAATCCAAAAGGGAAATTCTGGCTGTAGTATTGGATAATTGCTCATTAATATTGTAAGGGGGTTTAGGTTGAACATTAGGAGCATGATTCCATTTATTAGGATTTTTCAAAATGAATGGAGTTGATCCATCATTCTGGTTTGGTTCTTGTTGAGAATTTTGAGCCTGTTGTCAGGTAATGACTCCAATGGTACCGACAATGTTATATTGAAGACATTGAACTGGTCTCGGTTGAGCATTTACGACTTTTTCATTTGGGAGGAATTGATTAGAAGAGGGTCGAGTAGTAACTCTTCTAGGAAATGGTTCTTCTGGAACCATAGCATCTATGATGGGTTGAATAGGATCTGATTCATTTTCAAAACTATTCGATTGGTTTGAAGTGATGTCTATTTCACTTTCGATGATCTGATTTTATATCACTAGGATCTGGAGTTTGAATATTATGTAGGGGCCTGGTTGTGACCATGGATAAAGTTGTGTCAAATATTTTATTATCATGATTAAGTAAATGTCCACTAATAGTTCCTACATATCGGGTAGGAGGAGGGAAATTATGATTTTCGATTTGATTGGCCACCTCTTTACCATGTCTTGGTAAAGGGTGTTGAAATATGTCTAATGATTGATTAGCATTTTGATTTTGATTTTGGGGAATGTTCTTTTGAGGATTATTAGGAGCATTTTTTTTAGGTTGGAAGGCTTGCACCTCCATTTCATTATTATCAATCAGATCCTATATTTTATGTTTCAACCTTTTACAAGTGTTGGTAGAGTGTCTAGGCCCTCTATGGAAATCACAGTGTAAGTCAGCTCTGTATCCGGGTATAGTTGGATCAGGTTCTCGGATAGCTGGTAATTGGATCAAACCTCTTTCGAGTAATTGAGGTAAAATAGTTGATAATGGTTGATTCAATCTATTAAATTCTCAAGGAGGCTTATCAGGCAGTTTCAATATAAATTTTTTTGTTGTTTTCGTTGCATTGATATTAGCAAAATTTTTGTTGTCAGTGACTCTGTCACCTATGACTTGTTTGTTTTTATACTGATTTCTGGATGTTTTCTCATCATCCTTCTTTTTAAGTTGGCCTCTCCTAATGAGGGCATCTTCTACTCTTCGAGCTAAATATATAGCCTGATCGAAGGTAGTTAAAGTAGCAGTTGATAGCTCATAAGATATTTGTTCTTGTAAATTATTAATAAAAATGTCCAACATTTCCCTATAAGGTAGTACAAAGTGTAGTTTTCCTGTCAACTGCCTCCATCTAGCTAAGAAATCAGCAAAACATTCATCCTTGTCTTATTTTAAGTTGTATAAATCTTTAATGGTTACATGCCTCTCGATGTAGGCACTAAATTGATGGACAAAAGATTCAGCCGTTTCTTCAAAGTTTCTCAAAGAATGAGTGGGCAATTGATAGTACCACTCTAATGCCATTCCACCTAAAATTTTTGGGAACACTTTTAGTAGTAGCAAGTCATCATGTGATATATGATGACATGCTATCCTAAACATGCGAATATGCTCTATGGGATCTTCGGTTCCTTTATATATAGGCAAGATGGGCATGGGAAAATGCTTAGGGTATGGTTGTGCTACAACTATGGGATCCAAAGGTGGGCTACATATTTCTTGATAATTGTACAAGGGACGGTAAGGATCTATCTAGTCCATACGCGAAGCTAACTGTTTCACCATGGCTTCCAGATTACTAGTTTGCCCACCATATTGGTTCGGTAGGGCATTGATATGGGATTTGTGAGCATATGATGGAGGGACATGAAGATTAGATGCTATGTTGCTATTGTGTACATTGTTGGTAGGAAAGGTGTTATGAATGAATTTTGAAGTTGTATTATGCTGTATTCCAGATTGTTGAAAATTAGTGTTTGGATTCATTTTGGGTTTTTGTTTACTTGAAGCATATTGATCAATAGTTTGGTGAAGTAAAGCAGTGAAGGAAGGTTTCTTTTATGTGGGAATGATTTTAGGCTCAATAACAGGTTCCTTAGGAGGTTGGTTAACCTGTTGTTTTGGCATGTTCTGAATCATAGTGACCATATCTCTATTGGATGGTCCAACCTTATCACTTTCTTGATCAATGAAAGACAAGGGATTAGTGTGCACATCAAACATATGTTCCATGGCTGCTTGAGTGTCACTAATTTGCCCTTTATCAATACGAACTACCATATTAAGAGTGCCAATGTTATTATTGAAAAATTTCTAGAAATGATCTAAGTTGTCAAAAGCAATAGTTCCATCTAGAGCTACTCTAGGGGATGAGGATCCATCCTCTTTAACATTTTCTTCTTGTTCATTGTCTTCACCTAGGTCATCTTCTGGTTGATCTAGAGTTTCTCCTTCCGGAATTGGATCTTCAGGAAGGACATTTGGGCTTCTAGTTTTATCTTCTAACCAATATTCTTCTTCTCCTTCATTTTGTTTACCATTCCTAAGTTTAGGCATTGCGTTTAACTTAGATTTCAACAAATAATATATATATATATATATATATATATATATATATATATATATATATATATATATATATATATATATATATATATATATATGCAACAAGATTAAGAGGTATATATTAATTATATACCTACTACAATATTTAAAATGAAATGTTTTAGTTTTTGTTGTGTTTTTTAGTTTTTCTTGTTCTTTGTAATAATATTGTAAAAATAACAAACAACACAATACATGCAAGAACTAATACTAAAAGTAATGATCTAGTTTTCTATAAAAAATTTATAAATATCATTAATGGGCTCGAGTTCTTCAGGAGTCATGAAGTGTTCTTCAAATTGGAAATTTTCTTTCAAGAATTTAATGAAAAGAGCTATAGTGATATTATCTGTTTCAGATTCTGGTTGATAGAAGTAAAGCTCATGGCAATACTCTCGATATAACATAGCTCGAGTAACCCTATTCCATATTTCCCTATCCGTAAGAACAACCTGTTGGTCTTCTACATGATCTAGGAACTGGTGTATAATGGCTACGTTCTCGAGGTATTCCTCGAAGGTGAACAATTTTGAAGACACAAGAGCTCTCCTATAAGCTAACCATCTATGGCAGGCTCTCTGAAGTTCATGATAAAAGACGAGTTGATGAGGATCCAGGATTCTATCTAGGACAAGCCTCTTGATTTGTTTAAGTTTTGTTGACCTAGATGAAATGACACTTAGTCTTCTATCAAGTTCATCCCACAAAAGTTGATTTCTATCTGTTTCGAGCACACTAAGCACATAATTGATTTCTATGGCTGCCAATTGGTTTTCAACATTTATAGTAACTGCTAATATTTTCTTAGGAGCTACCATCTAAACATGATATGCAACTTATTAATTTTAATGATTTGAAATGCGTCTATTGGTTGTTTTATTTTTTTTGTTTTTTGTTTTAAAAAGGTTTTAAATGCATTCACGTCGGGTTCACCAAAATGTATCGCTCCAAATTTTTCACACCCTTACCTTCAGGCTATAGGATCCATGCCCAAAAGGGGTATGTGAAAAGGATGGCATAGTACCTCAAACTGAGAGGCCTTTGCCAAGGTCCCACAACTCGAGGGAGGTGTATTATGGTGATTTTTTGACGGATGGTGGGTTCACCAGGAAACGTTTGAATGGCAGTTTCCACGCCTAGGTTGGGAATGTGTTTTATGTGTTCAGTTTTATCCTTAAACATTCAAGTCCTAGGTTTGGCCAAATGAATCTAAATTGCTCTATATGAAGATGCAGATTAAATGAATACAGAAGAACAAATTAGGACAACAAATAGATAAAATAAGAAAGATTAAAAGTCATACCTGATCCGGATGTCTGATGAAGATTCTGATTCTTGAAACAGTCAGGATCGCCTCTAATTTGACAAGATCATCTGCTATCAGACAAGATCGTCTGAAATCTGACGAATTCGTCAGAGACCTGCAAATAGAGAAATAGGTGCAAAACATAGAAAATACAACAATGCTAACATAGGGAAATAGTGTAAAATAACAATAACAATATCAAACTGAAAATTATAAACAGAAGCATAAATGCATTATACTGATTTAATGAAAATTATAACTTAATTATGCATTTGATCTAGATGGGTGAACTCCAAAATGCAAAATAGCAAAAAATAATAAATAAACTAGCTAATTGCAGAATAAAACAGTAGATTGAAAAGAGGAAAATGCAAACTCTGGGCACTGATTGCCCCCAATGATGATTGTAGTCGAAATCGTATCTGATTTGACAGGATCATATCCGATCTGAATAGGATCTTCTGCAACGATGTAAGCTTTCTCCGGCTAAAAAATGATAAGGTTCCTACAAGAAAATTGTATGCAACAAATGTAGATGGTAATACAAATTATTCCAATGCATGTGAAGGTCGATTTATAGGAAATTTTAGCCAGGGGAATGCTAAGGGGAGGGCCTAGGATTAAATAGGATTAGGAGGGAGGTTAGGAGGTTGGAGATCATCCTTATTTTAGAGATCTCCAACGGGGAGGGTCTCTAACAGTGCAGACACGCTTCTACCCGGATTAGAGACGCCGTTGGAACAAAGACTAATTGTGAAAAATCAATTTTGGGACAAGATCGTTTGGACGTCCTAGCCTAGACAAAATCATCCGATCTAAGGTGATATCGTCTGATCGATGATGATATCGTCAAATGGTCAAAACAAACTCTAAAAATGGTGCGGGAAACAAGGAAACAGATTAAGCGATTTTGGAGGTTGAAATTTGAATTTGAATTATTTACTAGAGTAAATGTAATTACTAAGGTTTTATTGCACCAATTTTAGGGTGCTACAGGAATGATATCCTTAATGGATGGATTTTCTGGTTATAATCAGATCAAGATAGCTCCTGAAGATCAGGCTAAAACAACCTTTATTACCCCTTGGGGGACCTTTTGTTGGAAAGTGATGCCATTTGGTTTGAAGAATGTAGGTGCAACATATCAACGAGCCATGACTTATATCTTTCATGATATGATGCATGATATACTACATGATTATGTATATGACATTATAGCTCGTTCTATTAATGAAGATGACCATTTGGATGAATTGAGAAAAGTATTTGATTGATTAAGGGAATATATTATCTGATTGAATCCAACCAAATGCATATTCGAAGTTAAGTCTGATAAATTATTGAGGGTTATAGTTTCTTTATATGGCATCAAAATTGACCCTCTCAAGATTGTGGCTATCACTAATATGCCCGCACCCAAAAATATATCTGAATTACAGAGTTTACAAGGTAAGCTTCAAGCTATCTGTCGCTTCATCGATAATCTGGCGGATAAAACTGGACCCTTTCTTAAGCTTCTTAAGAAGGACGTCTCTTTCCATTGGGATGATGAATGCCAGGAAGCATTTGAACTCCTCAAACAATATCTTCTTAACCCGCATGTGCTTTCACCACCTAGACCTGATCGCCCATTTATCTTGTATATTTCTACTTTATATTTTGCCTTAAGAGCTATGTTAGCTCAACTAGATGATGAGAAAAGAGAGCATGCCAATTATTACATTAGCAGAACATTAATTAGTTATGAAACCCACTACATAGCATTAGAAAATTTATGTCTAGCAGTCGTATTTTCTACACAAAAACTATGCCACTATATGCTCAGTCAAAAAACGTATGTTATTGCTAAATCCAATCCTTTGTGGTATCTTATGAGTTGACCTTATTTATTTGGTCACACAACCAAGTGGGTTCTTTCTCTAAGAAAGTTTGAACTCATAGGACATAAGTCTGTTAAGGGTCAAATAATAGCAGATCAATTAGTTGCTGCACTCTTAGAGTCTACCCATCCCCTCATCATTGAGTTTCCTGACGAATGCCTTAAACTAGAGGTAGACCATCCAGAGCAATGGTCCTTATACTTTGATGGAGCCTGATGCATGAGTGGGTATGGTGCAGGTATTATTATAATATCTCCATAGAAACATCTTATACCTCTGTCCTTTAAATTAATGTTTGCTTGTACTAATAATACTGTTGAATATGAAGCTCTAATCCTTGGCTTGCGAGCTACCTTGGCACTGAAAATTAAAAATATATTAGTTTTCGATGATTCTCAACTTGTTATAAATCAAATTAATGATTTTTATCAGACCAGAGATGATAAATTGCGCCCATATAAAGCATATGTATTACAATTAATATCTTTATTTGATCAAGTTACCTTGGAAGCTATTCCCAGAACTAATAATCGTGCGACGGATAGGATGTGTTGGCTTCAAAGGTGAAATATTCCAAGAGAATCTTCTTAAGAGAATCCGAAGAGATTCCATTGGATAAAGTTTTTGGATAGGGTTTTTATTAAAACCATGTTAAATGGTTTTTATTAAAACCATGTTAAATGGTTTTTATTAAAACCAATGGAGGTTCTCTTTATTATTTAATTATTATTTAAAACCCTTCAAGGTTTTAATTAATTAATTATTTAATTAATTAAGAGAGAAATTATTTTTAATTTATTAAAAATACTTAAAGGTTTTTAAACGTTTTTTATTCTTAATTTATTAAAATTAATTAAGGGTTTTTTAAACCCTTCAGAAAGCAATTTCGATTAAATTCAAAATTACGTTTCTCTGCCGCCTACATGTTCTAAAGTCCACGATTGGACTATAAATATGGGAAGGATCCTAAGGTTTAACTCCTCTTGAGAATTTCGAATGCATTAATTTTTGGCTGCGATCGATGCTCTGTTGACGCCGCAGAAGAAGAGAGCTCGCGTTTGAAAAACTTATGAAGTGCTTGTTCGTTGAAGTGGTAGGAAGTCTGTCTTAGACTTCGTTAGCCCCTTGTGGGCTAGTGGCAGCATAGGTTGCATTTGGGCTTTGCATAGGTGGAGGTCTGCGTTTCGATTCCCGTGGAGGGAGTTGTGCATGGATTAAGTCACATTTTTGTTAAAACATATTTTGTGCCGTGTTTTTCGGATTCGTCAAAGGCAGCCATTCCATGATTTTTTGTATTCGTCAAGGGCAACCATTCCGCGATTTTTGGATTCTTTAAGGGCAACCATTCTAAGGTGTGATTAATTTCTTGATATAATTTTTGGCATTGTTTAGCATTTTTTAAAAGACAGGAGAAATAAGGGGATATTTCTTTGGTTGTATTTTTGAGATTAGTATTTTGCTATGCTAAAGTTTAAAATGGAGATATAAGGTGTAAGTTTTGGTTGTTGTGTTTTTTGCTTCTTTGGTGGTTGTTTTCAAAAGAAGAGAAGCTAAAAGGTGTACTAAGGAAAGTTTTTATATATGCTCATTTATCTTGGTTCTAACCCTAACTTGGTTGGAAGTTTGAGGGTTGTGTGTGGTGACAGCTTTAAGGATCAATTTTCTTCTACTCCAATAAGGTATTGGCACATTCTTCTTATGAGTATGATTGGTGTATGTTTTCTGAAATAAGGTTGGAGTGAAAAGGTTTTCAACTAGGTTTTCTTTGATTGGGTGTAAATCCTATTTTCTGGTTTGTTGAAGACTACTTATGCATTGTTATCCTTAAGGAGAGTTTTTTGATGAATGCATAATTTTTGGTTTGAGATAGTGGAAGCTTTGTGCACTAGGGTTTGTATTTGTGAGTCAAGCTACTTGCATTGAGTTGGTGGAACCCTTGGTTGGCTGTTTTGAGTTTGATGGTTGAGTTGCTTCCATAGAGGTTGTTTGATCAAGTTATTGCTTTACTTGATTCATGATATTGGGCTTACTCCATTGAGTTGATTTGAGCAAGTTATTCTTTGCATTTGGTGATATTGTGTTGGTGGCTGTTTTGTTCAAATATATTTGGAGGGAAAAGGCTTTCTACTTGTTTCCTTTTCTTGTGATGATTGGTTGAATGCTTCAAGGTTAATGTTGAGTTGAATGATGTTGGTTAAACCTTGTCTATAAGCATTGTTGTTAAAGCCCTAATTGGTTGAGAAAAGATATTGGTTGTGGAAAGAACATGAGTAGCATTGTTAAATGAGATATTGCATGTTTGGCAATTATTGGGTTGTGTTTCATGTTCTTGAGAAAAGCATACTACATCTATCTTATTCATTTGAGATTGAGATTGAGATTGAGATTGATATTGGGAGTTAAGTATAGATCATATTGAGTCTCTAACAATTCTCTTTATGTTTCTATGAGCTTTGAGATTAATATTAGGAGTTAAGTATAGAACATATTGAGTCTCTAACAATTCTCTTTATGCTTCTATGAGGTTGATGAATCACATTGGGTCTCTAACAATTCTCTTTGTGGGTTCATGCTAAGCAAGTTTTTTCTTGGTGAACTTGTGAGCTAAGATTGATAGTTCTATCAGAGAACTTGAGGTCAGAGGTACATTGGTTCTATCAGAGAACCTGAGGATAGATTTGGCAAGTCTTTGAGAAGGCTTGTGGACAGAGGATTTATTTGTTCAAGAGTTGGACAGATCTGATAGACAGAGGAAGACTTGTACTAGAACGACTGACTGTGTTTGGTATAGGTTGTTGAGTTGTTGTGGATGTGATCATAGAAAGCAGAGGTCTCTTAGGCTAAGCATTGAGGACAGGAGGTCTTCGGTGGAAAGGAGTTCCACATGCTGACAAGAGGTAGAGATAGTTAATATTCTGAGGGATCATATCCAGAGCAGAGGGGAAGGTATCTCCTTTGAGCAGAGGCTCATAAATTCAGATTGGGGGAAGGTTTCTCCTTTGGGCAGAGGCTCATAAATTCAGATTGGGGGAAGGTTTCTCCTTTGGGAAGAGGCTCATAAATTTAGATTGGGGGAAGGTATCTCCTTTGAGTAGAGGCTCATAAATTTAGATTGGGGGAAGGTATCTCCTTTGAGCCGAGGCTCATAAACATTGTAATTGGGAAGGTTTCCCAAAGAACTTTGAGATAAATTTTAGAGAAAAGTTTTGTGGACGTAGTCCAGCCATTCTGGGTGAACCATGTTAAAATTGGTATCACTTTGTGGATGATTTTGTGCATTGATTTGATATTGCTTTGGGTATATTGCTTTATTGTTTTGAAGTATAAAGGAAAAATTAAAAAGAGGTATTATACTATTCACCCCCCCTCCCAGTATAAGCTTGTGTTCTTCAATTGGTATTAGAGAGGGTGCCTTCAAAAAGTTTAACTGCTTGAAGGAAAAGCTAGTAAAGAACACAATGGATCATTCAAGTGGCAATGCAGCACCTATTCTTGATGGGTCAGATTTTTGTCTTTGGAGTGCAAGGATGAAGGTTCATCTAATGGCACTTGGGAATGAGGTTTGGGAAGTGATTGAAGATGAGTACACTATTCCTAAACATGGTCCTAATACTAAAGAAGAAAGACTTCTACATCACAACAATTCAAAAGCAATGAATGCAATTCTGAAAGGCTTACAGAAAGCAGATCTCACCAAAGTGATTCACTACAAGACAACTAGTGAAATGTGGAATCAATTGAAGGTGGTTCACAGGTGATACAAATGTCAGAAAGGCCAAGTTGAGACACTTCAAAGGTATGTTTGAACAACTCAAGATGAATGATGATGAAAATATTAGTGACTACATGCTTCGTATGGATGAGGTTGTTAACTACATGAAAGACATAGGTCTTGAGCTTGCTGAAAATGATGTTTGTGATAAGATTTTAAGATCTCTTATTAAAACCAAGTTAAATGGTTTTTATTAAAAGCAAGTTAAATGGTTTTTATTAAAAAATAGGGTTTTTATTAAAACATATGATTTTAAGATCTCTTATTAAAACATAGGGTTTTTATTAAAACCAAGTTAAATGGTTTTTATTAAAACCAATGGAGGTTCTCTTTATTATTTAATTATTATTTAAAACTCTTCAAGGTTTTAATTAATTAGGGAGAAATTATTTTTAATTTATTAAAAATACTTAAAGGTTTTTAAACCTTTTTTATTCTTAATTTATTAAAATTAATTAAGGGTTTTTTAAACTCTTCAGAAAGAAATTTTGATTAAATTTGAAATTACGTTTCTCTGCCGCCTACGTGTTCTAAAGTCCACGATTGGACTATAAATATGGGAAGGATCCTAAGGTTTAACTCCTCTTGAGAATTTTGAATGCATTAATTTTTGGCTACGATCGATGCTCTGTTGACGCCGCGAAAGAAGAGAGCTCACGTTTGAAAAACTTACGAAGTATTTGTTCGTTGAAGTGGTAGGAAGTATGTCTTAGACTTCATTAGCCCCTTGTGGGCTAGTGGCAACATAGGCTGCGTTTGGGCTTTGCATAGGTGGAGTTTTGCATTTTGATTCCCGCGGAGGGAGCTATGCATGGATTAAGTCACGTTTTTGTTAAAACGTATTTTGTGCCGTGCTTTTCGGATTCGTCAAAGGCAGCCATTCCGCGATTTTCAGATTTGTCAAGGGCAGCCATTCCGCGATTTTTGGATTCTTTAAGGGCAGCCATTCTAAGGTGTGATTAATTTCTTGATATAATTTTTGGCATTGTTTAGCATTGTTTAAAAGACATAGGAGAAATAAGGGGATATTTCTTTGGTTGTATTTTTGAGATTAGTATTTTGCTATGCTAAAGTTTAAAATGGAGATATAAGGTGTAAGTTTTGGTTGTTGTGTTTTTGGCTTCTTTGGTGGTTGTTTTCAAAAGAAGAGAAGCTAAAAGGTGTACTAAGGAAAGTTTTTATATATGCTCATTTATCTTGGTTCTAACCCTAACTTGGTTGGAAGTTTGAGGGTTGTGTGTGGTGACAGCTTTAAGGATCAATTTTCTTCTACTCCAATAAGGTATTGGCACATTCTTCTTATGAGTATGATTGGTGTATGTTTTCTAAAATAATGTTGGAGTGAAAAGGTTTTCAACTAGGTTTTCTTTGATTGGGTGTAAATCCTATTTTCTGGTTTGTTGAAGACTACTTATGCATTTTTATCCTTAAGGAGAGTTTTTTGATGAATGCATAATTTTTGGTTTGAGATAGTGGAAGCTTTGTGCACTAGGGTTTGTATTTGTGAGTCAAGCTACTTGCATTGAGTTGGTGGAACCCTTGGTTGGCTATTTTGAGTTTGATGGTTGAGTTGCTTCCATAGAGGTTGTTTGATCAAGTTATTTCTTTACTTGATTCATGATATTGGGCTTACTCCATTGAGTTGATTTGAGCAAGTTATTCTTTGCATTTGGTGATATTGTGTTGGTGGTTGTTTTATTCAAATATCTTTGGAGGGAAAAGGATTTCTACTTGTTTCCTTTTCTTGTGATGATTGGTTGAATGCTTCAAGGTTAATGTTGAGTTGAATGATGTTGGTTAAAACTTGTCTATAAGCATTGTTGTTAAAGCCCTAATTGGTTGAGAAAAGATATTGGTTGTGGAAAGAACATGAGTAGCATTGTTATATGAGATATTGCATGTTTGGAAATTGTTGGGTTGTGTTTCATGTTCTTGAGAAAAGCATACTACATCTATCTTATTCATTTGAGATTGAGATTGAGTTGAGATTGATATTGGGAGTTAAGTATAGATCATATTGAGTCTCTAACAATTCTCTTTATGTTTCTATGAGATTTGAGATTGATATTTGGAGTTAAGTATAGAACATATTGAGTCTCTAAAAATTCTCTTTATGCTTCTATGAGGTTGATGAATCACATTGTGTTTCTAACAATTCTCTTTGTGGGTTCATGCTAAGCAAGTTTTTTCTTGGTGAACTTGTGAGCCGTTTTGGACAGGTTTCGTTGGGGACTTGTGAGCAGGTTTTGAACAGGTTCCGTTGGGGACTTGTGAGCAGGTTTTGGACAGGTTTCGATGGGGACTTGTGAGCTGAGATTGATAGTTCTATCAAATAACTTGAGGTTAGAGGTACATTGGTTCTATCATAGAACCTGAGGACAAATTTGGCAAGTCTTTGAGAAGGCTTGTGGAAAGAGGATTGATTTGTTCAAGAGTTGGACAGATCTGACAGACAGAGGAATACTTGTACTATATCGACTGACTGTGTTTAGTACATGTTGTTGAGCTACTGTGGACGTGATCATAGAAGGCAGAGGTCTCTTAGGCTAAGCATTGAGGATAGGAGGTCTTCGATGGAAAGGAGTTCCACATGCTGGCAAGAGGTAGAGACAGTTGATATTTTGAGGGATCATATCCAGAGCAGATGGGAAGGTATCTCCTTTGAGCAGAGGTTCATAAATTCAGATTGGAAGAAGGTTTCTCCTTTGGGCAGAGGATCATAAATTTAGATTGGGGGAAGGTTTCTCCTTTGGGCAGAGGATCATAAATTCAGATTGGGGGAAGGTTTCTCCTTTGGGCAGAGGTTCATAAATTCATATTGGGGGAAGGTATCTCCTTTGAGCAGAGGCTCATAAATTCATATTGGGGGAAGGTATCTCCTTTGAGCCGAGGCTCATAAACATTTTAATTGGGAAGGTTTCCCAAAGAATTTTGAGATAAATTTTAGAGAATAGTTTTGTGGACGTAGCCCAGCCATTCTGGGTGAACCACGTTAAAATTGGTGTCACTTTGTGGATGATTTTGTGCATTTCTTTGATATTGCTTTGGGTATATTGCTTCACTATTTTGAAGTATAAAGGAAAAAGTAAAAAGAGATCTTATACTGTTCACCCCCCCATCTTAGTATAAGCTTGTGTTCTTCATTTTGGTATTAGTTTTTTTAGTATATGAATCCACTTCAGAGCCAATTGCCACCTGTTTACCATTCCTTAAGGTTTTAGGCTTCTTTTTTTTATTTTTGATGCTACTCCTAAGTTTTTTTGTTTTTTGTTTTATTATTTTTTAGATTAAATTAAAAAGGTTTAATTACTAAATATTTACAAAAAAATTATATAATAGAGCTAAGGTGATTTAATCTTCTTAAAAGATCATATAATTGTCGTTGATAGGCTCTATGTATTTTGGATTCATAAAATACTCTTATTCAAAGACAAAGTCCATTTTCAAAAGGTGAATGAAGTGAACATGAGTAAGATTCTTAGTCCCAAAAGTCAGGGGTTGGAATTGAAGTTAGTGGTAAAATTATCTGAAGATAATTGCTCTAGGTGCTTTATGATATCATCTTTTTTGTTCAAAGGTTACTTCTCTATCTTGTAGGTGTTCTAGGAATTTGTGAATGGTTAATGATTCCTTTAAAATTGCTTTCCCAAGGGTAGACTGTGGAATGGACGTTAGCCCTCTTATTTTCTAACCAACGTTCACAACTCCTTTTAATTTTGAAGTAAGGGGAGTAATAATCTATGCCTAAAGTTTTTGTTATGTCAATCCTCTTAATTTGTTTTAATTCTTCAGCCCTTATCTTAACGAGATCAACGTTTTTCCACAAGTCTCCCCAATGTTCCATGTTGCTCCTAAAGAGGACATTGAATTTTTTTTCTATAAGTTCCTTCCTAAGGTCTATAAGTGTGAAATATCTAGCATTTTTGTCCACCATTTAATTTTTGTTTTGTTTTGTTTGTTTTTTTTTTAGAAAAAGCAAAGTAAAAGTGAAAAATATAAAAATAAAACTTAAAACAAAAAATTCTCTTCTAACTAAAGGTTTCTTTTTGAATCATTTTGAAATTTGTAGGCTAAGTTGTCTCATTTTTCAATTAGGATTTCATCTGGATGTTCACATACAAACACTTGGTGACGAAGTCCAAGACATGATGAAGCCCAAGTCCTACTAGTCCTCACCTTTTCACCATGGGCAGTGATACACCTCAAAGAGATATGTTCTATTTTACACAACTATGATGGTTGTTAGACCGACCAAATTTTAAAATCTTCACTGTGAAAGGATAATCACTTTTTTAATGTTCGTAACCCTTCACTGTATATCCCATTATATCCAGACCAATCAAAGATGTAGAAAAACATGTCGGATGTGATTCTTTTTAGGAAAATGGTGTAAATAAAATTGAAAACTATGAATCAAACTGAATTAAAATTTATCTTTTTATGTTCTTCTAATCTAAGCAAACATTTTTTTAATGAATTTTTTTTCAAAAATAAAGAAAAAGCAATAAATTCAAAGCGATTGTGTTTTCACGTCAGGTTCACCAAAGAATGTAGACCCAAATTTTTTTCATCCCTTTCTTTCAAGCTAATGGATCCATGCCTGAAAGGGGGAGGTAAAATGAAGTGCCTACATCTCAGATGAGAAGCACTTGTATTGTGCTCTCCTTGGTGTTTATCGATAAATTAGTGTGGGTTCACTAGGAAATACTTTATGGCGGTTTCCATGCCTAGGTAGGGTGAGTGTTTGATGTATTCTTTTATTTACACACACCTGGGATTTAGCCAAATACAACTATACCTAACTATATGCACTTAAACTTTCCATGAAAGCAATAGTATACAATTTTAACTAAAAAGCTTGTAATTTTACTACAATGCAATGATTCTTATGGATACTAAAAGTAAAAGATAAATTCTATGCTATCATGTTATATATATATATATATATATATATATATATATATATATATATATATATCATTTTCTATTTTCCAACTAATATGATTGATGCAAAAATCAATGCAACTAACTTCAAGTTTTTGTTTTTTGTTTTTTCTTTTTATGAAAATGCTTTAAAAAAAGTACAAAATTAAAATATGAAAAAACTGAAAGGAATCAAGGATTAGACCCTTAACTAATTTATATGGTTTATTCCAAGTGAATTCAGATATATTAGAGTGAATTCAAAAACACAGAGAAAATTTGGATCTCAAAAACCGAATTTTAAAATATCTTACAAATTTTTAAATTCATTCAAAACTTACATTTTCACAATAGAACACTGAAAATAGCGATTAGTGGTAAGGGATCTACTTAAGCTATTGCAAGTGTGATACTCAATGATGTGGCAGTCATATCCCCTCGAATATTTTAGAAAATCATAAATAAAATGATGGATTTTCTAGATCTAATGCAAGCATATGTATTCAAATAGAAATAGTGAAGCAATATAGAATTCAGTAAGTAATAAAGGCTATGATAACCAAAATGTAAGATGTGAAATGATGTGATAAACCTAAAAATCAAAATTTTACCCCCAACATATGTCTGCACAATTTTGGATGTTTTCAAAGAATTTGAAAATATCTTTTACATTTTTTGAATTTTTTCAAAACTGCAACGGTCAGATTTAGAAAGTTGCAGAGCAATTTTAGAAGTCCTTCAATGAATTTGGACGATCGAATAGTCTTCCAAATTTGTTTAAATATTGCAATTTGACAAATAATTTCTAAATATATACAATCAAGGCATGTTAGGATTAAGAGTATCCATTATCAAGATCATTACAAGACAATAATTTTATCTTTTAGGAGTATCTATGAAAATTCAAAACTTGCAGAGCGAATTTGGAAGTGCTCTAGAATGTCCAAATTCATTGAAAGCAAATAAAATTTATATCTATAGATGTAAAATAATAAAATTAGAATGCTAAATTAATGCATAAGGATCGATGGTACCAAATGTCATCTTAGCTTATCTCTGGAATGATGATAAGATGGCAAAATATCTTCATAAAACCTGCAACAAGACATGAAAAGCTCTTCTCCACCTCAATTTCCTGTAAAATCACCATTACCTCCTAAAAGTTACTTGCAACTTTTAAGAACCAAAGCATACCAAAGAAAATAAAGGAGGACGAAGATAGGTTAGGGTTGTTAGGGAAAATTTGAAAATTTCCCAATTTGGGCAAATTCGGATGGTTCCAAATTCACTAAAAATCCAGGTTTTCCCATATTGGAGGTAAATCCAAACAATCCACAAAATTTAGGTGCATGTTTGATTTTCACAAATTTGAATGCCTGAATTTGCTAAAAAAAAGGAGAAAAGGATAGAAATGGGATTTTAACAGGCACAAAAATCAAGGTATACAGATGAGGGGGGAAGCTACATTACCAAGGAGAGAAAACATGTTGTTAGGGAGTCTAGGAATTTTGAAGTGTATCAAAATTCCATGGCTACAAAAACACATTAGAGAATTATAGTAACTAAAATTTCCAAGCAATGAGAGAGTCAAACGCAACCAATACAACCTAAAGAAGAGGTAATGTAAGCATAATCAAAACAACAAGCAAGAAGAGAAACAAGACCAAAGAGATGAGAAAATAAAGATGAAGTGCCAAAGGGACAAGCAAGTAGAGATGAAGCACCAAAGGGACAAGCAAGAGAATATGAAGTGCCAAAGGAACAAGCAAGTGAAATCCAACACTAAAGAGACAAGATAATGGAAGCCAATTCCATAGGGAAATCATTATTTGGTAAAGTGTAATTTTTGTACTATTATTCATGTATCCAACTACAAGAACTATTGTGGAAAATTCTTGTGTCCCTTAATATGAGTGAAGCCATAAGATTTTATTGATCACAAGTAATATTATAGACTTTGGTCAATCTTCCAATTTAACTTAGGAAAATATTATCAAATTGTCTAGACAAACTGAGTAGAGTAAAGATACCCTTGAGGTTAGCTTACAATGTTTATTTATATGCCCAATGCTTATTCTAGATAAAAATTAAAATAGTTGATGTTCTTTGACCAAGTTTTACAAAATAAACCCTATGATTATGCTTCTATCAATAGACTAATGCCTTATCCATTATTAATTGTAGCAAATATTTAGAACATTAATGAGAAAGGAAGAAGAAGAAAGGAGTAATTGGGCTAATTAAATTCATTCAAATGATGTAATAGATGTAATTAAAGCACATAGTGAAAGAAAGTGACATTCATAAATTCAAATGTTGTAACATAAAAATGTGACTACATATACATAATTGAGGCAAAGAAATATCCAAAGGAAGCTAAATTTGTATTAATTTCTTGAAAAAGTATTACAATTCGTAGTCTGGCTGAAGAGCTAAAAATGCGACACCAAACAATGCTAAATAAAATAGAAATCAAGTGAATCAAATACTGCACAACAAAATGGAATTTATATTGATAGAAAGGAGGGGAGCAGAGAAACTCCATTGTTACAATAGTGGATCCTAAAATCCCTTGGAAAATATTATAAAATTTTATAGGGTTCTTCGAAACCCTAGCAACAAATAAATAGTGGTGTCTTCAATTGCATTTTTGCTCCCAATAAGGATGAGTGGGGTTTTGCATATCCAATATCGGGCCACTCTAACTTAAGCAATTTTCCAATGCTTCTGATGTACTATCAAAATATAGACACCTAAAACATGTCATGTCGATGGCAACTATTCATATGGGACATGCTACAAGACCATATGGAAGAGCTTGGACATACTCCAAGATAGAGCAATGGTTTTAACCACTCAATTTAGGCTCCTTGGCCTAATAAAATAAAACCACTATTGAAACTTGTGGTATATAGTCTGAATTACTGCTGACACCCATGGTTTATAGTCTAGACTATAGTTGTCACCCCTGGTCTAGAACTGAAGTTCAGTTGGCCTTCATCCAAGTAAAATTGGTTTGAACGACCATTTGTTCTAGAAGAAGGTAGTTGAAGGATGAAATATTCCAGAGGCTTCCAATCCAACTGTCCCAACCACCTCTTCTTGATATTGGTTTCTTCATGAAGACACCCCTAGCCCTTGTGTAATCCTATAAGTACCCCTTAAAATTAGGGCAGAAAGAAAAAGAGAGTCCATTGGAGATTAAAGTAATGAAGCCCTATTAGATTGTCGAATCACCTGAGTGTACTAAGAGAGTTTTATTGCCATTAATTTTATAATTAATCAAGAATATTATAAATTTGTGTCATGGATGCCCTAAGGAGTTAGAATGGCAATAAACACAAATTTGGGCAAACAGAGGTCCAATTGTGCAATTCAATCGCCAAACCAATGAGAGGACATCAAGGTGACCCTTGACCATAAATTTGACAAGGAATATCAAGCCCAAAGCCTTTGATTTGGAGGGCAAAACTACTTTGTTGCCCGTCATGGCTGGCATCCATGGTGTACAGTGCAAACCACTCATTTGATTCGTGGTCTGCAATCAGTGAAATATCTCCTTACTGTTATATTTACAGTGTATTTCACTAGGTTAGATTAAGAATATTAATGGTTCATTTAGCACTTTACAGACTCTAACTGATAGAAATAGGGATTTTACCAAGTTTATTTCATTATGGCAAATAAGACATAACTAGCTCATTTTCATGTTATCATGCTTCATTTCATGCAATCAATCCATTAGATAGATAGTTGTACTTTCCAGTTATATGTTTTAATTAATATTTTCAAGTATTGCATAGGGTTAACATGCTTTATTCACTTTAATAGTGTTATGGCATATTTATGTTTATATTTCTAAAAGAGCCTCATCATGAGAGGTTGCCTATGATATTAATGCTTTTATATTATTTATTGACCATAGAAGGTAGATTCAAAGGAGACTCAACCATCCAATTCCTCCCTCAACATAGAGAAGAGGGTCAAATCCACCCTAGAGTAGTTTGTGTCACCCCAAAGGGCTTAAAACTCGCATTTACCCTTGAGAGGGAACATTGATTTTCCTATTGTAATAAGAGTATCAAAATGGTATCCCTAAGTGTTGGCAATTTTGGGTACTTTGGGTACATTGCCTTTGCTCAAGTGTATAAGTTGTCATTGATGTCAAGAAGCTTTTGAAGGAATTTGATTTGATGTAAAATAATTTGTTTTGATGAAGGTTCGGCATGACAGGTTCGAAAGAAAGTAAGTTGGAAAAATGTCGCGATATCGCGACATGTCGCATTTTCGCGACTTAAGCAGGAGAGAGAAAGCTTTTTAGAAAAGTGTCGCGATATCGCGACATGTCGCATTTTCGTGACTTAAGCAGGTGAGAGAAAGTTTTTTAGAAAAGTGTCGTGATATCG
Source organism: Wollemia nobilis (assembly GCA_028583015.1). Taxonomy (NCBI): domain Eukaryota; kingdom Viridiplantae; phylum Streptophyta; class Pinopsida; order Araucariales; family Araucariaceae; genus Wollemia; species Wollemia nobilis. Next base: position 10,351,974 of record JAQPPZ010006909.1, read on the forward strand.
TGACATGTCACAGTTTCACGACTCAAAGAGGAGAGAGAATGTTCGGAGTCAGAAATGTCGTGATTTCATGACATATTGCAAGGAAGGTTGAACGGACGAAAAAGTGTCACGATTTCATGACATGTTGCAGGAGAGAGAGTCCAAAAGAAAAAATGTCATGATTTCATGACATAATGCAGGAGAGAGAGTCCAGGAGAAAAAGTGTCACGATATCGTGACATGTCGGGTTTTCGTGACCCGAAGAAAAGAAAAGTGCTAAGGAGAAAAAGTGTCACGATTTCATGACAAGTCAGAAGACAAAGTGGAAGCAAGATAAAGTGTCACGATTTCATGACATGCTATAGATGAAAATGTTCCAAGTAAGAACTGTCATGATTTCATGACATGCAAAAAAGGGAAGAGTCTGAAATGAGAAGCGTCGCGATGTTGCAGAGAAGTCGTACTGAAGCTGAAAGCGTCACGATTTTGCGACAGTCTGCAAAGAAAACGTATGGAAGCTAGAAGTGTCATGATTTCATGACAAATTCAAGGAGGAAGAGCTCAAAGGTGAAAGCATCATGATTTCATGACATGTTCCATTTTTACGGGCGTAAGGCGAGAGAAAACACAAGGCAACGAAAGTGTCACGATTTCGTGACATGTTCCATTTTCGCTAGTGCAAGCAGACAAGAGTGCAAGGAAGAGAAAGTGTCACGATTTCATGACAGATTGAGATGGCAAAGTTCAATTGGAGAAAGTGTCACGATTTCATGACAGAAATAGAATGCAGGTCTTCTATAGGAGAAGTGTCATGATTTCATGACAAAAGCAGAAAGGAGGTCGATGAAGGGAGAAATGTTGCGATATCATGACAAGAGCTTAGTGGAAGTCGACAAAGGCAGTTGTGTCACGATATCATGACAAAAGCCAAAAGAAAGTGTATGATTGCAAAGGTGTCATGATATCGCGACATGTTGTAGTTTCACGGTAGAAGCTATAGAAGAGTTCCAGAGGTAGTGAAGCCGACAAAGTTAAATTTTAGTCGACAAAAATTAGGGCTTGCAGCCGACGTAGATTAGGGTTTGTTTTTGGTATAACAACCGACTAAGATTAAATTTTTCATCATGAAAATCTTGTTATAAAAGGAGGGCTGTTTGGAGAGTTGAAGGTTGATGGATGTGTTGTTGATGTGCGACGTTCGGAGATAGTGTGTAGTGCAAGAAGTTCGATCGCTATGAGCAGAGTGTGAATTCGATCGTAGTGTGCAGAGTGTGTTTCATCGAATCATTCTAAGTGTGAAAGATCACAAAGGAAGTAGAGTGTGCGAAGACGATGCCGCTATGATTGCGCAGAGGTGCAAAGGTTGAAGTTCGACCAAGTTCGGCTGTAACTGCGTAGAGAGAACTTAAGGATAGATTTGTGTGAGCTTTTCTGAGAGCTTACAAGCAGATTTGAGACAAGTCTTTGTGAAGACTTGTGGATAGCTTTGAGCAAGCTTTTTGAGAGCTTGTGAGCAGGTTTTGGACAAGTCATTGAGAGGGCTTGTTGGATAGATTTGAGCAAGCTTTTGTTGAGCTTGTGGAGCAGTTTGGGCAGGTTCTAGTGAGAACTTGCAAAGCAGATCTGAGACAAGTCTTGGTGAAGACTTGGGTGAAGATCAAGCAAGCTTTAGTGAAAGCTTGTGAACCACTTTTGTGAACCAGAATTGAGAACCAGTTGAGGATAGAGATTGGTGCAGATTCGAGGACATTTGTGCCAGACCGAAGGACTGTGTTTGGTGCAGATCAGAGAAAGAGATCGAGGACATTTGTGCTAGACCGAAGGACTGTGTTTAGTGCAAATTCGAGGACCAGCTTTGGAGGTGATAGAGTTGAGGACAGAGGTCTCCAGCCAGAGCAGGGAGGACAGGTGTCTTCTATGGATAGAGTTCCATTTGCTAAGGGCAGCGGAGGCAGAGGTCTTCTAGAGGATCACCAGCCAGAGCAGAGCTAGGGGAAGGCCCGGGGGGCCCAGAACTCTAGGGGATTGGTGTCTCCTTTGGGTTGGGGCCCATAAACATTGTAATCGGGAAAGGTATTCCCAAAGAATTTGGATGATAAATTTTAGAGAAAAATTTTATCCGTGGACGTAGCCTAGCCATTCTGGGTGAACCACGTTAAAATTGGTGTCACTTTGTGGATGATATTGTGCATTGTTTTGTTATTGCTTTGGGTATATTGCTTTACTATTTTTAAAGTATAAAAGAAAAAGTAAAAAGAGGTCTTATACTTGTTCACCCCCCTCTCAGTATAAGCTTGTGTTCTTCAATTGGTATCAGAGCGGGTGCCTTCAAAAAGTTTAACAGCTTGAAGGAAAAGCTAATAAAGAACACAATGGATTATTCAAGTGGCAATGCAACACCTATTCTTGATGGGTCAGATTTTGGTCTTTGGAGTGCAAGGATGAAGGTTCATCTAATGGCACTTGGTAATGAGGTATGGGAAGTAATTGAAGATGAGTACACTATTCCTGTACATGGTCCAAATACTAAAGAAGAAAGGCTCCTACATCACAACAATTCAAAAGCAATGAATGCAATCTTGAAAGGCTTACGGAAAGCAGATCTCACCAAAGTAATTCACCGCAAAACAGCTAGTGAAATGTGGAAACAACTGCAGGTGGTTCATACAGGTGATACAAATGTCAGAAAGGCCAAGTTGAGACACTTCAAAGGTATGTTTGAACAACTCAAGATGAATGATGATGAAAATATTAGTGACTACATGCTTCGTATGGATGAGGTTGTTAACTCCATGAAAGACTTAGGTCTTGAGCTTGCTGAAAATGATGTTTGTGATAAGATTTTAAGATCTCTTCCTAATAGATTTAGTGAAAATATTTCTGCTATTGAGGAAGCTAAAGATTTGGATAAGTTGAAAAAGGATGAGCTCCATAGTATACTTGCAGCATTTGAGTTGAGAACTCAAGTGAAGGTTGACGTCAAGAAAGAGGCAGCTTTCAAGGCTACCAAGAAATCCAAGGGTAAACAGCTTCAAGAGAGTGATGAGTCTTCTAGTGATGAAGAGGCATATTACAGCAAAAAGGGCAAGTTCTCTAGAAAGCACAAAAGCATGAAAAATATAAGATGTTTCAATTGTGGAAAGTTTGGTCATTATGCTACCGATCGTACTGTTCCCAAGAATAAAAGTGATGAAGATAAACAGGATTCTAAGAGCAAGGATTCTGAAAAGCACAAGCATCACAAGAGAAACAAAGATGAGCACAACAATCAAGGAAAGAGGTATTCTCACAAGCACAAGAAGAGTTTCTACCTAGACAAAGCAAGTAAGTGTTCTAGTAGTGATAGTGAAAGTTCTTCAAGTGATAATGAAAATGAGATGTTGTTCATATCGAAAAAAGAGGAAGAACCGAAACATAGATTCATTATCATGAAATGTCTTAGATGTGGAAATTTTGGTCACCTTGAGGATGATTGCACAAATAATGATTTGGTTTCTAGTATGTATGAGGATGCTTCAGAAAACTATAAGGAAGATGCATGTATGGTTTTTGAAAAGGGTAGCACCTCTAGTGATAAGAAATCTGAAAAAGGCTTTGATGATTCAGAAAGCAAACAAATAAAGGATCTTGAAAGTGAACTTACTAACGCTCTTAGTGTTTTGAAAAAGGAAAGAAAGAAGAATGCTAGACTCAAGGATAAGTTAGATGAATGTTGTATGGAGAGAGATGATCTTATAGAAAGTCTTGACTTCTCTATGGCTAAGACACAAGAACTCAAGGATGAGTTAGAGTCTAAGGTTCTTGAGTATAGTGAGTTAGAACAGAAAATGGCTTCTTTGAAAGAGGAAACTAAAGAGTACAAGGATAAGCTTTACAGGTTTCAAGATAGCTCCAAAAAGGTTAAGTCACTCATCAAAGGTCAAAGAAAGACAATGGATAAAACAGGCCTTGGTTTTGTTAAGGAACAAGCTGGAGAGTCTAGTAAGAGACTCCAAAAGGAAGAGAGTTCTGATGAGGAAAGTATTTCAGATCATGAGTCCTTGAATGATAGATGCGTAGAAATAGAAAACGAAATTCAGAATGAGAAGAAGAAGTTTTCAGGACCCAAGAGGTCGAATAAAGGAAAATTTCATGGCAGATGTTTTGCGTGTCATAGGTTTGGTCACATGGCTGCACATTGCATGGCTCAAGTGAAGAAGGTAAACGGCAATTTCAGAAGCGCTAGTTTCTTTCAAGGGTATTGCTACTCTTGTCAATAGTTTGGGCACAAGGCAGTCTATTGCAAGGTTAATTACAGGAATAGGTTTGGTCAGAACAAGGTTAGTCAGAACAGGCAGATTCAAAGAACAGGTATGCCTAAAAGAAATAACATTGTTACTTGTTATAAGTGTAACAATGAAGGTCACACAGCTAGACAGTGTAGAGCTGAACTTCCAAGGTACAAGAATAGGAACAGTGGTATAAACAGGTCCAAGGATCAAGGCATGAATAAGAACAGGGATGAGAACAAGAACAGGAACAGTGATAAGAACAGGAACAGGAATACGGGCAAAGAGTTCAAGAGAAGGCCCGACAAGGAAATTATAGACGCTGATGATGATCAGTGCCTAATGGGAGTTTTACTCCCACCCCAGAATTAATCACCTCATCGAGAGGTGGGGGAGGGACTAAGCTAAGAGGCTCATTCTTAGTCCCGAGCCCCAAAGGTGACCCTTTGCCATTGATGACAAAGGGGGAGAGATATGAGTAAGGGGGAGAGCTTCAAGTGAAGAGGAAAGCTTCAAGTCAGGGGGAGCAAAACTTCAAAGGAATATTCTCAGTTGTGGGCATAGTTTCTCAGTTGTTAGCACAGTTGGTTTCAGTTTTGGCTCCTGAGACGTGTTTTCAGTAAAGGTTTGCCATCAATGACAAAGGGGGAGATTGTTGGCAATTTTGGGTACTTTGGGTACATTGCCTTTGCTCAAGTGTATAAGTTGTCATTGATGTCAAGAAGCTTTTGAAGGAATTTGATTTGATGTAAAATAATTTGTTTTGATGAAGGTTCGGCATGACAAGTTCGAAAGAAAGTAAGTTGGAAAAATGTCACGATATCGCGACATGTCGCATTTTCGTGACTTAAGCAGGAGAGAGAAAGCTTTTTAGAAAAGTGTCACGATATCGTGACATGTCGCATTTTCATGACTTAAGCAGGAGAGAGAAAGCTTTTTAGAAAAGTGTCACGATATCGTGACATGTCACAGTTTCGCGACTCAAAGAGGAGAGAGAATGTTCGGAGTCAGAAATGTCACGATTTCGTGACATATTGCAAGGAAGGTTGAACGGACAAAAAAGTGTCACGATTTCGCGACATGTTGCAAGAGAGAGAGTCCGAAAGAAAAAATGTCATGATTTCATGACATAATGCAGGAGAGAGAGTCCGGGAGAAAAAGTGTCGTGATATCGCGACATGTCGGGTTTTCGCGACCCGAAGAAAAGAAAAGCGCTAAGGAGAAAAAGTGTCATGATTTCGTGACAAGTCAGAAGACAAAGTGGAAGCAAGATAAAGTGTCACGATTTCGTGACATGCTGCAGATGAAAATGTTCCAAGTAAGAACTGTCATGATTTCATGACATGCAACAAAGGGAAGAGTCTGAAATGAGAAGCGTCACGATTTCGTGACAGGTTGCAGAGAAGTCGTACGAAAGCTGAAAGCGTCACGATTTCATGACAGGCTGCAAAGAAAACGTACGGAAGCTAGAAGTGTCATGATTTCATGACAAATTCAAGGAGGAAGAGCTCAAAGGTGAAAGCATCATGATTTCATGACATGTTCCATTTTTGTGGGCGTAAGGCAGAGAAAAACACAAGGCAGCAAAAGTGTCACGATTTTGTGACATGTTCCATTTTCGCTAGTGCAAGCAGACAAGAGTGCAAGGAAGAGAAAGTGTCACGATTTCGCGATAGATTGAGATGGCAGCGTTCGGTTGGAGAAAGTGTCACGATTTCATGACAGAAATAGAATGCAGGTCTTCTATAGGAGAAGTGTCATGATTTCATGACAAAAGCAGAAAGGAGGTCGACGAAGGGAGAAGTGTCATGATATCATGACAAAAGCAAAGTTGATGCTGACTAAGTCAGAAGTGTCGTGATATCGTGACAAGAGCTTAGTGGAAGTCGACAAAGGCAGTTGTGTCACGATATCATGACAAAAGCCAAAAGAAAGTGTACGGTTGCAAAGGTGTCATGATATCGTGACATGTTGTAGTTTCGTAGTAGAAGCTACAGAAGAGTTCTAGAGGCAGTGAAGCCGACAAAGTTAAATTTTAGTCGATGAAAATTAGGGCTTGTAGCCGACATAGATTAGGGTTTGTTTTTGGTATAACAGTCGACTAAGATTAAAGTTTTCATCATGAAAATTTTGTTATAAAAGGAGGGTTGTTTGGAGAGTTGAATTGTGATGGATGTGTTGTTGATGTGCGACGTTCGGAGATAGTGCATAGTGCAAGAAGTTCGATCGCTGAGAGCAGAGTGTGAATTCGATCGTAGTGTGCAGAGTGTATTTCATCGAATCATTCTAAGTGTGAAAGATCGCAAAGGAAGCAGAGTGTGCGAAGACGATGCCGCTATGATTGCGCAGAGGTGCAAAGGTTGAAGTTCGACCAAGTTTGGCTGTAACTGCATAGAGAGAACTTAAGGACAGATTTGTGTGAGCTTTTTTGAGAGCTTACAAGTAGATTTGAGACAAGTCTTTGTGAAGACTTGTGGACAGCTTTGAGCAAGCTTTTTGAGAGCTTGTGAGCAGGTTTTGGACAAGTCATTGAGAGGGCTTGTTGGACAGATTTGAGCAAGCTTTTGTTGAGCTTGTGGAGCAGTTTGGGCAGGTTCTAGTGAGAACTTGCAAAGCAGATCTGAGACAAGTCTTGGTGAAGACTTGGGTGAAGATCAAGCAAGCTTTAGTGAAAGCTTGTGAACCACTTTTGTGAACCAAAATTGAGAACCAGTTGAGGACAGAGATTGGTGCAGATTCGAGGACATTTGTGCCAGATCGAAGGACTGTGTTTGGTGCAGATCAGAGAAAGAGATCGAGGACATTTGTGCTAGACCGAAGGACTGTGTTTAGTGCAAATTCGAGGACCAGCTTTGGAGGTGATAGAGTTGAGGACAGAGGTCTCCAGCCGGAGCAGGGAGGACAGGTGTCTTCTGTGGATAGAGTTCCATTTGCTAAGGGCAGCGAAGGTAGAGGTCTTCTAGAGGATCACCAGCCAGAGCAGAGCTAGGGACAGAACGAGATAGGGGATGGTGTCTCCTTTGGGTTGGTGCCCATAAACATTGTAATTGGGAAAGGTATTCCTAGAATTTGGTTGATAAAATTTAGTGAAATATTTTATCCGTGGACGTAGCCCAGCCATTCTGGGTGAACCACGTAAAAATTGGTGTCACTTTGTGGATGATATTATGCATTGTTTTGATATTGCTATGGGTATATTGCTTTACTATTTTGTAAAGTATAAAGGAAAAAGTAAAAAGAGGTCTTATACTGTTCACCCCCCCTCTCAGTATAAGCTTGTGTTCTTCACTAAGAGGGATGCAATTGTAAATGGAATTGGCTTCTTCATAATGGAATAAAAGTGTTCTTTTCTTCTTCTCATTTGTTGTCAATTTCATATGCATCTACTTTTTTTCTCTTATTTCATTTTACGCAATAGGAAGCATAGGTGTGAGGCTATTTTGATGGTCATAGAAGATGATCATGGTGGGACATATATGCTAAGTCATATGACATATGTAATATAAAAAAAAATACTTTGTAGTATATGATGAGGAAGACATATCATAATACACGTACTTAAAAGTGGATCATGCTACTGACAAAATTCAATTTGGAATTCATAAGCCAAAATTCCATTAAGGGACAAGTCATAGCTGATCAGTTGGTTGAGGCACTGCTGTCAAATAGTAGACCTCTTACCATTGAGATTTTTAATGATGTGGTATTCATTGTATCCAAATCTCTTGAACCTGAAGAACCAAAAAATAATGTTGATATGACCTTGTTCTTCGATGGTTTGAAGTGTGAGCAAGGGGTGGTGTAGGAATAGTGTTTGTCACACCGCAAGGAGCTCCAATGTCCTTGTAATTCAAATTAGACTTTCCTTGCACCAAAAACAATGTTGAATACAAAGCCCTACTTCTAGGCCTCCACACAGCCATCACCATGAACATTAAAAGATTAAACATCTTCAGTGACTCCTTTCTCATAGTCAACCAAGTTAAGGGACTTTTTCAATGCTGATGTCCCATGTTGAAAGCTTATAAAGATCTTGTTGTTACATATTTGGCTAAGTTGGAATGGTATGACATCGAGGCAATCCCTCATTCATAAAATAGGTTCATAGACACCATGGCATCTTTGGGATCCTTAATCCCTCAGAATCTGTTTGCCAATTTTACTACCATTCATGTTGAAATGCTCTCATACCCTATGACAGAGTGCTAAGCCTTTGATAATAAAGTGTCAGTAAACATGATTAGCATAGAAACAAGAATAAAATGGTTCTATAGAGCTGAAGACTTTTTGAATAAGGTGCCCTAGGGGTCATTAACCTCTTAGAGTCCTAGGGGGAGTGGCACTACCATTCACCATAAGGTTGTTTCCCAGTCTGCATTTACACATGTAGATACGTAGGGGGAGAAAGTCATCTTAGAAGTAGAAGCTGAGGCTTATCAGAACTGGACATCACAAATCCAAGACTTCTTAAAACTTGGTTTGATCCCATAGGGATTTTCACATGCTACAAAATGCACATTCAAGCAGAAAGTGATTAAATATGGCTTGCTAGGAGATATTTTGTACTAACGAGGTTACGATGGAGTTCTCCTTCATTGTCTAGAGACCCAAGAGTCATCTTGGATGATTTTACAAGCTCATGATGGTACATGTAGTGGCCATTTTAGTAGCATGGCCATCCTCAAGTGCATCCTTCAAATGGGTTACTATTGGCCCACCATGGAGAAGGATTGCAATGTGTATGTCAAGAAATGCGTCAAATTTTAGCATCATGCTAATATTATGCACTTGCCATCGTAGGCCTTATATCCCATCCAAGCAGCTTGGCCATTTTCTCAGTGGGGGTTGGATCTCATCGATAAGATCTCTCCCCTGTCATCAGGTCGACATACATTTATTATCATGGCTACTGAGTATTTTACAAAATGGGTGGAAGCAATACCCTTAACAACGATGACTGGAATTCACATTGTGGATTTTATACTTGAGCATATCATATATCATTTTGGGATTCCATCCAAGATAGTTTTGGATAATGGAACATCATTTAAGAACAAAACTGTGAGATATTTGACGTCTACGTATAAAATTAAACACAGTTTTGTGACTCCATATTATCCGTAGGCAAACAGGAAAGCTAAGGCCTCAAACAAGATAGTGGTTTTCATGTTGAAAAATATGGTACAAGCACACCACGTAGATTGGCATAGCCAGTTACCCCTTGCATTATGGTATTACAGGACTAGCATTCAAACACCCATTGGGACAACTCCGTTTTCACTAGTATATGGCACTGAGGCCATTATGCCCTTAGAGTTGGAAATTCCAAGACTACATGTCACATTGAAAGAATTCATTGATGATAAAACTATGTGGAATGCTTACCTAGATCAATTGACTTTGCTTTATGAACATCACGTGAATTCCCTAGAGCATCTCCACATTTATCAGGAGTGATTAAAATGAGCTTATAATAACAAATTCCATCAAGGAGAATTTGAATTTGGGGATCTTGTGCTGAAAGAGAACCAATAGAACTCTAATTTTTTCCTGATATGTGAGACAAATTCATGGGTAATTGGCTAGGACCCTAATATCTAAAAATATTGGTCCGGGTACCTATCACCTAACATCGCTAGGGGGTTTTGAAGAGCCTGAACCTCTCAACATCATCCATATTAAGGCGTTCTATGCTTGAGAGCATAGCAAAAGGCATCGAGGGTTTTCTCAAAACCACTCGATCAATCCCAAAAGGTACCAAGGGTTTTTTGAGAAATCGCTTGGTCAACCCAAAGGTCTTGAGGGTTTTCCAAAAACCACTCGATCATCCTAAAAGGCTCCAAGCTCTCTTGTGAGTAGTTTGGTCAATAAAAAAGCTCCAAAGGCATTTGTAAGATCTTTGGTAAATACAAAAAGGCCCCAAGGGTTCCTAAGAACCGCTTGGTCATCCCTAAAAGCTCCAAAGGTGCCCATAATCCCTTTGGTCAACCCAAAGACCTAGGGGTTTTCTAGAAAATCTCTTGGTCAATTTAAAGGCTCCAAAGGCATGTACTCATCATTTGGTCAAATATAAAGGCTCAAAATCCATAAAAAAAATGGTAAAGCATAAAATCCAAAAACATTTGCATCATTGCATTTCATGTTCCACATGCATTTCATCGTTGCATTGCAGGTAGGCATTCTTCATCTATTGCATTCAACATTAGAATGGATTGTGTTTGTCAGTATTACAAACAACACCATGTTTGTGTTTCAATCATTCACCTCTACATTTATCACAATCCATCATTCATTTGAGTAATTTTATTTTTCAACACAATCCATTTTGTTGCTATGAAGAATATACTAGGTTTTTTTGGTCATTCAACCATACCTAGAGGTCTTCTCAAGAGTTGATAGATAGATTGCTTTGCTTTTGTAGTTGATGTCTAGTTAGTATATCCCTTAGAATATCATAATTCTATCACTAATCAACAAATTAAACAATCCTAATATGGACTAGGGGAATATTAAAGTCACAAAGTAGGGCCAGGTAGCCTGAGGTGAAAATATTTGTTCTTGCTTATCCCCCTATGCGAAAAGTATGAGAAATTTTGGTAATTGGCAAAACGATAAGTTTGTTCCCTACCAGAATCTCTTGCTTACGTTAAAATGAGAAATATCCCAGATCAATCCTCCATATTGATGCCCTAGATTGATATCATAGATCGACATCCCAGAATGATATATTGATATCATAGATTGATATCCCAGAAATAGTTCCCCAAAGTAAAATCCCAAAAGGAAGTTTCTGAAGCAAATTATCAAATGTAAAATTCAAAAAAATCAAGTCAAATGAAAACAAATTGTACAAAGAAATTCAAATCAGTATCAAATCCCTTGCTCAAGAAAAATAAAGGAAAGTACAAAATAAACAGTGATTATTGTCACCAAAGTATAAAAATAAAAAGTGATTTTTATCACTTTATATGAGCAAAGATCCCAAAAATTGAAGAAAATAAGGGAGTGAACTTGAATCCATGGAATTTCCAGCACTACTATACCTTACACATGATGATATGTCTGATGCATTAGCACCTCACTTATATGTAGATCAATTTTTGAATGTGGAAAAGCTAGGTTTAGGTTTCCTGTATCACCTAGTGGTCTAGTCCAACTAAAATATAATCCTAGGATTGGATAAACATTTGCGGACCCCCAATCTTAGCAATGGGCTAAAAGAATCCTGCCTAAAATCAGGGTATGCTTATGCTTTATCTTAATATACTCATTTGCACACACAGGGATAAGGAACAGCTAAGGGCTAGCCTAGTGAAAGCCTTACATTTCAGAATCCTAGTTTCATCAAATACAAATTTTGATAGGTCTACTAGGGTTTTTGAGTCTCATGGAAAACCTCAAAAAATTTCTCTAATAGCAAAAAATACCAAAGATCACAAACCATCAAAAATAAAAGTCATTCAATCATTCTGACATTCATGATTGTTAGATATCGGATTACATAGCAGATTACAAATTAATCCCCTTGAGGGCCTTTACATATTTTATTAATAGCTTCCAATGTGATTACAATTTCATCCCCTTGAGGGCCTTTACATATTTGATACATTTCTTCATTACAATGTTCAAGGGATCTAGTCCCTTGGAAGGCGGCCTTTAAGGTGATAAATAATAGTTGTGAATATTTGCTTCCCACACTTGAAAGCTAGTCTTGGGCTGACAAGATTATGTCTCTTTAGCTCATTCTCTTTCATAGAATTCATGTTCCAAAATAAAAAGGATTGAAAAGGAGTTAGTAGCACCTATGTTATAGAAGAAAACCATAAAACCATGAAAAAGGAGCTTCATATACAACATTAAAAAGTGATCTACATGCATGGAAACTGATCTATATAGAGCATAACCATATTATAAACTAATATAAATGTAAATAAAAATATTTTAAAGCAATATTAAAGGTGAAACAATGCAGAAAGAGTGACCGTCCCTAGGTGAGCCAGATAGACCAGTAACATTAGGGACCTCAAATTTAGCATCAAAACTGCTCCAAATTGCACCAAATTTGAATCGGAGGTTCATCTAGGCATCCTAAAGAGGTATATAGAGGAATTTATCTCAAATTACAACCTATTTTGTGGCCATCCCTAGGTGTGACACCTACAGACCGCTAACCATCCCCATGTGGGGCGATCACAAAATTGGCTTGGTTTTGTCACCTATGCCAATGGGATTTGGTATAAAACTCGTTTAAGGGTGTTTTCAACATATGGGGTAAAATAATACTTCAATTTGACAAATTTGGAATTGGTGGATTGAGCCTATTTCCCCTGAAATCACCTTCGGATGAAGAGGATTTTAGGGCTAGGGAAAGGGCAAGTTTTGGTTTGCAAATAGTGAGGGTCGATTTGTGCAGCACTTCATTGCATAAATCATCAATATTTATTTTTGGAATTAGGTGTTTACACCTCCTTTTATATACCAAAAGGGGATCTAGGGAAAAATGGCATGTTTTGCCATGCGAGGTAGGTGCCACCATGTTTCCTAATCTTATCCTTGATTGGTGATGGAAGGTTGCCCCTTTGGGGCTCCCAATCTACTGCATCACTATCCATTTGTAGGTCTCCAATCAATTTTGGGTGATTAGATCAATTAATGGCAGTATTTGATTATCCATTTAGCATGTTCTTTGAATTTTTTACAGGTCTTCTTAGGGGCCATCCCACCCAAGGATGGTTATGGATGGCTGTCCCTGGGTGGGATGGTCACTAGTAGGAGCCCCAAAATTGCTAGAGACTGCTAGGAACCCTCTAAACTAAGTTTTGAAGCCTTTTGTAAGCCTTTTGAAAGCTTAGAGAGGTTCCCAATAGGGCCATATGTTTTTGATAAGAGGGCATATGTGATGCACTTATAGTCTTATCCAATTTACATAATTTAGGTGTCTACAAATACCCCATTTTTGGGATGCGTGATGTGAAAAAAAGCGCTGAGAAAAAATAGATCACTAAATCATCGAATGATTAAGGTTGTTCATTAACCTAATCAAATTTGGATGCCTCCATTGTGGAAAGAGCATACATTCTTATAATCCTTTCTATTGACATAGTTGAAGGATTGATTGCAGGTATACCTTTTAGTCATGTTGTATTGACAGCCTTATGGGGCTTAAGGCATACTAGGTCTTGGTGCCTTGTATTCTGTTGATAAGCAACACACCCCCACTGAAAAATGAGATTCCATCCTTAGAAAATTCTGAACTTCCATTTTTTGCAGCAGGGACCCTCTTGATCATTTTCAGGTTTTAAATCCAAATTTGCTTGCCTCCTTTTTAAAGTTGTGCTTTTTCTTGCATTCTAGCTGTGTTATCCAAGAATTCACTTTTTACATGCTAGAATCATTCATGCACAAGCAAAATCTTGCACCGGTACCGAGAAAATCCAGTAAAACAGCTTGCATAAATTCACCGAAAAATCAAACTTTCCATTTTTGGTAGTGTCGCGATATCGCGACACTTCCATTTTTCGTAAATGTCGCGATATCGCGACTGTAAGTCAAAATGCGGCTAAGTGCCGTAAAGGTCGCGATTTTCGCGACATGTCGCGAAATCGCGACAGTTTTTTGGAGAGAGAAGCAAGCTGTACGGAGGGCGCGATTTTGCGACATGTCGCGAAATCGCGACATGTCGTATTTTCGCGTAGGAGAGAGAAAATGGGTCGCAGGATGAAAAATCGGCTAAGTCGGAAACATGTTCCAAAATCGCGGTCAACGCGGTCAACGCATGCAGGTAAGGGAACTGTCGCGATATCGCGACGTGTTCTAGAATCGCGGCTGAAAATCAGGAAGCGTACGGAGGCCAGAAGGGTCGCGATTTCGCGACATGTCGCGAAATCGCGACATGTCGCGTTTTTGCGGCCGACGAGGGAGGAAGTTGCCGATGCGTCGCAGTGGTCGCGATTTCGCGACATGTCGCGAAATCGCGACATGTCGCAGAATCGCGGAAGGAGAGAGAAAGTCATAGTTGACCCGAAAGTGCATTCCGACTGGAAACATAAGGCTTCCTGGGGTAGCGACACGTGTCAAAGCGTGAATGGGACAAACAGAAGCCGACATGCAAGCTTATTTTGTGGTTTTTAATCTGTTTTTAATGTTTTAAGCTTCTGATTTAATTAAAATGCTAATCTAATGCATCTTTTTGTCTTTCATGCAGGATTCCACCTGGCACTTACGGGACAACCGGGAAAGACCATAAAGGCAAAGATAAAGTGCGGATTTAGTCAAGGACCGCCATGCTAGAGGAGAAAAGACCAGTAAATGCATTCAATGGAGATTTATTGCATAATTAATAGCATGGAGATAATTTCAACTCGTAGATGGATTTGCGGAGATCGAATTGATGGAGAAGTGGTGACTCATCCGGCTCACCAGCAGAATTAATGGAGGCATTTATTTGCAGCTGCGGATGAATGCAAATTGCATTTGATTTTATCTTCTCCATTTATGGCAGCTAACTGCACTGATTTGCAGAAGGGTTAAGTTCTATCCGGACTTTGATTTTTAAATGGATTTTTATTGTAAAACCCGGTCCTAGGGTTTAAGTGCGATAAGATTTAGGGTTTGAGCAAGATATTTTGGAAAAGATCGTGGTCTCGTCCCGAGTCTATAAATACAAATTCTAAATGTAATCGCAGGAGGCGGAGACTTAGAAATAAAGGCTTATAAGCAATTTCTTGCAAATTTTGTGAAATCCTTTGTTTCCGGACTTGGAGTTGATGTGCTTTAGCTTTTCTGTGATAGCATGGCCAGGAGCCTAATCTTTTGCAGAGTGTGATAAGTGTATTTTCTTTTGTTATCCGTTCCATTTAAAGTTTGTTAGATATATGTCGTAAATCGCCATTGTCAAGATTAAATATGTCGTTAGGCTTCAGCTTGTTCTATTGTCTCGCTAGGGGAAATTACAGATTTGAGGTTAAGTTTGTTCTAATTGCTCTGTCTTCACCGTGCGAGCTAGGCTGCCGGTGAAAGATACCGCTTTAACCACCTGCCCTTGGATTTATGATTTTCTCGCTAGATCTGTTTCACTCGCCTTGTGCTCTTAGTTGAAAGTGATCTTAGACCGACTGGACACTTTCTTCTGGGATTTGTTCTGTTGTGAAGCTGATAGCATAGATAAGATTGATAGTTTGGGTTTACAATTGATGTTTGATAAACTTCTCTTTTCTGCCTTACCCTACCCTCTCTTTGCTTACCGTGAATGATCCATTTTTATTTTCTTTATTTGCCTTTTATTTAAATCACGACCCATGAGAGCTAGATCAAAGAATTCAAGTCAAATCTGATTGTCAACAACTTTTGCAACTACCGAACAAGTTCAGAACCCCCGTAAGGTAACAGAGCACCATATTGAAATCTATTCCGTAAGTGGAAAAGAGTGAATTGCCATTCGACCCAACTCATAATCTCGCACCTTGGATAACCAGCTAGATCCTAAAGATGAGTGGGATCAGTCCCGTGGGTGTCTCCGGAGCTTTCCTTGCCTTCATCCTTTTTCCCGGGGTGTGCATGAAAGCCGGACCAACATCTAATTGGCGCTAGAAGGAGGGCCAAACATCTGTTCTTAGTGCACTTGAGTTGAGAAATCCGACTGTATGTGGAACTGTAAAACTGTATTTTATCCAAAGTCTGGTAGCCAATTTTCCCTCCTCCTCAGCCAACATCTAATTGGCGCTAGAAGGAGGGCATGAACTCGGTTCAAGTATTGTAAGGGCATAACAGACAACATTTGAAGGACCCACAAGAACTCCGGATGCTTTATAAATTGTCAAATTTTATAAATTGTCAAATTTTTAAATTGTCAAGCAGCATTTTAAATTGTCATGCAGCTTTATAAATTGTCATGCATTTTTGAAAGTTGTCAGTGCAGTTTTTGAAATTGCCAGAGAAGGCCTTAAGTTCAGTGGTTTGTTAAGAACAGTTCTATCATCACTTGCGCTTATCCAATTACAAATCGTAACATCACCGTCACCAAGTAATAATGGCAAATTGGTTGGGCTCCACCGCTTTGAACATTCCGGGTATAGCCCATGACCCGCCCGTAAGTCCGTGAAAGGTACCTCCCTAGGTACAAACATGATGGGACAAGAACCGCAGAAGAACATCTCGCTAGCTTTAAAAAATGCTTTAAGATTGTTGAATATACAAAGATGAAGATGTTGCCTGCAGATTGTTCCCGCTCACTCTCCAGGAGGGAGCTTATGACCGGTTTTTAAACCTCACCAAAGAATTCCATTACTAGTCGGGATGATCTAGAGAAAGCTTTTATATCACAGCTCGGTGAAGTGATAGATCCCAAGATTTTATATCAGCAATTTTCCAAAGATCAAGAAAGAGTCGGGAGAAACCGTCAGGTCTTTCAATATGAGGTTCCAAAGAGCTTACTGTAGAATGATCGGCCATTACATCCCAAATGCAAATCTGGCCTTAGAAATCTACAAGAATGCATTGGATTCGGTGACCTCTATTTTCCTCAAGAGAGACATTAATATCACAACCCTGGCAGGGGCTTATAAAGAAGCCTTAATTCTTGAAAGACAGCTAGGGCCTCAAATTTTGAGCAGCCCTTTGATATCCTATGTTACACATAACATGCCTGCTCCTGCACTCCCATTCCACATCATGAGTTAGTGCCAACATGTCATGCTCTACCCAAGGAGACTCCGTTAACTCGTGACATCCACTCAAGGATGTGCAAAATACAGAGAAAAGTTCCGACAAATTCAAAGTGAAGTGCTTGAACCGAACAGCTTGAGATCCGGCACCACCCAAATCAAGTTTTTCCCGGTGAGTTAAATTTTCCTAGAGATCAAAGAAATATTGATATTTCTAGTTCACCCAAAAATAGTACAACCAGGGTTTCGTATTCTCGTCACTTTTCCCGAAGAGACAGAAAGTCTTGTACAGACTTCTGTGGATGAAATGCAAGATTTTCAACAGTTCAAAATGGACAGTTATGACTTGAAATGTGAGAGTCCATAACTTAATAATGATCCTTCCTCATCAGAGGATGATGAAAGTGAGATTCAATCTCACTATGCAGAAGTAACTGAGGAGGATAGCATCATTGAGGATATGAGGGAACTTAAAGCTGACATCACCCTCTATGAACTGCCTCAGATTGTTGGACAAAACATTAACTTGATTGAGGCTTACTCTGGACCACCTGTTGAATTTCAAGAAAAGGAGGAAAAGATGGTAAATATGAATGTGGTCACCAACTTGGAATTGATGAACCTGTCTCAACATAAGCCTGCAACTTCTGAACATAATATCAAAGAGGAGGCTATAAACTGTGTTGATGCAGATATTGGAGTTTATGATTTGGCAACTGAAAAGGTGAGAACAATTATAGCCCTAATCAATAACAACAATGATGTTTGGACATTGCACATTGATGAGGTTAAGTCTAAGCAAGGCTCGAGTGAAAAGGAAAATTGTAAGCATTCCGCTAGAGGGATAAAAATTGAAGTCCTCGGATATTGAAGTAGTGCAAGGAACCACAAAATGTTCAAGTTGTTAAGAACCAGGGCATACAGATAAAACATGATTTCTTTCAGCTGTCACATCAATTTGAAAATGTGGTGGTCCTGGGTCCGTCAAGGTTTTAAAGTATTTGATCCTCGGGGTTTTTTACATTCAAATCCTTTTGAAAGAACTCGCAAACCCTTTAATTAGAAGCATAAACATGTTATCATATGATTTGTTATTATATGATTTGTTTAATTTGAAGGAGTTGCAGATTTGTTTTTCAAATGGGACAGGGAAGACAAGAAACCCAAGTCTTTCCCGGATAGCAAATTTTTGAAGCACAAGCCTGGAGTGCATTTCGTCAACAGGACTCGAAAGGTAATTTTTTTTAAATTACTTGCATGGTCAAAATTTTTTAAAGCACCATTTCTCTCGCTTTCCCAACTCGCTGCATTTTTTGAGTATGAAGGGAAGTTGTAACATATGTATGCATTGTAAATAAGCTTTGAAGTTTTTCAGTTTTATTTCTTTGTCAGTGCAGTTTTTATTTCAATGTCTGTGCAGTTTTAATCTGTTTCAGTTTAATTTTAATGCTCGCAGCTTTAATTTATTTGTTTTTCAGTTTATTTCTTTGTCAGTGCAGTTTTATTTTTAAATGTCTGTACAATTGCAGTTTTTCAGTTTTCTTTAGTTGTTTTTCGCTTTTAGCTTGTGCAGTTTATTTCTTTTGTCAGTGCTTTTTATTTCCTTTCTTTGTCTTTTTTATTTTAGCTTGCTTTTATTTTAGTCTCGTATGCTCTTTTCTTTATTGCATTTCTTTTTCTTTGTCAGTCTCGTACAGTATGCGCTTATTTTATTTCATGCTTAGTTTATTTCATTGTTGCAGCTTAGCTTTGTCTAGCTTCACAATTTTTATTTGCTTCAGTTCTTTTAGTTTATTTCTTTTATTGCCTGGTATCGCTTTTATTTTCTTCCTCGTTTTTCCTTTTCTTTGTTGTCTCGTACACTTTTTGTTTTAGTTTTATTTTGTTGCTTGTGCAGTTTTGTTTGTTGTCTCATGCGCTTTAATTTATTTGCTTCAGTTCTTAGTTTATTTGTTTTAGCTTAATTTTGCTGCTTGTACACCGTGCTTTGCATCCTTTGTAAATAGCCTTGCGATTTGTTTTATTCCTTTGTCTCGTACAAATTGCAGCTTTCTTGTTTAGTTTATTTTATTTGCAGTCTATGCGCTTTTATTTTGTTTTGCTTTAAAGCCTGTGCCTGTCCTTGGAAGCCTGTACAAAGTCCTTTGGCTTCTAAAATTTTCTATCCTTTAACCTCTCGCTCGAGCAATCAATGAAAAGTCACCGCTGAAAATTGTTTTATTCCTAGTCGATAAATCCTCAATCCAAGTGCTCTCCCATTCTCGCTTCATTATTCTAATTGAGATAGTCTGCTTGCTCTGAACTGTGGAACTATTTTGTTATCCAGGATGAAGGTAGAGAGATGATTGGATCTTGTGTCTTACTTGCCACAGTTGTTTTAATGATAGAAAAACTGTTATGCTGTTTAGTTGGAGGAACTCCCGGGGAATCCAAGAAAAGCTGGTTATAAGAGGGGACTATGGTTCATGCAATTATTTGGGTGTCACCAGAGGCTATCAATGCCTAGACCGAAACAGTTCCAGATTGATCAAATATTAAAAGAAAATTGTAATTTCTCTAAGGTCTTCCAGATAGTGATATATTTCAAAAAGAAGAGAGATAAAAAAAAGAGATAAGAAAAAGAAAAAAGAAAAAAAGAGTTATATGATTAAAAGAGGCAGCCAATATTAGATTCTGCCCTACAGTTGTAAATTGGGTCGTGTAAATCTAAAGGGTAACTCTGTCTAGGCTGTAAAAGGCTAAACTAGTAAACAGAGCTCTACTCGGTTTCCCCATTTACAATCTAGAAAAGTTGATTAATCCAAGTTTATCATTCAATTCAGTCATCCTTGAAGAAAGTTCTATACCCTTTGTAATTGCACATCGTAAATCTTCCTTGAAGTAATCCAACTCTAGTATGTCCTTGGGAAATTTTAACAACTTGGCGCTAGTAGTCAATTTATTGTGAAGAATGTCCGTGGCAAGGCATGATGCATGGTCTTTTTGTTTTGAAACCATAGTCTTGGGTTCTAAAATAGTGCTACTATTTTACCCGCAGATATCGCCATTTGTTGATAAGCAACACACCCCCACTGAAAAATGAGATTCCATCCTTAGAAAATTATGAACTTCCATTTTTTGCAAATAGGGACCCTCTTGATCTTTTCAGGTTTTAAATCCATATTTTGCTTGCCTCCTTTTTAAAGTTGTGCTTTTTCTTGCATTCTAGCCGTGTTATCCAAGAATTCACTTTTTACATGCTAGAATCATTCATGCACAAGCAAAATCTTGCACCGGTACCGAGAAAATCCAGAAAACAGTTGCATAATTCACTTAAAAATCAAACTTTCCATTTTTGGTAGTGTCGCGATATCGCGACACTTCCATTTTTGGGAAATGTCGCGATATCGCGACAGGTAAGTAAAAATGCAGCTAAGTCGTAAAGGTCGCGATTTCGACATGTCGCGAAATCGCGATCGCTTTTGGGAGAGAGAAGCAAGTCATACGGAGGGCGCGATTTTGGACATGTCGCGAAATCGCGACATGTCGCATTTTCGCGGCAGGAGAGAGAAAATGGGCTGCAGGATGAAAAATCGGCTAAGTCGAAACATGTTCCAAAATCGTGGTCAACGCGGTCAACGCATGCAGGTAGGGAACTGTCGCGATATCGCGACGTGTTCTAGAATCGCGGCTGAAAATCGAGAAAGCGTACGGAGGCCAGGAAGGTCGCGATTTCGTGACATGTCGCGAAATCGCGACATGTCGCGTTTCGCGCCGACGAGGGAGGAAGTTGCCGATGCTCGTAGGTCGCGATTTCGTGACATGTCGCGAAATCGCGACATGTCGCGAATCGCGGAAGGAGAGAGAAAGTCATAGTTGACCCGAAAGTGCATTCCGACTGGAAACAGTAAGGCTTCCTGGGTAGCGACACGTGTCAAAGCGTGAATGGGACAAACGAGGCCGACATGCAAGCTTATTTTGCGGATTTAATCTGTTTTTAATGTTTTAAGCTTCGATTTAATTAAAATGCTAATCTAATGCATCTTTTTGTCTTTCATGCAGGATTCCACCCGGCACTTACGGACAACCGGGAAAGACCATAAAGGCAAAGATAAAGTGCGGATTTAGTCAAGGACCGCCATGCTAGAGGAGAAGAAGCCGGGAAATGCATTCAATGGAAATTTATTGCATAATTGATAGCATGGAGACCATTTCAACTCGTAGATGGATTTACGGAGATCGAATTGATGGAGAAGTGGTGACTCATCCGGCTCACCAGCAGAATTAATGGAGGCATTTATTTGCAAATGCGGATGAATGCAAATTGCATTTGATTTTATCTTCTCCATTTATGGCAGCTAACTGCACTGATTTGCATAAGGGTTAAGTTCTATCCGGACTTTGATTTTTAAATGGATTTTTATTGTAAAACCCGGGTCCTAGGGTTTAAGTGCGATAAGATTTAGGGTTTGAGCAAGATATTTTGGAAAAGATCAGGGTCTGTCCTGAGTCTATAAATACAAATTCTAAATGTAATCGCAGGAGGCGGAGACTTAGAAATAAAAGGCTTATAAGCAATTTCTTGCAAATTTTGTGAAATCCTTTGTTTCTGGACTTGGAGTTGATGTGCTTTAGCTTTTCTCTGATAGCATGGCCAGGAGCCTAATCTTTTGCAGAGTGTGATAAGTGTATTTTCTTTTGTTATCCGTTCCATTTAAAGTTTGTTAGATATATGTCAGTAAATCCGCCATTGTCAAGATTAAATATGTCGTTAGGCTTCAGCTTGTTCTATTGTCTCGCTAGGGGAAATTACAGATTTGAGGTTAAGTTTGTTCTAATTGCTCTGTCTTCACTCGTGCGAGCTAGGCCGCCGGTGAAAGATACCGCTTTAACCACCTGCCCTTGGATTTATGATTTTCTCGCTAGATCTGTTTCACTCGCCTTGTGCTCTTAGTTGAAAGTGATCTTAGACTCGACCGGACACTTTCTTCTCGGGATTTGTTCTCGTTGTGAAGCCGATAGCATAGATAAGATTGATAGTTTTAGGGTTTACAATTGATGTTTGATAAACTTCTCTTTCTCGCCTTACCCTACCCTCTCTTTGCTTACCGTTAATGATCCATTTTTATTTTCTTTATTTGCCTTTTATTTAAATCACGACCCATGAGAGCTAGATCAAAGAATTCAAGTCAAATCTGATTGTCAACAACTTTTGCAACTACTGAACAAGTTCAGGAACCCCCTGTAAGGTAACAGAGCAGTCCATATTGAAATCTATTCCGAAAGTGGAAAAGAGTGAATTGCCATTCGACCCAACTCTGTAACTCGCACCTTGGATAACCAAGCTAGATCCTAAAGATGAGTGGGATCCGTCCCGTGGGTGTCTCCGGAGCTTTCCTTGCCTTCATCCTTTTTCCCGGGGTGTGCATGAAAGCCGGACCAACATATTCTTGTAAACATTTTCATGGGTCAATTATCAAGGTTTCAAGGAGGTCAAGCCTATTTTTTTTGTTTCTTATGTTGATTCTTTGCCCCATCATGGGCTTGAAATTTTTATATTTAGCCAATATTCTTTTGAATGCATGGAGATTACACTTCTGAGTGCTTTTAATTTTGATTCAATTTTTGAATTTATTATTATGACTACCCCCTAAAGTGATGAGTTAATTATGGCATGAAAAATGCTAAAGTGATGAGTCACTTGACACATATGACTTTATTGGGGTAACTCTTTGTTTTGCCCATGGTACTAAATACCTATTTGGAGGTGATTTTTGACTATTTTGATGAATAGTTTTGGAAACAAAAGGTAAAATATCTCATTCCCGTGAAGTGGTCTAGCCATGTAGGACTTCTTGGAAAATAAAATAGATACTTTTTATGTGTCCAAAAATACTATAGTTTCAGTCTAGATCCCTCCTATTTTTTTGACCATTCTGCCTTATTTTTGGTGGGTTTTTGGCCCATTTTTTGATATTTTTAAGATTTTTTTATAAGATATTTTTTTGTATTTTATTTCATTGATCTAGTCAATGCTAGATGCCCCAATAATTTCTAGGATGTGCATATTATAATCATTACCTTTGACAAGATAAAGAAATTGATTTTGGTAGTCTTTGGGATACTGTCAAACAAGCTTAAGTCTAATTCTAGTCTTGGCAGCAATTAAGAAACAAGCTTAAGAATATAGGTTTAAGTCAAATACTAGCCTTGATGGAAATTAGAAGACAATCTTAAGTCAAATCCTAGCCTAGGTGGCAATTAGAAGATAATATTAAATCAAATCCTAGCCTAGACGATAATTAGGAGATAATATTAAGTCAAATCCTAGCCTAGATGGCCATTAGGAGACAATCTTAAGTCAAATCCTAGGATATACGACAATTAGGAGATAATATTAAGTCAAATCCTAGACTATATGTCCATTAGGAGACAATCTACTCTATTTTCTTGAATCTACTTTTGGTCTTTTGCTTATTTTCCCCAAGCAAGGAGGGTGCATGATTGTCTATAGCAATGATTTGTGCATGAACACACTTAGCAATGATTGAGTTATCAATTGTTTATTTGAATTATACAATGTATGCAATGATGTGAATATGCTATATGATGTTATTATGGATGTCTAACATGGATGCATGTATTGATGATATGATTTGATTTGATGATATGCTAGTGTTTATGTTTTTTTTTCTATGCTTTTGTAAATTAAAAGATATGCATAAAATAGGCAATGGACGTCTAAATATTATTGCTAATATTAGTCCGGTATCTATCCCATTTTATGAACATCACTTAATAAACAAAATTATATAAGGAAAAATGTATATGATTGGATGTAATGATTGATTTATTTACTTTTTTATGATGTATTTATGATGACTATGTGATGCATACTATGCTAGCACCATAGACTATACAAAATATATCTTTATTATTTCATGTTTTTGTAACACTATGTAATGGATTTTGTGATTTTGAAAAATATGTAAAAATATGGTGTAAAATAGAATGGATAATGTAATTGAATATGATATTTTTAATTAGTTTTGAAGAGACTCAAACACTCTAGTTACCTAATAAAAAGTTGTGTACTAACTATGCAATATTTTTTATAAAGGTATACATCTACTTAGATAACCAAGATAATCAATAGTCCTATGTGTGCATGTGAGTTCATTACCATGATAACACATAAAGTTACCCTAGTTCCAAATGGGATTCACTCAGCCCATATATTATAGAGATCACCTTCTGCGAGTCTCATTATCCTGAGTTTTGTACTTAGATAGATTAAAATACTAAGTAGTATTGGTTACAAAAAGCTATCTCATCTACATTCAAACATTGGTTTGGACATAAGAAAGGTGCTTGTGTGACAGACATATCATCATGTGTAAGGATACCACCATTGCCAAGTAGGCTATCCACAAAACCTATAATGATGTTCACCTTATTATTATCTAATGCTGAGAATTCTAGGGATTCAAGTTCAATACTCTCTTTTTTTTTTTTCACTTTGAATTCTGTAGGGGAGTTGCTCATTTTTGTTTGTTGAGCAAGGGATTTTTGTAGTGGTGAGAACCACTATATACTTTGCTTTTTATTTTCTAATGATAATAATCATTGTTTCTTTTTGCATCTTTGAAGTGATGATAATTACTGTTTGATACTTCTCTTTGGGATACTTGCTCCAATATAGAGCAAGGGATTTATGGGTAAGGAGGAAATTGTCATTTTGTCAATTCTCAGCATCTTTGAATGTTTCACATAGGGGGATAAGAGAGATAACCTTTTTTTATTAAAGTAACCTAGACCACTTTATAGTTTCATATTTCCTTGCGCTAGACTTAGATTTATTAATGTAAAAATTGTGTTGGGATTTTGATGTATACCAAGCATTATCCAAGCAGGGGTCTACCTTATAAAAAATAATGATAGCTTTCTAAAAAATCTGAGAAGACAACTAGATATGGCTGAGTGACCAAAAAATTTAACTATGTTTTACTAACAATGGTTAACTGACAGGAAATAGACATATAATATAAAGAAATTTAATGGTATAACATATAGACAAGCAGTATAACTGACATATGTTAACAATGAATTTGTAACAAATATCTAGTGTACAGACTTGGTGCTAGACATGTATGATGAATGTGGGATGATGCATAATGCAATGGTGAGTATGCCTAATGAACATAATTATTACGCCTAATTCACACAATGTTATAATGCAAGGGATGAGAAATGCAATACAATGCAATATTTTTGTATTTTGATGATTTTAATGATTTTTTTTGTTATTTTTGATATATATATGTACAAGTTGACCAATGGGCTTAATGAATTCCATTGGAGATTTTTGGGTGACCAAAGGGATTATAGACACCTTTGGAGCTTTTCGTATTGACCTAGACGATCGTAGATAGTCTAGGAACCTTTTATTTTGACCTAGACGATGATAAATCATTTAGGAGCATTTTAGGTGACCTAGGTAGGTAGCGACACTTAGAAAGTGTCTATGAATGCCTAGGGGAATTTAATTGTGATAAAGGGCTTATAGATACCTTTTGAGATTTTAAGGTTAACCTAGATGATCATAGATAGTCTAGAAGATTTTTTATTTGACCTAGATAGTCAAAGACCGATAGGAACATTTGTGGGTGACCTAGGCGGGCAGCGACACTTAGAAAGTGTCTACAACTACCTAGGGGTATTTGGTTGTGACCAAAGGGCTTATATATTCCTTTTAAGCATTTAGGGTTGACCTAGATTATCATAGATATTCTAGGAGCTTTTTTATTTGACCTAGATGGTAAAAAACTGCTAGGAGCATTTAGGGTGACCTAGGCGAGCATCGACACTTAAAAAGTATCTACGATTGCCTAGGGGAATTTGGTTGTGACCAAAGGGCTTATGGATGCCTTTGGAGATTTTAGGGTTGACCTAGATGATCGTAGATAGTCTAGGAGAGTTTTTATTTTACCTAGATGCTCAAAAAATACTAGGAGCATTTTGGGTGACCTAGGTAGGCAACGACACTTAAAAAGTGTCTACAACTACCTAGAGGAATTTGGTTATGAAAAAAGGGCTTAAGGATACCTTTGGAGGTTTTAATATTGACCTAGAAGATTGTATATATTCTAGGAGTTTTTTTATTTGACCTAGATGGTCAAAGACTGCTAGGAACATTTGTGGGTGACCTAGGCAAGAAATGACACTTATAAAGTGTTTATGACAGCCTAGGGAAATTCCATTGCGACCAAAGGGATTATAGATACCTTTGGAGCCTTTAAGGTTGATCTAGATGGTCGTAGATAGTCTAGGAACTTTTTTATTTGACCTAAATGGTGGTAGACCACTTAGGAGCATTTTGGGTGACCTAGGCGGGCATCGACACTTAGAAAGTACCTACGACTACCTAGGGATATTTTGTTGTGACCAAAGAGATTATAGATGCCTTTGGAGCTTTTGTGTAACTCTGATTACTTTGTTATTTTAGGAGGAAGGTGCAATACCTTGTGTACCCCCAACCTTTGTGGTGATCAAAGGAAGTAAGGAAGGTGTAATACCTTTAGGATCCTCCATTTGCTTCATTTCTTGTGATGTGATTAGTGGGGAAGGTGTGACACCTTGGATACCCCTAATATGTACTATGTTTAATGAATTGTTATTGGCTTGGCTAGGAGGAATGATATATATTGACTCCCCCTGTTGTGGCAAGCGATTAGGGGTAATACCGCTATCTTGATGGGGTAACATGAGTGACCCGCTTGTGGATACAACTTCCCTATCAATAATATCTTGGACTACATATCTAAAATTATGACAATTGCTAATGTCATGCCCTCTTATTCGATGATAGAGACAAGAATGATCATCCCTGTATCGTTTAGATCTATACCTATGCTGGTTGACCAGGGGTATATCTGGCAATATGATTGCCTTTGTCTCTTGCAAGTTGTGAAGGATGCTTGACATGGGCTTTGATAGTGGAGTCCAAGTATGATGTTGATGCTTTAAACGAGGTGAACATGGTCACCATATTTTATGAGGCGATAGGGTTGTATGCATCTTAGTCACCTATTTAGATTGCTATTACTGACTCTTATTTATAGGTAATAGATTATGAACTATGTCAATTTGTTGATTGTTGATGTGAAGATCATTATTTTCAAGCATATCTTGTACCTTATTCTTGAAGGTGATACATGACTTAATTTTATGACCATTCACTTGATGATAAGAATAGTTTTTACTCTCTCAATACCACATTGGTTTGTGTCTAAGGGTATCCAAAGGGTGGATATCTGGCAATGTGATAACCTTAGCCTCGCATAATTGATTAAAGAGTGATACCAAATATTCAAGAAATGGTGTATATATGTAAGGTTGATGGTGTTGTTGCCTGTGCCCTAGCTTCTATTGAGACTTAACATTATATTGCACAGGAGGATATTGGTCCTGATAATCAAGGGGTTGAGATTTTGAATGACTCAATTGTAACTCAATGCTTACGAGTCAATTCAAGATCTGTTGTGAGTCATTGTTTTGTTGACTCACATGTAACTCAACATTGACTATCCTATCCAAAATAATCTGAGTAAATGCATATGGTTCATGATGATTGTGGGTAATGAGTATATCTACATGATCTTGTTATTTATTTAGTTCATGCTCTTGTTCCACCTCATAGTGTTCAATTGTGGTAGATAGATTATCTCCACTTTGTTGTAGTGGGTGCACCTATTCTTGATTTTGTTGATATTTTTAATGAGATGAAGTAGGTGTAACTAAATCCATCGATGATATATATTGTGTTATGTATGGAATGTTGGATGGAGTCGCAAGTGGTTTAGATAGATTTATAGGGCTTTGGTTCTCTGTCATCACATTGATCATTCCCACAAACTCATGAGAAGATGCATTGGCACTTGGACCAGTCACAGATTCATCATAAACTTGTACAAGGTGAACTACTTGGCCCCCATGCTCAGGGGGTGCATTATAAATGTTATCAATGGGTGGTGACTCGATAGGAGGACAACCTAGATCCTTGATCAACTCGATGATATGCATGAATTTAACATAAGGTTCTATGCATTCATCAAGTTTAGGATTATTCAAGTGACTTGTGTCCTCAAGTGTGGTGGATGAAGATGGTATGATATGATCTGATTCATTCGTATCCACCATAGGTTCCTCTTTATTGGTAGGATTGGGAAGTCCTCTTATAATGTGTCAAAAATGTCTAGGAGATCCTTTGCACTTAGCATTTTTGACTTACCCTCATTTGAAGAAACAAAGGATGGTAATGGTGGTGGTGGTGACTAACCATGGGGTTGAATCTGGACTCTGGATAAGGTCATTGAGTTTAGTATCCAAAGGTGTGGATGGATGAGTAGACTTTTGTGGATGATCATCCTTATTGTAATACTTGAAGGGATTTGGGTCGGCATCAACCACATAAACCTATCCTTCATGAATGTATTTAAGCCATTGATGTACAAGAGAGGGGATGTACTCCATGTATCATATCCAAGGTACTCCTAACAATATGTTGTATATTATTTCACCTTCCAAGATATAGAATAATGTAGGCATAGTCTTCTGTCCAACTTGAACGGGTAGGATTATCGTGCCCACAGTGGAGGATAAAGCATCATTAAATACTTTCAAGATGAAATTAGATATTGCAATGTGTGAAGATGGGATTTTATGATGTTTTAGTGTGGTTGTGGTAATTATTTTTATTGTGGAACCTGTATCAACCAACACTCATTTATAGGGGATCCTATTGATGCACGCGATGATGTGCAAAGGAGAGTCTAGTGAATTGGCCGACCTAGGTTTGATATCCTAATTTTGAAAGGATATAACAAGATATTTGTGCATTTGTATGTGTTCCACAAAATTGGTGAAAGCATTAGAGTCATGAGGTTGTACCTCAATGGAATCTAAAACCTTCATGAGATTTTCCCAATGTTTGGAAGATCTTTTATTAACCCCCCTATGGTAATGTTGGTTGATGATGTATGAAAACTTTGCATAGGCCTATTCTGGCTTGCTACTACTTGTTGGATGGGATGTGTAGGTAATGTAGAGGGAGTGTAGACTTCCCTACTAGGCCTCTTGGTAGGTAGATTATCTCTAGTTTAGGATTGGACTCGGTGTTGGCTAACCAAAGAAAACCCATTGGTGTTCTCTTGGTAGAGGTACCTCCTGTTTACATGGAATAATGTGATCAAGGGTAATTAGGATCTTCCTCAGGTCTTATTTTATAAGTGAGGAATGGTTGGGTAGAATTTACTTGCCCACTACGATGAGTATCATACTTGTCTAGGTTTTGGTACCCTAGGGAAGGGTTCTTTGGAAGCTTAATATGATCATTTAACCCGACCCTAGGTGTATAGTCATGTTCCCTACATGGGGGGAGATCCTCATACCTATAAAAATGATGCTTGGGGCCTCTCCTATAGTTTTCAACTTCATAGGCTTGTGATTGAGCTCGGCTATGCATAGTTGTCGTGATGCATTAGCTAGGCAAACTCTACAGACAACCCTCACTAAAGAAAATTTCTACTTCCAAAAAAGTTTATAAGTGTTGTATATAAAAATGATCAATGTAACGAGTTGATCACAATGGAATAGATCTCCAAAATATGATTTTTGGGTCAAAATTTTGTATTTTTGGAATATTTGGCCAACTAGGGCTTGTGGGGAAATGCCCACTTTTGGGATTTATTGGGATTTTTTGAATAATAAAGAGTTAAGACTTAAAATTTCTATGGGAGGTGCAAAAGGAGCTAACTAAGACAACAAAACAATTTTGGCAACTTTTGGAGTTTTCTAGACCATTTTATGACTATTTTAGTGTGGATTTTCTCTATTTTTAGGGTTGAAATAGAGTAAAAATAAAACCAAAATAATTTTTTCGTTATAGCTCCGATTTACATGATTCTCGATCCATTGGATGCAGAATCAAAAAGTAGATCAGAATAAAAAAATTATAATTTTTTTTATTATTAGGATTTGACCCCTAGATCGAGGATATTGGGTTGATTACCTGAACAATAAAGAAATACCTAAATTAGACAACATTATTATTTATTTTAAGTTTTATAGATTCAAATACACAATCAATAGAAACACACAGGAATAAAAATGATTATCTCCTTTAAAGATTTAAATGTGAATCCCTAAACTTGTTTGATGTGTTTCAAGATGTGTTGCTTTTTAAAGAGAATCATTTTCACATGTTTGATTTGTTGATGTATTACTCAAAATTTTAAAGGTTTTCACCAATATACTCGCAGCTCGACAAATGGTAGTGAAATTCCAGTCACGTAAACCAACCAAAGTATGGAGATGAAATTCATACCTGATCAGGGAGCATAGGTCCTACCGATCCTCACCCAGCACCTCATGCACAATGATACACCCTTTCGAAGAAGGATGCATGCTATTTTGTACGGTTAGGAAAAATATTGGAGTCAGTATTGGTCAATAGAATAGGGTACATGGGATTTGAGTCAATGGATGGAGATGAAGCCCACTATCATTGAAATCTATCAATGGTTGGGAATGAATTCCAACTCACCAAAATTTAGAAAGATCGTGGTGTGTGTGTGTTCCTTTTACAAATTTTGAAAGAAAGCAAAATAGCACTCAATGATTATTCACTAAATGCATGAAGGTGCATTTTTCTTTCAGACTTGTCAGTAGCATAAAAGGAAAGCACAAAAATTGAAAGCCTATATGAACTTTAACCTTTTTGGCAAGTTTCACTCAAGCAAACCAGACAAAAAGCAACAAATCTACTATTATTTTTCTATTTTTTTCTGAGCTAATTAATGCAAAATTTTGGAGAGATAGAATCTAACCTTTCTATGCATAGAATAAGCAAGAAAACATGAAATTTGGTCATTTTTAACAGTAAAAATATAAATTTAAAGTGTAGAGGGGTGTAAAATTGAACCTAAAAGTTGTTTCTGCAAATTTTTGTGGAAACCCTGTGGTTTTGTGGCCATCCTTGTTAGGGATGGTGGCATATGGGGGCCATCCCACCTAGTGCCACCTAGCTGGTCATCTTACCCAGTGCCACCTAGCAACAAAGGGGTCATTTTTTATCAGAATAGTTAGTACCTACAACCTACAAAACCAAAAATGGAGGTCAAAATTAGCACCATCCAAGGGGAGATTGAAATAAAATTAGATACTATGATTGCCACTGAAGAAGCGAATTTCACGATATCGCCTTAAGGGAACTCTATTGCAATGGAAAAGAAGTACACAAGCATTCAAAGGGAAATAGCATAAAATTATAATCTAAATAAAAAGAAGCAAATGTATAACAAAAACAATGGATTTCTCCTTCTATTGATTCATTAATAGCTTCAAATGTGATTACAAATTCATCCCCTTGAGGGCCTTTACATATTTTGATACAAATTCCATTACAATGTATCAAGGGATCTAGTCCCTTGGAAGGAGGTCTTTAAGGTGATAAATAATAGTTGTGAATATTTTCTTCCCACACTCAAGTGCTAGTATTGGGCTAGCAATATTATGCTTATTTAGCTCCTCCTATTGCCTAGAATTCCTAAAATTGAAGATAAGGGATTGAAAATGGGTTAGTAGCACCTGCGTTATAGAATAAAACCATAAAACCATGAAAAAGGAGCTTCATATAAAACATTAAAAAGTGATCTACATGCATGGAAACTAATCTAAATAGAGCATAAACATATTATCAACTAATATAAATGCAAATAAGAATATTTGAAAGCAATATTAAAGGTGAAACAATGTAGAAATAGTGATCATCCCTGGGTGATCCAAATAGACCTACAACATTGGGGACCTCAAATTTGGCATCAAAACTACTCCAAATTACACCAAATTTGGACCAGAGGTTCATATAGGCATCCTAAAGAGTTCTCTGGAGGAATTTATCTCAAATTCCAACCTATTTTGTGACCATCCCTAGGTGTGACACCTACATACTGCTAACTGTCCCTAGGTGGGGTGGTCACAAAACTGGCTTGGTTTTGTCACCTATGCAAATAGGATTTGGTCCAAAACTTGGTTAAGGGTGTTGTTGATATATGGGGCCAAAGAATACTTCAATTTGGCTGGTTCAGAATTGGTGGATCGAGCCTATTGCCCCTAAAATCACCTTCAGATGAAGAGGGTTTCAAGGCTAGGGAAAGGGTAAGTTTTGTTTTGCAAATAGTGAGGGTTGATTTGTGTAACACTTCATAGCATAAATAATCAATATTTATTTTTGGAATTGGGTGTTTGCACCTTCTTTTATAGCCCAAAATGGGATCTAGGGAAAAATGGCATGTTTGGCCATGCAAGGTAGGTACCGCCATGTGTCCTAATATTTTCCTTGATTGGTGAGGGAAGGTTACCCTTTCGGGGCTCCCAATCTACTACCTCACTATCCATTTGTAGGTCCTCAATAAATTTAGGGTGATTGGATGCATTAATGGCAGTATTTGATTGCCATTTAGATCATACTTTGGATTTTTTAGGGGTCTTCTTTAGGGCCATCCCACCCAGGGATGGTTATGGATGGCCATTCCTGGGTGGGACGATCACAAACTATGATCGTCCCTTGGTGGGACGAACACCAATAGGAGCCCCAAAATTGCCCCAGACTACTAGGAACCCTCCAAACTAAAATTTGGAGCCTTTTTTTAGCATTTTTCTAGCCTAGAGGGGTACCCAATTGGGCCATATGTTGTCAATAAGAGGGCATATGTGATGCACTAATAGTCTTATCCCATTTATTTGATTTAGGTGTCTACAACAGTAAATAACATGGTGCTTCTAGAGGTGACATCACAACCTATGTAGCTAAGGTTACCCCCATCACTACCCTCAGAAGGTCCCTATCAGTAGTCATGGCACTTATCTATGCCTATGCCACATCCTAATGGACCTGTGTAGTTGAGGGCCCCCCATCACTGCCATTAATAGGTCCCTCTCAGTAGTCATGGCACTCAATTGTGCCTATGCTACATCCCACTAGCTAGTGAGCTATGTGATCTAAGTGTTTGTAGTGGTAGATAATACCTAGAAAGCTATCCTCTCCTACTCATATCCCTGCCACTGCCTCTCACCCCATGCTAGCTTCACCTCTAAAGTGGTGATAGATGTATCCCGCTAAAAAATCTAAGTCTATAGCTCCCAACCTGGCTTTGGAGGTCAGAAATATAGGCTCTCAACTACCCAATCTGACTATTAGGAGGAACCTTGCCCTCCTCAACTATGTCCTCCTCTACCTCAATCTAATGAGCCTCCTCTATGGTGGCCTTTGCACCCTATCTATCCTCGGTATAATGGCACACCCTGCACCCATCTAGATCAGCCTTTGCTCTATCATCTATTTGGATAAGGGTCCCCTCTCCTCTCTACTTTAGAAGTGTCCACCAAGTGTCATTCTCTGTGGTGGTGCCAGCCCTATTCACACCTAACTCTTGGAAGTCATCATACTCATACCCTAGTGGTGTCGACTGGACCCATGGTAAATCTCACTCTAGTACTAGGTATCTATAGATAATATGAAGCATCAAAATATCCTGAACAATCCCAAACTATCATAGGACATGTGAGTAGTTCTGGTACTCATGAATCATGGCCTTGCAGTTGAGTAACCACCAATCCCTCCTCGCCTAGTGTAGTCGCTCATCAGCCTCCTACCACATAGGGCAATCCATGTATGGGCATCACTTTATATCATTTGCCCAGAGCTATGAAAATATAGCAATATAATGGTCTAGTTCTCGAGCATGAGACCTAGTCTGGAACCTCTCCTCCTTGCGGGGCCAACATGCCACATAGCACTGGTGTGTGGTAGGAACAGAAGTAATCCTAAGTGGCAGGTTTGTGGGTCGCTCGATCTAAATGTACTGCCAACCCAGATCTAAACTAGTAGGCTATAGATAATGTCATATCAACTCATACGGGTAATATGAAACAACTCTTGATAAAGCTAAGCTAGCAGTGTGCTCCCCCATGCTAGGATCAAAGACCACTACATAGAACTCTGAGTAACTCTCCTGACAATGGCCAATAGGTTCTAGGAGATACTCATGCCCAGGGAGTCTAGAAGCATGATTTGAATAAGTAAGTGTATGAATATGGCCTCTTGAACTGAGAAGACACCCTCCTAATGCCAATATCCAATATGGACACCTCCATGATTAATCTTGTTCTGAGCATCCTTGCTACACATATCAAAGATGACATCAAAAATAACTCCTCTGCTATTGAATGGAGTGGAGGTGATGGGCTCCCTATTGATTAGGATCCTAAAGATCTGGTAAACATCCTCTAGTGTCACAGTCATTTCACCTATGGATAGGTTAAATGTGTTGGTCCATGCATCCCAACACTGGGCTAATGCAGTCATATATGCCTTGTCTACCCTGATCGTGGGCATATCAAGGATGTATCCAAAGCCAACTAAATCGAACCACTCTTGTTCCTATCCAATGAGCTATCTATGGAGGATGCAAAGGAAATCCTTCTCCCTGGATCTCGAGGTCAAGGTATGAAAAGAAGCAATGCATAAGAAAAAAAATGTGACTAAAATAACTAAAAATAGCTAAAAATCAACCTAAAAAATGTCAAACAAATCTAAAAAATTGCTAAAAGTACAAAAACATGAAAAAAGTGATAAAAAATTCCAAATAAAAATTAAAAATGCATTTCAAAAGTGCAATAAATGGCATTGATTTCCTGAAAAAATAAAAAAAATCAAATAAAAATTGATTTTTTTTTCAAAAGTTTCAGAATTGTGGGTCAAATTTGCGGTCCGCATGATAGAAAAAATCTGACCGTTGGGATTTGAATCCCGTCGTGGCTGACAACCGTGGTTCCCAATATTATAATTTAAAGTCGTGTCTACCAGCTGTTGTCTAGAAATATCACCATTTTAGGGTCACTTCATTGCCTAGCACCCAAAAATTAAAAAATTCTAATCTAGCCTAAACTAATGTGAGGTTCATTACTAGTAGTTTAGTGAAGTTAATTTGACCCATTACTTAATGTGGTTCATTTTTTAAGCTGGTAAGGAGTGCAAGGAAATTTTTTTGAGTTACTTTTATTGCACCAATGTCTCTGCTAGATGAAGGCTACACAGGATCTGCCATTGGGATGCGTGGGAGGTCGTAGGTAGTTATTTCAGCAGCATTTTGCGTCAAATATTGTTTACTCACCTCTCAGAGCTCTCCAGTTGTAATTACTTTTAGGAAATAATAATGAAAATTTCAAATGGAATTTTTTTATAATTTTATTCATTTCATTGGATCACAACTGACACTCGTGGTCCCAAAATTAGGGTTTTCCAACAGCGGTTCTGAGCCTCGGTTACTAAATTTGATATTGACAATCGTTGCCTCTGCATGCGGTTTGCAACTGGCATTAAATGCACCAAAATACCATCGTGGGAAGGTTTTAAATGATAAATTAATGATTCCTAATGGATCAAAATCTCAATAAGAGCAATCAATTTAGCAAATTTGGTGATTTTCAAGCACCAGGATCAATTAAAAACTCAAAAAGTCAAAAAAATTATTAAACAAGTCAAAAGCCAAATGCACCTCATATTCAGTTATTTACCCTAAACACTCGATGGTTGCAGTGACTGAAGCTCCATGCAAATACGATGAGATGAGTAAATAACCATAAGGACATTTGGGGTAAAATTATCATCGTCGATTTTATATGTTTCTTCTCAATCCCAAAGAAGGCCTTCAAGGCTGGCCCCCTCCACGAGAATGAGGTGTTTCATGTCATTTTTTCTATGACATATTTTCTATAGATCATCGATAATTTGATTCAACATAAATGTAATTGGAATTGTATCATTTATATCCTCTAAGAAGGCTATTGCAGCCCGACCACTCCATGGGATAGAATTGAGCAATTACTATTAACAGTTGTAATCATAAGCTAAACTAGGCCTATCCAAGTAATTAAATGCTAAATTCTAAGTTTATTCAGATCATTAATTATGGTCAAGAGAAATATCACTTCATTCATTATCATTACCCTCATTGACTCGTCGCTTGAGGGGGTAGTCTTACTTTCAAATCATGATCAAAATCAACAAAAAATCCCTTGATCGTAGATCCCTTGATCTTGTCAAATTACGTTTGTCCTTACGAATCATTGTCAATAACTATAATAAGCTTACCCTTTGCTTGGAATAAATAACATATATGATAGTTTATTTATAGCTCTCCTCATTTCAGTTATATAAGCCTAACTCATATTGCAGCATTAAAGCTACTCGAATTCCTGATGACGAGTGCAAACTCTTTCAAATTTAAGCCTTTCACTGATTTGAAAGCAATGATTCTAGGATACACATCCCTTTGTAGGACTTGGGAAATCTAATATTGATCAGACTAATGATCATAATGCAACCTTCAACATCATTTTAGGTGGTGTATTTTTTCTCATGCATTGTTTGATCTCACAACACATCACAAAAGGGGCATCTGTAGACACCTAAAACGTGTCATGTTGATGGCGACTATTCATATGGGACATGCTACAAGACCATATGGAAGATCTTGGATAGACTCCAAGATAGAGTAGTGGTTTTAACCACTCAATTTAGGCTCCTTGGCCTAATCAACTCAAATTGTTGTTGAAACATGCGGTCTACATTCTGAACTGCTGCTGACACCCACAATTTATAGTCTAGATTGAAACTGTCACCTGTGGTCTAACACTGAAGTTTAGTTGGCATTCATCCAATCCAAATCAGTTTGAATGGCCATTTATTATAGAAGAAGGTATTTGAAGAATAGAATATTCCAGAGGATTCCAATCCAACTATCCCAACCACCTCTTCTTGATCTTGGCTTCTTCATGAAGCCACCCCTAGCCCTTGGGTAATCCTATAAGTACCCCTTAGAATTAGGGAAAAAATAAATAGAGAGTGCATTGGAGATTAAAGCAGCGAAGCCCTATCAGATTGTAGACTCACCTGAGTGTACTGAGAGAGTTTTGTTGCCATTAATTTGATAATTCATCAAGCATCATGTAAATTTGTGTCATGTATGCCCTAAGGAGTTAAAACACCAAGAAATGAAAATTTGGGCAAATGGAAGCCCAACTATGCAATTCAATCACCAAACCAATCAGGGGACATAAAGGTGACCCTTGAATATCAATTTGGAAAGGAATATCAAGCCGACAACCTTTTATTTGGAGGGAAAAACTACTTTGTTGCCCACCGTGGCTGACAGACGCGGTGTACAGTGTAGACCACTCATTTGAGTCATAGTTTGCAATCGGTGAAAGATATCCTTACTATTATTTCTATAGTCTATTTTACTAGGTTAGATTAAGCATCATAGTGGTTCATTTAGTATTTTATAGAATCTAACTAATAGAATTAGGGATTTTACCAAGTTTATTTAATTATAGCAAATAAAACATAACTAGCTCATTTCCATGTTATCATGATTCATTTCATGCAATCAATCCATTAGATAGATAATTGAACTTTCTAGTTTTATGTTTTAATTAACCTTTTCAAGTATTCCATAGGGTTAACATGCTTTATTCGCTTGCTTGATTTTATTAGTGTTATGGCATCTTTATGTTTATATTCCTAAAATGGCCTCATCATGAGAGGAAACCTATGCTGTTAATGCTTTTATGTTGTTTATTGACCACAAGATGTAGATTTGAAGGAGACTCAACCATCCAATTCCTCCATCAACATGAAGAAGAGGGTCAACACCACCCTAGAGTAGTTCGTGTCACCCCGAAGGGCCTAAAACTCACATTTACCCTTGAGAGGGAACATTATTTTTCCTATTGTAATAAGAGTATCAAAATGGTATCCCTAAGAGGGATGTAATTGTAAATGGAATTGGCTTCTTCATAATGGAATAAAAGTGTTCTTTTATTCTTCTCATTTGTTGTCAATTTCCTATGCATCTACTTTGTTTCTCTTATTTCATTTTATGCAATAGGAAGCATAGGTGTGAGGCCATTTTGGTGGTCACACAAAACTTACACATAAAGAAACTAGAGAATCAATAATAACAAATGAGGGATCCATAGTGTGAGCCCTCATAAATCATAACTTAAAATCTTAGATATAGCAATGCGAATGTGAACAAAATAAGATAATATAAAATATAACAAAATAAACATATCTACCTTGCTCTTGCTTACTATTTTTTGATTGGATAGATTTGTTGCAGGTCAATGGTGAGGGTGTTCTCTAGAAACACCCAGTGATATTGATCGACATCATAATAGGGCTCTAAAATACCTACGGGTTATCCTGGAGCATAGTAGGGTGTTCAAGATGTCTTCGGAACATAGCAGTGTACTCAAGAGGTCTATAGAGAGTAGAAGGGTGTTTAGGAGATCTACGAAGAGTATCAAGATACTCGAGATTTTTGTGAAGTGTAGTAGGGTGCTCAAGAGGTCATATTAGATCTACAAAAGTAGATCTGATGAGGGCGAGGTATGTGGTAGTGACGGTGGCAAGTGAGGCGATGGAGGAATGGTGAATGGATTAGGTAAAATGTAGTGTTAGGGCACTAAAGGCTCAATTAGAACTCTAGGGCACTTCCAAGGATTCTAAGATTCAACCTTCAAGAATTCAAGGGTTGAGTCTTTTTTTTTACTCATATTAATAGTCCAAATTAGGGCATACTTTAGGGTTTCAACAACACTTAATCATGTGGTTGATATTAAAGTATATCTAAGGGTGGAAAATAAATCTAGGATGCGGCATGGATAAAGGTAAATGGACGGATGAGATTAGATGAGATGAGACGGCTAGGAATAATCCACTTTATAAATATATATTAAAATATAATATAAAATATTATATTTAAATATATATATATATAATAAATATATATAAATAAATATGAATAATGGTCGAAAATGGCAGGAAATAGGGATGGTGGAAAAATGGATGGTGGGAAAGCATGGATGGAGGACAAGTGGCTAGATTTTAATGTCTACAGATGCCTCTTTTTGTACCATGTTATCTGAAACACAATATGGTATAAAAATACGAGACACCTGATTGGGCTAGACATATAAGCAACTTCTCTATCTTGTTGGAATGTGGAGATAAAATTAAAGACAAAAGAATAAAGAATTTAGATTTATTGCATAGCTTACCCACTCAATTGGTGAATGAGTTGCAAAAGAGGCTCATGAGCCAATTGAAAAAGAAATGTTGTGCAAATAAGGAAATGTGAATGATGAAATATATGATTGTTTGTGACCCAACGATTGAAGGGAGTTGGGAGAAATAT
This sequence comes from Wollemia nobilis, assembly GCA_028583015.1. Lineage (NCBI taxonomy): Eukaryota > Viridiplantae > Streptophyta > Pinopsida > Araucariales > Araucariaceae > Wollemia > Wollemia nobilis. The sequence continues at coordinate 10,391,184 of JAQPPZ010006909.1, forward strand.
GGATGATGATTGCATCTATTTTTACCCCAACAGATGAAGGGTTTTGGGAGAAATTTGGTTGATGATTGTATTTTTTCCCCAAAATATGAAGGGTTTTGTTCCAAATGTGGATTTCATAATCATGCGAGATGTATCCCCTTTGTGGGAAAATCAAAATTGAATTTTAGTTACCCCAAACTTGGGGTGATTCCTTGATGTTGAATAAATTTTGCTGTATGGCCTCATTGATATGCAAAATGAAGATGCAAAAAAAAAAAGGTAGTCAAATTCGAAGGGCCAACTAGTGATTGTCAGATAATTCCTAGGATCGAAACCAATCAGCCTAGCTAAATCCAATCACCATGATGATTTTCCAGGAAATGTGAAATGATGTGATGTAATTTTTATTCATGTTTTAAGCCCCATGAACTAGGCCATCAATGATAGCTATTTAGCAAGATTTCTTGTCAGAGTTTCACTTGATATGTGAGGAACCAAATTTGATTGTGCCTTTGAACTAGGAGATATGGAATGACGACAATGACCAAGTGTTCTTATGGTAATTCATTCATCTTACTGAATTGCATGGATGCCAATCACTGCAATTACCAAGTATATAGAACAAACCACAATATACAAGATTCACTTGAAATTTTGTATATGTGGAAAAATATGGATGATGGTGAATGATGTTGATGAAATTTAAAATTTTTATGAGAATATGTGATGATTTGTGATAAATAACATTGACGGGTAAAAGCTGAATAACATATTGGTTAATTTTACGCCTTTTGGACACAAAATTTAAGTTAATGTGTCAAATCAACTTATATTACCACAAAACTTGGTGGGATGATAGGTATGATGATTTATATTATGGAAATGGTCATTTTGTAAAAAATTGGACCAGTTTGATATGTTTTGCAATTGAAAATTCTGTTTTTAGGACTCTTGGTCATAACTGAAAATTATACGTCGAAACTAATTTTTGTTTTCACAAAACTTGATTTTATGATGGAATTGAGGTGTGGGTGAAATTTGGAGGAGGTAAGCTACCTATTTTATCAATTTTTCCTTTTATCGATTTATGCATCAAATGCTCGCATGCATTTCTGATGTCCAAAAAATGTTCGTGTGCACTTCCATGTACCAACAAACACCCATGCATGCTTCAACATGCTTGAAAATACCCATGTACACTTCAGCATGCTTGAAATACCTTAGGTCACTTCAGTGCACCTACAATATATATAAGTAGCCTATGGGTGGAAAAATGAAGTTCATTTGTGCATTTTCATGTTTGATAAACTGTGTTTGAGGAGTGGAGGGAAGTGAGGTAGTGGAATTTTGGCATGGAAGCTATGGTGGTGGAGGGAACGAGTGATACAACTACGGTAGAGGCAAGATTTACCAAGGTTATTATTTTGAAGACTCTTTTGTGTTGTGCAGATTTTTTTGTTTGTTTGTTTTTTTCAATTAATGCTCATGAAATGTGTTGATTGCTGTAGTTGTGGATTTTGGAGCCATGACACTAATTTTATCCTCTTGTTCCTAGGATGAGGAAATTGTTTATGGATGTATATTACAGTTTGTTGAGGGTGGTTGGGTTGGAGGATGCAGCCTAGCTGGATGTGGTTAGGGCGAATGATGGGTATCTTTCAACTTTAGCTGAAATATGAAATGCGTATAGGGCTTCTTTCCAGCTACCAACTGGGGAGGTGACCATTACCCTTGAGTATGTGTACCACATTCTCAAGGTTCCAGTGGAGGGATTGAAGGTAGAGGTAGACTATAACAAAAATGCCCACATGAGAAAGATGTTTGGGGATAGGTGGGAGGAGGTGAGGGTGGAGTGTGGAGGAATTCCATACTTGACCATGTATATGGACAAACAATTGGAGTCCCTCCTAGCCTTGGTGATGTTCATGTTGGTGAATGTAATGATTCCTAATAGTATAGGCTGTAGGTTCCCATGGAACCTATTGGGATTGGTGAGTGATTTTATCACTACATATCAACGGGGCTCCTAATTTACTGGCACAAGTGTAACGGGATATTTATGAGGTGACACGATGGAATAGGAAGGGAGTAGGGTGTAGATTTCTTCTCCAATGCTAGGGATGGGACCAATTTAATGTGGCACAATCGAAGGGTCTACCCTGTAGTGATTGGGATAGGGTGCAACCCTATGCTAAGATATGGGTAGTGGTAGAGAATGTATAATTGAGTCATTCAATGTGATCAAGTCAATGGTATCAGGAGCTATGGGCTAGGCTAGTGTCTACCCAAGTGACATGGAGGTATTAGCAATTGACCAGGTAGAACAGGGATAGGAAGTAGCTACAATAGGTCAGGAATTCAAGGTGGATAGTTGGGGGAGATAGAGCAAGGTAGATTATTTCTAATTCTCATGGATGTTGCAATAGTTTGGCTTATCGTAGGGAGTACCTGATGAGTTAGTGCTATATAGGACACATCAAGAGGATATGGGGCTTCCATATGCAAAGCCATGGAGGGAGGCAATTGAGTATGATGAGGATATGGAGGTCCCTAATGTGGAAAATGTAAGGGTGACCTTGGAGTATACAACGTGGTTTGGTACCTAGTCGATATGGGTATCTAAGGTGGTGACTAATGGTGGGGATGATGCTGAGGAGTATGATGAGGCTTTGAAGTGACAGATACATATTTGAGCTAGCAGTCGAAGAAGGAGATTGAGGAGTGTAGTGTAGTAGACTCATATGGTTGGAAGAGGGGATGATGAGGAAGAGGATGATGATATGAGGGATATATCAGAGGTGGTGAGTCTACATGTAGAGATAGAGCAACTAAAATCTAAGTGAAAGGTTTTAGTGTAGTCTCATGATGATACTCTAGCAAAAATATGAGTAGAGCTTTGTGCACAAGATGTGACTATAGCTCAGATGCAAGTGGAGCGGGTGACTAGAGGAATTGGTAGGGATGATCAAGAGATGATCATGATGCTCCAAGTAGAGCTTCTAGGAAAGGAATGTCGTCATGGGTTGGACTTATGACAACTCCAAGCTAGTGAGACATATGTGCATTCCTTGGAGGACTTGTGTATGGAGCATCATATCATGCTTCTAGATCATCCCTCTTCCTCTACTGTTGAGCCATATAGGCTAGCTGAGTCAAGGTAAAGTTCTAGGTCTAGGGCTCACATAGGTCTCAGGGGGTCTTCTCATAGGCATTAGCTAGTGCTTAGGGCTCACAATTGTGGTTTGTGTGAATGGCAATTTTACTTGGTGGAATAGTGTGGATGATATTGTGAAGGTGCTCCTGATTAAGGTAACATAATTTTATTGGACCAATTCAAAAATTTGAACTTAATAAATGATCCCTAATATGAAATGTGGATGAGATGTATGATGTGCAATTTGTGAAATGGAATGTGTATAATGCAATGTGAAATATGCATTATTTTTGTGAATGTGTAACCATCAAAAATGACTCCACACCTAATACGATCTATTGTAATTGGTAAAAGATAAAAAATGAACATGCACCAATTGAAAACAAAAAGGAAACAGAATGCAAGAATTTTTATTAATTCCAAATTGATTCAAGTTAAATATTTTTCCCTATTAGGGATACCCATTTTGATACTTCAATTACAATAGATCTAATCCCTCTCAAGATTAGATGTGAATCAAATGCCTTCTAGGGTGACACAAACTGCTCTAGGGTGTTGATGACCTTCTTCTCCATGATTAGAGGTATTTTTTGCATTGAATGACACAACCCTATTAATCATGCATTCAAGAAACAACAAGAAAACTATTAAAAGAAAAGGTAGCCTCTCTTAATGAGGCATTTAGAGGAAAATATATCAAAAGATATCATGACTAGCAATAATCAAGAAAATGCAAAAAATATTCTAAAACTATGCATATCATGTAAATATTATCATAAAATATATAAGCTAAAGCACATCTAACTATCTAATGGCCTAATTACCAAATTAAGAGCATGGAAGCATGAAAAAGACCCATTAGAGTGTTAATTGATACAATGAAAGCAATATATATAAAAGCCATTAATCTATCTGTCAGGGTCTCTAAATTGCTAACTAAACTAGTAAGAAGACTATTCTAACCTAACTAACTAATCTGCAAAAGGGAAAACAATGGAATCTCCCTTAGTTTTTTGACCATAGGTATGATGCATAGGTGGCATTTTTAACCATGACTAAGAGTCGTGGTGGAGCTCTGAGTAGATTTGCCCTCTAAATCAGGGCTTCTTCTCTGATCCACCTTGCCAAATTGATGGTCAAGGGTTGCCTCTATGTCCTCTAACAGGTTTGGAGGTTGAATTGTTCAAATTGTGCACCAATTAAATGGATTTGTATTTCTTGGCTCTCATAGGCTCCTAGGGCTTCCATGGCAATTTGATATTTGTACGACCATAAAGGCGTGCACCCGATATTGCAATTACGTAAAGTGAAGTAAAAAGCGATATTCAAACACAAATTGACAAAGACTAAACAATTAAGTAAAATGCATCTTTATTTCCTTTTGGAACCAATTCATGTATTACAAATGAATCCCTCTTAGGGATACCCCTTTTTGATACGCAATTACAATGTTGTAATCCCCTTGGGGATACAATGCACTTTTCAAGCCTTTAAGGTGACACGAACTGCTCTAGGGTGGAGTGAACCCTCTTCTTCACGTTGAGGAAGGAATTGGATGGTTGAATCTCCTTTGAACCTGATTCCCTATGGTCAAGAAACAACACAAAAGCATTAAAAGCATAGGAAGCCTCTCATGATGAGGCCCTTTAAAGGAAATATACACAAAGATGGCATAGAAACATGAAATCAAGAAAGCGGATAAACCATACTAAACATAAGCAACTTTTATAAATATTGTTAGAAATATGTAAATAAGGACTACAACTACCAATCTAATGGATCAAATGTATGAAATGAAGCATTATAGCATGAAAAGAAACCAATTATGCCCTACTTGCTAAAATGGAGTAAATCTAATCAAATCCTTAATCCAGTTAGTCAGAGTCTCTAAACTACCAAATCAAGTACTAAAATGATTAATCTAACCTAGCTAAGCATACTGTAAAAGGGACAGTAAGGGGATCTTATACCTATTGCAAACCGCAGCTCGGATGAGCGGTCTGCACTGTAAACCGTGGCTGTCAGCCATGGTGAGCAATCAAATGGTTTTGCCCTCCAATTCTAGGGTTGTGGGCTTGATCCTCCTTGTCAAATTGATGATCAAGGGTCGCCTCAGTGTCCTCTGATAGGTTTGGTGGTTGAATTGCTCGATAGGGCCTCCGTTTGCCCGAATTAGCATTTCTTGGCGTTCTAGCTCCTTAGGGCATCCATGGCACAATTTGTCATGATGCTTGGGTTGGCAAAGTGATAGCAACAAATCTCTCTCTTAGTGCACTCAAGTGAGTCCACAATCCGATAGGGCTTCGCTGCTCTAATCTCCAATGCTTGCTTGATTCTTTTTGATAGTGCTTCGCTATCAAAATGCACTATATCATTGCCCTAATTCGAAGGGGTACTTATAGGACTACCCAAGGGCTAGGGGTGGCTTCATGGAGAAGCCAAGAACAAGAAGGGGTGGTTAGGATAGTTGGATTGGAAGCTTCCATCCTTTAACCACCTTCTTCTAGAACAAATGGTCGTTCAAACCGATTTGGCTCGGATGAAGGCCAACTGAACTTCAGTTTAGACCGTAGGTGACAGCTATGGTTCAGACTGTAGACCATAGGTCTCAATCGTGGTTCAGACTATAGACCATAGGTCTCAGCTGTGGTTCAGACTGATTAGGCCAAGGAGCCCAAATTGAGTGGTTAGAACCACTGCTCTATCTTGGAGTCTGTCCAAGATCTTCCATATGGTCTTGTAGCATGTCCATATGAGTAGTCACCATCGACATGACGCGTTTTAGGTGTCTACGAGATGCCCCTTTTGAGATGCATTGTGAGATCGAACAACGCATGAGCAAAAATAGACCTCCTAAAATGATGTCGAAGGTTCTATGATGATCATTAGTCGGATCAACATTAGATGCCCCGGGTCCAGCAAAAGGATGCGCATCCTAGAATCATTGCTTCCAACTCGGTGAGAGGCTTAAATTTGAAAGGGTTGTGCACTCGTCATCAGTCATTCGAGTAGCTTTGGTGCATACCATAGGTATGTTAGGCCTATATAATCGAAAGGAGGAGAGATACAAACTAACTATCATATTTGCTATTTATCCCAAGCAAAGGGGTAAGCTTATGATAGTTGTTGACAATGATTCGCAAGGATGAACGCAATTTTGACAAGATCAAGGGATCTACGATTTCAGGGATCTTCTATTGACTTTGATTATGATTATGATATTATGACTACCCCCTCAAGCGACGAGTCGATGAGGGTAATGACAATGTATGAAGTGATGAGGTCGCTTGACCATAATGAATGATCTGCACAAACTTAGAATTGAGCATTTAATTACTTGGCTAAGCCTAGTTCAGCGTATGATTGCAACTGTTAATAGTAATTGCACATTCCTATCCCATGGAGCAGTCGAGCTACAATAGCCTTCTTAGGGAATCAAAATGATACAATTCCAATTAGTTTTATGTTGAATCAATTTTGTCGATGATTTGCTGAAAAGATGTCATAGGAGAAATGACATGAAACGCCTCATTCCCATGGAGCGGTCTAGCCTCGAAGGCCTTCTTCGGGATTGAAAAGAAGCATATCAAATCAATGATGACAATTTTACCCCAAATGTCCTTATGGTTATTTACTCATCTCGTCGGATTGCATGGAGCGTCAGTCATTGCAACCGCCAAGTGTATAGGGTAAATAACTGAATACGAGGTGCATTTGGCTTTTGATTATTTTAAATTTTTTTGTTAATTTTGAAATTTTTAATTGATCATGGTGCTTGAAAATCACCAAATTTGTAAAATTGATTGCTCTTATTGAGATTTGATCCATTAGGAGTCATTGATTTATCATTTAAGATCTTCCCACGATGGGATTTTAGTGCATTTAATGCTAGTTGCGAACCGTAGGTATAGTCTACGGTTGAAACTTTCAAAATTTGGGAACCGTAGGTCAGACCTATGGGTAGAAAACCCTAATTCTAGGACCGTAGGTGTCAACTATGGTCCACCAAAATTAGGGAAACCTATAAATAGTTTTCCCATTTGAAAATTTCATTATTGTCTTGAAAGCGACTACAATTTAGAGAGCTTCTGAGAGGTGAGAAGCATTTCCTGATCTAGAACGCTGCTAAACCTCTACCCGATATCGCACTCACACCTTGATGGCAGACCTTGGACAACCCTCCACTAGTAGAGGCCTTGATGCGGGCAAGGTAACTCAAAACCGAGTCCTCACACTCATTACCAATTTAAAAATGAACTTCATTAATTAATGGGTAAATCAATTTTCACTAAACTATTGGCAATGAACCTCACCTTAGACTAGGCTAGTTTAGGATTTAATTTTTTGCTAGCTAGGCTAGGAAGTGACCCAAAAAGGGTCATATTCCTAGACCATAGCTGGCAGATGTGGTTCCCCATTGACATATTGGGGACCGCAGGTATCAACTATGGTTAGATTCAAATTACAACGATCAAAAATTTGACCGCATGCGGACCATAGGGTTGACCCGCGATTCCCAACTTTAGAAAAATTTATCAAATTTTTTGATTTTTCTAAAGTTTTCTTGGCAATTAATGTCATTTATTGCACCTATGAGATGTATTTTATTAGAATTTTTTGATCACTTTTAACATAATTTTGTCATTTTTAGCAATTTTTAGATTTATTTGACATTTTTAAGGTCATTTTTAGCTATTTTGTTGTTTTTAGTTAGCTTTTTCCTTATACATTATTTCTTTTCAGAAATTGACCTCTAGAGCTAGGGAGCCAGACATCCTTAACACTCTCCTCACTATTGACTTCCCTAGAGTGGGAGTGGTTTAGAGTCATTGGCTTTGGCTACATTTTGGATCTACCCACTATCAGGGTAGATCAAGCCTACCTGACTGCGTTGGCCCGATGCTGGAATGCATAGACCAACACATTTCACCTACCGATAGGTGAGATGACCATTACACTAGAGGATGTCTATAGGATCTTTAGGATCCCTATTGATGGTGAGGCCATCACCTCCTCCTCCTTTCAAAGAAAGGAGGAGGTTTTTGATTCTATCTTCGATGATCAGAGCTAGGAGGCATAGTACAAGATCGACCATGGAGGCATCCACATCGGGTACTGGTAGAAGGAGGGCATCTTCTCTATTAGAGAGGTAGTATTCATGCACTTGGTCATGCAGATTGTCCTTCCAAACTCCTCGAGCATGAGGATCCCCTAGAACCTTTTAGCCAGTGTCAAGAGGGTCACATAGAGCTCTATCGATCATCCACTACTCCTAGCCTAGGGGAGCACTCTATTATGCCAATTATATCAAGAGCTCTACCAGATCACCAGTAGGAGCTGAGTAGGGATTAGCTATAGTCTACTCCTCCAGATCTAGGGTTGGTAGCACATCAAGATCGAGCATCCTATAAAGCTACCCCTTCCTATCACTTCTATTGATGATGCCCATCAGTGCTACATACATGCTAGCCTCATGAGGAGGAGGGGTTCTAGAGTAGGTCCCATGTAGGGGACATAGAGCACTACATTAGAAGATTTGTAGTACTTCGATTGGATGACATTGAGTGGCATCCATACATGGATTGCCCTACATGGGAGGAGGCTAGCGAGCGACTATGCTAGACTCATCGAGATAGATGGCTACTCGATTGCAAGGACAAGATCAGGGAGTATCAATTCTACTCTCATGTCCTATGATAGTTTGGCCTAGTCCAAGACATCCTAGAGCTACCCATCATCTACAAGTGACTAGTACTAGAGACACATTTACAGTAGATACATCCTACACCACTTGGGGATATTGCATATGACTTCTAAGAGTCAAGGATTGCTAGGGCTGGGACCACCCCTACATATGATACTTGGTGGTCCCTACTATAGTGGTAGGGATCTAGACCCCTCGAAAGGATAGATGATGGGGGAGTGAGGCTGATCCATATGGGTGCAGAGTGCACCAATGTATAGAGGGTGGATGGGGATAGAGGCTACCATAGAGGATGCACCACAGATAGAGGCCAAGGAGGAGGCCCTAGATGAGGGTGAGGTACCTCCAGAAAGTGAGGTAGGGTAGTTGCTAGCCCAGGTTGTAGATCTATAGAGTCAGGTTGGGAGACTTTAGTCCCAGATAGTTACACAGGGATACATCTATCACCACTCTAGAGGTGAAGCTAGATCATAGGGAGAGGTAGCTATAGTAGGCTAGGAGGAGATCACAACTATGACAGTGCATGCTACAATGGTAGAGGAGCAGGTCCAAGAGCTCACTAGTGCACTTGATCTAGTAGAGGCATGACTAGGCACAACTATAGCAGAGAGGGACTTGGCCAAGCTCATAGGGGAGATCCTTCATCTTCATATGCTATCATGGCACCACCCACAACACCATCATCCACACTACTAGGAGGTCATGACCCCATGATAGATATTAGGTGGCTCACTTCCCTCATAGAGGAGGGGAATGATCTATGTGATGCGAGGGTAGCTCGCATCTCCTAGCTAGAGGGGTATATCAGATTGATAGGTGGGTAGGTTCCCAAGGATCCTCATGCTTCAAAGTCCAAAAGACTAGATCCAGGACTACGAGGTAGTCATCCATGAGCTCGAGCCATAGGACTCATAGGACTGAGAGGACACATAGGTCCTCTAGTACTCATAGAGCTAGCTTACATAGGAGCCATAGGGATGGCAGAGGTGATGGAGGTGACTCACAGGTTGGGGGTGCAGGCCCTCCATAGTATATATCTACTGAGATATTTATTGTACTATTTTTGAGTGTAAGGTCGAGGACCTACACAGTTGTAGCCTACGAGTATTTTTGATATACCCCCATGTACTCATTTTGACACACACACACACATATATATATATATATGATATTTTGATCATTTTGGCTCATTATGTGTACTTATATATTTTTAATTTTATGTTTATGTTATGCACATGGATGCAGATGTTTATATTGATGCTATGCTTATATAATGTGATGTATGGATGACATGCACTAGATAGCTATTTTAATTTATGATGATGATGATATGCAGTGATCTAGATGTTTAGATATGCTATTTATGATGGATGCATATGGATGCGATGTTTACTTTTAAATGCATATTTAATTTTGCTTTATTGTATGCATTTAATTTATGATGATATCATGATATGGTTATGCAATGTATGTAATGCATTATTTACATGATGGTAATCTAATGTAAATGAACCTGTATGCTTTAATCACTTAAAACATAAGGAATGAATGTGATATAAGTTTAACAATCTAATGGATGACACCATAGAATGTGTAAAAATCATGAATGTAATTGAAAATCCTCATTACAAGAATTTAATCAATTAATCACCCATATATGAAATGCAATGGTATGAAGTGGTATGATGTGAATGATATAATATGTCATTCTATTTTCTTTTTGCAATTTTGAAAAATATGCACAATATAGTCAGTGGTCATCTAGATATCATTTTGATATCCATCTGGTATCTATCCTATATCTTGATTGTGCTTTATGTAATGATGTATCATGGATTCGATACTTTGCAGTTTGATGATTTGAATGACTTTATTCTATATGGTTTGTGATATTTGGTATTTTGTTGCTATTAGAGAAACTTTTGAGGTTTTCCATGAGACTCAAACACCCTAGTAGACTTCTCAAACATCACATACTAACTGTACAAGGCTTTTGTTGGACAAGGCTTTCATCATGAATGACCCAACTATTCATTACCCCTGTGTGTGCATGTGAGTATTTTTAGATAGACCATAGGCATACCCCAGATGTCAGTCGAGACTCTTCCAACCCATATGTGAGATCGGGTTCCTCCTATGTTCATATCATCCTTGTTTTAGACTTGATTGGACTATAATGCTAGACAACCCTAGGCACCCAGAGCTAGCTCATCTTGCAAATTGATCAGGACTACCCCTCCAAAAATAGTCGAGACTCTTTCAACCCATTGTTGTGTTTGGGGATCACCCAATAAAACTACTACTCTGAAAGCAGGTGGGACTCTTTCAACCCATTGCTGCAATCGGGGTTCATTCTATGGCTTTGAATAGTGAACAATCCAGGGATTCAAGTTCTCACCCCATTTTGATATTTTCTCATATGTAGTGATAAAAATCACTATTTTTCACGTTTTACTCTGAGTGATAAAAATCACTATTTATTCTCATTTTTCTTGAGAAAGGGATTTGTATAGTGCTTTTGATTCACTATATCATTTTATATTTGAACTTTGAACTTTGGGTTTGAAATTTAAACTATGTATCTATGTACGAGTAGGGGAAATTCTTGTCCTTTTGCCAAGGTTCACCACTCTAGACCGAACTATTTGCAAGATAAGCAGGTAATAAAACCCATCTCTCTAAATACCCAGGACCACTTTCATAGCTTTCATCCTCCCTTATCTTAGCAAGATTTTAAATGTGTCAATTAGTGATGGGATCCTGATATGCCAAGCACTATCACAACTAATGACCTCATCTACAAAAGCAAAAGCAACTTTCTACGACATCTGAGAAACCCACTAGGTATGGCTGAGTGACTGGAAAACTTTGGTATACACACATATCTCATAGCAATAGGTGTTGTGTATGAATGCAATGGATTATGATAAATGCAAAGGTGCATGATTAAAACACAAACGTGGCATCGTTTGTAAGACTGACAAACACAATCCATCCTACTACGGAATGCAATGGATGATGAATGCCTATATGCAATGCAATAATGAAATGAATGCATGTGTAAATGAAAATGCATAATGCAAATGCAAATGTTTTTGGATTTTATGCTTTACCATTTTTTTGGATTTTATTGATTTTATAATTTTTATTGATTTTGAGCCTTTATATTTGACCAAACGATGAGTACATGCCTTTGGAGCCTTTAAATTGACCAAGCAATTCTCAAGAAACCTTGGAGCTTTTTAGGATGACCGAGTGGTTTTAAGCAAACCCTTAGAGCCTTTTGGGGTTGACCAAAGGTTTGAAATACCTTTGGAGCTTTTTGATTGACCAAACTACTCACAAGAGAGCTTGGAGCCTTTTAGGATGATCGAGCGATTTTAAGCAAACCCTAGAGCCTTTTGGGATGACCAAAGGTTAAAACCCTTGAGCTTTAAAAACCCTTGGAGCCTTTTAGGATGACCAAGCAGTTTTAAGCAAACCCTCGGAGCCTTTGATTGACATGACCAAGCGGTTTTAGGAACCCTTGGAGCCTTTTGGGGAGGGTATGCTACCCTATGTACCCCTAGTGCTCATGCTATTCACTAAAATGTAATCAGCTTGTTTAGGAAGAGTGATAGAAATCAACTCTCCCAACTGAGGAATGGACCTCAACGGAGTGCCTATGTCTTGGCAGGGTTGAATGAGTGAACCATCCTCATGGATCGCGTCTCATTCTACTAGGTCTTGGATGACCCTCTTAAATGATTGACAATCCTGAATGTCATGTCCATGCACTCGATGATACACACAAAAGGGGCTCTTACCAGGTGACCCAGTCTTGGATGCCCTTTGCTTGAATTTGGGAAATATGAATGCCTTTGCCTCATGTAACTTTTGGAACAAAGTTAGAGTAGTCATCTGAAATGAAACTACTCATTGCACTGGCTTATCGGGCTTACGAGGTGACTGACGACCTTGAGGTCACTCCTGAGGAGGTGTGACCTCCATTTTAGCATGTTGGGGCACTATAAGAGAACCATATTCATTATAAACCCCCTTATCTATCAAGTTTTGCACCACACTCTTGAATTCATGACAATCTCGAATGCCATGACCCTCTATTCGATGATAGAGACAATAGTGATGCTCCCTGTAACCCATAGGCTTAGCTCTATTTGGGTCTAAAGAGATGATATCAGGCAAGGTGATGACCTTAGCCTCTTGCAGCTTCTAAAATATGTCAGACATAGACTCTTTTAAAGGAGTCCAAATGTGCTGTGACTATTTTGGGTGCTCGACCCACATTGGCTTACTTTGAGGACCCAATGGTTGGGTAGGCCGCATGGGCTCTTGCTTTTGTTGAGGTTTTTCCTGTACTTGCACAGGAAGTGGTTCAGCCTCAGACAAGGGATGCTTTTGTGATCCTAGTTTTCCAAGTTGATTCATGATAAAATGCAATGCCTTATCTTGCTCATCCATTCGATGTTCCATTCGTTCTAGATGACTTAGAATGGATTGCAAGACTGACAAAGAATTCATGTGTATTTCCAATGACTGATTCGAAATACCTTTGTCTATTGAAGGAAATAGAAAAGTGGATGCTAAAGATCCATTAGGTAATTGCAAATCACCTATTTCCTTCATTTGGGTTGATGTGGATGCTTCTTGATGACACACTTCATTAATGCTATCCACATGCTCATGCGCATGACTCAGTTCATGTTGTTGTTCAACTTGAAAGAATTGAACTGTGTTAGATTTAGTACCCCCAGCCTGATATGGGGTACACACTTATTGGTTCTCTTGAGAAGGTGGCACAAGAAATGAGTCAAGAGTGACTAATTTTAAAGGTTCGGACTCCTTCAATATGGAAGCAATGTCTAGTTGCCCCATCTCCTACTCTATTTGCTCTAGAGTCACTCGATCCTCTAACCTAATGTCAACCATTCCCACAAACTCATGAGAAAATGATTCCACAATTGCATGAGTCGTAGGTGACTCATCAACATACTGAGGTTGTCCTATTTCAATCATGATAACTGAACCTTCCTCATACTCATGCGATGCCTCAAGGATAGGATCAATAGGTAGAGACTCGACAAAAAGTTGACCTAAATCCTCAATGGACTCCATGGTGGGTGACATCGTAATGCTAGCCTCTATAAGCTCTTCATATTCAACATCATCCTCATGAGGACTACCTTGTAATATGGTGGATGAAGATGGTATGATACACTCAGGTTCATCCATATCCACCATAGGCTCTTCTGCTTTGGTAGGAGCAAGAGGCTCCTCTAAAGACACATCAGAGATAGTTATGAGCATCTTCGTAACTACATTCATCAATCCCTCCCTGCTAAGAGATGTTGAGGATGGAGGGGTGATGGGTGAAACCATCGAGGATAGCGGTGGTGAAAGTAATTCCACCATAGTCTATGAGGTTGCATCCAAACTCTGGATAGACTCCCCAAGTTGAATGTTCAGATGCCTAGGTGACCCACTAGATTCCTGAGGGTGATCCTCAGGTTTATAATACTTGAAAGGATCTGGGTCTGCCTCTACTATATGGACTTCATTTCCATGGGTGTACTTAATGCACTGATGCACTATGGATGGTATGCACTCCATGGCTCTTATCCATGACCTTCCAAGTAGCAGGTTATATTGTCTTGATCCCTCTAAAATGTAGCACAATGTAGGAATAATATTTTGTCCCACCTCGATGGGGAGGACTATTGTGCCTACTATAGGGGATTCCACATCATTAAAATCTTGTAGCATTAAAGTTGTTTCCTTGATGTGGGAAGGTGGAATTTTGAGATGTTTGAATGTAGAGGTGGTGATGATATTAATCGATGATCCTGTATCCACCAACACTCGCTTATACACAATCTGATTTATCCTCGCTATGATATGCAATGGAGGATCAGATTCCTTGATAGGGATAGGTTTGACTTCCTATTTATGGAAAGTAATCATAGGTTCCTTATATGGTGGAATAGATTGTATATGCCCCAAGGATTGTGATGACTTTTGAGCATTGACATTGCTCACCTATCGGACTTGACTACTCTCAACCTCATGCTTACGCATGGGATCCTTAAACATGTCTTTTTTGTTCTTCGATAACCCTAGGTATGTCTATCTATCTAGAAGAATGGCTATCTACTTTCTTAAGAGGTAACTCTTGATGATGCGTAGGGTGCATCGCGTTGACTTGTTGCCTAAGCACTCTAGGTATGAGCTTCTTTTTAGGAGTTACCTCACATGATTGTTCTTCACGTAATTTCTATTGGTAAATCCTCTCTTCCCATTGTTGGAGCTCATCCAACCTCTGTTGATGCGCTCTCTTCCTCTCTGCGCACTCATGCTCTAGATGCTCATGCTCAATGTGCACCTCCTCCAATTGGTCTTGGAGTAGTCACCTCTTATGGGCTGCATGAGACTCAGGTTCCCTATATGACCGACTCATGGAGTAGGATCCACAACTCTCTATCTCACTAGGAGGAGACCTAACAATGTGGGTTCTCTCCATGTGTGGAGAAACCCCATGGCCTATATGGGTGAACCCCCTGTGTGATGAAGGGAGCTCACGATGACTATCAGAGTGTCACACTGGGAGGATTAGATCCTCAGGTGAATGATGTGTATGATGCCTAGCAAGGAGGTGTGCGAGGTCTGAAAGATCCTTAGGGGAATATCAGAGGCATTGAGGGCCTCTCTCTGCATATTCTGAGTCATTAGCTCATGAGTGAGCTCGACTATGCCTAGTTGTCATGATGTGCCAACTAGACAAGTCTTGAGAGGAAACCTCTCTTACTAAAAATTTTGGCCTCAAGGAAGGCCTTATCTTGATGAATTAAGCGATAAAGAAGCATACAATGTAAACAATGTGATTATCTCCTTTACATTTTAAAAGTGAGCCCTAAACTGTTTGATGTTGTTTCAATGATTTGTTGTATCAATAAAGAAACTCCTTATCATGTTTTGAAAGCTTGTTGGATGATATTCTCAGTTTAATTGGCTTTCACCTGTATGCTCATAGCTCGACAACTTGGCTATGAACTCCAGGTCACGTAATCCAACCTATAATGTGTGGTAATGAAGCCCACACACGGTCAAGGAGCACAGGTCCTCCCAGATCCTCACCCATTTTTCCCCAGTCAACATTATACCCTTCGAAGAGAATACATGCAAATTTTCTAGGGTACGAAAGGTTCTTGGATCCGGTATTGGTCTAGTATCCAAGGGTACGTAGGATTTGGGCCAACGGATGGAAGTCACCTCCACCGTCGTTGAACCCTACTAGTGGTTGGATGTCACTCCCAACTCACTAGCATTTAAGTGAAACATGGTGTGTGTGGTTCATTTTAATCTTTGCATAGAAAGGAAAATGCATAATATAGCATAAATGATTATTTCCTACATGATATGCAAAAATAAACATTTCATTTTAGAAAATATGCATGCTATATCCTAAATGATTTTTGACAATGCAATTACGATGATATAGCCTCTGATTGGGCCTCAAGCATGCAAACCAACACACAATTTTAATCTAGCACATTGGATTCTAGGGCGGACTGCACTCAGAGGTCCACTGTTCCTAGCAGCGCCTATCTAATGATGCAAACATGAATACAAATCTAGGACTTAGTTCATTTCCTTTTTTTAGTTTTCCTAGTTGTATTGCAAATTTGGCATTCTAGAAAAACACAGAGACAAAAAAGTTACAGAGGGTGAAAAGTGGGACCTACCTCAGGTCCACATCCGATCTATGTTTTATCCTCTATTGTCTGATCTGTCTATTGTAAACCATAGGTCTGATTCAAGATTTCGACTATAGACCGCATCTTGAAGTCGTAGGCCAACAATGAGACCACAGCTGGAAGCTGTAGTTTGCACCTACAATCCAAAAAACATAGAAGATGTCAGATTAGGTGCTTAAAATGTGGAGTTCCACCATGATCACCTTCTGTACGACCATAAAGGCGTGCACCCAATATTGCAATAACGTAAAATGAAGTAAAAAGTGATATTCAAACACAAATTGACAAAGACTAAACAATTAAGTAAAATGCATCTTTATTTAATTTTGGAACCAATTCATGTATTACAATCATGAATCCCTCTTAGGGATACCCAATTTTGATACGCAATTACAATGTTCTAATCCCCTTGGGGATACAATGCACTTTTCAATGCTCTTTAAAGTGACACAAACTGCTCTAGGGTGGAGTTGACCCTCTTCTTCGTATTGAGGAAGGAATTAGATGATTGAATCTCCTTTGAATCTGATTCCCTATGGTCAAGAAACAACAGAAAAGCATTAAAAGCATATGAAGCCTCTCATGATGAGGCCCTTTAAAGGAAATATACACAAAGATAACATAGCAACATGAAATCAAGAAAGTGGATAAACCATACTAAACATAAGCAATTCTTATAAATATTGATAGAAATATGTAAATAAGGACTACAACTACCAATCTAATGGATCAAATGTATGAAATGAAGCATTATAGCATAGAAAGAAACTAATTATGTCCTACTTGCTAAAATGGAGTAAATCTAATCAAATCCTTAATCCAGTCAGTCAGAGTCTTTAAACTACCAAATCAAGTACTAAAATGATTAATCTAACCTAGCTAAGCATATTGTAAAAGGGACAGTAAGGGGATCTTATACCTATTGCAAACCATAGCTCGGATGAGCGGTCTGCACTGTAAACCATGGCTGTCAGCCATGGGGAGCAATCAAATGGTTTTGCCCTCCAATTCTAGGGTTGTGGGCTTGATCCTCCTTGTCAAATTGATGATCAAGGGTCGCCTCAGTGTCCTCTAACAGGTTTGGTGGTTGAATTGCTCGATAGGGCCTCCGTTTGCCCAAATTAGCATTTCTTGGCGTTCTAGCTCCTTAGGGCATCCATGGCATAATTTGTCATGATGCTTAGGTTGGCAAAGTGATAGCAACAAATCTCTCTCTTAGTGCACTCAAGTGAGTCCACAATTCGATAGGGCTTCGTTGCTCTAATCTCCAATGCTTGCTTGATCTCTTTTTTATATCTTCCTATCAAAATGCACTATATCATTGCCCTAATTTGAAGGGGTACTTATAGGACTACCCAAGGGCTAGGTTTGGTTAGGATAGTTGGATTGGAAGCTTCCATCCTTTAACCACCTTCTTCTAGATCAAATGGTCGTTCAAACCGATTTGGCTCGGATGAAGGCCAACTGAACTTCAGTTTAGACCATAGGTGATAGCTGTGGTTCAGACTATAGACCATAGGTCTCAGCCATGGTTCAAACTATAGACCATAGGTCTCGACTGTGGTTCAGACTGATTAGGCCAAGGAGCCCAAATTGAGTGGTTAGAACCACTGCTCTATCTTGGAGTCTATCCAAGATCTTCCATATGGTCTTGTAGCATGTCCATATGAGTAGTCACCATCGACATGATGTGTTTTAGGTGTCTACAATCTCAAATTGGGTAGCAAAAGTGTCCCTCTCAATGTATGTAGTTGCTTATACAATTTGATAGGGCTTCACTGCTCAATTGATAAAGTATTCTCTAGTAGTAGGCTCTTAGATTCAATAGGGCTTCACTACCTCAATTGAAAGCTTCTCCACTAGGGCTCTCAAATTTGGCAAGGCTTCCCTACCTTCAATAAAAATCTTATCCAGACTTAGACCTAATTAAGAGGGTGATAGTATAGCATTCGCCCAGGGCTAGGGGTGGCTTCCTCATGAAGCCAAAATCAAGATTGGGCAGTTGAGCCAGTTGGATGGAAAGATCCAGAACCTTCCTCACTCAAACCACTCCAATTTGCAACCAGTTAGCCATTGCAACCAAATTTTAATAGAATTAACACTAACTGATTGTGATTACTGACCGTGGTTGACATGCACAGTTAGCACTGCTAACCGTAGGTGTTAGCAGTGGCTAGCACTAACTAGGCAAAGGTGCCCAATTGAGTGGTAAAAACCACTGCTATACCTTGGATCTGTCCAAATGTATTCCATATGGTCTTCTAGCATGTCCCATATGAGTATTCACATATGCATGACATGTTTTAGGTGTCTAAAAATACCCCTTTTGAGATACATTGTGATTTTGAACAACTCTAAGAAAAACTAGACCTCCTAAAACCATGTCATAGGTTGAATGATGATCATTGATCTGATCAATATTAGATGCCTTAAGTCCAAAAAAGGATGCACATCCTTGAATCATTGCTTCTAACTTAGTAGAAGGCTTAAATTTGAAAAATTTTACACTCATCATCAGATGTTCGAATAGCATCAATGCCAAGTGTAGCGACCCCAGGGCGCACGCATCGCTCTTAATCTACTTGCAAATGTGTTAAACCCAAAATGAAATGAAAGACCATGAAAAAGCATATAAAATAGAAGCAACAAAGATAGATCCCTTTATTCATATTGAAACTCGATTACATGTTGGCCCCTCTTAGGGATACCCATTTTGATACAATAAGGTTACAAGTGGGTAAGATGTCCCCTCGCAAAGGGGTGGTGCACTATCACAAGCTTCCTGGTTCCACACACAAAAATGTATGAGGGCTTACAGATGCCTCCTTCTCCAAGTCTATTTCCTAGAGGGATCCTTTTGCTCTCATATTTCGTATCTTCCGCCCAATGAAATTGTGGCCCTATAAGCAATGAAAAAACAACACATGCTTAGATGTTCGAGATTGCCTCCCTGGATGAGGTTGTTAGCAATGAATATACTCAAATGAAAGCAAGTGCAAATGAAACTAATGCTATGAATGCAAATGAATGAAATAATGCTATGCTAATGATATGCTAAACAAAATAATGAAACTAATGTCTAAAACCCTAAGCTAGGCTTGCGGGCCATTGTCCAATGATAGCATCTGCTAAAGTGAATCTCATTATCTTTGCTCCAAAGCTATGGATCAAAGCTTGTATCTGATGTTCTGAAATGGTGATTACTTTACTCTTCAATTTGTCAGGGCTTCACCATAAATGTGATCTCCAAGGGAAACTCTCCAAGTCTCAAAATCTTTCATCGATGATCTAATGCATTCCTATCTCTCTTGGTGCTCTTAGACTTGCACCTTTTAAAGTGTGTGAAACCCTAGGTTTATGTCCAAACCCTAAGACTAAATCCCTCATGCATTGTGAAGGTTAGTATGAGAAGCTTTGATATTTTCTATGTTTAAAGACCAATTAACTAAATTCTAAATGCAAACTCAAGTCTCCTATGTGAAATGGTTGTGAAAGGGAATGCAAAGTTACTCCCGCTCACCTTTATTGCATGAAAACTACCACTTCCACTTGTGATTGGGCATATCTATCAGTAAAATGAATTTTATGGCTTAGCAACTATCTTCTACAATGGCTAAGATCTAGCCGTTTTCATCTATAGTGGCTAAGGTTTGGCTGCTCTAGTCTTGAGCAGCCAAAGTCTGGTCGCTCTAGTCTTGAGCAGCTAAGCTTGGATGGGCTCATAATACCCCATATGAGTGGTGAGAACCACTTTTAATGCTTGTAAAGTCCAATATTATGTCATATGATATTATGAATGTACCTATGTGGGTAGCTACCCCAAACATGACATGTTTTAGGTGTCTACAGATGCCCCTTTTTGTGATGCATTGTGTGGAAAACAAAATGCTAAAAAAAAATGTAGACTGATCTATTTGTAGGGTGTATGGTGATTAGTGGTATGATCAACACCGAATGGCCCTATCATGCAAGATGGTGCACACCCTTTGAATAATTGCCTCAATGTTCATAGGACTTAGCTCAATGGCTTAGGCATGTTAAATTGCACTCATTCCTCAAACTCAATTGGGTAGCTTCAGCTGCTACATCAGTTTCGATCGGTAGGAGAGCTACAATTGAAGATGTCATGTCTGCTTACATTCCCAACAAACAAGGGAAATTATATGATTGTTGTATATAATAATTCATATTATGAACAAGATTTTATTATGATCGAGTGATATTTTGTTGTTTTTGATTAATGATTATTTTGAATATTTGAACTACCTCTTCACTCAACAAACTGGTGAAGAAATGACCATGAATGAAGTGACAAGTTGCTTGACCAATATGACCAAGGGTGGTACTACCAAGATGCAGTTTGTTGTCCCTCCTTCTACACCACAGATGGATCTAGGGATAGATTCAGGGGTAGAGGTTCTACGCTTGTAGTTACTATTGGATGAGTATTAGGGGTAGATTCAGGAGCATGTTTGTCACATTACCACTCTTCACATGCAAATCAAGGGGCATGGGCTTGTTCCTAGGGATGCAACCAGTGTTTGTGGTTAAAAAGTCAGTGGGCGCTCTACCTCAGGGCAGTCTTCTACCCATCCTAGCCAGAGAACCTGGAATCGGATAGAGAGACCAGCAGGTTCACATCATTTGACCCATGACACCACCATAGGGGGAGGTGGCACTAGGGGAGGTGATGCTAGAGGCTCAGCTATTGTATTTGATTGATGGTGCTCTTTTGATTCATTTTGAGGTTAGCTTGACCTACCTAACTATAGCCCATGGGCATTTTTGTATGTTTATGGACTTGATACACACATTTATATGATATCTTTGATTTATGACTCATTATGTGTATCGTTTATTGCTTATGTTTTTGTTTTATTCTATTTTATGATGTGGTGGATGATGATGACTTGATGTATGTATGTGTTAGGTGATAGATGATATTTATGATGATGTGGATTTGAAGTAGATTCTAATGTGTGTATATCTATAGATGTTCGTATTATATGATGTGATGTTATTATGAGTTGATCTAATGATGGATTTATGGTTGTATGCAAGTGGACAATGCTTATATGTTTTATGATGTGCTTTATTATGTAATTATGGATGATTGATGACTTTTGTATTTATGGATGCAATGTTATTGTTAAATGCATGTTTAATTTTGCTTTAAATCGTATGCATCTATCTTATGTTATGGTATGGTATGAATGAACTTGTATGTTTTAATCAATTAAAACATAAGGAATGCATATGATATTAACAATCTTAAAATAATAATGACTTTAAATAGTCACTCCTTTCATAAGAATTGATTAAGTATTCATATGTGGGGTTTAATGGTGTGAAATGTATATATTTTCTTGACAAGTTTCTGTAAATTAAAAGATATAGAGTAGTCAACGGTCATCTATATATTATTTCTAATATATATGTGGTATCTATCCTACTATATTGATACCCCCTAATTTATAGAATCTTATAAAGGAAATGTTGGTATGATTGACGAGATGATTTGGTGCTATATAAGGATTTATGGGGCTCTACTTGAGATTCAAACATTTTAGTTACCCTATCAATAGCTGCGCACTGACCATACTAGACTTTTGAAGAAGTAAGGCTTTAATCATGTACCTATGAATTAGTTATCCCTATGTGTGCAAATCAATATATTTATATAGAATGCAATATTTTCCTTCAATGCCAGGTAGGATTCTTTCAGCCCATTGCTAAGATAGGGGAACCTCAATTGTTCATATTATCCTATGTTGGACTTAGTTGTACTATACCACTAGGTGACCTTGGGTTACCTAAAGCTAGCTCATCCACATTCAAACATTGGTATACACAAATGCATAATGCCTTTGTATTAGACATATCGTCGGAATTTTGGTTCGGTTGTGCTAAGAATTCCAGGGATTCAAGTTCCATTCCATTTTTTTCTTCATTTTGACTCGAGATACTTTCTCATGTCTAGTGATGAAAATCACTGTTTATTTTGACTGATTTTTTTTGTTTGAGCAAGGGATTCTTGTAGTGATGATAATCACTGTTTATTTTTATTTTGTTCTTTTGATATTTTGAACTACGACTTTGGGTGTTGATGTTCGACTTTTGATGATTTTGAACTTTGAGATTTGAATTTGGCTTTGTTTCAGTATTTTGCTTATTTTTATGTAAGCAAGGGATATATGCAGTGATGATAATCACTCATTTTTGGGTAGGGCAAAACTTGTCCTTTTGCCAATTCTTAGCACTTTTGAACTGGTTGCACAGGGGGATAAGCAAGGATGACCCTTTTTGCTTAAGGTAACTTAGGACCCTATATGCAACTTTCATCTTCCCTAGTCCAGCTAGGATTTATGTGTTTAAAATTAGTGATGCAAGATGTAGATGCAAATTTTTTGTTTTTGATTTTATGTTGTTTTTGTGTTTTTGATTAATTTGACCAAAGGGCTTATTGTGCCTTTAGGGATTTTGATTTTTGACCAAGTAGTGTGAAATACCCTTGGAGCATTTTGATTGGAATTTGACCAAGCAGCTTGGGTACCTTTGGAGCATTTTGATTGGAGTTTGACCAAGCGACTTGAATACCCTTGGAGAATTTTGATTGGAATTTGACCAAGCGGCTTGAATACCCTTGGAGCATTTTGATTGGAATGATTTTTTTGTTTTTATGATTTGTTTGTATTTTTTATTCTTTACAATGTTTTTGTGTTTTTGACATATTTGAATGTTTTTGTGTTTTTAATTTTGTTTTATGTGTAGAATTCCTTCAACTAAATGATATTGAGGGGTTCAGGCTCTTCAAAACCATCCAGTGGTGTAAGGTGATATGCTCCAAGCCCAACATTTTATGAAATCATGTAGGGGCCTATCCAATTTACCATGAATTTGTCTCATAGATGCGATGGTAAATTAGAATTTTTTTGGTTATCTTTGAGCACAAGATCCCCAATTTTGAAATATCTTAAGTGGAATTTGCTATTGTAAGCTCGTGTAAGGTAATCTTGGTAAACATGAAGATGCTCTAAAGCATTGACTCATCATTCATCAAGAAGTGTCAATTGATCAAGATGACCTTGTCGCACGGTATCATCATCTATGAAGTCCTTCAATGCTATGCATAAGGTTGCAATTTCCAAGTCTAGTGGTGTGATGGCCTCAGTGCCATATACAATGGAAAATGGTGTTGCCCTAGTGGGTGTCTGTACACTAGTCCTATATGCCCATAGTTCCAGATGTAACTATATGTGCCAATCCTTGTGATTTTCTTGCACCACATTCCTCAAGATGGAGACTATTATTTTGTTTGAGGCTTCTGCTTGCCCATTTTCTTGCGGATAATAAGGTGTTGAAAAGCTATGCTGGATATGGTATTTGTTCATTAAAGTACACAAATTTTTATTCTTGAAATATGGCCCATTATCTAATATTATATTTGAAGGGACTCCAAAACGACTTATGATATTGTGGAGTATAAACTCTACAATCCTTGGTCTAGTTGTCAATGTTAGGGAGATCACTTCAACCCATTTAGTGAAGTACTCAGTGGCCATTATGATGAATGTGTGTTGGCCTAAGGACAGGGGTGAGATGTTCCCAATCAAGTCTAGTCCCCACTGTGAGAATGGCCATGCTTCCTGTATGGGTTGTAAGGCTTGTGATGGCAAATACGTGAGATTTGCATGATGCTGGTACTTATGCATTTCTTGACATATTCAAAGTAGTCCTTTTCCATGGTGGGCCAATAGTAACCCATTCTCAAGATGCGCTTAACGATGGCCATGCCACTAAAATATCCTCTACATGTACCATCATGAGCTTGTGAAATTGCCCAAGATTCTTCCTGGGGCTCAAGACAATAGAGTAGTACTCCTATTATATCCTCGTCTATAGAGGATTTATCCTAGAAAGATGTATCTTTTCAATTTATGTTTGAATATTCATATTTCGATATGCGACAAACCTTGAGGTACTATTTTCTTGGATGGATTACAAGGCTTGTGATGGCAAATGCATGATATTTCCATGATGCTGGCACTTAATGCATTTATTGACATATTTGTAGTAGTCCTTTTCCATGGTGGGCCAATAGTAACCCATTCTCAAGATGCACTTAACGATAGCCATGCCACTAAAATGTCCTCCACATGTACCGTCATGAGCTTGTGAAATTACCCAGGATGCTTCCTAGGGCTCAAGAAAATGGAGTAGTACTCCATCATATCCTTGTCTATAGAGGATTTCTCCTAGAAAAATGTATCTTATCACTTTCTATTTGAATGTTCATATTTTGGTATGTGACAAACCTTGAGGTACTATTCTAAGCTTTAGAAAGTCTCACAACTGGGCAAGCCAATCCTGATAAGCTACGACATCTATGGATAGGATGGCATGCTATTCTTGTGATCTAACATTTGTGAACACTAATTGGGAAACAACCCTATGATGAATGGTTGTTCCACATTCCGTAGGACCTTAAGAGATGAAATATTCCCAAGGGGATGTTTGCAATAATGCTCTAACTTTGAATGACCAACCCTGATTTGGCTCGATTTGTATCATGTTGAATGATTCTAGGTTTTCAATAATATCACATTGTATTGCAAAAAATATGAGCACTTTCACATGAACAATTATAAAATCAGCATATGGATTCTAAGGTATTAAGGATCCTAAATATGCCATGGTGTTTACAAATTTTTTTGATGTACGAGGGATTGCCTCGATGTCATACCATTCTAGCCGGGTTAGGTAATTATCAACAAGTTCTTTGTAAGCTTTCAGGAGTGGGCACCTGCATTGGAATAATCCTTTAACTTGGTTTACTATGATCAAGGAGTCACCAAATATATTCAATATTTTAATACCCATTGCTATGGCTATTTGAATTTCCAAGATCAATACCTCATATTCCGTGTTGTTGTTTGTGTAAGGGAAGTATAATTTAAATGATAATGGTAATGGAGTGCCCTGCGATGTGATAAAGATAATACCTGCTCTGCCCCCTTGTTCATACTTTGAATCATCGAATAATATTGACATATCTCTTTCCTTATTATATTTTTCAAGTTTTGGTGGATCTGATAGTGCGAAGATCGTATCATCAAGAAACTCTATGGTGAGAGTCTTGCTATCCTGAAGATGCACCTTTGCTAATTGATTTGCTATGACTTGTCCCTTGATGGAATTTTGGCTTATGAACTCTAGATAAAATTCTATCAATAGCATGATCCACTTTACGGTACACATATTGTGATATGTCTTGTTCATCATGTACTACAAAGGATTTTGTTTTGATATAACATAGGTCGTATGGCTCAACATGTAGTGTTGCAACTTTTGAGTTGCAAAGACCACTACTAAACACAACTTTTTGACATACACATACCCTAGCTCATAACTCACCAATGTGCGACTAATGTAATATACAACTTGCTCTTTGTTTTACGCATTCTTTTGGTACAACATGGTTCCCAAAGCAAAATAAATAGCCGATATATAATAAGAGTGGTATGTCTAGCCTTGGTGGAGCCAACACTGGCGGCATCGCCAGATAAGTTTTGATCTCTAAAAAGGCTTTTTGGAACTCTCCATCCCAATGAAATGGGACATCCTTGCATAGCAACTGGTTCATGGGCTGACACTTATCTAATAATTGTGCAATGAACCTTTTTATGGATGCTATTTTTCCTTGTAGGCTTTTTAATTCCCTAATTTTGGTAGGGATGGCTATTTCTAGTATAGCCTTTACCTTTGTAGGATCGATTTCAATGCCTCTCTTAGAAACTATGAATCCTAAAATATTTCTAGAAGTTACACCAAAAATGCATTTCTTAGGATTCAATATGACATTGTGCTTAATGAGGTGATTAAAGACTTTTCTAAAGACTTCAACATGCTCTTGCCGCAACATGGACTTGGCAAGTAAGTCATCCATGTAATATTCTAAGATATTATGCATGTAGTCATGGAATATGCATGTCATGGCCTGTTGATATGTGGCACTAGCATTCTTGAGACCGAATGGCATCAATTTGTAAGAGAATGTTCCCCATGGAGTAATGAAAGTGGTTTTATGTTGATCATCAGGTTTAATCTAGATCTGGTTGTATCCAGAAAAACCATCCATTAGGGAGAGCATTCTGTGACATGCGGTTGCATCCACAAGAGCATCTATGTTTGGCAATGGGAATGAATCCTTTGGATTTGCTCTATTTAAGTCTCTAAAGTCTATGTATATATGGAATCTTCCGTTGGGTTTCCCCATGGGCACCATATTTGATACCCACTCAAGGTAGTTGATAGAAACTATGAAAACTGCATCCAATAGTTTTTGTAATTTGTTCTTTACCATCAAAGCGATGGTGGGATGCATTTTTCTCAATTTCTATTTGACTGATTCCTTCATGGGGTCCAAGGAAAGGTTGTGAAAAAATAAATTTGGATCTATCCCAAACATATCCATGTAAGTCTAAGCAAACAAACTTGGCCTCTCTTTCAGGAGAGGAATTATGATAGCTTGTTCTTCTAGAGATAGATTTTCTCTAAACTTGACTTTATTTGGTTGAGTAGGATCATCACTAATGTATACCTCAAAAGTCACTTCTATAGCCATATGTGACCCATCCTCCAAATGATGGGGCATGGGTATCAAGTGAATGTCATCGATGGGATTTATAGGTCCTACTGACTCAGGATCCAAACTAGCATGGAATACTTCATGGGCACAACCTGGTGCGAAATGAAATGGTTGTAACATATTTTCATTAGAGAAAAGATCTTTGGGCTCTATGGGTGAATTAACATGGTCCCATTAAATCGTCTCTATGTCAATACATAAATATTTTATGGGATTGGTTGGGTTATGAAGTGGAGTGGTCAAATCAATGGAGATTGTATTGATTTATGGGATGAAATCTCCAAGACCACATGGGTGAAATCTTATCTTAGAGGTTTCCCTTCCATGCTCATGATGAGGCTCTAGAGGAATGGGAATCTCTGGATCTAGCCCATGAGTTAGGCTGATAATAGGATCATTGGGTTCTAAGTATTCCCTAAATGTTGGTGGAGGGGGATTGACCATGCGATGAATGAAAACTAAGTCAACAGGTGTCCCTAAAAATTACAAGCCAAGGTCTATTGTGTGAAGTGTCACTTCTATTTCCACCAACATATTGACTTGTTGTAAATGGCAAGGTCTAAGATAGTCCATATTAGTATCATCCTCAAAATAATCATCACTTATCTAGAATACATTAGCATTATTACGTGGCCCTAAGACAAGGAGCTCATGTCTTGGATCTAAGTAAGCCATATCTATTTCATCCTCATACTCTTCATAACTTATGAAGAATCCATTTGCATTAGTATGTTGTCCCAAATTATGGGGCCATTGCCTTGCCCCTAAGTAGGCTCTCTCTATTGATTACTCTGAATCATAGTCACTTTTGTTTGATATGTATCCACTCTCATTGTGGATGGACCAAGTAAGTCTTCATAAGTAGCAAGGCCCATGATAAGCCAAGCCCTCTTGTGCTTCATCATCACTTGGCACACATCTATTTTCTTCTTTCTCATTATCCCATGAGTTGTAACCACTAGGATGACCTCAATTGTGAGCCTTGGATGATAACTCTTAGGCAGTGGGATGTTTATCGTGGCCACTTGTCTATTGCACATAAGTCTTGAACTTAGTGGGTGATAAGGAATAAAATCGATGTCTTATACTAACCCCAAGCTCAATCTATCTAAGGCTATTGCTAGAGAGTCATATCAACCTTTGATATGATAGTTTTCCCAAAATACGTTAGTGGGAAGCTGGTATTGTGGCTCGAGTGGTCGCCTACGTCCCTGCTCATAGATACCAAGACCATAACCATGCCAATGGCAATGCTCAAAGTAGCTTAAAGTGAACTTAGGATTAGAGAGGTAACAAACATTAACAGTGAATAATTCATCATTGTCCTCTTCTTCTTCTGTAGACTTATGGGCGCAGTCTAGTCCAACATAGATGAAATTTATTTGGTTGGGAGGGATTCCAAGTTGAACCACCATTCCTACTGGTAGCCTTAGATCCTTTAGACATCCTATATCTTACGTAGACTCTATGATAGGTGTAAAGGTTATGTTCTATACAAGATACTCTCTTATCCCTATGCTTGCCAAATGTATAGTCGTATGTGAGGTGGATGACCCCATGGATGACACTAGCAAAGTGGGGTGGTAGTCATCATATTTGACTTGGTCCTAATGATCTTATTCATCCATTGGACTTGGAACTTCTTCAATATCTATGGTTAGCATTTTCTTGAGTTTGTTTTCCTCAATGATATGTGCCTTGAGCTTCTGACTATTTTTTGGTTTAGGCGATGATGGTTTATTAGAAGCATTGGCCACTTTATGTGCAATATGAGATGTTAATGCATATGGGTATTTTAATACCCCTTTATATTTGCTACTCAGTTGCATGGCTAGAGATGAGGGTCCTATAGAAAAGTGAGCAGAAGGAATCACAAACTCTCTTGGACAATCCACTTGATGAACATACTTGAATGGATCTTTATCAGCAAACACCATGTAGAATTTTTTATCATGCACATACTTGAAACATTGGTGTAAAATTGAAGGAACACACTTCATGTCCCTTATACAAGGTCTCCCTAGGAGGATGTTATATTGCATGGCCCCTTCCAAGACATGACACATCACGGGGATGGTCTTATGACCCACCTTGATAGGTAGGACTATCATTACCATAGTATTGCATAAAGTATCATTGAAAAATATTAGTTTATAGGCTCTCAGAATGATATTGGACTTGGGGATATTAAGGTGTTATATTGCAATTGTTGTAATGATGTTGATTGATGAACCTATATCGATCAAGACCCACTTAAAAGAAAAATCGTTGATTGATTCCATAATGTTCAATGGAGGGTCTGGTAAGGTAGTAGGTACTATCTTAATCTCATAATCATAGAATCAAATTAAAAGTTCCTAGAATTCTTGTACTTGTCCCACAAAATGGGTGAATGCATTTGGATCTTGCGATGGGATCTCAATTGACCTTAAAATCTCCATCAAGGTCTCCCCGTGCTTTGGGGACTGTTGTATGAGCTTATAAATGGATAGCTTAGCCGAAGTCATTTGTAAGTTTTTCTCAAGTCTACTCTAGATAGTTACCACACATCAATTTGGTGGACCTAAAAGGTTTTTTTGCCCCTACCTCTACCTTGGTGTAGCTGGGACATTCATAGCAGCTTTAGGAGGTTGCGGTTGACCATACCGTCTACTCCTAGTTGTTATATTGACAATTTTGACTATCCCAACACATTCATGGGTAGGTATATCAACTCGGACCTAATTGACTTGGGCCCCTTGCTCTCTAGGGGCCTCATGAATTGGTAGTGGGTTTCTATAGCACCCTAAAATTGGCACAGTTAAACCTTAGTAAAAAGATAAAAATTCAAATTTTAACCTCAAACCGCCCGTTAACCACCTGTTACACGCTCCCCTTGTTTTTTGTGCAATTTTTAGGATTTTTTTTGACCATTGGACGATATCATCGCAGATTAGATGAAATCATCCT
Organism: Wollemia nobilis; assembly: GCA_028583015.1. Lineage (NCBI taxonomy): Eukaryota > Viridiplantae > Streptophyta > Pinopsida > Araucariales > Araucariaceae > Wollemia > Wollemia nobilis. The sequence continues at coordinate 10,421,369 of JAQPPZ010006909.1, forward strand.
AGATCTAAAGAATTCATCTGGAATAGAACGTCCAGACGATTTCGTCCCAAAACCAAATTTTCATACTTAGATTCTGTTCCAACAGCTCCTCTAACCTGGGTAGAAAGTGTGTCTGCATAGTTAGAGTCTCCCCCGTTGGAGATCTCCCAAATTGGGATGATCTCCAACCTCCTAACCTCTCCCTAATCCTATATAAATTGATATTTTCTCAGTTTATCCCCCTGACTCTCTGCTTGAAAATCTGCTTAAACCCCCTGAACTTCCATGCACCTCAGAGCATCCTCACACCATCATTTGCATTTTGCATTTCATGTTTTCTTACAGGAACTTTACTATTTTTTATTCAAAGCTAGCTCGGATCATCGCAAGCGATTCCAGGCAATTTTGGATGATCCTGTCGAGGAGCACAGACGATCTCGTACGATTGGAGGTGATCCCGACTGTAGTCCATATTGGGGGCAATCAGAGCCTAGAGTTTGCATCTCTTTATTGTTTTTTGCATTTCTCTATACATTATCTTAGTTATTATATTTATGCATCTTGGAGTTCACCTCATTTAGCATAACCGCATGATAAAGTTAAAATCAATCATTAAATTTATTGTATTTCTCTTATTTGTTATTTGAATCTATTATTTAGGCATGTTTGCTGTTATTTCTATCATTCTCCTTTGCTTTTGTAGTTGCATCTTTGGTATTTTGTATCTATTCCTATGATTGCAGGTTTTTGACGAATTCATCTGATGAATTCATCATATTGATGATGATCTCATCTGATCTCAGACGATCGTCTAAGATTTGAGATGATTCGATGTAATTTCAGACGATTACGTATGAGTTGAGATGATCTGGACTACTACAAAACTCAGAATATTCATCAGACATCCAAAATTAGGTATGTTCTATCCCATTCGGCACATTCTCTGTGTCTAGCATTTATTCATATTTTTTGTATCCATAAAAATCAGCATTGGCATATAGAATAGTTTAGATTCATCTTGGCCAAACCTAGGAATTGAATGATTAAAGTACAAAATGAACACATCAAACCCACTATCAACCTAGGTGTGGAAACTGCCACTCAAAATTTTCTTGGTGAACCCACCATCTGTCAAAAATTCACCCTTATACCCCTCCCCGAGAGGCGGGACCTTCAAAGGGCCTCTCAGTCTAAGGTATTGTCCCATCCTTCTCGCATCCCCCTTTCGGGAATGGATCCTATAGCCTAAAGGTAAGGATGCGAAAAATTTGGAGTGATACATTTTGGTGAACCCAACGTGAAAAACTAAAAACCTTTTGAAAAAAATCCAAAAAAAACAAAACATAAATGCATTTAGAATCAAAGATTGCATATCATATTTAGATGGTAGATTATAATAAAAGATGAGCTATCACCATTAATGTTGAGAATCAATTAGCAGCTATAGAGATTAATTCTGTGCTTAGAGTACCTCAAACAAATAGGGTTCAACCTTTGTGGGACGAACTTGATAGGAGATTGGATATCATTGGATCTAGGGCAACAGAACTTAGGCAAATCAAGAGGTTTGTCCTAGATAGAATCCTGGATCCTGATCAAGTGACCTTATATCATGAACTTCAGAGAGCTTGCCATAGGTGGTTAGCAGATAAAAGAGCCCTTGTGTCTTCTGAGTTGTACACCTTTGAGGAATACCTTGAGAATGCAGTTGTAGTACATAAATTTCTATCTCATATAGAGGATCAAGAGGTCGTTCTTACGGATAGAAAAATATGGAATAGAGTTCCTAGAGCTGTGTTATATCGAGAGTATTGCCATGAAATTTATTTCTACCAGTCAGAGTCTGAAATAGATAATATCACTATAGCACACTTTATCAAGTTCTTGAAAAACCATTTCCAATTTGAAGAGGAGCATTTCATGACTCCTGATGAACTTGATCCTATCAATGACATCTATAAACTATTTATAAAACACTAAGCTATTATTTTATTATTGTTATTTCTTGCATTTAGTGTGTTGTTTGTTGTCTTTATAATCATAAAATAAAAACAAAACAAAATCATAACAAAAATCAAAACATTTTCTTTTAAGTATTATAGTAGGTATATAATTAAAATATATACCTCCCAAATTTGTTGCAAATATATTAATATATATTTGCTAAAATCTAAATTTAGACATAATGACTAGACTCAGGAATGGAAAATAGACTGAAGTAGAAGAAGATTGGTTAGAAAAACCAGGAAATAACCCAGATGTCCTTCTCGAAGACCCAATTCAGGAAGAAGGAACCTTTGACCAACAAGAAGAAGAATTTTTTGAAGGAAATGAACAAAGAGAAAATGATAGAGAGGAAGGATCCTCATCCCCTAAAATATCTCCGGAAGGAGCTATTACTTTTGAGAACATGGAACATTTTTGGAAGTTCCTCAATACTAATATTGGCACTCTTAATAGAGCAGTCCATATGGACAAAGATCAAATTAGTGACACTCAAGCAACCCTAGAAGACATATATCACACACGCACTAATCCCTTGTCCTTCATTGATCAAGAAAGTGATCAAGCTGGACCATCCAATTTGGATATGGCCACTATAATCTAGAACATGCAACAACAACAGGTTACCCAACCACCTAGAGTGCCTATTATCAAGCCTAGGGTTATTCCCACACAAAAGAAACCTTCATTCACTGCTCTATTTTGCCAAGCTATTGATCAATATACCTCAAATCAACAAAAGCCTAAAACAAAACCAAATACCAATTTCCAACAATCTGGGATACAACATAATGCTACAACAAATCTTCTTCATAATACTCTTCCTACCAACCATTTGCATAACAATATAGCATCTAATCCTTATGTCACACCAGCATACGCTCACAAATCCCATGCTCATGTACCACCGAACCAATATGGTGGGCAAATTGGTAATCTGGAAGCCATGGTGAAACAGTTAGTCTCCCGCATGGACCAGATAGATCCCTACCATCCCTCATACAATTATCGAGAGATGTGTAGTCAGCCTCTAGATCCTATAGTTGTAGCACAACCATATCCCAAACACTTTCCTATGCCTGTCCTACCTATATACAAAGGAACTGAAGATCCCATAGAGCATCTTCGTATGTTTAGGATAGCATGTCATGATATATCACATGATGACTTGTTATTACTAAAGATGTTCCCGAAAAGTTTAGGAGGGATGGCATTGGAATGGTATTATCAACTACCCACTCATTCTTTGAGGAATTTCGAAGAAACCGTTGAGTCTTTTGTGCATCAATTTAGTGCCTATATTGAAAGGCATGTAACCATTAAATATTTGTACAACCTAAAACAAGACAAAGATGAGTGTTTTGCTGACTTCTTAGCTCGATGGAGGCAGTTGATAGGAAAATTACACTTTGTGTTACCTTATCAAGAAATGTTGGATATCTTTATCAATAATTTACAAGAACAACTATCCTATGAATTATCAACTGCTACCTTGACCACCTTCGATCAAGCTATAGACTTAGCTCGAAGAGTGGAAGATGCTCTTATTAGGAGAGGTCAGCTTAAAAAGAAAGATGATGAGAAAACATCCAGAAATCAATATAAAAATAAACAAGTTGTGGGTGATGGAGTCACTGATAGCAGAAACGTTGCCAATGTTAATACTGTGAAAACAATAGAGAAGTTCATATTGAAACCTCCTGATAAACCACCTCAAGAATTTACTAGGTTAAATCAACCTTTATCAACCATTCTCCCACAACTATTAGCACGAGGTTTGATTCAATTACCAAATATCCGGGAACCTGATCCAACTATACCCGGATACAGAGCTGATTTACATTGTGATTTCCATAGAGGGCCTGGACATGCTACCAACTCTTGTAAAATATTAAAACATAAAATACAAGACCTGATTGATAACAATGAGATGGAGGTGCAAGCCTTTCAACCTAAACAAAATCCTTCTAATAATGCTCAAAAGAACATCCCCCAAAATCAGAATCAGAATGCCAATCAATCATTGGACATATTTCAACATCCTTTACCAAAGCATGGTAAAGAGGTGGCTAATAAAATTGAGCATCATAATGTTCCCCCTCCTACCCGATATGTAGGAACTATTAGTGGACATTCACCTACTCATGATGTGGAAGTATTTGACACAACTTTATCCATGGTTACGACCAGACCTCTATATAATATTCGGACCCCTGATCTTAGTGATACCGAATATGAGACTGAAAGTGACATGGAAATCACCTCAAATCAATAGAATAGTTCTGAAGATGAATCAGATCCTATTCAACCTATCACAAGTTCTATGGTTCTAGAAGAACCATTTCCTAGAAGAGTCACTACTAGACCATCTTCTCACCAATTACTTTCTAATGAACAAGCCATAAACGCTAGACCAAGGCCCATTCATCATCCACAAAATAATATTGTAGGTACCATCAGAGCCGTTACCAGACAACAGGCTCAAAACTCTCAACAGGATCAAACTCAGAATGATGGATCAGCTCCATTTGTTTTGAAAAATCCCAATAAAGGGAATCATGCACCTAATGTTCAACCTAAGCCTCCTTATAATATTAATGAACAATTATCAAATACTACAGCTAGAATTTCCCTTTTGGACCTTTTAAGATCTTCTCCTACCCATAGGGATGAATTAATGCTCACATTAAGCCAAATGATGGTACCACAAAATATTCAACTTGAAGCCATGTCCAATACTATCATAACTCGAGAAGTCGATTGTATTAACTTTCGGGATAGAGATATACCACAACATAGTTTACATAAGGATAACCCCTTATATATTACTGCCCTAATTGGGGATGTAGCGGTTAAACGAGTCTTGATTGATAATGGTTCATCTTTAAACATATGCACTTTTGACTTCTACCAAAGATTTGGGTTTAGAAGTGACGAAATGAAAAGAACTGATATGATCATAAAAGCCTTCAATGATGAAACACAAGAAACGTGTGGAGTTATTACTATCCCATTGCAAGTTGGTCCGAGAACCTTAGACACAACCGTGTTTATTGTACATTGCCCCGCATCGTACAATATACTTTTGGGTCACCCTTGGATCAACGCGATGTGAGCTATTCCCTCCACTTTACATCAGTGTGTTAAATTCGAATTTAAAAATTAGTTGGTTACCATTCATGGTGATCCTAGACCCTTTGATATGTGTGCTTTGGTAGAACCTTTTGGAGTTCAATTTTGCCCTACTCTGTCATCCACACATCCTAATTCTCATCAACCATCTAAACGTGTGAAACACACACCCATAACATCATCTAATTTTTCCCCATCAACTACACCTCTACATATAGCTCAACCATCATCTCGAACAAACCACATTAGGACCTCGAAAAGATCCTAAAACTACAACCAATGCTTCTTGTTTTACTCCTATAACTTCCATACCTATAGACTCATCCATCGATATCTCTATAACATCTACATCCACTACAGGCATACTTTCCACATCCAACGATGTAGGAAATGTTCCTTCTACCTCTTATGCTCTTACTGATGAGCTCTTACCCGATTTATCTAAAATTCTTATATCAGAAAAAACAAACACTGCCATGCAAGATTCCCTTATTTTAAATAAACTCCCACCCTCTCCTCGTACCTTGGGCCTCCCACAGCCTATGGGAAGTATTTACCAAGTCGGGAGTTGTGATTTTATTTATAAGGGATATGACTGGGGAAGAATACCTAGAAACATCAAGACACATTGTGATGGATATGCTAGATGCTATTTTGCTAATGAGTATATTAAAGCTAAGCCTATAATGCTTAAATTGGGATATAAAGGGAAAGGTTTGGGACCTTTCTAGAATGGTATGAAAGAACCTTTTGAGGTAGAACCATGGCATGCCCGATGTGGTGTGGGCCTATTTCCTAGTAAAGGTCAGCCCTTCCCATTCGAGGATGATGACCACCTCATATGTTACCAAGATTATCTGGATAAACGGGATGTCTTGCATTTAATGAATAAGCCTCTTACATGTAATATGTTATCCATAGCTTACCCTGAGATGATTGCCGAATCCGATGATGAGTTGGAGGGGGATATCTTTCATGATGTCTCCATTGAGGAATTGTTACATAATGGATTTTATTTCGATGGCTCTATACCTAGTATAGCCCAGCTTGAGGCCACGACTCCTCAAGACAAATTATCCAAGCTAACCTTGGAAGAATTACAAGAATTAGGTGTTTCACCCCCCCACCTAATTTTGAGAGAGATCTACACATGGAAGTAGAAAACATCATAAAAATTAACATTGGAACCAAAGATAACCCTCACATAATCAACATTGGATCAGAATTGAGTCAAGAAAAACAAGATAAATACATTGCATTCCTTAAACAATATGAAGACGTCTTTGCTTGGACATATGAAGATATGCCAGGATTAGACCCTTCTATAGTTATGCATCACCTAGTAGTCCATCCGGATGCTAAACTTGTTAAGCAAAAAATTAGAAAAATGCATCCTAAAGTGGCCTTACTAGTCAAAGGGGAATTAGAAAAACTCTTAAATGTTATTTTTATACAAGCCATTGATTATGCTTGAATGGATCTCGAATGTAGTTCCAGTAACTAAGAAAGAAGCCACTAAAGTTAGGGTTTGCATAGACTTCAGAGATATTAATGTTGCATGCCCTAAAGATGATTTTCCTCTTCCCAACATGGATCAGATCATTGAATTTACTGTTGGGAGTGGAATGATATCCCTAATGGATGGATTTTTTGGTTATAATCAGATCAGGATAGCTCCTGAAGATCAGGCTAAAATAGCCTTTATTACCCCTTGGGGGACCTTTTGTTGGAAAGTGATGCCATTCGGTTTAAAGAATGCAGGTGCAACTTATCAACACGCTATGACTTATATCTTTCATGATATGATGCATAATATTCTACATGATTATGTAGATGATATTATAGCTCGTTCCATCAAAGAAGATGATCATTTAGATGACTTGAGAAAAGTATTTGATCGGTTAAGGGAGTATCTTATCCGATTGAATCCAGCTAAATGTATATTTGGAGTTAAGTCCGATAAATTATTAGGGGTTATAGTTTCTTTACGTGGCATTGAAATTGACCCTCTCAAGATCATGGCTATCATTGATATGCCCGCACCCACAAATATATCAGAATTATGAAGTCTACAAGGTAAGCTTCAAGCTATTCGCCGCTTTATTGATAAGTTGGCAGACAAAACCGGACCTTTTCTTAAGCTTCTTAAGAAAGATGTCTCTTTTCATTGGGATGACGAATGTCAGGAAGCATTCGAACTCCTCAAACAATATCTCCTTAAACCACCGGTGCTTTCACCACCTAGATCTGATCGTCCATTTATTTTGTACATTTTTGCTTTCGATTTTGCCTTAGGAGCTATGTTAGCTCAACTTGACGATGAGAAGAAAGAACATGCTAATTATTACATTAGCAGAACCTTAATCAGTTATGAAACTCGCTATACCATATTAGAGAAGTTATGTCTAGCAGTCATATTTTCTACACAGAAACTATGACATTATATGCTCAGCCAGAAAACGTATGTTATTGCTAAATTCGACCCTTTGTGATATCTCATGAGTCGACCGTACTTATCTGGTCGCACAACAAAGTGGGTTCTTGCGCTAAGCGAGTTTGAACTCACGTTTATAGGACAGAAGTCTGTTAAAGGTCAAATCATAGTAGATCAATTAGCCGTTGCACCCTTAGAGTCTACCCATCCCCTCATCATTGAGTTTCTTGATGAATGCCTTAAACTAGAGGTAGACCATCCAGAGCAATGGTCCCTATACTTTGATGGAGCCCGATGTATGAGTGGGGCTGGTGCAGGTATTATTTTAATATCTCCACAGAAACATCTTATACCTCTGTCCTTCAAACTAACATTTGCTTGTACTAATAACACTGCTGAATATGAAGCTCTTATCCTTGGATTACGAGCTGCTTTAGCACTACAAATTAAAAATCTATTGGTTTTTGGTGACTCTCAACTTGTCATAAATCAAATCAATGATGTTTATCAAACTCGAGATGATAAATTGCGTCCATACAAAGCATATGTCTTACAATTATTATCTTTGTTTGATCAAGTTACCTTGGAAGCTATTCCTCGAACTAACAACCGTGCGGTTGACGCTATGGCTGCAGTTGCATCTCTTTTGCCCTTGGAGTTAGATGACGAATATGCTACCATCATTATTCGTCGACTCCAGGAACCCACTTCAAGCAAATCATGCTTAGAACCTTTGGATGTGTTTCTAATCAACGAAACTACTCCTGAACATTGGTACACTGATCTATTTAATTTTCTTCAAAATGGGACCTTTCCTGAAGGTTGTAATAGCAACCAGCGTAGGTTATTACGTAGACGAGCAAGTCACTTCATGATTATTGGTAATACCTTGTATAGGAGATCTTTTGAAGGCATCTTACTGAGATGTTTGAATCTAGCAGAATCTAGATCAGCTTTGAGTGAAGCCCACAATGGATCTTGTGGGGGGCATTTTAGTGGTAGCGCCATTGCTAAGAAGCTCCTTAGGATAGGATATTTTTGGCCTACCATGGAGAATGATGCACATGCTTATGTGCGTCATTGCGACAAGTGCCAGAAACACGCTGACCTTGTCCATGCGCCTGCACAAGAGCTGCAGGCTATTTCATCTCCTTGGCCCTTTTCAAAATGGGGCTTAGACATCATTGGAAAAATCAACCTTGTGTCATATGATGGACACAAATTTATCATAACCACCACTGAGTATTTCATGAAGTGGGTTGAAGCTATGCCATTAGCTTCTTGCACTGGAACCCAAGTTTCCAAGTTTATTTTTAATCAAATTATTTGTAGGTTTGAAATCCCTGCAAATCTCATCTCAGATAATGGAACTTGTTTTAAAAATAAAGATGTTAAGAAATTATGTCAAAAGTATAAAATTCAACATCGTTGGTCCACTCCCTATTATCCTTAGGGTAATGGCCAAGCAGAAGCATCTAATAAAACATTAATCAAAATCCTTAAAATACTGGTCAACAAATCTGGTCGAGATTGGCATATTCAATTATATCCTGCTTTGTGGGCTTATCGAACTAGCGTTCGTACTCCCATAGGCACTTCCCCCTTTGTTTTGGTCTATGGCGCTAAAGCAATTTTTCCCTTTGAATTAGAAGTTCCTTCTTTGGCTCTGCTACTTCAAGATATTGAAGTAGGAGATGAATATCATGCTGGCAGACTTAGTTAGCTAGAACTCCTAGATGAGAAGCGCATCAATGCTTTGGAGCATCTTCGTGCCTACCAAAACAAGCTTAAACGAGCATACCTCAAGAAAGTTCATCAGCGATCCTTTGAGATCGGTGACCTTGTCTTAAAAGAAAATCAAAAAAATACTAATGCAACTAAAGACCTTAAAGGTAAATTTGAGCCCAAGTGGCTCGGACCATATGTCATCACTGCTAAATTTGGATCGGGAGCATATCGATTAGCTACCTTAGATGGTAAAGATCTTAAAGAACCTATGAACATTATGCATCTTAAGCATTATTATGCATAACATTTGGTCCTTTTCATCATTTATATATATTGTGTATTTTGCATATTGTTTCATTTTAGTAAAATTTCAAAAAAAAATAGTAATAGTATTTCTTCTTGCAATTCATCAATCAAAATCAAAATCTAAAAACATCAAAATCGTCAAAATCTTCAAAAACATATTTTATTTTCATACCTGTCAATTCTTGAAGTATTGCAGTTATATTTTCAATTATTTTGGATAAATTAGCATTTATTTGGAATCCCGCACTTTCACATTCACATGAATAAATATCTTGATTTTATTTTGTATGATTATTAATCTCTCTTATATCAAAGTCCATAGTTGAATTAAATAAAGTTTTGAGCATAGAGAACTGATCTTGTTATTTACTTGAACCAAATATATCTTTTCACATTAAAATGATTTCATTGCAAATTCAATATGATGCTACATAGTAAAAGTGGTTTCTTGAGCGAAAAGTTTCCCCTGCTATCCTATCATGCACATGGTCTAGAATCTTTGAGAATTGACAAAAGGACAAGCTCACCCCTACCCAGAATAAAAATCCCTTGCTCTATAGCTAATCCGAGCAAGTATCCCTAGCATAGGAAGAAAAAGAAAAGTCAAAGAAAATGAGAAAAAGAAAAATATCATTTTGTACCATCGCAACAATATTTCAGCATTATCTCAAGTTCCAAGCAAAATACAAAAAAAAAAAGAGAAGAAAAGAAGAGAAAAAGAAAAGGCAAAAGCAAAATGCAATAAATCCCTTTCCCTACCCCTTGAAAATAAAAGAAGGGTGAATGAGCTTGAATCCCTGGAATTCTCAATTATTCGAAAACTATGAGGTAAGCCCCATAACAGGTGGTTTGTGCCCAACCCGCTTGGCCTTGGGTAATCCCTAGCGTGGTGATATGTATGTCACATTAGCGACCTTATTTTGTATAGACCTATGTCGGCTTATGGATTAGCTAGCTCTTGATAACCTAACTTACACAGTAGTCTGGTATGGTTACATGCATATAAATCATGGTCAACGAACATTCATTTGGTTAATTCAAATTACTTGTATCAAATTATCTTGCTCAAAATTGGTGAACGAACAATACAATTGCACACACATTTGTATTTGAGAGATTCTCTATCATTATGATAAATCAAGATCGGCAATGAACTCACATATGCACATGAGGGTTCCTTACAAATCTACATTTGTCTTTGAGATAATTTAAAATATTTCTGCAACTCTTTTGGAATAAATTTTATTCTTATTTCAGAACATCTGTTTAGTATAAAAACAATTACATACATTGTTTTCAAAAATCCAAAATTCTTTTAAACAACCTATTACAAAATCTAGCAAATAAAGTCAAGTTTGTATATTATTATTTTCTGTTTATCAAAAATCAAAAATCAATCATGCAATAAAACTAAAATATCAATTTCTTCTTTGGATTTCGTGATGATGGTATAAGTCTATACCTATAATTCTATGCCTAGCGCAAACCATTGTCCTAATTTTATTTTCCCATTCATTTAAAAAAAACAAACATATGGCTTACATCATTATGTTACACAATTGTGCTTTAAAACGAACGAACACTTATTCTATTTCATGTCATTATGTCAACATTCAATTTTGCAACCATGGTATAATTTCTAAGGAATTGTTCAAAATTTTATCACACTTAGGAATTTATGCCTAGCAAAATCATATTTCTTTTAGTATCTCACGCATAATATTTTTATGAAAATCTGAAAACAAATCATCACCATCACAACACAAAGTCTTAAGACAGTCTCTTAAGCATTCTTTTACTTTTAGCAATATTTCTATACTGGGATTAGCTTGATGACCGAGCGAGCGGTGACTCCATGAAATGGTCTATAACAGCGACAATGTCCTTTGAAATTATTGTTAGAAGTCCCCTTTTATTTTTCATCAAATCACACCAAAACAACCAATTGTTTACATCAGATTATTTCATTTAAATTTTACAACATGACATAAAATTATAATATTTCTAAAATGACATAATTACATGAATCATCAATAATCAATTGCAAAATTCAACATTAAAGCATCATACAACATATACACAAGTCATATCATCAAAAAGACCATATATATATCAACAAATTATGTACATCATATCAAAAGTGGATTGGTATGCCACAATCAATAGCCTGGCATACTCAATCCTCTCAAAAAATATATAATAATAAATACAATCTCTGTGCAGTGAGCGTCTAGCCTCGAGAAGCCCTCGAGCTCTCAGCCTCATCTCCTCTCCCACCCTAAGGTGGAGGAGGAGGCCCCATCGGAGTCCACCCTATGTCGTGGGTCCTCGACATCGATCGTGACGATGTCCTCGATGACCCCATCCTAATCGGCTCTGCAATGTCGGTTGGCAGCTGTAACCTCTGGCTCTCTGGAACCATCTGGTAGTATGCTCCCCGGTAGAACGTAGTCTGAGCCATAGACCGTGCCAACTCCTGCATGCTCGCTCCTCCACCTCGAGCTCTGAGCCATGTAGCCTCATCCTGTAGTGTCTGCACCTGAGCCCGAAGGCGGGCAACCTCAGCCCGAAGAGCCATCGTCTCGTTGCTCTCCCCTACCTCGACACCCTTGCCCTTATCGGGCGATGGTGGTCTCTCCCCCTACTGAGAAGGGAGTCCCTCCTCCCTCCTCCCTGTCTTCTGTGGTCTTTATGGAGCCCGTGCCATCCTCTGGCATCTCTCCTACGGAGACCATCATTGCTCTCTCCTGTCGTGACCCCATGCTGCCTCAATAGCAACTTGACGTCGCCTCCCCATCCGTTGCACAACAACATGCATCGAACCCTATGCCCTCATCATTCGAGGAGGGTGGATGCCTACGTACCAGGCATCGTATCCATCGATAACCCCAGCATCATCACCATCCATTGGCTAGATGGGGGCATCATCCATGTCCTGACTCCAGAACCATTGCATGTCTGGAGCCCCGCTCAGTGTGGTACTATCTCGGACAGTCCAGGAGTACTCATAATCCCTGAGAGAAGGGATCCCCTACTGTAGACCGAACTATCGTAGAACCCGGTCGTAGCGGTGGAGCTCTACCTCTCCCCACTCCATCCTCAGCCAGTAGACTCACTTGATGCGAGCTAGCTCCTACCCATCCTCTGCCCACCCAGGGTGCTCTCGCCATGGCCTCTAGGTGATCTGGTCCAGGATGAGGTCATCTAGCAACCTTTGTGACATCGACAGATCTATCCATCGCTGTGACCCCCTCTGTAGCCACCAGTAGAAAACCCGGGGCCTCTCTCGGTCAACCCCTATCAGTGGGAGCCCTATCGACCTCTGCACCATGATGTGCTCCCAGCACCAAACCTATAGTAGCGATGTCAAGACCAGACATCGACCTCCCTTGTATACGACCCCATGCAGGATCCTATACAAGCGACATAGTACAAAGCTGCCCCATGCAAACCTATGCCCGTGGTCTCTCATGTCATAGACCACATCTGATAGGAGCCATGGTAATCTACACCCACTCTGGTGGCACAGCAGTAAGCCACCTACCACCCCTACCAAAACTCGAGTCAGCCTAGATGCCCCAGGCATCTGCCTTAGAGACTCGATGTTCACTCCACCCTTCTCCAGGGTGAAGCTCGGGTCTTCGCTCAGCCTCATCATAGCCTGGCCTTGATTGGCCATAGGAGTCATCAACCATCCCTGTATGGGGATCCTCATGATCCTCCATATGTCCTCTAGTGTGGGAGCCATCTCCCCTATCGATAACCGAAAGCAGGATGACCCCAGATACCACCTCTCTGCTAGGGCTGTCAGTAGCCCCATGTCTATCGATACTTGTGGCATCTCTGCCACATGCTGCAAACCGACCTGAGCTAGTCGGTCATGCTCCTCCTAGTCGAGCATGGCTATGTCATCTCTTAGTCCCCAATATTTCCATTCTCGACTCTTTAGTAATCCCCTCTACAAAACAAACAATAAAACAACAAATTTCATTAATAAACCAATTATTAAAATCAATTAAATGCATTTCAAACAAAGCAAAATTTCATAAATATGATGATATCGTCCACCATTGGATGATATCATCCCAAATTGGATAAAATCATCCTTTGTAGGACGAAATCGTCTTTGATTTCACAACTTGGGGATCGCCCCTTGTTGGACGGGATCGCCCCTAGTTTGCCGATTTCGCCCTCCAATGAAATCGACGATCTAGGGACGATTTCGATGAAATAGGGACGATTTCGTCCCGATGTCATCGATGGCCTAAAAATGGCCGCGATGCCCCAAACAATAAAAATTTAAAACAAAAAATTGCACAAATTAAATTCAAACCTAATTTACTAGGATTAGATCCTTACCCGTAGCCCGCGTCGGACCTCTGTCGATCGGTGCTGTCTCGACCATTTTTCCTGTAGAGCTCTAAAACTAGTAAAAATGAATAGTAAAAATGAATTAGGGTTTTACCCTATTTTTCTTAATTTTATTTAAAAAAACAACTTTCTTTTTATTTATTTTTGCTTTTTCGTGCTTTTACCTCAAACGTTCGATTTGGGTAAAAACACGGAGGGGGCACCATAGTCAGTAGTCGTACGATTCGACCAAGAATCGTCGTCTAGAAAATTGAGTACATTTTTGCTTTCTCGTAAAATGGGAAGAACTCATCTTTAACGCATTTTCTTTGAAAAATTTGCTAAAGAGGGGGCAAAATGTAGCACCCTAAAATTGGCACAGTTAAACCTTAGTAAAAAGATAAAAATTCAAATTTTAACCTCAAATTGCCCGTTAACCACCTGTTACCCGCTCCCCTTGTTTTTTGCATCATTTTTAGGATTTGTTTTGACCGTTGGACGATATCATCGTAGATTAGATGAAATCATCCCAGATCTGACGAATTCATCTGGAACAGAACGTCCAGACGATTTCATCCCAAAACCAAATTTTCATACTTAGCTTCTATTCCAATAGCTCCTCTAACCTGGGTAGAAAGCGTGTCTACGTAGTTAGAGTCTCCCCCATTGGAGATCTCCCAAATTGGGATGATCTCCAACCTCCTAACCTCTCCCTAATCCTATATAAACTAAGATTTTCTCAGTTTATCCCCCTGACTCTCTGCCTGAAACTCTGCTTAAACCCCCTGAACTTCCACGCACCTCAGAGCATCCTCACACCATCATTTGCATTCTGCATTTCATGTTTTCTTGCAGGAACTTTACTATTTTTCAGTCGAAGCTAGCTCGGATCGTCGCAAGCGATTCCAGGCGATTTCGGACGATCTTGTCGAGGAGCACAGATGATCTCGTACGATTGGAGGTGATCCTAACTGTAGTCCAAATTGGGGGCAATCAGAGCCCAGAGTTTGCATCTCTTTATTATTTTTTGCATTTCTCTATACATTATCTTAGTTATTATATTTATGCATCTTGGAGTTCACCTCATTTAGCATAACCGCATGATAAAGTTAAAATCAATCATTAAATTTACTGCATTTCTCTTATTTGTTATTTGAATCTATTATTTAGGCATGTTTGCTATTATTTCTATCATTCTCCTTTGCCTTTGTAGTTGCATATTTGGTATTTTGTATCTATTCCTGTGATTGCAGGTTTCTGACAAATTCGTATGACGAATTCGTCAGATTGATGACGATCTCATCTGATCTCAGATGATCGTCTGAGATTTGAGATGATTCGATGTAATTTCAGATGATTACGTATGAGTTGAGATGATCTGGACTGCTACAAAACTTAGAATCTTCATCAGACATCCGAAATCAGGTATGTTCTATCCCATTTGGCACATTCTCTGTGTTTAGCATTTATTCATATTTTATGTATCCATAAAAATCAGCATTGGCATATAGAATAGTTTAGATTCATCTTGGCCAAACCTAGGAATTGAATGATTAAAGTACAAAATGAACACATCAAACCCACTATCAACCTAGGTGTGGAAAATGCCACTCAAAAGTTTCCTGGTGAACCCACCATCCATCAAAAATTCACCCTTATACCCCTCCCCGAGAGGTGGGACCTTCAAAGGGCCTCTCAGTCCGAGGTATTGTCCCATCCTTCTCGCATCCCCCTTTCGAGCATGGATCCTATAGCCTGAAGGTAAGGATGCAAAAAATTTGGAGCGATACAATTTTTGTAGATGCTCGTATCTCTATTTTTAGGTGCCAGTGGGTTGTCCACTTTTAGTTCTCCTGCCTCAATCATGTTTTGCACCTGATGTTTGAAATCAACACAAAATTTGATATTATGCCCCGATATCCTGTGATACAAGTAAAATTGATCTTCCCTATATCCTTTTGGCTTGGGATGATTGGGATCTATAAGAGGTATATCAGGGAATTTGATTATTCCTGCCTCACTCAATTGATTTAAGATTGATTGCATTGATTATGTCAATGGCATAAAATAACGAGGGGGTTTGGGTTCTTTGTTTCAACCTTGATTATTATTTTTATCATATTTGGCTAGTGGGGGTTGTGCTTGATAATTCTAGGGCTATTGTGCAGCCCCGTCCTTAGGTGTATCCAATACCACTTGATTTACTAGAGCAGGATTTGCCTGATTCTACTTATATTTGCCATTCTTGTATTTTTTTCTCCTCTCCCTAGTTCAGAGTTTTATGGTTCCATCATCTACTTTGATGTCCTCAATGAGTTTGGCTTGTGCCAAAGATTCCTCAAATGAGGGATATTGTTGTAGTTGTAGCAAGAGGAAAATGTGTTTGGAACAACTCTTGGTGAACATTCAGATGATTTCCTTTGTGGGAACGGAGAATGATAATTTTACCATGAATTTTCTCCATCTATTCCCATAATCCATTATTGGCTCATCATCATAATGTCTTAAATTGGCTAGGTCCAAAATATTTACCTTCCTCTTAGCACCAAAAGAGAAATTCTTCAAAAAAGTGTTCACAAGTTGTTCAAAGTTGGATATGTTGTGCTTGGGCGATTGGTTAAACCATTGAGTGGTTGTGCCCAAAAATATAATTATGGATGTCCTTAGCATAAGAGCGTCACTGTCTTCGAGATGAAAACATGTGTTGATGAAATTGGTGATATGCTCTTGTGCATCTTCTTCACCTTTAAAATTATCTAGCCTAGGCATCTCAAAGTGCTTAGGATAGGGAGGTCTAGGAACTGATGGACACAATGGTTGGTTGTGTATTTTACTCAGTTTTGGTTGGCTCCCAGTAGCCTATTATTTCTCTAATGCTTTTATCTTTTTAGTAAGCTCTTGGAATGCTTTTGAGGCAAGGATTTCTTCCTCTTACAAACCCCCCCATGGTGATGGTGGAGGTAGCACTCTATCCATTTGATTTGCTCTATTTTCTTCCCTCCTACAAGGGGATCCAGGATACACCTGATCCTGATTTTTTAAGTCTATCATTCCCCCATAGTTGGATTCCACTCATAATTTTGAGGGTGATTTTGAGGATGATTTATTAAGTCTATACCTATAATTCTATGCCTATCGCAAACCATTGTCCTAATTTTATTTTCCCATTCATTTAAAAAAAAACAAACATATGGCTTACATCATTATGTTACACAATTGTACTTTAAAACGAACGAACACTTATTCTATTTCATGTCATTATGTCAAATCTCAATTTTGCAACCATGGTATAATTTCTAAGGAATTGTTCAAAATTTTATCACACTTAGGAATTTATGCCTAGCAAAATCATATTTCTTTTAGTAGCTCACGCATAATATTTTTATGAAAATCTGAAAATAAGTCATCACCATCACAACACAAAGTCTTAAGACAGTCTCTTAAGCATTCTTTTACTTTTAGCAATATTTCTATACTGGGATTAGCTAGACGATTGAGCGAGCGGCGACTCCATGAAATGGTCTATAATAGTGACAATGTCCTTTGAAATTATTGTTAGAAGTCCCTTTTATTTTTCATCAAATCACACCAAAACAACCAATTGTTTACATCATATTATTTCATTTAAATTTTACATGACATAAAATTATAATATTTCTAAAATGACATAATTACATGAATCATCAATAATCAATTGCAAAATTCAACATTAAAGCATCATACAACATATACACAAGTCATATCATCAAAAAGACCATATATATATATATATATATATATATATATATATATATATATATATATATATATCAACAAATTATGTACATCATATCAAAAGTAGACTGATATGCCACAATCAATAGCCTGGCATACTCAATCCTCTCAAAAAATACATAATAATAAATACAATCTCTGTGCAGTGAGTGTCTAGCCTGGAGAAACCCTCGAGCTCTCAACCTCATCTCATCTCCCAACCTGAGGTGGATGAGGAGGCCCCATCAGAGTCTGCCCTGTGTTGTGGGTCCTTGACATCGATCATGATGATGTCCTCGATGACCCCATCCTAATCGGCTCCGCAATGTTGGCTGGTAGCTGTAACCTCTGGCTCTCTAGAACCATTTGGTAGTATGCTCCTCGATAGAACACAGTCTAAGCCATAGACTGTGCCAACTCCTACATGCTCACTCCTTCGCCTCAAGCTTTGAGCCATGTAGCCTCATCCTGTAGTGTTTGCACCTGATCTCGGAGGCGAGTAACCTCAGCCCGAAGAGCTATCGTCTCACTGCTCTCCCCTACCTCGACACCCTTGCCATTATCAAGCAATGGTGGTCTCTCCCCCTGTTGATAAGGGAGTCCCTCCTCCCTCCTCCCTGTCTTATATGGTCTCTATGGAGCCTGTGCCATCCTTTGGCATCTCTCCTATGGAGACCATCGTTGCTCTCTCCCACTATGACCCCGTGCTGCCTCAATAGCAGCTTGATGTTGCCTCCCCATCTATTGCACAACAACATGCATCAGACCCTGTGTGCTTGTCATTCGAGGAGGGTGAATGCCTACGTACCAAGAATCGTATCCATCAAAAACCTCAGTGTTGTCACCATCCACTAGATCTATGGGGGCATCATCTATGTCCTAACTCCAAAACCACTGCATGTTTGGAGCCCCGCTCAATGTGGTACTATCCTGGACAGTCTAGGAGTACTCATAATCCCTGAGAGAAGGGATCCCCTGCTGTAGACCGAACTATCATAGAACCCGGTCATAGCGGTGGAGCTCTACCTCTCCCCACTCCATCCTTAGCCAGTAGACTCGCCTGATGTGAGCCAGCTCCTGCACATCCTCTGCACACCCTGGGTGCTCTTGCCATGGCCTCCAGGTGATCTGGTCTGGGATGATGTTGTCTAGCAACCTCTGTGACATCGATAGATCTATTTGCCGCTGTGACCCCCTCTGTAGCCACTAGTAAAAAACCTAGGGCCTCTCTCGGTCATCCCTTATCAATGGGAGCCCTATCAGCCTCTACACCATGATGTGCTCCTAGCACCAAACCTGTAGTAGCAATGTCAAGACCAGACATCGGCCTCCCTTGTATACGAACCCATGTAGGATCCTATATAAGCGACATAGTACAAAACTGCCCCATGCAAACCTATGCTCGTGGTCTCTCATGTCGCAGACCACATCTGATAGGAGCTATGGTAATCTACACCTGCTCTGGTGACATAACATTAAGCCACCTACCACCCCTGCCAAAACTTGAGTCAGCCTAGATGCCCCAGGAATCTACCTTAGAGACTTGATGTTCACTCAGCCCTTCTCTAGGGCAAAGCTCGGGTCTTTGCTCAGCCTCATCATAGCCTAGCCTTGATTATCCGTAGGAGTCATCAGCCATCCTTGTATGGGGATCCTCATTATCCTCCATACATCCTCTAGTGTGGGAGCCATCTCCCCTACCGATAACCAGAAGCAAGACGACCCCGGATACCACCTCTTTGCTAGGGCTGTCAGTAGCCCCATGTCCGTCGATACTTGTGGCATCTCTACCATATGCTGCAAACCGACCTGAGCCAGTTGGTCATGCTCCTCCTGGTCGAGTGTGGCTATGTCATCTCTCAACCCCCCATATTTCCATTTCTAACTCTTTAGTAATCCCCTCTGTAAAAAAAACAATAAAAAAACAAATTTTATTAATAAACTAATTATTAAAATTAATTAAATGCATTTCAAACAAAGCAAAATTTCATAAATTTGATGATATCGTCCACCATTGGATGATATCATCCCAAATTGGATAAAATCATCCTTTGTAAGACTAAATCGTCTCCAATTTCACTTGGGGATCGCCCCTTGTTGGACGGGATTGCCCCTAGTTTGTCGATTTTTCCCTCCGACAAAATCGATGATCTAGGAACGATTTAGAGGAAATAGGGACGATTTAGTCTCGACGTCGTCGACTGCCTAAAAACGGCCGCGATGCCCCAAATAGTGAAAATTTAAAACAAAAAATTGCACAAATTAAATTCAAACCTAATTTACTAGGATTAGATCCTTACCCGTAGCCCATGTTGGACCTCTGTTGATCGGTGAGCTGTCTCGACCATTTTTTCCTGTAGAGCTCTAAAACCAGTAAAATTGAATAGTAAAAATGAATTAGGGTTTTACCCTATTTTCTTAATTTTATTTAAAAAAAACAACTTTCTTTTTATTTATTTTTGCTTTTCCATGCTTTTACCTCAAACGTTCGATTTGGGTAAAAACATGGAGGGGGCACCATAGTCAGTAGTCGTACGATTCGACCAAGAATCGTCGTCTAGAAAATTGAGTACATTTTTGCTTTCTCATAAAACAGGAAGAACTCATCTTTAACGCATTTTCTTCGAAAAATTTGGTAAAGAGGGGGCAAAATGTAGCACCCTAAAATTGGCACAGTTAAACCTTAGTAAAAAGCTAAAAATTCAAATTTTAACCTCAAAATGCTCGTTAATCACCTGTTACCCGATCCCCTTGTTTTTTGCATCATTTTTATGATTTGTTTTGACTGTTGGACGATATCATCGTAGATTAGATGAAATCATCCTAGATCTGATGAATTCGTCTGGAACATAATGTCCAGACAATTTCATCTCAAAACCAAATTTTCATACTTAGCTTTTGTTCCAACAACTCCTCTAACCTAGGTAGAAAGCGTGTATACGTAGTTAGAGTCTCCCCCGTTGGAGATCTCCCAAATTGGGATGATCTCCAACCTCCTAACCTCTCCCTAATCCTATATAAACTAAGATTTTCTCAGTTTATCCCCCTGAATCTCTGCCTGAAACTCTGCTTAAACCCCTTGAACTTCCATGCACCTCAGAGCATCCTCATACCATCATTTGCATTCTGCATTTCATGTTTTCTTGCAGGAACTTTACTATTTTTCAGTCGAAGCTAGCTCGGATCGTCGTAAGTGATTCTAGGCAATTTCGAACGATCTTGTCGAGGAGCACAGATGATCTCGTACGATTGGAGGCGATCCCTACTGTAGTCCAGATTGAGGGCAATTAGAGCCCAAATTTTGCATCTCTTTATTGTTTTTTTCATTTCTCTATACATTATCTTAGTTATTATATTTATGCATCTTGGAGTTCACCTCATTTAGCGTAACCGCATGATAAAGTTAAAATCAATCATTAAATATACTACTTTTCTCTTATTTGTTATTTGAATCTATTATTTAGGCATGTTTGCTATTATTTCTATCATTCTCATTTGCTTTTACAGTTGCATATTTGGTAGTTTGTATCTATTCATGTGATTGCAGGTTTCTAATGAATTCGTATAACGAATTCGTCAGATTGATGATGATCTTGTCTGATATCAGATGATCGTCTAATATTTGAGATGATTCGATGTAATTTCAGATGATTACGTACGATTTGAGACGATCTAAACTGCTACAAAACTTAGAATATTCATCAAACATTCGAAATCAGGTATGTTCTATCCCATTTGGCACATTCTCTGTGTCTAGCATTTATTTATATTTTTTGTATCCATAAAAATTAGCATTGGCATATAGAATAGTTTAGATTCATCTTGGACAAACCTAGGAATTGAATTATTAAAGTACAAAATGAACACATCAAACCCACTATCAACCTAGGTGTGGAAAATGCCACTCAAAAGTTTCCTGGTGAACCCACCATCCGTCAAAAATTCACCCTTATACCCCTCCCCTAAGAGGCAGGACCTTCAAAGGACCTCTCAGTCTAAGGTATTGTCCCATCCTTCTCGCATCCCCCTTTCGGGCACGGATCCTATAGCCTGAAGGTAAGGATGCAAAAATTTGGAGCGATACAGTTTTTGTAGATGCTTGTATCTCTATTTTTAGGGGCCAGTGGGTTGTCCACTTTTATTACTCCCGCCTCAATCATATTTTGCACCTGATGTTTGAAATCAACACAAAATTCGATATTATGCCTCGATATCCTGTGATACAGGTAAAATTGATCTTCCCTATATCCTTTTGGCTTGGGATGATTGGGATCTATAAGAGATATATCAGGGAATCTGATTATTCCTGCCTTACTCAATTGATTTAAGATTGATTGCATTGATTATGTCAATGGCATAAAATAACGAGGGGGTTTGGGTTCTTTGTTTCAACCCTGATTGTTATTTTGATCATAGTTGGCTAGTGGGGGTTGTGCTTGATAATTCTAGGGCTACTGTGTAGCCTCGTCCTTAGGCATATCCAATACCACTTGATTTACTAGGGCAAGATTTGCCTGATTCTGCTTATATTTGCCATTCTTGTATTTTTTTCTCCTCTCCTTAGTTCAGAGTTTTATGGTTCCCTCATCTACTTTGAGGTCCTCAATGAGTTTGGATTATGCCAAAGCTTCCTCAAATGAGGGGTATTGTTGTAGTTATAGCAAGAGGTAAATATGTTTGGAACAAATCTTGGTGAACATTCAGATGATTTCCTTTGTGGGAACGGAGAATGACAATTTTACCATGACTTTTCTCCATCTATTCTCATAATCCATTACTGGCTCATCATCATAATGTCTTAAATTGGCCAGGTCTAAAATATTTACCTTCCTCTTAGCACCAAAAGAGAAATTCTTCAAAAAAGTGTTCACGAGTTGTTCAAATTTGGATATGTTGTGCTTGGGCAATTGGTTAAACCATTGAGTGGTTGTGCCCAGAAATATAATGATGAATGTCCTTAGCATAAGAGCATCATTATCTTTGAGATGAAAACATGTGTTGATGAAATTGGTGATATGCTCTTGTGCATCTTCTTTGCCTTTAAAATTATCTAGCCTAGGCATTTCAAAGTGCTTAGGATAGGGAGGTCTAGGAACTGATGGACACAATGGTTGGTTATGTATTTTACTCAGTGTTGGTTGGCTCCCAGCAGCCTATTGTTTCTCTAAGGCTTTTATATTTTCAATAAGCTCTTGGAATGATTTTGAGGCAAGGATTTCTTCTTATTACAAACCCCCCCATGGTGATGGTGGAGGTATCACTCTATCCATTTGATTTACTCTATTTTCTTCCCTCCTATGAGGGGATCCAGGATACACCTGATCCTGATTTATTAAGTCTATCATTCCCCCACAGTTGGATTCCACTCATAATTTTGAGGGTGATTTTAGTGCATGTCACTTTATTATCTAGTGTGCCCATTTTGTTGTGATTTAGTGTTGCAAGTGTGAACATGACCACGTTCTAAGTGGCTTAGAAAAACCTTTCAAGTATGAACGCCTTGTATATTATTATTTTTTGTTTATCAAAAATCAAAAATTAATCATGTAATAAAACTAAAATATCAATTTCTTCTTTGGATTTCGCGATGATGGTATAAGTCTATACCTATAATTCTATGCCTAGCACAAACCGTTGTCATAATTTTATTTTCCCATTCATTTTAAAAAAACAAACATATTGATGCGTAGGCGTTATACCATCATTAATTCTAAATGAATATGTCAATCCAGGGCAGTGTACAAGGCTATCTACGGGAGAAGAAGTGAAACAGCTATAACTTAGGTCAATCTAGGGAAAAAAGTCTTATTGATGGAATCGGTTGTGTGGGGGGTTTTGGAACATTCCTATCTCTAAATTGCATAAATTAAATCTTAATCTAAGTTGCAGAATTGGAAACTAATCATTAACTGCAGAAATGAAGTCATAATTACAATTGCAGAATTAGACCTAATTATATTGCAGAATTAACAGTTGCAGAATTGAAAGTCTGATCCTAATTGCGTAAAGGAAATCTAATTACTTTTGTAGTAATGAAAGTTTAGATCTAATGTGGAAATAAAAACTATCAAAGTTCTGTAACAGAAGGTTGTCAATCTTCTGTTCATATTTTGACAGCAAAACATAAAATGCAAAAAATTGCTAAAAAACAGTAAATTCTAGAAATAACAATCTGAAAATGAAGTGGAAACTTTGCTGAAAGTAAGATTGCAACTAAAACTTTAAGCACAAGACTAATATAAGCATAAATAAACTAATACTGCAAATATTGTCAACTATTTACAAGCAATTGAAATAACAAGTTCTACAACTCATTCTCGCATGCAACAGAAATCGTAATAAAAACCTGCTTTGTTAGTCCTCCTCCTAAGTATAGAAGTGGCCAGCCTCTTTGTCCAGAAGAAGGTGTAAGTCTCTCTTTTTTTAAATCTTAATAACACTCATTTACAAGTAATTTGAAATAGAACTGGTGCACTTTATTGATCAAAAGACATGATTACAAGAATTCTGCTGAAAAACTATTACAGGACTGTAACAGTCAATTTCTAGTTATACTCTGTATTTTTTGCTAGCTTCCTTACTCTATTTTCTACCTTCTTTTCTACCTACTTTTTCTACCTTCTAGGCTCAACCTGAACGGGAGAAATATTTATAGCTATTCTATGATCTGATTACAAACAAAGAATATCTCAAAAGATCTAATCCTACAATGCTGCAACAAATTCTGGTTTTATCCTAGAAGAGGACTAAACCTGATCTTTCCCTTAATGATGGCTTTGGTCGGCAATGATGGTAAATACAGATGGAAGATATTTCTCTTTACTTTTTCCAACCTTTATTTCCCTTTTTCTAGCTTCAAAAATCGGTCAAAAGGTCAAAAACACATTATGTTCTTCATTTCAAAGATAAGTGGCTTCATTTCGAAGACAATGTAGTTCTCATTTCGAGGATCGCTCATTCCGAAGATACTGCATTCTCATTCTGAAGATCACTCATTTCGAAGATACTGCATGCTTCATTTCGAAGATCCGCTCATTCCGAAGATGCTGCATTCTTCATTTCGAAGATATCTGTTCATTCCGAAGATACTTCGGAATGAACAAATGTATGCTTTTCCAGTGATTTCTTCTTCATCTCTCAAGTGGGTTATCTCCTAAGATCAAATTCTAATGGTCTTCATCCCTTTCCTCATGTGAATTCCATGCCTTGCTATTTATGGATAGCTGGCTGGAATTTATATGGGAAAGACCAGTTTTTTCTGCACAGCAACAATTTGCTTGTACTGTTGCAATATTAGGTGAAGTAAATGCTTTGTCAAATCCAAACAAGATTAGTGAAATGCTGCTCTTATTCTAAGAATATTCTATTGTAGCAAATCATAGCAAAAGGAACACAAAACTATGCAAAAATCTATAAAATCAGCATATAATATTTCAAATACTTTGATCATGCAAAATGGTTAATATACAGCATATTGAATCAACTTAACTAACATATCAGATAAAACATAAGAGTTTATAGGCATTTTTACTGTACAAAACATGTTATTATTGAGGCGTTTCCAGGCCTCATCATTTCCCCCAACTTATATTAATGCATGCCCTCATGCATTCTGTTGGGCTATGGAATCACATATGTCCATGTTTAGATTCCATGACCTGTAGAATAACTTCTTGCCTATGTAATACCCCCTGTTTTCTTGAATGTTTCTGAGCCAATCTTCAAAATATTCATCAGGCTGGGCATCTTCCTCAAAGTAGAATGGAACCAGAGTAATGATGGTTGGAGGCCCGAACTCCGAGACCTATCCAGTTATGTTGCATGATCTGAATCAGTTGGACTACACCTTCTGCTCTTCTTCTGGACCATTCTAAATTGATGGGGGAGATAGGTTCTCTTTTCCTCAAAGACATGGAAAGTTCATTCCATATGTCTCTACATACTGACAATGCTGGGAAGAAATTATGATCATAGAAATTGTTAAATCTGGCCACACAGTCCCTCAAATTGTTCAAGTACATTCTCTTAATATCATCCATGTTCATCATTGAAAAGTGTTGCTGGGTGATATTTAGGTGATTTGGCTGGATTGCTCTGACTAACAACTCAGCCCTTGTTTCAATCACTTTATTTCACATTTTCTCTTGATCCCAATAAAGCTAATTTTGCAAAGTAGACATAAATGCTCTCAACTGAAAATCTCTAATGTAGATTTGAGGATGAGAGTCAACTTCCTCTGGAATAAAGAAACTGTGTAAAAATAGTTCACACAGGAGATTTTTCTGCTCAAAGGGACTGTTAAAATATGCTTCCAGAAAATATTCAATAGTGTCCAATTTATATAGAAGATTTGAAGTAATCCTCATGACCTGCCATCTGAGGTATTTTTCCTTCAAAATAAGGCTGTAAAACCTGGCTGGTCATCTAAATTGGACTAAAAATTTAGCAATTTGGCATAAGTCAGACACCTTTTCTTTCAATGCCTGAATTTCTATGTCCTTGGCTTCTAGTTGTTTTGCTTTCAATTTGAATTTTTTAGTTTTATTGGCAAGCTGTTCATATCTAAGCATCCAACTAGCTATATATGCATTGTACTGCTCTAGAGATACAGTATTAGGTGGTCTTACTACAAGGGGGATCCTAGGCAATAGATTTATCTGAACTCCTTTTTATGCCACTTCCACTGGCTGTTCATCTATCAATAACTCTACTTGCACCCCCTTATTTGCTATTTCTATGGGGTTGTCATCAGATAGTATTTCTACTTGTACCCCCTTATTTGCTATTTCTACTGGAAGTGTAGCAAGTTTAACTGCAGGGACCTTAGTAGGAGTACTTACTTGAACATTTTCTTGTTGTTGAGACTGTTTCTGTGTTGGTGGCTCATTTTCAACATCCTCTACAATATTCCTCACCATTTCTGAAGCATCTTTAGAACAAGAAGGCAATGCTTCAGAATAAGATGGTGCTGCTTTAGAATGAATAGGCACTTCTTCAGAATGAAGGAGTGCTATTTTAGGATGAACTCCCATGTCTACTTCAACAGAATCATCTACTCTTGATAAACCTAGAAGCAATTGAGCAAAATTATCTTCATCATGGGATATAGCTGGCTATTTTTCAGATTGTGACAACAATTTTTTTAGTTCTTCCACTTCCTGCTGAAGTTCTATAATTTTTATTTCTTGCATCTCAATGATGCTTTCTTTCTCTGTGATCCATTTGGTCTATGTTTTGAAAACACTTCTTGCTGCCCTCAACTAATCTGTGATGTCTTCCACTTCTATTTTTGCTTTAGAAGCTGATGCAAAAAAATTAGTTGCAGTTGGCTGCTCAACCAATATTTCATCTTCTTCTACGTTTGTTCTTTTTCAGGAGGCTCTGTGAGACTATCTATAAGGATATCTACCATATTTGTAGCCTATTGAACTGTAACCTCTTCCAAACTAACCTGCTTAGTTTTTGCCTCAACTATTTGTTTAGGGAATTTTGGAAAGTTGTCAGATGCTGGTTGTATCTATGTGAAATCTGGGCTGCTTGGTCTATCTTCTTCCTCCATGACCTGTTCTGTAGTTTCTTTCAAATGGATTCTTGTAGACCTCCTAGTTCTAGATGCAAAATTCTTCTTTTTGCTCTATTTTCTGGTGACAACAGGGGTCATGGGGTCAGTTTTAGATGCCTTTGTTTCCCTTGTTTCACTTCTCTGTTCTGATAAGTCAGTTGTAGCTTCAGCAAATCGAACTTTCTTTTGTTTTTCTACTCTGCTGCTAGTTCCATATCATCTTCTCTTTTGTCTCTTAGCTTGTGAAGTTGAGGGTTTAGGAGCAAGGTTTTCTACTGCTATTGTGGGGTGTAATTTTATAACAACTTTAGAGGCACCTTCTGTAGTTTCTTCTGTAGCATCTTCTGCAACATTTTTTGCAGCATCTTCTGCAACATTTTCTATAGCAGCTATTTCCTCTTCTACAGCAACATCAACAGTAATTGGTTCTTCTTCTTTCTCACTTTCATCCCCAAAAATGACATCATTTAGGTTAGAGTAAAACCTGTCAAAACTCCTAGGGTTTCCTCTAAAATGGTGTTGGGAAACTAATTTGATGAGGCCATGATGGCAAAGGATTCCTTTACCCTCCTAATATCTTTTTGCCATGTTCTTTAACTCTTGATACAGATACAGGGGAAGATTTACCCTAACTTCTGGTTGTTGTCCACCATGTCTGAGATGGTTCAAAATTCATAGATGATGCCCTGACAACAGCACATACTGCCCTTCACAGGTTAAAAACTTAATTACCTAGGTGGCTACTTCATCCCAGGGTTCCTATAGGCTGGCCCTTTTTAACCCTTTGCATATGTTTTTATGAGTTAAGTATTCAATTTCTCTATCATTTTCTTCTACAAACTGATTAACTACATTTACCAATGTGTTCTTGCCAGATCTAGTAATTGAAATCCCTTCTAATGGCAACTCTGTAATCTGACTTAAAATTTTAGGGCTTACCTCAATAGACATGCCATTAACATGTGCTCAGTTGTTTCTGAACATATGGGCGAACATGCCAGTTAAATCTTCAAAAGACCCATTGAATTTATCCAAAAATGTCATAAACCCTCCATCTTCAAAAATCTGCACAACTGCCAAATTTTCTCGAAGGTAAGTGGTATCTGCAGGCTCTGTTCTGATCTTTCACCCCATTTTTCTTTGTTTAAAAATTGTACACTATGGCTGCTATTCTACTATAGGATTTTTGGCTTTTTTTGTTGCAAATTTGTAGAGTTTTAAGTTGAAACCTTCGTTGCCCTGTTTCTCATCTTCTTCTTTGAAATGAACCGTATCCTATGCATTGTACCTCACAACACGTCTTTGAAAAGAAATATGGCACAAATTTCTACTTTTTCACTGTACACCTATTTATTTATAATTGCATGGATGTCCTTGCTATCAGATCCACCTCATTAGTTTTGTAGATTCTCACGTGCATGTTAATTGACATTAAAAACTGGTGGCATATGGTTGGTCATGTTCTCTGTATTTCCAATGAGTGCAAAAACAAACCATGTGCTGATTGACACGTGTCCCTTCGTCGCATGCAACTAAAAAAAATCTTGATTTTGTCGTACCTTGTTTTCTTTAATGCCACGTGGAAATGCTTTTTCCAAATATTATAACTTATTACACAAAAAAAAATTTATTTCGAATATTATGACCTCATTTCGAAGACAAGTCTTCATTCCGAAGACAAATCCTCATTTCGAAGATTATGACCTCATTTCTAAGACAGGTCTTCATTCCGAAGACAAATCTTCTTTGCAAAATTTTCATTTCAAAGACAGATCTTCATTCCAAAGATCAATCTTCATTTCGAATATTAATCCTCATTTCGAAGATCAGGCTGTATTGTGAAAGTAAATCGTCATTCCGAAGACAGACCCTCATTCCGAAGATAAATCTTCATTTCGAAGACAGATCTTTATTTTGAAGACATCTTCATTCTGAAGATGATGCAGCAAGTCATCATTCTAAAAACCAAGTTTCATTCTGAAGACAAATTGTCATTTCGAAGACAAAGTTTCTTTCTGAAGACAAAGTGCAACATTCATTTTGCTGTCTTTCTGAAGACAATTTCATTCCGAAGATAATACAGCAGACACTGTTTTTGGCATTCTTGTTCCGAATATTAGGCAAAAATCAATATTTTCATTCTCAAAACATGTTTTTAAGTATGCCAACTCTTATGAATACCTTTTATGCTAATGGTTAATTATCACATACTATATACCAATAATTTTACAATGAAGAAATGTAAGAAATATATACCTGATAAAAACAGTTAATGCCAATTTTTTTTTGAAGAATGACTGCTTTTGTTGATATTCTGCTAAGATTTTCTGCAACATTTCAAAACAAGTGCACTAGGTGAATTTGTACAATGATGGTTCAAAAATTTCTCAAGGTTATGCATGCCAGAAAATTGGTTTTCATGCACACCAACTCAGTAGTGCTTTAAGAAAAGGTTTTCACTGCTGGGTTATTCATTTTTCTCTTTTTTTTTTACCTCTCATTTTATCTTTTCTTTTTTTTCTTTTTTTTTTCTTGATTTTGACTATGCCCATGAAGGAATTTCATGATTTCCACTGAAACCATGCCCATGAAGGAATTTATACTCAGAATTTATTCATCTTTTTGTTTTCTATTTTTTTGATTTTTTTGTATTTTCTATTTTTTTCTTGAAATCCACTAATCATATTGATTGTTTTGAAGTGGAAGAAGGAATATCTTCCACCTGTTGTGTATCCAAACTATCAGGTTGCTGCAAGAATTCTTCTTTAGTCAAAGGTGTATGGTATACCCTGAGGCGATATCCATTCACTACCAACTTTCTTCATGACCCATCAATAGGAGATAAACGAGCTGCTCCGTTGTTAAATACCTCTTCAATCCAGTAAGGTCCTAACCATATAGTTCTCAATTTTCCAAGGAAGTCTTCATATCGAGAATCAAACATTAAAGCCCAATCTCCTTGTTGAAGTTTCCTTTGCTGAATGTGACTGTCATGCCACAACTTCCTCTGCTCCTGAATTACCTCAGTTTGGTGCAGAGCATCCAATCTAAGTTCATCCAATGCATTCAGCTGCAGAATCCTATCTGTCTGTGCCTGCTACAATTCAATTCCAATTTCTAGTGCTGTGCGCAATGTTAGTAGCTCAAATTCAATAGGTAAGAAAGGCTTTTTACCAAAGACTAGTTCATAAGGTGTGAATCTAGTAGTGGACTTCCAAGTAGTATTGTAGGCCCAAACCGCTTAGGTAATTTGTCTAGCCAATTTCTCCTATGAAAAGCTACTATTTTTGTCAAGATGCATTCTAGTTCCCTGTTTGTTACTTCAACCTGGCCATTTGCTTATGGGTGGTAAGGTGATGATTTCCTATGTTTGATTTCATATAATTTTGTAAATGCTTTTATGAATTTGGATGCAAATTGGTGTCCTTGGTCTGTGGTGATAGACGGTGGAGCTCCAAATATCTGAAAAATCTGAGTATACAAGAAATCAATGACCTTCTCTTCACGAGCATGTTTGAAAGCACGCACCTCTACCCACTTTGTCAGGTAATCAGTGCATACTATAATATGCACCTTTCCTTAAGAAGGTGGATCAATAGGTCCTACAAAGTCAAGCCCCCACCTATCAAATGGTTCTAAAACCATTTGAGGCTGTAGTGGCATCTCATTTGTATGAGTGGGCTTCCCCATTCTTTGGCATGCATCACAATGCCTGATGTACTTTTTCACATCCTTGTGAAGAGATGGCCAATAATATCCTATCCCTAGGATTTTCCTAACTATGCTTTTTACAGAATAGTGTCCACTTGAGGGTTCATCATGACAAGCTCTAAGGATATCATACACTTCATCCTTTTGGATGCACCCACATAACACATGGTCAGGACTGCACTTAAAAAGCATACCCTTAATCCATTCGAAAGAAGAACTCTGTTTGATCAATTGTTTTTTCTATTTTGAATTAAAATGTGGAGGAACTTTCCCTGTGACCAAATAATTGGCTATATCTACAAACCAAGGTGATTGGACTGATATAGCAAATAATTTTTCATCAGGAAAAGTGATCAACTAATTCCCCTTCATCTGTGTTCTGCAACCTGGACAAGAAATTTGCCACAACATTAGCTTTTCCTGGTTTGTTGATTATGGTGATATCAAATTCTTGTAGCAACAGCAACCAACGAATAATTCTTGCACTTACCATAGGTTTATTCATCAAATACTTAATGGCTGTATGATTTGTGTGAATAAATATTTGATAACCTATGATATAATGCCTTAATTTGTTGATGGCATAAATTACTGCTAGGAATACCTTCTTAGTTGTTGTATAATTTTTCTCTGCTCCTGTCAAGTTCTTGCTAATGTTGTAGATGGTATAATGTTCACCATTATCAATTTGTCCTAATGCTACTCCAATTGCTGTATTGGAGGCATCAGTCTGAATGTGAAATGGTAATGTCCAATTAGGTCCTCTAAGCACAGGTGGAGTTATTAATTTCCATTTCAGAGCTTCAAATGCTTCCCGACACTTTCCGATCCAGGAGAATTCAGAATCTTTAGTCAATAAGGCAAACATAGGATCGGCTATTGTACTAAAGTTGGGAATAAACCTACGATAAAAACCAATGTGTCCTAGGAAGCTTCTAACATTAGTCTGAGTTTTAGGAGGAAGGAGATTCTTGATAATTTCAACCTTCTTTGGATCAACTTGGATCCCTTCAGGAGAGATGTGATGACCAAGAACTATCCCTTCCTTCATCATCATGAAGCATTTATCTGGATTTAAGGATAAGTGGTATGTTTCACAGTGAGTTAAGACTTTGTCAAGACTTTCCAATGTAAAATCAAAAGTTTGTCCACATACTGTGAAATCATCCATGTAAATTTCAACACTTTTGGTGGTCAGATCAGCAAAAATTGCTAGGACTGCTCATCTGAAAAGTTGCTGGGGCATTACACAAACCAAAAGGTAAAACCCTATAGGCAAATGTTCCCCATGGACATGTAAAAGTTGTCTTTTCTTGATCTTCATGTGCAATCTGAATTTGATTATATCCGCTAAATCCATCAAAAAAACAAAAGTATCTTTTTCCAACAAGAGTATCTAACACTTGATCTATGAAAGGTAATGGAAAATGGTCTTTGTATGTCACCTTATTCAACTCTCTATAGTCTACACATACTCTCATTTTTTCATTTTTCTTAGGAACTATTACCAATGGAGAAACCCATTGGCTATCAAAAATTGGGTAAATGAATCCTACTTCCAGGAGTTTTTCAATTTCTTCTTTCACAATATCTCTTAAGGCAGGATTCAATCTTCTTTGAGGTTGTCTGACTGGCTTGACTTCTTCAGTATAGATTCTATGGGTACATATATCAAGATGAACTCCTGACATATCTTTGTAGTTCCAAGCAAAAGCATGAACATGCTTCTGCAAAATAACTATCAATTTTTCTTCCTCTTCCCTAATAAGCTGGCTGTAGATGTTCAAAAATTTTCCTGGCTGGACTTCCATTTGTTTTGTATTTAG
The DNA here is from genome assembly GCA_028583015.1 of Wollemia nobilis. Lineage (NCBI taxonomy): Eukaryota > Viridiplantae > Streptophyta > Pinopsida > Araucariales > Araucariaceae > Wollemia > Wollemia nobilis. The sequence goes on from JAQPPZ010006909.1 coordinate 10,454,154, forward strand.
AAGGACTGAATTCACTCCGTACTTGGTGTTTAAGGGATTAAGAGGAAATTGTTGAGATGGGAGAAAAGAAGCAGTTTCTATTTTATTGCTGCTTGAGGGAAGCATATCTTGTATGGAACAGTGAGAAGGAAAAAATAGATGATGGTGCCATCCATGTGGTAGTGAAACAGAGTTTACCTGTGATAGCACAGATGATTCATCTTCAGATTTTTGATTCTCCTCATTACTTATCAACTGTTGGATATTTGTTGCTTCCCCTTCTAAACCTTGTTCATGCAAAACATTCATCAGGATTGTTTCATTTTCTAAGTTTTTTGTGTCACTGAGGTCTTCTGTGTGTTCTCTTACTACTAAGGTAGCTAGTGTAGAAATGACCTCTTCTGGTTCCTCATCCGAGTCGGAAAACCATAACTCGACCTAAAAATTTGCTAGATGGTTTTGCGAGGAGGATATAAAGAAATTTGTTTTAGCTCAATACCATTTGAAATAGTCATATTTCCATATCTGCAGTCTATGAAGGCTGCTACAGTTGCAAGCCAAGGTCTTCCCAAAATAATGGGATATCCATGTGCTAAATTTCTTGGCTGTAAAACTAGAAAATCTGTAGGGAATTCCCAAGAAGAAACTTCTATAGGGACATCTTCAATGATTCCTTCAGGTTTTGCAATTGACCTATCAGCCATTTCTAAAACTATAAATGTGGGGCTGAGATGTTTGAGCTGTAATTGTTCCATTGTATCTTTAGTCATGACATTTATTGTAGCTCCTAGATCCACTAAAACATTTGATATTGGTACTGAACCTATGGTGACTATGATAACTGGGCTTCCTAGATCACTATACTTTGGAGGTAGTAGTTTTCCGGATAAGAGATTAGCTATCTTCCATTCAACTCCGCACGATCTTGGGGAATGCTTTCTTCTTTCTTTCTCGCTCTTTTAATGCACAAATTTTGGACAAGATCGTTAATTTCTGGTATTTCCTTAATGGCTTGCAATAAGGGCAATGAGATAGTCAACTTTTTGAGTTCTTTGACCAATTTTGACTCGTAAAATTTTTGGTATTGCATTAAGTCTTTCGAGATATGGAACTATCCCCGGTAATTGTTTTGCTTGTGTCTCTTTTTCTATTATTGGATCCAATTTTTCTATTTCTATTGTTGGTTGGATTCTCTCTAGTTCTGATGATTCTTGCTTTTCATTATCTTTGATTTCCATTAAAACTAGTTCAGGTACAACTTTCCTTGAATGGAGTTGGATGTCACTACAATCAAGAACATTAATTTCAATATTTTCTTTAGCTTCAGCCACATAGATAGGAGGTGTCTGTCTTACACTGTTTGGATTAGTGATCGGTCGAGCTAGCAATTGAGGTTGTTTCACTTACTGTGTTTGTTGTTGTTTTTATTGAAAATTTTGATTAGGTGCAAGCAACAAATGCTGAGTTTGACCTTGATTCCTTTGTTTCCTTGGATAGGATCGGTATTGCTGATTCCACTGTGGTTGGTTTTGCACCCAATGTGGATTAGTCTAATTTTGATTCCAAGCTGGATTATTTTGATTCCATGAGGGGTTGTTTTGATTCTGATTCCAAGCTGGGTTACTCCAATTTGATTATGGCCATTCTTGGGAATTTGTCCATTGAGGATAATTCCAAGGACATTGGGGTGGTTCTGATTGTCCCCAAGGCATAGTACCAGGATTATGCCCCCAATTTGTAGGAAAACGAGGGGGATTTTGATATTGAGAGAAATTTCTCCCTTGTTTTGGTCCAATATAGTTGAGTTCCTCAGTCTGGTTTTCTAACACAATTTTGAGTTGTGGTAGCAGGTGGCATTGATCAGTTGAATGCCTTTTTGAACAAATACCACAAATGGCTGAGATAGATGTTTTATTCAAAGGACATTCCTGCAAAGCATGTTTAATTCTACATCTTGGGAAATAAATTGCCAAAGGTTCCCGTGTTTTTAGCCTTTGCGAGAGATTTCCCCTAAAGTAGTGTTTAGATGCACTAGGATATCAGTTTTGAAATTTGCAAGTTCCTCTATCAAGTCCTTTACATCAGTACCATTTGTGCGGATTTTTCTTCTTCTCTGCTTAGTGCGAGAGTAATTCCTGCAGATATCCATAATTTCCTCATTACTGAGAGTGGTTACATCTCATTTTCCCATCAAATCCGAACTTCTCCGGATTCATCTTGCAATCCTCTCAAAAAGATGGTTTTACATAATTCTGGTTCTACTAGTCCACATCTCCTTTGAACAAAGGAGAACCTATCAAGATAATCTTCCAAGGTCTCATCATCTTCTTGCTTGATTCTAAATAACTCATCTTTTCTATTCCTTACATGACAAGTATTCTCGATATTTGTCTAAAAAGACAGTCTCCATTTGATCCCAGGTTCTTATGGAATTTGGCTCTAAGCTCATGAACCAGCGTAATGCTGATTCCTTGAGAGTTGAGGGAAAAACTTTAAGTTTTTGATTGTCATTTATATAATCATAGGTCTGAAACACTACCTTGAATTCAAACAAAAACTGGTCAGGATCTTCAAATACAACACCTCAAAAGGTTGGAAGTACTGAAGGTGAAATGGTCTTCATGGGAGATTTTTGTGTTGGATTCAGATGAATAGGATATTCAAATGTTTTGGACGGTTGGATTATATCCTGATCATCCCCTTCATTATGAACATAGCCATGCTGGCCATCTACATTGCCTCCTTCTGCCATAGTTTCTTGTTTCCTAGGAGAAGTTAAAGCTTTCCAAATTGTTCTCTCAAGAGGTCCAAGCTTCTCTGGTTGATGAGTCTGATGAATTATCTTCCTTTAGATATTCTGTTGATAAATTTGGTGATTTTCCTTTCTCAAAATGTTCTACTGATGGTGAGACTGGTGATTTTTCTTTCAATATTTCAGGTAGTTCAAACACAGGTGATTCACCCCTTAGGCATGAATATCTCCTTAATGGGACAAGCCAAGGATCCTTTGGGGTCTCCCTAGACTTACTCATTCATGTTTACTCCTAAATGACATAAATTAAGTCAATAGTTGTTATCTTACTCTGTTGTTATATTCAGATTTTAACCTGAATGTTCATAGTTTAGTCTGATTACAGCTATTGGACTATTTTTTTCTTATGATAACACTATTCCTCGACAACGATGCCAAAATGATGCGTAGTCATTATACCATCATTAATTCTCAATGAATCTGTCAATCCAGGGCAGTGTACAAGGCTATCTGTGGGAGAAGAAGTGAAACAGCTATAACTTAGGTCAATATAGGGCAACAAGTCTTATTGGTGGAACCGGTTGTGTGGGGGGTTTTGGAACATTCCTATCTCTAAATTGCATAAATTAAATCTTAATCTAAGTTGTAGAATTGGAAACTAATCATTAACTATAGAAATGAAGTCCTAATTACAATTGCAAAATTAGACCTAATTATATTGCAGAATTAACAGTTGCAGAATTGAAAGTCTGATCCTAATTGCAGAAAAGAAATCTAATTACTTTTGCAGTAATGAAAATTTAGATCTAATGTGGAAATAAAAACTATCAAAGTTCTATAATAGAAGGTTGTCAATCTTCTATTCAGATTTTTACAGCAAAACATAAAATGCAGGAAATTGCTGAAAAATAGTAAATTCTAGAAATAACAATTTGAAAATGAAGTGGAAACTTTGCTAAAAGTAATATTGCAACTAAAAATTTAAGCACAAAACTAATCTAAGCATAAATAAACTAATACTACAAATATTGTCAACTATTTACAAGCAATTAAAATAACAAGTTCTACAACTCATTCTGCTGCAACAAAATCAGAATAAAAACCTGCTTTGTTAGTCCTCCTCCTAGGTCTGGAAGTGGCCAGCCTATTTGTCTAGAAGAAGGTGTAAGTCTCTCTTTTTTTCTAAATCTTAATCACACTCATTTAAAAGTAATTTGAAATAGAACTGGTGCACTTTATTGATCAAAAGACATGATTACAAGAATTTTCTTTGAAAAATCATACAAGACTCGTGAATGACCAATTTCTAGTTATACTCTGTATTTTTTGCTAGCTTCCTTACTCTATTTTCTACCTCCTTTTCTACCTAATTTTTCTACCTTCTAGGCTCAACCTGAATGGGAGAAATATTTATAGCTATTCTATGATCTGATTACAAACAAAGAATATCTCAAAAGATCTAATCCTACAATGCTGCAACAAATTCTGGTTTTATCCTAGAAGAGGACTAAAACCTGATCTTTCCCTTAATGATGGCTTTGGTTGGCAATGACGGCAAAGAAAGATGAAAGATATTTCTCTTTACTTTTCCCAGCCTTTATTTCCCTTTTTCTAGCCTTTATTTCCCTTTTTCCAGCTTCAAAAATCGGTCAAAAGGTCAAAAACACATTCTGTTCTTCATTTCTAAGATAAGTGGCTTCATTCCGAAGACAATGTAGTTCTCATTCCGAAGATCGCTCATTTTGAAGATACTGCATTCTCATTCTGAAGATTGCTCATTCTGAAGATACTGCATGCTTCATTTCAAAGATTCACTCATTTCGAAGACGCTGCATTCTTCATTTCGAAGATATCTGTTCATTCCGAAGATACTTCGGAATGAACAAATGTATGCTTTTCTAGTGATTTCTTTTGCATCTCTCATGTGGGTTATCTCCTAAGATCAAATTATAATGGTCTTCATCCCTTTCCTCATGTGAATTCCATGCCTTGCTATTTATGGACAGCTGGCTAGAATTTATATGGGAAAGACCAGTTTTTGCTGCACAGCAACAATTTGCTTGCACTGTTGCCAGATTAGGTGAAGTAAATGCTTTGCCAAATCAAAACAAGATTAGTGAAATGCTGCTATTATTCTAAGCATATCCCATTGTAGAAAATCATAGCAAAAAGAACACAAAACTATGTAAAAAGCTGTAAAATCAGCATATAATATTTCAAATACTTTGATCATGCAAAATGGTTAATATACAGCATATTGAATCAACTTAACTAACATATCAGATAAAACATAAGAGTTTATAGGCATTTTTACTTTACAAAACATGTTATGATTGAGGCATTTCCAGGCCTCATCACATATGGCTTACATCATTATGTTACACAATTATGCTTTAAAACGAACAAACACTTATTCTATTTCATGTCATTATGTCAACATTCAATTTTGCAACCATGGTATAATTTCTAAGGAATTGTTCAAAATTTTATCACACTTAAGAATTTATGCCTAGCAAAATCATATTTCTTTTAGTATCTCACGCATAATATTTTTATGAAAATCTGAAAACAAATCATCACCATCACAACACAAAGTCTTAAGACAGTCTCTTAAGCATTCTTTTAATTTTAGCAATATTTCTATACTAGGATTAGCTTGACGACCGAGCGAGCGGTGACTCCATGAAATGGTCTATAATAGTGACAATGTCCTTTGAAATTATTGTTAGAAGTCCCTTTTATTTTTCATCAAATCACACCAAAACAACCAATTGTTTACATCATATTATTTCATTTAAATTTTACAACATGACATAAAATTATAATATTTCTAAAATGACATAATTACATGAATCATCAATAATCAATTACAAAATTCAACATTAAAGCATCATACAACATATACATAACTCATATCATCAAAAATACCATATATATATCAACAAATTATGTACATCATATCAAAAGTGGATTGATATGCCACAATCAATACCCTGGTATACTCAATCCTCTCAAAAAATACATAATAATAAATACAATCTCTATGCAGTGAGTGTCTAGCCTCGAGAAGCCCTCGAGCTCTCAACCTCATCTCCTCTCCCATCCTGAGGTGGAGGAAGAGGTCCCATCAGAGTCCACCCTGTGTCGTGGGTCCTCGACATAGATCATGATGATGTCCTCGATGACCCCATCCTAATCGGCTTTGCAATGTCAGTTGGCAGCTGTAACCTTTGGCTCTCTAGAACCATCTTATAGTATGCTCTCTGGTAGAACACAGTCTGAGCCATAGACCGTGCCAACTCCTGCATGCTCGATCCTCCGCCTCAAGATCTGAGTCGTGTAGCCTCATCCTGTAGTGTCTGCACCTGAGCCCAGATGCGGGTAACCTTAGCCCGGAGAGCCGTCGTCTCACTGCTCTCCCCTACCTCGACACCCTTGCCCTTATCGAGCGATGGTGGTCTCTCCCCCTATTGAGAAGGGAGTCCCTCCTACCTCATCCCTATATTTTGTGGTCTTTGTGGAGCCCGTGCCATCCTCTGGCATCTATCCTATGGATACCATCATTGCTCTCTCTCGCTGTGACCCCGTGCTGCCTCAATAGCAGCCTGACGTTGCCTCCCCATCCATTGCATAACAACATGCATAAAAACCTGTTCCCTCATCATTCAAGGAGGGTGGATGCCTACATACTAGGCATCGTATCCATCGACAACCCCACTGTCATCACCATCCACTAGCTAGATAGGGGCATCATTCGTGTCTTGACTCCAAAACCACTGTATGTCTGGAGCCCCGCTCAATGTGGTACTATCTTGGATAGTCTAGGAGTACTCATAATCCCTAAGAGAAGGGATCCCATGCTGTAGACTGAACTATCATAGAACTCGATCGTAGTGGTGGAGCTCTATCTCTCCCTGCTCCATCCTTAGCCAGGAGACTCGCCTGATGAGAGCCAGCTCCTGCCCATCCTCTGCCCACCCTAGGTACTCTCGCCATAGCCTCCAGGTGATCTGGTCTGGTATGAGGTCATCTAGAAACCTCTGTGACATCAGCAGATCTATTCACCGCTGTGACCACCTCTATAGCCACCAATAGAAAATCTAGGGCCTCTATCAGTCATCCCCTATCAATGGGAGCCCTATCGGCCTCTACACCGTGATGTGCTCCCAGCACCAAACTTGTAGTAGCAATTTCAAGACCAGACATCGGCCTCCCTTGTATACGACCCCATGCAGGATCCTATACAAGCAACATAGTACAAAGCTGCCCCATGCAAACCTATGCTCATTGTATCTCATTGCATAGGCCACATCTGATAGGATCCATGGTAATCTACACCCACTCTGGCGGCATAGCAGTAAGCCACCTACCACCCCTGCCAAAACCTGGTTGATTAAGATAAAAAAAATTTAATAGGCAAAGGTTTATGGGATATTGTAACCGAAGGGTATATAGAACCCATAGCTACTGAATGGGCAGATTTGAGTGCTGTAGATAAAAAAACTAGAAAAGAAGCCCAGAAAAATAATTCCTCTAGCATGTACTTTTTACAAGCAGCCCTAGATAAAAGTATCTTTCCTAGAATAGCATCCTGTATCACAGCTTAAGATGCTTGGAAATTTTTGAAAGAAAGCTTTCAAGGTAGTGATCAAGTAAAATAGGTTAGACTTCAAACACTGAAGAGAGATTTTGAAAATCTCAGAATGCAAGAAAATGAGAAAGTAGGAGACTACTGCATGCGAGTTAAAGCCGTAGTAGATAAAATGGTCACTCTAGGTGAAGATATTAAGCTTGAGGTTATGGTGAAGAAAGTGTTGCAAACACTTATTCCGAAGTGGAATCATGTAGCAATCATTATTGAAGAGTCAAAATATTTGACCACTCTTTCTTTTGAAGCACTAATTGGTTCTCTTCTTTCATATGAAAAAATATTGCAGGACACTCCTTCCACCAGCCATGGAGGAGATGATAAAGCCTTCACTTCATAATAAGGAAGAGGTAGAGGTCGTGGCAGAGGTTGTTGAGCAAGGTGCAGCAACAATATTTTCATTGTTGTCAACACAGTCAGATAGATCTGTTGATGCAATGGACAGGAAGTTCAAAAGCTATTCGGATGCGGAAGACAGGAGTTCAAAGGTTATTCAGAGTATGTACAGTGATTTTCCAAGAAGACCGAAGTGGCCCATATGCAAAAGATCAAAGAAAAAGACAAGTAAGAAAAGTGTCGCGATATCGCGACATATACAAAAAGCAAGAAAAACTGTCGCGATTTCGCGACATGTTGGAAGAGAGAGAAAAAGCAAGAAAAACTGTCACGATTTCGTGACATGTTGGAAGAGAGAAAAAGCAGGAAAAACTGTCACGATTTCGCGACATGTTGGAAGAGAGAGAAAAAGCAGGAAAAACTGTCACGATTTCGTGACATGTTGGAAGAGAAAAAGGCAAGTGGAAAAACTGTCACGATTTCGCGACATGTTGGAAGAGAGAGAAAAAGCAGGAAAAACTGTCGTGATTTCATGACATGTTGGAAGAGAAAAAGGCAAGTGGAAAAACTATCATGATTTCGCGACATGTTGGAAGAGAGAGAAAAGCAGGAAAAACTATTGTCATTTTATGACATGTTGGAAGAGAAAAAGGCAAGTGGAAAAATTGTCACGATTTCATGACATGTTGGAAGAGAAAGAGAAAGCAGGAAAAAGTGTCATGATTTCGCGACAAGTTCGAAGAAAGAGAACAAGTAAGAAAAGTGTCACGATTTCATGACATGTCGCATTTTCACAACTAAAATAGGAGAGAAAAAGTAAGTTGGAAAAGTGTCACGATTTCGTGACATGTCGCATTTTCATGACTAAAATAGGAGAGAGAAAGTAAGTTGGAAAAGTGTCACGATTTCACGACATGTCGCATTTTCACGACTAAAATAGGAGAGAGAAAATGCAAGGAGAAAAAGTGTCGCGATATCGTGACATGTTGCATTTTCACGACCAGAAGAGAAGAGAAAATGCAAGGAGAAAAAGTGTCATGATATCATGAAATGTTGCATTTTCATGACCAGAAGAGAAGAGAAAATGCAAGGAGAAAAAGTGTCACGATATCGCGACATGTTGCATTTTCGTGGCCAGAAGAGAAGAGAAAATGCAAGGAGAAAAAGTGTCGCGATTTCACGACATGTATTTTCATGGGCCAAAGCTAAGAGAAAGAGCAAGGAGAAAAAGTGTCGCGATATCGTGACATGTTGTATTTTTGGGGGCCAAAGCTAAGAGAAAGAGCAAGGAGAAAAAGTGTCGCGATATCATGACATGTTGTATTTTCACGAGCCGAAGCTAAGAGAAAAAGCAAGGAGAAAAAGTGTCGCGATATCGCGACATGTATTTTCAGGGGCCGAAGCAAAGAGAAAGAGTAAGGAGAAAAAGTGTCACGATATCGCGACATGTAGCATTTTTACGGTCCGATGCAAAGAGAAAGAGAGAGAAAGAAAAAGTGTCACGATATCACGACATGTTGTATTTTCGTGGGCCAAAGCAAGGAGAAAGACAGAGAAAGAAAAAGTGTCGCGATATCGCGACATGTTGTATTTTCGTGACAACAACAACAAAAGAAGCTACAGAGGCAGAAATGTCATGATTTCATGACAGGTCATAAATGCGCAAGTCAAGAAGGAGAACCCAACTAAAATGAGAAGTATGACAGTGGACCGACATCTCTACAACATTTACAGGGGTAGATACAGAGTGAATTCATGCAGCTAAAATATGAAGAGTGAACAAAAGTCAATGCAGTGGCTACAGGGACTGTTACCGAATGAAATATTTGAGTGGTGGAATTACCAAATATCTTCATGAGTTGAAGCTGACTAAGACCGATGACAACCGACTAAGATTAGGGTTTACAGTTGTTATGAAAGCCGACTAAGATTAGGGTTTACATTTGTTATGCAAGCCGACTAAGATTAGGGTTTTCATCATGAAAATATTGTTATAAAAGGAGGGTTATTTGGAGAATTGTAGTGTAGTTGTATAAGTCGTTGAATGCGTGTCGAAGTGTGAAATGTGGTCGTAAGAGCGTAGAAAGCACAGAAGTGGTGAGATGATGGCGAAGTGCGCAAAGTGAGCGAAGAGTCATGTCGAATTGTCCTAAGTGCATCTGTGAGTGTACAGAGAGAGCAAAGTGTGCAGAGTGAAAAGTTTGAAGTTCGACCAAGTGCGGCTATGATTGCACAAAGAGAGTAGAAGGTGTAGAGAAGTGACTCAAAGAAGGCAAAGTGTGGCTGTAGATCATAGAAGATGTGTCTATTCCATAAATAGTGAGAGAGATTGGGTAAGCAATAGACCAGTCAGGGTCTTGTAAAAGTGAAGGTATTTTTTTGTTAAACTTCTAGATTCAAAATTGAAGTCCAGGTTGCAGCTTGGCATCAGGGGTTGGTGCTCCTTCCAGTAGGTGCTGGTAAATCATGGGTTGGTGCTCCTTTCTATTGGTGTAGATAAATAAGGGGTTGGTGCTCCTTCCAGTGGGTGCTGGTAAATTGATTGTAAAGTTGGTGCTTTGCAAAGGCTGGATTTGGATGGTAGTCCAAGCAGTCATTCTTGAGGAGTAGCCAAATTGGTGAACCTCGTTAAATCTTGTGTTGTGTGATGTTCTCTTGTGATACTTGCTTTATCTGGTTTTAAGGTTTCATTATTTTAATTTTAAGAGCTATGAATTTAAGTTTAAAGAACTACACTGATTCACCCCCCCTCTTAGTGCCATTGTAAGACTAACAATTGGTATCAGAGCCAAGTTCCCTTCTCAAGCTAAATCAGTCAGGGTTGATCTTGGATTAGTACGCAATGGGTAAGAAGAATAGATCCTCCTCCAAAAGGGCATCTCAGTCAGTTTTAGTTCCTGTGGAAGAGAAAATTGAACCAGAAAAGGTTGAAGACTTCTCATCAAACAAAGCACCTTTGTTTGACGGAACTAATTACGCGATCTGGAGAATCAGGATGCAGACATATCTTTGTGCTTTGGGATACGACATCTGGGATTCAGTAGACAGTGAATACACAATACCCATCACTCCTCCAACCGATGTTGTCGATAAGAATCTGTTTGAGAATGACTCAAAAGCAAAGAATGCTATCAGGTGCGGATTAGTAGACAGTGAACTGGTAAAGATCATGAGTTGTAAAATGGCAAAAGAAATATGGGACAAACTGAGGAGTATTCATGAAGGAGACGATGAGATCAAGGAGGCCAAGTTACAAACACATCAAGCTCAGTTCGAAGCATTAAAGTTGAATGACGATGAGAACATAGAGGCATATATGCTGAGAGTTAATGAAGTCCTAGAGGATGATTCTAAAAAGGAAACAGGTGGAGGTCTTTTCATGACACTCGAAGAAGAAACAAAAAAAGAACAGGAATGTGATGAAGAAGAAATTGATGCAGAAATAAATTTGAAAGAGGAACTAATTGCAGCTCTGGATGAATTGAAGATAGAAAGAAAAAGGAATAAGGAAATCTCAAGAAAGCTTGAGGATGCAAATGAAATAATAACCAGTTTGAAAGTACGGGTAGAAGAATTCAAAAGGATTGAAGAAACTCTCAGGTCACAGATCAATGAGAAAGAGATTGGTTGCTGCAAACAAGAGGAAGAGATTGTTTTATTGAAGAAACAACTAGAAGAGGCCAATACAAATCTCAAATTCGAGAAGAGCACAGAGTTGCTAGATAAAATGATAAGCCAACAAAGAAGCTCCACGGATAAGCGTGGTCTTGGATATGAAGTTGAACAACCTTCATCTTCCAACTCTGCAGAGAAGAAGAAGTTCACCGTTGAAGGATCGAAGCAAGAAAAGTTTGAAGCTGAATCTTCAAAAGGAAGAAAATATCAAAGGAGATCTACAGCAAAGCAACCACAACAAAAGAGGTTCTATCACTCTCACTCTATTCATAATAATACTTTTAATGGCTATTGTTTCGGATGCAACCAGTATGGTCACAAGGCAATTTATTGTGGATTGAATAATAAATCAAAGAGTTATGCTGGTAGAAATACATCTGCATTTTTGAGTGAACACTATGTACAATGTTTTCAATGTAATGGTCATGGGCACATAGCAAGGTTTTGTCCAAGCACTTTTGTATCTAATCTAAGGCAAAATAGTAGATTTCATCAGACGCAAAGAACGCAACACAGACAGGGAATAAATCATGTACATAAAAGAAAGGAAAATAATCATTCATCAAGGATGCACAAGAGACAACCACACAAGAGAAATGTTCGAGTTCACGAAAAGGTGCAAAACAGGGATGTAGTTGAAAAATCCAAGCCCGAGTTCAAGAAAGTTTGGAGAAAGATAGAAGAAAGGAAATCGTGTCTCCTTGGATCGAAGGAGACTACTCCGCTATTGCACTAAGCAACTCCAGGTAGCACATCCTCGGGGGGAGCAATCTTGAAGTTTCATTTTAATGCTCCTATGTATTTGTTTGATTACCTGAGGATGAAAGGCAAGTAGTCAGGGAAGTTGTCGTATAGTTGTCGAAGTGTGTTTTCAGTTCATGTAGTTGTTTGTGGAAGTGTCGTGAAGGGTGGTGATTAAATTGAGAGTTGTCATTATTGGTAGTATTGCTATATGTCATTGTTGTACTCGTTGATGGTTCTTACTGCCACTGTCCAAAGTTAAGGATTATAACAGTTCAGATAATTTGGTTAGTGAAAGAATGTTGCCCTAGCCGCATATATGTGTTTCGATAAAAGCAGTGTGTATTTGAACTACACATTGACGTGAAGATTGTTAGATCTATTATGATGTTGTGGTGAAAAATATTGAAGTCTGATTATTGATTCATGTTTAGCTCATCAAGATGAGCAACTTTGCTTTGTGAATCATACCTATCCGAGGTCCGAAAGTATGAGTTTGAGTAAGGTGCACTATAGTTGGCCGTGAAGTGTTTGACAAAATGTTGTCTCCTGATTCGAACAGTTGAAAGTAAGGTGTGACCAGCGGTGACTGTAGAAAACATAGACCAAGTTGAAAATGTAAAAAGGGATTTGGTTGGTGTTGTGGTACAGTGTTTGATGCTTGCATAGAGTTGGCAGTAAAATTGCAGTGTCGGTACAGTGTTGGACAAAAGTTGGTACAAGTGTGAGTCACTTGACAATTTTTTTGATAGATGTGAAATCAACATTTTTGAATGGGAAGCTTGAAGAAGAGGTTTATATTGAGCAGCCAGATGGTTTCCAGCTTGGTGATGATCCCAACTTGGTTTGTAAGTTGAAGATATATGGCTTGAAACAGGCACCCCGAGCATGGTATGCAAGGCTAGACAACTATCTCACTCAACAAGGGTTTAAGAAAGATGATATCATATTTGGAAGTAGCAAAGATGAGTCATGTAAAGATTTAGCAAATAAGATGTAGAAAGAATTTGAAATGTCAATGATTGGTGAACTTTCGTATTTCCTCGGGTTGCAAGTTAATCAAAATAAGAAGGGCATATTTATTTCTCAAGTTAAATATGTGAAAGAGATGTTAAAAAGTTCACAATGGAGGATTGTAAGCCAATTAGCACTCCCATGACGAAAGGTTGCAAGTTGAGCAAGGATGACAAATCTCCACCTGTTGATCAAACCATGTACAGATCTATGATTGGGAGCTTACTGTACCTGACAGCTACCAGACTAGATATTTTGTAGGCAGTATGCATGGTAGCACGATTTCAGGCTAATCCCAAGGAGACTCATGTGACAGCAGTGAAGAGGATTCTTCGGTACCTCAAGGGTACTATGGAGTATGGGTTATGGTATCCGAAAGGTAAGGACTTCACCCTTATTGCGTATTCAGATGCAGATTGGGCAGGATGTGTCGATGACAGAAAGAGTACCAGTGGAGGTGCATTCTATCTTGGAGACAGGTTGGTCGCATGGCACAATAAGAAACAAGAGTCAGTTTCCTTATCGACAGTAGAGGCAGAATATATTGCAGCGACAACATGTTGTACGCAGGTATTATGGATGAAACAAACCTTGAAAGATCTTGGTATTAACTTCAATGAGCCAATATCAGTTAAGTGTGATAACACCAGTGCCATTAACATCTCCAAGAATCCAGTTATGCATTCACGCACAAAACACATTGCTATCCGGTATCACTTTTTGAAGGAGAAAGTTGCGGAAGGTGAGGTTAAGTTGGATTTTGTTCCAACTACAGAGCAAGTAGCGGATATCTTCACAAAACCATTGCCCAAGGAAGTATTTGAGTACCTTCACAATAAATTGGGAGTGGTCACACTTCCCAAGAATTGACTAGCTACAGGGATCACATTCTCAGGGGGAGCATTTAAGTATTTGATTATCTTTTTGCTCATGTTCATGATTTTTGCTAAGTGTAATAAATTTTTGCTCGAGAATGTTGTGCATGGACTCAGGGGGAGTCTGCAGTAGCCCTTTGGTATTATTGTCAAAGGGGGAGAAGAGTTATAAGAAATTGCACATGTGTTGCCAACAATTCCAAAGGGGGAGATTGTTGAGCAAGGTGCAACAACAATATTGTCATTGTTGTCAACACAATCAGATAGATCTCATTGATGCAATGGACAGGAAGTTCAAAAGCTATTCAGATGCAGAAGACAGGAGTTCAAAGGTTATTCAGAGTATGTACAGTGATTTTCCAAGAAGACCGAAGTGGCCCATATGCAAAAGATCAAAGAAAAAGACAAGTAAGAAAAGTGTCGCGATATCACGACATATACAATAGGCAAGAAAAACTATCATGATTTCGCGACATGTTGGAAGAGAGAGAAAAAGCAAGAAAAACTATCACGATTTCATGACATGTTGGAAGAGAGAGAAAAAGCAGGAAAAACTATCATGATTTCATGACATGTTGGAAGAGAGAAAAATAAGGAAAAACTATCACAATTTTGCGACATGTTGGAAGAGAAAAAGACAAGTAGAAAAACTGTCACGATTTCACGACATGTTGGAAGAGAGAGAAAAAGCAAGAAAAATTATCATGATTTCATGACATGTTGGAAGAGAAAAAGGCAAGTGGAAAAACTATCACGATTTCACGACATGTTGGAAGAAAAAAGGCAAGTGAAAAACTATCACAATTTCACGACATGTTGGAAGAGAGAAAAACAGAAAAACTGTCACGATTTCGTGACATGTTGGAAGAGAAAAAGGCAAGTGGAAAAACTGTCACGATTTCATGACATGTTGGAAGAGAAAGAGAAAGCAGGAAAAAGTGTCATGATTTCACGACAAGTTCGAAGAAAGAGAACAAGTAAGAAAAGTGTCACGATTTTGCGACATGTCGCATTTTCATGACTAAAATAGGAGAGAGAAAGTAAGTTGGAAAAGTGTCACGATTTCGCGACATGTCGCATTTTCATGACTAAAATAGGAGAGAGAAAGTAAGTTGGAAAAGTGTCACGATTTCGTGACATGTCACATTTTTGCAACTAAAATAGGAGAGAGAAAATGCAAGGAGAAAAAGTGTCACGATATCGTGACATGTTGCATTTTCGCGACAGAAGAGAAGAGAAAATGCAAGGAGAAAAAGTGTCGCGATATCGCGACATGTTGCATTTTCACGGCCATAAGAGAAGAGAAAATGCAAGGAGAAAAAGTGTCGCGATATCGTGACATGTTGCATTTTCACGGCCAGAAGAGAAGAGAAAATGCAAGGAGAAAAAGTGTCACGATATCGTGACATGTTGTATTTTCACGGGCCAAAGCTAAGAGAAAGAGCAAGGAGAAAAAGTGTCGCGATATCGTGACATGTTGTATTTTCAGGGGCCAAAGCTAAGAGAAAGAGCAAGGAGAAAAAGTGTCACGATATCGCGACATGTTGTATTTTCGCGGGCCGAAGCTAAGAGAAAGAGCAAGGAGAAAAAGTGTCACGATATCGCGACATGTATTTTCAGGGTCCGAAGCAAAGAGAAAGAGTAAGGAGAAAAAGTGTCACGATATCACGACATGTAGCATTTTCATGGTTCGAAGCAAAGAGAAAGAGAGAGAAAGAAAAAGTGTCACGATATCGCGACATGTATTTTCATGGCAACAGCAACAAAAGAAGCTACAGAGGCAGAAATGTCATGATTTCATGACAAGTCATAAATGCGCAAGTCAAGAAGGAGAACCCAACTAAAATGAGAAGTATGATAGTGGACCGACATCTCTACAACATTTACAAGGGCAGATACAGAGTGAATTCATGCAGCTAAAATATGAAGAGTGAACAAAAGTCAGTGTGGCGGCTACAGGGACTATTACCGAATGAAATCTTCGAGTGGTGGAATTACCAAATATCTTCATGAGTTGAAGCCGACTAAGACCGATGACAACCGACTAAGATTAGGGTTTATAGTTGTTATGAAAGCCAACTAAGATTAGGGTTTACATTTGTTATGCAAGCCGACTAAGATTAGGGTTTTCATCATGAAAATATTGTTATAAAAGGAGGGTTGTTTGGAGAATTTTTGTGTAGTTGTATATGTCGTCGAATGCGTGTCGAAGTGTGAAATGTGGTCGTAAGAGCGCAGAAAGTGTAGAAGTGATGAGATGATGGTGAAGTGTGCAAAGTGAGTGAAGAGTCATGTCGAATTGTCCTAAGTGCGTCTATGAGTGTGCAGAGAGAGCAAAGTGCACAGAGAGCAAAAAGGTTGAAGTTCGACCAAGTGCTGTTGTGATTGTGCAGAGAGAGCAAAAGGTGCAGAGAGTGCAAAAGGCAAAGTGTGACTGTAGATCATAGAAGATGTGTCTATTCCATAAATAGTAAGAGAGATTGGGTAAGCAATAGACCAATCAGGGTCTTGTAAAAGTGAAGGTATTTTTATGTTAAACTTCTAGATTCAAAATTGAAGTCCAGGTTGCAACTTGGCATCAGGGGTTGGTGCTCCTTCCAATAGGTGCTGGTAAATTAGGGGTTGGTGCTCCTTTCTATTGGTGTAGATAAATAAGGGGTTGGTGCTCCTTCCAGTGGGTGCTGGTAAATTGATTGTAAAGTTGGTGCTTTGCAAAGGCTGGATTTGGATGGTAGTCCAAGAAGTCATTCTTGAGGAGTAGCCAAATTGGTGAACCTCGTTAAATCTTGTGTTGTGTGATGTTCTCTTGTGATACTTGCTTTATCTGGTTTTAAGGTTTCATTATTTCAGTTTTAAGAGCTGTGAATTTAAGTTTAAAGAACTACACTGATTCACCCCCCCTCTCAGTGCCATTGTAAGACTAACGAGAGGTCAGCATAGAGGAAGAAACAAGAATAGTCCACTAGGTGGAACCCCAAGCAGAGGAGGATCTTCAAATAGAAGTGGAGGTTAGAATAGAGGTGGACAGTAGAATAGAGGAAAGCATCCAGGTCAAGGAAAAGGAAATGACAAGTCAAAGCAAGTTTTCTACAATTGTGGCAAACCTGGACATTATGCTCATGACTGTTGGTCAAAGCAGCCTTCACAAGGGAGCAGCAGCAGCTAGAGTAGTCAGTATGGCAATTTTGGAGAAGAGGAAGGGACCAAAAATCTCTTTCTCTCATATGGCTAGTCAGATCATAACCTAATGAAACCTAGATTTTGGACACTGGGTGTTCAAATCATATGAGTGGCAAAGAAGAACTCTTTTCTACCATGTATTCTTCCTACAAATCCAGCATCAAGTTGGGGGACAACAAGTCATTGATAGTTGAAGGCATTGGAGCCATGGCGGTTCCAACTAAAGAAGGTGTTAAGAAAGTAAGTGATATCTATTACACACCTCATCTCCAACACAATATTTTAAGTGTTGGTCAAATGTTAGAAAAGAACTACAAGTTACTTTTTTATGAGGGTAAATGCACCATTTTTGATAAAAATAATAGTAATAGAATCATTACACAAGTGCCAATGACAAAGAACAGGTTATTCCATTTAAAGTTTGGTTAGTTAGGGGGAGATCAATTAGCAAATATTGCTATTTCAAATATAAGTGTGTTGTGGTACTTGAGATATGATCATCTAAATTCAGCTAGTTTGAAGATGTTAACCTCTCAAGCAATGGTGATCGGACTTCCTAAAGTTTAGGACAATAAGAAAGTCTACGAAGGTTGTGCTTTGGGCAAGCATGCCAGGGCCAAATTTCCATGAGGGCAAGCATGGCGGGCCAGTTATCCACTCCAACTAGTGCATTCAAACATCTGTGGTCCAATGCAGACCAAGAGCATTGGTAACAACTCTTACTTTCTTCTATTCATTGATGATTTTTCAAGAATGTGCTGGATATATTTTCTAAAGCATAAATATGAAGCATTTGATTGCTTTGTAGATTTTAAAACAAGAGTTGAAAATGAGAGTGGATATTTTTTTAAGTGTTTGAGATCATATAAATGAGGAGAATACTCCTCTAATGAGTTTTTGAATTTTTGTAAAGAACATGGAATAAAAAGGCAGTTCACTACTGCCTACACTCCACAACAGAATGGTGTGGCTGAGATAAAGAACCACACCATTGTAGATATGGCAAGATCTATGCTTCAGATGAAGAATTTGAGTAATATGTATTGGGTAGATGTAGCCAGGACTAGTGTGTATATTTTGAATAGGAGCCCTACTTCAATTTTGAAATGGAAAACTCCTTACCAAGCATGGTATGGTAAGAAACCAAATGTCAAGCATTTTTGAGTGTTTGGTTCACTGGCATATTCTCATATTCCTGATGAGCTGAGAAAAAAACTTGATCCAAAGAGTCAGGCATGCATATTTGTAGGGTACTGTGAGAACACAAAAGCTTACCGACTCTACAATCCCAGGACTCGAAAGATTGTGCTTTCTAGGGATGTGATTTTTGATGAAGGGGGAGAATGGGGTAAGCCCCAAATATTCAATGATGATGAATCTAATGATGCAATTTCTAAACAGGTGCAACAACAGTCACCGCAAAAAGGTAAGAAGTATCCTCCAACAAGCCCAAGTTCATCTTCGAGTTCAACTTCTTCACCAAGTCCTTCTCCTCAAAGGTCGGTCAGTTCCTCACCAATGGATATTGATTCTCCATACAGAGGTAAGAGAACACTCCAACATCATCCATCTTATCAGATGTGGATAAAAAATTTCAAAGAAGATATACTAGAAGTCAAGCTAGTGAAATGAGTTCAGTCTTGCAAAGACTTGAAAATATGCATTTGTATGGTGATGATGACTCCCAAGAACCTCGAGGAGATATAGTTAACTATGCCTTGTTAACTAGTGCATAGATTGAACCTTCTAGTTATGAGAAGGCATGTACTCAAAAAATTTGGCAAGATGCCATGAAAGAGGAGATAACCTCTATAAAAAACAATGACACTTGGGAGCTGGTAAAGCTTCCTAAAGGAAATAAATGTGTTGGATGCAAATGGGTCTTCAAGACCAAGTTCAATGCTAATGGAAGTATTGAAAGGCATAAATCAATATTGGTTGCAAATGGATTTACATAGAAATATGGAATTGATTATGAAGAGACTTTTGCTCTTGTAGCTAGACAGGAGACTATCAAAATAGTTCTTGCCTTAGCTACACATAAGGGATGGAAATTCCAACACATGGTTTTAAAGAGTGCATTTCTCAATGGTTACTTGATAGAAGAAGTGTATGTTGAGCAACCACAAGGATTTGAAGAGAAAGACAAGGAACGTCTTGTTTACAAACTGAAGAAGGCACTTTATGGCCTCAAGCAGGCACCGAGAGCTTGGTACTCACGCATTGATGGGTACTTTAAAGATTATGGGTTCATCAGAATCAAAAATGAACCCATGTTCTACTACCTGAATCAAGGTAATGACATCCTCATAGTTTTCTTGTATGTGGATGATCTCATATTCATGGGTAGTAATGAAAAAGTGAATATGGAGTTCAAACACTCCATGATGAAGCAGTTTGAGGTGAAGGATCTTGGCTTAATGCACTACTTTCTTGGAATAGAGGTTCATCAGTCAGATATAAGGATCTTCATCTGTCAACATAAGTATGCTCGAGACATGATCGAGAAGTTTGCTAAGGAGCATTGCAAACCAGTTGCAACTCCATTTGGACATGGGATCCAACTAAGCAAAGATGATGGAGCACCAAAAGTTGACGTGACCTCTTTCAGAAGCATGGTTGGGAGTTTGATGTTTCTTGCCAACACCAGACCTGATATTCAGTATGTTGTTTTTTTTGTCTCTTGATTTATGGCTAGCCCTTCTGAGCTGCATTTGCAGGCAGCTAAGAGAATTCTTAGATGTGAAGGGTACATTGGATTTTGGAATCTAGTACCATAAATGTACCACTATCAAGATTATAGGCTTCAGTGATAGTGATTGGGGTAGCAACATTGATGACAGGAAATCAACTTCAGGGAACTATTTTAGTCTGGGATCAGAACTAATAACATGGAGTTCCAAAAAGCAAACTGTGGTAGCTTTGTCTTCTACAGAAGCTGAGTATGTAGCAGTCACCTATGCTAGTACTCAAGCCTTATGGTTAAGAAAAGTGCTAGAAGAGATAGGAGAGTAGCAAAGTGGTCCGACTAGAATCTACTGTGACAACATTAGTGCCATTCAGTTGGCATACAATCCAATCCACCATAGCAAAATGAAACATTTTGATATGAAGTATCACTTCATCCGAGACATGGTGGATCAAGAAATTGTTGAGCTTAAATTTTGTCACACTTTGGAGAATGTTGCAGACATCTTCACCAAAGGGATGGCTAAAGCTCAATTTATAAAGCTGAGAGACTGTATAGTCAGTCCTCTCAACTTTAAGGGGGAGAGTGTTGCAAGTGTGAACATGACCACGTTCTAAGTGGCTTAGAAAAACCTTGCAAGTATGAACGCCTTGTAAAATGTCAAAAATATTTTGTCAGCAAGATTTTCTTTTGTTTCTTGAATTTTTTCTTTCCCCTTCTTTCCGCTTCTTCCGCCACTTATTCCTCCACCCTCCATTTTTTCCTTATCCCTCCTATCCCTTCTCCCCTTATTCCTCCAACGTCCCGTCCTCATCTCTCCACCATTCCACCGCCTCATCCCCTATATATATATATGTGTGTGTGTGTGTGTGTATTATGAATTGGATTAATATATATATATATATATATATATATATATATATATTAAATTGGAATACGCCCACAGTCAGCACATTGATCTCTATTTTCTTTTTGGTTGCTATGAGCTAGCTGCTCAGCTTGCTCTCTTAAGCATTGCTCATGTTTGTGTAGCAACTCTTATCTTTGTTTATCATGTTCAAAAGCTTCTACAAGATCTCACTACTTATGCAAGGTGTTTTCTAACCATTGCACATGGTTTATTTGTGTGGTTATAGAAGAATCTTACTTATATGACTCTGCTCTTGTAGTTATGATTCACATATTCCTCAAAGAGGTTTCTGCTATCTCTTGGTTTTGGCTAGCTAGTGTGACTTTTTTAGTGTATTGTTGGGCATATCTATGATCAGACTCTATATGTTTACTACGGGGTCACCCTGAGGCACCACCAGTTTGAGAAGTGGGCTTAGAAGTTACAATTCATGAACTTCCAGATGCAGAGTTCTCTGTGGCTATAGTTTTGGGTGGTGGCCTTGAGTGCAGTCGATCCAACTCTTCCAACTATCTTGTTTTTTATGTCTGATCCCACAGGGTTCCATTCACTCCAATCAGGTCATAGTATAATGGAATCCTTCCTCTTGTTTGAAGGATATCTTCTATTTGATGTCTATGACTGGATGTGTTTCTAGTTTTCTACCCCTCAGTGGACTGATATGTTCTAAGTATTGCATGTAAATGTTGAGATGTTTTGACTCTTGTGTGTCTTTGTGGTGATGAGCATTTTACAACCCTCTATACCCTCCATGAGTATGGATATGGGAAAACCTCATCATATTTGTGTGAAAAATGAAGTCTAGAACCCTCTTTATGTCTATGTGAGGAGGAAGCTCTTGAAGCTTCCTCATGTCTCTGATAAGTTTTCATGTGTTTAGAGGAGGCCCTTGAGGTTTCCTCATGTCTCCTTGATGATGATGGTTGTGAGGCCTCTTTGTGTTTATGAGATGTAGTTTCATGTTGTGGTTCCCTGCTTGGGGTTTCTCGAGGAGATACCCCAAGGGTTGAATTATCACCTCTTAGACTCACGAAATTGCATCTCATGGTCTTTCGAGTAGGTCTTTCAATGTTACTGTGGTTTCACCTAAGGTTATGATTTGCCTCAAATAACCCTTCAGTGTCAGACCGAGGTTGTTTACTTCTTGTTTTGACCATAATTTTTGGAAACTTTATCTTTTGTGTTGCACATAAAATATCAAGAAAATATTTATCTTACTTATGATTTTAAGTGTACCCTAAACTATTTGTTGTGTTTTTATGTTTTGTTGTTTCTTGTTTCTTGCTTTGGATTTGGAAATGAGGAGACTCATCCATAGTGATAATCAAGAGTACTCATGCCAAACATGATTTCCCAAAAGAGACTAGGGTACACCACTGAAATCCTAGTGGGGGGTTAGCCTAGCTCTTCCACTCTGAACCAATGAATGTTCCAACAGTGGGAGACAATTTGAACACAAGTAACTTAGTACCACTATGAAGAAGTTATTCAATCCATTTCTAGGAGAATCTAGGGGGCAAACCAGTGGAAGGAGATGAATTCCAATGTCACCATACTGAATTGAGGGTTGGTGATGAAATCCAACTCCCCAATGTTTAAATGATATGTGTGTGTGTGGTGTTAATTTTAAGCTTGCATGAAGTAAAGTGCATAATATAGTAAAAATGATTCTCTCCTATATGCCTAAGTGCAAAATACATTTCATTATTTAGAAAGATGCATGAACTACTATGATTTGTATGTGTGCATTTTATTTTGTGTAAATATGACCTCTTGCAAGGCCTCAAGGCAAGCAAACAACATACAATGTCTAGCACATTGGATTCTAGGGAAAAATTTTCAAGCATAAGCCATTGTTCCTAGCAACGCCTAGTGGAAATCTAAAAGAAGATCTAAGATATGCAAAGTGCCTAGTTCTTTCTTCTTTAATTCTTTCAATTACCAACCAGAAATGTGTTTTAAGTTCAGTATTTTAGACACATAGAAGCAGATAGAAAGCTGTAAAATATTAGATAAATTATACCAACCTCTAATCTAGCTCAGAGAACCAATGTTATGTCCTCTGCTACACTCCAATGTTGGCCGCTGTCGACCAGAGTGGCTAGTTTCTAGCCATTTTTAGCAGGAGCGACTAAGGCTCTGTTGGCCACTGTGGCTTAGAGCAGCTAATTTTTGGCTACTGTAGACTAGAGCGGCTAAGCCTAAACACAAAACTAAGTTAGTATCTAGGCAGAAAAATAAAAAATCAGTGGAGGTCCCACCATGATCGCCATCTGTAGCAACCCCGAGGCGTACACACCACTCTTACTCTACTTGCAAATGTGTTAAACCCAAAATGAAATGAAATACCATGAAAAATCATATAACATGAAAGTAACAAATATAGATCTCTTTATTTGTATTTAAACTTGGTTACATGTTGGTCCCTCTTAGGGATACCAATTTTGATACAATAAGATTACAAGTGGGTAAGATGTCCCCTCGCAAAGGGGTGGTATGCTATCACAAGCTTCCTCGTTCTATACATGAAATGTATGAGGGCTTACAGATGCATCCTTCTAAAGTAGGAAAGTGGTGCACCTAATTAAGATAAACAATATGTGTATCTATTCCATCTTGCACATGAGCATTAAATGGAAGCATGCATATGAAAAGGAAGCAATACTAAGCAATAACGAATGAAATGAAATGAGTGTCTTATTTATTAATTGGGTGGATAAAATCCAAGGTTACACAAAATTCCTCTTGAGGGCTCAAAAGGTGATACAATTGTTACAAATTTTTGGGTGCCCAAGGATCAACTCCTCCAAGGAATCAGGGTGCACATCCAATGCTTTTCCTCATACCCACAATCAAGGTGGGCAGGCCAATGCCATCACTACTTGTATATTCAATTTCTTATGTTTTATATTCCTTCCCAATGCATTCTAAGAACCTACACCTACACACAAGGAAGCCAAAAGGATCAAATAGCAAGGGTGTATGGTGGAAAACATGAAATCCCCACAGGGGTATAATAATGCAAATATTAAAACTAAATCAAATAAACTCAAAATGAATTGAAAATTTGTGGAGATGTCAAAGAGGATATTTTGAGAAGATATCACCAAAAATAGATTGGAAATAACATCCGTAGACCCCTTTATTTTGCATCGCTCGCCTACAACCTACGAAAATCAAGACAAGTAAATCCCAAACCTAAACATATCCAAAAATCATGAAATTTGGATAGAATGCATAAATGGACATTTCAAGACAACCCATATGGTTATATTTTCAAATGGAGTTCCATATCCACCTACATACAACTAGGGTTCCCGGATGGGCCTTGCAGACCTGCAAAAACTTAAAAATGCTATAACTTGGTCAATTTAACTCCAAATTGCATAAAATTTAAACCACAAAATCATATGATAGTATAGAATAATATCATTAAAAAATAGTAATGAAATTGCACAATGATTTGTACTCATCCTGGGGGTATTGGTGACTACAACTAATTGGGGGGTACCCTAGGAGGGGATACCCACCAATTATGCCCACATTTTGCTACAAATATCACTAGGGAATGTTCCTAAACACTATAGGGGGTGTTGTAATATATTTTGGAGAAGAAATTCACCCAGATGGAAAAGTTATGCTCAAAAGACACTCTTGAAATCACTCGATAACCTCCTTCGCTAAGAGGAAATTTTGAGGGCAAGAAATCTCAATAATTTGGGGAGAAATCTTGGTAGCACTCTGTTGCATATCCTAGAAATCCTCTCCTTGTTTTTGTGTGGATATTAGATCCATTTTATAGCCCAAAGGGGCTCATGTGCAAAAAGGCATGCGAGGGCATGCATGGCAGGAGATGCCACTTGTCAAACGAGAGGCATGCAATGGGTGCGGAAGAGAATATCCAATTTGGGCCTCCATTAAGAAGTGTTTCATAAGGATTCAATTCCCTCTGACACACATGCTCCATATGGCATGCTAAATGGTAGTTTTTGGATGCCAAATGTCCAAGATTTTACTTTTTATAGGTCAAACCTTCTCACCGTCCCACCCTAGGACAATGGCTCACCATCATCCCAGGGTGGAATGGTGGGAATATACTACTATCCTAGGGTGGTACAATGGTGAATTTTGGGCCAAAACCTCCCACAATTGGGCTAGTAGCCTTGAAAAACCCTTATGGAGTGGCTAGAACCACTGTGAGCCTCCTAAGGGCTACCCAAGGGGCCATATGATGTCAATTTGATCATTGCTTGTAGGTTCTTAATCGGGTTGACCACATTTTAGTTTCTAAATATGACTCTTTTTGAGATACGTTGTGTTCAGCATAGCGTTGAGAAAAAATATATGACCAAAATTTTGAATTATTAAGGATACTCGATAACCTAACCAACTTTAGATGCCCCAATCATGGAAAGGGCGTGTGTTCTTGAATCCTTATTTATGACTCATTAAATGAACGTGCCTATGCTTGAAAATTTTCTATCATGAAGGGACAGGGCCCATGACTTCATGATGCTAATAATGTCAAGCATTATGATGTAATATTATGTGCTTGTTTGCTGCCCCAAGCAAGAGCATGATTGTCTTTATCGAAGATTTGTTGAACGAACGCAATTTGCATAATTGAGTGTGTGCTTGCTGATTTGGACTAAGTATGACTACCTCCCAAAGTTATGGGTTGATGATGTAATGACCAGTGAGAAAAGCGATGAGTCACTTGACCAAATTAACTTGTGTTATACTTACCTTCAGTTTTATCCCTTGAAAAATAAGGCAATTTGGAGAGGATTTTGGTGACTTTGTTGAGTTTTCCTAGAGGAAAGGAGCTGAAAACTGCATGCCCGAGGGGTGTTATAGCCACAATGGCCTTATTATGGCATTAATTAACAACTTTTACATCCATCCTAGGATCCTCATGGTCTCATTTTGATCTATGTGAAATTTAGACCCAATTTGAGCTATTTTGGTGCAGTATTGGACCTGTTTTGGGTCATTTTGGGTTGTTTTGGCCTATTTTTTCTACCATCATCCTAGGGTGGGACAAGGGCATGTTATAACACCATCCCAGGGTGAAATATTCAGTGAAATGTGCACTCTCCCACCCTAGGATGGTGGTGACCCCTGCATATTTATATAAACCTAAAATATGAAGGTTAGGCTCATTTGTGCATGCTTTTTTTGGTAATTTGAGAGGTGAGGAGTAGGAGAGTGATTCTGAGTAGTGGAGTGCTTTAAAATTCATCCCATAGTCACCATGAGTTAGTAGGAAGACTCAGCCAGTGGAGGAGCCGATGCGAGACAGGTATGCCCAGTATTTCTTATTTCATTTTCCTAGTGTTAGGATTTGATTTTTTTGATTTTATGGTATGTTTTTGGCTTGGAAACATATCCAAATATATTTTAGGTAATTAAACCTAATTTATGAGATAAGTACCAATTTTTGTGTTTTATCCATGTTTTTGTGCAATTAAATTGTATTTTATAGGTCCAATTTTGCAATGTTTTTGCTATTTTTTGATGGCCTGAAGGTCTTTTTGAGCCCAATTTGTTGGAGTCATCCCTAGGTGGGATGGCTAGTGTGGGCTGGTCATAGGCCATAAATTTATGGGCTGGCCATAGAGTTGGGGGCCATTAATGGGGAATGGCCACAAATCGGCCTCAAAGTGGGGCCATTTTAAGTCTTTTCTTTTGAATGTTTTTGGGGTGATGTGAGGCCATTTTGGTGGTGTATTATTGAATTGCTTATCCCTGATAGGTGGTGAGGAGTTAGTATCAAGTACCAAATCTATTTGATTCCATGAGGGATGCCTTGACCATAGAGGACTGGGAATGGTTGGATTCTAGCGGCTTCAAGTAGGTGACCCGGTTAGAGGTTGTTATAGGAGATAGTGCATATCTGACTGCACTAATTGATCTATGGGATCTGTGCACCAATACCTTCCACCTACCCACTGGGGAGATGACGATGATGCTTGAGGATTTCTATTAGATTATTTAGATTATGATAGAAGGGCGATCGATCTGCATGATACCATGAGACCAGAGATAGGCAGTGCTCAAGAGGTACTTCAATTATGATCTAGAGACAGCAGAGCTGGACTGCTTGAAAGGGGGTATGTTGGTAGGAGTTTGGCATGAGGTAAAGGTATTGGGGGTGAGGCATACACTACTCATGATGCTCATCTTCAATATGCTACTACCTTATTCTTCTAGAGTGAGGTTCCCATGGAACCTAGTGGAGATAGTATTTGCACTGTTGAGGTGTACTCTAGCAGAGCCATTGGTGATGGCAAGGTGTACTACACTACTGGTACAACTCTATGATGAGTTGTACAAGATCCGTTGTCATCAGGAGAAGAGCATGGGATGTAGCTTTTTACTGTAATGCTGGGGATGGTAGCACATAGTTATGGGGTGACCACATGGGCTATCATGGATAACTCGGGCACAAATGGCAGATAGGGATATAGGATATGGCATCCTATGGTAGAGGGCTCAGGTGACGGGACATAGTCACCAATTCATAGGTGATGTGGGTTACTATGTAGACCTATTCACACCACTCAGGGTAGGCCATGTGTTCTGGAGGCCATACAGAGATTTCCCAAAGTAGGTAGATGCTACTGTATAGCTTCGTAGGGTGCAGTGAGGCAGATGGATTATTGGATGACATGGCACATAGCAGGAGTACTTCCATTTTGCTCAGGTGATGCGATAGTTTAGGCTATGCCAGGTATTCCTGGTGAGCTATTGCCTTATTGATATTGTGAGGATGAGAGGACATTGACATGGCTAGTGGTAGAGGTAGTGGCACAAGATACAGATCCTATAGTAGACATTACATATGTGGATGATGTCAGGACTATAGAGGAGTATGAAGCTTGGTGGGTGATAGGCCAGTGGCATGGAGAGGCACCACTATGGAGGGGTGTAGCTAGGGAGGCACATCAAGAGGTTTCTAATGAGGACTAGGGCAAGGCAGGTGATTGGTAGGGACACATGGTAGGGGAGCATGCAGATATCATAGACTTAGGAGATCAAGGTGACTTGGGGGATGATGATGTTGGGGATGAGGATGTGCAAGCATCATCGATGGCACTAGGGGACACAAAGATAGAGCTAAAGGATGAGATACTTAGGATGAGGCAGGAAAGAGATCTCCTATAGACACAGGTGCATGATGTATAGGTGGAACTAGAAGCACAATGAGATGAGGTACATGTGGCTCAAGCTGAGATAGCATCTCTTTGGGCATAGTTGTAATCTCAGAGCCCTATACAGGGGGATTCCAATAGTGGGGAGGTGACTAGGCTGCAGGCAGAGGTGACACAACTCCATTCTATTATGGAGACTTACCAGGCATGGTGTCGAAGAGGGTAGGCTTATGCAGATAATCTAGAGACTAAGGTAGTGTGCCTTGGTGGGAATCTACGGGATGATGCAACTACCAGTGGGCCATACCAAAGTCACCATAACAAGACAGGGTAGTCTTCCTCTAGGCTGGAGGCACCAGGGTCTAGGTAGAGAGCTGATAGGGTAGGTGGTAGTAGGTATAGTTTTCATAGAGGACTTCGACTATAGGTGGTAGTACGAGTCGTAGTACCGGTCCTATGTGACCATGGTATTGGCTTGTATGACTCTTTTTGTATTTTTGTTTTGGATTCTTTAGCAGTGTGAAGTCTGAGGACTCACTTTATTTTAGCCTATGGGCAACATGATGTATCTTTTTGTCCCATACAAATATATATATATATATATATATATATATATATATATATATATATATATATATATGAGATTTTTATGTGGTTTTGGGAGACAAGCAAAGTCTCCCCAAGATCGAAGAATGCTCCACAAAATCAATCACACACAAAAAAAGAAAAAACCACAACACCAATATTAAGTGGTAAAACCCTACTTCAAATGAAGAAGGGAAACATCCACTATGAAGCTCACTATATTACTCAATGATTCAACAGTACAAGAATGCTTCAATGTTATGCAACAATATGCATCAACATAACCTACAACACAAGTCAATATGACAAGATACGATGATATGTAGTAGAAAACACCCCTATTTAAAGAAAAGATTTTTTACTACTGAAAGCATGTCTATGGAAGCACGGCGTACCGGGTGCGATGCAAAAATAGTAGATGTATAATGAAATGCTAAGTCCTACGAAAATGCAAAGAACAAGTGCATGAAAAGGGAAAATGACACAATGAAATGAGATGTAAAGCAAAAATAAAGTGTAGCCTCTTTTATTAATGTTGCTTGTGATCTGGTTACAATACGTTCCCCCCCATTTTAGGGGCTCGGAGCGTTCGATACAATTTTGTTACACCAACGGATGGTATGCTTCCCTTCGGGATCTTTCGCGTGCCCACATTCAAAATGGGCGGGCCAAACGTCATTGCCACTTGCATGAGTGCATCCATCATTCCTTGCTGCCCCTCCGGTGTCTAGATCCTATGTACAGAGAAACAACAAATGGTTAATAGCATATGCGGATGGAAGGAAACATGCAATCCCCAAGACCTCCGACTAGTGAATACATGAAATAATAAAACAGAGATCAAAACATGTCAAAATGAGATGAAACTTGAACAGGAGCATCCAGACATCATTAGGGACACATTGCAAAAAGAACAGTCAAGAAATCATGCATGGATTTCTAATCGCTCCGGGGTGGGACGCTGGCGACTGTCACAAAATGTGTGAAAGTGACCTCCCAAATGTCCTATCCAGAGGCCTCCAAAATACCTAAAAACTTGGGGTTAGGCAAAATGGGGCATTTTGAGATGACCCAAAAGGTCAGATTTGGCATATTCTACCCAGATTTCCCTGTATCCGAAGGCACCCCCTGTAGGTTAGTGAACGCGTAAAATAATAAAAACATAGTCAAAATAGGTCAGAATGCAGTGAAAATTGAATAACAGCATAAACAAATCACATACAACATGATGCAAAAGAAATAGTAAAGAAATATAATGTATATTTCTAATCGCTCCGGGGTGGGGCGATTAGGACTACAATAGTGCGGGGGGCACCCGAGGGCAGGACGCCCATCGTTTGGGGCTTGGTTTTGACACCAATCCACTTGGGATGGGTCCAAAACCTCCTAGGGGGTTGTGTCAAAAAATTTGGTGTGGGATTGTGGCTGATTGTTTAGGTTTTGGGTCCGGATTGCGCTCCTAGTATTCACCCGATGACCTCCCTTCCAAAAGAGAGATCAAGGATGTAGGAAGCACAATGAGGGGTGAGGGTATAATTTGGCAGCACTCCGTTGCTCCAAATGCTCCTACTCTATTCCTTTTTGGGGTGAGAAGACTCACCATTTTATAGACCTGAGGGTCTCCTTTGAATGCGCATGCAGGGGCACCACTTGGCCATCATGCCTTGTCAGGGGAGAGAATATTCCTCCCTGATTAAGGGCTCCTTGATTTAGGCCTCCATGACTGCCTCTTTGAGCTCTAAAATGCTCACTCTCACTCCCATGCCTTGGAGGTGGAGTTGAGTGGCGGATCTGGGCTGCCATTTGTCAAGGTTTAACTTTTTCCCATCAAACCTGCTATTCGCCCCACCCTAGAGCGATTGCTGCTAATCGTCTCGGGAAAGATCTAAGGGTGGGGCGAATAGCATTCTAATCATCCCAGGGTGGAACGAATAGGGAGCAAAGTGCTTGAAAGGTGCCAAATTGACCTTTGACCTTCCAAAACTACTTTGGGAGTGGTTAGGACCACTGTTTAACCTTTGGGGGCTACCCTAGGGGCTATGTATGCCAATTCGGTTAGTGCTTGTAGCCACATAATCGGATTGGTGTTGTTTTGGTGTCTATAGATGCCCCTTTTTGGGATGTGTTGTGTGTGGCACAGTGCTAAGCAAAAATAGATAACCAAAGCACTTAATGATTAGGGTTTCTCAGTAACCTAACCAAATTTTGATGCCCCAAGTATGGAAAGGGCACACATTCTTGAATCCTTGCTTTTGAAGAGCTAAGGAGCTTACTTCAAGTGTTAACCTTTTTCGATGAGGTGTTACTTGATCTTGGACATTGTTCAGTCATGAATAGGCAAAGGGCACAACCTTTTGTCTATGGGAACCTTGAGTTCATGATTCTAGAATGCCAAGTGTTTGATCAGCTTATGATTATTGCTTGTTTGCTGCCCCAAGCAGGGAAGTGATTGTCTTTGTCAATGATTCTTTGAATGCATGCCATTTCCTTGATCGGGTGTGTATTTGTTGATTGGTGACCGAGTGTGACTACCCCCTCAAGCGATGAATCGATGAGGGAATGACCAAAATGAGAAAAGTGATGAGTCACTTGACCCAAGATGACTTTTGTAAGGGTGCCTTCAGTTGTTTTTCGTTGAATGCTTATGCAGTTTCCCAACAATCGGACCTATTTTTGGTGGGTTTTGACCCTTTTTTGTGACGCCTATTGGGGTTGAAATTGTCGAAAATCCGTCCTCCCGTGGAGTGGTCCGGATATGGTAGCCTTCTTAGGGAGTAGGATAGTGATAATTTGTGGTCCCGATGTTGGTTTTTCATGCCAAGAATGTCAGGTGCAAAGGCACCTTTGTTTGGCAGAGTTATTGCTATTTTTGGTGGGTTTTGACCCTTTGTTGTGATGCCTTTTGGGGTTGAAATTGTCGAAAATCCTTCCTCCCGTGGAGTGGTCCGGCTATGGTAGCCTTCTTAGGGAGTAGGATAGTGATAATTTGTGACCCCGACATCAGTTTTGCATGCCAAGAATGTCAGGTGCAAAGGCACCTTTGTTTGGCAGCTTTATTGCTTTTTTTGGTGCATTTTTTTTGATGCAATTTTGGTTGCTTTATTTCTTGCTCTGTAATCGTCCCAGGGTGGGACGAATACCAATTTTGTAATTGTCCCAGGGTGGGATGAGTTCTAACTAGAGCGCTCATCCCAGGGTGGAATGATTACAGGCCTAAGAGCCTTTATAAGGGCCAAAACTAGGTTTTGGGCTCATTTGCAATCTTTTTTTTCTAGCGATTTGGAGCTGTGAGGAGGAGTGCGAGTTTGCGTAGCGGAGCGCTGCCAAAATTTTGTGGACACCATGAGTGCAAGGACCGGATCTTTGAGTGGCAGAGCCGAGGTGAGACCGGTAGGTGCTCCTTAGGTGCTTTTTTCCTTCTTTTGGCTACGTTAAAACCGTAATTAATTTTTTGTATTTCATTTTTCGTTTAGACTAAGGTTAAAACCCTAGTTAACTTTTTGTATTTTGTTTTTGTGTTTAGACTAAGGTTAAAACCCTAGTTAATTTTTTGTTTCTTTTTTTGGTGTTGCGTTTAGACTAAGATTAAAACCCTAGTGATTTTTTTGTTTTTTGTTTTTCTTGCATTTAGACTAAGGTTAAAACCCTAGTTATGGTTTGTTGTTTTTTTTTTTTGTATACACTATTGTACATTTGTTTTGTTGTCATGTTTTAATGTTTTTGTGTTGTTTTTGTTTTTCAAGTTGTGAAGAGTCGGTATCGCCAACCGACTATGTTCTTAGATGCTCGGGATGCGCTGACTATTGCGGATTGGGAGTGGCTTGATGCCCTTGGGCTCAAGAAGGTGACGCGGTTGGAGCCTGTGGTGGGGGATCGGGAATATCTGACTACCCTAATCAATTTATGGGATCCCAACACCAACACCTTTCATATCCCAATAGGGGAGATGACGGTTACTTTGGAGGACGTGTATCAGATTCTATGGATTTCGATAGATGAACTGTCCATTCGGATGACTCCTCGTGATCAACGGACGACGGTGCTGACATGGTGCTTTGGGCAGGCAGCGAATATGGGGGTGGATAGGGCTGTGGAGAGGGTAGAGGCGGACTACCTGATTGGCAAGATTCTAGTGTGGTGGTGGTTGGAGAAGGGCATTTTGGGGGTGAGGCATGCGTTGCTCATGACCCTCATCTCCAACATGCTACTTCTCGACTCCTCAGGTGCGAGGTTCCCTTGGAACCTTCTTGAGGTGGTGTTCAGACTGGTGGAGTGTCCGACAATAGCACCACTTATTATGAGGTGGGGTCAGACACTATTGGCACAACTTTATGACAAGTTGTACGAGGTCCGCTATCGGAGGCGGAAGGGGATCGGGTGTAGCTATCTTTTGCAGTGCTGGGGGTGGCAACACATAGCTGTGGAGCGACCGTAGGGGTTGCCTTGGACCACTCAGGGTGAGATGGTGGATAGGGAGATTGGGTATGTTGCTCTATGGTAGAGGTCAGAGGAGCATGGGTAGAGTCGATGGTGGGCAGGTGACGTAAGTCACTATACTGATGCCTTCTCACATCTTGCTCCAAGGGAGGTGTTCTGGCAGCCATATCGGGACTGTCCAGCCTAGCTTGAGGCTGGAGAGTGGCTCCGATGGGTGCGTAGGGGGAGATGGTTGATCGGGAAACATGGGATAGAGAAGGAGTACTTCCCATATGTTCAGGTGACTCGATAGTTTGGGGTGCGCCAAGGATTTCCTAGTGAGCCCTTGATCTATTGACGTCGGGGTGACGAGAGGACTCTATCCTGGTCGATTATTGAGCCGTTGGGTGAGGAGTTTGATGCAGTTATTGATGTCCCCAATGTGGACAATGTCGAGGATGACTACAGAGTATGACCAGTGGTGGATGATGCGGTGATGGCAGGGTGAGGGGCCTCTAGGAGGTCCGAATGTGGTAGCAGTAGGTGATGGGGGTGCGGAGGCACCGGTGGAGGGTTGGGGGGCTCCGCTCGATGATGTGGATATGGTGGAGGTAGATGACTTCACTAGGGATGATTTAGGGGTTTCGAAGCAGTTAGATACATAGGACATCTCGAATCCATGGGTGCCAGAGCAGCATGCCATCCTGGAGATGCCCATGCCTCAGGCAATCCCAAGGGATATGGAGGCTAGGTTTCATGCTGAGATAGCATGATTGGAGGATCTACTATGGAGATGGGATGAGGAGCACAAAGTCAAGAGGGATCTCTTGTAGGCTTAGTTGGCATAGTGGGATGACGCATTGGCTGCATACCATCGGTGGGATGTGGAGTGGGGTCGATATCGGGTGGAGTTGGAGGTCGAGATTATCCACCTCGATGGACAGTTACCTGAGCTCACTGGAGGTGGATCGTCACGTCGTACAAGAGGCGGTGAGACTGAGTAGTCTGCATCCTCTCATCGCAGGTGGGTGGGTGAGGGTAGCATTAGTGGGCATGATGCGAGGGTTGGCAACAGCCGCCTGAGAGGTCCCATAGGACCCACACCACTGGGGGTAGTTCCAGTCACATCGATCCTACGTGATCATGGTGGCCGACTCCCTAGGCTTTGGGGATTTTGAGTTTTTGATTTTTTTGTGAGGTCAGAGGACCATTTTATTGTAGCCTGAGGGCATTTTTGACTTAATATATACATGACTCTCTTTTTGGATTATTTACTTGTTATGGTTTATTGTTCTTTTATGCACATTTATTTATGTTGATGTATGCATATGTTATTATGAATGCAGATGTTTTTAACTATATGGATGTATGCATATGGAATGGATGAAATGATTTGTTGATATATTGGCGGTGGCACCATAGACTATACAAGATTTACTGGATTTCTGTACTATGTGATTGCTTTGTGAGATGACTTTTCATGTGTAATTTTTTTTTGTTTTGTATTTTTTGATGGTGATGTAAGTAATGAAATGTACCATAGTTGTTTTAGAATGTAGTTAAGGTTTTTTTGAGACTCAGATGTTTTAACTAACTAGCCAAGACTATACGTTTATCTTACAAGACTTTTGAACAAGGTACGAATCAGACTTGAGTTTGACCAAGTTATTTCACTTCCCTGTGTGTGCGATTGAATTCGTTTATGTGGTATTTGTCAAGATACCACCAGTGCCAGATAGGCTATCAACCAAACCTGTATTGAGGATCACCTAATTAGCTCCACTAACTCCTTTGTTGTATTTAGTAATATTAATCTACGGTGCAATCTAGGATACCATAAGCTAGCTCATCCACATGCAAACATTGATCTATACACATTTTAATGCGATAGATATATCATCATGCGGGAGGTTTTACCACCAGTGACCAGCAGGCTATCCACCAAACCGGTACTGAGGATCACCTCATGACCTTTCGAATGTTGAGAGTTCCAGGGATTCAAGTTCGACTCCCTTATTTTCTTCAATTTTATTGGGATACTTGCTCTCGTATGTAGTGATAAAAATCACTGTTTATTTTTGTTTTTTTTTTCTTTTGAGCAAGGGATTTGAATTTTGAGTGATGAGAA
Organism: Wollemia nobilis; assembly: GCA_028583015.1. Taxonomy (NCBI): domain Eukaryota; kingdom Viridiplantae; phylum Streptophyta; class Pinopsida; order Araucariales; family Araucariaceae; genus Wollemia; species Wollemia nobilis. Next base: position 10,489,236 of record JAQPPZ010006909.1, read on the forward strand.
TCACTATTTCTTGTGCTTTTTGATGTGTGCACTTTGAGGATTTTGATGTCAAACTTTGGAGTTTGTACTTTGACTTTTGCAAAATTTTTTTTGGTGTTTTGCAACTTCTTGAGAATTTGGGATTTTTGACAGTGGTAAAAGCCACTGTTTATTTTGGGGAATTGGGTAGGGAAGATGCTTGTCCTTTTGCCAACTCTCAACATTCTTGGGGTCATTTGCACAGGGGGAGGAGTGAGATAACATTTTCACTGTATGGTATCCTAGATTGCTTTGCAGGTTTCATCTTTCATTCACACAACTTGGGAATTTTTATGTGTTTTAACTTGTGTTGGGATGCTACGTAACAAGGTGTGATCCAAGTAAAACTCTACCTTTGTAAAAATCTGTTTGACTTTGTACAGTTTTTGGCTAGAAATCTAAAGACCATTGAATGATGAAAAACCCTAAATACATTAGAAGACAACTGACTATGATATGGTGAAAAATGTGGATGGCATTATTCTTGTTGGATCATTTACAAAGCGAAAAAATGTGGGAAATGATGGAATTGCCGAGTAATTATAGTCTATGGTGCATTTGGGAACATCGGGTTCCTCTTTAGCATGGAAAAAATCTTGAGATGGTCCTAGGGTGAAATGAAGCATCTCACCACAAGGTCGGTACCATGGGGATGGGGTGAGTAGCGCAATCCAGTATGGCATCTAGGTCTAGATACAATGGTCATGCTATATCGACTGGATTGCAGATGGGGGAAGTTAAGTCAATGGATATCATATTGATGAAATGAATTTGGTCTCCATTACCATGGGGGCATTGACTCAGACTTCCTTAGTGATCCTTATACCCCAAATATGGCTCTATGGGTATTGGCATGAATGGATCGGCCCAATGTGTGAATAGAAGGATAGGGCCTGCCCTTGGCACTAATGGCTCTATAGGGTCTCTGGGTGGAAGGTGCTCTCTGTATGCCTGAAGTGGCAGATGCAACACTTGGTCCAACTATGCTTGGTTCAAATTCCACCTATGCCTTGGCCCCATGTTTAGCTATTCAAACATATCATCAATGTCCATGGGGTGTTGCTGTTGCCGCATATGGTTGAGATATGCCATCTTAGTCTCATCCTCATAATCGCTATCGAAGATCCATAGGCCTTCATTGGCTTCGACAACTATGTGTGGTATGTGAGGCTCATTCTGTTTGAGCAAGTTGATTTGGTCCCATCTGGGTTGTTTCGCTCTCTACGGGAGGACCGGATTCTCTTGAGGTGGCAATTGCTCGATTGGAGCATTCAAGGGGAACATTGTCATGAAGTTCTCCTGATAGTCGTCTATGGGTGTCACTTGCGAGTGATTGCTATCGGATTCGAAAGGGTCCCAAGGTGCTACCTCATACTCTGACTCATCTTTAGAAGATCCTCCTTGACCTTGTCTATATCCCTCTTGGAGGTAAGTTCTTGAACTTTCCCCTTTCTCGATCGAAGGGAAGGAGTTGTTGAGGTCAACAAGGTTTGTTGTTAACAATGGGAGATAATCCCCCAATGTATATGTTGTGTTGGGATTGGCATATGGATCTTGTGCCAACCCATCCTTGTTGCCTAGCCCTAGGCCTTGCATGTTTTCTACCAAGATGTCAAGGGGCAAAGGGTGGTTGAACCCTACTCCTGATTTATCGTATGGCATCTGATATCTTGGTTGACAAAGAACGCGCATTCCTTGTTCATATCTGCCCAATCCATATCCATGCCAATTACATTGGCCAAGGTATTTCAAGGTGAAGTCTGGGTTGGATAGATAGTCGATGTTCTCAACAAATGGCTCTTCGTCCTCTTCCTCTTGTAGGTAAGGTTTGATGCCGTTGTCGAGGCCCCCATATACAAAGTTTGTCTGATTTGGTGGGTAGCCTAAAGGGACGATAGTGCCGATGGGGAGGCGAGGTCTCCCCATGTCTTGCATGGATTCGAGCATGGGTGTTGCCATAATGTTCCACACTAGGTACTCCCCCAGGCCCGTATTGGCCATCTCAATGGTAATCATCGATGGTTGAGGGGGAGGGAATGGGAGTTCTTCCTGAGTCCACTCCATGTTGGGTGAACCAGGTGTCTCGACTTCCATTCGGCTGGGCACCTCTTCGGTAGAGATGGTTGAGACTAATGGTGGTATCTCTTCTAGGGGCTTCTTCCCATTGTCCTTCGGTGTGGCCACCATAGGTGGCATCATTGGTGAAGGAACAGACGATGAAGATGGGCCCGGTTGGTGAGTTGAGGGACTTAACAGTGGGGATGTAGGCAGAATCGGACCCTGTTTGGATGGATTCAATTGAAAGTCCAAATGTGTCGATGGAAGGGTCGATTGTGGCATCAACTGCACTGCATTGCAATACTTAAAGGGCTCTAAGTCTACTGGGACTACATGTACTTGCCCTTCGTATGTATATTTTAGGCATTGGTGGGCTATCGAAGGGACACACTTCATGTCCCTGATCCAAGGCCGGCCTAGCAGGATATTGTAGGCCATCTCACCCTCGAGGATGTGACACAATGTAGGAATAGTCTTTTGTCCCACTTGGATGGGCAGGACAATTGTGCCAACCATCGAGCATAACGCGTCATTGAATGCCCGAAGAGTATAGGTGGAGGCCACAATATGAGATGCTGGCAGCTTAAGGTGTTTTAATGCCACCATTGTGATTATATTGTTGGACGAGCCAGTGTCCACCAACACCCTCTTGAATGGAATCTCGTTGACCCACGCAATGACGTGCAGGGGTGGATCCACCATATCACCAGTCACCAATTTTAGTTCGTCTTCTCTAAAGGTTATGACTGGTTTTGTGCATCATTTTACATGTCCCACAAAGTTGTTGAAAGAATTTGCTTCATGGGGCTGTAGCTCGATGGCTTTGAGTATCTCCATCAGAGCCTCCCGATGGGGCGGTGATTGTTGGATGAGCTCATAAATGGAGAGCCTAGCCGACGTGGTCCTTAAACTTTGAGTAAGTTTAGTCCGAATCATGGCCACTGGTCTAGGCGGGGGAGGTTGTGTAGGGTGTTGTGGGAGTTGTGACGTTGATGGAACATCTCCTGTAGCTATAATGGGGGTAGTTGTGCTTGGGTATCTCTTGTTTCGTGTCACTATGCTTATCATCCCTACGTACCCTTGCATGGGGTATTTTTGTGTCACCTCATTTACTTGTAAAGTCTTTGCCTACGCATCATGGGTAGGCAGGGGGTCTTTGAAGACCTCCATCTGTTGGTTGCTCAGTGCTACGGGATTATCCACCGCTAGCATTTTGTTGTCTATCAGGTCCTGCACTAAGCTTTTGAATTTCCAACATGCGTAGATGTCGTGTCCTTTCTGTCGATGAAATATACAATATAAGTCTTCCCTATAGCCCTTGGGTTTTGGTGCGTTGGGGTCTACGGGTCGACTTTCCGGTAAGTTTATCAAGTTTACCATGAACAAGCGGTCAAACAAGGAGTCTTTAGACTCTATGAAGTGTGTGAATTGTCGCCTAGGATGACGCTACTGATTCTGCTCTTGCTTATGATTTTCCTTTTCATAGCTGTCAAGAGGAACTACCTGATAATTAGCCTTTGGGGGCTGTGTCGTTTGTGTAGGCTTTGGTATGTTTATGGCAACCTGATTGACCATGACGGGTTTCGGTTGCGTGGGCCCAGTTTTGGCATTTTTGGGCCACTCTTTCTTGTGCGGCTTGGCAATCTCACCATCTTGTATCTTGATCTCCTCAATTATCCTGGCTTGCACCAGGGCTTCCTCGAGAGTGGCATATTGCTGCAGCTACAATAGCACGAAGATCGACCTTAGGCAACTCTTCGAGAACATTTGGGTCAGGTCGGCCATGGGAGGGAGGTAAGGTAGCTTTGAAAGCAACGTCCTCCACCAATTTCCATAAGCAGCCATGGTTTCCTCCTCATACTGCCTGAGGCTAGCTAGGTCGCTTAATGATGCCTTCTTCTTGGTGTTGAAGGTGAAACATTCGAGGAACGCGTCCACTAGCTGGTCCAGGTTACTGATGCTATGCTTCGACAACTGGGTAAACCAATCCGAGGTAGGGCCTACGAACATGGTTATAAACATTCTTAGAAGCAATGCATCATTGTCCTGAATGCCAAAGCATTGACTTAGGAATCTTGTCACGTGCTCTTGGGCATCCTCATCCCCTCTAAAAATTGCCAATTGAGGCATTTTGAAGTGTTCAGGGTATGGGGGTGCCAGCACTGAAGGATGCATAGGGTGACTACGGAGCTGGCGTAATGTGGGCTTTTGGGGCCCAAAAGTCTTGGTCTCCATAGACTCTAAGCGCTCTAGCAGCGCTTTGTATGCATCAGAGGATTTGATCTCTTCCTCCTTGGTTTGTTCCCATTGTGAATTGTGGGGAACTTGAGGCCTATGGAGGGGTAGCCGGATAGCACCCCCCTGCCTTGGTAGGGCATTTCAGCCCGCTCTTCTTCCCACTCAAATTCCTCATAGGCTTCTTGAGGAGTTCCTGGGCGTGACCTATAAACATGGGTGGGTGCCCGAGGAAGGCGCCCATCATTGGTTCTAGGAGTGGCCTCCCACTCAGGTCTAGGAGGTCTTGGAGGCAACGCTTGATAAGGTCGTGGAGACCTGTCTCGCACCAAGGGGTTGTGCCTCTCATAAAGTTTTGTCTTATGCGTGCGAGGGGTTGGAATCCTCTCATGCATAGTGTTCTGGAGCAACTCATCTGTCTGACGCTGAATGCGCTCTTTGCTAAGATGATACAGGTGCTCTAACTATTGCTGATCTTGCTCAAGCTGCATGATTTGCGCTTGGCGGGCGACATGTTTGGCAAATGCCAAGTCAATTTGTTCTACCGTCTTAGGTCTAGGAGGCCTAGATGCCTCCCCTACATATCTATCTCGGTCGTGGTGATCCGAGATCTCTATAGGTCACTTCCCTCTATCGAGGTTAGCAGCATTCACCCGAGGCTCTGGCCTCAGTAGGTGATCCTGATAATTAGCAGGTGCAGAGGCGCATTGCTCCCACGCTGTGTATTGCTCTTGAGGAATATAGTGGTTTTCCTCATGCTCCCTTTCGTACATGTGAAAGGGGCGGGCAGAGTTGGCCCACCCTATCTAAAGAGCCTTGCACTCTGGATTTGGCCTATTAGTTCTGACAGTAATGAGGGGTAGAGGAGGGATGATATAATCATGTGGGCCCTCCTTATGAACCCTATGCTGTTCCAGTGCTTCATCGCATGGTGGCCACTCATAATGAGTGTCTAAGGGGGTCTTCCCATGTCTGTACTCCTCCTGAGAGGGTCCATGTTGAATGGGAGTGCCCCTCAAAGGGGTGCCTCTATAGTCCTGTTCCGTAATGGTATGATGTGGACTATTTTGTGGGTCAGGCCACCAAGGTGGTATGACCAAGTCCTTGGGGCTATAACGGAGGTGACTTGTGCCTCCTTGTACACTTTCTGTAGCTTCTACCCATGATTGGGCTTGGCTATGGGTATACACCATGGTGGTGGTTCTCTACAAGATATGTATGTTTTTATCTCCTTTATGATTTTTTATGCTACACCAAACAAAAGGGACCACACAAACAAAGAAATGATTATCTCGTTTATAGATTAAATGTGTGTCCTAAATCTGGTTCAGTGTGTTTTGATTTTTGTTGTGCAAACCATGTAAAGAAAATTTTGTTATTCATGCATGATGAGGGCTCTTATATCTCCAAAATGGTCACCCCTTCAATATACCACTGCCAGGCCATTATACCGAACCTCTCAATATACCCGCCCTTACGTGAGGGAAACTATTGGTACGCGAGAGCAGAATAGTACGTGGAACATAGGCGGTACAGAAGGGGAATCACTCTATTTTTGACACCTACCATAGAAGACTTATCCTCATGCACTGGGAATCACCCCCACTACACTTGGTCAGCTTTCATCAGGATTTACGTCTAGCAACAGTCGTGATCAGGGTTATGTATGCAAAATCCAAGCCAAGGTGGTGATGAAATCCACCGTTGGTCTTGATCAAGTGTTGGGGTTTTAAGACCAACTCCTTGATGTTAATATTATTACGTGGTGTGTGTGGTTCCTTTTACTTGCACAAAGAAAGAAAACATGCAACAAAATTCCCTATGCAAGCAAAGAAAACAGAAAAATTGCAGAGACAGAAACAGAAAAACATAGAGGATGTTCAGAAAACCTACCTCTTCTCTGCCCAAACCAGATGCCTCTGAGTTTTTGCTCAAAAAATGTATAGAGAGCTAATCATCCTAGGGTGGGATGAATAGCAGGTCTATATTCATCATAGGGTGGGATGAATGCCTATTCATCTCGGGGTGAAACGAATGCCAGTCTGTATTCGTCACAGGGTGGCACGAGCAGCAGTCCAACGCCCTAAGGATTAACACACCTGCAAGAAAAACACAAAATTTTGATCAAAAAATTGATCCCAATAGTAGGGGATAGAGTCCCACCATGATCACCACTGAAAGCATGTCTACGAAAGCACGGCGTACCGGGTGCGATGCAAACAAAAGTAGATGTATAATGAAACGCTAAGTCCTACGAAAATGCGAAGAACAAGTGCATGAAAAGGGAAAACGATGCAATGAAATGAGATGTAAAGAAAAACTAAAGTGCAGCCTCTTTTATTAATGTTTCTTGTGATCCAGTTACAATATGTTCCCCCCATTTCAGGGGCTCGGAGCGTTCGATACAATTTTGTTACACCAACGGATGGTACGCTTCCCTTCGGGATCTTTCGCGTGCCCACATTCGAAATGGGTGGGCCAAACGTCACCGCCACTTGCATGAGTGCATCCATCATTCCTTGATGCCCCTATGGTGTTGAGATCCTATGTACAGAGAAACAACAAATGGTTAATAGCATATGCGGATGGAAGGAAACATGCAATCCCCAAGACCTCCGACTAGTGAATACATGAAATAATAAAACAAAGATCAAAACATGTCAGAATGAGATGAAACTTGAACAGGAGCATCCATACATCATTAGGGACACATTGCAAAAATAATAGTTAGGAAATCATGCGTGGATTTCTAATCGCTCCGGGGTGGGACGCTGGCGACTGTCACAAAATGTGCGAAAGTGACCTCCCAAATGTCCTATCTAGAGGCCTCCAAAATACCTACAAACTTGGGGTTAGGAAAAATGGGGCATTTTGAGATGACCCAGAAGGTCGGATTTGGCAGATTCTACCCATATTGCCCTATATCCGAAGGTGCTCCCTGTAGGTTAGTGAACGCGTAAAACGATAAAAACACAGTCAAAATAGGTCAGAATGCAGTGAAAATTGAACAACAGCATAAAAAAATCACATACAACATGATGCAAAAGAAATAGTAAAGAAATATAATGTATATTTCTAATCACTCCGGGGTGGGGCGATTAGGACTACAACAGTGCGAGGGGCACCCGAGGGCAGGACGCCCACTGTTTGGGGCTTGGTTTTGACACCAATCCACTTGGGATGGGTCCAAAACCTCCTAGGGGGTTGTGTCAAAAAATTTGGTGTGGGATTGTGGCCGATTGTTTGGGTTTTGGGTCCGGATTGCGCTCCTAGTATTCACCCGATAACCTCCCTTCCAAAAGAGAGATCAAGGATGTAGGAAGCACAATGAGGGGTGAGGGTATAATTTGGCAGCACTCCATTGCTCCAAATGCTCCTGCTCTATCCTTTTTTGGGGTGAGAAGGCTCACCATTTTATAGACCTGAGGGTCTCCTTTGAATGCGCATGTAGGGGCGCCACTTGGCCATCATGCCTTGTCAGGGGAGAGAAGATTCCTCCCTAATTAAGGGCTCCTTGATTTAGGCCTCCATGACTGCCTCTTTGAGCTCTGAAATGCTCACTCGCACTCCCATGCCTTGGAGGTGGAGTTGAGTGGTGGATCTGGGCTGCCATTTGTCAAGGTTTGACTTTTTCCTCGTCAAACCTGCTATTCGTCCCACCCTGGAGCGATTGCTGCTAATCATCCCGGGGTGGGGTGAATAGCATTCTAATCATCCCAGGGTGGAACGAATAGGAAGCAGAGTGCTTGAAAGGTGCCAAATTGACCTCTGACCTTCCAAAACTGCTTTGGGAGTGGTTAGGACCACTGTTTAACCTCTGGGGGCTGCCCTAGGGGCTATGTATGCCAATTCGGTCAGTGCTTGTAGCCACATAATCGGATTGGTGTTGTTTTGGTGTCTACAACTACAACCCTAAATATTATCACAATCCAATCTTATCACAATCTATCAAATATTAGAAAGTGCTTTAGTTAATTTCTAATTTTATCACAATCTAATCTTTGAGATATGTGATAAGTGGCATCTATCAGATATTAGAAAGTTATTAGTTACTTTATAATATTTGCTAGAAAAAGGGAGAATAATTTTTTTCATAAATTAAATATTCCTAGCACCCTTATTTTATTTATTAATTGGGTGGGAATATTTTTACATAGAATTATTTTCTAAATATTATTCTTTAGACTTTATATTTTAGTCTAAGAATAATTTACACAATGTTGCATTACATATTCCAACACTCCCCCTTAATGCAATATTGGGGAAAGGAATTATGAGACAAAGAAACATTCTCCCCCTAAATATACAAACGGGGATGAGAATCAAATGAGTAATATAGTTACAATGAGTTTCTATGACCAAGAATGGTCTATAATAAGGCACCAATACAAAATGGGCCAAAATGAAACTGCAATCCCCCAATGGAGTAGCTTCAGATATAAGTAGATTACAAAGCCGTCCATCAACCACAAGTGGTTGCAAATGACAAGAAGAAAACATCACAAGGGTGTCTTCAGTAAGCCTGTAAAACCCCAAACGGAAGTACCTACAAGCTACAAGTAGCTCAACATAAGATCTATTAGATACATCATCATAAATATATTCACCATAGCATATATGAATATCCAAAGATGATAACAAAACTGATCTAACAAATAGTGAACTATAAGTCATCACAAAAAGATGCCAAGCCATACTTATAGTCACGTGCTATATAGTTGATCAAAAAATATCATGTACAAAGTTGCATAAAGCAAACAAGGAGTACCATGATAATGCAAAATCTAAAGTACCATGTATAAAAGTAGCACAAGGCTAAAAAAAAAGTACCATTTACAAGAGTTGCATAAGGTATATGAAAATAATAAAGTGTGTACACCGGTTGCATAAAGCCAACCATAAAATATCATGTACAAAAGTAGCATAAATGCTAACAATAAAGTACCATGATAAACCAATTGCATAATGCCAACTACATAAAAACATGTATGAAGTTGTAAAATACAACAAGAAAGTACCATGTAAAATAGTCACATACAACAATTGCATCATATACCATAATTGCACAATGGCATCTACAAAGTAACATGTACAAAAGTTGCACAAGGCAAACAAGAAAGTATCATGTTCAAAAATAGATGCAAAAAGCAATTATACCACCAAAGATCAACTCATATATAGCACAAAACACCTCATAAGGATGAGTTTGTCATCACACAAGTGTAACTACACTTCATTCCCCCTTGAGGACAACTTCACAAAACAAAGTGAGTCCCTCAGCTTACAAAACTACTCCTTGGGAAGAGGTTTGGTGAATAAATCAGCATAATTAGAATATGATGGGCAATACTCCAACTGAATAGTCCCATCCAATACCTTCTCTCTGATAAAATGGGCTTGGATTTCAACATGCTTTGTCCTTTGATGCATTGTAGGATTTTTAGGCAAGGCAATAGCTGATTAATTATTGGAGAGCAAACGTGAAGGACCAAATTGCTCAAATACAATTTCCTTCATGAGGATACGAAGCCAAACAACTTCCTGTGTAGCTGCTGTCATAGCCTTATACTTTGCTTCCATTGTAGAAAGAGCAATTGTATCTTGCTTCTTGGAATACTAAGAGATAGTTGCAGATACAATACTAAAAACATATGTTGTGGTACACTTTCTGTCTATTCCATCCCATCCAAAATCAGAATCAGCATAGCCAAAAAGAGCAAAGGAAGTAAGCCTAGAATATTTGAGTCCCAAATCTCTAGTACCTGCAAGGTACTTCAAAATATTCTTTGTAGCTTGTAAGTGCTCAATATAAGGTTTTTGCATGAACCTAGCCATCATACCAACTGCAAAAGCAATATTTGGCCTTGTGATGGTAACATAAAGAAGACTACCAATGATCTTCCTATACAATGTAGCATTAGCCAACTGAGATTCTGTACTTACTTCCAACTTAACCTCTATAGAAATAGGAATGGAATTAGGATTGCCATCCTCCAAGTAACCTAAAATCTTCATGTACCATGCTCTAGGTGAAATGTTAGGCAAGCCTTCAACCAAATTTTTGGACTTCATCATTTGAATATTTTGATATTTGGTATGGCCTAACCGTAAGTGCCAAAGCTTGCTACTAGTAGAAACATTAGTTGCTAAACACACTTTAGGAGGAGCATCACCTAACACATAAATATTATTCTTCACATAACATGTAATGATTGGTAGCATGCCTTTCCTAATGCTCCATGAAGTTGCATTGAACTCAATAGTGTGACCACTTCTAGCAACTTGCAAAACGGAAATTAAATTTCTCCTAAGGTTAGGCACATATAGGACATTATCAAGTAATTTCCCTTCAATTACAACATTACCAACACCTTCTACTTGAAGTCTAGTATTATCACCGATGACAACTAAATCTGAAGAGTGCTTATGAAAGTCCACAAACTTATCCTTTTCAAAACACATATGGTTAGTGCATCCAGAATCTAACACCCATTCATTAGAAGTAGATGATTCAATGGAGTAGAGGGCACAAACAAAGGCATTTTTATTAGAATTTTGCTTTACATTGTTGTTATTTTTCTTTCCCTTGCTAAACCATTTCTTAGGTCCTTGTCCCTTAGCCTTTTCTTGCTCTTCCTTTTCTGCAATCTTCTTCTTATTGAAACAATTTTGTTCCTTGTGGCCTTTCTTGCCACAAAAGTTGCAAGTGAAATCAACTCTAGGCTTGTTGGGTTGGAAATTTGGATTTTTCCTTCCCTTGTATTTCTTCTTCTCCTTGAAAACTTGACCATTCACTTTGTCTCTATTAAGAGACTCTTCATGTTGAATCAATAATTGTGAAAGAGTGTTGAGAGGAATGCCATCATCTTATTACTCGAGCCTAGTCTCAATAATGATGACAAAATTCTTGAACTTGCTGGACAAGTTCCTCAAAATGATAAAGCTTAAGAGCTTCTCACTTATCCAATCACAATTACAAGCTAATAGTTGAGTTCTCATGTCTTTCATCTTTGAGAGGAAGATCAAGGCACTTTATTCTTCACCTTGCATAGTGCTAAGAATTTTGGACAATAAAGTGAATATCCTTGATGTGTTGGAACCTATATGGACTTTTTTTAACAAATCCCATGCATCTTTAGCATGCTCACAATGGCTTATAGTGAGAAATATCTCATCATTCACACTATTGATAATCATGGAAAGTGCAAGGTGACTCTTGTTGTTTTATGTCTCAAGTGCCCTTGCCTAGGTTGGGATTTCTTCATCTCCATTCACAATGGGCCGTAACTTTCTTGTGTGAAATTCATCCCTCATCCTTGGTTCCCATGTTCTAAAGTTTGATCCATCAAGGATGTGCTTAGGTGTGAAGGAGATTCCATGATCAGCCATTCTTAATGGGTTTTTCACATCAAAGGATTGAATACACTTGATGGAGATCCCAACCGCTCTGATACCAAATGTGAGACAAGCAAAGTCTCCCCAAGATCGAAGAATGCTCCACAAGATCAATCACACACAAAAAAGGAAAAAACCACAACACCAATATTAAGTGGTAAAACCCTACTTCAAATGAAGAAGGGAAACATCCACTATGAAGCTCACTATATTACTCAATGATTCAATAGTACAAGAATGCTTCAATGTTATGCAACAATATGCATCAACATAACCTACAACATAAGTCAATATGACAAGATACGATGATATGTAGTAGAAAACACCCATATTTAAAGAGAAGCTTTTCTACTACAACCCTAAATCTTATCACAATCCAATCTTATCACAATCTATCAAATATTAGAAAGTGCTTTAGATACTTTCTAATTTTATCACAATATAATATTTGAGATATGTGATAAGTGGCATCTATCAGATATTAGAAAGTTATTAGTTACTTTCTAATATTTGCTAAAAAAGGGAGAATAACTTTTTTTCATAAATTAAATATTCCTAGCACCCTTATTTTATTTATTAATTGGGTGGGAATATTTTTACATAGAATTATTTTCTAAATATTATTCTTTAGACTATTGCATTACATATTCCAACAGGTTTATCATCATGTGTTTATTGTTTTATGAAATGTATGCAAATGTATGCAATTTGATTTATGAGATGATGATGGATGTCTACCCTGTATGCATATTTTGTAATTTGATTTGATTTGATTTTGTACATGCATGGATGTATGGTGAGATGGATGATTTATTGATTTAGAGGATGAAATGTGTAGACTATATGCCATATTATGCTAGCGCCATAGATGATGTATATTGCACCAAATCATATGTAATGTTGTCATGAGACTTATATAATGGATTTGTGAATAATGTAATTGAAATGAATGAGGTGAAGTGATATGATGTTTTAGAGAATGTCCATGAGGTTTTCATGAGACTCAAACACTCTAGTCAACTGATCAAAAGTTGTATACTAACCATGCAGGACTTTTTGACAAGGTATGAATCTTCTAGGATGACCAAGGTACTTCATATCCCTGTGTGCAAGTGAGTTCATTCCTATGAGATGCATAAGGATACCGCCAGTGCCAAGCAGGCTCTCAACCAAACCTATACTGAGGATCACCAAATGAATGCCACCATCCTAGGTTTTTTACTAAGTATGACTAGACCACTAGGCAATCTAGGTTACCAAAGCTAGCTCATCCACATGCAAACATTGGTCTACACATACGCCCAAAAGCTAATATGGCAGACATATCGTCATGCGGGAGGCTATCACCATTGACGGATAGGCTATCCACCAAACCCATAATGAGGATCACTTGATGGTTTTTCAAATGCTGAGAGTTCCAGGGATTCAAGTTCGACTCCCTACTTTCTTGAATTTTATTGGGATACTTGCTCTCATACATAGTGATAAGAATCACTATTTATTTTTCTCTTTTAGTGATAATAATCACTGTTTATTTTGAGTTTTTTCTTTTCTCTTGAGCAAGGGATTTCAATTTTGAGTGATGGGGATCACTATTTCTTGTGCTTTTTGATGTGTGCACTTTTTGATTTTTGTATTTTTGTACTTTGAATTTTTGCTTTGTGGGGGTTTGCAAATTTAGACTATTGCAAACATGTGACAATGTGGGATTTTGATGACAAAAAAGGGGGAAAACCACTTATTGTTGTGGGGGAAATTGGGTAGGGGAAAACTTGTCCTTTTGCCAACTCTCAGCATTCTTGAACCATTCGCACAGGGGGATGAGCAGGATGACATTTTCACTTAAGGTAACCTAGACCACTTCATGGATTTCATCTATCTTTGTGCAAAACTTGGATTGTTAATGATTAATTGTGTTTGGGATATGATGTACACAAGGCATAATCTAAGCAAGATTCTACCTCCTAAAAATCATGCTAGCCTTCTACAAAATATGAGTAGAGACTGGATATGGCTGAGTGACCAAAAACCCTACTGACATTCTAAAACAAATGGCTAAGTGAAGGGAATAGACACGACTATGGAAATGTGAAAAATGTGGGTGAAAATGATAATTGCGGCATTGAACTATGAGTACTTTCACAACATTGATTTTGAGTGGTAAGTAGTGTACCATCATGGTGCTAGACATGTATGAGCAACTCTAAAATGTAAAGTGCTAATGATGAATATGCCTAAATGCAAGCGACGATAAAATGCAATGGGATGCAATGTGATGTGATGCAATATTTTTGAATTTTTTTGAAATTTTGATAATGTTTTTTTTTTGAAATTTTTATTGATATATATATGGAAGTGCAATGCGATGCAATGTTTTTGTATTTTGATGTTTTGATGATGTTTTTTGAATTTTTGATTGATATGTATACATATATGACCAACGACATTATTTTGGGGCCATTGGGGCATTTTGGGGGGACCAAAGGGCTTATGGATGCCTTTGGGGATTTTAGGTTTGACCAATGATCGAGATAGTCAGAGCATTTTAGACAGGGAACTAGGAGCCTTTTGGGTGACCTAGATGGGCGGTGGCACTTAAAAAGTGTCTACGACTACCTAGGGGCATTTGGTTGTGACAAAAGGGCTTATGGATGCCTTTGGGGCTTTTAGGGTTGACCTAGATGATCGTAGATAGTCTAGGAGCATTTTTATTTGACCTAGATGGTGAGAACCCGCTAGGAGCCTTTTGGATGACCTAGAAAGGCGATGACACTTAAAAAGTGTCTACGACTACCTAGGGGTATTTGGCTATGACCAAAGGGCTTATGGATGCCTTTGGGGCTTTTAGGGTTGACCTAGATGATCGTAGATAGTCCAGGAGCATTTTTATTTGACCTAGATGGTGAGAAACTGCTAGGAGCCTTTTGGGTGACCTAGACGGGTGGCGACACTTAAAAAGTGTCTACGAATACCTAGGGGTATTTGGCTATGACCAAAGGGCTTATGGATGCCTTTGGGGCTTTTAGGGTTGACCTAGATGATCGTAGATAGTCTAGGAGCATTTTTATTTGACCTAGATGGTGAGAACCCGCTAGGAGCCTTTTGGGTGACCTAGATGGGTGGCGGCACTTAAAAAGTGTCTACGACTACCTAGGGGAATTTGGCTATGACCAAAGGGCTTATGGATGCCTTTGGGGCTTTTAGGGTTGACCTAGATGATCGTAGATAGTCTAGGAGCATTTTTATTTGACCTAGATGGTGAAAACCTGCTAGGAGCCTTTTGGGTGACCTAGACGAGCGGTGACACTTAAAAAGTGTCTATGACTACCTAGGGGCATTTGGCTATGACCAAAGGGCTTATGGATGCCTTTGGGGCTTTTAGGGTTGACCTAGATGATCATAGATAGTCTAGGAGCATTTTTATTTGACCTAGATGGTGAGAACCCGCTAGGAGCCTTTTGGGTGACCTAGATGGGTGGTGACACTTAAAAAGTGTCTACGATTGCCTAGGGGCATTTGGCTATGACCAAAGGGCTTATGGATGCCTTTGGGGCTTTTAGGGTTGACCTAGATGATCGTAGATAGTCTAGGAGCATTTTTATTTGACCTAGATGGTGAGAACCCGCTAGGAGCCTTTTGGGTGACCTAGACGGGCGACGACACTTAAAAAGTGTCTACAACTGCCTAGGGGCATTTGGCTATGACCAAAGGGCTTATGGATGCCTTTGGGGCTTTTAGGGTTGACCTAGATGATCATAGATAGTCTAGGAGCATTTTTATTTGACCTAGATGGTGAGAAACCTCTAGGAGCCTTTTGGGTGACCTAGATGGGCAACGACACTTAAAAAGTGTCTACGACTACCTAGGGGTATTTGGCTATGACCAAAGGGCTTATGGATGCCTTTGGGGCTTTTAGGGTTGACCTAGATGATCGTATATAGTCTAGGAGCATTTTTATTTGACCTAGATGGTGAAAACCCACTAGGAGCCTTTTGGGTGGTGCTCTCTAAGCATGAAATGATCACAAGTGAAGGATGTTCAAGGGTTCAGGATCCTCGACACCTTCAAGGGAGGCTAGGTGATAAGTTCCATGCCCTATTTGACTAGTTATGACAAAGGGACCTAACCAGTTTGCCACAAATTTGTCTCATAGGTGGGGTGGCAAGCTAGAGTTCTATTGGTTCTCTTTTAGGACGAGATCACCAACCTGAAAGTCTCTAAGATGGACTTTCATATTGTAGGCTCTTTTGAGCCGCTCTTGATACACACGTAGATGCTCAAGAGCATTAATGCAATGTTCATCCAACAACGTAAGTTGATCTAGGTGAGCTTGTCATGCAGTATCATCATCAATAAACTCCTACATGGATATGCGCAATGATGGGATTTCTAGCTCTAGAGGCATGACCGCCTCAGCTCCATACACTAGTGAAAATGGGGTTGCCCTAGTGGGTATCCAAATGCTAGTGTGGTAAGCCCATAGGGCAAGCGGCATTTGCGTGTGCCAATCGGTATGATTCTCTTTGACTATTTTATTTAATATGGTAATTAATGTCTTGTTTGATGCTTTTGCTTGCCCATTTTCTTGTGGATAATAGGGTGTCAAAAAGCTGTGTTGGATATTATATTTTGTTGTCAAAGCATGCACATATTTATTCTTGAATGATGTCCCATTATTTGAAATGATCTTGGATGGAATACCAAAATGACAAATGATATTATGCAATATGAACTCCGCTATGCGAGGTCCTATCGTAGTGGTAAGGGGTATTGCTTCCACCCACTTTGTAAAATACTCGATAGCCATAATGATAAACGTGTGATGGCCCGAGGATGCAGGGGAGATTTTCCTGATTAAATCCAACCCCCATTGTGAAAATGGCCAAGCCAATTGGATCGGTTGTAAGGCCTGAGAAGGTACATGTGTCAAGTTAGCATGGTGTTGACATTTCATGCACTTCCTCACATATGCGCAACAATATCGCTCTAAAGTTGGCCAATAATAGCCCATGTGAAGAATGCACTTTGTGATGGCCATGCCACTAAAATGGCCACCATAAGTACCATCGTGTGCTTGGGCCATTGCCCAAGTCAATTCTTGATACTCTAAGCAATGAAGGAGGATTCCTTCATAGCTCCAATGATATAGGATGTCTCCTAACAAGACAAACTTTGTTGCCTTTCATTTAAATGTCCTTTTGGTAGTGTGCGATAATCCAGGAGGGAGATTACCAAGCTTTAGGTACTCTCTAATTTGTGTGGACCAGTCCTACTATGTGGAAGCCTCGATTGCATGAATTATCTATCCCTCATGAAGTTCATCCCAAGCAAATGCTGATTGGGATAGAACTTGTAAGAATAGCATTATGCTACTATCAAAAGGGGTTTGGGGGAACAAAGTCCCCCAAGTGGCATGATTCAAGCACTCATGAATGTGTGAGAATCTCTCTTGATGAGGTTCTATTTGAATCAAGTGGACTTCTGGCATGGCTTGAGTGCTCTCACGCTCAACCGCTGATTGTGATAGCATCTTGACTTGAATGGTTGTCATATCCCCTATGGGGTCTTGTGGAATCAAGGATCCTAAAGAGGCCATTGTATCCACAAAATTATTAGACAATCGAGGGAGTGCCTCGATGTCATACCATTCAAACTTTTCCAGGGATTTATCCATAAGGGCTTTGTAGGCTTGCAAAACTGGGCACTTGCACTGGAAGATTCCCTTGACCTAGTTGACAATGAGCAAGGAGTCACCAAAGATATTGAGTTTGTTTATTTTCATGGTGATAGCCATTTTAAGACCTATGAGCAAGGCTTCATACTCGACATTATTTTTGGTGCAGGGGAAATTGAGTTTAAATGACAAGGGTATGGGAGCCCCATGCGGTGTGAAAAACATGATCCCTGCGCCACCCCCTTGCTCGCATTTGGAGCCATCGAAGAAAAGAGTCATATCTGCCTATGACTCAGGCTCATTAGAATCAAGTGATTCTGATATTTGGAAGACTCCATCATCGGGAAGCTCCATGCTAAGAGGCTGATCCTCCTGGAGAGGAGCCTCTGCAAGTTGATCAACAATGACCTGACCTTTGATTGACTTTTGTCCTATGAATTCTAGGTCAAATTCTATCAACAACATGATCCATTTCGTCGTGTGACTACTATGATAAGTATGACTCATCATGTATCACAATGGATTCTCTTTAGATACAACATACGTAGTGTGGCTGAGCATATAGTGTCATAGCTTCTTGGTAGCAAAAACCACCACTAGACATAACTTTTCAATGTATGCATACTTGATCTCATAGCTCACCAGGGTGCGACTAAGATAGTATGTGGCCTGTTCCTTGTGAAATTCATTATTTTGGGCTAACATGGCACCCAATGCAGTCTTAGTAGCTGAGATATATAATAAGAACGATACCCCTGGTCTAGGTGGAGCTAACACTGGTGGCAAAGCCAGGTATTGTTTAATTGCATCAAAGGCATCCTGACACTCATCATCCCAGTGGAATGTGACCCCCTTGTGCAAGAGTTTGTTCATGGGTCGACACTTGTCCGACAATTGTGCTATGAAGCATTTGATGGATGCAATCCTCCCCTGCAAGCTACGAAGCTGCTTGATGGTAGTCGGGGAGGCATTTCAAGGATTACCTTGACCTTGTTAGGGTCCACTTCGATGCCTCATTTGGAAACTATAAATCCCAAGAGCTTTCCAGATGTGATGCCAAAGATGCACTTCTTGGGGTTCAGTCTCACATTATGTTCAATAAGGCGATCGAGGACTTTGCACAAGACATCTAGGTGCTCATGACGTAATAAATATTTAGCCAATAAGTCATCCATGTAATCTTCCAAAATTTTGTGCATGTAGTCATGGAAGATATATGTCATGGCACGTTGGTAGGTGGCACCGGCATTTTTAAGGCCAAATGGCATGACCTTGTAACAAAATGTTTCCCAAGGCGTTGTGAATGCCGTTTTGAGTTGGTCTTCAGGGTTGATATGAATTTGATTATACCCAGAGAAGCCATCCATAAGGGAGAGCATTTCATGTCCTACGGTGGCATCTACCAGGGCATCAATGCTTGGCAAAGAAAAATCATCCTTAGGACTCACTTTGTTTAGGTCTCAAAAATTAGTGCAAATGCGAATCCTCCCGTCAAGCTTCTTGACGGGGACCATGTTGGACAACCATGGTGGATAGTCTATAGAAATGACAAACTTGGCATCCAATAGTTTCTGTAGCTTGTATTTGACCATCAAGGCCATTGTTGGGTGCATCTTTCTCAACTTTTGCTTGATAGGCTTGACTTTGGGGTCAAGTGTTAGATTGTGGGTGACCAGATTTGGATCTAGTCCCAACATGTCTTTGTAGGACCATGCAAAAGCTGCCTTCTTCTTCATGAGAAGGGCTATGTAATCGGCTTGATATTCAGGGGATAGGCTTTCCCCTAGCTTGATACATTACGGGTTTTTAGGATCTGAGCCGATATCTTTGTCAACCATAGGCTCGATTGACATATGCAACCCCTCTTCCAACTAGTGGGGAGTGGGGATCAAATGGATGTCATCAGCTGGATTTAAATCCTTGATGGGAACCTTGGGTCCCTCCTCAGCATGGAAGACATCATGAGTTGGGCCAACGGAGAAGTGAAACAACCCACCACAAGCCCAATACTCAGAGGGTGATGGGGGTGAATCAACGCGATCCCAGTCAATAGCATCTAGATCTAGATGGCATGGCTTGGAAGGATCGGCTAGGTTGTGAAGTGGTGTGGTCAAATCAATGGAGATCATATTTATGGAATGTGTCTGCTCTCCAGGACCACGAGCATGTGACTATATATTGATATCATCTCCCACCCCTAGATGTGGTTCTGGGGGAATGGGGATCATCGGATCCTATCTGGGAATAGACTACAGGATGGGATCATTAGGCTCAAGGAGCTCCATGTGTGTGGGTGGGTCAGGGAAGACCTCATGGTGAATCTAGCCTAAATTGATAGGCCTTGCCCTCAAGCGTGGGCCAACATGCAACTGATGATAGACTTCTTCTATGTCGATGGGCTCATGATGATGATGCAAGTAATGAGGACCAAGGTATGCCCTCTTTGTTTCATCCTCATAGTCACTATCGTATATGGGAATCTCATTGTTACCCCTTGGGATCGAGCGATTAGGTAGGTGTGGTCCCATATATGCTAGTTCCTCATAATCATTGTCATGGATGAGGATTTCTTCATTCTCATCTCACAGTGCCTCAGGCTCACGAGGACCCAACTGCTCAAGTAAATTAACTGCTCCCTCCCTAGGAGGTCTAGCTTCCTGTGGGTGAACCGGATCTTCAGGAGGAAGGATCTATCACCAGAAAAGATCAGGGAAAGGGAACAGATGTATGAGGCCTTCCTATTGGTTCATTAATGGGAACAATTTATGAATGATCACTATCCGACTCAAAAGGGTCATATGGTGCCACCTCGTAACCCGACTCATCATCTGAGGTCCATTCATATGAGGTGCCTTGATATGACTCATCACAAACATGGGGACAACTTCGCGAACCTTCCCCTATCTCAAAATGTGGGGGAATGTCATTGGGTATCGTGGGGTTCCCATATAGCCATGGAAAGTAGTCCCCCAAGGAGTAGACTGTATTGGGATTGGCATAAGGGTCTTGGGCCAACCCATCCTCGTAGCCTATATTCAAGTGATTTAGGCCATCCATGAGGACATCTAGAGGCAAGGGATTGTTGTGTCCCACTCCTAAATTGTCATAGGGAATTTGATATTGTGGTTGATAAGGGATTCTTGTGCCTTGCTCATACTGACCTAACCCATAACCATGCCAGTTGCATAGGTCAAGATACTTCAGGGTGAAGTTAGGGTTAGACAAGTAGTTAATATCTTCTCCAAAAGGTTCCTCATCCTCCTCCTACTGTTGGTAAGGTTCTATGCCATAGTCAAGGCCCCCATAGACAAAATTCATTTTATTAGGGGGAATACCAAGAGGTACGATAGTGCCTATGGGAAGACAGGGTCTACCCATGTCTTGCATCGACTCTAAAGTAGGAGTAGTGGTGACATTCCTAACCATGTATTCTCCCAATCCAGTAGAAGCCAGATGTACTATAACTTGGGGCTACGGATAGAAGAGGGATGAGAGTGAGACTTGATCTGGCTCATCGTTTGCCTCATGTGGTGTCTCTTCATCATATGGGCTAAGTATCTCCTCTATAGAGATAGTGGATATGATCGGTTGGTCCTCCTCAATGGGCCACTTCTCTGGGTTCCTAGGCAAAGGATCCACTGGTGTATTAGGCATCTAGGGTGGAGCCGATGATGAGGAGGGCATGGTATGTGGTAGTGGTAGGGTCGAACCTCGGCTAGATTTATTCAACTAAAAATCTAGATGTGTCGATGGCAAGGTTGACTCGGGTAACTGATGCACCATGTTGTAGTACTTGAAGGGCTCTAGGTCCATAGGGATGACATGAACTTGCCCTTCATGAGTGTACTTGAGGCACTGGTGAGCGATGGAAGGGACACACTTCATGTCCCTGATCCATGGTCTTCCTAACAAGATATTGTATGCCATCTCACCCTCCAAGATGTGGCACATCGTAGGGATGATCTTTTCTCCTACTTGAATAGGTAGGATGATTGTACCAACCATTGAGCATATGGCATCATTGAATGCTCGAAGGGTGTAGGTAGATGTAACAATATGGGATGTTGGGAGCTTCAGGTGCTTGAGAGCTATTGTAGTTATGATGTTGCTTGAAGACCCAATGTCTATCAACACTCTCTTATAAGGTGTTCCATTCACACATGCGATAATGTGTAAAGGGGGATCCACCATATCATGTGGAACCGGTTTAAGTTCATCTTCTCAAAAGGTAATCACCGGTTCCATGCATTGTCGCACATGCCCCACAAAGTTGTTGAAGGAGTTAGACTCCTGGGTGCTGAAGCTCAATTGCCTTAAGGATCTCCATCAAGGCTTCTCTATGAGGTTGTGATTGTTGGATGAGCTCATAGATGGAGAGCTAGGAAGATATTGTTCTTAAGCTCTGAGCGAGCTTACTCTTAATGGTGACTATAGGCCTAGGTGGGAGGCTCGGCCCGGGAGGTGGTATAGGCTGCGATGTCGAAGGGACATCACTTTGAGCCATAGGTGGTGTGGCTGGACTTGGATACCACCTATTTCTTGTCACAATACTAACCATGCCAACATACCCTTGCTTAGGAGGGGCATGGTGAACCTCATTCACCTGGGGCACTGGTTTGGCCTACTCCACGTGGGCAAGCAAGGGGTCCTTGAAGACCTCCATCTATTGGTTGTTTGGTGTGATAGGGTTGTCTACCTGGAGGGCATTCCTATCAATTAGGTCTTGCACCAAGTGTTTGAATTTATAGCACATTTGCACATCATGCCCGTTTTGCCTATGAAACTTGCAATATAGGTCTTCTCTATATCCTTTGGGCTTAGGTGCATTTGGGTCGATAGGTCGACTATCAGGTAGATGGATCGCATTGGCCACCAAGAGGTGATCAAACAATGAGTCCATAGATTCTACAATGGGCATGAATTATCACTTGGGATGACATTGTTGATTTTTCCCTTGACCATTCTAGTTATCCTTGGCATAGTTCCCAAGGGTGGCCTGATAATTAGGCTTTTGAGGTGGCGTGACTTGTGCTGGCCCTGGGACACTAATTGCAACCTGATTTATTGCTAGTGACTTAGGTTGAGCTGGGGTGTTCTTAGAATTCTTGTTCCATTCCTTCTTGCAAGGCTTCGCAATATCACCCTCTTGAATCTTGATTTATTCGATGATCCTAGCCTGTGCTAAGGCATCTTCAAGAGTGGGGTATTGTTGCAACTGCAACAACAAGAAGATTGGATTCAAGCAATTTTTGGAGAACATCTGAGTCAACTTCGACATAGGGAGAAGATAAGGTAGCTTGGTGAGCAAGGTTCACCATCTATTGCCATAATTTGTTATTGACTCATCATCATACTGTTTCAACCCAGCTACATCGGCCAATGTTGCCTTCCTCTTGGTATTGAAGGCAAAGCACTCTAGGAAAGCATCCGCAAGTTGGTCCAAATTATGGATGCTATGCTTAGGGAGTTGGTAAAACCACTCAGAGGTGGGGCCGATGAGGGTAGTCACAAATTTCCTCAAAAGTAAAGCATCATCATCATGAATGCTGAAGCATTGACCTAAGAACCTAGTGACATGTTCTTGCACATCCTCTTCTCCCTTAAAGGTAGCCAATTGAGGCAACTTAAATTGCTCTGGATAGGGAGGTGTAGGTACTAACGGATGGATGGGTTGACTATGCAATTGGTGCATAGTGGGATTTTGAGATCTTGACCTAGAGGTCTTGTTCTCAACTAACTCTAGGTGTTCTAGCAATGCTTTATAAGGGCCTGAGGACTTGATCTCCTCATCCTTGTTCACATATTGCGATGGAGGTCTAGGATCCTCCAACCTAGGATGAGGCGGTGGTAAGTCACCCCCTTGCCTCGGTAAGGCATCTCAACATACTCTACTTCTGGCTCATGCTTAGTATAGGCCCTGTAAGGCATCTCTCGAGATGGTCTATAAATGGGGGTATCCACCCATGGTGGGTGCCCTATGTTTGGCCTCGGAGGCATCTCCCAATCTGGCCTAGGATGTCATGGAGGCAACATTGGATAAGGTCTCGGGGACCTATCTTGAATGAGCATGGGTTGCCTCGGGTGGACTTCCTGCCTATGTGTCTTAGGGGTAGGGACCCTCTCTCTCAAAGTCTTCTGGAATAGCTCATTGGTCTACCATTCAATCCTTTCTTTCTCAAGCTGGTGCAAGTGGTCTAATTGCTCTTTATCTCGTCGAAGCTGCTTGAACTGAGCTTGGAATTCTATATATCTTGCAACCACTTGCCTAATTTGATCCATAGTGTGAGGCCTAGGGGGCCTAGGAGTCTCACCCTAGGGTTGACCTTGTTCAAGGTACTCTATGTTCTCCATAGGGTGCTTGCCTCTCTCGAGGTTCATCGCATTGACTTGAGGCTCGAGGTGGAACATATGTTCATTATACTCAGCTGGTGTAGAGGCACATCGGGCATGCACAAAATATTGTTCCTGAGGAAAATCTGGGATCTCCTCATGTCTTCCCTCTTAGATGAGGAAAGGTAGGGCATAATTGGCTCACCCCGACCGACGAGTGTCATTCCCATTAGGCTGCATGAGCTGTTGTATCCTATCAAGGCGACATGGAGGTAGAGTCATGTCGACTTGCTCCGACCAGTGTGTGAAGTTGTGCTCCTACCTATGCTTAGGCGTGTTAGCCCTAATGGGTACGTGGATGCATGGCACCGCTCTATCTATTAGCACCTCGATGCGTAGTTGCCTTTCACCAAGGAAGGCCTGTGAAATATCTACATACCGAGAACACTCTCCCATGTAATGCTCATCATCCCTCGAGGTGTCCCATAGAGGGTCCCTTTAGAGATGAGGCTCATGCCCTACTGTCTTGGGGCTAGGTGGAGTAGAAGCTCACCAAGGAGGTATAACCAAGTCCCTAGGGCTATATCAAAGATGATTCATGTCTCCTAATCCACTCTCCATAGCTTCCACCCATGTTTGGGCTTGGCTATGGGTGCACACCATTGCACTCCTCTATCAGTACCCCAAGTGATTATCTTCTTTAAAAATTTTTAATGAAATAACATACAAGAAAGGAAACACTCAATAAGACAGATGATTATCTCTTTTAAGTTTTAAATGTGAATCCCTAAACTATTTCATGTGTTTCAGATGTGTTTTTTTGCAAAGGATGACCTCGTGTCACGTGTTTGAAATATTATTGGATTGTAATCTCATGTTCAATTGGATTTCACCTATATACTCGTAGCTCGACAACCTGGCTATGAACTCCAGGTTGTGTTATCCCGCCTATAATGTGTGGTGATGAGGTCCACACATGGCCAGGGAGCATAGGTCCTACCAGTTCCTCACCCAGTTCACTCGCAGTCTGGGATACACCTCCTCGAAGGGTGATGTGTGCTATAACCCATGGGCTATGATGGATCTTGGAACCGGCCTTGGAAATATGGATCAGGTTCATGGGATTTGAGCCAAGTGGATGGAGATGAAACCCACCGTCACTTGCGCTCTACTAGTGGATGGTAATGAAGTCCACCTCACTAGCGTTTACATGAATCGTGGTGTGTGTGGTTCTTTATTATCCAAGAAAGTAAGCAAAGAAGAAATCAATGATCGTTCACTAAATGCATGCAAATAAGTGTGTTTTACTTTCAAAAAATTAGGATAAATAACCTACAAATGTAACTTATGAATGCAAATCCTAAATGCTAGCTCACCCATTGGGTAAGCCACAAGCAATCAAGCCACAAAGATGCATTGCTACTTCAAATTTATTTTGATTTTTCTTCTTCCTTTTGCTATGTGATGTTATAAGAAAATAAAAAAATGTAACTTTTAACCTTTATATGAAAACAAATGAAGAAATAAAATTTATTTTTGATAGTATCTAAAAATGTAGCAGAAAAATAGAGGGTTTAGGCACTTACTTTGTCTATTTTGAGCTCTCCAAATTCTAAATTTTTGGGCAAAAATCTCTCTATTTCACCACTGCTCCAAGGTGGGACAATTAGAAGCATCACCACCTATTGTGGCTGATCCACAACACACCCCAAAATTGGGGACCCACCTTTTTTGCATGCTTTCAAAGAAGATCTCAGTGACCCAAATGCTAAAAATCAAGAAAAAGGCAAAAATGCACAAGTATAGAAAGTGTCACGAAATCACGACATGTCACGAAATCGTGACCTGTCACGCCATCGCTGTCGAAAAATAGAAAAGTGTCACGAAATCATGACATGTTGCTCCGTCGCGGCCGAAAATGAAAAGGTGTCACGAAATCGCGACATGTTGCAAAATCACGGCCGAAATGAAAAGGTGTCACGAAATCGTGACAAGTTGCTCCGTCGCTGCCAGAAAATGAAAAGTGTCACAATATTGTGACATGTCACAAAATCATGGTCAATGCAGTCAACGACAGTAGCTAAGCAGACCGAAGTGGAAAAACGTCCCGATTTCGTGACAGGTTGCAGCGAGGGTGTACAGAGCAAAAATGCGTCGCAATTTCATGACAGGTTGCAGCGAAGGTGCATGAAACAAAAAACGTCGCGAAATCACGACAGAATCGAGCAAAAGGGCATGAAACGAAAAAACGTCACGAAATCACGACAAAAACGAGCCGAGGCGTACGGAAGGAAAATATGTCGCGAAATCGCGACATGTCGCGTTTTCGCGGCCAAAAGCAGCAAGGGAGCCCGAGATAGAAAAACATCACGAAATCACGACAGCATGCAACAAAGGTGCCCGAAGTGGAAAAACGTCGCGATTTCACGACGAAAAGCGGGCCGATGGTACGGAACAAAAAAGTGTCACGATTTCACGACAGAAAATAGCGAAGCAGCACGAAAGAGAAAATTGTCACGATTTCGTGACAGAAAGCCGCCCAGGTGTACGAAACGAAAAAGCGTCATGATATCGCGACAGGTTACAAGCAAATGGTATAGAACAAGGAAAACGTCGTGATATCGTGACATGTCACGATTTCGTGACATGTCGCGATTTTCACGACATGTCACGTTTTCACGGCCAGGAAGGCGGACAAAGCTGCATGCTATTTTTGGTCACGATTTACAGGGAGCCGTTACAGAACGTGCAGAAAGGTGCGGGACACGTGGCGTATAGGCTACAGAAGCGTTACAGAGAAGATCAAACGTCTTAATGTCGAGCATAAAGCCAAAACACACGCAATCAAAGAAAGGTGAAACGAGCAGCCACTGGAAGATGAAACGAACCGTCGTGGAAGGGGAATCAATTCAACAGCAAGTATAAATGCAGATGCACAGATTGGCACAGGGGGTGGGGAAACCGCTGGAGCAGAGTTGCAGTGCTAGAGGCCAGAGGGTCATTCTGGGCCTGCTTGGGGCTATTTTCTGCCTTTTGCTGGTTTTGAGAAAACCAGAGATGCTGCCATTGTAACATGACATATTTTTAATGCAGAGTGTTCAGAAATTTGCATCTTGTTGGCAAGAAAGAAGGAGATCTTCTGTGCATGCTAATGGATTTAATGTTTATTCTTTTGTTTTCAGATTTCAGATTTATAGATAATGTTAAATGCCACTTTTGTGGGTTGCATTAGGCGAATATTTGAAATCTGAATTTTTATTTCAAACCCTAGGAATCAACACTTAGCTTATCAGGATTGTGCATGTTTGCAGGTCCAATAAGTTAGGTTGCATGCATGGAAACCTCACATCTTCGGTTTTTCCAGGACGGGATAGCATCAAACTGGATGCAATTTTTAATTTCTTTTCTTCACATTTTATTTTCTTTTGCTGTATTTTATTTTTCAGAAACTCCAATTTTATTTTCAAGCATTAAAATAAAATTTAAAAATTAAAAAACTTCAAAACCCAAAAATAATTCCATTCATGTTATGGCATTTCATTAAATTTTATTTTGAAGTTACAGCATGGTCATTTAAGGATCAAATCACATTTACTTTATTAGGGTTCAAGGAACAATCATTAAATTTCATAGTAAAATAAACCACAGTGCCCCTTGTTTTCAGTTACTTGCAACCACTAAGGTGTTCCAAGCATTTTAATTAAATATCTTCATTTAGATTATTAATACACAGATGCAAAATGCTAACATAACAAGAACCTTGGAGAAATTGTTTCTTTGCAAGCAGAGGATTTAGAACCCAAATCCTATCGGAGAGTGTGTTTTCACAATCGGGTGAAAATACCACTCAACAGATTGGCGCTAGAAGGAGGGCTGAAAGGTTTATTTTATCGTGATTTTTAGATGCTACGGGTTTATAATTATTTAAGAACTTTACATTGCTAAATATTTCAAGTCCATTTTATTAGCATCTTCGGCCTCTAACACCACTCAACGGATTGGTGCTAGGAGGGTCGTACGGGTTTATTTTTAGTGTAATATAAATTTAAATTTTTGTATGCATTAGTCCTCTAACATTCAGCAGATTGTAAAAAGGACGGCCTGAATTGGCTTATTGTATTCTATTTTAAGCAATTCAGGTATGCTGTATATTTTTTCTGATTGTTCATACAGAATTAAAGTGATTTGATTTAATTTTTTAGAATTTTGGTCTCATGCAATTACTTTTCATTTGATTTTAATGAATACATCTCTTAGTTGATGCTAACTTGATTTCTTTTTTATATTGCAGGTTGAATATTCAACAGATTTGGTTCTAAAATTACATTTTAAGTTTCACTAATGGCAACACTTGAGGAACAAATGGTATCCCTGAGAGCTGAAATAATGTCTCTAAGAGAGAGAATGGTATCTATGATAGATGATCATTATGAGGGTTTATCTATACCTGTGGTACCCTATCAAATTCCTACAATGTTATTGGATTTTTTACGGTGTTTTAATCAAGAGGTGCCACTAGGATACTTGCAAAAACTGCATGTTTACAAGGATGCATTATGTAAATTCCAGATTTTTTATGAGGAGGTAGCTTGTAAGTTATTTGCATACATTTTGGATGATAGACCATTCTTTTGGTATAGCCAACTACCCATGGAGGTTAGGACTTCTTGGATACAACTAGAAGCAGCCTATCTTCATCATTTTGGTAATCAGGCTGACTTAGAAATATTGAAAAATCAGTTTACCTCCATATGTAAAGAGTCTAATGAATCCTTGAGTCAATTCAATGGAAGATTTCATGAGTTGCACTCCCAAATGTGGGAAAATTTTAACACATTGGAAGAGGAAGCCATGGAAGTATACCTAGGAGCCATACACCCCACACTTGCTTCACTCATTGAGGAAAAACTGAGTGGTTTGTCCCTAGAGAAAATCCATGAGGTCTTAGAAGAGATAGAACGACAAGGTCTTGAAGAAGAAAAGGCACAACATGTTCACATGAGAGATTGTTCTTTTGATGCCAACCTACACCAACCATCAAACATAGCACCCTCCACTCCAATGATACCTAAGGTAAATGATCAAGGGGATGAATTTGAATACCCAAATCTTACAACCACCTTAGATGTAGTCCAAGAGGAGGTGCAAATTGCTAAGACAACATCCACTAGTGAGGATCATGTAGAGATACATGATTATCTAGATGAAGGGGTTCTAAATTCAACAATGTTTGATATATGTGAATGGATGGAACCCACCATAGAATTGAATGAAGTGGTTGAAAGTGAAATGGAAAGAAAATCAATAAATAAATTTGAAGACATGATAGAATTTCACCACTTGTTCTTGGAAGATACTATTGATGAGATGTGTAAAATTAAAGATCAAGAAATTCTTCACCCTCCAAATTATGATAATGAATCATGGGTTACTAATTTGGACAATGATAGCCTTATAAATTTGAATTCAAGAAATAACCCACTTTTGGAAATAATTGAACCATCTAAGGAAGGTGAAGATGAATTTGATGAGAAGCACATTGATGAATTGGAAGATGTTGAAGAAATAGTTGAACGTCACCACTTGATTTTGAAAGATGATTATTATGATGCTTGGAAGAAGTGGGAAGACTTCACTCTTTCCAAAACTACTAATGAAACTTGTGTGCCAATTGATATGCAGGACGACATAATTGCCTACTCAAAGGAAGATATTACAACTCCTGTACAATTTGAGGATGTTTTGGAAGAGGGTTTCAAATCTCATCAAATTTTGGAAGATTATAATGATCCTATTGCCAAGGACAAAGAAGAAAAAGAATTTATGAATGAATCAAGAGATCATGTCACAAATACCATGGAGTTTCATCTCACAGATTTGGATGACGATTTTTACAATGGTTGGGGGAGATATGATAATGCATTCTTTTCTCACATCCCTATAGATGAAACTCATATTTCACTTGATATGCAGGATGTTGAACCTTCTACATCATACGAAGATCTCATATTCACAAGATTTGAAAAGGTGACAAAATTAGATCATGTTGAATATAAATTCATTGAAAGTGGGGATGCAAGTTTGCATGATGATTTTGAGGATTCAAATGAAGAGATACCTTGGGTAGTGAACAAAGAATTGGAACCAAATGACAGAGAGATTGATCAATTGGAAGCAACTCAAATGAAGGATCATCAAGATGAGTCATGGGACATACACTTTGACCAAAAGCATTTGAGGGTTGAAAATTTGCATGACCATGTTTTGAATTTGATTGATAGTTGTGATGAAATGTCATTAAAGGTAAATGAAAAACAAGGTATAATTTTTAATCACACCTTTAATAACATGGTTTTAATGAATGGAAAAGAAGTTGATGCACTTGAATTGTTAAATCAAATTCATCAACAATTATTAATTGGATCTAGGATAAAAACTTTTAATGATCCTAATTTAGTAAATATCCTAGATGCTTGTAAATTGTTACATAAATTTGATTGGCCTACAAATTTGGAAAATAATTTGGCTTTAAAATTTGTAGAAATAGGCTCTTACTTACAAAATTGCATATTTGAAAAGGATAGCCTAATTCTAAATCAAGGAGGGAATTATGAAGTTCACATTTTAAAGAATAGACATGATAAAATTGAAAATCATTTATTGTCTAATCATTTTAGTAATTTGATGCTCACCTATGGGAGTATTATTGGAACTAAATCAAATTGGTATGGTGAGCATGGCAAGTGGAAATTTGTTGCATTGTTTGGCTTAGTCTTGTTTGTGTTGGATTCCCACAACATTTGGCATGCATATCATGTCATATTTTTGTTGAAATGTTCTAATCATGTGTGGGATCCAGGAAAGTGATAATCCAAGCTTTGCATCATTTTGTATTATAGTGTACATTTGTATATAGATTTTGGTTTTTGGTTTTGGGTTTGTGTTTTCAAATTTTCATTTTTGGGATTGCTATTTGGATTTGGATTTAAAGTTGTGTGTTTATTTGACATGTTTTGTTTGTCTATATAAAAAAAAAAATGATGATGAAAAAGTTGCCTTGAGATGCTAACTTATGTTCTAGATCGGGAGAATATGAAACATTGGAATTGTCTTGTAAAAGCTCCACAAGTAACACAAACAATTTAATAATATCGTTTGA
Organism: Wollemia nobilis; assembly: GCA_028583015.1. Lineage (NCBI taxonomy): Eukaryota > Viridiplantae > Streptophyta > Pinopsida > Araucariales > Araucariaceae > Wollemia > Wollemia nobilis. The sequence goes on from JAQPPZ010006909.1 coordinate 10,520,105, forward strand.
AACTTGTGATGCATGAAGTAGTCAGTTTTATATAGCAATATTTCATCCGCAATTCAAAAGACAATGCATTCATATTACATCTCACTTTGCACATACATGCCATCTTAGTTGCAAATGCATTTCAAATACAAATCATTAAAGTGTGTCAAATCCTCTTAAGGTTATGCTATCACATAAATAAGAAGAGAATCCTAAGGTTGGAAACTGAGTCTTGAGATATCTAGAACCAAGCACGTCTCATACATTAAAAAGGATCTTGAGCAAAATGATCAAAACCTAACTTGGAAGAAAAGGTTGGGCGAAAGAAGTATTTCATGTCTATCCTATTTATGCAACATGATCCTTAAAACAGTGGTTTTGACCACTTCCATAGAGCTTAAAGCCTAAAATCAGAGTAGTAAGGATAGGGCTAAATCCTCATCGAACTTAGGTTGAGGATCCAATTCCCCAAAGCTTTGATTTGACCTACATGGAGTAGTAAGGATAGGGCATAAATTCTCATCTCGCTTAGGTTGAGAATCTGATTCCCCAAAGCTCCTATGTCTCATTTCATAATAAATCTTGGATTGGAAGGATCGTACTACTTGTCCCTAGCAAAGGATGGGTAGTCATCCCCAAGGTCTAAGCAATAAAATTAATATTTTCCATTTACATCTAAAGTTTGGATTGGAAGGATCGTACTACATGTCCCTAGCAAGGATGGGTAGTCATCCCTAAGGTCCAAGAAGTAAAAAATAAAATTTTCCCATCTCATATTTATATTGGATTGGAAGGATCGTACTACTTGTCCTCTCGCAAAGGATGGGTAGTCATCCCCAAGGTCCAAAGAAATGAAGATAAGTTTTGGATTGTGGGGTTAGATATACCCATGCATGGCATCATGTCTTGTCTAAAAAACAAGACCACCGATTGTCCAAAGGGTTAGACTAGCATGACCATTTCTTCCATAATTGGTTAAATTATTTTGCTCAAAGTGAGGTAATGAATTCTAAATCAGAATAGTAAGGATAGGGTTAAACTCCCATCTCGGTTAGGTTGGGAGTCTGATTCCCCAAAGTTCTGATTTCACATTCACTTGCACATGGGTTCAAGATAGTAGGGACTCATAACCAACTTTGGGATATAATAAAGCAATTCATATAGTTGATCCTAAGAGGGTTTGGCAATCTTGAATGTTTGTGTATGATACTAGAAGAAAGACTATGCCTTTTATAAAAGCAAAATCTCCTAGCATATTTATTAGGTTACACAAATCATTCACAATCTCACATATGCATTCATGTAAAACCGACAATGGAATGTTGATCAATTTCAAACGATAGGGAATGAAAACACATTGCACACACCGAGCTAATACTTGATGATTCTGATGATTCATGTACTTCTGATCTTTGGGCATTTGTTTATATTGCTTATGTGCTAATGCATGTTTTCGAGTTTATATATGTTTCCAGGTTGGGTTCTCACCAAATGCTCAGGAGCATTTGACAGCAGAGTCGCCATTTGTTGTGGCTGATCCACAACACACCCCAAAATTGGGGACCCACCTTTTTTGCATGCTTTCAAAGAAGATCTCAGTGACCCAGATGCTAAAAATCAAGAAAAAGGGCAAAAATGCACAAGGATAGAAAGTGTCGCGAAATCGCGACATGTCGCGAAATCGTGACCTATCGCGCCACCGCGGTCGAAAATGAAAAGGTGTCACGAAATCGTGACATGTTGCTCCTCGTCGAAATGAAAAGGTGTCGCGAAATCGTGACATGTTGCAAAATCACGGCCAAATGAAAAGGTGTCGTCGAAATCGCAGAAATGAAAGTGTGCGATATCGCGACATGTCGCAAAATCGTGGTCAACGGTCAAAAAGAAGAGGAAAAACGTAGCGATCACGAGGCGATGAAAATCGCGAAATCACGACAGAAAAGCGAAACGCAGGAAGGAAAGCGAAATCGCAGGAAAATTGTCGCGAAATCGCGACAACATGCGCAAAGGTGAAGGGAAAAATGTCACGATTTCACGATCAAGCGAGGTACGAAAAGAAAAGTCACGAATCACGGACGAAAAACGTCACGATTCGCGGGGACACGGCGAGGGAGAAACGTCGCGATATCGCGACATGTCGCGATTTCGCGACATGTCGCATTTTCGCGGCCAGGAAGGCGAACAAAGCTGCATGCTATTTTTGGTCACGATTTTCATGGGAGCCGTTACGAAAGATGCTAAAAGCGCAGAACACGTGGCGTACAGGCTGTAGAAGCGTTACAGAGAAGATCTAACGTCTTAATGTCAAGCATAAAGCCAAAACACACACAATCAAAGAAAGGTGAAACGAGCAGCCACTGGAAGATGAAACGAACCGTCATGGAAGGGGAATCAATTCAACGACAAGTATAAAAGCAGAAGCATAGATTGGCACAAGGGGGGAACCGCTGGAGCAGAGTTGCAGTGCTAGAGGCCAGAGGGTCATTCTGGGCCTGCTTGAGGTCATTTTCCTTCCTTTTGTTGGTTTTGAGAAAACCAGAGATGCTGCCATTGTAACTTGACATATTATTAATGCAGAGTGTTCAAAAATTTGCATCTTGTTGGCAAGAAAGAAGGAGATCTTCTGTGCATGCTAATGGATTTAATGTTTATTCTTTTGTTTTCAGATTTCAGATTTATAGATAATGTTAAATGCCACTTTTGTGGGTTGCATTAGGCGAATATTTGAAATCTGAATTTTTATTTCAAACCCTAGGAATCAACACTTAGCTTATCGGGATTGTGCATGTTTGCAGGTCCAGTAAGTTAGGTTGCATGCATGGAAACCTCACAGCTTCGGTTTTTCCAGGACGGGATAGCATCAGACTGGATGCAATTTTTAATTTCTTTTCTTCACATTTTATTTTCTTTTGCTGTATTTTATTTTTCAGAAACTCCAATTTTATTTTCAAGCATTAAAATAAAATTTAAAAATTAAAAAACTTCAAAACCCAAAAATAATTCCATTCATGTTATGGCATTTCATTAAATTTTATTTTGAAGTTACAACATGGTCATTTAAGGATCAAATCACATTTACTTTATTAGGGTTCAAGGAACAATCATTAAATTTCATAGTAAAATAAACCACAGTGCCCCTTGTTTTTAGTTACTTGCAACCACTAAGGTGTTCCAAGCATTTTAATTAAATATCTTCATTTAAGATTATTATACACAGATGCAAAATGCTAACATAACAGGAACCTTGGAGAAATTGTTTTTCTTTGCAAGCAGAGGATTTAGAACCCAAATCCTATCGGAGAGTGTGTTTTCACAATCGGGTGAAAATACCACTCAACACCACCATACCAAGGTGGGATTGTGAAGCCACCATCCCATGGTGTGCCAGATAAAGACGCTGCAACCATTCCAGGGTGGGGAGGGGAGCACCTGCAACACAAAAAGGGTAAAAATAACAAAATTGAGGTCATATTTTCACCAAAATAATAAGGGAAAAGGGTCCCACAATGATCACCACTGAATTAGAGAAAATTAGTGCACCTAATGAAGATAAAAAATATGTGTATCTATCCCATATTGCACATGAGCATCAAATGGAAGCATGCATATGAAAATGAAGCAATACCAAGCAATAAAGAATAAAATGAAATGAGTGTCTTATTTATTAATTAGAGGGATCAAATACAAGGTTACACAGAAGTCCCCTTGAGGGCTCAAAATTTTATATAGTTGTTACAAATTTTTGGGTGCCCAAGGATCAATTCCTCCAAGGAATCAGGGTGTACATTTAATGATTTTCCTCATAACCACAATCAAGGTGGGTGGGCCAATGCCACCACTACTTGTATATTCAATATCTGATGTCTGATATTCCTTCCCAATGACTTCTAATAACATTTAACTACACACAAGGAAGTAAAAATGGTCAAATAGCAAAGGTGTATGGTGGAAAACATGCAATCCCCATAGGGGTAAAATAATGCATATATTAAAACTAAATCAAATCAACTCAAAATGACTTGAAAATTTGTAGAGATCTCAAAGAATATTTTTTCAGAAGATATCACTAAAAAAATATGGGAAATTGCATCCTTAGACCCCTTGATTTTGCATCGCTCGCTTGCAACCTGTGAAAACCAAGACAAGCAAATACCGAACCTAAACATATCCAAAACTCATGAAATTTGGACAGAATGCATAAATGGAAATTTCAAGACAACACATATGGTTATATTTTCAAATGGAGTCCCAGATCCACTTGCATACAACTGGGGTGCCTGGATGGGTCCTAAGGACCTGCAAAAAATTAAAAATGCTATAACTTGGTTAATTTAACTCCAAATTGCATGAAATTTAAACCACAAAATCATATGATAGTCTAGAATAATATCATTAAAAATAGTAATGAAATTGTGCAAGGATTTTTCCTCATCCTGGGGGGTGGTGACTGCAACTAATTGGGGGGCACCCTAGGAGGGGATACCCACCAATTATGCCCACCTTTTACTACCAATATCACTAGGGAATGTTACTAAACACTATAGGGGGTGTTTTAATTGATTTTGGTGAAGAAATTCACCCGGATGGAAAAGTTACGCTCAAAATGCCCTCTTGAAGTCACCCAGTAACCTCCTTCGCTAAGAGAATATTTCGAGGGCAAGAAAGCTCAATAATTTGGGGAGAAATATTAGCAGCACTCCGTTGCATATCCTAGAACTCCTATCCTTGTTTTTGTGTGGATATTAGATTCATTTTATAGCCCAAAGGGGCTCATGTGCAAAAATGCATGCGAGGGCATGCATGGCAAGAGGTGCCACTTGTCAAACGGGAGGCATGCAATGGGTGCGAAAGAGAATCTCCAATTTGGGCCTCCATTAAGAAGTGTGTCATAAGGATTCAGTGCCCTCTGATCCGCATGCTCCATATGGTGTGCTAAATGGTAGTTTTTGGGTGCCAAATGTCCAAGATTTGAATTTTTTTGAGTCAAACCTGCTCACCATCCCACCCTAGGATGATGGCTCACCACCATACTAGGGTGGGATGGTGGGAATCTACCACCATCCTAGGTTGGGACGGTGGTGAATTTTGGGCCAAAACCTCCCAAAATTGGGCCACTAGCCTCCAAAAACCCTTATGGAGTGGCTAGAACCATTGTGAGCCTCCTAAGGGCTACCCAAGGGGCCATATGATGTCAATTTGATCATTTATTATAGGTGCTTAATCGGGTTGACCATATTTTAGTGTCTACAGATTCTCCAGATCTGTTTCCTAGAGGGATCCTTTTTCTCTCATATGTTGTAGCTTATGTTCAATGAACCTATGGCCCTATAAGCAATGAAATAACAACACACACTTAGATGTCCGAAATTGCCTCCCTAGATGAGGTTGTTAGCAATGAATATACTCAAATGAAAGAAAGTGCAAATGAAACTAATGCTATGAATGTGAATGAATGAAATAATGCTATGCTAATGATATGCTAAACAAAATAATGAAACTAATGTCTAAAACCCTAAGCTAGGCCTACGGGCCATTGTCCAATGATAGCGGTCGCTAAAGTGAATCTCGTTCTCTTTACTCTAAAGCTATGGATCAAAGCTTGTATCTGATGTTCTAAAATGGTGATTGATTTTCTCTCCACTTTTTCAAGGCTTCACTATAAATGTGATATCCAATAGAAACTCTCCAAGTATCTAAAGCTCTCCTAAATGATATAATGTGTTCCTATCTCTCTTGGTGCTCTTAGGCTTGCTCTTTTTAAAGTGTGTGAAACCCTAGGTTTATGTCCAAACCCTAGGACTAAATCTCTCATGCATAGTGAAGGTTAGCATGAGGAGATTTTGTCTTTTCTATATTTAAAGACTAGTTAACTGAAGTCTAAATACAAACTCAAGTATCCTATGTGAACTGGCCATGAAAGGGAATGCAAAGTTACTCCCACTCACTTTTAATGCATGCAAACTGCCAATTCCACCCGTGATTGGGCATATCTGTCAGCAAAATGCTTTTTATGGCTTAGCCACTATCATTTGCAGTAGCTAAGATCTAGCCACTATCATCTACAAAAACTAAGGTCTGGCCACTCTAGTCTTGAGTGGCTAAAGTTTGGTCACTCTAGTCTTGAGTGGCTAAGGTTGGATGGGCTCAAAATGGCCCATATGAGTGGTGAGAACCACTTTTGATGCTTGGAAAGTCCAATATTATGTCATATGATCTTATGAATGTGCCTATGTGGGTAGCTCTCCCAAACATGAAATGTTTTAGGTGTCTAAACCAAGTAGGCTTTCTCACCTATCAATCCAAAAGGATGGGAAATAAAAACTATCATATTTGTTATTTTTCCCCAAGCAAAGGAGTAAGCTTATGATAGTCTTTAGAAATGATTCGCAAGGATGAACACAATTTTTACAAGATCAATGTATCTACTATTGACTTTGATTATGAATTAATATTATGCCTACCCCCTCAAGCGACGGGTCGATGAGGGTAATGACAATTAAATGAAGCGACAAGGTTGCTTAAGCACTATGAATGATCATTGCAGAAATTAAGATTTAGCATTTGAATTCTTGGCAAGGCCTAATCAGCTATGATTAAACCATTTAAAGTAATTTTCTATTTCTATCCCATGGGGCAGTCCAGCCACTAAGGCCTTCTTAGGGAATCTAAATGATAGCAATATCTATTAAGCTTGTAGTGAATAATAATGTCAATGATATGTTGAAAATTTCATAGGAGAATTGTGATGAATATCTTATTCTCGTGGAGTAGTCCGACTATGTAGGCCTTCTTAGGAATTGAAATAAAGCATAGTAATTCTACGATGATGAATTTTCCCCAAAGGTCCTTATGGTAATTTACTCATCTTGTCGGATTGCATGGATCGCAAGTCGTTGCAACCACCAAGTGTATAGGGCAAATAACTAGATATGAGGTGCATTTATCTTTTGATTTATTTTATTTTTTTGTTATTTTTGAATTGAATTTGTTTATTTGGCTGGGATGTGTGACGCTCCATGAAAGGATTGTCATAGTGGTGACCTCGATTGAATGTACTTTGTAATATCATCCAGTTATTTTGTTTTACCTTATGATGACATTTTCCAATGTCGTGCTTTGTTTGGAATATTTAGCTTATTTTATTTTTTATGGTGCACTTATGGTCTAATGCATAATTTTATTTTAACCTTTTAAGTCTCTCCAAGGTGGTAATTTGGAGCAATTAATGTAGTTTATGTTGAGCAAGATGCAGCAATAGTATTGTCATTGTTGTCAACACAGTCAGATAGATCAGTTGATGTAGTGAATAGGAGTTAAGAGGTTCTTCAGAGTATGTATAGTGATTCTCCAAAATATCGAAGTGGCCCATATGCTAAATATCAAAAGAAAATCATAAGGAAGAAAAATGTCATGATATCACGACATGTTGAGCAAGAAAGAAAAACCATCGCGATATCGTGACATGTTGAGCAAGAAAGAAAAACTGTCGTGATATCATGACATGTTGAGAAGAAAGAAAAACTATCGTGATATCACGACATGTTGAGAAGAAATAAAAACTATCATGATATCGCGACATGTTGAGAAGAAAGAAAAACTGTCACGATTTCGTGACATGTTCGAAGAGAAAGCACAAGCAAGAAAAACTATCGTGATTTCGTGACATGTTCGAAGAGAAAGCGCAAGCAAGAAAAACTATCGCGATTTCATGACATGTTCGAAGAGAAAGTGCAAGTAGGAAAAACTATCATGATTTCGTGACATGTTCAAAGAGAAAGCGCAAGCAAGAAAAATTGTCATGATTTCGTGACATGTTCGAAAAGAAAGTGCAAGCAGGAAAAACTGTCACGATTTCGTGACATGTTGAAAGAGAAAAAGGCAAGTAGAAAAAGTGTTGCGATTTTGCGACATGTTGGAAGAGAAAAAGGCAAGTAGAAAAAGTGTCACGATTTCACGACATGTTGGAAGAGAAAAAGGCAAGTAGAAAAAGTTTCGTGATTTCATGACATATTGCAAGAGAGATAGTACAGAAGAAAAAGTGTCACGATTTCGCGACATGTTGGAAGAGAAAAAGGCAAGTAGAAAAAGTGTTGTGATTTCGCGACATATTGCAAGAGAGAGAGTCCGAAAGAAAAAGTGTCACGATTTCACGACATATTGCAAGAGAGATTGTACGGAAGAAAAAGTGTCATGATTTCATGACATATTGCAAGAAAGAGAGTCCGAGAGAAAAAGTGTCGCGATATCGTGACATGTCACGTTTTCACGACCCGAAGGCAAGAGAAAGAAAAATGGAGAAAAAGTGTCGCGATATCATGACATGTCGCATTTTCATGACCAAAGGAGGAGAGAGAAAGTAAGAAGGCAAAAGTGTCGCGATATGGCGACAAAAGTAAATGGGAAGAGTACGGAGGTGAAAGTGTCACGATATCGCAACATGTTGTGTTTTCGCAGGTACAAGCCAAGAAAAGAAGCAAGGAGGAAAAAGTGTCACGATATCGTGACATGTATTTTTGGAGGCCGAAGCAAAGAGAAAGCGTAAGAAGAAAATGTGTCACAATATCGTGACATGTAGCATTTTTGTGGTCCGATGCAAAGAGAAAGAGAGAGAAAGAAAAAGTGTCACGATATTGCGATATGTTGTATTTTCGAGGGCCAAAGCAAGGAGAAAGAGAGAGAAAGCAAAAGTATCACAATATCGGGACATGTATTTTCGCGGTTGATTTGAAGCCGACGAACCTATGACAACCGACTAAAATTAGGGTTTATAGGTGTCATGAAAGCCGACTAAGATTAGGGTTTACAACCGACTAAGATTAGGGTTTTCATCACAAGAATTCTTTTATAAAAGGAGGGTTGTTTGGAGAATTTTGGAATGAAGTTGCACATGTCATTGAATGTGTGTCGAAGAGTGAAATGCGGTCGTAAGAGCGCAGAAAGCGCAAAAGCGATGAGATGATGGCAAAGTACACAAAGTGAGCGAAGAGTCATGTCAAATTTTCCTAAGTGCGTCTGTGAATGCGCATAGAGAGCAAAGTGCACAGAGAGCAAAAATATTGAAGTTTGACCAGGTGCGGCTGTGATTGCACAGAGAGAGTAGAAGGCGCAGAGAGTGCAAAAGGTGAAATGAGGCTGTAGATCATAGAATATGTGTATGTTCCATAAATAGTAAGAGAGATTGGGTAAGCAATAGACTAGTCAGGGTCTTATAAAAGTGAAGGTATTTTTCTGTTAAACTTCTAGATTCAAAATTGAAGTCCAGGTTGTAGCTTGGCATCAAGGGTAGGTGCTCCTTCTAGTTGGTGCTGGTAAATTAGGGGTAGGTGCTCCTTTATATTGGTGCAAATAAATAAGGGGTTGGTACTCCTTCCAGTGGGTGCTAGTAAATTGATTGTAAAGTTGGAGCTTTGCAAAGGCTAGATTTGGATGGTAGTCCAAGTAGTCATTTTTGAGGAGTAGCCAAATTGGTGAACCTCATTAAATCTTGTGTTGTGTGATGTTCTCTTGTGATACTTGTTTTTTCTAGTTTTAAGGTTTCATTATTTTAGTTTTAAGAGCTATGAATTTAAGTTTAAAGAACTTCACTGATTCACCCCCCCTCTCAGTGCCATTGTAAGACTAACAATTGGTATCAGAGCCAAGTTCCCTTCTCAGGATAAATCAGTAAGGGTTGATCTTGGATTAGTATGCAATGGGTAAGAAGAATAGATCCTCCTCCAAAAGGGCATCTCAGTCATTTTTAGTTCCTGTGGAAGAGAAAATTGAACCAAAAAATATTGAAGACTTCTCATCAAACCAAGCACCTTTGTTTGACAAAAAAAATTATGCGATCTGGAGATTCAGGATGCAGGCATATATTTATGCTTTGGGATACGACATCTGGGATTCAGTAGTCAGTGAATACACAATACCCATCACTCCTCCAACCGATGCTATCGATAAGAATCTTTTTGAGAATGACTCAAAAGCAAAGAATGCTATCAGGTGCGGATTAGTAGATAGTGAATTGGTAAAGATCATGTTGTAGAATGGCCAAAGAAATATGGGACAAACTAAGGAGTATTCATGAAGGAGACGATGAGATCAAGCAAGCCAAGTTACAAACACATCAAGCTTAGTTCGAAGCATTAAAGTTGAATGACGATGAGAACATAGAGGTATATATGCTGAGATTTAATGAAGTCCTAGAGGATGATTCTAAAAAGGAAACAGGTGGAGATATTTTCATGACACTTGAAGAAGAAACAAAAAAAGAATAGGAATGTGATGCAGAAATAAATTTGAAAGAGAAACTAATTGCAGCTCTGGATGAATTGAAGATAGAAAGAAAAAGGGATAAGAAAATCTCAAGAAATCTTGAGGATGCAAATGAAACAATAACCAGCTTGAAAGTATAGGCAGAAGAATTCAAAAGGATTGAAGAAACTTTCAGGTCACAAATCAATGAGAAAGATATTGGTTACTGCAAACAAGAGGAAGAGATTGTTTTATTGAAGAAACAACTAGAAGAGTCCAATACAAATCTCAAATTTGAGAAGAGCATAGAGTTGCTAGATAAAATGATAAGCTAACAAAGAATCTCCATGGATAAGCAAGGTCTTGGATATGAAGCTGAACAACCTTCATCTTCCAACTCTACAGAGAAGAAGAAGTTCACTGTTGAAGGATCGAAGCAAGAAAAGTTTGAAGCTGAATCTTCAAAATGAAGAAAATATCAAATGAGATCTATAGCAAAGCAACCACAACAAAAGAGGTTCTATCACTCTCACTCTACTCATAATAATACTTTTAATGGCTATTGTTTCAGATGCAACCAATATGGTCATAAGGCAATTTATTGTGGATTGAATAATAAATCAAAGAGTTATGCTGGTAGAAATACATCTGTGTTTCTAAGTGAACACTATGTACAATGTTTTCAATGTAATGGTCATGGGCACATAGCAAGGTTTTGTCCAAGCACTTTTGTATCTAATATAAGGCAAAATAGTAGATTTCATTAGACGCAAATAACACAACACAGACAGGGAATAAATAATGTACATAAAAGAAAGGAAAATAATCACTCATCAAGGATGCACAAGAGACAGCCACACAAGAGAAATGTTCGAGTTCACAAGGTGCAAAATAGGGATGTAGTTGAAAAATCCAAGCCCAAGTTCAAGAAAGTTTGGAGAAAGATAGAAGAAAGGAAATCGTGTCTCCTTGGACTGAAGGAGACTACTCCGCTATTGCACTAAGCAACTCCAGGTAGCACATCCTCAGGGGGAGCAATCTTGAAGTTTAATTTTAATGCTTCCATGTATTTATTTGTTTACCTGAGGATGAAAGGCAATTAGTTAGGGAATTTGTCGTATAGTTGTCGAAGTGTGTTTTTAGTTCATGTAGTTGTTTGTGGAAGTGCCATGAAGGGTGGTGATTAAATTGAGAGTTGTCATTAGTGGCAGTATTGCTATATGTCATTATTGTACTGTTTATGGTTCTTACTACCACTATCCAAAGTTAAGGATTATAACAGGGTAGATAATTTGGTTAGTAAAATAATGTTGCCTTAGCCGCATATATGTGTTTCGATAAAAGCAGTGTGTATTTGAACTACACATTGACGTAAATATTGTTAGATCTATTATGATGTTGTGGTGAAAAATATTGAAGTCTGATCATTGACTCATATTTAGCTCATCAATATGAGCAACTTTGATTTGTGAATCATACCTATCCAAGGTCCAGAAGTATGAGTTTGAGTAAGGTGCACTATAGTTGGCCGTGAAGTGTTTAACAAAATTTTGTCTCCTAATTCGAACAATTGAAATTAAGGTGTGACCGGCGGTGACTGTAGAAAACATAGACCAAGTTGAAAATATAAAAAAGGGATTTGGTTGTGTTGTGGTACAGTGTTTGATGCTTGCACAGAGTTGGCGATAAAATTACGAATGTTGGTATAGTGTTGGACAAAAGTCGGTACAAGTGTGAGTCACTTGTCAATTTTGTTGACAGATGTGAAATCAACATTTTTGAAAGGGAAGCTTGAAGAAGAGGTTTATATTGAGCAACCAAATGGTTTCCAGCTTGGTGATGATCCCAACTTGGTTTGTAAGTTGAAGATATATAGCTTGAAACAGGCACCCCGAGCATGATATGCAAGGCTAGACAACTATCTCACTCAAAAAAGTCTTAAGAAAGGGTGCAAGTTGAGCAAGAATGACAAATCTCCACATGTTGATCAAATCATGTACAGATCTATGATTGGAAGCTTACTATACCTGACAACTATCAGAATAGATATTTTACAGGTAGCATGCATGGTAGCATGATTTCAGGCTAATCCCAAGGAGACTCATGTGATAGAATTATGGTGGTTGATTTCTGAAATATCATTGAAGGGAAAATGATTTTTTGTGGTTTCCTTTTTTGAAAGTATTCGGTTGAATGCATCAAATTTTTATGAATTGAGAGTTATGTTTAAACCTTGTGTTATAAGCATAGTGGTTTAAGCCCATTGGTTGTGAAAAAACTTGAGTTAGAAAAGAACATGAGTATCATTGTTATGTGATATTTGTGGTTGAGCATTGTTGGAATTATTTGAGTTGGTTGATACATACTTGGACTAGGGTTGTGTGAGAGAGATTTGTCCCTTGTGATGATTTGTTGAGTTGATTTTATTGAGCCTAGTCAAGTTATGTGTGAAGTGATTTTTAAATTTCTATGAAGTGGATTTGATTTGAGATCGCCATTCATTATTAAGTTCATTTTGAGTACTACTTGAGCATGATTGATTGAGCCTTTGAGAAGACCTTTAGGAAATATTTAAGGACAATGTTGGGACAAATTTCTAGAGTAGATTTGGGCAAGTTCTTGGTGAGATTGCTAGAGAAGATTCGGATAAGTTCTTAGTGAGCTTGGTGGAGCAGACTTGGACAGGTTCTGTGTGAGCCTATTAAGCATGTTCTTAATGAGCCTATTTACTGAGCTTTGGAGGTGACAGAGTATAGAGGACATAGTATCAATGGATAGAAATCTAGCAACCAACACAGTTGAAGATAGATTTGAGTGAGGATTCTTCAAGTGAAGAAGAGGTCCACCAGTCAGTGCTTCAGAGAGACAGAGTCTTCTATAATATCACAAGGGTACTATGGAGTATGGTTTATGGTATCCTAAAGATGCATATTGGGCAGGATGTGTAGATGACAGAAAGAGTACCAATGGAGGTGCATTCTATATTGGAGATAGATTTGAAGAACACAAGCTTATACTGAGAGGGGGGGGGTGAATAGTATAAGACCTCTTTTTACTTTTTCCTTTATACTTCAAAATAGTAAAGCAATATATCCAAAGCAATATCAAAGCAATGAACAAAACCATTCACAAAGTGACACAACAATTTACATGGTTCATCCAAAAAACTTTTCTCTAAAAGTTATCTCAAATTTCTTTGGGAAACCTTCCCAATTACAATGTTTATGAGCCTTGGCTCAAAGGAGAAACCTTCCCCCAATTTGAATTTATGAGCCTCTACTCAAATGAGATACCTTCCCCTACCTCTGCTCTGGTTGGTGATCCTCTAGAAGACCTCTGCCTCCGCTGCCCTTAGCAAATGGAACTCTATCCACAGAAGACACCTGTCTTCCCTGCTCTGGCTAGAGACCTCTATCCTCAACTCTATCACCTCAAAGCTGGTCCTCGAATTTGCACTAAACATAGTCCTTCGGTCTAGCACAAATGTCCTCATCCTCTGTCTTTGACCTACACCAAACATAGTCCTTCGGTCTGGTACAAATCTTTCCTCAAGTTCTTCTCATAGAACCAATGCACCTATGTCCTCAAGTTCTCTAATAGAACTATCAACCTCAGCTTCACAAGTCCTCTGCTAGGACCTGTCCAAATCTGCTCACAAGTCCTCAACAAAACTTGTCCACAACCTGCTTACAAGTCCCCAATGGAACCTGTCCAAAACTTGCTCACAAGTTCATCAAGAACACTTGCTTGGCATGAATCCACAAAGAGAATGGTTAGAGACCCAATGTGATTCATCCACCTCATAGAAGCATAAAGAGAATTGTTAGAGACTCAATATGATTCATCAACCTCATAGAAGCATAAAGAGAATTGTTAGAGACTCAATATGTTCTATACTTAACTCCCAATATCAATCTCAACTCAATCTCAAATCTCAAAACAATAAGATATATGTAGTATGCTTTTCTCAAGAGCATGAAACACAACCCAAAAATTGCCAACCATGCAATATCTTATTTAACAATGATACTCATGTTCTTTCCAAAACCAATATCTTTTCTCAACCAATTGGGCTTCAACAACAATGCTCATAGACAAGGTTTAACCAACAACATTCAACTCAACATTAACCTTGAAGCATTCAACCAATCATCACAAGAAAAGGAAACAAGTAGAAATCCTTTTCCCTCCAAAGATATTTGAACAAAACAACCACCAAAAAAATATCACCAAATGCAAAGAATAACTTGTTCAAATCAACTCAATGGAGTAAGCCCAATATCATGACTCAAGTAAAAGCAATTACTTGATCAAACAACCTCTATGGAAGCAACTCATCCATCAATGTCAAAATAGCCAACTAAGGGTTTCACCATCTCAATGCAAGTAACAAGACTTACAAACATAAACCCTAGTGCACAATGCTTCCATTACCCCAAACCAGAAATATGCATTCTCCAAAACTCTCATCAATGATAACAATGCATAAGTAGTCTTCAACAAACCAGAAACTAGGACTTACACCCAACCAAAAGAAACCTTGTTGAATACCTTTTCACTCCAATATTATTTCATGAAAACATACACCAATCATACTCATAAGAAGAATGTGCCCATACCTTATTGAAGTGAAGGAACCCCTTTGGAAATCTGCCACAATCATAAAGTTCTTTTGCCAATCTTCACAAAGGTTAGTAGATCACAAAATAATAAACATTACTCCAATTTTCAATAATCATCACCAAGGTCTTTAATTGCACAACTTCCTTATCTCTCCTAAAACCACTTGTACCATAAAATAAAATAAATCACAACATTGCATAACCTTATAACTCCCAAAACCACTTATACCATAAAAGTAAAATAAAATATTACATAACCAATAATAAACATTCCACACTCTAGTTATGACTCCCCTTATATCTTCTTAATAAAACAATTAATTCTCTAACTCTTATATCTCCCTAATAACACAATGCACTTAATAAAATAAAAATCTTATACAATCCCTTGTAACTCCCAACTTCCACAATACACTAATAACCAAGCATTTTATGACATACCTAAAAAGTGCATCCGCCGCCGTCGCTGGAGTGATTCGAACATTTGACCATGTACCGCATAAGCTTGGACAAAATGCCAACTCTTCCAAACTAAAAAGTGCATCCGCTGCCGTCGCTGGAGTGATTCGATCCAACGATCTATCGCAGCCCTAAACCTTAGCACAGTCGTGAATACCACAAGGACTGCACGATCTTCGTGCATCCAACTTCATTTTAAGCTTTGACATTCGCAAAGTCGCCGAGAGAGTACTCCTACCACTTCGCCGTATTCGAAACTTGATTCACACGCCTTTTTATTATTAATGCCCAAACTAAAAACTTTATGTTTCTGAGACGACGATCTATTCTGATGCAAATACGAAGTTGCCTTGATGAAGTTTTTAGATATTCTACAGCATATCCTCGGATGCCACAATGACTTCGTATTATCTCATCCCAACGAATCGCTCTCGAGCATCATTTGAATCTCTACAGTGAGCCCTCCTCTTTGGTGCTACTCTCGAGCATCATTTGAATCTCCACCGTGAGCCCTCCTCTTTGGTGCTGCTCCCGAGCATCATTCTTCATTAGCGCAGGGGCTCCGACTAAATCGTAATTGCACAAGGATTCATATCATAAACATACACACTTTAATGAATTCCATTGCCACCTTTTATATGTACTTCGATGCATTACCAAACATGTCGGCATTTCCAAACATTAATACTTTAATTTAATTTTAAAATATTAATTTAAATTTTAAATAAATAAAATTTAAACTAAATATTTAAAATTAAATATCTTCATCATCGGGGCACATTTTTCAACGAAATGAAGATCCAACTTGGGTTTTAAGAAAAACCCATTTCAAATATGTTATCCATGGTTTTAAATAAAACCTTTTATTTTGTCTGCCTTGGTTTTCACAAAAACCCTTCCGCTTCTTGACATCAATGACAACATCAACACTTGAGCAAAGGCAATGTACCCAATGTACCCAAAATTGCCAACAAGATTGGTCGCATAGAACAGTAAGAAACAAGTGTCAGTTTCCTTATTCATAGTAGAGGTAGAATATATTGCAGTGACAGCATGTTGTACGCAGGAGAAATTTGTAGAAAGTGAGGTTAAGTTGGATTTTTATTCCAATAATAGATTATGGAGTGGTCACGTTTCCCAAGAATTGACTAGCTATAGGGATCACATTCTTAGGGGGAGCATTTAAGTATTTGATTATCTTTTTGCTCATGTTCATGATTTTTTGCTAAGTATAATAAATTATGCTTGAGAATGTTGTGCATGGACTCAGGGGGAGTTTGCAGCAGCCCTTTGGTATTATTGTCAAAGGGGGAGAAGAATTACAGGAAATTGCACGTGTGTTGCCAACAATTCCAAAGGGGGAGATTGTTGAACAAGGTGCAGCAATAGTATTGTCATTGTTGTCAACACAGTCAGACAGATCGGTTGATGCAGTGGACAGGAGTTAAGAGGTTCTTCAGAGTATGTACAGTGATTCTCCAAAATATCAAAGTGGCCTATATGCTAAATATCAAAATAAAATCACAAGGAAGAAAACTGTCATGATATCGCGACATGTTGAGCAAGAAAGAAAAATTGTCATGATATCGTGACATGTTGAGCAAGAAAGAAAAACTATCATGATATCACGACATGTTGAGAAGAAAGAAAAATTGTCACGATATCGTGACATGTTGAGAAGAAAGAAAAACTATCACGATATCGCAACATGTTGAGAAGAAAGAAAAACTATCGTGATTTTGTGACATGTTCGAAGAGAAAGCGCAAGCAAGAAAAACTGTCGCAATTTCGTGACATGTTCGAAGAGAAAGTGCAAGCAAGAAAAACTGTCATGATTTTGTGACATGTTCGAAGAGAAAGCACAAGCAGGAAAAAATGTCACGATTTCACGACATGTTCGAAGAGAAAGCGCAAGCAAGAAAAACTGTCACGATTTCGTGACATGTTCGAAAAGAAAGCGCAAGCAGGAAAAACTGTCACGATTTCACGACATGTTGAAAGAGAAAAATGCAAGTAGAAAAAGTGTCACGATTTCGTGACATGTTGGAAGAGAAAAAGGCAAGTAGAAAAAGTGTCATGATTTCGCGACATGTTGGAAGAGAAAAATGCAAGTAGAAAAAGTGTCGCGATTTCGCGACATATTGCAAGAGAGATAGTACGGAAGAAAAAGTGTTGCAATTTCACGACATGTTGGAAGAGAAAAAGGCAAGTAGAAAAAGTGTCACGATTTCGTGACATATTGCAAGAGAGAGAGTCCAAAAGAAAAAGTGTCACGATTTCGCGACATATTGCAAGAGAGATTGTACGGAAGAAAAAGTGTCACAATTTCATGACATATTACAAGAAAGAGAGTCCGAGAGAAAAAGTGTCGCGATATCGCGACATGTTGCATTTATGTGACCCGAAGGCAAGAGAAAGAACAATGGAGAAAAAGTGTCATGATATCACGACATGTCACATTTTTGTGACTAAAGGAGGAGAGAGAAAGTAAGAAGGCAGAAGTGTTGCGATATCGCGACAAAAGTAAAGAGGAAGAGTACAGAGGCAAAAGTGTCGTGATATAGCGACATGTGTTTTTGTGGGTACAAGCCAAGAAAAGAAGCAAGGAGGAAAAAGTTTCACGATACCACGACATGTATTTTCGGAAGCCAAAGCAAAGAGAAAGCGTAAGAAGAAAAAGTGTCGCGATATCGTGACATGTAGCATTTTTGCGGTCCGATGCAAAGAGAAAGAGAGAGAAAGAAAAAGTGTCACGATATCATGACATGTATTTTCGGGGGCCAAAGCAAGGAGAAAGAGAGAGAAAGAGAAAGTGTCACGATATCGCGACATGTATTTTTGCGATTGAGTTGAAGCCGACGAACCGATGACAGCCGACTAAAATTAGGGTTTATAGGTGTCATGAAAGCTAACTAAGATTAGGGTTTACAGCCGACTAAGATTAGGGTTTTCATCACAATAATTCTGTTATAAAAGGAGGGCTGTTTGGAGAATTTTGGAATGAAGTTGCACATGTCATTGAATGTGTGTCAAAGAGTGAAATGCGACCGTAAGAGCGTAGAAAGTGCAAAAGCGGCAAGATGATGGTGAAGTGCACAAAGTGAGCGAAGAGTCGTGTTGAATTGTCCTAAGTGCATCTGTGAGTGCGTAGAGAGAGCAAAGTGCATAGAGAGCAAAAATATTGAAGTTTGACCAAGTGCAGCTGTGATTGTGCAAAGAGAGCAGAAGGCGCAGAGAGTGCAAAATGTGAAATGCGGCTGTAGATCATAGAAGATGTGTCTGTTCCATAAATAGTAAGAGATATTGGGTAAGCAATAGACCAGTCAGGGTCTTGTAAAAGAGAAGGTATTTTGCTGTTAAACTTCTAGATTCAAAATTGAAGTTTAGGTTGCAGCTTGGCATCAGGGGTTGGTGCTCCTTCCAGTAGGTGCTAGTAAATCAGGGGTAGGTGCTCCTTTCTGTTGGTGCAGATAAATAAGGGGTTGGTACTCCTTTCAGTGGGTGCTGGTAAATTGATTGTAAATTTGGAGCTTTGCAAATGCTAGATTGGATGGTAGTCCAAGCAGTCATTCTTAAGGAGTAGCCAAATTGGTGAACCTCGTTAAATCTTGTGTTGTGTGATGTTCTCTTGTGATACTTGCTTTTTCTGGTTTTAAGGTTTCATTATTTTAGTTTTAAGAGCTGTGAATTTAAGTTTAAAGAACTGCACTGATTCACCCCCCCTCTCAGTGCCATTGTAAGACTAACAGTTTGCTAACCGTGCCTATCAAACATAGGTCAATTCCTTAACCGCGGGTGTCAAGCATGAGTGGAAAACCCTAATCCGAGGACCGCATATGTCAACCATGGGCTGCATCAAATATGAAAATTATATAATATTTTTCAATTTGTAAAATTTTCATTATTCACCTGTATGTGGTAGTAAAACTAAAGCTCTGAGAGGTAAAAACTAAAATTTGACACGGAACGCTACCGAAAACCCGACACACTCCCCATATTTTGCACTGATGGCCGATCAACCTGAAGCCTCGACCAATGGAGGAGCTGGTGCTTCTAAGGTAACTTGCAAACCGATACCTCACTTTTCATTATTGGTAAACTCATTAACTAATCGGTAAATAAACTACACTAAATCGTTGGTAACGAATTTAACTATAGTTAGGGTTTAGCATAGGTTAGTTAAATGGGGGGTTTATTTTTAATTTTTTATGGGGTTTTTTGGGAAAGGCGGACCCATCTAGGGTTTTTGTCCCTAGCCATAGGTGGTAGCCATAGGCCCCAATTGGTATATTGGGGGCCACGACTGTCAGCCATGGTGGGATTCAAATCCCAACGGTCAAATTTTTTACCTTTGGGCCGACCGTGATTTCGACCCGTGGTGCCCAAATCTTGCAAAAGTTTACATTTTTTATCAATTTTTTTGAAATTTTCAGGGCACTTAATGACATTTATTATAATTTTGGAGTGTTTTCTGATGTTTTTGAAATTGGTTATCATGTTTTTACATGTTTTTGTATTTTTATGCATTTTTTGATTTGTTTTGACATTTTAGAGTTGTTTTTTATTAGTTTTCTTGTTTATTATTTTTGTTGTCACTCATACTTTGACCAATAGAGCGAGGGAGACCGATCTCCTTCATTACCTCCATGGTGACCTCACTGATGGGGAGTAAGAGTGATTCAATATTGTGGGGTTTAGTTACATCTTGAACCTCCCCACCATCCGAATTGACCATGGATACTTGATTGCTCTGAACCATCATTGGGATGTGTGAACCAGCACATTTCAATTATCGACGGGTGAAATGATTGTTACCTTGGATGATGTGTACCACATATTCCATCTGCAAATTGATGGTGGGGCCATCACGTCTTCTCCTACCATAGCTAGGAAGCCTGTATTTGATACCATCTTCGGGATACAGAGCATTAAGGTGTAGGATTGTAATACCCACGAGGGAATCCACATTAGAGAGTGGTTCAAGGACCAATTATTCTTATAGTGGGAGGCTGTGTTCATGCTCTTGATTATTTAGATAGTACTCCCAAATTATTTAGGTGCAAGGTTCCCTTGGAACCTCCTAGATCATACCATAGAGGTGATGATCAACTTGAATCGAGATCCTCTCATTATATCATGGGGGAGCACCCTGCTAGCACAACTCTATCATGAGATGTATCATATTACATGCTAAAGTAGATTCAATATCATCTGTAACATCTTAATCTATATTTAGGGCTAGTAGCACATCCTGATTGAGTACCCCATCGGTTCTCTTGTGACCATTATTGATATTGATGATACGTGTCAGTGCTACGCCACCTACTGGACTTGGGAGCATGAGGGCTTTAGGAGTAGGTTTCATGTAGGAGATCTAGAGTATTACATTGGCATAATTGCATAGCTCCACCCTTAGCATATATGGTGGCAACCATATATGGACTATCCAGCATGGACAAAGGTAGATAGGTACATGTGTTGAGCATGCAAATATAGATGGATCTTTGATTGGAAGGTTGACATACGTGAGTTCCACTTCTACTCTTGTGTACTAAGGTAGTTTGATATCAGGTAGGATATCCTAGAGATGCCACTCATCTACAGATGCCTGGTCCTTGAGCGAGACCTGACTTGGCCCCAAGTGGCTCCACTAGCGGATGAGGACAATGACTTTTAGGAGTTAAGCAAGACGGATGCAAGCACTACTCCTGACTATGATGGCTAGTGTAGACACCTAAAATATGTCATGGTCAAGGAGACTACTCATATAGGCACACTCATAGGTCATGTGACTAAACCTTGGGACCTTCAAAGTGTCAAAAGTGGTTTTTGCCACTCATTTGGGGCATTTTCAGCCCATCCAAGCCTAGCCACTATAGACCAGAGCGATTGGATTCTAGCCATTGTAGCTCAGAGAAACCAAACCTTAGCCGTTGTAGATGATAGTGACTAAAATTTAAATGCATTTTGCTGCCAATCCAGCCTAATATTGGATGGAAGTGGTAGTATGCATGCAATAAGGATGAGCGGGGACAACTTTGCATTCCTCCTCACAAACAGTCTACATGAAAGACTCAAGTCTAAATTTAGACTTCAGTTAAACATTGAAAAACAAAAATCTTCTCATGCTAACACCTAGTACACATGAGGTATTTAGTCCTAGGGTTTGAAAATTGACCTAGGGCTTAAAAAAATTTATAAGGAGTAAACCTAAAAGTACTAGGGGATATTCTTTTATCAATCAGAGAGAGAGAACATCATACATAAGAAATTAGAATAGGTTTGATCATTGAGGAGTGATTTTAGAGACTTGGAGAGCTTCCTTTGAATATCGATTCTTATAGCAGAGCCCTATCATATTTGAGGGAAAATTGGAACACATAAGGTAATCATTTTAACATTAGTAGTAGACTTGAGCCCATAGCCATTGGATCAATAGAGAGAGATTTTACCTTAGCAACCGTTGTCCTGGACAGTGGCTCGCAACCTAGTTTAGGGTTTAGGTGATAGTTTCTCTTGTTCTAATTTTTCCTTCATTTAATTAGCATAAGATTTATTTTAGCTATTTTTGTTCATAGTACTAGTTTCATTACACTTGTTTCCATTAAGCTTATTCATCACTAACAACCTCATTCGGGGAGGTAATCTCGGATATCTAAGCGTGTTTTGTTGTTTCATTATTTTTAGGGCTACAAGTTCATCAGGAAAATCTACAACATGTGAGAGAAAGAGGATCCCTCTAGCAATCAAACCTAGAGAAGGAGGCATCTGTAAGCCCTCATACATTTTTGTGTGTATAATCAAGAAGCTTGATAAAGTGCACCAGGGGATATTTTATACACCTGCTGCCCTCTTTGTGTGTAAAATCATGTATCAAATGAAGGGTATCCCTTAGAGGGATTCATATGTAATAAGATCTTGGGAATATAAATACAAAAAACTTTCATTCATTTATTTCTTCACATTCTGGTTATATCTGCTATATGTCTTCACTCATTGTATGTTTATGTATCGCTCCAAATTTTTCGCATCCCTACCTTCAGGCTATTGGATCCACGCCCGAAAGGAGGATGGGAAAAGGATGGTGCGGTACCTCGGACGAGAGGACTTCACGAAGGTCCCGCCTCTCAAGGGAGGTGTATTTTGGTGATTTTTCGACGGATGGTGGGTTCACCAGGAAACATTTGGCGGCAGTTTCCATGCCTAGGTTTTGGAATGTGTTTAGATGAGTTCGTTTTATCCTTTAAGCATTCATCCTAGGTTTGGCCGAATGAATCTAACTTAATCTATATGAAAATGCAACTTTCAATGAATACAAAAAATAGATTTTGAAAGCAGAAAATAGAGAATTTACAGGAGGAAAATGGGGAATACCTGATCCGGATGTCTGAAGAAGATTCTGGCGGTTGATGCAGTCTGGATCGTCTGGAATTCTATAGAATCGCCTGCAATCTGACAGAATCATCCGAAATCTGACAGATTCGTCTGGAATCTGACAGAATCATCTGAGACTGATAGAATCGTCTGAGATCTGACGAATTCGTCAGACGAATTCGTCAGAGACCTGCAAAATAGCAAACAGATGCAAAATACAAAAAAATTCTAGACAGAGGTAAATTACATAAAATTGCAATATGAATACTGAAAAATATTTAAAAATAGAATTTAAAGCAAATTACTGTACTTTAATGGTAGATTATGAGCTTAACATGCAATCTAGACTAGATGGGTGAACTCCGGATGCAAAATAGGATAAAAACTAAATAGATTATCTAATTTGCAAAACAAAATAACAGAGACAAAGTTGAGAAAAGCAAACTCTAGGCATTGATTGCCTCGATGTGGACTGCAGTCGAGATCATCTCGCATCAGTACGAAATCGTCTCGAATTTGATGAGATCGTCTCCGATCTTGACAGGTTCGTCGACGGCGATGGGTGCTGGCTCCGGCTGAAAATCAGTGGTGTACCTACAAAAAAATGGCTATAGGACTAGTGCAAAAGATAGATTATGATGTTTTAGTACAGAGGGATTCAGTTTGTAGATAAATTCAGCCAGGGGTTGGGGAGGGAAAATCCTAGAGTTTAAATAGGCTTAGGGGGAGTTGTTGGGAGGTTGGAGATCTTCCCAATTTGGGAGATCTCCAACGGGGGAGGGTCCCAACGGCGCAGACACGCTTCTGCCCGGATTGGAGACCCGTTGGAACGGATTCCAACTATGCAAATTCAGTTTTGCGACAAAATCGTCTGGACGTTCTAGTCCAGACGAAATCGTCAAATCTGGGGCGATATCGTCTGATCGGCGACGATATCGTCCAACGGTCAAAACAACCTCTAAAAATGGCACGAAAAAAGGGGAAACGGGTTTCTCGACGGTTAACGGGCGGTTTGGGAGGTTAAATTTGAATTTAAATTTATTTACTAAGGTGAATGTAATTATTCCAATTTTACTGCGCCAATTTTAGGGTGCTACATTTTGCCCCCTCTTTAGCGAATTTTCCGAAGAAAATGCGTTAAAGATGAGTTCTTCTCGATCTACGAGAAAGCAAAAAATTATACCCATTTTTAGGCGACGATTCTTGGTCGAATCGTACGACGACTTACTATGGTGCCCCCTCCGTGTTTTTACCCAAATCGAACGTTTGAGGTAAAAACGCGGAAAAGCAAAATTAATTTGAATTATTTTTGAATGAAATTATGTTTGATATATGATATGTTTTTGATCATATGACTTGTGTTATGTGTATGTTTATGATGCTTTTATGTTTGATTGATTGATTTGATAATTCATGTAATTATGTCGTTGGAAATATTATAATTTGGATGTCATGCTGTAATATTTTAAATGAAATAATCTGATGTAACAAATTGGTTGTTTGTAATGAAAATGTGATAAAAATAAAAAGAGACTTCTAACAATAATTTCAAAGGACATTGTCGCTATTATAGACCATTTCATGGAGTCGCTGCTCACTCGGTCATCAAGCTAATCCCATTTATAGAAATATTGTTAAAAGTAAAAAGAGTGCTTAAGAGACTGTCTTAAGACTTTGGTGCAATAGTGCAAATGATGATGATGATGATGATTTGTTTTCAGATTTCCATGAAAAATATTATGCATGAAATAATTTTTAAAATGATTTTTGCTAGGCATAAATTCCTAAGTGTGATAAAATTTTTGGATAATTCCTTAGGAATTATACCATCATTGCAAAATTTAAAGGTTGACATAATGACATGAAATAATGAAAATGTGTTTGCTTTTGAAAAAAGCATAATTTGTGTAACATTAAGTCATATGGTTTTTATGATTTTTGATAAATGGGGAATAAAAATTGTTACAATGGTTTGCGCTAGGCATAGAATATGTAGGTATAGACTTATACCATCATCGCGAAAATCAAAGAAAATAGTTTTATTGCATGGTTGATTTTTGATGAACAAAAAATATGAAAATGAGGACTTGCGCTAGGCATAAAATTCCAATTTTGGTTTTGGAACTATACCATCGTCGCGAAAGTCGACACGATATATATGATATGTTTTTGAAAGAAATTTTTGATTTTTCTATTATATAGTTGTCTTTGTGGTAAACAATTGTACTTGATTTATTCCAAACAAGTTGCAAAAAATAATATTTCAAAGTATTTTGAAGACAAAAGTTAGATTTATAAGGAATCCCATGTGCATATGTGAATTCATTTCCGATCTTGATTTATCATAATGATAGACAAAATCTCTCAAATACAAATGTGTGTGCAATTGCATTGTTCATTTACCAGGTTTGAGCAAGATACTATGATACAAGTGATTTGAAGAAACCAAATAAGTGTTCATTAACCATGATGTAGATGCATATAACCATATTAGACTACTATGTAGATCGGATTATCAAGAGCTAGCTAATCCATAAGCGGACATAGGTCTCGTACAAAAGAAGGTCGCTAATGTGACAGACATATCGCCACGCTAGGAGTTACCCAAGGCCAAGCAGGTTGGGCACAAACCACCTGTTATGGGGCTTACCTCACAGTTTTCGAATAATTGAGAATTCCAGGGATTCAAGCTCATCAACCCTTCTTTTCTTTTCAAAGGGTAGGGAAAGGG
Organism: Wollemia nobilis; assembly: GCA_028583015.1. Classification (NCBI taxonomy): domain Eukaryota; kingdom Viridiplantae; phylum Streptophyta; class Pinopsida; order Araucariales; family Araucariaceae; genus Wollemia; species Wollemia nobilis. The sequence goes on from JAQPPZ010006909.1 coordinate 10,545,506, forward strand.
ATTTTATTGCTTTCTTGCTTTCTTTTGAACTTTGCTTATTTTTCTTTTGTATTTCTTTTGCTTGATAATGCTTGGAACATTGCTGAAATAACATTTTTCTTTTCTTTTTCTTTCTTGAACTTTTCTTCTTTTATTTTTCTTTGCTAGGGATACTTGCTCAGATTAGTCGTAGAGCAAGGGATTTTTATTCTGGGTAGGGGTGAGCTTGTCCTTTTGCCAATTCTCAAAGATTCTAGACCATGTGCATGATAGGATAGCAGGGGAAACTTTTCACTCAAGAAATCAGTTCTACTATGTAGCAAAACATGGAAATTACAAATATAATCATTTTATTGTGAAAAGATGTGCTTGGTTTAAGTAAATAACAAGATCAATTCTCTATGCTCAAACTTTATTTAATTGAATTTTGTGAACTTTGATATAAGAGAGATTAGTAATCATGCCAGATAAAATCAAGATATTTATTGTTGTGAGTGTGCAAGTGAGGGATGCCAAATAAATGCTAATTTTATCCAAAATAAGTTGAAACATATAACTGCAATAATTGTAAGAAAATATATATAAACATTTTTGAGAAGTTTTGAGAATGTTGACTCTCTCTTTCTTCTGTATATTGTTTTGGTTTCGAAAGAGTCAAGCATATAGCTGTTTTTAGATTTTTATTTTGATTTTAGTTTTTGAGCAAAAGGAACTTAACAAGTGCTTTAAATAAATGCAATAGATAGTTTTTGAAGATTTTTGGAGATTTATGAATGTTTTTGGTGTTTTTGAATTTTTTATAAATTGAAAGAAATACAAGATAGTAATTTTGAACAAATATATACATGGATGAAATGACCAAATTTATGCATAGTAACGTTTAAGATGCAAAATATTCATGGGTTCTTTAAGTTCTTTACCATCTAAGGTAGATAATTTATATGCTCCTGATTCAAATTTAGCAGTAATAATGTATGGTCCAAGCCAATTGGGCTCAAATTTACCTTTAAGGTCCTTAGTTGCATTTGTATTTTTTTGAAGATTTTGAGGATTTTGATTTTTTTGTATTTTGATTTTAATTTATGAATTGAAATTGGTGGTATATACAAGATGATCTATATACACTATACAAGGTTTATTTGAGTATAGCATGTCTAAGGTTGCTTCAAAATCAAAGGAGGTTTTGAAGGATAATCTGGTTGAGGTGAAGGTAAGAATATAAGGTGATGAATAAAAGGTAGTGATAACAAAAGCTTTGTTATAATGTAGAATAATGTAGAAAAAGATTTGACTTTTATATGTGGAAAATTGATCATGTTACAAAATAAAATGTCAGAAGGATAAGAAAGTTCTTCATTCTTATTATTATATTCCAAGTCTTGATAAGATGGAGAAAGTATATGTGAAAGATATGCATGAGTGTTATTTGGTAAACAAGGATGATCATATATGGATGAAGAAAAGTGATGGATAAAAGATAATTGTGACAATAGAGAATGTATAGAACTTGATGTTTCAATCGTTAAATATTCTTCAAATGGTTTTGGGTCACCATGTATGGTAACAATTTTATTTGTAAGTTCAAACTTCAAACATTGGTGAAGAGTGGAAGGGAAAACCCTCATCGTATGAATCCAAGGACTCTGGAGAAGTAGGTTGTAAGGTGAAGGACAATATCCTACATAGAATAAAGTATCCAGGATCTTGGATCCAATATTGAGGGGAAAAATTATAGTACCTTGAGCTTCTTGAATTTCATTGTTAAAAGATTTTATAAGAACATTTGATTCATTAAGATCTTCTTCCTTTAATTCGAGTTTTTGGAATAATTGATAAGTGCATAAATTAAGAGAGGAGTCATTATCTACCATGATAGTTCTAACAAGTGTTTCTTTACTAGATCCTGTAATGTAAAGATAGTAGTCTTCTTGTGGAGTAGAGGAAGGAATATCCTCATCATAGAATGAAATATGGTTAACCTCAAGAGGGTTTATACCATTAATTATGTTCTTAGAGAAAATATGATGAGGAAAAAATTGTTGGCTAGGTATCTTGAACAAAATTTCCTTATGAGAACTTTGTAATACTTCTAAAAGGGATATCTTTGCTTGAGGATTAATCACTTGTTGTTGGCTATCAAAGTGGATTTCAGATTGAGATTTTGATTCTAAAGATGAGCTTTCTATGCTTACATTCCATTTTGGATCATTCTCTAGAGCCAAAGATAGTTTTGAAGGTTGGTCAAATGAGGAATCCATCTCTTGAATATCAGATTGAGTTGATTGAACTTGAGGTTGCTCATTTGTAGTTTTTGTTACAATATTAATAATATCATCATGATGGGACACATTAACATGCAATATTTGATTGGTTTCTTGTTGTTGATAATTGAGTAGGGGTTCTTGGGAGATCCCCATGTCTTGATTGATTATTGGTATTTGTTGTGTAGGAGTTTGATTGTTTACTGGAGATTTATAATCAGTTGTAGATTGTAATTCCTTTATATTAAAAAGACCCTTATCAATCAAATCTTGAATTGCACATCTTAAATATTTACAATTTTGTGTCATATGTCCATCTACTCTATGATATTCACAATGTAGCTCAGGTTTAAACCAATCGATGTGGTATCAAGTTGTCTTATGGAAGGAAGTTCAATCTTATTTGTGTCAAGTAAATACTTGAGAATTATATCCATTGGTTGATTAAGCTTAGTAAATTTACGTGATGAAGGTTTTTGAGAGGTTTTTGATAAATGCCTTAGGAATTTCGTCATAAAAGGACCTAATGGTTTCTCACCTCTACTTTCTTTATTATGGGTAGAATGATGACAGGAAGATTGCGATGTAGGAGGTGAGTGCATGGTAGAATTGGAAGAATAAGTATTTTCTTGTTGAAATGGATGTGTTGTATTGAAAGAAGAGTTTTGAAAAGGTGGTGGAGGATTATATGTGGATTGATAGACATAATATGGATATATGGGAGAATAGATAATATCATTATGAAGAGGATTGGCAAAGGGATTGTTTTGTTGGGTTATGGATGAAAAATAAGAAGAGTGTGATGGAGGTGGTGTTGAATAGGGATGAGGTTGGTCATAATCAACAAATGTATTTGGCTGAATTCTTCCAACATTACTGATGGACTCATATTGATTTGAGTAAAAACTCATGGTTTCTTTAGTACTTCTAAAAGTAATATTTAGCATCTACTATTTAGAATTGAATCTAAAACATACAAACTTGAAATGATGATTTTGTTTTTGTTTTTCTTGTATACATATATATATATATATATTATATATATATATATATATTTTATATATATGTTTTTTTTTTTTGTTTTTGTTTTCAAAAGGTTATGATGCATTCACGTCGGGTTCACCAAAATGTATCGCTCCAAATTTTTCGCATCCCTACCTTCAAGCTATTGGATCCGCGCCCGGAAGGAGGATGGGAAAAGGATGGTGCGGTACCTCGGACGAGAGGACTTCACGAAGGTCCCGCCTCTCAAGGGAGGTGTATTTTGGTGATTTTTCGACGGATGGTGGGTTCACCAGGAAACATTTGGTGGCAGTTTCCATGCCTAGGTTTTGGAATGTGTTTAGATGAGTTCATTTTATCCTTTAAGCATTCATCCTAGGTTTGGCCGAATGAATCTAACTTAATCTATATGAAAATGCAACTTTCAATGAATACAAAAAATAGATTTTGAAAGCAGAAAATAGAGAATTTATAGGAGGAAAATGGGGAATACCTGATCCGGATGTCTGAAGAAGATTCTGGCGGTTGATGCAGTCTGGATCGTCCGGAATTCTACGTAATCGCCTCGCAATTCGACGGAATCATCCGAAATCTGACAGATTCGTCTGGAATCTGACAGAATCGTCTGAGACTGATAGAATCGTCTGAGATCTGACGAATTCGTCAGACGAATTCGTCAGAGACCTGCAAAACAGCAAACAGATGCAAAATACAAAAAAATTCTACTGTGCAGACAGAGGTAAATTACATAAAATTGCAATATGAATACTGAAAAATATTTAAAAATAGAATTTAAAGCAAATTACTGTACTTTAATGGCAGATTATGAGCTTAACATGCAATCTAGACTAGATGGGTGAACTCCAGATGCAAAATAGGATAAAAACTAAATAGATTATCTAATTTGCAAAACAAAATAACAGAGACAAAGTTGAGAAAAGCAAACTCCAGGCACTGATTGCCTCGATGTGGACTGCAGTCGAGATCGTCTCGCATCAGTACGAAATCGTCTCGAATTTGATGAGATCGTCTCCGATCTTGACAGGTTCGTCGACGGCGATGGGTGCTGGCTCCGGCTGAAAATCAGTGGTGTACCTACAAAAAAATGGCTATAGGACTAGTGCAAAAGATAGATTATGATGTTTTAGTACAGAGGGATTCAATTTGCAGATAAATTCAGCCAGGGGTTGGGGAGGGAAAATCCTAGAGTTTAAATAGGCTTAGGGAGAGTTGTTGGGAGGTTGGAGATCTTCCCAATTTGGGAGATCTCCAACGGGGGAGGGTCCCAACGGCGCAGACACGCTTCTACCCGGATTGGAGACCCGTTGGAACGGATTCCAACTATGCAAATTCAGTTTTGCGACAAAATCGTCTGGACGTTCTAGTCCAGACGAAATCGTCAAATCTGGGGCGATATCGTCTGATCGGCGACGATATCGTCCAACGGTCAAAACAACCTCTAAAAATGGCACGAAAAAAGGGGAAACGGGTTTCTCGACGGTTAACGGGCGGTTTGGGAGGTTAAATTTGAATTTAAATTTATTTACTAAGGTGAATGTAATTATTCCAATTTTACTGCGCCAATTTTAGGGTGCTATAGTTTAACATTAAAGTATTCAACTGAATCACAAATATAGTAGTTAGTGGATGGTACGCTGCTTCCCGGGGGTCGCTACAGATGGCGATCATGATGGGAACCCTCCCCAGTTATTTAGTTTACTTTCATTTTTTGCCTCTTTACTGACTTAGGTTTTATGTGCAGGTTTAGCCACTCTGATCAACAGTGGCTCATAGGCTTAGTCACTCCTACTAACAGTGGCTAGAAACCATCCACTCTGGTCAACAACTATTAGAATTGGAGTGTAGCAGAGGTCAAAACATTGATTATTTGAGCTAGATTAAAGGTTGGTACATCTTTTCTGACACTTTATAGTTTTATATCTATTTCTGTTCTCTTAAAAATAGTGATAATTAAGACATATTTAAATTTGGAAAACTAAAATAATGAAAGAGAAAGAACTTGCATCTTGCACATATTATGTTTCCTTTTAGATTTTCGACTAGGTGTTGCCAGGAACAGTGACTTCTATTTGTAAATTTTGCCCTAGAATCCAACATGCTAGAAAATGTGTGTTGGTTTGATTGCTTTGAGACATTTCTAAAGGCCATACTTACACCCAATAGAGTGCATCCATTAATATCATAGTAGGTATGCACCTTTCTAAAAATTGAAATGCATTTTACATTAGGCATATAGGAAAGAGTCATTACTACTATATGATGCATTATTAATCATGCAAACTTAAAATGAACCCCACACACACACACATATTTTAAACATTAGGGAGTTGGATTTCATCACCAAATCTCAATTCAGTCTGATGACATTGGCATTCATCTCCTTCCACCGATTTTACCCCTAGAGCTTCCTAGGAACAGATTGAGGAACTTACTTATAGTGGTATTAAGTTACTTGTGTTCAAATTGTCTCCCACTATTGGAATAATTATTGGTTCAGAGTGGAAGAGCTAGGCGAACCCCCCACTGGGATTTAAGTGGTGTACCCTAGTCTATTTTGAGAAATCATGTTTAGCATGAGTTTCCTTTATTATCACTATGGATGAGTCTCCTAATTCTAAATCTAAAGCAAGAACAAGAAACAAGAAACAACAAAACATCAAAATACAACAAATAGTATAGGGCACACTTAAATTGGTAATCAAGATAAACATTTTCTTGATATTGGTTGGTCATATTTAAGTGCAACAAAAAAACTAAATTCCAAAAAATAATGGTCAAAACAAGAAGTAAAAATCCTCGGTTTGATATCGAGGGAGAATCTAAAGCAAAACATACCCTTGGGCAAAGTCATAGTAATATTGAAAGACCTACTCGTAAGACCATGAGATGCAGTTCCACGATTCTAAGGGGTGATAAATATACCCTTGGGGGATCTCCTCGAGAAACTCCAAATAAGGAACCACATCATGGAACTACATCACATAAACACAAAAAGACCTCATGACCATCATCATCAAGTAGACATGAGTAAACCTCAAGGGCTTCTTCTAAACACACAAATATTTCAAAGACATGAGGAGGCTTCAAGAGCTTCCTCCCAACATTGACATAAGAGAGGTTCTAAAATGCATTCTTCACATAATGACTATTTGGACATACCTCCATACTCATGGATAATGGGGGTGACCAAAAATCCTTCATCATCAAAAGGACACATGGGGGTTACAACATCCCAACATTCACATGAGACACTTGGAATAGATTAGCCCATTGAGGGGCATGAAACTAGAGATACATCCAATCATAAAAATTAAACAAAAGATATCATTCACACAAGAGGAAGGATTCCAATAGACTATGACATCATTGGAGTAAATGGAACCCCATGGAATCAACCATAGAAAAAAAGACAATTAGATGAGATAGATTAGGTTTATTTGAGACCACCTCCCAAAACCACAGCCACAAAGAATTCTGCATCTGGAAGTTCACGAACCATGAATTTTAAGCCCACTTCTAAAAATGGGGTTGCCTTAGGATGACCTCATAGTAAAAATATAGAGCTTGATCATAGAGACACTCAAAAATACACTAAAAAAGTCACATTAGCTAGCAAGAGCAAAGAAATAGTAGAAACCTCTTCAAGAAATATGTGAATCAAAACCACTAGAATAGGATTAGATAAGCATGATTCTTATATGAATGTGTAATTTAATCACATGTGATGGTTATAAAACACCTTGAACAAAGAGCAAGATCTTGTAGAAGCTCTCAAATATGATAAACAAAGAGAAAGGTTGTTGCATCAACATGAGCAATGTTTAAGAGAGCAAGCTGAGCAGCTAGCTCATATCAATCGACAATCAAATATAAATTATCATCAAAGAGATCAATGCATTGAATCACCAAGAGATGAGCACACTAGAAAAGAAGGAAAACCACAACAAAACCACCCTCCAAATCATGAGTGAAATACAACTGGTGGAGAAAGGGTAAATCTGATAGAGCAGGATCAGGCACATCCTAAATCCCCTCATAGGAGAGAAGAAAATAGAGCAAACCAAATGGATAGAGGGTTACCTCAACCACCACCGTGGGGGGGTCTGCAAGAGGAGGAACTCTTCATCTCAAAGGCATTCCAATAAATTTCTAAAAAGATGAATTCCTTTGAAAAATAAGAGATGACTGGTAACCAACCAACACTGAGCAAAATACACAATCAACTATTATGTCCATCTGTCCCTAGCCCTACATACCCTAAGCATTTTAATATGCCTAGGTTGGAAACATTTAAAGGTGAATAGGATGCACAAGATTATGTTACCAATTTCATCAATGCATGTTTTCATCTTGAAGACAATGATGCTTTTATACTTAGGATATTCATTATGATATTTTTGTGTGCTGCCACTCAATGGTTCAACCAGCTGCCCAAGCATAGCATATCCAATTTTTAACAACTAGTGAACGCTTTCCTAAAATATTTCTCTTTTGGTGCTAAGAAAAAAGTGAACCTTTTAGACCTGGCCAATTTGATACATTATGATGATGAGCCAGTAATGGATTATGGGAATAGATGGAGAAAAGTCATGGCAAATTTATCATTCTCCATCCCCATAGAAGATATCGTATCGATGTTCACCAAGATTTGTTCCAAATGTATTTCCATATTGCTACAACTTCAATAATACCTCTCATTTGAGGAATCCTTGGCACAAGCTAAACTCATCTATGACATAAAAGTAGATGAGCGAACCATAAAACTCTGAACCAAGAAGGAGTGGAACAAAAATGGTAAATACAAGTAGAAGCAGGTAAACCCTGCTCTAGTTAATCAAGTGGTATTAGCTGCACCTAAGGACGAGGCTATGCACCAACCCTAGAATTATCAAGCACATCCCCCACCAACCAATTATGATCAAAATAACAATCAATGTTGAAATAAATAATGCAAACCTCGTCGCTATTTCACACCATTAATAGAATCAATGCAATCAATCTTCAACCAATTGAGTGAGGTGGGAAATATTAGGTTCCCTGATATACCTCTTATAGATACCAACCATCCTAAGCCAAAAGGATATAAGGAAGATCAATTTTTTCCTTATCATAGGATACTGGGTGATGGGTTGTCGTTAAGCACATCATTAATTCTCAATGAATTTGTCAATCCAGGGTGGTGTCCAAGGCTATTTACGAGAGAAATTTCAAGCAGGGTTGTAGTTCAATTCATTTGGAAGCAGCAGGTATTATTTGTGGAATTGATTGTGTGGGGGTTTTGTGTCACTTCTACCCCTAAATTACATAAATTGAACTTTAATCTATTTGCATTAATTAAAACTAATTGCTAATTACATAAATGAAACCCTAGTTACAGTTGCAAGAATGAAATCTAATTAAATTGCAGAATTGAAACTCTAGTTATAGTTGCAAAATTGAAAGTCTATTTAATCTTGAAATAATTGAAATGAAGCATAAAAAATAGATCCTGTCAATGTTGTGTAATAGAAGGTCGTCAATATTATGTGCAGGGTTTTGACAGCAAAAACAAGAATGCAGGGAAATTACAGAAAACTTGTAAATTGCTGAAAATGGAAATTTGCAGTGAATTGGAAAGTTGTTGAGAATGAAAATAATAACCAGATATACCACTAATCATATCACAAAAAAATTATGAACAATAATTAAACAACTAGGAATGTTAGCTATGCAAAAGAATGAAAATGACAAGTTCACAACTTATTCTGCTACAACAAAATCAGAATAAAACCTGTCTGTCAGTCCTCCTCCTAGGTCTGGAAGTGGCCAGCATCCTTTCTTAGAAGAAGGTTTGAATTATTCTTTAAGTCTTACTCAAACTCAAACATAACAAAATAAATGGAACGAAACTGCACTTTTATTGCTTCAGAAACATAATTACAATTCTACTGAAATCTGTTACAGGTATGAAATCACTATTCTATTATCTCCCTATTTATTTTCTATCTCCTCTATCTAATATAATATAATATAATCTAATAGCTCAACCTAGATGGGAGCTATCTTTTATATATGCCTAAAATCTAATTACAAACAGAAAATATGTTGTTCCTGATATCCTGCAAAATTTCTTGGGTTTATCCTAGAAGAGGATCAATTTGATCTTTTCCATAAATGGTGGCTTTGGATGGCAAGGATGGTAAAGTTAGATGGGAGATATTTTCCCTTAAATTTCTCAACCTTATTATCCCCTTTTCCATCGCCAAAATTCAGTCAACAAGTCAAAAAGTGCTTTTTTTTCTCATTTCAAAGAAACTGTGTTCATTTCGAAGACACTGTGTTCATTTCGGAGAGACTGTGTTCATTTCGGAGACACTGTGTTCATTTCGAAGACACTATGTTCATTCCTAAGATCTTTAGAATTACCAACTGTGTTGAATCCAAATGGTTTTGGCTGCATTTCTTAGGTGGATTATCCCTCAAGATAATATTGCAATAGTCTTCATTCTTCCTTGGATGTGAATTCCATGCCTTGCCATTCATTGGCAGCTGGCTGGAATTTATATGGAAAAACCAGTTTTTTGCTACATAGTAATAAGTCTTTGTACTATTTGCTGAATTTAGATAAACTAATGCTTAATTATCATCAAAATAAGACTAGTGAAGTGTTGTTGTCAACCTAAGCATGACAATATAACATAAAGCTATACAAGAACTGTTAAAAATCAGAATATAATGTCCTTAATACTTTAATCATGCAAACAATTAATACACAACATATTAAATCAACTTAACTACCATATAAGATAATTCACAAGAGTTTTAGGTAGTTTTAACTATTTAAAACATGCTATAAATGAGGCTTATCTAGGACTCATCATTCCCCCCAACTTATATTAATGCATGCCCTAATGCATTGTAGTGGGCTATGGAGTCACAAATGTCCATACTCATATTCCATGTTTCATAGAACAATTTAGTGCCTGTGTAATTTATCATGAAGGTTTCTGATTCATTCTTCAAACTGATCATCTAGTTGGGAATCCTATTCAAAATAGGAGGGAACTAGAGTAATGATGGTTGGAGGCATGAATCTGAGACCTACCCAATAATGTTGCATAAAGGTATTTCTCTGGATTGAGAAGGCAATGCCTCAAAATGGAAGGGCACTGCTTCAAAGTGGAGGGGCACTACTTCAGAATGAGCACCTATGTCTTCATCTTCCCTATATAATCCAAGTAGTAACTAAACAAAATCCTCCTCTTTATCTGATGTAGTTGATTGTTCTTCAACTTGTGATAGCCTGCTTTTTAGTTTCTCCACTTTCTGCTATAATTCTCTAATTTTCTTTTCATGTTTTTCAATAACATCTTCTCTTTCCTAAATCCTTCTCATTTGTATTTTTACAACACTCTTGGTTGCTCTCAGTTGTTTTGTGATGTCCACCTACTCTTCTTCTTTCGACTCAGAACCTAATACTAACAAATCAACTATAGTTTGCTGCTCAACAATGATCTCATCCTCTGTTTTAGATACCTACTCCTATACAGGAGGTTCTATGAAATTATCTATGATTACATCCAAATTCTCAGTGGATTGTTGCACTTCTATGACATCAGGGCTATCCTGTCTGGTCTTCTCTTCAATCATTTGTTCTTTTATCTCTTTTTGTTGGAGTCTTGCAGACCTCCTAGTCCTTAATGTATATTCTCTCTTCTTGCCCTGTTTTCTTGTGGTAACAGGGGCTATAGGGATAGCTTCAGGCTCTTCACTAGGAACTTCACTCTCCTATTCTGACAAATAAATAACATCTTTAGAAAAATGAACCCTCTTCTATTTTATTTTTCTGCTGTCAGTTTCAGCCCTACTCTTCTTAGTCTATGAGGTTGATGGTTCTAGAGAAAAATGCTTTGTTGCTTTTGCTTGGTGTGTTTCCTTCTCTGCAATAGCATTTTTTTTTTGAGCCTTTTCTTCTTTCTCAGTAGCATATTTTTTTATAGCAACATCTATATCCTCTTCTCCTTCATCTTCTTCTTCAAAAACTACATTAGTCGAGGTAGAATAAAACCTATTAAAGCTTCTAGGGTTTCCCCTAAAATGATGTTGGTACACCAGTTTAATAAGACCATGATGATGAGGGCTCCTTTTTTTCCTCTTGATAATGTTTTGCCATGATATGTAGTTCTTGGTGTCGGTATGCTAGAAAATCCACTCTAAGTTTAGGCTATTGCCTACCATGCCTGAGGTGGTTTAAAATTTTCAAATGATGCCTTGACAAAATTACATACTACCCTTCACAGGTTGAAAAATCTGGTAACCCATGTGGTTACGTTATTCCAGGGTTCTTGTAAGCTGGCCCTTTTTCATTTTTCACTTCATTTCTCTGTTTTGATGCTGAGAATACTGCTCTCTTCTGCTACTACAGTCATCCACTAGGTCACTGATTTCTAGTTTGTACAGAATTATAGGGTTTTCTCTTGTTCTTCTTCAGAAAGAACTTTTAATTTTTTTTTACTTTTCCTTGCAATCATTAGAAAATATATTTGGAAAGGAAAGATGGTACACTTCCTTATTCTGTGCTCTGAACACCTAGCCATCAATCATTGGACATTCTTGCCATCAAATTTTCTTTACTATTTTTAGCTCGTCCATTCTGCATGCAAATTTTCCCACATGAGTGGTTATTAGCAATGACTAGTGGTGGCATGTTTGTTGGTTATTTTCCTTGTGATTCTCATACTTCATCGATGGGTGCAAAAGATGAGATGAATCTAACTGCAAGCCATATGACATGTGTCAATGATCGCATGGAGTAAAAACATTATGCTGATTATGTCTTTTTCTCCCTCCTTGGATGCCATGTGGAAATAAACTATCAAATCTTCATTCTGAATATTATGTTTCATTTCAAAGACTAAGCTGGGCATTTAATCTGAAGATAACCTCATTCCGAAGATAAACCTTCATTCCAAAGACAAACCTTCATTCCATAGACAAACCTTCATTCTGAAGACACACCTTCATTCCGAAGACAAACCTTCATTCCGAAGACAAAGGCTTCATTCCAAAGACAAACCTTCATTTCGAAGACAAAGGCTTCATTCCGAAGATACCATGGTTATTGAAGATACAACAGTCATTTTGAAGTCATAGAAAAACCAACATTTTTCTCTTTCTCCAAGCATGTTTTGTTTATGCCAACTCATATGAACACTTTTATAAGAATGGTTAACTGTCATATACTATATATAAAATATTTATAATGAGAAAAGTGCAAGAAACATATATACCTGGTTAAAACAAGTTAATGCAAGTTTTGAAAGATGATTGCTTTTGTTGATATTCTGCTGAGGCTTCCTGCAACACTTCAAAAACAAGTGTAGTTGGTGAATTTGTACAATGGTGACTTAGAACTTTCAAGGTTATGCATGCTAGAAAATTGGTTTTCATGCATACCAACTTAGTAGCGCCTTAGAAAAAGGTTTTCACTACTGAGCTATTCATTTTTCTCTCTTTTTTTTTCTTGGTTTCCTTTTTTTTTTCCTCTCCTTTTCTCTCTCTTTTTTCTTGATTCTGATTATGCCCATGAAGGATTTCATAATCAAAATTTATTCATCTTTTTGTTTTCTACTTTTTCTGATTTTTTTTATTTTTCTTTTAAGATTCAAAGATATGATCATTTGGAATCTTTATCAGAATAATAAGCCTCTTCTGTCAAGTGTAATTGTGTGAAATACTGAGAAAATTCCACCTTTGTTAGTGGTTTATGGTACAACTGTAAAAGATGTCCATTCACCACTAATATCCTCCTTAAATCATCAACTAAAGAAAGTTTAACAACTTCATTCTCAAAATCCCTTGGTTCATCCTTGCTACTCTTAATGTGATCATCATGCCACATTTTCTATTTTTTTTGAATGAACTCTATTTGGTGAAGTGCTTCCAACCAAAGTTCATCAAATGCATTCAACTGCAAAATTTGTTTTTTCTATACCTACAACAACTCAATGCCAACTGCTAAAGATGCATAAAATGTTAGTAAAGCATTAGGATGTTGTACCAATATATCAAACAAATTTTCCCCCTAGTTTTTAATCAACCAACTATTGTTTTTCAAAGGTTGTTTTGGTTGTATTTCAGTTTGTTTTGGACCAGGCTAATTTGAATTGGTTCTTGGAGAAACATTTTTATTTACAACAATGGAGGCCAAAACTAAAGTATTCTTTTCATTTTCCTTATGTTTTCTAAGAAACTGTGGGCTTTTTGTACAATCATACTTAGGTGTAATAAGTTTACCTGAAAGCAAGTTAACTAATTTTCCACCTTTTTGTATGGTTTTAGGATATACTTTCTTTTTTTTTCTTGGTTTACTAAAACACATTTCTTGAACAATCCTATTAATGATTTGGTACAACTTGAGGTAAATGGATTGTAACAGTTAAATGTTCTAATTCATTTATCAAATCTGATTGTGAAGATGTTATTTTTGATATCTCAGACTGTTCAAAATATGATACTTTATTTGATGAGGTATCTTGTTCTTCTTGATGTTGTTTTAGTGTGGATTTGTTTTCATGTTCATTCTTTTTAACTTCAGTTTCTACACTGATAAGTGGAATAGGTTCAAGCAGTGGTTCACCTGAACACACCTGAGTTTTAACATAGTCACTAACATTTATTAGGGCTGTATTTTTTTATTCAACCATAGAGATAGGGGTTACCTTTTTAACATGATTTGGACTGACCACAGGTTGAGTTGAAAATAGAGGTTGTTTTAATTTTTGTTGTTGTTGTCCATGATAGAAATTATGGATATAATTAGGCAAAAAAATTGATTTTTTTTTGACAATGTTGCTGCCCTTTGTACAGATTTTGATGTTGTACCCATTGATATCCCTGTAATTTTGGCTGCAACCATGGTGGATGTTGTTGATTCCATTGTTGTTGCATCCATCTATGTTGAGACCATTCTTGGGAGTATGTCCATGGTGGTTGACTCCAACATTGTTGAAGTGAACCTGAAGTAGACCATGGCATATACCAAGGATTATTTCCCTAATGTGCAAGAAATGGAGAAGCATTCTGATATGGAAATTTATGAAAATTATTCCCTTGTCCTTGTCCTACAAAATTGATTTTTTTCATAGGTTGAGACTATTTTTCAAAGACACTTTTAAGTTCTGGCAATAAACTACACTGATATGTAGGGTGTCCTAATTGACAAATGCTACATGTAGCAGGTATAAATATTTTGTTCAAAGGAAAATCATGAAGAGAGTGTTGCTTTTTACATTTTGAACAATAGATGGCTGAATATTCAGTAGATTCATTTTTTTCATCTAATGTTCTATCATGTACTAAAATATCGGCCTCTTTCATGCATTCTTTCAAATCATGTTTTTCATTACCAATTCTGTGTTTTCTATGCCTTGAATGAGAGTAATTTTTACAGAGTTTAATAATTTCCTAAAATTTAAGTGCATTTATATCTCCTCTTCCCAAGATATCCAATGCATCCCTAGATTCATCTTGTAGTCCCCTTAAGAATATGACTTTGCAAATTTCAGGTTCAACACTTCCACATCTCTTATGAACAAAAGAAAATATGTCTATATAATCTTCTAAGATTTCATTTTCCTCTTGTTTCATTGTAATAATTTCATCATTTTGATTCTTGAATTGACAATATTCTTGGTATCTCTCCAAGAATATGTTTTCCATCTCATCCCAAGTTGTAATTGAGTCATGTGCTAAGGTGATAAACCATCATAGAGCTAATTCTTTAAGAGTGGAAGGAAATAGTTTGATATTTTTATTGTCATTAGTGTAATCATGAGCTTGACATACAATTTTAAACTAAAAAAAAAACATAACAGGATCTTCAGATGTAATTCCCTTGAAAGTTGGTAATACTGCAGGTGAAATGACCTTCATGGGAGCATTTTGATTAAGATCTAGTTGGATGGGATTTTGAAAGTTCTGGTAGGTGCACTAGTTGCACTAGGGTGGAGCACATTGTTGCCCCTATCTTGATTCTCTTGTGAGCCTTCCATTGTAGGTTCCCAAAAACAATTATAAATCTTGTCAAATTTTTCTGATTGTATGGATTTGTCAAGAGAAAGTGGTGTTGAACCACTTAATTTTCCTCCTTGTAATGATTTCTGAAAGGATCTTGTAGTGATGGAAGTGGATGATTGGGATTCTTTGAAAATTCCAACATTTTTGGAAATATACATTTTTGACATAATTTCAACCTCTTGTGAAACTTTTCTTCTTGTGGTTTCTTGCTTATTTCCTAAATGGACTGAAATACAATTTACCAATAACAATTACTTATACCAGTCATTACATTCATATTTTACTCTAAAATTCACAACTTAGCATATTTAATAATTATTGGACTATTTTTCACCTTCTAACAACACCGTGTTCCCCGATAATGACGCAAAAATGATGGGCTATCATTAAGCACATCATTAATTCTCAATGAATTTTTCAATCTAGGGTGGTGTCCAAGGCTATTTACGAGAGAAATTTCAAGCAGGGTTGTAGTTCAGTTCATTTGGAAGTAGCAGGTCTTATTGGTGGAATTTATTGTGTGGGGGTTTTGTGTCACTTCTACTCCTAAATTGCATAAATTGAACTTTAATCTATTTGCAAGAATGAAAACTAATTGCTAATTATAGAAATGAAACCCTAGTTACAGTTGCAAGAATGAAATCTAATTAAATTGTAAAATTGAAACTCTAGTTATAGTTGTAGAATTGAAAGTTTATTTAATCTTGCAATAATTTAAATGAAGCATAAAAACTAGATCCTATCAATGATCTGTAACAGAAGGTCATCAATCTTCTGTGCAGGGTTTTGACAGAAAAAACAAGAATGTAGGGAAATTAGAGAAAACTTGTAAATTCTGGAAATGGAAATTTGTAGTGAATTGGAAAGTTGTTGGGAATGAAAAGAATAACCAGATATACCACTAATCATATCACAAAAAAATTATGAACAATAATTAAACAACTAGGAATGTTAGCTATGCAAAAGAATGAAAATGACAAGTTCACAACTTATTCTGCTGCAGCAAAATCAGAATAAAACATGTCTGTCAGTCCTCATCCTAGGTCTAGAAGTGGCCAGCCTCCTTTCTTAGAATAAGGTTTGAATTATTCTTTAAGTCTTACTCACACTAAAACATAACAAAATAAATGGAATGAAACTGCACTTTTATTGTTTCAGAAACATAATTACAATTATGCTAAAATCTGTTACAGGTCTGAAATCACTATTTTATTATCTCCCTATTTATTTTCTATCTCCTCTATCTAATCTAATATAATATAATATAATATAATAGCTCAACCTAGATGGGAGCTATCTTTTATAGATGCCTAAAATCTAATTACAAACATAAAATATGTTTTTCCTGATATCCTATAGAATTTCCTGGGTTTATCCTAGAAGAGGATCAATTTGATCTTTTCCATAAATGGTGGTTTTGGACAGCAAGGACAGAAAATTTAGATGGGAGATATTTTCCCTTAAATTTCTCAACCTTATTATCCCATTTTCCATCACCAAAATTTAGTCAACAAGTCAAAAAGTGCTTTCTTTTCTCATTCCGAAGAAACTGTGTTCATTTCGAAGACATTGTGTTCATTCCGGAGACACTGTGTTCATTTCGAAGACACTATGTTCATTCCAAAGATATTTAGAATGACCAACTGTGTTGAATCCAAATGGTTTTGGCTGCATTTATCAGGTGGATTAGCCCTCAGGATCAGATTGCAATAGTTTTCATTCTTCCTTGGATGTGAATTCCATGCCTTGCCATTCATTGGCAACTGGCTAGAATTTATATGGAAAAACATTTTTTTTACTGCACAGTAATAAGTCTTTGTACTATTTGCTGAATTTAGAGAAACTAATGCTTAATTATCATCAAAATAATACTAGTGAAGTGTTGTTGTCAACCTAAGCATGACAAGATAACATAAAACTATATAAGAACTGTTAAAAATCAGAATATAATGTCCTTAATACTTCAATCATGTAAATAGTTAATACACAACATATTAAATCAACTTAACTAGCATATAAGATAATTCACAAGATTTTTAGGCAGTTTTAACTATTTAAAACATGATATAAATGAGGCTTATACAGGCATCATCACCGGGGAATAATATTGAGGTTTGCATTGGTTTCAAGCACCAGGTGCAAAACATGATTGAGGCGAGAGAACTTAAAGTTGAAAAACCAGTGGCTCCTAACAACAAAGATATGGGCATATACAAAAACCAATTTCCAAACTATGAGGCCCCTAGAGGGCAAGGTGCATAAGTCAATCAGGTTTGAATTGATATACCTACCCACAAGTGCATTGGGATGGTTGAAATTATCAATATAGCAACGAGGAGTAGATGGTATGGTCAGCCACAACCTCCTATAGCTCCCATTAATGTCCCCACTGCACCTAGGTAGAGGAAGGGACAAAACAACCTTCCAGGTCCACCAACCCAACCTATGGTAACTATTCGGAGTAGACTTGAGAAAAAATTACAAATGACTCCAACTAAGCTACCCATCTCTGAGCTCATACAACAATCCCCAAAGAACAGGGAGACCTTTATGGAGATTTTAAGGTTGATTGAGCTCAAACCACAAGATCCAAATGCATTCACCCATTTTGTGGGACAAGTACAAGAATGCCAGGAACCTATAATTTGATTTTATGATTATGAGATTAAGACAATACCTACTACCTTACTAGATCCTCTGCTACACATTATTGCATTAGCCAATAATTTATATTTTAAGCAGGTCTTGATCGATACAGGTTCGTCGATCAACTTCATCACAACAATAGTAATATAACACCTTAATATACCCAAGTCCAATATCATTCTAGGAGCCTATACATTAATGGATTTTAATGATGATTTTTGCAATACTGTGAGAACGATAGTCCTACCTATCAAGGTGGGACATAAGACCATTCTCATGATGTGTCATGTATTGGAAGGGTCCATGCAATTCAACATCCTCCTAGGGAGACCTTGTATAAGGGACATGAAATGTGTTCCTTTGATCTTACACCAATGTGTCAAATATGTGCATGATAACAAAGTCTACATGGTGTTGGCTGATGAAGATCCATTCAAGTATATTCATCAGGTGGATTGTCCAAGAGAATTTGTGATTCCTTCTGCCCACTTATATGTAGGACCTTCATCTCTAGCTATGCAAATGAATGATAAAGAAAAAGGGGTACAAAAAAACCCATCTACAACAACACCTCATCTTGCACATAAAGTGACTAATGCTTCTAATAGACCATCAATGTCTAAACCAAAATACAATCAAAATCTAAAGGTGCCCATGGTTGAGGAAAGAGATCCCAAGGAAGTTCTAACCATAGACATTAAGAAAATTCCAATTTCCATGGAGGATAAATATCTCCAAGATCAAGCTAATGAGATACTAGAGCCCGCCTTGCCAGTTTCATCTGTAGGATCATCCACATCACATATGACAATACACTTGGCAAATACAGGGATAGGATAGTATCTTGTGTAGAACATAACATTTACACCTATCATAGTGTCTACACAAGATGTGGGATGGCCAAAAGACCTAAGACCACCAGTGGTAACAGTGGTTCCCCTTGGAATCCCTCCCAACCAGACAAATTTTATCTATGCTGGCCTAGACTGTGCCCATAAATCTATGGACATAGAAGAGGAAAATGATAAGCTATTCACTATAAATGTTCATTACCTCTCTAATCTTGAGTTTGCTCTAACCTATTTTGAGCATTACCATGGGTATGGTTACGATCTTGATATATGTGATTAGGAGCATAGGTGGCCATTCAAGCTTCAATACTAGCTTCCATATGATATTTTTGGGTTAGGCTATCACATCAAAGGTCAATATGACTCTCTAGTAGTAGGCTTAGACGGATTAAGCTTGGGGTTAGGAGAATACATTGATTTTATTCCCTATCACCCACCAAGTGCAAGATATCTGAGCAACAGATAAGTGGTTATGGTAAGCATGCCACTTCCTAAGAGTTATCATCCAAGATCCATAATTAATACCATCCCAATAGGTTGTAACTTATGGGATGAGGAATAGGAAGGAAATGAATATGAGGTAAATAATAATGAAGCACAGGAAAGCTTAGCCTATCATGGGCCTCGCTATTTACAAAGCCTTGCCCGGTTCAGCCACAATGAGAGTGGGTACATATCGAATGAAAGTGGCTATGAGTCATAGGACTCAACAGAGAGAGCCTACCTAGGAATAAGGTAATGTCCCCATGGCTTGGGATAACATACTAATGGAAATGGCATATTCATAAGTGATGAAGAATATGAGGATGAGATAGATATGGCCTACTTAGGGCTAAGAGACATTCCTCTTACCTTGCGCCTGCATACCAATGCTAATGGGTTTTGTATAGCAATGACAATTTTGATGATGAGACTTAGACGGATTATCTTGGACCTCGCCACTTACAGTAGGTCAACATGTTGGTAGAAAGAGAAGTGATACTTCATGCCATATATCCTGGCTTGCTATTTTTGGGGAGACCTATTGACTTGAATTTGATTCATTGTATGGTCAATCCCCCTCTACCGACATTCAGGTAACTCTTAGAGCCCAATGATCCTATTATACAACTAGTTCATGGGCCAGATTCAAAGATTTATTTTCCTCTAAAGCCTCATCATGAGTATATAAGGGAAACCTCAGAGATAAGATTTTACCCATATGGTTCTGGGTATTTCATTCCATCTATCAATGTAATATCTATTTATTTGACTACTCTACTTCATAACCCATCAGATCCCACTAAAAATTTGTGTCTCGATACAAAGGCTATTGATTGGGATCATGTTGATTCACCCATAGGACCTGAGGATATTTTATTTAATGAAGAGACATTACAACCATTCCATTTTGCATTAGGCTATGCATATGATGTGTTCCATGCTGGTCTTGATCTTAAATTAGTAGGACCTATAAATCCCACCGATGACATTCACTTGATACCCATGCCTCACCAATTGGAGGATGGGTCACATATGGCTATAGAAGTAAATTTTGAGGTGGACATCAATGATGATCCTACTCAACCAAAGAAAGTCAAGTTCAGAGAAATTCTATCTCCAAAGTAACAAGCCATCATTATCCATCTCCTCAAGGAGAGACCAAATCTATTTGCTTGGACTTATAAAGACATGCCATGGATTGCTCCAAAGTTAGTTGTTCACAATATTTCATTGGATCCCCTAAATAAGCCAGTCAAGTAAAAATTAAGGAAGATGCATCCAACCGTCGCTTTTATGGTAAAAAATGAGTTACAAAAACTATTGTATGTGATCTTCATAGTTCCCATTGACTATCCTGAATGGGTCTCAAACATGGTGCCCATGGGAAAACCAGATGGAAGAGTCTACATTTGCATAGATTTTAGGGACTTGAATAGGGCAACTCGAAAGATTCATTCCCATTTCCAAAGATAGATGCTCTTTTTGATGCCACTGTAGGCCATGAGATGCTCTCACTAATGGATGAGTTTTTGGATACAATAAAATCCAAATAAAACTTGAAGACCAGCATAAGACTGCTTTCATTACTCCATGGGGAACATTCTATTACAAAGTGATGCCATTTGGACTAAAGAATGTTGGTGCCATATACCAGCAGACCATGACATACATATTTCATGACTACATGCACACAATCTTGGAAGACTACATGGATGACTTTTTGGCCAAATATTTAGTACGACAAGAGCATGCTAAGATCCTTACAAAAGTCTTCGATCGCCTCATAGAGCACAATGTCAGATTGAATCCTAAGAAGTGCATGTTTGGCGTGACTTTTGGTAAGCTCTTAGGTTTCATCATTTCCAAGATAGGTATTGAAGTTGATCCTACAAAAGTAGAAGCTATAACAAAAATGGCCACCCCCACCAACATTAGGGAGTTAAGAAGCCTAAAAGGAAAGGTATCATCCATCAAATGATTCATTGCACAATTATCAGACAAGTGTCAATCCATGAATTGGTTGCTATGCAAGGATGTCCTATTGCATTGGGATGAATAGTGCCAATAAGCCTTTACAGAGATCAAAATATACTTGGCAACACCACCAGTGCTGGCTCCACCAAGGCCAGACATACCATTTTTGCTATACATATCGATTACTAATTTTGCTTTGGGCACCATGTTAGCCCAAAATAATGCACAAAATAAAGAGCAAGTTGTATATTACATCAGTCGCACCTTGGTAAATTATGATCTAGGATATGCATATGTAGAAAAGTTGTGCTTAGTAATGGTATTTGCAGCCAAAAAATCATGACACTACATGTTGAGCCATACGACTTACGTTATATCAAAATAGAATCCTTTGTAGTATATGATGAATAAAACATATCACAATACACATACTACAAAGTGAATCATGCTATTGATAGAATTTGATCTAGAATTCATAAGAAAAAAGTCCATCAAGGGACAAGTCATAGTAGATCAATTAGTAGAGGCACCTCTTTAGGATAGAAAGCCTCTCACTATAGAATTTCTTGATGATGCAGTCTTCGCATTATCAGATCTATCGAAACTCAAAGAACCTGAGAAACAAAGAGACATGGAATTTTTCTTCGATGGTTTAAAGTGCGAGCAAGGGGGAGGAGTAGGGATAGTATTTATCACATCGTAGGGAACTCAATTATCCTTATCATTCAAGTTAGACATCCCTTATACAAACAATAACATAGAGTATGAAGCCTTGATCTTGAGACTCCAAACAACCATCGCAATGAGCATTAAAATATTGAATATCTTTGATGACTCTTTGCTCATAGTTAATCAATTCAAAGGATTATTCCAATGCATGTGCCCACTCCTAAAAGCTTACAAGGAGCTTTTTGACACTTATCTAGCTTGACTAGAATAGTATGACATCGAGGTAATCCCTCGTACATCAAATATATTTTTAGACACCATGGCATATTTAGGATCCTTAATCCCTCAAAATTTGTCTACTGATTTCACAACCACTCATGTGAAAGTGCTCAAATTTTCAGCAATATAGCATGAGATTACTGACAACCTAGAGTTAGTTAAAATGATCCAGAATGATCCAAGTCATGATTGGTCATCCAAAGTTAGAGCTTTCTTACAAATTGCCCCTTGGAAATCTTTGATATCTCAAGGTCCTACGGAGTGTGGAACAACTATTCATCACAGGATTGTTTCCCAATATGTGTTTATAAATGTTGGATCACAAGAGGAACATGCCATTTTATCCATAGAAGCTATGTCTTATCAGGATTGGCTATCCCAATTGCAAGATTTCCTAAAGCTTGGAATAATACCTCAAGGCCTATCACATGCTGAAAGACAAGCATTTAAACAAAACGTGACTAGATACATTTTTCTAGGAGAGATCCTTTATAGATGAGGTTATGATGGAATGCTCCTTCATTGTCTTGAGCCCCAAGAAGCATCTTGGGTAATTTTGCAAGCTCATGATAGTACATGTGGTGACCACTTTAGTGGCATGGCCATATTTAAACACATTTTGAGAATGGGTTACTATTGTACCACTATGGAAAAAGACTATTGTGAATATGTTAGGAAATACGTCAAGTTTCAGCATCATGCAAACCTCACCCACTTGCCATCACAAGCCTTGCAACCCATCCAGGTAGCATGGCCCTTATCATAGTGGGATTAGACTTGATTGGGAAGATCTCTCCCCCATATTCAGGCTGACACACATTCATCATAACGGCCACTGAGTATTTCATCAAATGGGTTGAACCGATCCCCTTAACATCGACAACTAGACCGAGGATTGCGGAGTTTGTACTCCATAATATCATAAGTCATTTTGGGGTCCCTTAAAAGATTATATCTAATAATGGGCTATATTTGAAGAACAAAAATGTGCATGCTTTAATGAAAAAATACCACATCCAACACATTTTTTCAACACCCTATTATCCACAAGCGAATGGGCAAGTATAAGTCTCAAACAAAAAAATCATCTTTATCTTGATGAAAATAGTGAGAGATAATCATAGGGATTGGCATTTGCAGTTACCTCTAGCATTATGGGCATATAGGACTAGTGTACAAATGCCCACTGGGGAAACACTATTTTTACTTGTATATGGCACTGAGGCCATCATGCCCCGAGAATTGGAGATTCCAACCTTACACGTAGCATTAAAGGAATTCATAGATGATGTCACCATGCGACAAGGCTGCCTTGATCAGTTAATGCTTCTTTATAAATGACGAGTCAATTCCTTGGAGCATCTCTACGTTTATCAAAATCACCTTGCACGAGTATACAATAGTAAATTCCATTTGAGAGAATTCAAAATTGGGGATCTTGTGCTCAAATAAAACCAATAGAAATCAAATTTGCCGCCGCATTTGTTAGACATATTTATGGCAAATTGGATAGGCCTCTACATGATTTCAGAGAGGGTTGGGCTTGGAGCATATCACCTCACATATTTGGATGATGTTGAAGAGCCTGAAACTCTCAATATTATTCATTTAAAGGCATTTCAAACATAAAAATAAAAAAACATTCAAATATACATAAAAATAAAAAACATTCAAATATGTCATGAAAATAAAAAACATTCAAATATACATAAAAATAAAAAAACATTCAAATATGTCATGAAAATAAAAAACATTCAAATATTTCATGAAAATAAAAATATTCAAATATGTCATAAAAATAAAAAACATTCAAATATGTCATAAAAATAAAAAACATGGTCACCTCCATCACAAAAGCTCCAAAGGCATCTTAAAGCCCTTTGGTCAAATCAAATCACAAAAGCTCCAAAGGTATCTTAAAGCCCTTTGGTCAAATCAAATCACAAAAATCTCCAAAGGCATCTTAAAGCCCTTTGGTCAAATCAAATCACAAAAAGCTCCAAATGTATCTTAAAGCCCTTTGGTCAAATCAAATCACAAAATATCCAAAGGCATATTAAAGCCCTTTTGTCAAATTAAATCATAAATATTTCCAAAGTCATATTAAAGCCCTTTGGTCAAATCAAATCACAAAAATCTCCAAAGACATCTTAAAGCCCTTTGGTCAAATCAAATCACAAAAATGCTCCAAGGGTACCCAATTCGCTTGGTCAAAATAAAAAAAAATATCCAAAGGCATCTTAAATCCCTTTGGTCAAATCAAATTACAAAAATCTCCAAAGGTATATTAAATACCTTTGGTCAAACCAAATCACAAAAATGCTCCAAGGGTACCCAATCCACTTGGTTAAAATCAAACAAAAATCTTCGAAGGCATATTAAAGCCCTTTGGTCCAATAAAATCACAAAAATACTCCAATGATACCCAATCCGCTTGGTCAAAATAAAAAAAAAAGCTCCAAAGACATCTTAAAGCCCTTTGGTCCAATCAAATCATAAAATGCTCCAAAGGCATCTTTAAGCCTTTTGGTAAAAAGCAAAAAATATAAAAATATTTGCATCTTACATTCATATCCACATAGTTGCATATCCATACATATCCATTGCATTCACATATGTTATGATCACATTCTTACAAACGATGCCACAGTTTGTATCTTAATCACAATATTCAAGTTCATCCTCATCCATGCATCCATGTGTGTAATTGTGTTTTTTCAACATAACCAATTAATGTTGCTATACGAAATATACTAAGGTTTCATAGTATTTCAACCATGTCTAGTGGTCTTATCAGATTTTGTAGAAAGACACCTTTATTAATAGAGAGCAAGGTCTAGTTGTGATAATACATTGAATATTCAGGATCCCATCACTAATTGAAACACTAAAATCCTAGTTGGTACAAGGGAAAGATGAAAACAACAAAATTGGTCTAGGTTACCTCAAGCAAAAAGGATCTTCCTTACTTATCCCCCTGTGCAACTGGTTTAAAGGTGTTGAGTGGCAAAAGAACAAGTTCTACCCTACCCAAAAATAAGTGATTATCATCACTACATAAATCCCTTGCTTTCATTAAAACAAGAAAAAATACCGAAACAAAGCACAAATTCAAAATTCCAGTTTCCAAATTCATAATTCAAAATTCCAAAATCAAGCAATAGTCAAAGTCAAAACCAACAAGTAAATTTCATCCTTACATAAATCCCTTGCTCAAGAGAAAAAAACAATAAAAGAAAAAATCAGTGAAAATAAACAATGATTTTCATCACTAAGTGTGAGCAAGTATCCCAAATGAAATGAAGAAAAAAAGGGAATAGAGCTTGAATCCATGGAATTCTCAGCATTGCACAAAATTAGAAGGAGAAATCCTTATGCATGACGATATGTCTATTACATTATCTTCAGGCATTTTTATAGACCAATGTTTGAATGTGGATGATATAAGTTAGGTAACCCAATACTACCTAGTTTTATAGTCAAAATAAGTCTAAATAAGGATGAGGTAAAACACTTGAGGATCCTTGATCTTAGCAATGGGCTGAAAGAATCCCACCTAACATCGGAGGAAATTCTTGGTTTATAACTCAAAATATATATCCATTTGCACACATAGAGATAATGAATATCTAGGGACATGGTGAAAGTCTTGCTTTTCAAAAGTCTTGTATGGTCAGTACATAACTATTGATAGGATAACCAGAGTGTTTGAAGTCTCAGGAAAAACCTAAAAAATTCCTACATAGAAAAAAATCATACCATCAATCACATCATCAACTTTCTTTATAATCTTTTGTAAATTAGGGGGTATTAATAAAATAATATTAAACTAGATATTGGATATACGTCATAAATGATATTTAGATGGCCACTGACTATTTTACATATTTTAAATTATATAAGCTTATCCATAAAATACATATATTCCACACAATTACATTGCACATATGGATGGCTTAAATAATTAATTCTTATGATTAGAATGATTATTAAACATTCATGGTTGTTATACTTTCTGTGGTATCACCCGTTAGATTGTAAAAATTATATCATATGCATTCCTCATGTTTTAAGTGATTAAAACATACAAGTTCATTCACATTAGAGTACATACTACATTCACCATATCATAGCACGAGTTATATGAACACATTGAAATCAAAATCAAACACACATTATAACAATAAACGTTACATCCATAAATACATAGTTCATAAATCATCCATTTACATCAAAGATCACATCATTGCATTCATCCATACATAGAATCATAAATCCATCATAAAATAAAATCGTGATACATCACATCATGTCATAATAATGAAATCATATAAGCATATACATAAACACATACATAAGCATCCATCTCAAATCCATATCATCATAATTATCATCTATCATCTAACACATATATATATATATATATATATATATAAACTCATCATAATTCCATCATAACATCACATAAATAAAACAAAAACATAAGCAATAAATGACACACATAATGAAGCATAATGTAAAGTCTCATATAAATATGTGTGTCTCAAAATATGTCTCAGAATGTGTATCTCAAAGTGCATGAATATACAAAATTTCCCATAGGCTACAGTCATATAGGTAAAGCAGACCTCAATAATGAAATCCAAGTGCATCATCAATCGAACACAGGACCTGTGCCCTCAACATCACCTCACCTAGTGGCTATGTCATGCATAGAGTTATGTGACCCTGTTGGTCTCTCTATGCGAGTCTAAGTCCTCTAGCTAGGACAGATAAAAGACTACCCAGAGGTGGAGCACCTACTAACCTATGAGCCACCTACACCTGGTGCCTCCATAGGGACAACTCCATGCCTCCTTACCTACATCTGGAGAGAGGTTATATGAGAGACATACCCCTAGATCTACTCCTCGTACTTATATAGAAATGACTATAGATGTAGAACCTCTACCTCTATGTCTTCCCAAGGATCTACTCTAGTATCACTCTATGGTATAAAAGGAGGAATAAAAAACTGCATCCTAGAAGCACTGCCCTTAACAGTAGCCTGCAAATCCTGGATCTATAGCATGAGATTCTCTATAGTAGTATATCATTGGGCTATGGTAGCATATCGATACTATACCTGGATCTTGGTCTACTGAAGCTCAACCTCGACCTCATGCAACTGTGCTCTTATAGGAGAATCTCTCTCATCGGGATCTAGCTCCTCCTCATCCTCCTTAGGAGCCTCCTATTGCTCTGCTGCCACCTGCTCTGCTAGCTAGACCCATACCTCAATCCTAGATCACACTCTATGCCCTACTGGATCTGCATAATCATCTTTGCCATCATTCTTACGACCAAAGCTACCATTACCATGCCATAGTAGATCCCCCCACCACTACACAAATGCATTTGTGACTCCCCAAGTGACTCTTAGGTCAATTTATGGGGCATCCTCCTCGTCAAAAATCTCTATGATCCATGGAGGAGGAAGGTCTCCCTATGCTGTGAGATGCCTATACAAAAATGGAACTAGTGGCACATCCTACTATAGCCCATACTGATGAAGAACTTAGGAGTAGAAGAAATACTCCTTGATACCAACCTTGTGGCTGATGAGCCACCACTCATGCTATGTACTAGCTGTGAAACTAGTTGGGTCGTACCAAGCCAGTCACTCATGATATGGATACCACATGATATCACTGGATGTTAGCCCAATAAAAGTAGTAGTGTAGTTGGAGAGCTCCCCCACATGAGGATAACTCTTGCACTCCTCGTGCCCTCAAGCCCATCTAGCAGCATAACATTGCATCCACTCCTAACATCGGATGAAATTCTTGGTTTATAACTCAAAATATATATCCATTTACACACATAGAGATAATGAATATCTAGGGACATGGTGAAAGTCTTACTTTTCAAAAGTCTTGCATGGTCAGTACATAACTATTTATAGGATAACCAGATTTTTTGAAGGCTCAGGAAAAACCTAAAAAATTCCTACATAGCAACAAATCATACCATCAATCACATCATCAATTTTCTTTATAAGATTCTATAAATTAGGGGGTATTAATAAAATAATATTAAACTAGATATTGGATATATGTCATAAATGATATTTAGACAACCACTGACTATTTTACATATTTTAAATTATAGAAGCTTATCCAAAAAATACGTATATTTCACACCATTACATTGCGCATCTGGATGGCTTAAATAATTAATTATTATGATTAGAATAATTATTAAATATTCATGGTTTTTATACTTTATGTGGTATCACCCGTTAGATTCTAAAAATCATATCATATGCATTCCTCATGTTTTAAGTGATTAAAACATACAAGTTCATTCACATTAGAGTACATACTGCATTCACCATATCATAGCATGAGTTAGATACACACATTGAAATCAAAATCAAACATACATTATAAAAATAAACATTACATCCATAAATACATAGTTCATAAATCATCCATTTACATCAAATATCACATCATTGCATTCATCCATACATAGAATCATAAATCCATCATCAAATAAAATCATGATACATCACATCATGTCTTAATAATGAAATCATATAAGCATATACATAAACACATACATAAGCATCCATCTCAAATCCATATCATCATAATTATCATATATAATCTAACACATATATATCAACTCATCATAATTCCATCATAACATCACATAAATAAAACAAAAACCTAAGCAATAAATGACACACATAATGAAGAATAATGCAAAGTCTCATATAAATATGTGTGTCAAAATATGTCTCAGAATATGTATCTCAAAGTGCATGAATATACAAAATTGCCCACAGGCTACAGTCATATAGGTCAAGCAGACCTTAAAAATGAAATACAAGTGCATCATCAATTGAACATAGGACATGTGCCCTCGACATCACCTCCCCCAATGGCTGTGTCATGCATAGAGTGATGTGACCATATTGGTCTCTCTATGCAAGTTCGAGTCCTCTAGTTAGGATAGACAAAATACTACCTAGAGGTGGATCACCTACTAACCTATAAGCCACCCACACCTTATGCCTCCCTAGGGACAACTCCATGCTTCCTAAGCTACATATGGAGAGAGTTATATGAGAGACATACCCCTGGATCTTCTCCTTGTACTCATCTAGCAATGACTATAGGTGTAGAACCTCTACCCTTGTGTCTGCTCCATGATTTACTCTAATATCACTCTATGGTATAGAAGGAGAAATAAAAAACTGCATCCTAGAAGCACCGCCCTTGATAGTAGTTAACAAATCCTGGATCTATAGCATGAGATTCTCTATAGTAGTATATAATTGGGCTATGGTAGCATCTTGCTACTATACCTAGATCTTGGTTTGCCGAAGCTCAACATCGACCTCATGCAACTATGCTCTTAGAGGAGAATCTCTCTCCTCGAGATCTAGCTCCTCCTCATCCTCCTCAGGAGCCTCCTACTCCTCTGCTGCCACATACTCTACTCGTTGGCCCCATACCTCAATACTAGATTGGAATTTGTGCCCTATTGGATCTATACCATCATCTGTACAACCCAAGCTACCATCACCATGCCATAGTAGATCCTCCCACCACTGTGCAAATGCATATGTGACTCCCCCAGTGACTCTTAGGTCAATTTCTGGGGCATCCTCCTTGTTATAAATCTCTATGATCCACAAAGGAGGAAGGTCTCCCTACGCTATGAGATGCCTATACAAAAATAGAACTAGTGGCACATCCTACTATATGTCGTACTAAAAAAGAACCCAATAGTAGAAGAAATACTCCTTGATGTGAACCTTACGGTTGATGAGCCACCACTCATGCCATGTACTAGCTGTGAAACTAGCTGGGTCATCCCAAGCCAGGAACTCATGATATGGATACCACATGATATCACCAAACTTCAGCCCAGTAAAAGCAGCAGTGTAGTGGGAGAGCTCCCCTGTATGAGGATGGCTCTTGCACTCCTTGTGCCCTCAAGCCCATATAGCAACATAACATTGCATCCACTCCTAAATAATTGTAATATTGGTAGGAAGCCCTCTAGGATGATATAACTTTATTTTCTCCCATCCCCAAACCTGTAGGAGAAAACTGCAAGCGATTTTGATGTGACTTCACCGATGGATGTGATATAACTCATCATAAAACTAGGCCAACAAAGACCTACCCCATGCATAGATGATGAGATCCTCGCTGTCCATCAGATCCTAGACCATCACAAGGATGTTCTATGGGAACCTCAGGCCTGAGCAATCTATAATAAGAATATTGCTAATAACCATCAGCAACACTATGTGCCTCGCAGAGAATACCTCCTCTCAGTACCAGTGCAGAACAAATACACCGCTAGATTTGGTGTCCTTGAAGGTATCTTTAGCATGCCTTCTGAATACCCAAATAAATATAGCATCATGATCATTAGTGACCAAAGAGACAATGACCAATCCATAAAAAGAGATCCAAAAAATCCTATACACATCCTCTAGTGTGATAGTCATTTTGTTGGTAGGAAGGTGGAAGGTATTAGTCCAAGAATCCCATCGTTGTACCCGGGCTATGAAGTAATCCTAATCTAACATAATATTGGGCAGCCTAGTGAAAAAATGTAGCCCACAGACCTTGATCCAGGCCCAGTTCATAGCACTCAAAAGGGGTAGAAGGTCATTCATGAGCTTCAGGTCACGATCCCGAGCAGGTAGAATCTAAGAGCAAAAGAGAAAACAAAGCATAACTACAATGCATCTGAGGCATAAATCGCAATAAAACATAAAAAATTATACACAAAATGATAAAACTATCCTAAGCCCGAGAAAAGACAAATAATGCAACTAATAAGATAGCACAATGCAAGGAAGTAGCTCAGAATTTTACAAAAATCAGCATAATCACCTTGCAAGAATTCAAAATTTTACAAAAATAAACTAAGGCATTCGGTCGCTATTGCCTACAGTGTCCATAAATTTACCGTTGTGGACAGCAGTGGACAAACCCCAATGATAAAATTCTTGATCGTTGGGATTCAAATCTGACCGCTCTGAGCAACAATGACCAAATCATAGGTCGAGCTAGCCGCTCTGAGCAACGACGAGCGACGAGTGACACTGCAGACATGTGCACCCTAGGCCGAAAATGACAAAAAAATTGAAAATAAGTAAATGGGGGCAAGCCCACCAAAATAAAGCAAAATCTAAACCTAACTATGCGTTCATTTGGTTGCCAATAAATTTAATGAGGTTATTGTAATGATTACTTAGTGTAGTTTATTTTACCCAAAAAATAAATAAACATGGTTAAGGTTTCGAAGAGTATCCAAGAAGCTCTAGATCCTCTGCTCATTGATGCCTCACCCTGTGTAGCCATGATCCTCCAAATTCCAACAACAACAGAAGTCACTTTCACTATAGAGCTCTGAAATACAAATTGACAACTGGTGAAAGTGAAAGTTCAAAAACCCTAGGGTTACTTTTTATATTTTCAAATTATGCCTTGGTCACTGTTGTTGTCAATGGCTCAAATTTCATGGCCACTCAGGAAGAGAGTGGCCATGAGCAGGCATTTGGGGGTTGCTGGACCTAACAGTGGCCAGAAACCTAAGCAAAAATAGGAGGAATTATCTCCATAAGAAGTAGCAAAAAAATTAAATAAACACATTTTGATGACTCATGGTTATCATAATGTTCAAAATAACAAAAAAAATTACATAAAGACAAATCTCAAGTAAGCCTCATATCAAGTTACTTACTGTACTGACCCAAATTTTTTGCACCCTTACCTTCAGGCTATAGGATCCGTGCCCGAAAGGGAGATGTGAGAAGGATGGGACAATAAATCGTACTGAGAGGCCCTTTGAAGGTCGCACCTCTCGGGGGAGGGGTATAAGGGTGAATTTTCAACAGATGGTGGGGTTCACCAGGAAACTTTGAGTGGTAGTTTCCACACCTAGGTTGAGAATGGGTTTGATGTGTTCATTTTATACTCAATCATTCATATTCCTAGGTTGGCAAAAATGAATCTAAGCTATTCTATATGAAAATACTAATTTATATGAATACAGAAAGCATGAATGAATCCTAAATATAAGGAATATGTTAAATGGAAAAGAATGTACTTGATTTCGGATGTATGATGAATATTCTGAAGCTTGTAGGAGTCCAGATCGTCTCGAATATGATAGAATCATCCCGATCACAGTCGATCTTCTAAAATCAGACAAGATCGTCATCGATCTGATGAATTCATCTGACCAATTCATCAAAAACCTGCAATCATAGAAACAGACACCAAAAACCAAAAATGCAACTGCAAGAATAATGCAGAATGATAGAAATGACAGTATAAATGCTTAACTGATAAATATATATTGTAGATTAAAGGAAATGCATTGTTTTAATAACTTATTTTAACTTTATCATGCATTTATGCTAAATGAGGTGAAATCCAGGATGCAGAATGAAAAATAATCAAGCTAATGCATAATAAAATAAGAAAGGAAGATGAGAAATGCAAACTTAGGGCTCTGATTGCCCCCAATCTAAACTGCAGTCGAGATCGCCTCCAATCATATGAGATTGTCATCAATCTATGACAGGATCATCCGAAATCATGTGGAATCACCTACGATGATCCGAGCTTCCTCCAGCTAAAGCACAGTGAAATCCTGTAATGAAAACTTAAAACTACGAGTGCAAACAATGGTAGATAGGACGTCTTAACACAACAAAGCTAAATGGCAGGGAAAATCAACTAGGGAGAGAGTCAGGAGAAGATCCAGGGGGATAAACTAATAAAATCCTAGTTTATATAGGATTAGGGGGAGGTTAGGAGGTTGGGGATCATCCCAATCTGGAAGATCTCCAACGGAGGAATCTCCAACTATGCATACACGCTTCTGCCCAAGTTG
Source organism: Wollemia nobilis (assembly GCA_028583015.1). Classification (NCBI taxonomy): domain Eukaryota; kingdom Viridiplantae; phylum Streptophyta; class Pinopsida; order Araucariales; family Araucariaceae; genus Wollemia; species Wollemia nobilis. The sequence goes on from JAQPPZ010006909.1 coordinate 10,578,642, forward strand.
GAGAGGCTGTTGAAACAGAAGCTAATTATGAAAATTCGGTTTTGGGATGAAATCGTCTGGACGTTCTGTTCTAGATGAATTTGTTTGATCTGGGACGATTTCATCTGATCGGCGAAGATATCGTCCAACGGTCAAAACAACTTCTAAAAATGGCATGAAAAATGGGGGGAGCGGTTAACGGGCGATTTTGGGGTTAAAATTCAATTTTTTATCTTTTTACTAAGTGTTTAACTGCACCAATTTTAGGGTGCTACATTTTGCCCCCTCTTTAGCAAATTTTCCAAATAAAATGAGTTAAAGACAATTTCTTCTAGCTTTACGAGAAAACAAAAATTTATTCCATTTTTTTAACGACGATTCTAGGTCGAATCGTACAACTGCTTGCTATGGTGCCCCATCCGAGTTTTTAACCAAATCGAACGTTTGAGGTAAAAGCATGGAAAAGCAAAATTAAAAAAAAAAAGTTGTTGTTTTTTAAATAAAATTAAAAAAATAGGGTAAAACCCTAATTCATTGTTACTGTTCACTTTTCCTGTTTCAGAGCTCTATAGGAAAAATGGTGGAAATGACATACGGATCGACAGAGGTCTGATGCCGATTGCGGGTAGGGATCTAAACTTGACATATTATGTTTTTAATTTGGTTTGTGTGATTTTTAATTTGAAATTTGACTATTGTTGGGGTATCGCGGACGTTTTTATGTCGTCAATGATGTCGGGATGAAATTGTCCCAATTTCGTCGAAATCGTCCCTAGATCACCGATTTCGTCTAGAGGCAAAATCGATGAAATAGGGGCGATTCCATCCAACAAGGGGCGATCCCCAAGTTGTGAAATCGGAGATGATTTCATCCTACCAAGGATGATTTGACTTAATTTAGTACAATATCATCCAATAATGGACGATATCATTTTTTTATAAGATGAAATTGATTTAACTGATTGTAATGATTATCTATTAATAATTTTTGTTGTTTTATTGTTTATTTTGTAGAGGGGATTACTAAAAAGTCAAGAGTGGAAATACAGGGGGCTTAGAGATGATGTAGCTATGCTCAATCAGGCGGAGCGAGACTGACTATCAGAGGTTGGGCTAAAACATGTGGCAGAGATGCCACAAATACCTACAGACATGGGGCTACCGATAGCCCTAGCAGAGAGGTGGTATCCGAGGTCGTCCTACTTTCGGTTATCAACAAGGGAGATGGATCCCACTCTAAAGGATGTATGGAAGATCTTGAGGATCCCCATACATGGGTGATTGATGAATCCTGAGGCCAATCAGGGCCATGCCATGATGTGACTGTGCGAAGACCATAGCTTCACCTTGGAGAAGGGTGGAGTGAACATAGAGATATTGAGGCAGATGCCTAGGGTGTCTCAATTGGCTCAGGTTTTGGTAGGGGTGGTGGGTGGCCTACTGCTATGCCACCAAAGAAAATGTAGGTTATCATGGCTGCTCTTAGATGTGGTCTGCGAGTACTACGAGTACTCCTAAACTATCCTAGATAATACTACACTAAGTGGAGCTCCAGATATGCAGTGATTCTAGAGTCAAGACATTGACAATACCCCCATTCAGTTGATGGATGGGGATGACACTGGGGTCATAGACAGATACTATACTTGGTACATAGGCATCCATCCTACTTGGATGATGAGGGCATAGGGTTTGATGCATGCTATGGTGCGTCAAATTGGGAGGCAGTGCCAGGCTACCATCGATGCAGCGAGGGGTCACAGAGGGAGGGAGCAGCGATGGTCTCCTCAGGAGAGACACCATAGAGTGCCATAAGCTTTGGAGAGACCACAGTAGCCAGAGAGGAGGGAGGAGGGACTCCCTTCTCACCAAAGGGATAGGCCACCATCGCTCAATAAGGGCAAGGGTGTCAAGGTGGGGGAGAGCAATGAGATGGCGGCTCTCCGAGCAAAGAATGCCCACCTTCGGGCTTAGGTGCAGACACTGTAGGATGAGGCTACATGAATCAAGGTTCGAAGTGGAGGGGCGATCACTCAGGATCTAGCATGGGCTATTTCTTAGACCATGTTCTACCAAGGATTGTACTATCATATGTTTCTAGAGACCCAAAGGATACCACTGCCAGCCCCCATTGCAGAGTCGGTCATGATGGGATCATCGAGGACATCCTCATGATCGACATCGAGGACCCATGATATAGCATGGACCTCGATGGGACCACCTCCTCCATGCTAGGGTGGGAGAGGAGATGAGGCTAAGAGCTCGAGGGCTTCTCGATACTAGCTACTGTTGACCATAAACTGTATATGTTTGAGAGGATTAAGTATGCTAGGGTATAGATTATGGCATACCAATCCAGTTTTGATATGATGTACATAATTTTGATATATATATGAGATATTTTTGTGATATGACTTGTCCATATGTTTTATGATGCTTTAAATTTTGAATTGTTGATTGATTATTCATGTAATTATGTCATTGGAAATAATATAATTTTATGTCATGCTGTAAAATTTAAATGAAATGATATGATGTAAACAAATTGGTTGTTTGTGGTGTGATTTGATGAAAAATAAAGGGACTTCTAACAATAATTTCAAAATACATTGTCATTGTTATATGACCATTTCATGGAGTCGCCACTCGCTAGGTCGTCAAGCTAATCCCAGTATAGAAATATTGCTAAAAGTAAAAGAGTTCTTAAGAGACTGTCTTAAGACTTTGTGTTGTGATGATGAAAAATGATGATGGTGATGATTTGTTTTTAGATTTTCATGAAAATATTATGCATGAAATATTAAAAATATGATTTTTGCTAGGCATAAAATTCCTAAGTGTGATAAAATTTTGAACAATTCCTTAGGAATTATACCATCATTGCAAAATTGAATGTTGACATAATGAAATGAAATAGAAAAAGGTGTTAGTTCTTTTTAAAGCACAATTGTGTAACATAATGATGTAAGCCATATGTTTTTATGAATTAAATAAATGGAAAATAAAATTAGAACAATGGTTTGCACTAGGCATAGAATTATAGGTATAGACTTATACCATCATCATGAAATCCAAAAATAATTTGCATAATTGATTTTTGATTTTGAGATAAACAAAAAATATATAAGATGAGGACTTGCGCTAGGCATAAAATTCCAATTTAGGTTTTAGGAACTATACCATCGTTGCGAAAGTCGAAAGTATATATAAATGTGACTTTATTGCTAGATTTTTGAACATGTTTTGAAAGAAAATTTTAGATTTTGAAAAAAAATGTATTTAATTGTTTTTACGCTAAGCAGATGTTTCTCAAATAAGAAGATAAAATTATTCCAAAAGATTTGCATAAATATTTTAAATTATCTCAAAGACAAAATATAGATTTATAAGGAACCCTTATGTGCATATGTGAGTTCATTTATGATCTTGATTTATAATAATGATACAAAAATCTCTCAAATACAAATGTGTGTGCAATTGCATTGTTCATTTACCAATTTTGAGCAAGATAATTTGATACAAGTAATTTTAATTAACCAAATAAGTGTTCATTGACCATGATTTATATGCATGTAACCGTACCAGACTACTATGTAAGTCGGGTCATCAAGAGCTAGCTGATCCATAAGCAGACATAGGTCTATACAAAAGAAGGTTGCTAATGTGACAGACATATCACCATGCTAGGAGTTACCCAAGGCCAAGCGGGTTGGGCACAAACCACTTGTTATGGGGCTTACCTCACGGTTTTCAAATAATTGAGAATTCCAGGGATTCAAGGTCATTCACCCTTCTTTTCTTTTCAAGGGGTATGGAAAGGGATTTATTGCATTTTGCTTTTTATTTTCTCTTTCTCTTTTTTTTTTTGTATTTTTGCTTGGAACTGAGATAATGCTGAAATATTGTTGTGATGGTACAAAATGATATTTTTATTTTTCTCATTTTCTTTGACTTTTCTTTTTCTTCCTATACTAGGGATACTTGCTCGGATTGGCTGTAGAGCAAGGGATTTTTATTCTGGGCAGGGGTGAGCTTGTACTTTTGTCAATTCTCAAAGATTCTAGACCATGTGCATGATAGGATAGCAGGGGAAAATTTTTGCTCAAGAAACCACTTCTACTATGTAGCATTATATTGAATTTTCAATGAAATCATTTTAATGTGAAAAGATATACTTGGTTCAAGTAAATAACAAGATCAATTCTCTATGCTCAAAACATTATTTAATTCAACTGTGGACTTTGATATAAGAGAGATTAATAATCATACCCAATAAAATCAAGATATTTATTCATGTGAGTGTGAAAGTGTGGGATTCCAAATAAATGCTAATTTATCCAAAATAATTGAAAATATGACTACAATACTTCAAGAATTGACAGGTGTAAAATTAGAAAATGTTTTTGAATATTTTGATGATTTTGATGTTTGTTATATTTTGGTTTTAATTTATGAATTGAAAGAATAAATAATATTACTATTTTTTTTTTTTTTGAAATTTTTATATGAATTACTAAAATGAAACAATATGCAAAATAACAATATATACAATGATGAAATGACCAGATTTATGCATAATAGCGTTTAATATGCATAATGTTCATAGGTTATTTAAGATCTTTACCATCTAAGGTAGCTAATCTGTATGCTCCCGAGCCAAATTTGGCAGTGATAATATATGGTCCAAGCCAGTTGGGCTTGAATTTACCTTTAATATCTTTAGTTGCATTAGTATTTTTTTATTTTCTTTTAAGACAAGGTTGTCGATCTCAAAGGATCGATGATGAACTTTCTTGAGGTATGCTCATTTAAGCTTGTTCTGGTAGGCTCGAAGATGTTCCAAAGCATTGATGCGCTTCTCATCTAGGAGTTGCAGTTGACTAAATATTCCAGCATGATATTCATCTCCTACTTCAGAATCTTGAAGTAGTAGAGCCAAAGAAGGAACTTCTAATTCAAAGGGAAAAACTACTTCAGTGCCATAAACCAAAACAAAAGGTGAAGTGCCCGTGGGGGTACGAACGCTAGTTCGATAAGCCCACAAAGTAGGATATAATTGAATGTGCCAATCTCGGCCAAATTTATTGACCAATATTTTGAGGATTTTAATTAATGTTTTATTAGATGCTTCTGCTTAGCCATTACCCTGAGGATAATAGGGAGTGGACCAACGATGTTGAATTTTATATTTTTGACATAATTTCTTGACATATTTATTTTTGAAACAAATTTCATTATTCGAGATGAGATTTGCAGGAATTCCGAACATACAAATAATTTGATTAAAAATAAATTTGGAAACTTGGGTTCCAGTGCAAGAATCTAAGGGCATAGCTTCAACCAACTTTGTGAAATACTCGATGGTGATTAAGATGAATTTGTGTCCATCATATGACACAAGATTGATTTTTCCAATGATGTCTAAGCCCCATTTTGAAAAGGGCTAAGGAGATGAAATAGCCTGCAGTTCTTGTGCAGGTGCATGGACAAGGTCAGCATGTTTCTGGAACTTCTCGTAATGGCACACGTAATCATGTGCATCATTCTCCATGGTAGGCCAAAAATATCCTATCCTAAGGAGCTTCTTAGCAATGGCTCTACCACTAAAGTGTCCCCCATAAGATCCATCGTGGGCTTCACTTAAAGCTGATCTAGATTCTTCTAGATTCAAACATCTCAGTAGGATACCTTCAAAAGATATCTTATATAATGTATTGCCAATTATTATGAAGCGACTTGCTCGTTTACGTAATAACCGACACTGGTTTCTATTAAAACCTTCAGGGAAGGTCCCATTTTGAATAAAATTGAATATATCAGTGTACCAAAGTTTAGGAGTAGTTTCATTGATTAGAAACACATCCAATGGTTCTAAGCATAATTTATTTGAAGTGGGTTCCTGGAGTCAATGAATAATGATGGTAGCATATTATTCATCTAACTCCAAGGGTAAAAGAGATGCTGCTGCAGCCATTAATGTCATTTCCTTTTGACATCAATGACAACTCATAGATAAGGAGCGGAGCTAGGAACTCAAACCCAAAATTGCCAACACAAAATAGAGATAGAAGAAATTCAAGAGGAACAAGTAGCACAAATAGAAAAAAATGAAGAAGATGAAATAGTCGACCCTTTTTACCCTAAAATGTGACCTAAAGGGGATATCCATTTTGAATCCATGCAACATTTGTATGAATTTCTAGCTTATAATTGGTTTACTCTTGCCAATAAATTTGCAATAGAAGACCAACTTAAGAGGGGTGATTTTTCAATTGAAACAACTTTAAAAGAAGCTTTTCAACTTTACCCTCAACCAAATACATATGTGAGTGATAATATTCCTCCATTACAACATGTTCCTCATAATGATAACCTTAGGTACCACTCAAATTACACCTTCTCAAGATGTTCATTCTCAAATTTAAACATCCATGGCACCACAACACAAACCTATTTGTGTGGCCACTACAACTACTTCTACTCAAAAACAACCTTCTTTCTCCACTAATAATACTTTTATTTCTCAGTATTTCAATAACCGATTTGCTCAAACTTCTACATCTCAAAAAAATAAAAATGTGCAAATCCCTACTTCTCAACCAACCTCTCATGTAGTTCCTTATAATATCACTAATCCTCCTACTTCAAATCTTATGCACAATAGTATTACAATTCCAACTCCTTATGCGATATCACAAGCTACATATTACCCTCCATATGTAAACATAGCAACACAAAATAGGCACAATGGGAAACCACACCATATTGAAGCAATAGTCAAATAATTGGCTTCACGATTAGATTAAATAGATCCTTATCACCCTACGTACAGTTATAATGAAATTTGTAACCAACCATTGGATCCTTTTGTTTCTTCTAGACCATATCCTAAATATTTCCCCATGCCAATTCTACCAATTTATAATGGGATTGAAGATCTGATCGAACATCTTCATATGTTTAGGATAGCTTATCATGAAATTTCATATGATGATATGTTGTTAAAAATGATTCCAAAAATCTTAGGAAGTATGGATTTGGAATGGTATTATCAACTGCCGACACACTCCTTAAGAAACTTTGAAGAGTTTGCAGAGTTATTTGTGCATCAATTTGGTACCTTCATAGAAAGGCATGTCACAATTAAGTATTTATACAACTTAAAAAAAGGTAAATAAGAAGGTTTCACAAAATTTCTAGCCTGATGGAGAAAACTCTTGGGAAAATTACACTTTGCTCTACCTCCAAATCTTCATTGGAAACATACAAGAACAATTGTCCTATGAGTTGGCCAATGCCACCATAACCTCTTTTGATCAAGCTATTGATTTAGCAAGAAGGGTAGAAGAAGCCCTTATCATAAGAGGATAACTTAAAAGGAATAATGATGATAAATCATCTAAAAAAGCAATATAAAAACAAGCATGTGGTAGGATATGGCATCACAAACAATAGACCTCCTCTAGATGGTAATACCGTAGACACCTCAAATAATTTTGTATTAAAATCACCTTAAAAACCTCCATAATGGAATTTCACAAAGTAGAATCAACCTTTGACAATGGTCTTCCCACAATTGGTAGAAAGAGGTTTGATAAAATTGTTGCAAATACGGCAACCAGACACCTCTCATCCTTGGTATAGACTAGATCAACATTGTGGTTTCCATAAAGTTGATGGACATCCAACCAAAACTTGTAGAAGACTAAAATGTTTGGTGTAAGATTTAATTGGCAATGGAAATCTAGAAGTGGAAAATCCTCCACCAAATTCTAATCCTCCAACAAACCCACAAAATCAATAGGTGCAAAATGTTAATCAAATTCTAGACATCTTTCAAAACCCATTACCCAATTGTGGCAAGGAAGCTATGAATCAACTATATTATAAGAATGTGCCTTATCCAATACGTTATGTTGGAATGGTTAGTAATAACCTACCATCACAAATTTCACAAACTATATTTGTTCCTTCTCAATCCATAATTACAATTGATAAATTTCAAGGAAGAGAGTTACAATCCTTATCTTTGGAACACACAAAAAGTGACTCAGAATTAGAGGTAAAAATTAGTTCATTTCCTTACAATAGCTCAAAAAATGAATCAAGACCAATGTTACCCATTACAAATTTGTTAGTTTCTAAGGAACCATTTCCAAGAATGATAACAATTCGTCCCTTTTCACAGCAACTACTTTCTATAGAACAAGCATCAACTACCATATCTCACTCTATTCAGTTTAACTCTTCCAATTCATTTGTTATCCCATAATTATCACATAAGTCAAGAAACATTGTAGGTACAATTGGAGATATTACTAGACAATAAGATCAAGCTCAAACTTCTCAACCTCAATTACCTACAACTTAACCAAATGATATGGATCAATCATTTTTTGTTCTACAACCACCTCATAAGGGGAATAATTCAGTTCGATCTCAATAGAAGACTCCTTTTGATATTAATGAATAAATAGCTAATACAACATCTAGAATTTCTCTTCTTGATCTTATTAGGACTTCATTTATTCATAAGGAAGAACTAATGAATACCCTAAGTCAAATGATGGTACCTCAGGATATAGAGCCAACTGTTGTAGTTAATATTGTGGCCTCTTATGGAATTGACTACATCGATTTTCATGATAAATATATTACTCCTCAAAGTATGCATAGGGATAATCCTCTGTATATAACAACATTAATTGGAGATGTGTGTTTTAAATGAGTGTTTATTGACAATGGCCCATATTTGAATATTTGTACTTATGAATTTTTCAATAGGTTTGGATTCATAAACAAATATTTAATAGCTAAAATTATTATTAAAGCCTTTAATTACAAAACCCAAGAAACTTGCGGTGTGATGTTCATTCCATTATAAGTTGGTCCTAGAATTTTGGATACATCCAGTTTTTTTGTATCTTGTCTAGCATCATCCAACATTCTTCTAGGATGTCCTTAGATAAATGTAATGAGAAAGTCCCCTCTATTTTTTGTAGCATAGGGGTGTATTATTCCTTGTGGGGAGGATATTTCTAGTGCTTATAATGATCAATGTACTATCTCTAACTTGTCTAACAAATCGTACAAACATACAGTCCTTAAAACTACCATTTTATGCCCAATGAACAACTTGTACGGAAGTCAGTTTGACACACTATACAATCCAAAATCATATAGTGATATTTCTTGTATGATTCTACACTCAACCAATCCTTTAGATTCAATTTTACAGCCTGCCATACACAGTTTTGTAACCAACAAGTCGATTTTCCAAACTGTCAAATCAAGTAAGTTTCCTTCAATCGCCTAAATTGACAAATCGGGTAAGTTGTATTTCTACGATTTACACAAACTATGGTGTAAGATCTGTATGGAAAAAAAGTACAACCAAGTGCTAAATTGGATACTCTAATGGACCAATCTCTCTTATATAGGTTTTGCAAGGTTTTAATATGCCAATTAATCCTTTTCCCGTAACATGCAAAACATATCAACAAGGTTTGAGAGAGATGCAAATCCAATGGCTACATCCAAAAATCATATAGTAGGGTTCAATTCATCCTCAATAATGCTTCCATAATCACATATCATTCTATAAAGCTTCACCAATTTCAGATTAATCTATTCTATCACCATAATACATAAACTAGCCAAAATATTCACCAGGAAGTACATACAACATCATTAAACCATCAATTATCATTTCTCCATTCCAAAATCATACACAACCTAGAAATACGTAATTGTGCTTATTTTTATATTATTATTTCATAATTCCACTTACAACATGGCTGATCTATAACAATTATAGCTAGAAATTAGAACATAATATCATAACTCAATCAGATTACAACCAACAAATATCCAGACCTACAAAATTGAAAATGGGACCTTATATAACGTTGTCTAGGTGTATCGCTCCAAATTTTTTGCATCCTTACCTTCAGGCTATAGGATCCATGCCTGGAAGGGGGATGCGAGAAGGATGGGACAATACCTCGGACTGAGAGGCCCTTTGAAGGTCCCGCCTCTCGGGGGAGGGGTATAAGGGTGAATTTTTGACGGATGGTGGGTTCACCAGGAAACTTTTGAGTGGCAGTTTCCACGCCTAGGTTGATAGTAGGTTTGATGTGTTCATTTTGTGCTTTAATCATTCAATTCCTAGGTTTGGCCAAGATGAATCTAAGCTATTCTATATGCCAATGCTGATTTTTATGGATACAAAAAACATGAATAAATGCTAAACACAGAAAGTATGCTAAATAAGACAGAATATACCTGATTTCGGATGTCTGATGAAGATTCTGAGGTTTGTAGAAGTCCAAATCGTCTCAAATCGTACGTAATCGTCTAGAATTGCACAGAATCATCTCAGATCACAGTCGGTCATCTGAGATCAGACGAGATCATCGTCGATCTGACGAATTCGTCAAAAACCTGCAATCACAAAAACAGATACAAAATACCAAAAATGCAACTGCAAAAGCAAGGGGAAATGATAGAAATAACAGTAAACTTGCCTAAATGATAGATCCAGATAGCAATTAAAAGGAAATGCATCAATTTAATAATTTATTTTGACTTTATCATGCATCTATGCTAAATGAGGTGAACTCCAAGATGCATAAATATAATAAACTAAGATAATGCATAAAGAAAATGAAGAGAAATGATAAGAAAATGCAAACTCTGGGCTCTGATTGCCCCCAATCTTGAATTATGTCGAGATCACCTCCAATCGTACGAGATCATCGTCGATCTGCGACAGGATCATCCGAAATCGTCTGGAATCGCCTGCGACGATCCAAGCTTGCTCCAGCTGAAGAACAGTAAGATTCCTGCAAGAAAACTTGAAATATGCAATGCAAACGAAAGTGTGAAGGTGTTCTAAGGCACAAGGAACTAAATTTGTAGGGAAATCCATCAGCTAGGGGGTTCAGAGGGATAAACTGAGAAAATCCTAGTTTATATAGGATTAGGGAGAGGTTAGGAGGTTGGAGATCATCCCAATTTGGGAGATCTCCAATGGGGGAGACTCTAACTATGCAGACACGCTTTCTGCCCAAGTTAGAGAAGTTGTTGAAATAGAAGCTAATTATGAAAATTTAGTTTTGGGATGAAATCGTCTGGACGTTCTATTCCAGATGAATTCGTCAGATCTAGGATGATTTCATCTGATCTGCGATGATATCGTCCAACGGTCAAAACAAATCCTAAAAATGGCGCAGAAAACAAGGGGAGCGGGTAACGGGCGGTTAACGAGCGGTTTGGGGTTAAAATTCAAATTTTTATCTTTTTACTAAGGTTTAACTATGCCAATTTTAGGGTGCTACATTTTGCCCCCTCTTTAGCGAATTTTTTGAAGAAAATGCGTTAAAGACGAGTTCTTCCCGTTTTACGAGAAAGCAAAAATTTACTCAATTTTCTAGACGATGATTCTAGGTCGAATCGTACAACTGCTTACTATGGTGCCCCCTCCGTGTTTTTACCCAAATCGAACGTTTGAGGTAAAAGCATGGAAAAGCAAAATTAAAAAATGTTGTTGATTTTAAATAAAATTAAGAAAAATAGGGTAAAACCCTAATTCATTTTTACTATTCAATTTTATTGTTTTAGAGCTCTGCAGAGAAAAAAAATGGTGGAGACAGCACACCGATCGACAGAGGTCCGGCGCGGGCTACGGGTAAGGATCTAATCCTAGTAAATTATGTTTGAATTTAATTTGTGCAATTTTTTGTTTTAAATTTTGATTATTTTGGGGCATCGCGGCCATTTTTAGGCCGTCGACGACGTCGGGACGAAATCGTCCCTATTTCATCGAAATCGTCCCTAGATCATCGATTTCATCGGAGGGCGAAATCGGTGAACTAGGGGCGATCCCATCCAACAAGGGGCGATCCCCAAGTTGCGAAATCGAAGATGATTTCATCCTACAAAGGATGATTTTGCCCAATTTGGGATGATATCATCCAATGGTGGATGATATCATCATTTTTAAGAAATTAAGCTTGATTAAAATGTATTTAATTTGATTTTAATGATTGGTTTATTAATGAATTTTATTGTTTTATTGTTTGTTTTGCGAGAGGGATTACTAAAGAGTCGAGAGTGGAAATACGAGGGGCTAAGAGATGACATAGCCGTGCTCGACCAGGCGGAGCGAGACCGACTAGCACAAGTCGGTTTGCAACATGTGGCGGAGATGCCACAAGTACCGACAGACATGGGGCTACTGACAACCCTAGCAGAGAGGTGGTATCCGGGGTCATCCTACTTTCGGTTACCGATAGGGGAGATGGCTCCCACACTAGAGGACGTATGGAGGATCATGAGGATCCCCATACAGGGACGGTTGATGACTCCTACGGCCAATCAGGGCCAGGCGATGATGAGGTTGAGCGAAGACCCGAGCTTCACCCTGGAGAAGGGCGGAGTGAACATCGAGTCTCTAAGGTAGATGCCTGGGGCATCTAGGCTGACTCAGGTTTTGGTAGGGGTGGTAGGTGGCTTACTGCTATGCCACCAGAGTGGGTGCAGATTACCATGGCTCCTCTCAGATGTGGTCTATGACATGAGAGACCACGGATACAGATATGCATGGGGTAGCTTTGTACTATGCCGCTTGTATAGGATCCTACATGGGGTCATATACAAGGGAGGCCGATGTCTGGTCTTGACATCACTACTATAGGTTTGGTGCTGGGAGCACATCATGGTGCGGAGGTCGATAGGGCTCCCACTGACAGGGGTTGACCGGGAGAGGCCCTAGGTTTTCTACTGGTGGTTACAGAGGGGGTCACAATGGTGGATAGATCTGTCGATGTCACGGAGGTTGCTAGATGACCTCATCCTAGACCAGATCACCTGGAGGCCATGGAGAGAGCACCCAGGGTGGGTAGAGGATGGGCAAGAGCTGGCTCGCATCAGGCGAGTCTGTTGGCTGAGGATGGAGCGAGGAGAGGTAGAGCTCCACCGCTACGACCAAGTTCTATGATAGTTCGGTCTATAGCAGGGGATCCCTTCTCTCAGGGATTATGAGTACTCCCGGACTATCCAAGATAGTACTACACTGAGCGGGGCTCCAGACATGCAGCGATTCTAGAGTCAAGACATGGATGATGCCCCCATCCAGCTAGTGGATGGTGATGATGTTGGGGTTATAGACGGATACGATGCCTGGTATGCAGGCATCCACCCTCCTCGGATGATGAGGGCATAGGGTCCGATGCATGCCATGGTGCGATGGATGGGGAGGTGATGCCAGGCTGCTATTGAGGCAGCACGAGGTCATGATGGGAGAGAGCAATGACGGTCTCCATAGGAGAGATGCCAGAGGATGGCACGGGCTCCATAGAGACCATAGTAGATAGGGAGGAGGGAGGAGAGATTCCCTTATCAGTAGGGGGAGAGACCACCATCACTCGATAAGGGCAAGGGTGTCGAGGTAGGGGAGAGCAACGAGATGGCGGCTCTTCGAGCTGAGGTTGCCCACCTCTAGGCTTAGGTGCAGACACTACAGGATGAGGCTACATGGCTCAGGGCTCAGAGCGGAGGGGCGAGCACTCAAGATTTGGCATGGTCTATTGCTCAGACCGCATTCTACCAGGGGTTATACTATCACATGGTCCCAGAGGGACAGAGGGTACCATTGCCAACCCCCATTATAGAGCCGATCATGATGGGATCATCGAGGACATCCTCACGATCGATGATGAGGACCCGAGACATAGCCTCGAACCTCTATGGGACCACCTCCTCCACCTCAGGGTGGGAGAGGAGATGAGGCTGAGAGCTCGAGGGCTTCTCGAGGCTAGCTGCTACAGAGTGCAGATTGTATTATTATTACTTTTTGAGGGGATTGAGTATGCCAGGGTATTGATTGTGGCATACCAATCCAGATGATGTACATAATTGATTGATGATATATATATATTGTCTTTTTGATGATATGACTTGTGTATATGTTGTATGATGCTTTAATTTTGAATTTTGTTGATTGATTATTCATGTAATTATGTCATTTTGGAAATAAATTATAATTTTATGTCATGCTATAAAATTGTAAATGAAATAATCTGATGTAAATAAATTGGTTGTTTTGTGGTGTGTTTTGATGAAAAATAAAAGGGACTTCTAACAATAATTTCAAAGGACATTGTCGTTGTTATAGACCATTTCATGGAGTCGCCGCTCACTAGGTCGTCAAGCTAATCCCAGTATAGAAATATTGTTAAAAGTAAAAGAGTGCTTAAGAGACTGTCTTAAGACTTTGTGTTGTGATGAGGAAAATGATGATGGTGATGATTTGTTTTCAGATTTTCATAAAAAATATTATGCATGAAATATTAAAGAAATATGATTTTTGCTAGGCATAAATTCCTAAGTGTGATAAATTTTTTGAATAAGTCCCTAGGAACTATACCATCATTGCAAAATTGAATGTTGACATAATGACATGAAATAGAATAAGTGTTCGTTCTTTTTAAAGCTCAATTGTGTAACATAATGATGTAAGTCATATGTTTTTATGAATTAAAATGAATGGGAAATAAAATTAGAACAATGGTTTGCGCTAGGCATAGAATTATAGGTATAGACTTATACCATCATCGTGAAATCCAAAGAAGAAATTGATATTTTAGTTTTATTGCATGATTGATTTTTGATTTTGAGATAAACAGAAAATAAACATGACTTTATTTACTAGATTTTTTGAAGATGTGAAAGAAAATTTTTGTATTTTTGGAAAAAAATATATGTAATTGTTTTTATACTAAACAAATGTTCTTAAATAAGAAGATGAAATTATTCCAAAAGAATTGCAGAAATATTTTAAATTATCTCAAAGACAAAATGTAGATTTATAAGGAACCCTCATGTGCAAATGTGAGTTCATTACCGATCTTGATTTATCATAATGATACAAAATCTCTCAAATACAAATGTGTGTGCAATTGTATTGTTCATTCACCAATTTTGAGCAAGATAATTTGATACAAGTAATTTGAATTAACCAAATGAGTGTTCGTTGACCATGATTTATATGCATGTAACCGTACCAGACTACTATGTAAGTCGGGTCATCAAGAGCTAGCTAATCCATAAGCCGACATAGGTCTGTACAAAAGAAGGTCGCTAATGTGACAGACATATCACCACGCTAGGGATTACCCAAGGCCAAGCGGGTTGGGCACAAACCACCTGTTATGGGGCTTACCTCATAGTTTTCGAATAATTGAGAATTCCAAGGATTCAAGCTCATTCACCCTTCTTTTCTTTTCAAGGGGTAGGGAAAGGGATTTTATTGCTTTTTGCTTTTTCTTTTCTCTTTCTCTTTTTTTTTTTTTGTATTTTTGCTTGGAACTGAGATAATGCTGAAATATTGTTGCGATGGTACAAAATAATATTTTTCTTTTTCTCATTTTCTTTGACTTTTTCTTTTTCTTCCTATACTAGGGATACTTGCTCGGATTGGCTGTAGAGCAAGGGATTTTTATTCCAGGTAGGGGTGAGCTTGTCCTTTTGTCAATTCTCAAAGATTCTAGACCATGTGCATGATAGGATAGCAGGGGAAACTTTTCGCTCAAGAAACCACTTCTACTATGTAGCATCATATCGAATTTGCAATGAAATCATTTTAATGTGAAAAGATATACTTGGTTCAAGTAAATAACAAGATCAATTCTCTATGCTCAAAACTTTATTTAATTCAACTGTGGACTTTGATATAAGAGAGATTAATAATCATACCAAATAAAATCAAGATATTTATTCATGTGAGTGTGAAAGTGCGGGATTCCAAATAAATGCTAATTTATCCAAAATAATTGAAAATATAACTGCAATACTTCAAGAATTGATAGGTACGAAAATAAAAGATGTTTTTGAAGATTTTGATGATTTTGAAGTTTTTATATTTTGATTTTGATTGATGAATGGAAAGAATAAATACTATTACTATTTTTTTTTGAAATTTTTATATGGATGACTAAAATGAAACAATATGCAAAATAACAATATATACAAATGATGAAATGACCAAATTTTATGCATAATAGCGCTTAAGATGCATAATGTTCATAGGTTCTTTAAGATCTTTACCATCTAAGGTAGCTAATCGATATGCTCCCGATCCAAATTTAGCAGTGATGACATATGGTCCAAGCCAGTTGGGCTCAAATTTACCTTTAAGGTCTTTAGTTGCATTAGTATTTTTTTTATTTTCTTTTAAGACAAGGTCGCCGATCTCAAAGGATCGATGATGAACTTTCTTGAGGTATGCTCGCTTAAGCTTGTTTTGGTAGGCACGAAGATGCTCCAAAGCATTGATGCGCTTCTCATCTAGGAGTTCCAGCTGACTAAATCTGCCAACACGATATTCATCTCCTACTTCAGTATCTTGAAGTAGTAGAGCCAAAGAAGGAACTTCTAATTCAAAGGGAAAAATAGCTTCAGCGCCATAAACCAAAACAAAAGGTGAAGTGCCCGTGGGAGTGCGAACGCTAGTTCGATAAGCCCACAAAGCAGGATATAATTGGATGTGCCAATCTCGGCCAGATTTATTGACCAGTATTTTGAGGATTTTGATTAATGTTTTATTAGATGCTTCTGCTTGGCCATTACCCTGAGGATAATAGGGAGTGGACCAACGATGTTGAATTTTATATTTTTGACATAATTTCTTGACATCTTTATTTTTGAAACAAGTTCCATTATCTGAGATGAGATTTGCAAGAATTTCGAACCTACAAATAATTTGATTAAAAATAAATTTGGAAACTTGGGTTCCAGTGCAAGAAGCTAAGGGCATAGCTTCAACCCACTTCATGAAATACTCAGTGGCGGTTATGATAAATTTGTGTCCATCAGATGACACAGGGTTGATTTTTCCAATGATGTCTAAGCCCCATTTTGAAAAGGGCCAAGGAGATGAAATAGCCTACAGTTCTTGTGCAGGCGCATGGACAAGGTCGAGCATGTTTCTGGCACTTGTCGCAATGGCGCACATAATCATGTGCATCATTCTCCATGGTAGGCCAAAAATATCCTATCCTAAGGAGCTTCTTAGCAATGGCGCTACCACTAAAATGTCCCCCACAAGATCCATTATGGGCTTCACTCAAAGCTGATCTAGATTCTTCTAGATTCAAACATCTCAATAAGATGCCTTCAAAAGATCTCCTATACAAGGTATTACCAATAATCACGAAGCGACTTGCTCGTCTACATAATAACCTACGCTAGTTGCTATTACAACCTTCAAGGAAGGTCCCATTTTGAAGAAAATTAAATATATCAATGTACCAAGGTTCAAGAGTAGTTTCATTGATTAGAAACACATCCAAAGGTTCTAAGCATGATTTATTTGAAGCGGGTTCTTAGAGTCAATGAATAATTATGGTAGCATATTCATCATCTAACTCCAAGGGCAAAAGAGATGCAACTGCAACCATAGCATCAACCACATAGTTGCTAGTTCGAGGAATAGCTTCCAAGGTAACTTGATCAAATAAAGATAATAATTGTAAGACATATGCTTTATATGGACATAATTTATCATCTCTGGTCTAATAAACATCATTGATTTGATTTATGACAAGTTGAGAATCATCGAAAACCAATAAATTTTTAATTTTTAGTGCCAAGGTAGCTCGTAATCCAAGGATTAGAGCCTCATATTCAATAATATTATTAGTGCAAGCAAACATTAATTTAAAGGATAGAGGTATAAGATTTTTCTAGAGATATTAAAATAATACCTGCACGCCAACTCATGCATCGAACTCCATCAAAGTATAGAGACCATTCTCGAAATAATCCGCCTCTAATTTAAGGCATTCATCAAGAAATCTCAATCATGAGAGATGGGTAGACTCATAAGGGTGCAACAATCATCTTAGGGTAAGCTATGGATAGCATATTACATGTAAATGGATTATCCATTAAATGCAAAGCATCACGTTTATCCAAATAATCTTGGTAACATATGAGATGGTCATCATCCTCAAATGGGAAGGGCTGACCTTTACTAGGAAATAGGCCCACACCACATCGGGTAGGCCATGGTTCTACCTCAAAAGGTTCTTTCATACCATTTTGGGAAGGTCCCAAACCTTTCCCTTTATATCCCAATTTAAGCATTATAGGCTTAGCTTTAATATACTCATTAGCAAAATAACATTGAGCATATCCATCATAATGAGTCTTGATGTTTCTAGGTATTCTTCCCCAGTCATATCCCTTATAAATAAAAGCACAACTCCCGACTTGGTAGATACTTCCCATAGGTTGTGGGAGGCCCAAGGTACGAGGAGAGGGTGGCAATTTATTTAAAATATGGGAATCTTGCATAGCAACATTTGTTTTTTCTGATATAAGAATTTTAGATAAATTGGGTAAGAGCTCATCAGTAAGAGCGTAAGAGGTAGAAGGAACATTTCCTATATCTTTGGATGTGGAAAATATGCCTTTGGTAGGTGTAGATGTTGTAGAGATGTCGATGGATGGGTCTATAGGTATGGAAGTTATAGGAGTAAAACAAGAAGCATTGGTTGTGGGTTTAGGATCCTTTTGAGGTCCTAATGTGGTTTGTTCGGAAGATGGTTGAACTATATGTAGAGGTGTAGTTGATGGGGAAAAAGTAGATGATGTTATGGGTGTGTGTTTCACATGTTTAGATGGATGATGAGAATTAGGATGTGTGGATGATAGAGCAGGGCAAAATTGAACTCCAACAGGTTCTGCCAAAGCACACATATCAAAGGGTCTAGGATCACCATGAATGGTAACCAACTGATTTTTAAATTCGAATTTAACACACTGATGTAAAGTTGAGGGAACAGCTCGCATCGCGTTGATCCAAGGGTGACCCAAGAGTATATTGTACGATGCAGGGCAATGTACAATAAACACGGTCGTGTCTAAGGTTCTAGGACCAACTTGCAATGGGATAGTAATAACTCCACATGTTTCTTGTGTTTCGTCATTGAAGGCTTTTATGATCATATCAGTTATTTTCATTTCATCACTTCTAAACCCAAATCTTTGGTAGAAGTCAAAAGTGCAAATGTTTAAAGATGAACCATTATCAATCAAGACTCGTTTAACTGCTACATCTCCAATTAGGGCAGTAATATATAAGGGGTTATCCTTATGTAAACTATGTTGTGGTATATCTCTATCCCGGAAGTCAATACAATCGACTTCTCGAGTTATGATAGTATTGGACATGGCTTCAGGTTGAATATTTTGTGGTACCATCATTTGGCTTAATGTGAGCATTAATTCATCCCTATGTGTAGGAGAAGATCTTAAAAGGTCCAAAAGGGAAATTCTAGTTGTAGTATTTGATAATTGTTCATTAATATTATAAGGAGGTTTAGGTTGAACATTAGGTGCATGATTCCCTTTATTAGGAACTTTCAAAACAAATGGAGCTGATCCATCATTCTGAGTTTGATCTTGTTGAGAATTTTGAGCCTGTTGTCGAGTAACAACTCCGATGGTACCTACAATATTATTTTGAGGATGATGAATAGGTCTTGGTCTAGCATTTATGGCTTGTTCATTAGAAAGTAATTGGTGAGAAGATGGTCGAGTAGTGACTCTTCTTGGAAATGGTTCTTCCGGAACCATAGAACTTGTGATAGGTTGAATAGGATCTGATTCATCTTCAGAACTATTCGATTGATTTGAGGTGATTTCCATGTCACTTTTAGTCTCATATTCGGTATCACTAAGATCAGGTGTCCGAATATTATATAGAGGTCTAGTCGTAACCATGGATAAAGTTGTGTCAAATATTTCCAGATCATGAGTAGGTAAATGTCCACTAATAGTTCCTACATATCGGGTAGGAGGGGGAACATTATGATGCTCAATTTGATTAGCCACCTCTTTACCATGCTTTGGTAAAGGATGTTGAAATATGTCCAATGATTGATTGGCATTCCGATTCTGATTTTGGGGGATGTTCTTTTGAGCATTATTAGGAGGATTTTGTTTAGGTTGAAAGGCTTGCACCTCCATCTCATTGTTATCAATTAAGTCTTGTATTTTATGTTTTAATATTTTACAAGAGTTGGTAGCGTGTCCAGGTCCTCTATGGAAATCACAGTGTAAATCAGCTCTGTATCCGGGTATAGTTGGATCAGGTTCCCGGATATTTGGTAATTGGATCAAACCTCATGCTAATAATTGCGGGAGAATGGTTGATAAAGGTTGATTTAACCTAGTAAATTCTCGAGGTGGTTTATCAGGAGGTTTCAATATAAACTTCTCTGTTGTTTTCGCAATATTAATAGTAGCGATATTTCTACTATCAATGACTCCATCACCCACAACTTGTTTATTTTTATATTGATTTCTGGATGTTTTCTCATCATCTTTCTTTTTAAGCTGACCTCTCCTAATGAGAGCATCTTCCACTCTTCGAGCTAAATCTATAGCTTGATCGAAGGTGGTCAAGGTAGCGATTGATAACTCATAGGATAGTTGTTCTTGTAAATTATTGATAAAGATATCCAACATTTCCCGATAAGGTAACACAAAGTGCAATTTTCCTATCAACTGTCTCCATCGAGCTAGGAAATCAGCAAAACATTCATCTTTGTCTTGTTTTAGGTTGTACAAATCTTTAATGGTTACATGCCTTTCAATGTAGGCACTAAATTGATGCACAAAAGACTCAGTGGTTTCTTCGAAATTCCTCAAAGAATGAGTGGGTAGTTGATAATACCATTCCAATGCCATTCCTCCTAAAATTTTTGGGAACATTTTTAGTAATAACAAGTCATCATGTGATATATCATGACATGCTATCCTAAACATACGAAGATGCTCTATGGGATCTTCGGTTCCTTTGTATATAGGTAGGACAGGCATAGGAAAGTGTTTAGGATATGGTTGTGCTACAACTATAGGATCTAGAGGCCGACTACACATCTCTCGATAATTGTACGAGGGACGGTAGG
Organism: Wollemia nobilis; assembly: GCA_028583015.1. NCBI lineage: Eukaryota > Viridiplantae > Streptophyta > Pinopsida > Araucariales > Araucariaceae > Wollemia > Wollemia nobilis. The sequence continues at coordinate 10,599,599 of JAQPPZ010006909.1, forward strand.
GATCTATCCTGGTCCATGCGGGAGACTAACTGTTTCACCATGGCTTCTAGATTACCAGTTTGTCCACCATATTGGTTCGGTGGTACATGAGTATGGGATTTGTGAGCGTATGATGGCGTGACGTAAGGATTAGATGCTATATTGCTATTATGCAAATGGTTGGTAGGAAGAGTATTATGAAGAAGATTTGTTGTAGCATTATGTTGTATCCCAGATTGTTGGAAATTGGTATTTGGTTTTGTTTTAGGCTTTTGTTGATTTGAGGTATGTTGATCAATAACTTGGCGAAATAGAGCAGTGAATGAAGGTTTCTTTTGTGTGGGAATAACTCTAGGCTTGGTAACGGGCACTCTAGGTGGTTGGGTAACCTGTTGTTGTTGCATGTTCTGGATTATAGCGGCCATATCCAAATTGGATGGTCCAGCTTGATCACTTTCTTGATCAACGAAGGACAAGGGATTAGTGCGTGTGTGATATATTTCTTCTAGGGTTGCTTGAGTGTCACTAATTTGATCCTTGTCCATATGGACTGCTCTATTAAGAGTGCCAATATTAGTATTGAGGAACTTCCAGAAATGTTCCATGTTCTCAAAAGTAATAGCTCCTTCCGGAGATATTTTAGGGGATGAGGATCCTTCCTCTCTAACAGTTTCTCTTTGTTCATTTCCTTCAACAAACTCTTCTTCTTGTTGGTCTAGGGTTCCTTCTTCCTGAATTGGGTCTTCAAGAAGGACATCTGGTTTATTTACTAGTCTTCCTAACCAATCTTCTTCTACTTCAATCTGTTTTCCATTCCTGAGTCTAGTCATTATGCTTAAATTTAGATTTTAGAAAATATATATATATATATATATATATATTTGCAACAAATTTGGGAGGTATATATTTTAATTATATACCTACTATAATACTTAAAAGAAAATGTTTTGATATTTTTGTTATGATTTTGTTTTGTTTTTTTTTTGTTTTTATTATTATAAAGACAACAAACAACACACTAAATGCAAGAAATAATAATAATAAAAGAATGGCTTAGTTTTCTATAAATAGTTTATAGATGTCATTGATAGGATCAAGTTCATCGAGAGTCATGAAATGCTCCTCTTCAAATTGGAAATGGTTTTTCAAGAATTTGACAAAGTGTGCTATGGTGATATTATCTACTTCTGACTATGACTTGTAAAAATAGAGCTCATGGCAATACTCTCGATATAACACGACTCTAGGAACTCTATTCCATCTCTTTCTATCCGTAAGAACGACCTCTTGATCCTCTATACGAGATAGAAATTTATGTACTACAATTGCATTGTCGAGGTATTCCTCAAAGGTGTACAACTCGGAAGACACAAGGGCTCTTTTATCTGCTAACCACCTATGGCAAGCTCTCTGAAGTTCATGATATAAGGTCACTTGATCAGGATCCAGGATTCTATCTAGGACAAACCTCTTGATTTGCCTAAGTTCGGTTGATCTAGATTCAATGATATTCAATCTCCTATTAAGTTCGTCCCATAAAGGTTGAACCCTATTTGTTTGAGGTACTCTAAGCAAAGAAGTAATCTCTATAGCTGCTAATTGATTCTCAACATTAATGGTGATAGCTCGTCTTTTATTATAATCTACCATCTAAATATGATATGCAATCTTTGATTCTAAATGCATTTATGTTTTGTTTTTTGGATTGTTTTCAAAAGGTTTTTAGTTTTTCACGTCGGGTTCACCAAAATGTATCGCTCCAAATTTTTTGCATCCTTACCTTCAAGCTATAGGATCCACGCCCGGAAGGGGGATGCGAGAAGGATGGGACAATACCTCGGACTGAGAGGCCCTTTGAAGGTCCCGCCTCTCGGGGGAGGGGTATAAGGGTGAATTTTCAACGGATGGTGGGTTCACCAGGAAACTTTTGAGTGGCAGTTTCCACGCCTAGGTTGAGAATAGGTTTGATGTGTTCATTTTGTGCTTTAATCATTCAATTCCTAGGTTTGGCCAAGATGAATCTAAACTATTCTATATGCCAATGCTGATTTTTATGGATACAGAAAACATGAATAAATGCTAAACACAGAAAGTATGCTAAATAGGACAGAATATACCTGATTTCGGATGTTTGATGAAGATTCTGAGTTTTGTAGAAGTCCAAATCATCTCAAATCATACGTAATCATCTGAAATTGCACAGAATCATCTCAGATCTCAGTCGGTCATCTGAGATCAGACGAGATCATCGTCGATCTGACGAATTCGTTAGAAACCTGCAATCACAGAAACAGATACAAAATACCAAAAATGCAACTGCAAAAGCAAGGGGAAATGATAGAAATAATAGTGAATTTGCCTAAATGATAGATCCAGATAGCAATTAAAAGGAAATGCATCAATTTAATAATTTATTTTAACTTTATCATGCATCTATGCTAAATGAGGTGAACTCCAAGATGCATAAATATAATAAACTAAGATAATGCATAAAGAAATGAAGAGAAAAGATAAGAAAATGCAAACTCTGGGCTCGATTGCCCCCAATATGGACTACAGTCGAGATCGCCTCCAATCGTACGAGATCGTCGTCGATCTACGACAGGATCGTCCGAAATCGTCTGGAATCACCAGCGACGATTCGAGCTTGCTCCAATTGAAAAACAGTAAAATTCCTGCAAGAAAACTTGAAATACGCAATGCAAACAATGGTGTGAAGGTGTTCTAATGCACAAGGAACTAAATTTGTAGGGAAATCCATCGGCTAGGGGGTTCAGGGGGATAAACTGAGAAAATCCCAGTTTATATAGGATTAGGGAGAGGTTAGGAGGTTGGAGATCATCCCAATTTGGGAGATCTCCAACGGGGGAGACTCTAACTATGCAGACACGCTTTCTGCCCAAGTTAGAGAAGTCTGTTGAAACAGAAGCTAATTATGAAAATTTGGTTTTGGGACGAAATCGTCTGGACGTTCTGTTCCAGATGAATTCGTCAGATCTGGGATGATTTCGTCTGATCTGCGACGATATCGTCCAACGGTCAAAACAAATCCTAAAAATGGCGCAAAAAACAAGGGGAGCGGGTAACGGGCGGTTAACGGGCGGTTTGGGGTTAAAATTCAAATTTTTATCTTTTTACTAAGGTTTAACCGTGCCAATTTTAGGGTGCTACACTAGGTCATTCACAAGTGGTTCCTAAGGAAATTAGTTATTTACAACCACCCATGCATAACAGAATAAATTAATTAGGAATTTTACTAAGTCTAGCACCTTAATTATCAAACCTATGCACAATCTCAACCTAAAATTACGATTTGCAAAACTTGTACAAACTATCAAAATTGTCAAAATTGAGAAAATCCCTTTTGTCATTTTCTCTTCTTCTAGGAGGTGGATTTACTGCCTACATTTTCCCTCTCCTTTACTTTGGTCGGTGTCCTCACTGACTAATATTTCTGCTCCCACTACATCTCGTATCTTGCTACTATCACCTTCAGTTCCTTCACTTGGGATTGAAGAATTTCACATTCATTCTTCAACTTGACTGCATAGCTTTCCATTTCCACTACTTTTATCCCATGGAAATTAGCCTTCTCTTCAATAGTCTTCAGGAATTCCATCATTTTCTTTTCACGATCAGTGTAACTCCTCTTCAACCTCTCTTGCAAGTGAGCTTATTTTTGAGTCACCGCATGAAGCTCTTCATTCTTCGTAATAATGGTCTTTAGGTTGTGAATAATATTAGCCTCTAAAGCACAAATAATATCTTCCCTGGCCTTCAATTACGCTTGCTTATTCAAGACCAAATATTTCTTCTATTTGCTTGGCTTGTGTTGCCACTTGCTCATTTTTCTCAACCAATTATGCTATCATCTCTTCATACTTTACCTTGAGTTGTGCTTCCAACTCCTTAATCCTATCTGCTGATGCCTGTGAGATATGTCACTTCTCCTCTTCAAGTAAATTAATTCTAGTTTCAGACTCAGCCTTTATTCTTGTGATATCTTCCTCTAGTTTCTTTATTTTCTCCTATGTTGTAGCCTTATACTTTTGCAATTGTTCCTCCATTGCAATAATTTCCTTCTGATTGGCTTCTATCTCCTCATTCTGAACTTGCTTGAGTTGGTAAATGTACTCCAATCCGATGCTCAACCATTCTATCCAATGTGTGATAAATTTCAACTTCCTCAAAGTGATAGCCAAATTTGTAGTGACCCTCTTATGTTCCAATTCCCCTATGTTCATGGGATAAGTTAGGTGATTGGTTCTATCCAAGTACAACCTTGGATGCTGCCTATAGTTGATTCTCACTCCATTTGGCAAGTCATCTCTTCCTCACATTATGGTTACCTCTTCCCTAGGTAACTTCCATGGGTGTTGTACATGAATATCTGCAATTCTCCTTGTATGCTCTTCATTGCTCATCTATTCTATTATTTTCTCCAATTCGAGAGACACTTTTTCCTTCCACAGCTTCAATTCTCCCACACACCCAATAAAAATAATAATTTTACACTGGCTATGCCACGTATGTGAGAAGAAATATTCTACATCATCTTCTATTCATTTCACCTCCTCTTCAGTTTTGATCTTGCTAAACTATGGTACCTTCAAAAGGTATCTTGTTCTCATTCTCCATCGTTTCTCTTTTGTAGGAGTTCGTTCTTCCTCTTCCTCCATGTGGTGGCTAGAGCTTCCCCCAAGCTCTTGAAGTGCTCTCTTTGTGTCTATATTTTCCCTTGGTGGAGTATGTTCTTCAGTATTCTCTGCCTCCATATCATCTTGTATATTCATAATCTCCTACTGAGATTGTTGCTACTTTATATATTCCTGGGCTTATTTTGTTCAGTGGAGCTCACCTGTTGCTCTTCAATCACATGTTCTTCCTCCTGATTATGTTGTGTCTCCATTGCTGTCACTTTTCCAACAACATGTACTTCTCATTATTATGATGATTTTACCTCTTCTTGTGCGTCAATTGGGTTATTTGTTTTGAACTACTTCCCATTATAAATTTGAAATGGAGCTTCTTATTTTTCCTAGACTCTTCCTCTAAGGCTTTCATTCTCACTTTAGTTTTCCCATTTTCCTCCTGAGTGGTGGCTATCTCTTCCTGTGCTATCTACCCCATCTCTATATCCTTCAAAAATTTTGAAGAGTCCAAGATTTCAAATTTATTATGTTGAAAAATTTACGAAGATACCACTATCTTCTCTGCTTTTGCCCAACTCTAGTCATCCAGATCTGTCTTATCTAAATCTAATTGTTCTTCCTCCTACTAATCCTTCTGTGCAGGCTCATATTATTTTTATGGGATGGGATTCTTTACCATTTTTTCCCATTGGTGCCTCATTCTTATTCGTATTGGGATTACTTGTATCTCCATAATTTTCTTCCTTTTCTGAATTAATGATTGCTCCTACTATTGTTGTTGCATTGCTTGTTGTTCTAGTTTAGATTCCAATATCCTTGGAATTTTTCTCTAGGGGTGTACATCCTCATCATCTGAATGAGTATCCTCAAGTACCTCCATGGCCTGTTGCTCCTTCTTTGTTTGAGACTTCTTTGAAGTCTCCTTCTGAATCAGTACTGACTTTACCCACCTCACAATGGTTGGTTGTCCTGCCCTTACATTCCTAGGTTCTATCAAATCTAGAAAGCATATTATTAACTTTGTAACAAAATTTAATAATAGTCTAATGGCATGGAAAGTCATTTCAAAATTCTTTGGTCTTTTTATCAATACTTCATGCATTTTTCTTTCTAGATAGGTACCCCCATTATACTTGATTCCCTTGGTAATACCTTCTACATATTGAGCCATTTAGATTGGCGTCGTCGTAGCTTATATATTAGCTAATAGTTGAGCCATTACTATATTCATAGCACATGGCCAATCATCCCTTTTCAACTGGCTCTATTTAATTCCTCGAGTCCCTACACCCGAGATATTTATAGTAGTATATGACTTCACATAGGTTAATGAAGTGATGATACATATGTCTTAATTGGATAAACCAACTTTTTAAACTATTTTTGTGTTGTATGCTGGCAATCTGAATGTCTTCCTGAATGAATCTATTGTAACTTCTATTCTCATAGACCTCTTTTCCACATTGACAAAGGTAGTTCTGGTTGTAGGATTATACGCCTGAACCATATGCAATAGATAGTTGTAGAATAAGGTCTTCTGGTGTGGTGGAACTTGCACTATTACAACTACACCAACCTCCTCAAATAATTCCCTACAAGGATGGTTCTTGTTTCGTTCATTATTCCACCATCGCTTGCATGTTTCTCCTCCATGTTGTACGAATGAAATTTTTGTTATCTCCACCTGACCTTCCTTAGGTCCACTACTCAGATCCTCATCCATATTTGGAATATGTACCTCACTCCTCAATTCCCTCCTTAGCACCATTTCTTGTGACATCCTCTCCTCTCGGTATCTTAGTGGTTTTCTCCTTCTATCAGCCCTCCAGTACCTCTGACCTCTCCATGACCTGTATCCTCCTCTTATCCAAGGACGAGTACCATGCCAATAATGGGACTGATACTGTCACCCTTGATACTACTGTGGCCATGAATTTCTCTCATTTAGAGGTCCTGGTGATTGTTCCACTCTATTGGCTGCAATCTTCCTTAATCAGTATCCAAACTCTTCTACAAAGATCTTTTTCTCGACATACCTCCAATTGTCTTACTACTCGAACATCACCAATTTTACAATTGGAAGTGTTTTTTAAATCATACAAACTACTACAAATCATACAATCTATTGCAAATCGTACAATCTGCTCTTCTTCTCACTCTTGTATGGTTTCCTTAGGAGCAACCCTTCTAGATCGTACAATCATTCAAACTATCATTGTTTGGTCTTAAAACTACTCCATCTCCCTCAAATCATACAACTACAACATGAAATTGTATAGGCCCATACTACTCTATACAATATTTCTCTCCAACTACTCCCCTTCATCGAATCCATACGATTCCATACGATTTGATCAAAATGGCTAAAAATAACCCAAAAGCTGCCCGAAATTGCACCAACTTTTTTTTGAGATTGTACACTCTACCTTTGAATTATACAGTACATCTTTTCAAACCCTCATCCACCTAAAAATCACATTTTATATTTTTCTTCTATGATTTCTCTTTGACCTAGTTTTCGAAATACCCGATCTACCTTTTCAATACTTTTTGGTAAAAATTTATCAATTCTTCCACCCTTGGCGCAATTTATCCCAAAAAACAAAAAAAATTAACTATCAAATATGACTGTATATTGGTCCTTCCCTTCCTCCATCTTCTCTATTTCATTTTTGCCCCTTTGATTTGATTTAGGGTTTTTATATTCCTTCTTGTAATTTATTCACTCCAGCTCCAATCTACCACTTCTTCAAACCCTAATATAAGTTTTTCAATGACCTAGCTCGTATTTGGATGTTTTCTGCTACAAATGCTTCTTTTTGGATGAACTCGAATTCTTCTCTAATGGAGTCAAACTCTTACTTTTTTTCCTTTTTCCTTCTTTGATTTGATTTCTTCAATTGCAAAAGTCTCCCTAGTGCAAATTTAAAAATGGGTCATGAATTATTGTACCTTAATGGTGAGTTTTAATGCCCATGTGGTTGTCTCCACTCAGTTGCACACTCGTCACCTTCGTTCTCCTAAAAAAAAAAATGAATTTTTTCTTTGTACGGTTTAAAAAATTGCAAGGTAAGCCTTCTATTTAAACTTGTTCATCAAACCCTAACTGATTTATTTTTAAAATTGTACCACTTTGCATGTTTTCCATCCTCCTAGCATAGATGATCGACAAATCATCACTTTATTTGAAAAAACTTATTTTTTTCTTGCTTTTTCTCCAACCACCTCTTATTTCACACATGCAACATTAAATGGGGTAGTTGAAAATCGTACAACCTACCTAAAATCGTACATTGTATGACCTAAATCATACAACATGCCTTTTTGTATGATTTCCCCTGTTCTTTTGCCAATTTTACTTGTACGATATTTCTTTTATGCTTTTTGACTTCAAAAATTGGCTTGTACGATCTATTACTTGTGTTTTTCATCTTTTATTTGTACAATCTATCACTTAGAGAAGTTTTTGTCTAAATATTCTCTTGAAGAGGTCATTGTTTCCAATTTTCAACCCACTTCCTTCCTAATTGTGTCCCGAGGGATTTTCACAATTAAGGCATTATTTTTTTTATTTTCTTTTTTATTTTATTTTTCTTTTTCTTCATTCCTAGCCTATTTACACTTACCATCGTGGAAATCGTATAGTGACTTTCACTTGTAATATCCCATCAGATTATTCTCTTGGAGGTTTGACTATGATTTTTTGAGTGGTTGTGTCACTTTTTGGTACTTAATACCTAGGCTGATTCATCTCCACTTGTGATGTTACTAAGTTTCATGGCCTTCCTCTACGATGTGTACAATTTAGAATTATACAATTGCAAGCTAGATTATCTTCACTTGGTGTCCTTTCCTCTTGTTACATAGGTGATTGATCCCTTGGTAGTGGTGTCCTTACTACTCTACTATCATTCAAGGGACTTCTCCACCAATCCCCTCGGATCAATTCTAGCTCTAGACTTGGTGATCGTATTCTTAGTTTTCCCTAGTTTCTTTCATATACAAATTGCACTCTTCATATACCAGCAAGGCCTCTCCTACGTGTCTTACCCATCCTATTTCTCTTGACATCGATTTTCTCTATGCCAATGGTGATTCCTATTTTTATTGGAGTAATCCTTTGCCACCTACCACTCTTTGAGGTCCTCATTATATTAGTGGTGGTCGTCCTAATGAATACTGCCTTGTAGTACTAGGTAAGATTCCCATCATCTATGGTAACCCTCATAGATTTCTTGTCCAATTCACACAATCTAAAGGTGTATCTCCTGTCCATGTAGGAGTAGGGGGTCAGATCCTTCATCATACTCTTCCTTATTTGATTGTAACATAACCTTGTTCTTGCTCACTTCGTAGTCAAATACCTCCTCCCCTTTTGAGCTGAAGCCTTAGGGGTCCTACTATGTTCCTTCCTCCCATTGTTTGATTATCAAGAGTTATCTCTACCAACTCAATATTGGCCAGTGGACTTCTACTTCTTCTTGTGCTTGGTGAAAATTGTTGTAGTGCTCTGATTCTATGATCCACACATGCTAGGTGATGTCTCCACCTTCTCTCCTTGAAGTTTATTTATGGAGATGAGGTTACCAAGACCTCTCTATATGCATCAAAAAATTTTGTCTCAAAACTTGAGTTATTCAAATTCTCTTCTCTCTATTCCACCCAATATGTTGGTAAATTTACCAGTCTCTCCAATATTCATACTTCTCTCCTTTGCCTTCTCAACTATCAATAGGCTATTATGTATTCTTATAGGTTAATGTTGGTTTGACATCCCTGTGATATCACTAGTTGTCATTGTGTTGTTATACATGTTGGGGGATCACGATTATCTTGAGGATTCAGAGGGTTCTCTAGGAAATCATCCTCATAACTACTTTTTGTAATAGGTTCCATTACTAGCCAAGGCATTCCTTCATTACTGGAGTCACTCAAATCCAGTCATACATTACCTTATGATTTAGGTGATGTGTTTGCTTCCTCATTGTCTCACCACAGAATTTATGCATCTTCATTCATCATTGGTGGATAACTTGGTGGTACTTGTGAACTTGTGCTCGCTCCCTCATTTCTTACACTGCTCCTTGGAGTTAACCCCTCATCATCCTAAGTTTCTCTTTCTAGCTCTTTTAGCCTAGTTGTTCTTTTCTCATCTAGCCTTTGTATTGTACTATCTAATTTCTTGATGATTTGTTCTCTCAACCTTGCATTATGTCCTTGCAATTTTTGGTATTCTTCTTGCAGTTGTTTATTTTGTAACTACATTCTCTATTATAATAGCCCTATATGATCCAATAGGTTAAGTCCAAATAATTCTTGATTGATGGTATCATTCTTGTCTTCCTTTGAAACTTCTATTTCAAAGGTGTCCACTCTATCCTCATATCATATTGTTAATCATATCCTTCTTCGACCTTCCACTTGTTGGGGTAGTTCCATCTGTTATACCTAAGAATACATTATATTTCTAATTATTGGGGGTTCTTCTTGCCTTCCCCTATTCCTAGGTAACAGTACTATATCCTAATGCCCTCTTTTTTGGGGAGGAATCCAATCTTCATCTTCTTCCTCTATGCATTTGGTCCCATATGCAAATCTGACATGTACTCATAATCTTCTTATTTCTCCAGGTTGAGGTTCCAACTCTTGCTATTCTATGGTTGGTCATGTCTCCTCCTCTTTTGCAAATAAGTGTATGAGTCCTGTGTTAGGATCCTCCTATGATGGACCTGGCTCACTTTGAGCTTCTACTCATCTTCTCCATTCAATATATTTTGAAGAAATGAATAAGCATTGTACCTTATAAGGCTTCAACTTTGAGCTAGTTACAATTTCGGGTACCTCCATCCCATTCAAGTTCCATAACTTGACTACTCCATTATTCATTACTTCAACTACTTTATAGGGACCAAGCCATAATGTCTTCAACTTATCGAGCTTGATTTTTTGCTTTCCATTAAACTTTAGAACCAAGTCACCCGAACTAAGTTCTAACTTCCTCAAATATTTGTCATGTCATGCATTCCATATTTTTTGAGCTACCTGAATTGCCCATTATGCCATGACTCTTCTTTCATCTAATTTTATCATTGTTGTCAGTTGCTCTTCCAAAATTTCTTGATCACCCAAGTTATGATCTACCACGACTCTCAAACTTGGTATCAAGAATTAAACTGGCATCACTGCTTCCTATCCATACATTAGTTGGAAAGGTGTATGCTTTGTTGTTGGTTTAAAGGTTGTTCTATATTCCCACAAAAAATATGGTAGCTTTTCCTCCCAATATACTCCCTCTATTCCATAGTTTTTATATAGAGTAGATACCAAGACTTTATTCTTTTCTTCCACCTACCCATTAGCTCTAGGATAATACAGACTAGAAAATGAGTGTAAAATCCTGAACTCCATTATTATCATTTTGATGATTTCGGTGATAAAGTTTCCTCCTCAGTCAATCATTATTTGTAGTGGAATACCAAATCTTGTGATTACTTGCTCATATAAAAATCTTGTTGTATTTTTTTTTGAGTTATAAGGTAATGCTCTTTCTTAGACCCATTTTGTTAAGTACTCTATTACTACTATGATGTATCTACACTTCCTTCGTTGAGATGTCTTCAGTGGTCCTACGAAGTCCAATCCCCATCACTCAAATAATTCTTGGGTTTGTGATGGTTGCAAAGGCATAAATTCCCTCTTTACCAGCATTCTTGCACTTTGACAAGTATCGCATGCCTTCACATACTCTTTCACATCATTATGCAGTGTGGACCTATTAGTCAAAATATGACTAACCCCAAAAATGGCTGAAGCACTTTTTGAGCACTTTTTGAAGAAGACCGAAGCGGCCTACTTTTGAAGGAGCAATAAGAAAGCAAAATACGCTAAGGAAAGAAGGTGTCATGAAATCGTGACATGTCGGGTTTTCGCAGCGAAAAACAGCAAGGAGGCCAAACGGAGGAAAAAGTCACGATTTCGCGACGTTGCACATTTTTGCCAAGTCCGCCAATGAAGGAGCCCAAGTCAAGGAGAATGTCACAATTTCGTGACATGTTTCATTTTCACCGGAAGAAAAGCCAAAGGGACTAAAGAGACGAAGAATGTCATGATTTCGTGACATGTCGCGTTTTCATGGCCGAAAGCGGCAAGGTGAACCAAAGAAGCAGAAACGTCACGATTTCATGATATGTCTCAGTTTCATGGTCAAAGATGAAGAATAGAGCTGAAGAGATGAAGGCATCGCGATTTCGTGACATGTCGCATTTTTGCAACCTAAAAGAGGAGACAAAGCAAAAGGGACGAAAATGTCACGATTTCGTGACATGTTCCATTTTCGCTAGGGGAAAGAGAAAGAAGCTTCGCAAAGGCAGAATGTCACGATTTCGTGACATGCCAGCTGTAATGGCATAAAAGGTATTTTTGGCAACTGAGACATGCACTGGCACCAAATTTTTGATTCCTGGGAAAGGCCAGATGATTGTAATGTGGCAGGCTCGCCAGATAATTGTAATATGACAAGCTCATCTAAAATCTAATTTGCAGAGGATCTTTTGTAGATTTTTAGAAACTGTAGACAAATTGCTTGTAATTGATTAGGTGATCAAAATGTACACAGTAGAAAGATGCTCTTTTTAGGGTATATATATGGGTGAGCGACCCACAAAAAAAAGGTCGGCTCTTGGACGTTTATAGACCGTATGTACATTTTTCTGGAATACAAGCAATAAAGATACTCCTCCTGGCTTCTGATTTTCTATGTGCAAGTGTATGTATCTGGTTTTTTGACTTCTATTCATTTTAAGTTTATATTGTATCTGTTCTGAAATCTGAACTGTGCATATATGAATCTTGTTCCTGGAGTTAAATATTAAGGAATGCTTACATGTGTTAGATGAATGTCTAAATCATACTTAGGAATTCATGATTTCTACGTGAGGGTATAAAGGAAGCTTGTAGACAGTGATATGTGCATTTATTTCTAGTTGTTGTCTAATCTGTACCATGAGAAAAGTTCTAGCTTTGGCTATATTTCCCTTCTTTCTTGTTCCCCTTTTCTCTAAAAACCCAAAGGAACCAGCCTTCTCTGGAGATTAAATGGATAGTCCCAAGTTAGATCCGTCTATTCAATGTTGGCAAAGTCTAAGGCGCAACACTATTAACCGAAGGCAGATTTTGTTCCAACAGTTTTTGGCATGCCCGGTGGGACCTAAAAATCCCATAGTATTTTATAAAGTTTTAGTGTTTTGCTTCAAAGCCTTTTGTGAAAATTCTCAAGAAAAAAACACTTGGCGACTCCGTTCAAGAGGGTTTAGACCGAAAGAAAAACCTTGTCTAAAAACATCTGGTTATAAAGTCATATGATAACCAGATCCCAAACTAGAAACTCTGAAGAACCCATCGAGTTCTTTGAGTTACACCTCAAAATCTTGAAAGCACATCCCGTGCTAGCCGCACGATCTAATCCACCCGGTACTAGTGACAGTTCTCTAGTACCTACTATAGGGACATCTGCAAACAACCCTATAGTAACTGTAAATACACTAGCAATCATGGTTGCTCCTCCCATCCCAGCCCATCTTGTATGGAACCAAACTGGTCCTTTGAACTTAGGAGCTCAGAATCAAATTCCCTAGGCTGCACTAAAGGCATTGCCAACTTTTTATGGGACAGGCAAGACAACAGAGGAACATTGTCTGGATGTTTCATCGTTAGCAGTCATTTACAATATTACCCAAGAAGATGTAATGGTCAGATTGTTGGTCATATATTTGAAAGGGAAGATGCTCTATTGGTACAGAGCGCTTCCTACTGGATCCATTACTTCTTGGGTAGCACTTGTAGGCCATTTGGCCGATGAATTCAATATACATGCAGATCCATTCACATTACTAAATCAATTCACTATCATCGAGAGGCATCCACAAGAGGAAATCCAGGATTTCAACATCAGATTCACATGAACTCGAGACAGAGTGCCCCAGGGTCTAAAGCCCATCGAAGACCAAGCGATATGCTACTATCTAAGGGCTTTTGATTCAGATCTCAGCATAATTATAAGGCAATCTCATGTAAACACTTTCCCTGCTATCTATCTAGAAGCAGCCAAAGGAGAAGCCGATCTCATCGCCACTAAGAAATATCCCTCAAAGACCCTATTGCCAATTGCACCAGAGCTTTCCCAAGCCTCAGGTCCTAATCTCCCTACACTCCCATCAACGTGGGCTGTCCCCACTATAGCCGCACCTCCTGTACCTCTTGCACTACCTGTTCCACCCCTCGCATCAGCTTCCCCAGATAACCAGTTGACAACCATAGTTGATACAATGAAGACGTTGTCAAATGAAATGTCATCCATGAAGAAGAGAGAAGCTGAACGAAATTTCCAGCCAAAGATATTTCCATAGATACAAAGAGACGGGGCTTCAACAAGTGGTAGAGGACAAGAAAGAAAAAATGTTGTGTATGCTAATGAAGCAGGAGATAATGGAGAACCCACCAATGCTGATTATTGGTGTTCTACATGCAATGATCCTCATGGAGAGGATTCATGCATGATTCATCAACACCATGTACAAAGCATGATAAATGAAAGAGCTAAAGAAACTGGGAAAGGTCAGGTGAACATAATCAGAGAAGTTCACCAGAACTTGGCAATGCCTTCAGTCGAGCAAGTTGCAGTCCTGACAAGATCGGGAAAAAGTCATTACAAGTCGATCCGAAGGAACTCCAACCATTAAATTTTCCTCCTACCCCTAGGGCTACTCCTTAGAAGGATCAGTCAAATGAAAAAGGATGCTCTGACCCTCCTCAGACTTCTGTTCCAACACCAAGGAAAGAGTTTCCTCCTAGAAAGGGAGACGAAACTCAAGATCAAGCGAAGGAGAAACTCAGATTTCCTTCATTAACCAAAAGACAAAGGACAGAAGCCACTCAGGGCTACAGAGATAGATATGATGCATCAACTAGTGGAAGGGAGAAAAGTGTTGAGGCACCCTCATCTACAACTCCTTCGTTCAACATTGTAGAGGAGATGAAGAAGACTCCCTCAAAAATGAGCATGTATGATGCGCTGCAAATTCCAGGTCAGATTGACCTCCTCCAGGAATCTCTAAAGTTGACTAAAGGTAAGAGCAAAAATCCCTCCTTCTCAAATGTTATACAAGCAAATGTTATGTCAGCTACTGGGAAAAATAGACCACCTCCATTCTATTTATCCTTGCAAATGGAGGGGTGGATAGTCCACAACTGCATGATTGACTCAGGGGCAGCAACTACGGTGATGCCCAAAGTAGTGTGCGATATAATGGGAATGGAATATACCAGGAGCCATCCTGGTGTGTTGCAATTAGATGGCACCCTAGTGAAATCTATTGGGGTGATCAAAGACATCCCCATTTAGCTCCACAGGATGCCCCAAGTAGTTGTCATACAAGAAGTAGTTGTTGTGGATTTAGAACCATACTTTGGTATGTGTTTGTCCAGAGAATTCATGGTAAAAGTGGGAGGTTATTTGTCTCTAGATTATTCACATTTGGAGGTACCGTTCAAAGGTAGAAGAGTCAATATATTCAATGAAAAACCATCTACCTTTCACGTAGAAATACTGGAAGAGACAAGCACTGTCAACATGTTGTCCGAGGATTTAGAGGACATAGATTTAATGGAAGAGACCTTGGAAGAACTCCAATCCGAGGATCAATTTTCATTAAAATATTTTAATGCCATGGTAGAAATGGAAATAGGGAGCTATTCCATCGAGAAGCCAAAAAAGCTACCTATTTTTGTCCCTGAAAAAGATGATTCTACCAGCCAGCTCTAGAAACTATATTTTGATGGTTCGAGATGCAAGAACGGAGCAGGTGTTGGGATTGTTTTGATTTCTCCTACTAGAAAAGAAAAGGTCTTTTCATATAGGTTGACATGGAGTTGCACCAACAACGCAGCTGAGTACGAAGCATTGTGCTTAGGACTCAGAAAAGCTAAAAAGCTAGGTGCAAAATAGTTGCTGATTTTTGGAGATTCAGAACTTATAGTGAAGCAGGTTACTGGCAAATGCATTTGTAAGCAACATTACCTAAGGGCTTACAAGAATAAAGTGTTAGATCTCTTGGAATATTTTGAAGCTCTGAACATGCAATCTATTTCAAGGGAAAGCAACACTCATGCAGACCTGTTGGCATCAGTTGGATCTAACTTTTGCCCAGTCAACAATGTTATCCAGAAGTCTAAAATAGTGAGACTAATTTATAGGCCTTCTATGCCTGATAAAGACATTTTCTGGCAGGTATTCAAGAATGATGAACAAATCTTGGATTTTATGATCCATGAGGTGAATTTCTCTAATGATAGAGCACTACAAGAAGAGGACGAAGAGAGCCTGATTCAGTTAAGAAACAACCATATTCCCAAGGGACTGATCACCCTTGAGAGTCTTTTTGACAATAATGATAGAACTACAGGTCAAAATATTAAGGTGGATAAACGTCGGTACAAGGAGGTAGAATTAGAACCGGGTAAAATGATCAAAGTAGGTACTGATTGTACAATAATAGAACTAGAACAAATAAAGTAGTTATGTAGAGAATATCCAGATATAATAGCCTGGACTTATAGTGATTTAAGAGTGTACAATAAGGAAGTTATTCAGCATACCATCGAACTAGAGGAAGGAGCTAAACCTTTTCGACAGAGGCAAAGGCCAGTGAATCCAAAGATTGAAGCTTTGATGAAATAGGAGTTGTTAAAACTCCTACAGGCCAAGATAATATACCCAATCAAGCACTCTACCTGGGTGGCCAATTTAGTCCCAGTCCAAAAAAAGAATGGTGAGATCAGACTATGCATCGATTTCAAAAATTTGAATAGGGCCTCTTTAAAGGATCACTATCCTTTACCCCAAATCGACCCAATCCTTCACACGGTGGTAGGAGCAGAAAGGTTTTCCCTATTAGATGGCTTTTCTGGCTACAATCAAGTCTGGGTAAGAAATGAGGATCAATATAAGACTGTGTTCACCACTAAGTGGGGAACATTTGCATACCAAAGGATGCCCTTTGGATTATCTAACGTAGGAGCAACTTTTCAAAGAGCTATGGATGTAGCTTTTGGAGAGCTTGCAAATAAGATCATTGTTGTCTATTTAGATGACATGACTATCTTTTCTCATGACAAAAGAGACCATGCCAACCATCTGCGATAGATATTTGAAAAGTGTAGAGAATTCGGGATATCCCTAAATCCTAAGAAATCTATATTTGTTGTAGAAGAAGGAATACTCCTTGGGCATGTTATTTCCAAAACTGGGTTGTCCATTGATCCTGATAGAGTGAAAGCACTTCTGGAGCTGTCACTTCCAGTTAATAAGAAAGGATTGCAGTCTTTCTTTGGACAAATAAATTTTGTCAAAAAATTCATTGTCGATTTTTCCCAAACAGTTAAGCCAATGACTGAACTGTTGAAAAAGGATGCTCCTTTCAAATGGACAGAGCCAAGAAAAGAAGCTTTCAAGAAAATTTTGGAAGCCATAGCTCAAGCCCCTGTACTAGTCAACCCTGACTATTCTAGAAGTTTCATTCTATACGTTGTCGGAGAGCAAGATAGCTATGCTGCAGTTCTCACTCAGAAGGGAGCAGATGATGAAGAAATACCAATAGCCTTTCTGAGTTCTACCATGCACAAGCATGAGGAGAGGTACAATTTTATAGAGAAATAGGTGTATGCAATTATGAAATCATTGAATAAACTGAAGCACTTTTTATCCCAGAGTCGAACCATTGTTTATGTGATTCACCCTGACGTAAGAAATTTTATAATACAAGGGGAACTGGGTGAAAAAAGAGTTGGGTGGGTGACCCGCATACAAGAGTATGATGTAGAAATACATCCGACTAAAATAGTCAGAGGTAGAGCTTTATGCCAGGAATTGGCTAGACAAGCAGCAAGTGGATATGGGGAAAGCCAGCCCGTGATGGCAAATACTGAGCAACATCAAGCCAGAGAGAGTACAGATTGGATCGACAACTTTGTGAAGTATTTTCAGACTGGGTTGTGCCCTAAAAATCTGAATGCTTCCCAAAGAAGAAGGTTTAGAACCCAAGCTTTAAAATATACCCTTCGAACAGAAGGGTTGTATAGAATAAATATCGATGGTGTATTGTTGAAATGCATTTTCGATAATGAAAAATAGAGAGTATTAGATGAATTTCATGGAGGCCTCTCAGGTGGACATTATGCAGGCCGAACAACAGCTTTGAAGATCCTTAGAGCTGGATGTTATTGGCCTTCCATCTTCCTAGATGCATACAAAGTAACCCAAAAATGTGAACAGTGTCAGAGGTATGTAGGAAGAAATAGGAATGCACCTATGCCTTTGAGAGCTATACAAGTCGAGGAGCCTTTCCAGCAGTGGGGATTGGATTTTGTGGGGATAATAGAGCCAAATTCATCAGCAGGCCACAAATACATTCTCACTACCATGGACTACTTCACTAAGTGGGCAGAAGTAGTTCCCACAAAGAAAGTTGATTCAGAAGTAGTGATAGAATTTGTAGAGAGTCTGATTACAATATTTGGCATACCAGACTCTTTGATTACAGACAATGGATCTTCTTTCACTAGAGCAAATATGATCGAGTTTGCCAGTCGATATGGGATTTACTTGAAGACTTCTTCTAACTATTACCCACAAGGTAATGGACTAGCTGAGTCTACCAATAAGAATATCCTTAGAATCCTGAAAAGGACACTAGAGGATAACAAAAGGAACTAGCACTCACTACTGAATCAAGCCCTGTGGGTCGACAAAATTTCAATCAAGAAATTGATCAATACATCACCATATGCTTTGGTTTATGGCAAAGAAGTTATTTTGTCGATTCATATGGAGATACCAACATTGAAATTGTTGAACCAGATTAATGAAGATGAAGGCCATCCAATGGATGCCCGACTGATGCAACTTCTATAGCTAGAAGAATCTAGGGAGCAAGCCTACGACCACCACCAAAAACATATGGTAGAAACAGTAGGGTGGTTCGACAAGAAAACCACTTTCAAGAAATTCAGGACAGGTGACCTGGTTTTAAAATGGAACGTCAAGAAAGTGAAACCAGGCTACCATGACAAGTTTGATGCTTTCTGGGAAGGACCATTTGAGATTATTTCAGAAAAGCAGTTCAATGCTTTTCAGCTGAAGGATCAAGATGGGTGGATTCTTCCTATCATGGTGAATGCATTTCACCTGAAATTATACTTCCAGTAAAAAACAAAGAAAAAATATTATATGTATAATATAATATAAGTATTTTGAAAGTTTGTAAATATTGTTGTTTTTTGTGGCTTAGTAAGAATTTTTTGTAGCCAATCAGAGCCCAACATTTTTTGAATAAATTTAAGGGGAAAAGTTCACCTTTGTTGTCTTATAATTTCAAATTTAGAGCTGCCACGTGGTCCTCTAAGAGCTGGCGAGCAGGAATAATTAAATGGACTCATCGAAAGATGTTA
Organism: Wollemia nobilis; assembly: GCA_028583015.1. Lineage (NCBI taxonomy): Eukaryota > Viridiplantae > Streptophyta > Pinopsida > Araucariales > Araucariaceae > Wollemia > Wollemia nobilis. The sequence goes on from JAQPPZ010006909.1 coordinate 10,618,732, forward strand.
TATACTCTTCCCAAGAAATATTTCTAAGGTCAACAGTCGAAGCCTTGTTTGAAGTGGCCACGTGCCAAGGGATAAGTGGGTGGAAGAATAATTAATCAGTCAGGTGGCATAATTTTTGGCATGAGGTAGTTTCCTATTTCCCATGCAAAATTTAATGAGCTGGTGAGTTTTTATAAGAAAATTTCTAAAGAAGGTGGCGGAAATGAAAACCAAAGAAAATATGAAGAAATAAAATCTACCAACCATCATTAATGCATTAATGTTGCATGTCCTCCCAAGCTACGTGAAAGTAAAATTTGAAATCCTGGAAAGGCATTTTGTCATTTGTGAATCGCTAAGCTCCCATAGAGAGAAAAGAGTGAAGACTATCACTGTAATAATCAGAGACCAGAATATTTTTGCTATCCCCATACTACGATGTTGTAACTCAGTAAGAAAGAAGGAATTGGGAAGTATTCTTAGAAAAAATTTTAGTGCCCATATACCTGAGAATTCCTAATGGCTCCACGAAAAATGAAGAAGCAGGAAGCATCGACTTCGTCACCCCGACTACTTCGGTAGTAAGGAGAAGGGAGGAGAGCAGTGCCAGATTTATTGATAAAGATGCCCGAATTGTAGACACAGTTGTGACATGGAAAGACCCGATGGAGATTCGAAGCAATATAAAGAACCAGGTAGCAACCAGGGTTTCGACGTCCTCTCCTTCCATGTTTGCATACCACTCTTTCCTGTACTGGTATGTATATATCCCTGTTCATCCTTACCCAGAATTAGTAAGGGCAATTGCCAATTTTTACGATGAAAAAGAGAGGAAAATTAGGGATTATTCGGGAAGGGTTTTATTTTCTCTATCAAAGGATGCATTTATCTCTACTTTTGCTATGAGCCATGTCCCTTCTTTAGAGCCAAAAACCTTTGATCCTTTACAACAGGCTACATATTTTGGTTCATATGAGAAAATGAGGAATTTCCTAGCTACTCAGCTAAAAGACCTTCCCGAGGGAGTGAATCCACCAGAACCTCCCATAGAAATTATAGCTTTTAAGGACCCTAAACTATATTCCATCCTAGCCATGATTTCTGCGCTCAAAACTGATGAAAGGGTTCAAAAATGGCAAGTAGCGGTGGTAGAATGTTTGTCAAACCCTAAGATGTATGACTCTGCTATCATGAATAAAAGTGTAAGGCCAATTTTCTTCGACTGGCCCGAGTTCTTAAGTTCAAAAATTCATGAGGGTTTGGCAGCTTTGAAAGTAGGGACCCAATTTTCTTTCTGCTACACTTCTTATCTGGTTTGGTTATTCTTTTATTTCATGTCTCAAGAATTAGAATTTATATCAGTAAATGATAGAGATGAAAAGGGGAGAGTTTTGCCAGTCTATGAATGGACCAATGTGCTGCATAAGTCAGAGTCCTACTATGATTTCAATAGGGAATTCTTAGGCCCTGCTCTAAAAATTATGTATGGACAGATTAGAAGGTTGACCCCCAAAGCAGAAAAAGTCTTGCAGACCAAATATGTTGAGGAGGGAGACTGGTTCATTTTGACCCAAGGAGTATGTATCAGATTATATGGGTTCACAGAGAAACCCTTTTTACTCCCCCATTATGTCACTGATAGGTTATTTTCTTTAGAGTATGTTAGGCAGATGGAAACAATAAATATGAAGTTCGGGACTAGAATTCAAAAAACTAGTACCTGCAACATGCCCTTCAAATTTGAAGGAATTACTATGATGAAAAAAGGGCAAAATGAGAAAATAACAGAGTATTTGAGAGAATTGGGGCTTATTGAGATTCCACAGAGGTGGAAATATGACCCCTTGAACAGGTTTGCTGAGAGGCAAGCCATTTTGAATAAAACCCAGATAAAATATTATCATGTTAAAATCAGGGAAGATATTGAAGAAAGTAGAAATAATAGTGAAGATGAACCCCTGGAGTGGCATATAGAGAGGATGGAGCCTCTGCCCCCCTGGCATGACTTCTATGAAGTGGTTGTCCAATATGATCCTAAAAATGTAAAGGCCCATCAATTGACAAATGACAGAATTAATAGAATACTGAAAAATCGACCGGATTGGACTCTGGAAAAAATTCGAGAATGGTGGTTAATGAGAGTGCAGACTAACATGATTTCATCTAGATACCCCACCAAGGATGACAATAAATTTGACCCTAGGTATGATGCCAATCATGAGTCATGGGCCGACAGTTTTCATGTCAGGATCCCTCCTAGTATTGGAGGCAGTCATTTATCCAGCCCAGAAGCACCTCAACAACATGAATCTGATAAGGGCAAGAAAGTGATAGTAGCCCAGAACCCTCCTCCTGTTTAGAAAAAACCTAGGACATCAAGGAAAATATCAATAGAGGAAGTTTTTACTAAAGAACAGGAGGAAACTTATAGTCAGAAGGCTGCCCAAATGATGTTAAAAATGGGCTATGAAGGAAAAGGGCTGGGAAAAGAAGGACAGGGCAGAGTTGAGCCCATTCAGGTAGCCAAAAGGGAGAAGCGCTTAGCGCTTGGGGTAGATACTTCAGTTGCAAAACATTATTCTTCAAGGGTTGTGAAATTTGTACCTCCTATCGATTCGGCTACAGAGTCTGATGAAGAACCTGTAGGCGAAAGGATGAAAAAATTAAAAATGATAGTTGATCAGAGAAAAGACAAGAATGTTGTCCAAGACTCTCCTAGCGAACAAGGACCTCAAGATGCAGAGGACAATCCAGGTGGAGAGGCTGAAGGAGATGGACAAGACCAAACAAATGAAGGAAATGATGATGCAGATGCTCAGGAAGCTGAGCATGAAGATTCTCAGAGAGATGTCTCATGCGGCCTACCCAGTTCGGCTCAAGAGAGCCAAAATATTGAAACTAAAAAATAACTTCCTATTAAACAAGAAATTGGAGATGAAGGACAACAGCAGGGAGGATCCCCCAAGATGAACAAATAATAAATCTTGATGCAAGCGATGAGGAAGATGGACAGAAAAAAGATGTTGAAGCCCCTGATGAGGGCAATATTCAAGATAAAGAAAATGTTACCAGTGAGCAAGAAGAGGAGGAAGGAGACCAACAATGGATTCAACCAGGATATTTTTCTCCCCCCCCCCCCCCCCCCCCCCCCCCTCATCTTCTCAAGGGACTGACTCGCATCCAACGATGGCAAAAATTGAAAATCTGAAGAAGGTTAGCAAGAATGCCCTGGATTGGTGGACTTCCCACTCAGTTGAGGATCCAAAAGCACCTTCCAGTGTACGAGATATTATTGCTTTGGACCCAGCCAACATGCAAAGGAAGAAATTGAAATTGACTCCCATTACCAAGAAATCTAAGGAAGAAATGACTATGACAGATTATCAGGCTGAAGAAATAAATGAAGATATCTCCCAGTTGCCCATGCAAGATGAGTGGGGAAAGGCTCAAGCACATTTGGGGACTATATACTTGCATGGAGGGCATTATAAAGAAAATTTTTTGAGAGAACAAGAGAAAAGGAAAGAGTTAGAGTCTGTGGTGAAGGAGCAAAAAATAGCAGAAAAAGCTCTAACTCTGGAAGCCAAAAAATGGGAAGATAAATTCAGCGTCGCTGCCAGTGAGGCAACAAATTACAAAGAAAAATTAAACACAGTAGAAGCGCAGCTTCAAGCACTCAATCAACAAATACAACAACTACAGCAATAGTTAACGGAGCAACAGAATGCTCCGTCTGGGTTTTCAAAGGAGAAAGTTAAGAAAATAAGAAAATATTTGTTGAAAGAATTGTTGTCCTTAGTGCTGAAAGCTAGGCCTTTGTTGCTATATTTGGCCAAATTCAAGGAAACTATCGAGGTAGTAGGGGAGGAATTTAAAGCTACAGAAGCATTTTTTCTTAAAAGAGAGGATGTTACTATGAAAATTCAAATCTTATCAGACAAAATGCCAGAAAGTATAGCAGCTAAGCTAAGGAGCGAAGCCTGGTCTCAGGCTAAAATTGCAGCGAAGAACTTCTTCAGGAAGTTCAAATTAGTAACCCAAGGAAACAAATTTTTGCATAAGCTGGAGGCTGAGGCAAAAGGGTTACTAAAAAATCTTGATTTAGCTATTCAGAATGGGCTTCCCTACCTCTGGGATGATAGTTCCAAAGTGCTGAAAGAAGATGTACTTTCATCATCTGTGAAAGCTTTCATTGAAGATGAGTCAGAGATAGAAGGCTGGAATGAGCCTATAGAAGAGACACAGGTGATGGAAATGATTCAGAAGATGACACAGGTCAAAGCCTACTTACAGGAGCTAATTTTGAGACAGAAAATAATTTCTTATGACAAGGTGGAGGAATTACAGTATATATATCAACTTTTTATTGATTCTTCTGATTTGGATGATGAAGACTGGAACCAAGTGTGCAAAACTTACCAGGAAATGATAACAACAATGGATAAGATCAGAAAATCCAAGCATCCTGGGCAAAAATAGTCAACTGGAGCTGGGACTAGTTCCCAGAATTAAAAATAATTTCGTAACCATTTTGTTTTCAAGAAGTTGAATGTCTTATTAGTGATAAGTCACTAAACTGTAGCAAAATTTTTGATGAGGTAATGCTTACTTATATTTTAAGTGCATTTTTCCTTTCTTTTTGCTTTTCTAAGGTTTTATTTTCTACAACTGTGTTGTTGACTCCGTTTCCCAATGGATGAAGGCCTGATTTCAAATTTTTGCAAGCAAAAAATCCCTCGGAAGGCGCCAAGAATGTTAGTCAAAATATGACTAACCCCAAAAATGGTTGAAGCACTTTTTGAAGAAGACCGAAGCGGCCTACTTTTGAAGGAGCAATAAGAAAGCAAAATACGCTAAGGAAAGAAGGTGTCATGAAATCGTGACATGTCGGGTTTTCATAGCGAAAAATAGCAAGGAGGCCAAATGGAGGAAAAAGTCATGATTTCATGATGTTGCACATTTTCGCCAAGTCCGCCAATGAAGGAGCCCAAGTCAAGGAGAATGTCAAAATTTCATGACATGTTTCATTTTTATCGAAAGAAAAGCCAAAGGGACTAAAGAGACGAAGAATGTCATGATTTCATGACATGTCGTATTTTCATGGCCGAAAGTGGCAAGGTGAACCAAAGAAGCAGAAACGTCATGATTTCATGATATGTCTCAGTTTCACGGTCAAAGATGAAGAATAGAGCTGAAGAGACGAAGGCGTCATGATTTCATGACATGTCACATTTTCGCAACCTAAAAGAGGAGACAAAGCAAAAGGGACAAAAATGTCATGATTTCATGACATGTTCCATTTTTGTTGGGGGAAAGAGAAAGAAGCTTCGCAAAGGTAGAATGTCATGATTTCATGACATGCCAGCTGTAATGGCATAAAAGGTATTTTTGGCAACTGAGACATGCATTGGCACCAAATTTTTGATTCCTGGGAAAGGCCAGATGATTGTAATGTGGCAGGCTCGCCAGATAATTGTAATATGACAAGCTCATCTAAAATCTAATTTGTAGAGGATATTTTGTAGATTTTTAGAAACTGTAGACAAATTGCTTGTAATTGATTAGGTGATCAAAATGTACACAGTAGAAAGATGCTCTTTTTAGGGTATATATATGGGTGAGCGACCCACGAAAAAAAGGTCGGCTCTTGGACGTTTACAGACTGTATGTACATTTTGTTGGAATACAAGCAATAAAGATACTCCTCCTTCTGGCTTCTGATTTTTTGTGTGCAAGTGTATGTATCTGGTTTTTTGACTTCTATTCATTTTAAGTTTATATTGTATCTGTTCTGAAATCTGAACTGTGCATATATGAATCTTGTTCCTGGAGTTAAATATTAAGGAATGCTTACATGTGTTAGATGAATGTCTAAATCATACTTAGGAATTCATGATTTCTACGTGAGGGTATAAAGGAAGCTTGTAGACAAGTGATATGTGCATTTATTTCTAGTTGTTGTCTAATATGTACCATGAGAAAAGTTCTAGCTTCGGCTATATTTCCCTTCTTTCTTGTTCCCCTTTTCTCTAAAAACCCAAAGGAACCAGCCTTCTCTGGAGATTAAATGGATAGTCCCAAGTTAGATCCGTCTATTCAATGTTGGCAAAGTCTAAGGCGCAACACTATTAACCGAAGGCAGATTTTGTTCCAACAGGACCACCATAGTCCATCTAGTAATATTTTTCTAGCTGTCACATTTGGTCCCATGTGCCCTCCTACTAACCCTTCATGAGCTTCTTTCAATTCCACTTTAACTTTTTCTTCTATCACACATCTTCGTAGGATACCATAGCTTCCCATATTATACAACAATCCTGCTATCAACTAGAAGGGTGCTAAATTCATGATCACCTTATTTTCCTTGATTTCCATCATTTCTTATGGCAAATCACCAGTGGATAGGTACTAGCAAATCAACTTGTACCATGATGGAACACCATTGATGGTAAATAATTGTATGTTTGGGAATTCATCTAGAATTCTTGTTCCTATAGGCTTTCATGATCATATTCAAGATAATTGGTCTATGATGACATGATTCTTACTAGGTCTCACTACTACTCGAAATACGAACTAATCCATCCTTGTATCATTGATTTATTTATCAAATACAATAGAGCTTGGTGATCAACGTAGAAAGCAAAGGGATTTTCCAATAGGTAATTCCTAGAAGTCTAGACTGCATATACCATTTCCAAAGCTTCTCTTTCTATTATACTATAATTTTTCTCTGGCCTTGACAATAGGTGACTAGTAAAGAAAATAGGTTGATCTAGCCTGAATTGTCCTTCTTATGCCAAAGCACATCCAATTGTAAAATTTGAAGTATCAATATGGACATGAAATTTCTTATCCCAATTTGGAAAAACCAAAATTGAACTACTTACAAGCTTAGCCTTCAGTTCCTCAAAGGTTCCTTGGTGCTCCTCCATCCATCTAAAAGGGACATTCTTCTTCATCAATGAATCCAATGGATAGGATACATGTGCATAATTATTGATAAACCTTTGATAATATCCCATCGATCCCAAGAAGTTTTTAAGTGTACTCACATCATATGGTTCCTCCAAGTGTAATATCACATTGATCTTATCAAGGTCTTTTTTTAGTCCTTCACTGCACATTATGTGTCCTAACAATTTTCCATATGGTACCATCAGGTAGCATTTCCCATGATTTCATGGTATCTGTGCATTTATACACCTACTCATACATTCACTGAGGGTAGGAAAATTCCCCTTGATCTTCCCATAAATGGACCAATCATCCAAAAATACTTTAAAGTTCCCTATTGCCAACTAATCAAATATATACAGTATGATGCATTGAAATGTAGTTGGGGCATTATAGATCCTGAATGGCATTTTATTATACACGTAGATGCCATTCTTCATAATAAATGTGGTCTTCAGCTTATCCTCCTTCGTTATGCTGATTTGATTGGACCCTAAAAATCCATCCAAAAATGAATAGATCTCATGTCCTGTGACTTCTTACAGGATAGAATATGTGAAGGGAATAGGGAAAGGGTCCTTAATAGTTACTATATTTAGACTCCTAAAGTCCACACATATTCTGATCTTGTCCACTTCCTTCTTCAAGGTGATCACTATAGGTGATACCCATTCATTGGTTGTCACCCTAAAGATGATTCCTACCTCCAACATATTTTCTATATTTGCATTCACTAATGCAGCATGATGAGACCTAAAAGTGCCTCATTTTTACACTAATTTTGACATATAAAAACTGCCATATTATTAATTTAAATGCCAAATAGTTGATTAGAATATATATTTGTCAAGTGTTTACATGATTTTCTGTTAGGAGCATTATATCTTTGTTTTTGACTATTTTCAGCATTTTGTGACTACTTTTGCTTAATTAAGTAGCAAATAAAAATATGCATTTCAAACAGAAAAATGTGGTATGCTGATATCCATTAACTTCAAAATGGTTTATGAATGTTTTCCTACCCTTCAAATTGTTTGAAGTCCACATTGAAGCCAAATTATTAGGATTGTTCTAAATCTGGAAATCTACAAAAAACAACCATATAAAAATTAGCAAGTTGTCACTTTATAGGAGCACTTTGAATTTGTCAAGAAAAGCATGAGGAAATGGATGGAATAATTTTAGAAGGACTACAGAATACATATGACCTATTTAGAAGCATTCCCACATGGTCTAAATAGGCAACAATAGGGTATAATAGAGCAGAGATAATTGTGCAGCACTGTTGCACTATTTCAGCATGGTTACTTGGTGAACAAAGTGTATACATTTGGTAGCAACTTGTTGTACTTATTCATGTTGATGTTAGAATTATTTTACCATGTTCTAATTTTTTGAACTCACAAGAAATGCCAACATTTTACAACTGTGCAGCAAATCTAGAAAATTTAGTAGTTTACTATGTAAATTCCAACCAGCTACCAATGAATGGCAAGGCATGGAATTCACACATGGAGAAGGATAAAATCTATTGCAATCAGTTCCTGAGAGATAACCCACCTGAGAAAAGTAGCTGAGATCACCTGAAGACCACATAGTTAGTCAATCCAAAGATCTTTTAATTGAGTAGACATCTTCGAATTGATAAAATACATTTTCTTCGGATTGAACCAATTATCTTTGGATTGACAATAGAAAGTAGTTTTTGAATTTTTAACTATTTTTTGATGGTGGAAAAAGGGAAAGAAGGTTGAGAAGGTTAAGGGAAAATATCCCCCAGATTTAGTTTTCATCCTTTTCATCCAAAAGCCACCATTCATGGGAAAAGATCAATTGATCCTCTTCTAAGATAAAACCAAGAAATATTGTAGCATAATAGGATTTGATCAGTAGGATAGGAATAGTATATTTTATGTTTGTAAATAGATATTATGCATCTATAAAAGTATAGCTCCCTTATTTGTTGAGCTAGGTAGGAATTAGAATAGAGGAGAGTAGTAGCAACAACAAATAGGATTGTACAACAATTATCTGTAACAATTTTTAGCATGTTTTAATAGCAATAAAAGTGCAGTATTTTTGTCAATTTTTGTTCTGAGTGTTAATTAGTTAAGGAGTATTTTTACACCTCCTTCTAGATCAAGAAGTATGGGCCCACTTTTAGATCTAGAAGGAGGATTTTTATGGCAGGTTTTAATCTATAATTTTGCTGCAGCAAAATTAACAGATTGCTTATCAAATTTTATTTTCTTATTTTAATTTTGTATTCTGTTATTTATGTTTTCTTCATTATGTTTTTGTACAACTAATGTGTGTGTGTGAGCTAATAAATTATATTAAATATTTGTTTCCATGTTTCCTTTTCTTTTCATGTTATTTGCTTTTATGTTTCAACTACTTTCAATTTCAGTAGATTTCATTTTGTTGTCAATTCCTATAGTAGAATATTGACGACCTTTTGTGGTAGGATATTGACAGGTGTTTTTAGCATAAGTTTTATTTTAACATATTTTCAATTTAGCAATTTCACTTATGTTATTTCAATTCTACAAAAGTAGATTAGATTTTAATTCAACCATTTTCAATTCTTGCAATTGTAGTTAATTGTTAAATTTTGCAATTTAGATTTAGTTTTCAATTCATGTAATTTATTTTAGTTTCCATTCTATAGACTAGGTTTAGTGTGACACCAAAAGGCTAAACCAAAATCTTCTTCACTAATAAATTCTTGAAATTTGAATTCTTGGATTGCACTTTTCCCTAAATTTCTATCATAGACAACCTTGGACACCACCATGGATTGATAAATCATTGAGATTAAATGATGAGACTCAATGACACTCATCATTTTGGCACTATTTCTAGGGATCATGGTGTTGTTAGAAGGTAAAAGCAATCAAATAATTATTATTGTGCTAAGTTAAGAAGTTCAAAATAAAATCTGAATGTAATAGTTGGTATAAATAATAATTATTGATATTTGCATTTCAGTCCATTTAGAAAACAAGCAACCATAGGGAGGTGATATTCACACTTGGGGGTTAAATATCCTATGTTTGAGATTCTTGATAAAAATTGAAAGAATTCATCATCCTCATTATTAGGAAACATAAGATCCCTTGAAAAATTTAGAGGAACCATCTTCTAGTATTGCCCTTTTTATATCCATATCATTAGGGTAGTATAAACAAATTTTTACTAGGTGTTGGGAAGATATCATGGTAGATATACAATACTATCCCTTGAATAAAATAGCCATATCAGCTACCTGTAGCATTTTTTCATAGGGACATATCACTCATGAATGCCATTTACTTCCATAACTCAGAGATACAAAATTTATGGCCTAATATGAATTCTTCTCAAAGAGAGATCCCAACAACAACAAACAGGGCAAGTAAATCAACCACCACCTTCAGCCCAACCTATGGCCAATATGAACAATACAGGATAGGAAACCCCTATCTATGTAAGCTAAATCTATTATAAAAATAAAAAATCACAAAACTTTTGCACAATCAAAATAGAAGTTTATAGCTCAAACGATGATCCTAAATTTTTGCCATTATTGCTTAAATATTGTTAGGGTTTTATCATGCTAAACCGTAACCTAGCAATTCTTAGCCTACAAAGACAATAGTTGATCTCATTAGAGGTGATCCTACTTGACAAGTAGTTGATCTACTAAAGTTGTACACTTCTTGTATTATTATGCAAACCAAAAACATGTTTAGTTAAATTGTCTTTTTCAGCCCAACCTGTGATCAATTTGAATAATACAGGATAGGCAACCCCTTTTTATGTAGTTCAATCTAGTAAAAAAACCTACAAGAAATGTTATTGACTACAACAACATCCAACTGTGCTCAAACAAGAACTTACCTAAGCTTGAAGAGATAAAATTCAATGGAGATACACATAAACCCTTTAGTCCAGACACAAAAATCAGCTTTGGATAAAGGAGAAAAACTAGAAAAGATGCACATAGAAAATTTACTTCCATTAAGGATAAATTATGTCCTCCTAAGAATGAAACAAACTGAAGTACAACCAAGGAAATTCTTGAACATTATTGACCGATTGACTTATGAAAAAAAGAAAAATTGTTTGTTGTTTTGAGACACTATTTCAATCCCTTTGCATAAAATTACAAGGGTATGTCAATATTTCATCTTGATGTATGTACTTAACATATTCAAGAATTGGTATTGAACTGTTTCAAGTACAAACTAACAAGATTTTGCAGATTAGGAGGCATAAAAAAACACTTGATTGAAGAAATTTTCAAATATGAATTTGTGTTTCTTTCTCCCATTGTTGATTCATAGAGGAAGTTAGTGGTGAATGGATATTGCATTTGGGTATACCATGCACCATTAACTAAGGAGGAGTTCTTGAGGTGAACAATTGGATGTACATAGAATGGAGGAGAATTTCTCTTCCATGTCAGATTCAGAGTGATGATAAAAGTTTGACAAAAAAAAAAAAAGAATAATCTTGCTTGTGAACTTCCTTTATGGGCACAAGCAAGACAAGAGAAAAGTCTGAAAAGGAGAAAAAAATAAAAGAAAAGAAGAAAAAGAGAAAAAAAAAACATGTCCCACAAAATGGGGATACATGATGACAAGCATTAATTTTAGCATGGAGGAGGAACAATGAAGTCAACACTTCATTTACAACAATAAGGAGTTAAATGATGACATAAGAAGATTCTTACTACTCATCTAGAAAGGAAGGTTGCATCATTGTTACAAATTTTAGTAGAAAAATATGGTGTTTTTATACAAAGATTGACATGTTTTTGCAAAATAAGAAATTGTTTTTATCAAAATAAGAGTGAGAGACATTCTCTCTCATTGTAGCCTCATGAGATACACTCTTTTATTGAGGCACTTGAAAAAAAATGACAAAAGTTGGTTGAAAACCAGAAATGGCAGCCTCTTTTGATGAAAAAAAAGAGAAGAAAAAAAAGAAGAAAAAAAATAGAAAAAAAATGAATAATTCAGTAGTGAAAACCTCCTTGAGGCACTACTGAGTTGGCTTGCATGAAAACTGGTTTTTCGACATGCATTGCCTTGTTGATCCACCCATCCTTGTTTCACCATTGTACAAATCTCACACTGCACATGTGTATATTTATGTTTTCAAATAGCTTTCTAACAATCATCAAAAGTAGCTTGTAAGGTGCATGATCAATTTTTAGGATAGTAAGGTATGTGTTTCTTGCATTTAAGTCATAGTAAGCATTTAGCATTTAATGTATGATAATCGGTATTTGGCATAAAACTATTCATACAATATTGGCAAGTTGAAAATGGAACATGTTTAAGATGTCAAGAAATACCCCCTTATGCTCTTAGTTGCATGGGAGAATCTAAAGATTCTATTTTACTACTACTGCAATAAAATAGTAATGAATAACATCTAAATAAAAGGATAGAGATGAGATTTTTGATGTTATGGAAAGCTTACATGCCCTAGATATGGGTCCAAAATAGAATCTATAGCTAACTTTAGCATAGAAGGTTGTTTTTGCATTTTTGGATGAGTCTTCGAAAAAAGTGCTTCTTAAATGAAAAAGATAACTTCAAAATAACAAAAAACACAAAATAAAAAAATGTTGTAAAATAGTAAAAAAAGAAGGAAACAAAAATTGGTTCCGGCTCCACCCAAGCATTTTTTGTGGCTGCTCCACAACGTACCCCAAAATTGGGGACCCACCTTTTTTGCATGTTTTCCAAGAAGACCGAAGTGGCCCATATGCTAAAGATCAAAGAAAAAGCAAAACACCACAAGGAAGAAAAAGTGTCACGATATCGCGACATGTTGCATTTTTGCGGTCCAAAGCAAAGAGAGAAAGCAAGGAGGAAAAAGTGTCGCGATATCGCGACATGTTGCATGGTCGCGGCCAAAAAGAGAAAAAGTGTCGCGATATCGCGACATGTTGCATCATCACGGCCAAAAGAGAAAAAGTGTCGTGATATCGCGACATGTTGCATCATCGCGACCAAAAGAGAAAAAGTGTCACGATATCGCGACATGTTGCATCATCATGGCCAAAAGAGAAAAAGTGTCGCGATATCGCGACATGTTGCATCATCGCGGCCAAAAGAGAAAAAGTGTCGTGATATCGCGACATGTTGCATTTTCACGGCCAAAAGAGAAAAAGTGTCGCGATATCGCGACATGTTGCACTATAGCGGCCAAAGGAGAAAAGGTGTCGTGATATCGCGACATGTTGCATCATCACGGCCAAAAGAGAAAAAGTGTCGCGATATCGCGACATGTTGCATCATCACGGCCAAAAGAGAAAAAGTGTCACGATATCGCGACATGTTGCATCATCGCGGCCAAAGGAGGAAAAAGTGTCGCGATATCGCAACATGTTGCATCATCACGGCCAAAGGAAGAAAAAGTGTCACGATATCGCGACATGTTGCATCGTCACGGCCAAAAGAGAAAAAGTGTCACGATATCGCGACATGTTGCATTTTCACGGCCAAAAGAGAAAAAGTGTCGCGATATCGCGACATGTTGCATTTTCGCGATTCAAAATGGGCAGGCAAGAAGAGAAAGAAAAAGTGTCGCGATATCGCATGTTGCATTTTCGGCCAAAAAAAAAAGGCACGCACACACCAAAAGAAGAAAGAGCAAAAGTGTCGCGATATCATGACATGTTCCATTTTTGCCAAGGTAACGGACCTGCATAGTGACGTGGACATAAGGACAAAATCCAATGAATAAGACAAAGTGTTACATAAGGAATATTTAATGATTTGAAATCATTTAAGATGGTCGTTACACATGGAGGGAAACGGACGCAAGCCCATGTGGAGAAAATGAAACGAAGGGCCACAAAATAGAAACGAAAAGTTTTTTTGGAAACCAAAACACGCATGCACAAAGGAAGGTGAAATGAACAACCATTGGAAAATGAAACGAATAGTCATGGAAGGAGAAACAATTGTTTTTTAGAAGTTTAAATACGCCATTCAAAGAGGCCATAAGGGGTTGGAAATTGGGAGGTGTTCAGGACAGGGGTTAGAAATTCTGCGAGCAGATTTGTAGACTTGAAGGCGAGAGGGCCATTCTGGACCTGTTTGAGTCGTTTTTCTTCCATGGACTGGTTTGGGAAAACCAGAAATTCTTGCTATTGTAAAATGACACATTTTTAATGCAAAAGTTTTTCAGAAATTTGCATCTTGTGGGCAAGAAAGGAGGATCATTTTTCTGCATGCTATGGATTTAATGTCTATTTCTTTTCCCTTTTTCAGATTTTGAGTTTTTAAATGGAGTTAATGCAAGTTTGCTTGGTTGCTTCATGTGAATGCTTGAACCTGAAACTTATTTTAAACCCTAGGAACCAACACTTAGTCTATGGGGATTGTGCTTGTTTTGCAAGTCCAATAGGTTAGGTTGCATGCATGGAAACCTCACATCTTCAGTTTTGTCGAAATAGGATAGCATCATACTGAATGCATTTTATTTTTAGTTTTCTACATTTCATTTTCATTTTCTGCATTTTATTTTTTCCAAAAATTTTAACTTTTTTAATCTTCAGGCATTAAAATAAACATTTAAAAAATTTTCAAAATCCAAAAAAACAATGAACAATCACTAAAGTTTCATGGTGAAATAAACCAACATTGCCCCTTGTTTACAGTTACTTGCAATCACTAAGGTGTTCCAAGCATTTAAATTGAATATCTTTATTTGAGATTACTAATACACATGCAAATGCTAATACAGTGGAGACCTTGGAGAAGTTGTTTGTTTAACTTCTTTGCAAGAGGGGATTTGGAACCCAAATCCTAAAGGAGAGTGTACTTTCACAACTGGGTGAAAATACCACTCAACAGATTGGCGCTAGAAGGAGGGCCTGAATTGTTTTATTTTAGTATGATTTAAATGCTATAGGGATTTAAATTTTGAATATTTCATGCCCTATTGATTATTATCTTTAGCCCTCTTTTAACAATACAACCTTGTAGTGTTAAAAGGAGGACATGAATTGCTATGCATTGTTCTAACGCTTTTGATTGTTCATACAGGAATAATGTGTTTTGATTTGATTTTAAAAAAATTTTGGTCTTGACTAACGAGGTTGTCTCCATGCAATTACTTTCATTTGATTTTAATGGATACATCTCTTGGTTGATGCTAACATGATTATTCATACGTTACATGTTTGATATTTTCTAGTCAATTTCATGCTTATTTGTAAGGAATTATTTTTTGTCTAAAGTGTATTTGTTGTCGGTATTATGCTCTTCACTTGCGTGTAATGCGATCTTGTGAATCAGAAAGCCTACAACATTAGGAGTATGCTCTTCACTTGCGCATATGCGATCTGGTGAATCAGAAACTAATTTACATTTTTAGAATATTGCTTTGTCATGGTTCCTTCTTTCATTCATGACTAACAAATTGATTTTGAAGTTATTCTTTGAATTTCATTAATTGCAGGATTTTCTCGTGTGTCACGGGTTTTCTTTGAGGTATTGAGAGTTTTGTCGGGTTTTGTAGGGTAGTTTCATTTACAAGTATGGACCCACCACATCGCATCGCAACTAGGTCCAAAACAATCGAGGAAACCATATTCCAAAGCCTCTCACTCACTCATAGGAATCCAAGGAATAAAACCGAGCAAATTGTGATCCCACCAGATATCCTTGTTACAGAAGATCCTTTTGTTTTAGGTGCATCTAGCGGACTTGCACCGGTGGTGTCATTTACCACTAGTGTACCAATTATCAGTACCATTTCCACGGTTCTTGTAGGGTTATCATCATCGATTTTGAATCAAATGGCCCAACCTCCACCACCTCCTTGGTACGGAGCCCATAACATTCCTTTGAATATTGCAGGGGATATTCACGAGATCCCTAAGAATATAGAGAGATTTTTGCCCAAATACAAACCGGATGGCCCAAGGACCACAGAAGAACATATTCAGGCCTATAGGGATGTTTTGATAAGATTGCAAGTTCAACATGAAGATGTGGCTTGTAGACTCTTCCCCATGAGCCTAGACCAAGTGGCTTACGAATGGTATATTTTCTTACCTACTGGTTCCATTACGTCATGGATGCAAATGGAGGATGCTTTTGTCAACCAATTCAGGTCACCATTAGATCCCACAATCATCTATAATCAGTTCATTACATGCAAAAGAGGCCAGGGTGAGCCAATCCAAACTTTTAATCAGATATTTCAGAAGTGCTATAATAGAGCAATTCAACATTTTTCCATTGATCCCGCAGTAGCTTTGCAAATATATTTTGGGGCATTGGATCCTATGATGGCAATGTTTGCAAGGCGAAATCCTCAAGTTACCACGCTTGCTCTAGCCTACAATGAAGCTATGACCATTGAACAACAAATGACACCACAGTGTTATGGGTTTTCCCGGATGCCTATGGTAGGACAATATGGTCCATATGGTCAAGCTCCTATGATGAATCAGATCATGGCACCACAAATATCAGGCATAAATGCTTTGCCTTATCAACAACCATATTCATCAACACCCGCTTACGCACCCAATCCAATGTCGATTCAAAGTGTGAATCCCTACGCAAATCAAGTGGCTCAAAATCCAACTCAAATGTTAAGTCAAGATCTCACCAATTACGCAAACCCTATTGGAACTAGCAATAACATAGCTCAACCAAAAGAGATTTATTCAGAGGTTGAAGAGCTCAAAAATATAGTTCACAAATTGAGTAATGATTTGGTTCAAAAATAGAAGTATGAATCCCATGCCCCTCACCCAAATCAAAACTTCAACAATAGAGGGAGACAATGGAATACGAAGCCAAACAATGGGGGTGTGCCTTCCCCTATTGCTAATAAGATAGATACTTCTATAGGACCAAGTCACTCTAGTTCCATTCTTAATATTTCTAATTTTGCATGGGAAAAGGGGTGTAGATTGCATAATACAAAGGAGCATAATGAAAGGAATTGTCCCGAAATTGCTAGGTATACCCATTGTCTCCAAGCTCAAGTGGATGATTTGGAACTTGTGCCAAATGAGGGTCCACCCCAACATCAACAAGGAGAGGACAACATTTTGGTGGTGGAAACTCTATATCGTCAAGAGAGTGAGAATGAGGAAGGTGAAGATGAATGGGGTGAGAAACATGTTGATGAATCAGAAGATGAAGAAGAAGTACTTGAGCATCACAACTTGAACTTGGAGGATGATTACTATGATTCATGGAAGAAATGGGAAGAATATTATCAATCTAAATCTTCTAATAAACTTGTTGTGTCAATTAATATGCAGGATAACTCAATTGCTTCCTCACATGAGGATACTATAAATCCTGTACAATTTGAGAAAGTTTTGGAAGAGGAATTTGAATCTCATCAAATTTTGGAACATGATAAGGATTCTACAACCATGAATCAAGAAAGAGAGTCATTTGCTTTAGATTCCTTTGGAGGAAAAGAAATTGAAAATCTTGATCCACTTACTTGTGCTACAATGATTATGCCATTTCAAAATGAGAAAATTACAAAACCTAAATCATTTGGGTTTGATATCATTGATGATCCAATTGAAAATCTCACATTACCCAAAACAACCCAAGTGATTGATCATGGAAATGTGTTAGTTAACCCACCCCTAGATAGACAAGACTTATGGTTTGAAAGGGATGGACATATTTTCAATTGGGTACCTAAGTTTGGTGCCTTTGATAAACAAGTCATGGAGAAAGAACAAGTGCTACATGATGATGAATGTCATGAGAGAAAAGAGGAATTTTCAAATCCTCTTCAAGTAAGGTCAAATGAAAACATGCCAAAGGTAAAATCTCACCTTTTTGGTTTCACCATGCAAAATTCGAATGAAGGTTTGCCTAATGAATGGTTTGATTCAAATATTATTAATGTTATGGCTTTATTGAATGAAAATGAAAGCTTATTTCTACACCATGAATCAAAGTGTGGAATGGACATCTTAAAGAATAGACATAAAGGAATTGAATATCAATCATTGTCTAATCAATTTGAAAACTTGAAACTCCACCATAGGATTATTAATGAAACTAAATCAAATTGGTATGGTGAGAGGGGCAAGTGGAAGTTTGTTTCTTTGTTTGGTTTGATCTTGTTTTTGTTGGATTCCTACAAAACTTGGTATGCGTATCACGTCATACGTCTTTTAAAGAATTCCAATCAGGTTTGGGATCCGGGAAAATGATAATCCAAACTTTTGCACCATCTTGCATTATATTGTACATTTGTATATACTTTTGGTTTTCGTTTTTTGGTTTTGGATTGGATCTCACTTTGGTTTTAAGTTTTGTGTGTTGGTCCTTTGGACACTTTTGGTTTGTTTTAAAAAAAAAAAAAAATCGAGATGTGAACTTATGTCCTTATGAATGTTGACTAAGACTAGGAGAATATGAAACATCGGAATTGTATTGCAGAAAGCTCCATGAATATCGCAAACACATTAAAGAATATCATTTGGAACTTGTGATGCATGAAGTTGTCAATTTTATAAATTATGGCAAAGTAGGTGGTATACTCCATCCACATTTCAAAAGGAGCAATGCATTCATATCTCATGTACATTCCGCATTGCATATACATTTCATCTCAGTTGCATCTTCATTTCATGTACAATCATTGAAAAGGTGTCGAATCCTCTTAGGGTTATTACATAACATATATTAAAAGGATCCTAAGGTTGGGAACTGATGCCCGAACTATCTTGAACCAAGCACGTTCTACACATATTAAAGAGGATCTTGAGCAAAATGATCAAAACCATACTTGGAAGAAAAGGTGGAGGGAAAGGAGTATTTCGTGTCTGTCCTATTATGCAACATAATCCTTAAAATAATGGTTTTTACCACTCCCATAGTGCTTAAAGCCTAAAATCAGAGTAGTAAGGATAGGGTTAAATCCTCATCAAACTTAGGTTGAGGATCCAACTCCCTAAAGCTCTGATTTGACCTTCATGGAGTAGTAAGGATAGGGTCTAATTCTCATCTCGCTTAGGTTGAGAATCCGATTCCCCAAGGCTTCTAGAACTTGAAATTCCAAAGAAAATATTTTCATTTCATCATTAATATTGGATTGGAAGGATCGTACTACATGTCCCTTGCAAGGATGGGTAGTCATACACAAGGTCCAAGAAATCAAAAGTAAATCCAAACCATGGATTATGGGGTTAATCTCCATCGAGGCTATAGATGCCTGGCTGGCAGTGGAGTATGCTCATGCATGGCAACACGTCTTGTCTAAAAGCAAGACCAATGATTGCTCAAACGAACAGGCTAGTCTGACAGTTTCATCCATAATAGGTTAATCATTTTGTTCAAAGTGAGGTAATGAACTCTAGATCAGAGTAGCAAGGATAGGGTTAAATTCCCATCTCGCTTAGGTTGGGAATCCGATTCCCCAAAGCTCTAATTTCACTTACACTTGCACATGGGTTCAAGATGGTAGTGACACATAACCAACTTTGGGATCTAGTAAATTAATTCAGTATACATATATTTGGTCCTAAGAGGGTTTGATAGTTTTAATATGTTTGTTCATGATACTAGAAATTTTGAGCCTTTGCAAAGTAGGTTGTTATATCTCTAACATAGTTGTCATACATCAAATCCTGCACAAATCATTCATAGCCTAGCATACGAATCATAAGTGAAGCTGAAAATGGAAAGTTGAACGAGTTTCAAACGATAGGGAATGAAGCACATTGCACACACCGAGATGATGCTTAATAATTCTAATGCTTCATGTATTTCTCGTCTAGTTTCATTCTTGGGATATTTGCTGATGCTTGTATTTGAGTTTGTGTGTTTTTAGGTTGAGTTCTCACCGAAATGCTCAGGAGCATTTCCCAACAGAGTCGCCATTTGTTGTGGTTGCTCCACAACGTACCCCAAAATTGGGGACCCACCTTTTTGCATGTTTTCTAAGAAGACCGAAGTGGCCCATATGCTAAAGATCAAAGAAAAAGCAAAACACCACAAGGAAGAAAAAGTGTCGCCATATCGTGACATGTTGCATATTCGTGGTCCAAAGCAAAGGGAGAAAGCAAGGAGGAAAAAGTGTCATGATATCGCGACATGTTGCATTTTCGCGACCAAAATAGAAGAAAGAAAAAGTGTCACGATATCGTGACATGTTGCATCATCGTGACCAAAAGAGAAAAAGTGTCGCGATATCGCGACATGTTGCATCATCGTGGCCAAAAGAGAAAAAGTGTCGCGATATCGCGACATGTTGCATCGTCACGGCCAAAAGAGAAAAGGTGTCACGATATCGCGACATGTTGCATCATCACGGCTAAAGGAAGAAAAAGTGTCACGATATCACAAATAAAGATATGTGTATTAGTAAGCAACAAAATATAGTAGGTGGCAAAGCATGTTTTTTATAAGGATAAAACCATCATGTTACTATGGCCTACTAAGATGCATGAAGGCATGCATCAGTTCAAGCTGGGGGGAATGATGAGGCCTGAAAATACCTCATTTTTACACTATGTTTGACATATAAAAACTACCATATTATTAAGTTAAATGTCAAATAGTTTATTAAAATATATATTTGTTAAGTGTTTGCATGATTTTATGTTAGGAGCATTATATCTCTGTTTTTGACTATTTTCAGCATTTTGTGACTGCTTTTGCTTGATTAAGTAGCAAATAAAAATATGCATTTCAAACATCCAAATGTGATATGCTAATATCCATTAACTTCACAATTTTTTATGAATTTTTTCATGCCATTCAACTTGTTTGAAGTACACATTGAAGCCAAATTATTAGGATTGTTCTAAATCTAGAAATCTGTAGAAAACAACGATATAAAAATCAACAAGCTATCACTTTATAGGAGCACCTTGAATTTTTCAAGAAAAACATGAGGAAATGAATGGAATAAGTTTAGGACTATAGAATACATCTGATCTATTTATAAGCATTTCCACATGGTCTAAATAGGCAGCAACAGGGTATAAAAGAGCAGGGATAATTGTGCAGCATTGTTGCACTATTTCAGCATGGTTACTTGGTGAATAAAGTGTATAAATTTAGTAGCAACTTGATGTACTTATTAATGTTGATATTTGAATTATTTTCCCATGTTATAATTTTTTGAACTTGCAAGAAATGTCAACATTTTACAACTGTGCAACAAATCTAGAAAATGCAACAGTTTACCATGTAAATTCCAACCAACTACCAATGAATAGCAAGGCATGGAATTCACACATGGAGAAGGATAAAAGCTATTGCAATCAGTTCCTAAGAGATAACCCACTTGAGAAAAGCAGTTGAGATCACCTAAAGACTACACAATTAGTCAATCTAAAGAGCTTCAGATTGAGCAGACATCTTTGGATTGACAGAATGCAGTTTCTTCGGATTGATAGAATGCAGTTTCTTCAGATTGAGCCAGTTATCTTTGGATTGACAACAAAAAGTATTTTTTGAATTTTTGACTATTTTATTATGGTGGAAAAAGGGAAATAAGTTTTATAAGTTTAAGAAAAAATATCTCCCATCTGTGTTTGTCATCCTTGCCATCCAAAAGCCACCATTCATGAGAAAAGATCAATTGATCCTCTTCTAGGATAAAACCAGGAAATGATGCAGCATAATAGGATTTGATCTGCAGGATAGTAATAGTATATTTTATATTTGTAAATAGATCTTATGCATCTATAAAAGGATAGCTCCCTTCTTGGTTGAGCTAGGTAGGAATTAGAATAGAGGAGAGTAGTAGCAGCAGTAAATAGGACTGTATAACAATTATCTGTAATAGTTTTCAGCATGTTTTAACAGCAATAAAAGTGCAATCTTTTTGTCAATTTATGTTCTGAGTTTTAATTAGTTAAGGAGTTTTTTTACACCTCCTTCTATATCAAGAAGTATGGGCCCACTTTCAGATCTAGAAGGAGTATTTTTATGGCAAGTTTTAATTTCTAAATTTGCTGCATCAGAATTAACAGATTGCTTGCCAAATTTAATTTTCTTGTTTTAATTTTGTATTCTATTATTTATGTTTTCTTCATTATATTTTTTTACAGCTAATGTGTGTGTGTCAGCTGAAAAATTATATTAAATATTTGTTTCCATGTTCCCTTTAATTTTCATGTTCTTTGCTTTTATGTTTCAACTACTTTCAATTTCAATAGATTTTATTTTAATATCAATTCCTATAGTATAAAATTGATGATATTTTGTGGCAGGATATTGACAGGTGTTTTTAGCATAGGTTTTATTTCAGCATCATTTCAATTTAGCAATTTCACTTTTGTTATTTCAATTCTACAAAAGTATATTAGATTTTAATTCATCCATTTCCAATTCTTGCAATTGTAGTTAATTGTTAAATTCTGCAATTTAGATTTAGTTTTCAATTCCTATAATTTATTTTAGTTTCCATTCTACAGACTAGGTTTAGTGTGACACCAAAAGGCTAAACCAAAATCTGCTTCACCAATAAATGCTTGAAATTTGAATGCCTGAATTGCACTCTGCCCTAACTTTCTATCGTAGACATCCTTGGAAACCACCACAGATTGATAAATCATTGATATTAAATGATGAGACTCAATGACACTCATCATAACATACTTTGGATTCATTCTATATGGTCTCCTCCTTACGGGTTGAGGTCTAGGAATTAGTGTAATCTTGTGGACACATAACTCTGGTGGTACTCCCTTTAGGTCCTTATATGTCCATGCAAAGACATACTTATATTCCAAGAATATCTTAAAAGCTATCGCTTTCAATACAGGATTCTAATTATCACCACATTGAATCATCCTATGTTCCTCCTCCATTCCTAGATTGATGTCCATTATTCGAGGTCCTTCATATTTGATATTTTTTGACTCACTCAGTGATTTCTCTATATTATTCAGGTGTGACAGTCTTGTATCAATATTCGTATCTCCTACTATATACTTTGTAAAACTTTTTGGAACGTCCATTTCTCTTCTACTTCCTTCTTAGGTTCTTGACTGACTTTTGATTCATCCTATTTTTCCTTGATCTCCTCTGACTCAATACAGCGGTAGTTGGACTGAAATATTGTGTACTCCATTTTCCAATGAAGAAGTCTACTATCAGATCTATCCCTATCTTTGCTACATTCATCTAGGTACAACATTCCTTCTCCATCAGGTTCATACCCTTCATCTCCTAAGGAATTTTTTTATTCATCCACCGTAGCTACATCCTCACTAACTTTTTGGTTAGCTAGATTAATTATATATTTATATTGTTCCTTCTTGAAAGTGATCTGATTCTTTACCTAGTTATGATTAAATTTGGCTACTCGTAGCCATCCTCTCCCAAATAGAGTGTTGTATGTAGGCTTTTGCATTGTAATCATAATGAAATCCAATACAAACTCTTGGTCAAATATCACCACTTGTTATATTGTCAATACTCCCTTTGTCTCAATACCATACTGGTCAACACCATATAATTGGAAGCTCGATTTCCATAGATATGGAGCACCTAGTTCTAGCCAGGTTCTTTCAGGTAGCACATTGACGTTGGATCCTCCGTCCATAATCACTTATGTCAATTTGTGCCCTAGAATCTCTATATGAACTAATGTGGGTTTCTTTTCCACATCAATAATCAATATAGTCAAATCCATAAATTTATCTTTCTTTTCCTTCTCTCGAATTGGTTGGTTCTACACTTCCATAACCTTATGCGATTGTATTTCTTCCACCATTGCTTTTTGTAATACTAGAATAGCTTCCAATAGGTTTGACACTTTAATCTCTATTGTGGTGTTCTAAACCTATGTTGCCAAACTTTGCACAACAACCTTCTCTTATGATGGCTTTTCCAGTTCCTTTCCTTCAACTAACTTCACTTGTTTAGTTTTTTGTGCTTCATCCTATAGTATTTTCTTTGATACTTTCCAGCGTTGCTTTTCCTTTGCTGGCTATGGGTACTTATCCTTTCTAGCCTGATTTCTCATCATGGGTAATACTTCCTGGGTTTCCTTCTTAACTTTAGTAACCTCAATGTCTAGATAATTGACATTATATGGGTTACTTGAACTCATCTTCTTTGTGGTTCCCTAGACCACACCATATAAACATATGTGTAGTGCTTGCAAGTGGTGTTACCTACCTCTGAGGTGAAGGATAATTTTTCACAAAGTGCCCCCATTCCTGGCAATTACAACACTATATGATCAACCTTCCTTCCGAGTCATACTACATATGGCCCTGGCCTCCTTACTAATTACCTTGGTTCAACCTTCCACCTTACCTATTATTTCTATAACTGCCACTTGTTGCTTCTTGCCCACTCCACTGGGCCTTCAGTTTCTCTTCCTTCTCTTGGATTGATAGGACCTATGGATGTACTCTTGCATTATACAAACATAGCAATACTTCTTGTCCCATCACATTATAGATGTGGCAATAATCATTGCATGGACACTTCACATTTTTATGAACTTCCATTTTACATTTTGTGCACCAAATATCATTCCTATCAGGTTTGCTCCTTTGTTCTTTCATTATCTTGTCAAAATCCTAACAAAATGATGCTATTTTTCTCTGTATAGTGTCATCTTATCCACTATTTTAATCATTAGACATGGTGTGAGACAAAATTCTTGTATACATATGTTTCAATTTACTTTAAAAATATTTTGCATGCTTTATGGCTTCTTCATATGTTTCTGATGGTACTACCTTCATATTTTTTATACTTTGGAAGCAATCCATAAACAAACCACCACTTCACTAATACATCTGCCAATGGCATTTGCATCTCATCAATTAATTACTTTATTCTATGATTGTATGATTTCACATCTTCATCAAATTTTTGCTTTGTCATGCAAATTTTAATAACAATATCTCCATCATACTTCAAAGGTCAAAATTCTTCAATGAACTTATTTATCTAATTTCAAGTCTAAAAATCTACGGTATTTTCTCTCTTCAAATACCAATTGATCACTAATCCTCTAAATGTAGTAGGAAATAAAGTTACCCAGTCATCTAGTCTGTATACACCATTCACTCTCCAAATGGTTATACAAGTTTCAATGTGTCTTGTGGGTTATTCCTTACCCTCACCTAAAAATGGTAGACATATTTGTTTGGCTACCTTGTTAGCCATCTTCAAAGAATCATCATTGTCATTTGAGGTCTCCCATGGAATATATATCTAATTCCTCCTTGGGGGTGTCTTGCTATAGTCATCATAAAAAGTTTCTATCTGAGGTATCTTGTTCTATCCCACCACTCATTGACCAAAATCTCATGTGTCTTCACTCTACGACCTCCTTCACTGATGTGAGGGAGATGGTCTTGGCCTTTCCTCCTAAGACCTTATGCCTTGTTGCTCTGATGCCTGACTTCCATCCTCTGCACTCCCTTGCAACCCTTCTAGTACTTTCTCAGGATTCACCATCTACTATCTATCCTCTTGCAATACCTCTCTATTAACTCTTGCCTCTATGCTAGGTGGTTCTACATCCTCGTCTTCTGTCTCTATCAACAATGCCTCAAAGTCTCCTTCTTCAGACGTCCAAAATTGCTCTATTTTTGGTTCATGTGTACTATGGTCTAAGTTACTTGCATTCTCTCTTTGATAAATATTCATGCTTCTTCGTACTAGAATGTTCTCTTGTAATTCCCATATTCTACATCTTTATACACTGGTGTTCATCATTCACCTCCAGTTTTGTAGTATTCTTTCTTTATCAATTTGATCTATTTTAACAAAAATTCCAGATTCGATAAGGCAACAATACCAAATTTAGCATAGGGGTGTATTATTCCTATTGGGGAGGTTATTTCTAGAGCTTATAATGATCAATTTACTATCTCTAAATTTTATACCAAATCATACAAACGTACATTCCTTAAAACTATCATTTTACGCCCAATGAACAACTTGTACAAAAGTCAATTTGACACACTGTACGATCCAAAATCATACAGTGACATGGATTGTATGATTCTACATTCAACCAATCCTTCAGATTCAGTTTTACAGGCTATCATACACAGTTTTGTAACCAACAAGTCGATTTCCTAAACTGTCAAATCGGGTAAGTTTCTTTCAATCGTTTGAATTGCAAAATCGTGTAAGTTGTCTTTGTATGATTTGTATGAACTATGGTGTACGATATATATGGATAAAAAGTACATACAAGTGCTAAATTGGATACTATAATGGGCCAATATATCTCAGATAGGTTTTGCAAGGTTTTAATATGCCAATTAATCCTTTTCCTATAACATACAAAATATATCAACGGGATTTGAGAGAGATGCAAATCCAATGGCTACATCAATAAATCATACAAAAGGGTTTGCTACATACTAAATAATACTTACATCATAACATATCATTCTATAAAGCTTCATTAGTGATGAATTAATCCATTCTATCACCACAAGACATAAACTAGCCAAAACATTCACTAGAAAGTGCATACAACATCATTAAGCCATCAATTGTTATTCCTCCATGCCAGAATTATACACAAACTAGAAATATGTAACTATGATCATTTTTATATTATTCTATCATAATTCCACTTACAACATGGTTGATCTATGACAATTATAGCTAGAATTCATAACATAATAGCATAACTCAGTCAGATTACAACCAACAAATATCCAGACCTAAAAAATTGAAAACGGGACCTTATATAACATTGCCCAGACCATTACCAAGTGGTTCCTAAGGCAATTAATTATTTACAATCGACCATGCATAATGGAATGTATTAATTAGGAATTTTACTAAGTCTAATACCTTAATTATAAAACCTATGTGCAATCTCAACCTATGTGCATTTCACTGCATTTTAGTGCACCTTGTATGGTTTATATTTACCTTATATGGTTTTCCCTCCTAGTTTTATGGTTTACTCCTACTTGTACAATTTGCAAAACTTGTACAAACTATCAAAATTATCAAAATTGAGCAAATCCCTTTTATCACTTTCTCTTCTTCTGGGAGGTGGATTTGCTGCCTACACTTTGCATCAATGTGTAAAATTTGAATTTTAAAAATCAATTGGTCACCATTCATGGATACCCTAGACCTTTTGAAATGTGTTCAATGGTGGAACCCATTAATTTTGTATCTTATCCAGCCTTATCATCATTGGAACCTATTCTTTCTAAGTCCTTTGTACCAACGCTTGATCCATCACCTTCTTTTAACATACCTATAACTTCTAGTTATAATGATCCTTCTACAACATACCCTATTATAGATGAGGCTCTACCATATTTATCCACCATATTAGCATCGACTAAACATGCTAATTTTGTTGTACAAGACTCCATTATATTGTCTCAATTACAGCCATCCTTGCATAAAATATGTTTACCTTACAAACAAAGAAATATATATCATGTTGGAAATTGTACCTTTATTTCTTTAGGATGCTCCCCAGACAAAATCAACATTAAGAAAATGATCTTTACCTTTGATGAAAATAGTTTAGCTCAATGTTAGTTCTCCAATAGATATATAAAATCTAATAAAATTATGTGTGATATGGGGTATAAGGGTAAAGTTTTAGGTCATTTTGAAAATGGCATACGTGAACCTTTCGATGTGGAGGAATGGCCTACTCGATGTGGTATAGGCTATATCCCTACAAAATCTCAGCCTTTTCCCTTCTATGAAGATGATCACCTAATCACATATGGTGAATATTTAGAAAATTTAAAGCATTTAATAAATATTAAGAAGAAAAAGAAAACTCATATTTTCTCTTGCAACATGCTTTTGGTGGTCCATCCAAAAATAATTGCTGCTCTAGATGAGTTTGTAGAAGAAGATGTTTTTTTTGACATTCCTCATGAAGAAATCATGCAAAAACAATTCTTCTTTTATGGGTCCATCCCATGCATCACACATGTTAAAACAACAACTAAACAAGATGGACTAGCTAAATTATCCTTAGAATAACTTAAGGAAATGGGTGTTTTACCTACCCCTCTCAACTTCAAAGACTTGAGCATTATGGTAGAAGATATTATAAAAATTAACATCGAAACAAAAACCAACCCTCACATGGTTAAAATAGGATCCTCTTTGAGCAAATAAGAACAAATTAAATATATGGAACTTCTTATAGAATACCCTAACATATTTGCATGGACATATGCGGATATGCCTGACTTGGATCCTTCTGTGGTCATGCATCATTTGGTGGTTCATCCTGATGCAAAACCAGTAAAAAAAAAATTAGAAAAATGCATCCTAAAATAGCGTTATTGGTTAAAGAGGAATTACAAAAACTTTTATATGTTGATTTCATTCAAGCTATCAACTATTCTAATTGGATATCTAATTTTGTTTTGGTATCTAAAAAAGAGGCTACTAAAATCAAAGTATGTACTGATTTTAGGGACATCAATGTTGTATGTCCCAAAGATGACTTTCCCCTTCCTAAAATGGATAAAATTATTGATTTCACAGTAGCAAGTGGGATGTTATCTCTTATGGATGGATTTTTTGGATACAACCAAATTCGTATAGCACTAGAATATCAACCAAAAACAGCCTTCATTATGCCATGGGGAACTTTCTATTGGAAAGTTATACCCTTTGGTTTAAAGAATGCATTGGAAACTTATCAACGAGCTATGTCATATGTATTTCATGACATGATGTATGAAATCTTGCATGATTATATGGATGACATCATAGCTCGGTCTATCAATGAGGAAGATCACATTCTTGACTTACGACAAATATTTAATAGACTTCGTGAGTACAAAGTTCATTTAAACCTGAAAAAAATATGTTTTTGGAGTAAAATATAGTAAACTATTGGTATTTATTGTATCTATGTGAGGTATAGAGATATATCCTATTAAAATCAATGTTATTATCAATATTCCACCACCAAAACATTTAATAGAGCTTAGAATTTTACAAGGTAAGCTTCAATTCATTCATCATTTTATTGATAAATTAGTAGATAAATTCCAACCCTTTCTTTATTTACTTACAAAAGATACCACGTTTAAATGGAATGATGAATTTCAAGAATCCTATAAAGCTCTTAAAACATATCTGCTTACACTGCCAGTGCTTGTTCCTCCTCGACCAGAATATCCTTTTATTTTATATATTTTTGTCGTAGAACTTGTGTTAGGAGCAATGATAGAATAGCATGATGAGGATAAGAAAGAACGATCCATTTATTACATAAGAAAAACTTTAGTAAGATATGAAACTCGTTATACATCCCTAGAAAAGCATTGTTGGGATATTGTGTTTTCTACACAAAAACTACGCCACTATATGCTTAGTCAAAAAACATTTGTCATAGTGAAATTTGATCCACTATGATATTTGATGAGTAGACCTTAATTATAAGGACAAATAGCAAAATGGTTTCTTCATCTAAGTGAGTTTAACCTATACTTTATTGGTTAGAATTACATTAAAGGGTAAGTCATAGCAGATCAACTCATTGCTACCCCTCTTAAATCTACTCATCATTTAACAAAAAAATTTCCAGATGAATACCTTAATTTAGAAGGTGATCATTTAGACTCTTGGTCTTATTTTTTGATGGATCCTATTGCATGAGTGGTGTAGGTGCAGGCATCATATTGGTGTCTCCACAAAAACAACTTATTCCATTATCTTTCAAAATTTAATTTGCTTGTACAAATAACATAGCAGAATATGAGACCTTGATTCTTGATTTTTGAGTAGCTCTAGCTTTAAATATCAAAATCCTATCCATTTATGCAGACTCACAACTCGTGGTAAATCAAATTAATAATTTCTACCAAACCCAATATGAAAAACTCCATCCTTATAAGGAATATGTTTTAAAACTTATGTCTTTATTTGAGAAAGTTATTATCGAAGCTATTTCTCATGCTAGTAACCGTTATGTAGATGCTATGTCAATAGTTGCTTCTCTCATTCTCTTAGAACTAGATGATGATCATGCTACTATCATCATTTACCAACTGAGAAAACCCACTTCATTAGAATCTTTCCTATCACCCTTGGATGTCTTCACTATTGAATAAACATCCTCAAAACCATGGTATAATGATATCTTCAACTTTCTCCAAAATGGATGATTCTCGGATGGTCTAGATAGGAATCAATGAAGACTTTTGCAAAAATAAGTTGTTCATTTCATAATTGAAAGTACATTATGTAAAAGGTATTTTGAAGGTATTCTTCTAAGACGCCTCAATTTAGGTGGATCCAAAAAGGCACCAAGCGAAGTGCATGATGGATCTTGTAGAGGTCATTTTAATGGTAGTGCCATAGCCAAAAAAACTCCTATGAATAGGATATTTGCTCCTCCATGGAAAAGGATGCTAATGATAATATGCATCGATGTGAAAAATATCAGTGACACGTTGTAACCACAAAAAAGGCTCACACCTAGTCTAACTATTACAATTGATAAAAGATACACAAATAATAATGCACAAATTGACAACAAGAAATGAAATGAATACAAAGAATCCTTTATTAATTTCAATGGATTCAAATTATAGATTCGTCCCTCTTAGGGATACCCATTTGATACATCAATTAAAATAATGTTTAATCCCTCTCAAGGGTAGATGTGATCAAATGCCTTCTAGGGTGACATAAACTGCTCTAGGGTGTCGATGACCCTCTTCTCCACAATTAGAGGCATTTGTTTCCTTGCATCCCAAAACCATATTAGTCTTGTGTGCAATAAAAAACAATAAACAATTAGCAACAAAGGAGGCCTCTCTTGATGAGGCTTTTAGGAAATACTTGCACAAAAATATGTAATGATTAGCAATAATCAAGAAAGTGCAAGAAACATATTAAACCTATATTAATCATGAAATAATATCCTAAAATATGTAAAGGAAAAGCAATTGCATCTACCTAATGGCCTAATTATGAAATTGAGAACATGGAAGCATGAAATGAACCATTAGTAACACAATTGTAGAAATGAAAGAGAATGACTAAAAAGCCTAATTATACTGGTCAAAGTCTCTAAAATGCTAATTAATCCAATAATGAGACTAATCTAACCTAGCTAAACAATCTGCAAAAGGAAAAACAAGGGAATCTACCCTAATTTGCTCATCATGGTTTTGATACATGGGTGGCATTGTTCACCATGGTTGAAAGTCGTTATGGATATTTGAGTAGGTTTGCCCTCAAAATTAGGGCTTTATCTCTGATCCACCTTGTCAAATTGATGTCCAAGGGTCACCTCTGTATCCTGTGATGGGTTTAGTGGATCAATTGATCTGATGGTTCACGGATTGCATGAATTGATGTTTCTTGGATCTCCTAGGGCTTCCATGACAATTTGATCTCCAATTGGGTAGCAACAATATCCCTCTCAATGCATGTAGTTGGCTATGCAATTTGACAGGGCTTCACTGCTCAATTGATAAATGTTCTTCCTATATTATCCCCAATTTATAGGGGGATATTAAAACATTGGCCCAGGGCTAGGGGTGGCTTCCTCATGAAGCCAAGATCAAGATTGGGTTGTTGAATAGAAGAATCCATAACCTTCCTTGCTCAAACCACTCCAATCTACAACCAATTGGCCATTGTAACCAACTTTGGGATCAGATGAAGACCAACTGATTCTCAGTCCTAACCATGGCTAAAAACCATGGGTAGAACTGCTAACCATGGGTGTCATCATCAGCTAGCACTGATTAGGTAAAGGTGCCCAATTGAGAGGTAAAAACCATTGTTATACCTAGGATCTATCCAAAGGTATTCCATATGGTATTCTAGCATGTCCCATATGAGTAGTCTCCTTGGCATGATGCATTTTAGGTGTCTACAAATGCCCCTTTTGAGATGCATTGTGAGATTGAACAATGCTGAGAAAAAATAGACCTCTTAAAATGATGTCATAGGTTGGATGATGATCATTGATATGATCAACATTAGATGCCCCAAGTCCAGGAAAAGGATGTGCATCCTCGAATCATTGCTTCTAATTCGATAGAAATCTTAAATTTTGAAAAATTTTGCACTCATAATCATACATTCGGATAACATCAATGTCAAGTAGGCTTTCGTGCCTATCAATCCAAAAGGAAGAGAGTTGCAAACTAACTATCATATTTTCTATTTTCCCCAAGAAAAGGGGTAAGATTATGATAGTCTTTAGTAATGATTCACAAGGACGAACACAATTTTGACAAGATCAAGGGTTCTACTATTGACTTTGATTATGATTTGATATTATGACTACCCCCTCAAGCAACGAGTCGATGAGGGTAATGACAATTAAATGAAGCAACGAGGTCGCTTGAACACTATGAATGATCTTTGCATAAATTAAGATTTAGCATTTGAATACTTGGCAACTCCTAATAAGCTATGATTACATCATTTAGAGTAATTACATATTGTTATCCCATGGAGCGGTCCAGCCACGAAGGTCATCTTAGGGAATCAAAATGATAGCAATGTCCATTAGGCTTGTAGTGAATCATAAAGTCGATGATATGATGAAAATTGTCATAGGAGAATCATGATGAATATCTAGTTATTATGGAGTAGTCTGACTATGTAGGCCCTTTTATGGATTGAAATGAAACATAGCCATTTAGAAATGATGAATTACCCAAATATCCTTATGGTAATTTACGCATCTTATCGGATTGCATGGATCGCAAGTCGCTGCAATCGCCAAGTGTATAGGGTAAATAACTGAATGAAGAACACAAGCTTATACTGAGAGGGGGGGTGAACAGTATAAGACCACTTTTTACTTTTTCCTTCAACTTTACTTTTAATACAATATTATGCAGTGTATAGAAAGCAGTATCAAGCAGAAATCAAAGCAATACAGAAAACACCATCCACAATAGAGACACAACAATTTACGTGGTTCACCCAAGGTGGGCTACTCCACGGATAAAATTTTCACTAAAATTTTATCAACCAAATCTGGGAAAACCTTTCCCGATTACAATGTTTATGGGTACCAACCCAAAGGAGACACCAATCCCCTAACTCTGCTCTGGTTGGTGATCCTCTAGAAGACCTCTGCCTCTGCTGCCCTTAGCAAGTGGAACTCTATCCACAGAAGACACCTGTCTTCCCTGCTCTGGCTGGAGACCTCTGTCCTCAACTCTATCACCTCAAAGCTGGTCCTCGAAAATGCACTAAACACAGTCCTTCGGTCTAGCACAAATGTCCTCTATATTTTTCTTTGATCTGCACCAAACACAGTCCTTCGATCTGGCACAAATGTCCTCAAAATTTCACCTCTGCGCAATTACAGTAGCACTTCGATCAAACATCAATTTATGCACCTCTGCGCAAACACAACAGCATGATCTTCGTGCACTCTGCTTCCTTGCAATCTCTCTCACTTAGAAGATTCGATGGAATGCACTATGTACCCTACATCGTAATCGAATTTGCACTCTGCTTCTCGACGATCGAACTTCTCCCCACACTCTATCTATGAAAGTCGCACTTCGAACGCACACTTCGATCGATGCCTATTCTCTTCAAACAACCCTCCTTTTATACTAACATAATCAAGATCTAAACCTTGGTCTTAGTCGGCTGTTATGCAAATGCAAACCCTAACTCCGTCGACTGCACGCCCTAATCTTCGTCGGCCCAATTTTAACTCTGTCGGCTTCAACCGCCTCTGTGGTTCAGTAGCTTCTACCGTGAAACCACAACATGTCATGATATCATGACATTTTTGTAGCCGTACACTTTTGTTTGGCTATTGTCATGATATCATGACACTTTTGCTTTTGTCTGCCTTGACTACGTTCTTGTCGCGATATCATGACACTTCTATCTTTGCTGACGTCATCTTCACTCCTATCATGAAATCATGACACTTTAGTCTTCTTGGTCTTCTTCTAGGCTTGCACTAGTGAAAATGGAACATGTCATGAAATCGTGACACTTTCGCTGCCTTGAGCTTCTCTCTGCCTTATACCCACGAAACTGGAACATGTCATGAAATCGTGACGCTTTCGCCTTCGAGCTCTTCCTTCTTGAATTCATCGTGAAATCATGACGCTTCTTCTGTTGAAGACTTGCTAACTATTTCTGTCATGAAATCGTGACACTTTCTCCAACTGAAAGCTGCCATCTCAACCTATCGCAAAATCGTGACACTTTCTGCATTCGCAAGCTTTCTCTTCAACCTGTCATGAAATCGTGACACTTTCTGCATCCGTACAACTTCTTTGTAGCCTGTCGCGAAATCGTGACGCTTCTCATTTCAGACTCTTCCCTTTGCTGCATGTCACAAAATCGTGACAGTTCTCACCTCGAGCTTTTCATCATGTCACGAAATCACGATAGTCCTTACTTAGTCTTTTGCAGCATGTCACGAAATCATGACAGTTCACACTGTGGACTCTCCCTTCTACATCATGTCGTGAAATCGTGACACTTTTTTGTCCATACAACCTTCCTTGCATTATGTCACGAAATCGTGACACTTTTCCTTCTTTGCCTTCCTGCACTTTTCGAGTCACGAAAATGCGACATGTCACGAAATCGTGACACTTTCCACCTTGCTCTCTTTCTCTGCCAACATGTCGCGAAATCGTGACAGTTTTGCCAGCTTCTTCTCTCTCTTCCAACATGTCGCGAAATCGCGACAATTTTTCCAGCTTCTTCTTTCTCTTCCAACATGTCATGAAATCGTGACACTTTTTCAAAAAGCTTTCTCTCTCCTGCCTAAGTCGCGAAAATGCGACATGTCGCGATATCGCGACATTTTTTCAACTTACTTTCTTTCGAACCTGTCAAGCCGAAACTTCAACAAAACACATTATTTTACATCAAATCAAATTCTTTCAAAAGCTTCTTGACATCAATGACAACTTAATTACTTGAGCAACTGCAAAGAACTCAAGGTACCCAAAATTGCCAACAATCTCCCCCTTTGTCATTGATGGCAACCCTTTACTAAAAACACGTCTCAGGAGCTAAAACTGAAACCAACTGTGCTAACAGCTGAGAATATCCTTTTGAAGTTTTGCTCCCCCTGACTTGAAGCTTTCCTCTTCACATTGAAGCTCTCCCCCTTACTCATATCTCTCCCCCTTTGTCATCAATGGCAAAGGGTCACCTTTGGGGCTGGGACTAAGAATGAGCCACTTAGCTTAGTCCCTCCCCCACCTCCTGATGAGGTGATTAAAACAGGGGTGGGAGTAAAACTCCCATTAGGCACTGATCATCATCAGTGTCTACAATTTCCTTGTCGGGCCTTTTCTTGAACTTTTTGCCCGCATTCCTATTTTTGTCACTGTTCTTGTTCTTGTTCTCATCCCTGTCCTTTTTCATGCCTTGATCCTTGGACCTGATCATGCCACTGTTTCTATTTCTGTACCTTGGAAGATCAGCTCTACACTGTCTAGCTGTGTGACCTTCATTGTTGCACTTATAACAAGTAACAATGTTATTTCTTTTAGGCATACTTGTTCTTTGAATCCTCCTATTTTGACTAACCCTGTTCCAGTTATTAGCCTTGCAAAAAATTGCCTTATGCCCAAATTGTTTACATGAGTAGCAATACCCTTGAAAGAAATTACCACCTCTGAAACTGTCATTTATCTTCCTTACTTGAGCCATGCAATGTGCAGCCATGTGACCAAACCTGTAACACGCAAAACATCTGCCGTGAAATTTTCCTTTATACGACCTCTTGGGTCCTGAAAACTTCTTCTTCGCATTCTAAATTTCGTTTTCTATTTCTGCGCATCGATCACTCACGGACTCATGTTCTGAAGTACTTTCTTCATCAGAACTCTCTTCCTTTTGGAATCTCTTGCTAGATTCCCCAACCTGTTCTTTGAGCGGTTTAACAAAACCAAGACCTGTTTTATCTGTTGGATTTCTTTGACCTTTGATGAGAGACTTAACCCTTTTGGAGCTATCTTGAAACCTGTACAACTTATCCTTGTATTCTTTAGTTTCCACTTCCAGAGAAGCCATTTTCTGTTCCAACTCATTATACTCAAGAATCTTAGACTCTAACTCATCCTTGAGTTCCTGTGTTTTAGCTATAGAGAAGTCAAGACTTTCTATAAGATCGTCTCTCTCCATACAACATTCATCTAACTTAATCTTGAGTCTATCATTCTTCTTTCTTTCCTTTTTCAAAACACTAAGAGCATTATTAAGTTCACTTTCAAGATCTTTTATTTGTTTGCTTTCTGAATCCTCAAGGCCTTTTCCAGATTTCTTATCACTAGAGGTGCTACCTTTTTCAAAAACCATACAAGCATCTTCTTGATAGTTTTCTGAAGCATCCTTATACATACTGGAAACCAAATCATTATTTGTACAGTCATCCTCAAGGTGCCCAAAATTTCCACATCTAAGACATTTCATGATAATGAATCTATGTTTCGGTTCTTCCTCTTTTTTTGATATGAATAACATCTCATTTCCATCATCACTAGAAGAACTTTCACTATCACTTGCTAGAACACTTACTTGCTTTGTCTAGGTAAAAACTCTTCTTGTGCTTGTGAGAATACCTCTTTCCGTGATTGTTGTGCTCATCTTTGTACTTCCTGTGATGCTTGTGCTTTTCAGAATCCTTGCTCTTAGAATCCTGTATATCTTCATCACTTTCATTCTTGGAAATAGTACAGTCAGTAGCATAATGACCAAACTTCCCACAGTTGAAACATCTTATGTTTTTCATGCTTTTGTGCTTTCTGGAGAACTTGCCTTTCTTGTTGTAATATGCCTCTTCATCACTAGAAGACTCATCACTCTCTTGAATCTGTTTGCCCTTTGATTTCTTGGTAGTTTTGAAAGCTGCCTCTTTCTTGACATCAATTTTCACTTGAGTTCTCAGCTCAAATGCTGCAAGAATACTATGGAGCTCATCCTTTCTCAACTTATCTAAATCTTTAGCTTCCTCAATAGCAAAAATATTTTCACTAAATCTATTAGGAAGAGATCTTAAAATCTTATCACAAACATCATTTTCAGCAAGCTCAAGACCTAAGTCTTTCATGGAGTTAACAACTTCATCCATACGAAGCATGTAATCACTAATCTTCTCATCATCATTCATCTTGAGTTGTTCAAACATACCTTTGAAATGTCTCAACTTGGCCTTTCTGACATTTGCATCACCTGTATGAACCACCTGCAACTGTTTCCACATTTCACTAGCTGTCTTGCAGTGAATTACTTTGGTGAGATCTGCTTTCTGTAAGCCTTTCAGGATTGCATTCATTGCTTTTGAATTGCTGTGATGTAGAAGCCTATCTTCTTTAGTATACGGACCATTTACAGGAATAGTGTACCCATCTTCAATCACTTCCCAAACCTCATTCCCAAGTGCCATTAGATGAACCTTCATCCTTGCACTCCAAAGACCAAAATCTGATCCATCAAGAATAGGTGCTGCATTTCCGCTTGAATAATCCATTGTGTTCTTATCAAGCTTTTCCTTCAAGTTGTTTAAACTTTTCGAAGGAACCCGCTCTGATACCAATTGAAGAACACAAGCTTATACTGAGAGGGGGGGTGAACAGTATAAGACCACTTTTTACTTTTTCCTTCAACTTAACTTTTAATACAATATTATGCAGTGTATAGAAAGCAGTATCAAGCAGAAATCAAAGCAATACAGAAAACACCATCCACAATAGAGACACAACAATTTACGTGGTTCACCCAAGGTGGGCTACTCCACGGATAAAATTTTCACTAAAATTTTATCAACCAAATCTGGGAAAACCTTTCCCGATTACAATGTTTATGGGTACCAACCCAAAGGAGACACCAATCCCCTAACTCTGCTCTGGCTGGTGATCCTCTAGAAGACCTCTGCCTCTGCTGCCCTTAGCAAGTGGAACTCTATCCATAGAAGACACCTGTCTTCCCTGCTCTGGCTGGAGACCTCTGTCCTCAACTCTATCACCTCAAAGCTGGTCCTCAAAAATGCACTAAACACAGTCCTTCAGTCTAGCACAAATGTCCTCTATATTTTTCTCTGATCTGCACCAAACACAGTCCTTCGATCTGGCACAAATGTCCTCAAAATTTCACCTCTGTGCAATTACAGTAGCACTTCGATCAAACATCAATTTATGCACCTCTGCGCAAACACAGTAGCATGATCTTCGCGCACTCTGCTTCCTTGCAATCTCTCTCACTTAGAAGATTCGATGGAATGCACTCTGTACACTGCAATCAAATTTGCACTCTGCTTCTCGGTGATCGAACTTCTCCCCACACTCTATCTGTGAAAGTCGCACTTCGAACGCACACTTCGATCGATGCCTATTCTCTTCAAACAACCCTCCTTTTATACTAACATAATCAAGATCTAAACCTTGGTCTTAGTCGGTTGTTATGCAAATGCAAACCCTAACTCCGTTGGTTGCATGCCCTAATCTTCGTCGGCCCAATTTTAACTTTGTCGGCTTCAACCGCCTCTGTGGTTCAGTAGCTTCTACCGTGAAACCACAACATGTCATGATATCATGACATTTTTGTAGCCGTACACTTTCGTTTGGCTATTGTCGTGATATCGCGACACTTTTGCTTTTGTCTGCCTTGACTACGTTCTTGTCGCGATATCGTGACACTTCTATCTTTGCTGATGTCATCTTCACTCCTGTCACGAAATCATGACACTTTAGTCTTCTTGGTCTTCTTCTAGGCTTGCACTAGCGAAAATGGAACATGTCACAAAATCGTGACACTTTCGCTGCCTTGAGCTTCTCTCTGCCTTATACCCGTGAAACTGGAACATGTCACGAAATCGTGACGCTTTCGCCTTCGAGCTCTTCCTTCTTGAATTCATCGTGAAATCATGACGCTTCTTCTGTTGAAGACTTGCTAACTATTTTTGTCATGAAATCGTGACACTTTCACCCACTGAATGCTGCCATCTCAACTTGTCACGAAATCGTGACACTTTTTGCATTCGCAAGCTTTCTCTTCAACCTGTCATGAAATCATGACACTTTTTGCATCCGTACAACTTCTTTGTAGCCTGTCGCGAAATCGTGACGCTTCTTATTTCAGACTCTTCCCTTTGTTGCATGTCACAAAATCATGACAGTTCTCACCTCGAGCTTTTCATCATGTCGTGAAATCGCGACAGTCCTTACTTAGTCTTTTGCAGCATGTCATGAAATCGTGATAGTTCACACTGTGGACTCTCCCTTCTGCATCATGTCACGAAATCATGACACTTTTTCGTCCGTACAACCTTCCTTGCATTATGTCGTGAAATCGTGACACTTTTCCTTCTTTGCCTTCCTGCACTTTTCGAGTCACGAAAATGC
This sequence comes from Wollemia nobilis, assembly GCA_028583015.1. Taxonomy (NCBI): domain Eukaryota; kingdom Viridiplantae; phylum Streptophyta; class Pinopsida; order Araucariales; family Araucariaceae; genus Wollemia; species Wollemia nobilis. Next base: position 10,657,979 of record JAQPPZ010006909.1, read on the forward strand.
GACATGTCGCGAAATCGCGACACTTTCCACCTTGCTCTCTTTCTCTGCCAACATGTCACGAAATCATGACAGTTTTGCTAGCTTCTTCTCTCTCTTCCAACATGTCACGAAATCACGACAGTTTTTCCAGCTTCTTCTTTCTCTTCCAACATGTCGCGAAATCGTGACACTTTTTCAAAAAGCTTTCTCTCTCCTGCCTAAGTCGCGAAAATGCGACATGTCGCGATATCGCGACATTTTTTCAACTTACTTTCTTTCGAACCTGTCAAGCCGAAACTTCAACAAAACACATTATTTTTACATCAAATCAAATTCTTTCAAAAGCTTCTTGACATCAATGACAACTTAATTCACTTGAGCAACTGCAAAGAACTCAAGGTACCCAAAATTGCCAACATCGAATACGAGGTGCATTTGGCTTTTGATTTTTTTGATTTTTTTGTTAATTTTGATTTTTTTGAATTATCTAGTCTGATTAACATCCTTTATTTAACCTTTTAAGGCTCTCCATGATGGGAATTTGGAGTAATTAATATAGTTTTCTAACCGTGCTTGTCAAAAGTGAGCCAATTCCTTAACCGCAGATGGCAACCACAAGCATAAAACCCTAATCTAGGGACCATGAATGTCAACCATGGGTTGCACTGAAATAAAAAATTATATAGTCTTTCTCTTTGGAAATTTTCATTATTCACCTTATAGCGACAGTAAAACTAAGAGCTCTAGGAGGTAAAAACTGTATTCTGACATGGAATGCTACCGAAAACCCTACCAGTTTAAAATTAACCACACTAAATAATGGGTTAACAAATCTCATTAAACTGCCAGTAACAAACCACACCTTAACTAGGATTAGCATAGGTTAGATTAGAGGGTGGGTTGCTTAATTTTTTTAGGGTTTTGGAGTTCTTTATGGGGAGCATATGACCCTAAAAAGGTAAAGCCCCTTAGCCGCAGGTGGCAACCATGACTCCCAATTAGAAAATTGGATTTAAATCCCAACGGTCAAATTTTTAACCATTGCACTAACCGCTGGCGAGACTCGCAACGCACATGAATTAGAAGAATTTTCCAATTTGTTTAATTTTTTTAATTTTTCTAAGCAATTAATGCCATTTATTGCAATGTTGAAGTGCTTTTTTGATGTTTTTGAAATTTGTGACCATGTGTTGACATGTTTTTGTGTTTTTATGCATTTTCAAATTTGTTTTGACAGTTAGAATTATTTTTCTTTGTTTATTATTTTTGTTACTCATAATTTGACTAATAGAGCGAGGGAGACAGATCTCCTTCATAGCCTTCATGGTGATCTCACTCCTAGGGAGTGGGAGTGGTTCACTACTATGGGGTTCTATTACATATTGAACCTCTCCACCATCCGTATTGACTATGCATGCTTGATTATTTTGGCCTATTTTTGGGATGCGTGGACCAACACATTTCACCTATCGATAGGTGAAATGACAATCAATTTAGAGGACGTCTAACATATCTTCCACCTGCCCATTGATGGTGAGACCATCACATCTTCTCCTACCATGGCCAGTAATCCTACATTTGATTCCATTTTTGGTAGATGGAGTACTGAGGCCTAGGACCGTAATACCTATGGAGGCATCCATGTCGAGGAGTGGTTCGAGGTCAGATTCTTTTTATAGTGGGAGGCTATATTTATGCACTTGATTATTCAGATAGTCCTCCTAGATTCTTCAGGTGTGAGCTTCCCTTGGAACCTCCTTGTTTAGACCAAATAGGTTATGGTGAGCTTGATTACGTGACCTCTCATCTTATCATTGGGAGTGCCCTATTAGCACATCTCTACCACGAGCTATACCATATCACACATTGCAATAGAGTAGGCATCAACCGTAGAATCCTCCTTCATATTTGGTGTTGGTAGCACATATTTATTGAGCACCCCATGGAATTTCCTTTGATGATTAAAGATATTAACAATGAGAGTCAATGATATACCATATGCTAGCCTTGGGAGTGAGAGGGCTTCAGAAGTAGGTCTCATGCAGGAGACCTAGAGCATTACATTTGCATATTTGCATAGCTCCACCCTGAGCACATATAGTGGCGACTGTACATGGATTTATCAGAATGGATAGATACAGATAGGGACCTTCACTGAATGCCCAGAGACAGATGGATATTTGGTCAAAATGCCAACATACATGAGTTCCACTTCTATTCTCACATCCTGAGGCAATTTGGGATTTGGTAGGGTGTCCCAGATATGCCAACTATCTATAGATTCCTGGTCCTTGAGAGGGACCTGACATGGCCCCAGGTGACTCCCCTAGAGGACAAGGATGATGACTTCTAGGAGTTAGTCCTGGAAAATGCATGAACTACTCCATACTATTATGGATGGTGAGTAGACTTCTAGTGGTGTGGAGAGGGTCCTCTAGGCCAATCAGCTAGTGGATTCATAGTAGAGGGTATAGAGGTGGATCCTCAGGGTCACAGGATCCACCAACAGATATAGGGTGCATGGGGTACAGGGACCATTATAGAGGAGGGCCCACATGTGGAGGTAGAGGAGGAGGTATTAGAGGAGGGTGAGGCACCTCTGGAAAATGAGATTGGGTAGATGAGAGCCCAAATTGCTGACCTCTAGAGCTAGGTTTGGAGACTACAGAATCAAATTCTACATAGGGATACTACCATCACCATGACAGAGGTGAAGCTCACTCATGGGGAGAGGTGGTGGTAGGAATATGAGGAGGAGAGGACAACTCTCTATACATAGGTTACCACTATAGATACTTAGATCATGTAGCTCACAAGTGAGGTGGATCTGGCATAGGCATAGCTGAGTGTCATGACTACTAAGAGGGACCTGCTTAAGGTGGTGAGGGGTGATCCCTCATATTCATAGGCTATCATGCCACCTCCGATAGTACCCTCTACTTTGCTACCAGGAGGTCTCAATCCCATGGCCGAGATTAGGTGGCTACATTCCCTGGTGGAGGACGATAATGAGTGATATACAACGAGTGCAGCTCACATCTCCCACATAGAGGGCTACATCAAGCTAATAGGTGGGGAGGTTCTAGAGGATACCCATACTATAGGGACTTAGAGGACCAGGTCTAGAACCAGGGAGATAGGGTAATATTTTGCTAGCTCAAGCCACAGGGTGTATAATATTGAGATGACTCACAGGTCTTCGAGAACTCATGGTGCTAGCTCCTTGATGACTCACAAGGATGGTGGAGGTGAAAAATGTGCCTCATAGACTAGGGGTGCAGGCCCTGTTAAGTACAGATATTCAAAGATGATTTTTTTACCAATTTTGAGTGTAAGGTCGAGGACCTACGTAGTTGTAGCCTACAAGAATTTTGATATACCTTGATACTATGTACTCTTGACACATATTTATATATGATATGACAATTCATCTCATTATATGTGTACTTTATTTTTGGTATTTTATGTTTATGTTATGCACATGGATCCAATGTAGATATTTGATTTATTGCTATATGATGTGATGTATGGATGACATGCACTAGATATATGATTTGGATGCAGTGATATTAATGTGTAGATGGACTACTTTATGATGCTATGTATACAAATGCAATGTTTTATGTTTAATGCAGTTTTGATCTACTTCACTTGAATGCATTTACTTTATGTTGTTTATGACATGATTCATGCTATGTATGTACTGCATGTATTTTTGATGATATTTTGTTATTGTAAATTGACATGCATGTTTTCATCACTTAACACAATTTTTGTAATATGATATGTGGTTTTAACAATCTAATGGATGACACCATAGAATGTATCACAATCATGGATTGTAGTTTCTTTATCTCTTTGTGAAAGATAGTACACCCATATGTGAGATGTAATGATATATTGCTTTCTGTTCATAAGCTTTTGTGAATTAAAATAATATGTATAATATAATTAGTGGTCATCTAAATATCATTTTTGACATCCATCCGATATCTAATTATATAGTACAAATAATTCTAATAAACAAATTCTCATGAAATAAATTTATGTTTGATGATTGCATTGAAAATTGATAGGTTGTTGCTATTTGAGAATTTTTGAGGTTTACCATGAGACTCAAACACCCAAGTTGACTGATCAAAAGTTGTATACTAGTCACACTAGACTTTTGAAACATAAGGCTTTCGTTAGGATAGGCCCTAACTGTTCATTATCCCTGTGTGTGTAAATAAATATATTAAGATAAGGCATAAGCATACCCCAATGTTAGGTAGTATTATTACTATCACCAAAACCCTAGACTAGGTTACGGGCCACTGTCCAGGACAGTAGCCGCAAAGGTGAAATTTATCTATATTAATCCAAAGGCTATGGGCTTAAGTCTGATATTAATGTTAAATTATTACTGTATGTACAAGTATGATTACCTCTCAGATGGCTAGCACTTCGTTGCTCCTCAAGGGTGCTTAGATTTTCTCTCCAATCTAACAATATTTTTCCAAAGAAATGATCTCCAAGGGAATTTCTCCAAGTCTCTAGAATCTCTCCTCAATGATCCAACATGTTCAAATTTTTGATATCTGATATGTGATGTTCTCTCTCTATCTCTCTTTTATTGATGAAAAGAAGGTCCCCTAGTGCTTTTAGGTATACTCCATATAAAGTTTTTTGAAGCCCTAAGTAAATGTTCAAACCCTAGTACTGAATCCCTCATGCACACTTGATGTTAGCATGATAATTTGAGATTTTGTCTACCCTTGAAGGGTAGTTAAATGATGTCTAAATCTAGACTTGAGTCTTTCATGTAGACTGGCTATGAGGAGGAATGTGAAGTTGTCCATTCTCAGTATTATTGCATTCAGACTTCCACTTCTTCCCGTGATTAGGCTAGTTTGATGGCAAAATGTATTTTAGGTTTAGCTGTTGTCATCTGCAATGGCTAAGGTTTGGCTGCTCTAAGTTGCAGCGGCTAGAATCTAGCCACTCTGGTCCATAGCGGCCAAGCTTGGATGGGCTAAAAATGCCCCAAATGAGTGGTGAAAACCACTTTTGATACTTGGAAGGTCCCAAGGTTTAGTCACATTACCTCTGAGTATGTCTATGTGAGTAGTCTCCATGAATATGACATGTTTTGTGTATATAGATGCAAATTTTTGTGATGCACTGAGTGAAAAACACAGTGTAGAGTGAAAACATAGATTGTTATACTTGTAGGGTGTATGATGATCATTGATATGATAAATGTTGGATGGCCCAATCTCGTAAGATGACACACATCCTTGAATCATTGCTTCAACCTAATTGAAAACTTAATTTAGCATAGGGCTTACACATATCCACTTGCACCCATTCCTCAAATGCAATTGGGTAGCTTGTGTTGCTACAACAGAACCGACCAGAGGAGAGCTACAAATTGAAGATGTCATATTTGCTTATGAACCCAGAAAATGAGGGAAAGTTTTGTAAGAGTTGTATGCAATGATTCGTATGACAAACACAATTTTGATATGATTGAGTGATCTTTGGTTGACTTTGATTATGACTATTTGAATATTTTAACTACCACCTCACACAAATGAATTGGTGAGGGAAATGCAATGAATGAAGCGACAAGTCGCTTGACCACTTTGACTAGCTTTGATTCCTTTCTAGTTGTTTGTTCTCTTAATGGGAAACCCCCATCCAAGTGTGATTCCAATTGTTTATGATGATCATTCATCCCTATCCCGAGGAGCGATCCAACCACAAATAGCCTTCTTAGGGAGTTGGATGAGCGATTCTATTTTTGCTTGTATTGCATCACTTGGCTTAGTTTTTTTGGTTTCATAAGAGAATTAAGATGATTCCATCATACCCATGGAGCAGTCTGACCATCTTGATATTATTTGGGGTTGATTTGATGCATCGTAATTCCAAAATGAATAATTTGCCTCGAGTAGCTCCATGGTAACTTACTCATCTCACCAAGTTGCATGGAGTGCAAATCGCTGCAACCGCCGAGTTGATAGAGTAAGTAACTGAATACAAATCTTACTTGAGATTTGTTTTTATGTGATTTTTTTGTTATTTTTATAATTATGATGATTAGGGACCATCAAAATATGCTTATTTAATTTTTTTACTATTCCTCCTAGAAGGAATCTGCTTTATCTTGTCTATGTATCCGATCGTTGTCAGGTCCAATGACCGCTAAGTCCCTTCCTGTGTCCACTCTAGCCCTAAGCAGCCATGAATTTTGGGTCATTGACATTAGCAATGACTAAAGTGTGACTTGAGGAGTACAAAAGGAATCTAGGGTTTTGAATTTTCATTTTTCCCAGCTGGCATTTTGCTTTCCAAAGCTCTAATGAGAAAGCAACTTTTGCGAATTGAAGTGTTGTTGCGTTGGAGACTATGGCTACGTAGGGAGAGACATCTTCAAGTGAAGGAGCTGGAGCTTCTCGGGTATTCTCTCAAACATTAAACCTAATTTCTTATTGGGTAAAATTGAACCTCACTAATTAATCGATAAATGAACCTCACTAAAATTGCTAGCAACGAATCGAATTTGTAGTTAGGTTTAGGCTAGGTTTTATTTTGGTGGGCTTGCTCCCATTTGTAAAAATTTTCATTTTTTTGTCATTTTTGGCCTAGGGCATACATGTCTGCCTTGTTGCCCATTGGTCGCTACTGCTTAGAGTGGTCGTCTCGGCCTGCATTTTGGCCATTATCGCTTAGAGCGGCCAGCTTTGAATCCCAATGGTCATAAATTTAACCATTGGGGTTTGGCCACTCCTATCCTCAACAACCAATTTTTGGTCATTGTAGGCTACAGTGGCCAAGAGCCTTAGTTAAATTTTGTGATTTTTTTTGGATTTTACAAGATGATTATATCGATTTTTTTGAAATTTTGAGTTTCTTTTTGTACTATACTGCATGATTAGGTGCATTTAATCCTCTTTCACTCAGACTTAGGATAGTTTATCATTATGTGCACTATTTTTCATGTTTTATTTGTGATTCATGCCTTAGATGCATTGTAGTTATACCTTTGATTTTTGCTCTTATATTCTCATTGCTTGGGCTCAGGGCCCAAAGCTCCTTAATGACCTTCTCCCAATCCTAGATGACATATACTGGACCTAGCTAAGGCCCGTATACTACAGTATGTCACTTAGCTACCCCAGATTATTTCAAACCAGGCCTACCTCACTGCCCTAGTTCATTGATGGGATCCCAGGATGAACACCTTTCATCTTCCTACCGATGAGATCACTATCACACCAGAGGATGTATATAGGATTTTTTGGATCGCCTTTGATGGAGTGGCCATCATCTCTTCAACCATTAATGATCGTGATGCAATTTTTTCTATGGTGTTCAGAGGGAATGCGATGACTACCTTCAAGGAAACCAAGTCCAGGGGTGTCTCTGTTATACACTGGTACAGGGAGTGCATCTTCTCATAGACGCACGTGGTATTACTGATCGTTATAAACAACATTCTCATTCTAGATTGCTCAGGATTGAGGTTCCCATGGAACTTCCTTGCAATGGTTCAGGACTTGGTGGATAGTGAGCAGCCCATCATCTATGCATGGGGTAGGTCTCTGTTAGCATAGTGTTATGATGAGCTATATCACATCCATTGATGGGGCTGCCTCAGCATTAGTTGCAGCTTTCTTCTCCATGGTTGGATATGGGAGCATATAAGTGTGGATCATCCCTGAGGACTCCCCACTAAAATTATAGTCATTGACACTAAGATGTGGTTCTATACTACCAGGTGGGCTCGATAGCATGAGGATATCAAGAGCCAACCTAATGTGGGGGAGCTCCCCCATTATACTACTACTTTCACTGGACTATAGACTAACATTGTCATAAGGGTCCAGCTTGGGATGATCCACCTAGATTTACATCTAGGACGTAGTATGAGCGATGGCTCATTGGCCGCAAGGTTGGTATCAGGGAGTATTTCTTCTAATCTTGGGTTCTTCGTTAGTATGGTTTACAATAGTATGTGCCACTTGTCCCATTATTATATAGGTGCATCATAGTAGAGAGATACCTCCCTCCCCCATATATTATAGAGTTGGCTAATGAGGAGGATGCCCCATTAGTTGATCCAAGAGTCATTGGGAGAGTCACAGATACATTTTCATAGTGGTGGGGTGACTGGATGTGGCATGGTGATGGTAGTCTAGGTTGCGATGATGATGGCAGAGATGGGGCAGATCTAGCGAGGTGCAGAGTTCAAGCTAGGACTAAGGTATGGGGACAACCTGTAGAGCACGTGGTAGTGGAGGAGCAAGAGGCTCCTAAGGAGGAGGATGAGGAGCTAGATCCTGAGGAGAGAGATTCTCCTCTGAGAGTATAGTTGCACGATGTAGAGTCCAAGCTCCAGTCGGCCAAGATCTAGGTATAGTAGTACAATGATATCATTTCCTAGCGAGATGCTACTATAGGACAATGGGATGCCACTATAGAGAATCTAACTGCTTAGATATAGGCTCTATAGGCTGCTATTGGTGGTGGTACTTCTAGGATGTAGGTTTTTCTTGATCCTTCCACACCTCAAGGCTCTATACGGACATACCTAGAGGCAAAGATCAAGCGGATGTAGACTCTACTAGATGAGTATGAGACAAATTTTGTGGGTCATGTAGGCTGCATTGCTTCTATTGAGATGCAAATTAGGAGGCTAGGAGCCACTCCCAGGGAGAGGACAGGTGCAGGAGGTTCATAGGATAGCGGGTGCTCCACCTCAGGGTAGTCTTCCATATGGCGTAGTTAGAGGATATAAACTTGTATAGAGAGGCCCGCAATCTCACATCGCTCCACCTAAGATCCATACATAAGGGGTGATATTGCAGGAGGCGTAGGCCCAGTGTTTGATTGATGATGCTGTAGGATTTTATTTTTGAGGTCATCTAACCTATATGACTATAGCCTTTGGGTATTTTTGTATATCCATGCACTCTGAGATACACATTTTGAGACACACATATTTATATGATACTTTGCATTATGCTTCATTATGTGTGTCATTTATTGCTTATGTTTTTGTTTTATTTATGCGATGTGATGATGGCATTATGATGAGTTGATATATATGTGTTATATGATAGATGATATTTATGATGATATGCATTTGAGATGGATGCTTATGTATGCATTTATGTAAATGCTTATATCATTTGATTATTGTGACATGATGTTATGTATCATGAGTTGATTTGATGATGGATTTATGATTCTATGTATGGGTGAATGCACTGATGTGATCTTATATATGGATGGATGATTTATGATATTATGTATTTATGGATGCAATATTTTCGTTAGATGCATGTTTAATTTTGATTTAATTGTATGTATCTAACTTATGTTATGATATGGTAAATGCAATGTGTCATGCACTGTTTATATGATGCTTAGTCTAATGTAAATGAACTGGTATGCTTTAATCACTTAAAACATAAGGAATGCATATGATATAATTCCAACAATCTAAATGGGTGATACCACATAAAGTATAACAATCATGAATGTATGAGCATTCATACGTGAAATGTATTGGCGTGTATACATGTAATTCCTTGATAAATCTTATGTTATTTAAACGGTTCAAATTAGTCAGTGGCCATGTGGATATTATTTCTAACACCCATCCTGTATCTGGTCCACTTTTTTTATACCCCTTAATTTATAAACTTCATGAATAAAAGTGATGATGTGATGAATGATATGACTTGTTGCCATGTAGGAATTTTTGAGGCTATTCAACTCAAACACTCTAGTTACTCTATCAATAGTTGTGTACTGACCACACTAGACTTTTGAATAAGCAAGGCTTTCATCATGTACGTATGGATTCATTATCCCTGTGTGTGCAAATGAATAAATTTAGATAGAACTCAAGCATTTCCTCTAATGTCAGGAGGGATTCTTTTAGCCCATTGCTAAGATCATGGATCCTCGATTGTTCATATTATCCTATGTTGGAATTAGTTGGATTATACCACTAGGTAGCATTGGGTCACCTAAAGCTAGCTCATCCACATGCAAACATTGGTCTATACAAATGAAATATGCTATTTTTATAGACATATCGTCATGCGTAAGGGTACCACCATTTCCTGGTATGGTTGTATACCAACCTATAATGGGGATCACCTTTCGATTTTGTGCAATGCTGAGAATTCCAGGGATTAAAGTTCCATTCCCTTATTTTCTTCATTTCATTTGGGATACTTACTCACACTTAGTGATGAAATTAACTATTTATTTTTGACTAAATTTTTTTATTTTTTATTTTTCTCTTGAGCAAGGGATTTATGTAAGGATGAAATTCACTTGTTTGTTTCGACTTTAACTATTACTTGATTTTGGGATTTTGAATTATGACTTTGGAAATTGGGATTTTGAATTTGTGCTTTGTTTAGGGATTTTTGCTTGTTTTTAATGAAAGCAAGGGATTTATGTAGTGATGATAATCACTCATTTTTGGATAGGGTGAAACTTGTCCTTTTTCCAATTCTCAGCACCTTTGAATTGGTTGCACAGGGGGATAAGCAAGGAAGATCCTTTTCGCTTAAGGTAACCTAGACCAATTTATATAGTTTTCATCTTTCCCTTGTACCAACTAGGATTTTAGTGTTTTCAATTAGTGATAGGATCCTAAATATCTGAGGCATTCATGACTAGACCTTACTCTCTACTAATCAAGATGGCTTCCCATAAAAATTGATAAGACCACTAGATATGGTTTAATGACCAAAAAATATTAGCCCATTCCTTATAGCAACATGATATGGTTGTGTTGAAAAACACAGTTACACACATGGATGAATGAATGATGATGGACTTGTGTATTTGTGGTTGTGATACAAATTGTGGCATAATTTGCAAAAGTGTGATCATAACATATGCAAATGTAATGGGTATGTATGTTTGATGTAATGAAACTATATGGATGCATATTTAAAATGCAACTTATTTTTGTATTTTTTATTTTTGCATTGTTTTTTTTTGTATTTTTTATTTTTTTTTTGTTTTTTTTTTTGTATTTTTGATTATATTTTGACCAAAGGGCTTATTGTACCTTTGGGGCTTTTAGAGTTTGACCAAGCAGTGTGAATCCACCCTTGAGGCATTTTTTATTTAATTTTGACCAAGCAGCTTGTATACCCTTGGAGCATTTTGATTGAATTTTGACCAAGCGGTGTGAAGATACCCTTGGAGCATTTTTAATTGAATTTTGACCAAGCGGTGTGAAGATACCCTTGGAGCATTTTTTTTATTGAATTTTGACCAAGCGGTGTGAAGACCCTTGGAGCATTTTTGATTGAATTTTGACCAAGCTATGTGAAGATACCCTTGGAGCATTTTTATTGAATTGTTATGTTTTTCAAAATTGTTTGCATTACTTTGTTTTATATCTGAATGTTTTTGTATTTTATGTATATTTGAATGTTTTTGTATTTTATGACATATTTGAATGTGTATCGATCCAAATTTTTCACATCCTTACCTTCAGGCTATAGGATCCGTGCCCAAAAGGAGGATGGGAAAAGGATGGCACGGTACCTCGGACTGAGAGGCCTTGCGAAGGTCCCACCTCTCGGGGGAGGTGTATTATGGTGATTTTTCGACGGATGGTGGGTTCACCAAGAAACGTTTGAATGGCAGTTTCCATGCCTAGGTTGGGAATGTGTTTAATGTGTTCAGTTTTATCTTTAAAAATTTGAGTCCTAGGTTTTGCCAAATGAATCTAAGTTGTTCTATTATGAAAATGCAAACTAAATGAAATACAGAAAGCAGATTTTAAACAAAAAATAGAGAGAAAAAGCTAAATTACAGAGCCATACCTGATCCGGATGTCTGATGGAATTTTTGATGTTTTAAGTAGTCCAAATCATCTGGAATTTGATAGGATCGTCTCCGACCTGCAGGATCGTCTGACGAATTCGTCATACGAATTTGTCAGAGACCTACAAATAGAGAAATAGACACAAAATACAAAAAATACAGTAATGCTAATAGAGGATAAAGATGTAAAATGACAATAAATATGTTAACAAATAATCCTAAATAGGAATGCAAGTAAATTACGATGTTTTAATAGTTAATCATGATTTCATTATGCAATTAGACTACATGGGTGAACTCCAAGATGCAGAATAGCAGAAAATAATAAATAAACTGACTAGATGCAGAATAAAACAGCATATGAGAAGAGAAAAATGCAAACTCTGGGCACTGATTGCCCCCAATGCAGATTGCAGTCGAGATCATCTTGAATTGGTGCAAAATCGTCTCAAATTGAACAGGATCGTCCATGATGAACTGAGCTTGCTCCGGCTAAAAAATACTAAGGTTCCTGCAACAAAATTTAGATAGGACTAGTGCAGATAGTAATTTGGGATGTTTCAATGCGTATAAAGTCAAGTTATAGGAAATATCAGCCAGGGGGATGCCAAGGGGGAGTCCTAAGTTTAAATAGGCTTAGGAGGGGGGTTAGGAGGTTGGAGATAATCCCAATTTGGGAGATCGCCAATGGGGAGGGTCTCTAATGGCGCAGACACGCTTCTGCCCAAATTAGACATGTCGTTGGAACAAAGGCTAATTGAGAAAAATCAGTTTTGGGACAAGATCGTCTGGACATCCTAGTCCAGATGAAATCGTCCGATCTTAGGCGATATCGTCTGATCGACGATGATATCGTCAAACGGTCAAAACAAACTCTAAAAATGGCACGGGAAAGGAGGAAATGGGTTAAACGGCAGTTTGGAAGCGATTTTGGGGGTTAAAATTTGAATTTGAATATTTACTAGAGTAATTGTAATTATTTAAGGTTTTACTGTGCAAATTTTAGGGTGCTACATTTTGCCCCCTCTTTAGCGAATTTTTCAAAGAAAATGCGTTAAAGATGAGTTCTTCTCGATCTACGAGAAAGAAAAAATTTATTCCCATTTTTAGGCGACGATTCTAGGTCAAATCGTACAACTTACTATGGTGTCCCCTCCGTGTTTTTACCCAAATCGAACGTTTGAGGTAAAAATACGACAAAGCAAAATTTTAAAATGTTGTTAATTGTTTTTGAATAAAATTAAGAAAAATAGGGTAAAACCCTAATTCATTTGTTACTGTTCATTTTCTTAGTTTTTAGAGCTCTAGAGACAAGATGGTTAAGATAGTGCAAAGATCAACAAAGGTCCGACACGGGCTACGGGTAAGGGTCTAAACTTGATTTAGAATGCTTGATTTTAGAATTTCATGCTTTGTAGATTAAATTTGATTGATTTTTTAGCATCGCGGCCATTTTTGGGCCGTCGTTGTCGTCGAGACGAAATCGACGATAGGGGGACGATTTCGTCAAATAAGGGATGATTTTCTCATGCAAAATTGGAGACGAATTTGCTCAAATTGGGGACGATATCGTCCAATTGTGGACGATATCATCATTTATAAAATTGAACTTATTTTGAATTGCATTTTTAATTAATGATTTATTAATGATTTTTATTGTTGATTTTGTTTATGTTGCAGAGAGGATTACTAAAGAGCATAGAATGGAAATATGGCGGGTTGAGGGATGACTTGGCCGCCCTATATCAGGCAGAGCGAGATCAGTTGGCTCAGGTCGGCTTGCAGCATGTGGCAGATATGCCACAAGTTTCTATAGATATGGGGCTACTGATAGCCCTAGCAGAGAGGTGATATCCGAGTTCTTCATGTTTTCAGTTATCGACAGGGGAGATGACTCCCACACTGAAGAATGTATGGAGGATTTTGAGGATCCCCATACAAGGACGGATGATCACTCCTGCAGTCAATCAAGGCCATGTGATGATGCGACTGTGTGGCGATCCGAGCTTCGCCTTGGATAAGGTCAGAGTGAATATCGAGTTGCTGTGCCAGATGCCTGGGGCATCTAGACTCACACAGGTTTTGGCTGGGGTGGTAGGTGGACTTCTGCTATGCCACCAGAGCGAATGCAGGGTACCATGGGTACTGACAGATGTGGTCTACGACATGAGAGACCACGGATACAGGTTTTCTTGGGGGAGCTTTGTACTCTATCGATTGTATATGATCCTTCATGGGGTCGTATACAAGGGTGGTCGATGTCTAGTTATGACATCACTACTACAGGTTTGGTGTTGGGAGCACATTGCGATGCGAAGGCCGATAGGGCTCCCACTGATAGGGATTGACGAGGAGAGGCCCCGAGTTTTCTACTGGTGGCTTTGGAGAGGGGCATAGTGGCGGATAGATCTGCTAGCATCCCAAAGACTACTAGATGACCTTGTCTCTGACCAGATCACCTGGAGGCCTTGGAGAGATCATCCAGGGTGGGCCGAGGATGGACAAGAGCTGGCTCATATTAGGCGAGTCTGCTGGTTGAGGATGGAGAGGGGAGAGGTGGAGCTCCACCGATATGACTGATTTTTGAGGTAGTTCAGTCTACAATAGGGGATTCCATCTCTGAGAGACTACGAGTTTTCCAAGACTATCTAGGATAACACTATAGTTAGCGAGGCTCCAGATATGCAACGATCCTGGAGTCAAGATGTAGATGATGCCCCCATTCATCCAATGGATGGGGACGATGCTAGGGTAGCCGATGGCTATGATGCCTGGTACACAAGCATCCACCCTCCTTAGATGATAAGGGCTTAGGGTCCGATTCATGCAGTTGTGTGTCGGATGGGGAGGCGATGCCAGGCAGCCATTGAGGTAGCATAGGGTCATTATGGGAGAGAGCAGAGGAGGCCACAGGCTCAGGAGAGGCTATGGCAGTGGGAGAGGAGGGAGGAGAGACCCCCTTCTCAATAGATAGATAGGTCACCATCGCCCGATAAGGGTAAGGGTGTTGACACTGGGGAGAGCAACGAGACAGTGACTCTCCAAATTGAGGTTGCCTGCCTGCGAGCTCAGGTGCAGACATTGCAAGATGAGGCTACATGACATAGAGCTCGAGGCAGAGGAGCGAGCACTCATGATTTAGCACGCGCTATTGCCCAATTTACATTCTATCAGGCTCTATATTACCAGGCGATGCCAGTAGAGCAGAGGGTGCCATTACTAGCTCATATTGTAGAGCCTGTCATGATGAGGTCATCTAGGACATCATCACGATCGACATCCAGGACTCATGGCACCACACAGACTGCAATGGGACCACCTCCTCCACCTTAGGGTGCGGGAGGAGATGAGGCTGAGAGCTCGAGGGGCTCTCGAGGCAAGGCTACTGCACTACACAGAGATTGTATATTTGATTGAGAGGATTGAGTATGCCAAGATGTAGATTGTGGCACACCAATCTATTTTTGATATGATGTACATATATTTGATATATATATAGATGAGATATTTTTTGATCATATGACTTGTCTTATGCGTCTATATGATGCTTTTAATTTTTTGGTGTGATTGATTTGATGATTCATGTAATTATGTCATTGAAAAATATTATGGTTTAAATGTCATGCTTTAAAAATTTAAATGAAATAATCTGATGTAACAAATTGGTTGTTGTGATGATAATGTGATAAAAAATAAAAGGGACTTTTAACAATAATTTCAAAGGACATTGTCGTTGTTATAGACCATTTCATGGAGTCGTCGCTCACTCGGTCGTCAAGCTAATTCCAGTATAGAAATATTGTTAAAAGTAAAAGAGTGCTTAAGAGACTGTCTTAAGACTTTGGTGTGATGATGCAAATGATGATGATGATGATTTTGTTTTCAGACTTTTCATGAAAATATTATGCATGAAATATTTTAAAATGATTTTTGCTAGGCATAAATTCCTAAGTGTGATAAAATGTTGAATAATTTCTTAGAAATTATACCATGGTTGCAAATTTACATATTGACATAATGACATGAAATAGTGATAGGTGTTTGTTTGTTTTAAAGCATAATTGTATAACATAATGATTTAAGTCATATGGTTTTTATGATTTTTAAATGAATGGGGAATAAAAATTGATACAATGGTTTGTGCTAGGCATAGAATATTTAGATATAGACTTATACCATCATCACGAAAATCAAAGAAGAAAATAGATTGTTTTATTGCATGGTTGATTTTTAATTTTTGAAAATAGTTAGAAATATGAAGATGAGGACTTGCGCTAGTCATAAAATTTCAATTTTAGTTCTGAAACTATACCATCGTCGCGAAAGTCAAAATTTATATATATATATATATATATATATATATGTTTTTATTGTATAGTTTGAATGAAATTTTGATTTTTGATTATGTATGTAGTTTTGATGCAGGAGCATCCGAGGGCAGCAAAGCAATCGAGCATCAACCAAACTTTTGTTGTTATTTCTTTCTAAGTGGCAAAGTTATTTTTTTTCTAAGTGTTACACAGGGTCGCGAAATCGTGACCCAAGGCAGAGAAAGCAAGGCCGAAAGACAAAGGGTCGCGAAATCGTGACCCAAGGTAGTGAAAGCAAGGCCGAAGGACAAAGGGTCACGAAATCGTGACATGTCACGAAATCGCGACCCAAGGCAGAGAAAGCAAGGCCGAAGGACAAAGGGTCACGAAATCGGACATGCGCAAATCGTGACCCAAGGCAGAGAAAGCAAGGCGCGGAGACAAAAAGGTCACGAAATCGTGACATGTCACGATTTCGTGACCAGAGCAGGAGAACGGAGGCCGACAGACGAAAACGGTGCGATATCGCGACAGGTCGCGATATCGCGGCCAAAACGGAGGGAAAGGGCTTGACGGAGGAAATGTCACGATATCGCGATGAAAGCTGGAGAGAGAAAGCGTAGGAGGGAAATGGTCATGATATCGTGACATGTCGTGATATCGTGACCAAATAGAAAAACACGCACTCCAGCTTTCATAAAGACATCCCTTCGTGCGCGGCAAGTAAGAGGCAGTGAAGCAGCTGTTCCAAAGAAGGATTCCAACGGGCATGTTGGCCACTCGCGCAGGGTATCTGGAAGACACGTTTAAAGCAACTAACAGCAAGCAGCAGATCCAGAAGAAGATTTCGTTGGATATGGCAGCCGATCGCGCACCTCACCTAGAGTCTCATCAATGCAACTTTCCAGAATTGTTCCAAGTGGCAATTGTAGATCGTGGGAAGTGTAAAAGCACAGAGGATCGGGACCTCAATAAAAACCCATGGATTGTAATGAGAGGGGGTTGGCAAATGGTAGTTTGGTTGTATATTCTTGTAAATTCTTCCAAAGTACCGAATACAAATCTTGGGCTCTTGTTTCTCTGGTTTTTCTGTATTATGCAAGATCTGTTCTCCACCAAGTGGTATCAGAGCCAGTAGTTCCTGAGCGTGTAGCAGATCGCCGGAGGAGAGGCAGTTACACCAGGATCTGTGGAAGGGCTTGAAATTGGGTGAGCAGAATGCCTCCAAGGAGAAATCCTGTTGGTGGGAGAGGCATGGCAGCAGCAGAAGATGTTCGAGCTTTGCAGCGGCAAATGCAAGCCCTGCAAGAAGAAATGCACAGAAGATTGGAGCCAAGAAGAGACGAAGGTAGTGAAGAGGAAGATGATGAGGAAGAAGACCAACCTGAGGAAGAAGAAGAAGCAGTAGATCCGGACTCAGGCCAGACTATACAAAGCCATATCCCAGATTGGGAAGAGGCCGAAGATGGAGGTTTCCACATATTTTGGGAACCTTGATCCAGAGGAATTGATCGACTGGATCAACGACCTGGAAGAGTACTTTGAGTACGAAGAGGTTGAGGATCCTGATAGGGTCAGATTCGCAAAGACCAAACTGAAAGGTCATGCTAGCATTTGGTGGAAGGGAGTGCAGCTGGAGCGAAATAAAAGAGGGAAAGAGAGAATAACTAAGTGGGAGCGGATGGCAGAAAAGCTAAAGAGGCAGTTCATCCCTGGTGATTATGAGTTAGACCTGCTGAAGAAAATGCAAGGATTGAGGCAATCAAGCAAGTCTATGAAAGAATACACGAAAGAATTTCATAAAATAATGATTAGAACAAGCCACTCAGAGGCCAACAAGGAGAAGGTAGCCCGTTACATTAATGGGTTACGAGCAAGCATTCAGGAAGAACTAAGTCTAGTCCGGATGACCACCATAGAGGACGCTTACCAATTTGCTTTAAAGGTTGAAGAGAAGCTCAATAGGAGGTTTGAAAACAAGCAAAGAGGAAGAGGTCATGGAGGAAGAACCGATGGAAGGAACAGTGGAAGAAGAAATGAAGATTCTCAAAAAAATGGAGAAGGTAGCAGCAGGCAAGAACAAAGGAGAGAAAATACAGACCGCCCCCGTGATCAGAATAATGGTTACCGAGGGGGAAGAGGCCGAGCTGGACGTGGACAAGGAAGAGGAAGATTCCGAGGGACTTGCTTCCAGTGTGGTGAAGAGGGACATCACCAATATGAATGCCCACAACAGCGAGAAAGAAATAATCGGAGGCCGGAAGGAAATGCCAGAGTAGTAGTCGTTGATGAAGATGCTGGGTCTGAGCATTCTGAAGAAGCTGAGAGAGGAGAAGTAATGATTGCAAGGAGAGTCCTGCTGAATGAAGAGGGAGCTACAGATCAGAGGAAAAGCTTATTCCGCACAAGGTGTAAATGCGCGGGTAAGATTTGCAACATCATCATTGACAACGGTAGCACAGATAACCTAGTTTCAGAGGGAATGGTTACAAAGCTACAACTGGAGAGAAAGAAACACCCGCATCCATATCGGATCGCATGGTTGCAGAAAGACCATAAGGTTTTGGTCAATGAACAATGCCTGGTAAAATTCAGCATTGGAAATTACCGTGATGAGGTTCTGTGCGACATTCTCGCCCATGGATGCGTGCCATTTGTTGTTGGGAAGGCCATGGCAGTTTGACGAGTGTGCGGTTCATGATGGCCGAGCCAACACCTATTCCGTGACCAAGAATGGAATGCGCCATAAGTTGAAACCCCTGAAGGAGGTGGAAGAAAAGGTATGTGGCAGTGCAAGAATTTGCTTGGTTGATGAAAGAAAATTTTTAGATGATTTAAAGCATGAACATATGTGTTATGCATTAATTCCTAGAGTCAGGGATACAGAATGCAAAGATGCACCAGTAGAAGTCCAAGAGCTATTGAAGGAATTTCTAGATATCATATCTGATAATGTGCCTGAGGGTTTACCCCTAGTAAGAAAAATCAGTCACCATATTGATTTGGTGCCAGGGTCAAGCTTGCCCAATAAGGCTGCACATAGAATGACACCTGTAGAAAGCGAAGAACTAAACAGGCAGGTCCAGGAGTTGCTGGAGAAGGGATTGATTAGGGAGAGTCTTAGCCCATGTGCAGTACCTACAGTACTAGCACCCAAGAAGGATGGAGAGTGGAGAATGTGCACAGACTCTCGAGCCATCAACAAGATCACAATAAAGTACAGGTTTCCACTGCCAAGGATGGATGACATAATGGACTGTTTGAGTGGAGCCAAGTACTTCACCAAAATTGACCTCAAGAGTGGTTACCACCAGATCCGTGTCAGGGAAGGAGATGAGTGGAAGACAGCCTTCAAGACAAGAGAAGGCTTGTATGAGTGGTTGGTCATGCCATTTGGGCTGTCCAATGCACCAAGTACCTTCATGAGGTTGATGAATGAGGTACTGAAAGAGTTTTTAGGAAAATTTGTCATTGTTTATTTAGATGATATATTAATATTCAGCAGAACCCTGGAGGAACACCTGATGCACATCAAGAGGGTTTTTGAAAAGCTGCGGGAGGAGCAGTTATTAATAAATCTAAAAAAGTGTAATTTTGTCAAGAAAGAATTAGTATACCTAGGATTTGTAATCTCAGCAGAAGGTCTAAAAATGGACCCAGAGAAGGTAAGGGCTATCATAGAATGGCCTACCCCAAGAAGCACAATAGAGGTAAGATCATTTCATGGTCTAGCCAGCTTTTACAGAAAGTTCATAAGAAACTTCAGCAGCATTTGTGCACCCCTCACAGAAACAATGAGAGGGGATAAAAAAGAGTTCAAGTGGACCTTAGGGGCTGAGAGGAGCTTTGATGCATTAAAGAAAAAGGTCACAGAACAGCCTATTTTGGCACTTCCAGACTTCAACAAAGTATTTCAGGTCGACTGTGATGCCAGTGGCAGTGCAATAGGGGCTGTACTGAGCCAAGAAGGCAGACCTATTGCTTATTTTAGTGAAAAGCTCAATGATGCTCGGAAAAAGTATTCAGTTTATGACCAAGAATTTTATGCTATAGTTCAAGCTCTGAAGAAGTGGAGGCATTATTTGTTGCCAAAAGAGTTTGTTCTATTTACTGATCATCAGGCATTGCAGTACATCAACAGCCAGACAAAACTGAATCAGCGGCACATGAAGTGGGTTGAGTTTCTCCAAAGCTATACCTTTGTGTTAAAGCACAGGAGCGGGAAATCAAATAGAGTTGCAGATGCTTTAAGTAGAAGGCAGAATCTGCTGATTGAAATGACAGTGGAAGTAGTAGGATTCGAAGAACTGAAGGGTCTTTATCCTGAAGATCCTGATTTTGTAGCAGCCTGGACGGCTTGTTTGGCACCTATTACTGTGGACAGGACAAAATGGTTAGATTTCCTAATCCAAGATGGAATGTTGTTCAAGGGAAGTAAATTATGCATTCCAAGGAGCTCCATGCGGGAGAACTTAATCAAGGAAAAGCACAGCGGAGGACTGGCTGGGCATTTTGGTCGGGATAAGACCATTGCCCTGGTGGATGAAAATTACTACTGGCCGCAACTTCAGCAAGATGTGAGGAAGTTTGTGCAAAGTTGCAGAATATGCCAGATGGCAAAAGGCGTAAGGCAAAACACAGGATTATACCAGCCATTACCATGTACGAGAGGCCATGGGAGGACATAAGCATGGATTTTATTCTTGGATTGCCGAGAACACAGAGGGGAAATGACTCTGTATTTGTGGTGGTTGACAGATTCTCCAAGATGGCACATTTTATTCCCTGCCAAAAGACAAGTGATGCAGTTCACATTGCAGGGTTATTTTTCAAAGAAGTGGTACGACTTCACGGTCTACCAAGAAGCATAGTTTTTGACAGAGATACAAAGTTTGTTGGGTATTTCTGGAGAACATTGTGGAAGAAACTAAAGACAGATCTGAAGTTCAGTTCTGCATACCACCCACAAACTGATGGACAGACAGAGGTGGTAAATAGAAGTCTGGGTAATTTGTTAAGATGCTTGATAGCAGATAAACCCAAGGGATGGGATTTAGTTTTGCCACAGGCGGAATTTGCATACAACAATTCTATCAATAAGAGTACAAACAAATCTCCATTCCAAATCATATATGGAAACAGTCCAAGAAACGTTTCTGAGCTGAGAAAATTAGATAAAGGAGAAAAATGCAGTGCAGAGGCTGAGGAATTCATGAAACAGATGAGAAGCCTGCATGAAGAAGTAAAGAAACAAATTGCAAAGATGAATACTCAGTATAAAGCAAGAGCAGACCAAAAGCGGCGGTTCAAAGAATTCGAAGTGGGAGATGAAGTCATGGTCCATCTCAGAAAAGAAATATTTCCAGCCAAAACTTACAACAAGTTGAAGATGAAGAAGTTTGGGCCATGCAAAATACTGGAAAAACGGGATTCAGGCAATGCATATGAAGTGGAATTGCCAAGTGGGCTTGACATTTCACCTATTTTTAACATATCTGATTTAGTGGAATACCATGAAGGAGATAGTACAGAGGCACCAAGCACAGAATTGTGGAGCATTCCAGCGTCTAACCCAACCAAAGACGAGATCGAGGAAATATTAGATACTCGTGAAGGCAGAAGCACAAGGAACAAACAATATTCTGAGTATTTAATCAAGTGGAAGGGCAGACCTATAGAAGATGCAACTTGGCTATCAAAAATAGAGGTTGACCGCCTGGGTCTTCCTCCCAAAGATCAGAAGTGAGGATCACTTCTCAATCCACCCAGGTGTCTGATGCAGGAGCATCCGAGGGCAGCAAAGCAATCGAGCATCAACCAAACTTTTGTTGTTATTTCTTTCTAAGTGGCAAAGTTTTTTTTTTTTTTTTTCTAAGTGTTACACAGGGTCGCGAAATCGTGACCCAAGGCAGAGAAAGCAAGGCCGAAAGACAAAGGGTCACGAAATCATGACCCAAGGCAGTGAAAGCAAGGCCGAAGGACAAAGGGTCATGAAATCGTGACATGTCACGATTTCGTGACATGTCACGAAATCGTGACCCAAGGCAGTGAAAGCAAGGCGCGGAGACAAAAGGTCATGAAATCATGACATGTCATGATTTCATGACCAGAGTAGGAGAACGGAGGCCGACAGACGAAAACGGCGCGATATCGCGACAGGTCGCGATATCGCGGCCAAAACGGAGGGAAAGGGCTTGACGGAGGAAATGTCGCGATATCGCGACATGTCGCGATATCGCGACGAAAGCTGGAGAGAGAAAGCACAGGAGGGAAATGGTCACGATATCGTGACATGTCGCGATATCGCGACCAAACAGAAAAACACGCACTCCAACTTTCATAAAGACATCCCTTCGTGCGCGGCAAGTAAGAGGCAGTGAAGCAGTTGTTCCAAAGAAGGATTCCAACGGGCATGTTGGCCACTCGCACAGGGTATCTGGAAGACGCGTTTAAAGCAACTAACAACAAGCAACAGATCCAGAAGAAGATTTCGTTGGATATGGCAGCCAGTCGCGCACCTCACCTAGAGTCTCATCAATGCAACTTTCCAGAATTGTTCCAAGTGGCAATTGTAGATCGTGGGAAGTGTAAAAGCACAGAGGATCGGGACCTCAATAAAAACCCATGGATTGTAATGAGAGGGGGTTGGCAAATGGCAGTTTGGCTGTATATTCTTGTAAATTCTTCCAAAGTATCGAATACAAATCTTGGGCTCTTGTTTCTCTGGTTTTTCTGTATTATGCAAGATCTGTTCTCCACCAAGTTGTCTTTATACTAAACAACTGTTCTTCAAAGAAGAAAATGAATTTATTCCAAGCAATTTGCAAAAAAATATTTCAAATTATCTTAAAGACAAAAGTTAGATTTGTAAGGAATCCCATGTGCATATGTGAGTTCATTTCCAATCTTGATTTATCATAATGATACACAAAATCTCTCAAATACAAAATGTGTGTGCAATTGCATTATTCATTTACCAGTTTGAGCAAGATACTACGATACTGTTGAGAAGCAACACACCCCCACTGAAAAATGAATTTACACCCTTTGAAAACTTTGAGCTTTCATTTTTGTAGTAGGGACCCTCTTTATGATTTTCAGTTTTAATCCCAGATTTTTTACTTGCCTCTTCCTTCTTCAAGTTTTGCCTGTGTCAAAGCATCCAAGTTTTCTTGCATTCTGGCTTTGTTATCTCAGACTTCACTTTTTACATGCTAGAATCATTCATGGATAAAGAAAATCTTACACCGGTACGAAGAAAATGCAGAAAATAGATAGATAAATTCATTAAAAATCAAAACTTTTCTTTTTTGGAAGTGTCATGATATCGCGACACTTCCATTTTTGGAAGTGTCGCGATATCGCGACGGGTTTTTGAAAAATTGGCTAAGTCAGAAATGCGTAGCGAAATCGCGACACTTTCCAAAAATGGAAATGTCGTGATATCACGACATTTCCATTTTTGAAAATGTCGCGATATCGCTACCGGTTAGGAGAGAGAAAGCCCGATCGTACGGAACGTTGCGATTTCACGATGCAAAATCGTGACAGGTTTTGGAGAGAGAAGGCAAGTTGTACGGACTGTCACAATTTCATGACATTTCATGAAATCGTGACAGGTCCAAGTCAAAGCGAAGGAAGCAGAAGCGAGGAAGGACAGAAAAGCAGCTAAGGCAAAAAAGGGTTGCAATTTCGTGACATGTCACGAAATCGTGACATGTCATGTTTTCGCGGCTCGCAGGCAAGAAAGGGTCGCAAGGCAGAAAAGGGTCACGATTTCGTGACATGTCACGAAATCATGACATGTCGCGTTTTCGCGGCATGAAAGGAAGAAAAGCTGCTAAGGCAAGGAAGGGTCATGAAATCGTGACATGTCACGTTTTCATGGCTGGAAGGAAGAAAAGCTGCTAAGGCAAGCAAGGGTCTCGATTTTACGACATGTCGCGTTTTCACAGCTGGAAGGACAGAAAAGCAGCTAAGGCAAAAAATGGTCATGAGCGACATGTCACGTTTTTGTGGCATGGAAGGAAGAAAATCTGCTAAGGCAAGCAAGGGTCACGATTTCGTGACATGTCGCAAAATCGTGACATGTCGCGTTTTCGTGGCTGGAAGGAAGAAAAGCTGTTAAGGCAAGCAAGGGTCGCGATTTCATGACATGTCACGTTTTTGTAACTAGAAGGAAGAAAAGCTGCTAAGGCAAGCAAGGTTCACGATTTCGTGACATGTCACGAAATCGTGACATGTCGCGTTTTCGCGGTTGGAAGGACAGAAAAGCAGCTAAGGCAGAAAAGGGTCACGATTTCGCGACATGTCATGTTTTCATGGCTGGAAGGACAGAAGAGTGCCGAAGGGGGAGAAGGGTCACGATTTCGCGACATGTCATGAAATCGTGACATGTCACATTTTTGCGGTAGTACAGCGCAGAAGTTGCCGAGAGGAGAAATGGTTGCGATTTCGTGACATGTCACGAAATCATGACATGTCACGGTTTCATGGTGGAACAGCTAAAAGACGCCTTTGCCAGAAAGATGTCACAATTTCGTGACATGTCGCGAAATCATGACATGTCGCATTTTCGTGACCCTGCCAGCAGAGAACCAGAAATGCAAGACAACTAGAAATGGACACGTGTCGCGATTCTGTGACACGTGTCAAAGCACTACGGGCCACGTATCAGATTAATAAGGCTGACATGCAAGTAAACTTTAGGGTTTTTAATCTGATTCAATAATTAAAGTTCTAATTTAATATTTTAAAAATACTAATCTGTATTTTGTTCTTTCATGCAGGAATCCATCTGTCACTTACGGGATAACGGAGAAAGGGCCATAAAGACAAAGTCGAATGCAAATTAATCAAAGACAGCCATATTGAAAGAAAAGTTGCTGTGTCATCCAATTTTTTTAGATCTGGCTTGCAAAGAGACTTTACGGTGACTAAGCAACTGCCCATAGTGGAATATGTCGAGAATTGGTCGAGAAATGAAAATATATGCACACGATTCTTTGGATTTTGCCGGTGAATGCATTTAATGAATATTTATGGCAGAATTAATGGCGTGCTGATATTTTCAGCTCACGAATGGCTCTGTGGAGATGAAATGTCGGAGAAGTGGTGACTCATCCAGCTTACCCGAGGGAATTAATGAGGACATTTATTTACAGTTGCGGGTGAATGCAAATGGCATTCGAATTCTATCTTCTCCATTTATGGCAACTGACTGCACTGATTTGCAAAATGGTTAAGTTTTATCGGGACTTTGTTTTAAGTGGCTTTATATTATAAAACCCGGGTCCTAGGTTTTAAGATGATAAGATTTAGGGTTTGAGAAGAAGATATTTCTAAAAAGATCGGGTCTGTCTCGAGTCTATAAATACTTCTTCTCAATGTAATCGTAGGAGGTGAAAACTTAGAAATAAAAGGCTATTGAAGCAATTTCTTGCAAATTTGGTTAAATACTTTGTTTCTGGACTTGAAGTTGATGTGCTTTTGTTTTCTGTGATAGCATGGCCAAGAGCATAATATTTTGCAGATTGTGATAAGTTCATCTTATTTTATTATCCGTTTCTTTAAAGTTTGTTAAATATATGCTATGAATCTGTGTTATCAAGATTAAATATGTTGTTAGGCTTCAATTGTTCTATTGTATGCTAGAGAAAATTATAGATTTAAGGTTCAAGCCTATTCTAATTGCTCTGTCCTCACTGTGCGAGCTAGGCTACCAGTGAAAGATATCAATTTTAACCGACTTTCCTTCGGTTTATAATTTTTTGTTAGATTTGTTCCATCTCTGCCTTCTACTCTTAGTAGAAAGTTGTCTTAGAAAACTGGATACTTTCTTCTTTGATTTGTTCTGTTGTGAAGCTTTGCTTCTGGAAAGACATTTTGGACCCCAAAATTTAAATTCCCAACAAGTTCCTCTGGTTACACAAGCTACCCCTGTGTTCAATCCCATTCCACATCAGGTAATGTTGCCAATTTGTCAGACTCTACCATCAGCAAATCCACTGGCTGTAGCACCTGTTGAGAATGTACAAAACATAGTGAAATAGGCTGACAATGCAAGAGTCGAAGAAGTCTCAAAGATTGTTCAGAAGTTGGCTAATGATTTCTTGAGTTTTAAAAGGCAAGTTTCTACCGGGGACAACTCCAACGGATATTCATATCAACCGAACAGATTCAATAGGCCCCCATATGAACCTAATAAATATTACAAGGGTAAGGCTCATGATGTGAACATTTGTGATTTGGCTCTGCCCAACTGGTGCAGAATACATGCCACTTATCGGCATGGGGAGTTAGACTGTCTAGAATTTTGTAATGCTTTTTGAAGCTTTGTC
This sequence comes from Wollemia nobilis, assembly GCA_028583015.1. Lineage (NCBI taxonomy): Eukaryota > Viridiplantae > Streptophyta > Pinopsida > Araucariales > Araucariaceae > Wollemia > Wollemia nobilis. The sequence goes on from JAQPPZ010006909.1 coordinate 10,684,461, forward strand.
TGGAGATTTGATCTCCCCTAAAAATCAAAGAACTGCTGATGGCCCAAGTTCATCCGGCCACAGTGCAACTATGGTCCTAGATTCTTTCACTTTCCCGAATGAATCTGAGAATGTAGTTGAAATGCCTATGGATGAGGTGCAAGCTTTCCAGCAGTACATAAGAGATAATTACAACCTAAGGAACAGGAATCCGAAGCCTAATACTACATCAACCCCTCTGGATAACTCTCACAATGTTCCTCCTGACCCCTCTCCAAGCAATAATCCATCTCCACCAAAAGGAGGAAATCTGATGAGAGGACTAGATTCTTTTGTCCCTCCACTTAATAAAGGATATAACATAGTGGAGGATATGAAAAATATTAAGGCCAACATTACTTTGCATGAGTCGTACAGATTTCGAGAGCAGAGAGACAATCCGATAAAAAAATACTTTGGCCCTGCTACTAAACCTCCGTAGACAAAGGAAAGAAAATAGCACATGCCAATCTAGCCATGTACAAAGAAAAAAGCTGAAGTTCCCCCTTTTACTTGATCGTCAGTATTTTTGGGAAGAACTTACATAATTATTTGGTAGATTCGGGTGCATCTCGCAAATGTTATGCCTTTGGCCATTTGTCGCGAGTTGGGTCCGACCCCAATGAAGTCTGAAAGGAGAGTTGTCCAATTGGACAAATCAGAGGTTAAAGTTGTTGGAGAGCTTCAAAATATTCATATCCAATTAGCATCTGAGCCAAGGGCTCAACATAAAATTGAAATTCAGGTTGTGGATATCCCTGTGGGGTACGGGATGCTATTGAGTAGATATTAGTCGAGATCTCTGAACGGATACTTGGCAACAGATTTTTTACACATGTGGTTGTCGTGGAAAGGAGTGGCAAATCAATTACGGGTTGAAAGAGAACCAAGGTACAAGCATACAATTACCGAGTACAATGCAGAATGAAACCGTAAATATTGCAAAGGTAGATATTGGAGTCTATAATTTAACAACTAGACAGATTAACAAGTTTAATAAAGCTCATCCTGTACATAGTAATGAATTCTAGACACTTCATGTGGATGGGGATAGATCTAAATAGGGTTCTGGAATAGGGGCAGTCCTCAAAAGGCCTGAAAGTCAGACATATTTTATGTCTTACCGCCTGCAATTCCTGTGTACAAATAATTTAGCAAAGTATGAAGCTCTGATTTTAGGTTTGAAATTTGCTTTGGATAGAAGTGTGAGAAATATTCAAGTTTTCACTGATTCAGAATTAGTGGCAAATAAAGTCAAGGGTAAATTCCAGTGTAAAGCATCTTATTTAAAAGGATACAAACATCGGGCTTGGGATCTTGTAGAATATTTTGATACATTTAATCTGACACATATACCCAGGGAGTAGAATTCACATGCAGATGTCTTGGCTTCTTCAGCTGCAAGTTTAAATCCATTGGAAGAATTTAAATGGAACAAGTTTTCAATTGAGTTAGTCCCTTGTCCTTCAGTTCCAAACAATATAGACAATTTTCGGGTTTTCTCCGATGATCAGCAGATTGTAAATTTTTTGCGAGTACTAACACATTTGAGAATGCTATAATTGATGAGGGCCAAAGAGACACCCTGTTGGAATATTTATATGATGACAGGGGAATAATGAAGTTGAAAGACAACAGAATTCCAAAAGGCATGGTGGAGCTGGAGCGGCTCTTTGATGTTGACAAAATCAAGCAAAAGGTGAATTCTGAGGATTATGTGGCTGCCACAGCGAGTGGGACCGAAGACCCCGAACATAGGGATCGAAGAAGATCCCAGGCACATCAAGTTGGATAAGAACTATGATCAAAAAATAAAGAGAAGTATGATTGATTTTCTTCACAAGTCCAAGGATGTCATGGCCTGGTCATACAAAGACTTAAAGGTATTTGATCCGAAAGTTTACACTCACATTATACCTTTAAAAGAATTTTGCAAGCCTTTTCAACAAAAATAGAGGCATGTTAATGCTCTTTTGGAGCCCATCATCTAGAAAGAGGTAGAAAAACTGCATAAGTGCTACCATTATTTTTCCCATTAGGCATTCTACTTGGGTGGCCAATCTGGTGCCAGTCAGGAAAAAAAATGGAGAGATCCGCTTGTGTGTGGATTTTAGAAATCTGAACAAGGCATCTGAGAAAGATAACTATCCTCTGCCTTCTATGGATGAAGTCTTGCAGATTGTCAATGGTTCAGAGATGATGTCTTTCCTGGATGGTTTCTCAGGGTACAACCAGATATTGGTTGAGAAGGAAGACAGAATGAAGACTGCTTTCACAACTAAGCGGGGAACTTTTGCTTACAAGAGGATGCCATTTGGATTAATAAATTCCGGAGCTACATTTCAACGGGAAATGGATCATGCCTTCAAGGGCCTTATGGGTAAATGTATTGTTGTTTACATGGATGATTTAACAGTCTTCTCCAAATCTCAGTTTGACCATGTAAAGCACTTGGAGTCTGTGTTTAATAAATGCAGGGAGTTTGGTATTTCTTTGAATTTGAAGAAGTGCATTTTTGGTGTAACAGAAGGAAAGCTCCTTGGGCACTTGGTCACAAAATATGGCATTTCCATGGATCCAGGCAGAGTTGAAGCCATATCGGCATACCATTTCCCAACTCCAAGAAAGAGTTGAGGTCCTTCTTTGGAAAAATTAACTTTGTCAGGAAGTTCATCTCCGGTTTTGCAGAGATAGTCAAGCCAATGAATGACATGCTAAAGCAAACTGCTCAGATTGTTTGGACCACAGAAGCTAAGACAGCTTTTCAAGAAATCAAGACAAAAATAAAACAAGCACCAGTTCTGGTAAGCCCAAATTTCAGTGTAGATTTTTATCTATACACTTTCTCTTCTGAACATACACTTGCTGCAGTTCTGACCCAACGGAGAGAAACTGGGGAACATCCAATTGCTTTCAATAGTACCAATTTAAAGGGGGCTGAGCTAAAATATTCTTGTTTAGAAAAATAAGCTTATGCCTTGGTAAGAGCGGTTAAGCAGTTCAGGCACTATATATTAAGAAGCAGAATTCATGCTATAGTTCCAGACCCAGCTATTAAATACCTTCTAAGTCAGAATGAATTGGGTGAATTGAGGGGTAATTGGGTTACCAGGCTGTAAGAGTATGACTTAGATATTCGGCCTTCTAAATTGATCAGAGGACTTGGTTTGTCCCAACACATTGCAGAAGTACCTATACAGGAAGAAGTTAATCAATTAAATTTTGAATCTGGTGACTGGTATGGGGATATTACTCATCTACTGCAATTTGAAATTTTCCCGTCTCACTTGAACAGAACCCAAAGGAGAGCATTAAAACTAAAAGCTGCTCATTATCTCCTCAAAGCAGGTAATTTTTACAGAGAGAATTATTCTGGCATTTTCCTAAGATGCATTTCTCTGAGTGAAGTCAGTGAAGTCATGTCTAGTTTTCATGAAAAGTTAGGGGCAGGGCATTCATCAGGATCTGCTACTGCGCATAAAATATTGAGAGCAGGCTATTACTTGGCCTACACTATTTAAAGATGCACATCAGCATGTAAGAACCTACCATCAGTGCCAAACTTTTGCAGCCAAAGAGGCCAATCGGGCTCTACCATTGCAACCTTTTGTAATAAATAAACCTTTCATGCAATGGGGACTTGATTTTGTGGGAGTGATTAATCCAAATTCTTCAACAGGGCATAAGTATGTTCTAACGACTCATCGACTATTGCACAAGATGGGTTGAAGCAGTGACCACCACAAGAAGTACGACTCATGAAGTGATTGATTTTCTAGAGTCAAATGTCATAACTAGGTTTGGGGTTCCTCTAAATTTGGTGTGTGATAATGGACCGACCTTCCAATAATTGGAGTTTGCAGAATGGGCATACCAAATGGGGATAGTTATCAGATTCTCATCCAACTATTATCCCCAAGGCAATGGAATGGTTGAGTCCACAAACAAGAATTTAATGAATGCCATTAAGAAATCTGTAGCAGACAAACCCATGCAGTGGCATACATTATTGAAATATGCACTTTGGGCTGACCGGATAAAATATAAAGTGGCTCTTAAAACTTCTCCTTTTGCTTTGTTGTATGGTACCTAGCCAATTGTTTCCATATCTCTGAAGTTACCTACTTACCAATTTGTCTTAGACTATTTTGAGGATCAAGATGATGCGAGAGGCTCGTGTTTTAGATCTAACTAACTTGCGGGATGAAAGACTCCAAGCCCTGGAACACTTCGGTTGGCACCAAGAAACTATCAAGTGCTGGTTTGACAAGAGGGCCAAAGTGAAAGCTTTCAAACTGGTAGACTTGGTGCTTCTATGGGACAAGGCCCATGAGAAGAAGGGTAAGCATACAAAGTTGCAGCCACTGTGGATAGGCCCCTACCAAATTGCTGAGATTCTGGGTAATAATGCATTCCATTTACAAGACCTTGATGGTAATTTTCTAGACCTCCCTGTTAATGGTCAATACTTAAAACATTATTTCTCGGTTGTTCTGTCCAATATATCATTTGAATGAGTCATAAAGAAGTTGTAACATGTGTATACATTGTAAATAACTTTGCAGTTTATCTGCTTTAGTTTACTTTTAATGTCTGTACAGTTGTTTAGTTTAGTTTACTCTTCATGTCTGTACAGTTCTTTAGTTTAGTTTTTTTTTTAGTTGTTTTAGTTTTATTTTATTTTATTTTTAGTTTAATCCTTGTTGTCTGTGCAGTGTTTTATTTTATTTTAGTTTACTTTTAATTGCCTGTACAGTTTTTAGTTGCTTTGCTTTAGCTTAATTTTAACTGCCTGTTCAGTGTTGTTTGTTTTAGTTCTGTATTTTATTTTTTATTTAAGGTCTGTGCAGTTTATTTTCTTTGTAAATAGCTCTGCAGTCTTGTTTTATTTCATTTCCTTTAATTGCCTGTACAGTTTTATTTTGTTTCCTTTGTAAATAACCCTATAGTTTTGTTTTCTTTGCTGCCTGTATAGTTTTATTTTAAAGTCTATGCAGTTTTATTTTATTTTGTTTTTAGAGGCCTGTGCTTACCCTTGGAAGCCTGTACAAAGTTCTGTGGCTTTTAAAAAAAAATTGTTCTTTAACCTTTGCCTGAGCATTCATAAAAGAAGTCAGCCTTCCAAAAAAATTGTTTTTATTCTGAGCTGATCAATCCAGTGTTCATTATCACAATTGTGAGATAGTCTTTTTGAACTGAACAGTGGAACTATTTTTTTAGTCAGAACAACAGTGGAAGGATGATTGGATTTTATGTCTTGCTTGCCACAGTTGTTTTAATTATAAAGAAACTGCTATGCTGTTTGGTTGGAGGAACTCCCGAGGAATCCAAGAAAAGTTGGTTATAAGAGGAGACTATGATTTATGTAATTATTTGAGTATCCATATAGGCTATCAGTGCCTAGGCTGAAGCAGTTCCAGATTGATAAAATGTTAAAAGAAAATTGTTATTCTTTCTAAGGCTTTTTCAGATGTTGATGTATTTCAAAAGAAAGAGATGTAAGTTGAATTGGCACTCTATTATTTCCAATATATATATATATATATATATAAAAAAGAGAAAAAGAAAAAAAAAAAGAGTTATATAATCAAAGAGGCAGCCAAGACTTCAAAAGATGTTTTTCTTCTATCAAGTTGTAGATTCTACCTTACAGTTGTAAATTTGGGTCGTGTAAATCTAAAGGGTAACTATGTCGGGGCTGTGAAAGGCTAAACTAGTAAACAAAGCTCTACTCGATTTCCCCTTTTACAATCTAGAAAAGCCGATCAATCCAGAGTTCAACATTCGAAGGCCCAGTCATTCTTGAAGAAAGTTTTATACCCTTGTAATTGCACATCAAAAATCTTCCTTAAATGATTCATCCTAGTATGTCCTTGGGAAATTTTGAAGACCATCAGTTAGTAGTCAATTTATTTTGAAGAATATCTGTGGCAAGCAAGATACATGGTCTAGGTTGTTTTGAAACTAGAGTCCTGGGTTCTAAAATAATGCTACTATTTTACCCACAGATATCGCCATTTGTTGAGAAGCAACACACCCCCAATGAAAAATGAATTTCCATCCTTTGAAAACTTTGAGCTTTCATTTTTTGTAGTAGGGACCCTCTTGATGATTTTCAGTTTTAATCCTAGATTTTTACTTGCCTCTTCCTTCTTCAAGTTTTGCTCGTGTCAAAGCATCCAAGTTTTCTTGCATTCTGGCTTTGTTATCTCAGACTTCACTTTTTATATGCTAGAATCATTCATGGATAAAGAAAATCTTACATCGATACAAAAAAAATGCAGAAAATAGATAGATAAATTCATTAAAAATCAAAACTTTCCATTTTTGGAAGTGTCGTGATATCGCGACACTTCCATTTTTGGAAGTGTCGCGATATCGCGACGGGTTTTTGAAAAATCGGCTAAGTCGGAAATACCTAGCGAAATCGTGACACTTTCCAAAAATGGAAATATCATGATATCGCTACCGATTATGAGAGAGAAAGCCCGATCATACGGAACATCGTGATTTTATGACATGTCGCGAAATCATGATAGGTTTTGGAGAGAGAAGGCAAGTTGTACGGACTGTCGCAATTTTGCGACAAGTCGCGAAATCGCGACAGGTCCAAGTCAAAGTGAAGGAAGCAGAAGCGAGGAAGGATAGAAAAGCAGCTAAGGCAGAAAAGGGTCATGATTTCGTGACATCTCATGAAATCGTGACATGTCACATTTTCGTGGCTCGCAGGCAAGAAAGGGTCGCAAGGCAGAAAAGGATCACGATTTTGCGACATGTCGCGAAATCATGACATGTCGCGTTTTCGCGACATGAAAGGAAGAAAAGCTGCTAAGGCAAGGAAGGGTCACGAAATCGCGACATGTCACGTTTTCGCGACTGGAAGGAAGAAAATTTGCTAAGGCAAGCAAGGGTCGCGATTTCGTGACATGTAAAGAAATCGCGACATGTCACGTTTTTGCGGCTAGAAGGACAGAAAAGCAGCTAAGGCAGAAAAGGGTCACGATTTTGCGACATGTCACGAAATCGTGACATGTCGCATTTTCGTGGCATGGAAGGAAGAAAAGCTGCTAAGGCAAGCAAGGGTCGCGAAATTATGACATGTCGCGTTTTCGTGGCTGGAAGGAAGAAAAGCTACTAAGGCAAGCAAGGGTCGTGAAATCGTGACATGTCGCGTTTTTGCAGCTAGAAGGAAGAAAAGCTGCTAAGGCAAGCAAGGGTCACGATTTTGCGACATGTCGCGAAATCGCGGCTGGAAGGACAGAAAAGCAGCTAAGGCAAAAAAAGGGTCGCGAAATCGCAAAATGTCACGTTTTCATGGCTGGAAGGATAGAAGAGTTCCGAAGGGGGAGAAGGGTCACGATTTTGTGACATGTCATGAAATCGCAACATGTCGCATTTTTGTGGCAGTACAGCGTAGAAGTTGCCGAGAGGAGAAATGGTCACGATTTCGTGACATGTCGTGAAATCGTGACATGTCACGGTTTCGTGGTTGGAACAGCTAAAAGACGCATTTTCCAGAAAGATGTCACGATTTTGCGACATGTCGCGAAATCATGACATGTCACATTTTCACGACCCTACCAGCAGAGAACCAAAAATGCAAGACAGCTGGAAATGGACACGTGTCATGATTCTGTGACACGTATCAAAGCACTACGGGCCACGTATCAGATTAATAAGGCCAACATGCAAGTAAACTTTAGGGTTTTTAATCTAATTCAATAATTAAAGTTCTGATTTAATATTTTGAAAATACTAATCTGTCTTTTGTTCTTTCATGCAGGAAGCCATCTGTCACTTACGGGATAACGAAGAAAGGGCCATAAAGACAAAGTCGAATGCAAATTAATCAAAGACAGCCATATTGAAAGAAAAGTTGCTGTGTCATCCAATTTTTTTTAGATCTGGCTGCAAAGAGACTTTACGGTGACTAAGCAGCTGCCCATAGTGGAATATGTCGGGAATTGGTCGAGAAATGAAAATATATGCACACAGTTGCTGGATTTTGCCGGTGAATGCATTTAATGAATATTTATGGCAGAATTAATGGCGTGCTGATATTTTCAGCTCACGAATGGCTCTGTGGAGATGAAATGTCGGAGAAGTGGTGACTCATCCAGCTTACCCGAGGGAATTAATGAGGACATTTATTTACAGTTGCGGGTGAATGCAAATGGCATTCGAATTCTATCTTCTCCATTTATGGCAACTGACTGCACTGATTTGCAAAATGGTTAAGTTTTATCGGGACTTTGTTTTAAGTGGCTTTATATTATAAAACCCAGGTCCTAGGTTTTAAGATGATAAGATTTAGGGTTTGAGAGGAAGATATTTCTAAAAATATCAGGTCTGTCCTGAGTCTATAAATACTTCTTCTCAATGTAATCGTAGGAGGTGAAAACTTAGAAATAAAAGGCTATTGAAGCAATTTCTTGCAAATTTGGTTAAATACTTTGTTTCTGGACTTGAAGTTGATGTGCTTTTGTTTTCTGTGATAGCATGGCCAAGAGCATAATATTTTGCAGATTGTGATAAGTTCATCTTATTTTATTATCCGTTTCTTTAAAGTTTGTTAAATATATGCTATGAATCTGTGTTATCAAGATTAAATATGTTGTTAGGCTTCAATTGTTCTATTGTATGCTAGAGAAAATTATAGATTTAAGGTTCAAGCCTATTCTAATTGCTCTGTCCTCACTGTGCGAGCTAGGCTACCAAGTGAAAGATATCAATTTTAACCGACTTTCCTTCGGTTTATAATTTTTTGTTAGATTTGTTCCATCTCTGCCTTCTACTCTTAGTAGAAAGTTGTCTTAGAAAACTGGATACTTTCTTCTTTGATTTGTTCTGTTGTGAAGCTTTGCTTCTGGAAAGACATTTTGGACCCCAAAATTTAAATTCCCAACAAGTTCCTCTGGTTACACAAGCTACCCCTGTGTTCAATCCCATTCCACATCAGGTAATGTTGCCAATTTGTCAGACTCTACCATCAGCAAATCCACCAGGTTGTAGCACCTGTTGAGAATGTACAAAACATAGTGAAATAGGCTGACAATGCAAGAGTCGAAGAAGTCTCAAAGATTGTTCAGAAGTTGGCTAATGATTTCTTGAGTTTTAAAAGGCAAGTTTCTACTGGGGACAACTCCAACAGATATTCATATCAACCGAACAGATTCAATAGGCCCCCATATGAACCTAATAAATATTACAAGGGTAAGGCTCATGATGTGAACATTTGTGATTTGGCTCTGCCCAACTGGTGCAGAATACATGCCACTTATCAGCATGGGGAGTTAGACTGTCTAGAATTTTGTAATGCTTTTGAAGCTTTGTCTGGAGATTTGATCTCCCCTAAAAATCAAAGAACTGCTGATGGCCCAAGTTCATCCGGCCACAGTGCAACTATGGTCCTAGATTCTTTCACTTTCCCGAATGAATCTGAGAATGTAGTTGAAATGCCTATGGATGAGGTGCAAGCTTTCCAGCAGTACATAAGAGATAATTACAACCTAAGGAACAGGAATCCGAAGCCTAATACTACATCAACCCCTCTGGATAACTCTCACAATGTTCCTCCTGACCCCTCTCCAAGCAATAATCCATCTCCACCAAAAGGAGGAAATCTGATGAGAGGACTAGATTCTTTTGTCCCTCCACTTAATAAAGGATATAACATAGTGGAGGATATGAAAAATATTAAGGCCAACATTACTTTGCATGAGCTGGCACAGATTTCAGAGCAGAGAGACAATCTGATAAAAAAATACTTTGGCCCTGCTACTAAACCTGTAGACAAAGGAAAGAAAATAGCACATGCCAATCTAGCCATGTACAAAGAAAAAACTGAAGTTCCCCCTTTTTACTGACTGTCCGTATTTTTGGGAAGAACTTACATAATTATTTGGTAGATTCAGGTGCATCTGCAAATGTTATGCCTTTGGCCATTTGTCGCCAGTTGGGTCCGACCCCAATGAAGTCTCGAAAGGAGAGTTGTCCAATTGGACAAATCGGAGGTTAAAGTTGTTGGAGAGCTTCAAAATATTCATATCCAATTAGCATCTGAGCCAAGGGCTCAACATAAAATTGAAATTCAGGTTGTGGATATCCCTGTGGGGTACGGGATGCTATTGAGTAGATATTAGTCGAGATCTCTGAACGGATACTTGGCAACAGATTTTTTACACATGTGGTTGTCGTGGAAAGGAGTGGCAAATCAATTACGGGTTGAAAGAGAACCCAGGTACAGGCATACAATTACTGAGTACAATGCAGAATGAAACTGTAAATATTGCAAAGGTAGATATTGGAGTCTATAATTTAACAACTAGACAGATTAACAAGTTTAATAAAGCTCATCCTGTACATAGTAATGAATTCTAGACACTTCATGTGGATGGGGATAGATCTAAATAGGGTTCTGGAATAGGGGCAGTCCTCAAAAGGCCTGAAAGTCAGACATATTTTATGTCTTACCGCCTGCAATTCCTGTGTACAAATAATTTAGCAAAGTATGAAGCTCTGATTTTAGGTTTGAAATTTGCTTTGGATAGAAGTGTGAGAAATATTCAAGTTTTCACTGATTCAGAATTAGTGGCAAATAAAGTCAAGGGTAAATTCCAGTGTAAAGCATCTTATTTAAAAGGATACAAACATCGGGCTTGGGATCTTGTAGAATATTTTGATACATTTAATCTGACACATATACCCAGGGAGTAGAATTCACATGCAGATGTCTTGGCTTCTTCAGCTGCAAGTTTAAATCCATTGGAAGAATTTAAATGGAACAAGTTTTCAATTGAGTTAGTCCCTTGTCCTTCAGTTCCAAACAATATAGACAATTTTCAGGTTTTCTCTGATGATCAACAGATTGTAAATTTTTTGCAGAGTACTAACACATTTGAGAATGCTATAATTGATGAGGGCCAAAGAGACACCCTGTTGGAATATTTATATGATGACAGGGGAATAATGAAGTTGAAAGACAACAGAATTCCAAAAGGCATGGTGGAGCTGGAGCGGCTCTTTGATGTTGACAAAATCAAGCAAAAGGTGAATTCTGAGGATTATGTGGCTGCCACAGACAGTGGGACTGAAGACCTGAACATAGGGACTGAAGAAGATCCCAGGCACATCAAGTTGGATAAGAACTATGATCAAAAAATAAAGAGAAGTATGATTGATTTTCTTCACAAGTCCAAGGATGTCATGGCCTGGTCATACAAAGACTTAAAGGTATTTGATCCGAAAGTTTACACTCACATTATACCTTTAAAAGAATTTTGCAAGCCTTTTCAACAAAAATAGAGGCATGTTAATGCTCTTTTGGAGCCCATCATCTAGAAAGAGGTAGAAAAACTGTTAAGTGCTACCATTATTTTTCCCATCAGGCATTCTACTTGGGTGGCCAATCTGGTGCCAGTCAGGAAGAAAAATGGAGAGATCCGCTCTGTGTGTGGATTTTAGAAATCTGAACAAGGCATCTGAGAAAGATAACTATCCTCTGCCTTCTATGGATGAAGTCTTGCAGATTGTCAATGGTTCAGAGATGATGTCTTTCCTGGATGGTTTCTCAGGGTACAACCAGATATTGGTTGAGAAGGAAGACAGAATGAAAACTGCTTTCACAACTAAGCAGGGAACTTTTGCTTACAAGAGGATGCCATTTGGATTAATAAATTCCGGAGCTACATTTCAACGGGAAATGGATCATGCCTTCAAGGGCCTTATGGGTAAATGTATTGTTGTTTACATGGATGATTTAACAGTCTTCTCCAAATCTCAGTTTGACCATGTAAAGCACTTGGAGTCTGTGTTTAATAAATGCAGGGAGTTTGGTATTTCTTTGAATTTGAAGAAGTGCATTTTTGGTGTAACAGAAGGAAAGCTCCTTGGGCACTTGGTCACAAAATATGGCATTTCCATGGATCCGGGCAGAGTTGAAGCCATATCTGGCATACCATTTCCCAACTCCAAGAAAGAGTTGAGGTCCTTCTTTGGAAAAATTAACTTTGTCAGGAAGTTCATCTCCGGTTTTGCAGAGATAGTCAAGCCAATGAATGACATGCTAAAGCAAACTGCTCAGATTGTTTGGACCACAGAAGCTAAGACAGCTTTTCAAGAAATCAAGACAAAAATAAAACAAGCACCAGTTCTGGTAAGCCCAAATTTCAGTGTAGATTTTTATCTATACACTTTCTCTTCTGAACATACACTTGCTGCAGTTCTGACCCAACGGAGAGAAACTGGGGAACATCCAATTGCTTTCAATAGTACCAATTTAAAGGGGGCTGAGCTAAAATATTCTTGTTTAGAAAAATAAGCTTATGCCTTGGTAAGAGCGGTTAAGCAGTTCAGGCACTATATATTAAGAAGCAGAATTCATGCTATAGTTCCAGACCCAGCTATTAAATACCTTCTAAGTCAGAATGAATTGGGTGAATTGAGGGGTAATTGGGTTACCAGGCTGTAAGAGTATGACTTAGATATTCGGCCTTCTAAATTGATCAGAGGACTTGGTTTGTCCCAACACATTGCAGAAGTACCTATACAGGAAGAAGTTAATCAATTAAATTTTGAATCTGGTGACTGGTATGGGGATATTACTCATCTACTGCAATTTGAAATTTTCCCGTCTCACTTGAACAGAACCCAAAGGAGAGCATTAAAACTAAAAGCTGCTCATTATCTCCTCAAAGCGGAGTAATTTTTACGAGAGAGAATTATTCCGGCATTTTCCTAAGATGCATTTCTTCGAGTGAAGTCAGTGAAGTCATGTCTAGTTTTCATGAAAAGTTAGGGGCAGGGCATTCATCAGGATCTGCTACTGCGCATAAAATATTGAGAGCAGGCTATTATCGGCCTACACTATTTAAAGATGCACATCAGCATGTAAGAACCTACCATCAATGCCAAACTTTTGCAGCCAAAGAGGCCAACCGGGCTCTACCATTGCAACCTGTTGTAATAAATAAACCTTTCATGCAATGGGGACTTGATTTTGTGGGAGTGATTAATCCAAATTCTTCAACAGGGCATAAGTATGTTCTAACAGCTACTGACTATTGCACAAGATGGGTTGAAGCAGCAGCCACCACAAGAAGTACAGCTCATGAAGTGATTGATTTTCTAGAGTCAAATGTCATAACTAGGTTTGGGGTTCCTCTAAATTTGGTGTGTGATAATGGACCAGCCTTCCAATAATTGGAGTTTGCAGAATGGGCATACCAAATGGGGATAGTTATCAGATTCTCATCCAACTATTATCCCCAAGGCAATGGACTGGTTGAGTCCACAAACAAGAATTTAATGAATGCCATTAAGAAATCTGTAGCAGACAAACCCAGGTAGTGGCATACATTATTGAAATATGCACTTTGGGCTGACCGGATAAAATATAAAGTGGCTCTTAAAACTTCTCCTTTTGCTTTGTTGTATGGTACCTAGCCAATTGTTTCCATATCTCTGAAGTTACCTACTTACCAATTTGTCTTAGACTATTTTGAGGATCAAGATGATGCAGAGGCTCGTGTTTTAGATCTAACTAACTTGCAGGATGAAAGACTCCAAGCCCTGGAACACTTCAGTTGGCACCAAGAAACTATCAAGTGCTGGTTTGACAAGAGGGCCAAAGTGAAAGCTTTCAAACTGGTAGACTTGGTGCTTCTATGGGACAAGGCCCATGAGAAGAAGGGTAAGCATACAAAGTTGCAGCCACTGTGGATAGGCCCCTACCAAATTGCTGAGATTCTGGGTAATAATGCATTCCATTTACAAGACCTTGATGGTAATTTTCTAGACCTCCTTGTTAATGGTCAATACTTAAAACATTATTTCTCGGTTGTTCTGTCCAATATATCATTTGAATGAGTCATAAAGAAGTTGTAACATGTGTATACATTGTAAATAACTTTGCAGTTTATCTGCTTTAGTTTACTTTTAATGTCTGTACAGTTGTTTAGTTTAGTTTACTCTTCATGTCTGTACAGTTCTTTAGTTTAGTTTTTTTTTTTAGTTGTTTTAGTTTTATTTTATTTTATTTTTAGTTTAATCCTTGTTGTCTGTGCAGTGTTTTATTTTATTTTAGTTTACTTTTAATTGCCTGTACAGTTTTTAGTTGCTTTGCTTTAGCTTAATTTTAACTGCCTATTCAGTGTTGTTTGTTTTAGTTCTGTATTTTATTTTTTATTTAAGGTCTGTGCAGTTTATTTTCTTTGTAAATAGCTCTGCAATCTTGTTTTATTTCATTTCCTTTAATTGCCTGTACAGTTTTATTTTGTTTCCTTTGTAAATAACCCTATAGTTTTGTTTTCTTTGCTTGCCTGTATAGTTTTATTTTAAAGTCTATGCAGTTTTATTTTATTTTGTTTTTAGAGGTCTGTGCTTGCCCTTGGAAGCTTGTACAAAGTTCTGTGGCTTTTAAAAAAAAATTGTTCTTTAACCTTTGCCTGAGCATTCACAAAAGAAGTCAGCCTTCCAAAAAATTTGTTTTTATTTTGAGCTGATCAATCCAGTGTTCATTATCACAATTGTGAGATAGTCTTTTTGAAGCTGAACAGGTGGAACTATTTTTTTAGTCAGAACAACAGTGGAAGGATGATTGGATTTTATGTCTTGCTTGCCACAGTTGTTTTAATTATAAAGAAACTGCTATGCTGTTTGGTTGGAGGAACTCCCGAGGAATCCAAGAAAAGTTGGTTATAAGAGGAGACTATGATTTATGTAATTATTTGAGTATCCATATAGGCTATCAGTGCCTAGGCTGAAGCAGTTCCAGATTGATAAAATGTTAAAAGAAAATTGTTATTCTTTCTAAGGCTTTTTCAGATGTTGATGTATTTCAAAAGAAAGAGATGTAAGTTGAATTGGCACTCTATTATTTCCAATATATATATATATATATATATAAAAAAGAGAAAAAGAAAAAAAAAAAGAGTTATATAATCAAAGAGGCAGCCAAGACTTCAAAAGATGTTTTTCTTCTACCGAGTTGTAGATTCTACCTTACAGTTGTAAATCTGGGTCGTGTAAATCTAAAGGGTAACTATGTCAGGGTTGTGAAAGGCTAAACTAGTAAACAAAGCTCTACTCGATTTCCCCTTTTACAATCTAGAAAAACTGATCAATCCAGAGTTCAACATTCGAAGGCCCGATCATTCTTGAAGAAAGTTTTATACCCTTGTAATTGCACATCAAAAATCTTCCTTAAATGATTCATCCTAGTATGTCCTTGGGAAATTTTGAAGACCATCGGTTAGTAGTCAATTTATTTTGAAGAATATCCGTGGCAAGGCAAGATACATGGTCTAGGTTGTTTTGAAACTAGAGTCCTGGGTTCTAAAATAATGCTACTATTTTACCCACAGATATCGCCATTTGTTGAGAAGCAACACACCCCCAATGAAAAATGAATTTCCATCCTTTGAAAACTTTGAGCTTTCATTTTTGTAGTAGGGACCCTCTTGATGATTTTCAGTTTTAATCCCAGATTTTTTACTTGCCTCTTCCTTCTTCAAGTTTTGCCTGTGTCAAAGCATCCAAGTTTTCTTGCATTCTGGCTTTGTTATCTCAGACTTCACTTTTTATATGCTAGAATCATTCATGGATAAAGAAAATCTTACATCGATACAAAAAAAATGCAGAAAATAGATAGATAAATTCATTAAAAATCAAAACTTTCCATTTTTGGAAGTGTCGTGATATCGCGACACTTCCATTTTTGGAAGTGTCGCGATATCGCGACGGGTTTTTGAAAAATCGGCTAAGTCAGAAATGCATAGCGAAATCGTGACACTTTCCAAAAATGGAAATGTCACGATATCGCTACCGGTTAGGAGAGAGAAAGCCCGATCATACGGAACATCGTGATTTTATGACATGTCGCGAAATCATGATAGGTTTTGGAGAGAGAAGGCAAGTTGTACGGACTGTCGCAATTTTGCGACAAGTCGCGAAATCGCGACAGGTCCAAGTCAAAGTGAAGGAAGCAGAAGCGAGGAAGGATAGAAAAGCAGCTAAGGCAGAAAAGGGTCATGATTTCGTGACATCTCATGAAATCGTGACATGTCACATTTTCGTGGCTCGCAGGCAAGAAAGGGTCGCAAGGCAGAAAAGGATCACGATTTTGCGACATGTCGCGAAATCATGACATGTCGCGTTTTCGCGACATGAAAGGAAGAAAAGCTGCTAAGGCAAGGAAGGGTCACGAAATCGCGACATGTCACGTTTTCGCGACTGGAAGGAAGAAAATTTGCTAAGGCAAGCAAGGGTCGCGATTTCGTGACATGTAAAGAAATCGCGACATGTCACGTTTTTGCGGCTAGAAGGACAGAAAAGCAGCTAAGGCAGAAAAGGGTCACGATTTTGCGACATGTCACGAAATCGTGACATGTCGCATTTTCGTGGCATGGAAGGAAGAAAAGCTGCTAAGGCAAGCAAGGGTCGCGAAATTATGACATGTCGCGTTTTCGTGGCTGGAAGGAAGAAAAGCTACTAAGGCAAGCAAGGGTCGTGAAATCGTGACATGTCGCGTTTTTGCAGCTAGAAGGAAGAAAAGCTGCTAAGGCAAGCAAGGGTCACGATTTTGCGACATGTTGCGAAATCGCGGCTGGAAGGACAGAAAAGCAGCTAAGGCAAAAAAGGGTCACGAAATCGCAAAATGTCACGTTTTCATGGCTGGAAGGATAGAAGAGTTCCGAAGGGGGAGAAGGGTCACGATTTTGTGACATGTCATGAAATCGCAACATGTCGCATTTTTGTGGCAGTACAGCGTAGAAGTTGCCGAGAGGAGAAATGGTCACGATTTCGTGACATGTCGTGAAATCGTGACATGTCACGGTTTCGTGGCTGGAACAGCTGAAAGACGCCTTTGCCAGAAAGATGTCACGATTTTGCGACATGTCGCGAAATCATGACATGTCACATTTTCACGACCCTACCAGCAGAGAACCAAAAATGCAAGACAGCTGGAAATGGACACGTGTCATGATTCTGTGACACGTATCAAAGCACTACGGGCCACGTATCAGATTAATAAGGCCAACATGCAAGTAAACTTTAGGGTTTTTAATCTAATTCAATAATTAAAGTTCTGATTTAATATTTTGAAAATACTAATCTGTCTTTTGTTCTTTCATGCAGGAAGCCATCTGTCACTTACGGGATAACGAAGAAAGGGCCATAAAGACAAAGTCGAATGCAAATTAATCAAAGACAGCCATATTGAAAGAAAAGTTGTTGTGTCATCCAATTTTTTTTAGATCTGGCTACAAAGAGACTATACGATGACTAAGCAGCTACCCATAGTGGAATATGTCGAGAATTGGCTGAGAAATAAAAATATATGCACACAGTTGCCGAATTTTGCCAGTGAATGCATTTAATGAAGATTTATGGAAAAATTAATGGTGTGCAGATATTTTCAGCTCACTGATGGCTATGCAGAGATGAAATGTCGAAGAAGTGGTGACTCATCCAGCTTACCTGAGGGAATTAATGAGGCCATTTATTTGTAGTTGTGGGTGAATGCAAGTGGCATTCGAATTCTATCTTCTCCATTTATGGCAACTGACTGCACTAATTTGTAGAATGGTTAAGTTTTATCCAGACTTTGTTTTAAGTGGCTTTATATTATAAAACTCGGGTCCTAGGGTTTAAGATGATAAGATTTAGGGTTTGAGAGGAAGATATTTTTGAAAAGATCAGGGTCTGTCCTGAGTCTATAAATACTTCTTCTCAATGTAATCGTAGGAGGGGGAAACTTAGAAATAAAAGGCTATTGAAGCAATTTCTTGCAAATTTTGTTAAATACTTTATTTCTGGACTTGAATTTGATGTGGTTTTGTTTTCTGTGATAGCATGGCCAGGAGCCTAATATTTTGTAGATTGTGATAAGTTCATCTTATTTTGTTATTCGTTTCTTTAAATTTTGTTAAATATATGTTGTGAATCTATGTTATCAAGATTAAATATGTTGTTAGGCTTCAATTGTTCTATTGTATGCTAGAGAAAATTACAGATTTAAGGTTCAAGCCTGTTCTAATTGCTCTATCCTCACTGTGCGAGCTAGGCTATCGGTGAAAGATATCAATTTTAACCGACTTTATTTTGGTTTATAATTTTTTGTTAGATCTGTTCCATCTTTGCCTTCTGCTCTTAGTAGAAAGTTGTCTTAGAAAACTGGACACTTTCTTCTTTGATTTGTTCTATTGTGAAGCTGATAGTATAAATAAAATTGGTAGTTTTGTTTTATAGTTAAGTTTGATAAACTTCTCTTTCTGCCTTTCCCTACCCTCTTTGTTTTACTGTGAAATGATCCATTTTTATTTTCTTTATTTGTCTTTTATTTAAATTTGCTGACCCATGAGAGCTAGATCAAAGAATTAATTTTAAATCTGATTGTTAACAAGTGACAATTTCTGAACATTACTGAGCAAGTTCAGTGAGCCCATTGTAAGGTACAAACAGTCCATATTGAAATCTATTCCAGAAAGCGAAAAGAGTGAATTGACATTCGACTCGACTCTGTAACTCACACCTTGGATAACCAGCTAGATCCTAAAGTGAGTGGGATTTATCCCGTATAAGTGTTATCAGAGTTTTGTGCTCATCCTTCACAGGGTGTGTATGAAAGTCAGACCAACAGATACAAGTGATTTGAATTAACCAAATAAGTGTTCGTTAACCATGATTTAGATACATATAACCACACCAAACTACTATGTAAGTCATATTATCAAGAGCTAGCTAATCCATAAGTAGACATAGGTCTGTACAAAAGAAGGTCGCTAATGTGACAGACATATCACCACGCTAGGAGTTACCCAAGGCCAAGCGAGTTGGGCACAAACCACCTGTTATGGGGCTTACCTCACAGTTTTCGAATAATTGAGAATTCCAGGGATTCAAGCTCATCAACCCTTATTTTATTTTCAAAGGGTAGGGAGAGGGATTTTATTGCTTTTGCTTTTGCTTTCTTTTGCTTTTATTTTGCTTTATTTTTAAGATAATGCTTGAAACATTGTTGTAATGATATAAAATAACATTTTTCTTTTTTCTTTTTTTTCTTTTTCTTGAACTTTTTTTTTCTTCCTATGCTAGGGATACTTGCTTGGATTAGTTGTAGAGCAAGGGATTTTTATTCTGGGTAGCGGTGAGCTTGTCCTTTTGCCAATTCTCAAATATTCTAGACCATGTGCATGATAGGATAGCAGGGGAAACTTTTCGCTCAAGAAACCACGTCTACTATGTAGCATAGCATAGACATTACAAATATAATCATTTTATTGTGACAGGATGTGCTTGGTTTAAGTAAATAACAAGATCAATTCTCTGTGCTCAAACTTTATTTAATTGAATTTTGTGGACTTTGATATAAGAGAGATTAGTAATCATGCCAGATAAAAATCAAGATATTTATTTTGTGTTTGTGAAAGTGAGGGATTTGAAATAAATGCTAATTTATCCAAAATAATTTGAAATATATAACTGCAACATTTGTAAGAATATATACAAATACTTTTTGGAGAAGTTTGAGAATGTTGACTCTCTCTTTCTTCTTTATTTTTTTTTGGTTTCGAAAGAGTCAAGAGTATTGCTGTTTTTATTTTTATTATTTTTATTTGTTTTTGTTTTTGTGTAAATAGTTTGATATATATTTTTAAAATAAGACAACATGCAAAATATGTACAAATGATGAAATGACCAAATTTTATGCGTAATATCGCTTAAGATGCAAAATGTTCATAGGTTCTTTTAAATCTTTACCATCTAAGGTAGCTAGTTTATATGCTCCTGATTCAAATTTAGCAGTAATAATGTATGGTCCAAGCTAGTTGGGCTCAAATTTACCTTTAAGGTCTTTAGTTGTATTAGTATTTTTTTTATTTTCTTTTAAAACAAGGTCGTCGATCTCAAAGGATTGATGACGAAATTTTTTAGCATATGATCTTTTAAGCTTTTTTTGGTAGGCACGGAGATGCTCCAAAGCATTGATGTGTTTTTCATCTAGGAGTTCCAGCTGACTGAGTCTACCAGCTCGATATTCATCTCCTACTTCGGTATCTTGAAGTAGTAGAGCCAAAGAAGGAACTTCTAATTCAAAGGGAAAAACGGCTTCAGCACCATAAACCAAAACAAAATATGAAGTTCCAATGGGGGTTCGAACACTAGTTCAGTAGGCCCACAAGGCTGGATATAATTGAATGTGCCGATCGCGACTGGATTTATTGACCAATATTTTGAGAATTTTGATTAAGGTTTTGTTAGATGCTTCTGCTTGACCATTACCTTGGTTATAATAAGGAGGTGGACCAGGGATGTTGAATCTTATATTTTTGGCATAATTTCTTGACATCTTTATTTTTGAAACAAGTTCCATTATCAGAGATGAGATTTGCAGGAATTCCGAACCTACAAATGATTTGATTAAAAATAAATTTAGAAACTTGTGTGCCAGTGTAGGAAGCTAAAGGCATAGCTTCAACCCACTTTGTGAAATACTCAGTGGTGGTTATGATGAATTTGTGTCCATCAGATGACACAGGATTGATTTTTCCAATAATATCTAAGCCCCATTTTGAAAAGGGACAAGGAGATGAAATAGCCTATAGCTCTTATGTAGGGGCATGGACAAGGTCAGCATGTTTTTGGCACTTGTCGCAATGGCGGACATACTCATGTGCATCATTTTCCATGGTAGGCCAAAAGTATCCTATCCTAAGGAGCTTTTTAGCAATGACACTACCACTGAAGTGTCCTCCACAATATCCATCGTGGGCTTCACTCAAGGCTGATTTGGATTCTTCTAAATTCAAACATCTTAATAGGATACCTTCAAAAGATCTCCTATATAAAGTATTGCCAATGATTACAAATCGACTTGCATGTCGACGTAATAACCGACGCTGGTTTCTATTAGAATTGGCAGGGAAAGTCCCATTTTGGAGAAAATCAATTATATCCGTATACCAAGGATCAGGAGTAGTTTCATTGATTAGAAACACATCCAAAGGTTCTAAGCATGACTTATTTGAAGCAGGTTCCTGGAGTCAACGAATAATTATGGTGGCATATTCGTCATCTAAATCCAAGGGCAGAAGAGATGTAGCTACGGCCATAGCATCAGCCGCATGGTTGCTAGTTCGAGGAATAGCTTCCAAGGAAACTTGATCAAATAGAGACATTAATTGTAAAACATAGGCTTTATATGGGCACAGTTTATCATCTCTGGTCTAATAAACTTCATTAATTTGGTTTATGACAAGTTGAGAATCACCAAAAACTAACAGATGTTTAATTTTTAGCGCCAAGGCAGCTTGTAATCCGAGGATTAGAGCTTCATATTCAGCAATATTGTTGGTGCAAGCAAATGTTAATTTGAAGGACAGAGGAATGATGTGTTTTTGTGGGGATATTAAAATAATACCCGCACCAGCCCCACTCATGCATCGGGCTCCATAAAAGTATAAGGACCATTGTTCAATATGGTCTGCCTCTAATTGAAGGCATTCATCAGGAAACTCAATGATGAGGGGATGGGTAGACTCTAAGGGTGTAGCAGCTAATTAATCTGCTATGATTTGACCCTTAACAAACTTTTGTCCTATGAACGTGAGGTCAAACTCGCTTGGAGCAAGAACCCACTTGGTTGTACGACCCAATACATAAGGTCGACTCATGAGATACCTCAAGGGATCATATTTAGCAATGACATAGGTTTTCTGACTGAGCATATAATGGCGTAACTTCTACGTAGAAAACATGACTGCTAGACATAGTTTTTCTAACACTGTGTAGCAGGTTTCATAACTGATGAAGGTTTGGCTAATATAATAATTAGCAAGTTCTCTCTTTGCATCATCAAGCTGAGCTAACATAGCTCCTAAGGTAGAATCTGAAGCTGAAATACACAAGAGAAATGGGTGATTAGGTCTAGGAGGTGAAAGCACAGGTGAGGTAAGGAGGTATTGTTTGATAAGTTCAAAAGCTTATTTACATTTGTCGTCCCAATTAAAATGGACATCCTTCTTAAGGAGCTTAAGAAAGGGACTAGTTTTGTCCACCAACTTATCGATGAAGTGACGGATAGCTTGAAGTTTACCTTGTAAACTTTGTAACTCAGATATATTGGTAGGTGTGGGCATATCAGTGATATCCGTAATCTTGAAAGGGTCGATTTTGATACCACATAAAGAAACTAAAACCCCTAATAGTTTACCGAACTTAACTCTGAATATGCATTTGGCTGGATTTAATCGAATAAGATATTCTCTTAATCGATTAAAAACTTTTCTCAAATCATCTAAATGGTTATCTTCATTAATAGAGCGAGCTATAATATCATCTACATAATCATGTAGGATATCATGCATCATATCATGAAAAATATAAGTCATAGCTTGTTGATAGGTTGCACCTGTGTTTTATAAGCCGAATGGCATAAATTTCCAGCAAAAGGTACCCCAGGGGGTAATAAAGGTTGTTTTAGCCTGATCTTCAGGAGCTATCCTGATCTAATTAAAACCAAATAATCCATCCATTAAGGACATCATCCCACTCCCGGTAGTAAAGTCAATGATTTGATCCATGTTTGGAAGAGGAAAATCATCTTTAGGGCATGCAGCATTAATATCTCTAAAGTCTGTGCAAACCCTAACTTTGGTGGCTTCTTTCTTGGTGACTTGGAACTACATTTGAGATCCATTCAAGCATAATCAATAGCTTGTATAAAAACAACATTCAGAGTTTTTCTAACTCCCCTTTGACTAGCAGGGCCACTTTGGGATGCATTTTTCTAAGTTTTTGTTTAACATGTTTAGCATCCGGATGGACTACTAGATGATGCATGACTATGGAAGGGTCCAGACCTAGCATATCTTCGTATGTCCAAGCGAAGACATCTTCATATTCTTTAACGAATGCAATGTATTGATCTTGTTTTTCTTGACTTAATTCTAACCCAATATTGATTATGTGAGGATTATCCTCAGTTCCAATATTAACTTTAATGACGTTTTCTACTGCCATGTGTAGATCTCTTTCAAAATTAGGTGGGGCGGGTGAGACGCCCAATTCTTGTAATTATTTTAAGGTTAAGTTGGATAATTCATCTTGAGGATTAGTGGCCTCAAGCTGGGCTATAGTTGGTATAGAACCATAAAAATAAAACCCATTGTGTAAAATCTCTTCAACGGAGACATCGTGGAATATATCTCCTTCCAAATCCTCATCAGAGTTAGCAATAATTTTAGGGTAAGCTATGGATAGCATGTTACATGTAAATGGCATATTTTTTAGAGGCAAATCATCACGATTATCCAAATAATCTTGATAACATATGAGTTGATCATCATCTTCAAAAGGTAAGGGTTGACCCTTACTAGGAAATAGGCACACACCACAGTGGGCAGGCCACGGTTCTACCTCAAAAGGTTCTTTCATGCCATTTTGTAAAGGTCCTAAGCCTTTCCCTTTATATCCCATTTTAATCATTATGGGTTTAGCTTTAATATACTCATTAGTAAAATAACAATGAGCATATCCATCATGATGAGTTTTGATATTCCGAGGTATTCTTCCCCAGTCATATCCTTTATAAATAAAAGCACAACTCCCGACTTGGTAAGTACTTCCCATAGGTTGTGGGAGGCCCAAAGTACGAGGATATGGCGGTAAGTTATTTAAAATAATTGAATCTTGCATGAAAGCATTTTTTTTTCTGATATTAAGATTGTGGATAAATCTGGTAAAAGTTCATCAGAAAGAGCATAAGATGTAGAAGGATCATTCCCTATATCTTTAGATGTGGAAGGTATGGTAGATGTTGATAATGTGGAAGTGTTAATGAATGGGTCTATAGGTTTTGAAATTATAGGGATAGAACATGAAGGATTGGTTGTAGATTGAAGATCTTTTTGAGGTTCTAGAGTGGTTTTTTTAGAAGATTGTTGATCTATATATGAGGGTGAAATGAATGGAGGAAAAATAGGTGAAGCTATGGGTGTGTGTTTCATAGTTTTAGATGAAAAATAAGAATTAGGATGTGTCGATGACAGAGCGAGGCAAAAATGCACTCCAATAGGTTCTGCCAAAGCACACATATCAAAGGGTCTAGGATCACCATGGATAGTGACCAACTGATTTTTAAATTTGAATTTAACACATTGGTGTAAAGTGGATGGGACAGCCCGCATTGCATTGATCCAAGGACAACCCAAAATTATATTGTATGATGCAGGGAAATGTACAATAAACACGATCATATCTAAGGTTCTAGGACCAACTTGCAATGGGATGGTAAAAACTCCACACGTTTCTTGTGTTTCATCATTGAAAGCTTTTATGATCATGTCAGTTTTCTTCATTTCATCACTTCTAAATCCAAACCGTTGGTAGAAGTCAAAAGTACAAAAGTTTAGAGATGAACCATTATCAATCAGGACTCTTTTAATAGCTACATCTCCAATTAGAGTAGTAATATATAAGGGATTATCCTTATGTAAACTGTGTTGTGGGATATCTTTATCCCAGAAGTCAATACAATCAACTTCTCGAGTGATGATAGTATTGGCCATGGCTTCAGGTTGAAAATTTTGAGGTACCATCATTTGGCTTAATGTAAGCATCAACTCATCCCTATGGGTAGGAGAAGATCTTAATAAATCCAAAAGGGAAATTTTGACTGTAGTATTGGATAATTGCTCATTAATATTGTAAGGAGGTTTAGGTTGAACGTTGGAAGCATGATTCCCTTTATTGGGATTTTTCAAAACAAATGGAGCTGATCCATCATTCTGGTTTGGTTCTTGTTGAGAATTTTGAGCCTGTTGTCGGGTAACAACCCCAATGGTACCTACAATGTTATATTGAAGACGCTGAACTGGTCTTGGTTGAGTGTTTATGGCTTGTTCATTAGGGAGGAATTTATTAGAAGAGGGTCGAGTAGTAACTCTTCTAGGAAATGGTTCTTCTGGAACCATAGCATCTGTGATGGGTTGAATAGGATCTGACTCATTTTAAAAACTATTTGATTGGTTTGAAGTGATGTCTATTTCACTTTCAGTATCTGATTCTATATCACTAGGATCGAGAGTTTGAAAATTATGTAGGGGCCTGGTCGTGACCAGGGATAAATTTGTGTCAAATATTTGAGGATCCTGAACAAGTAATTGTCTGCCAATAGTCCCTACATATCGGGTAGGAGGGGGAACATTATGATGTTCGATTTGATTGGCCACCTCTTTACCATGTCTTGGTAAAGGATGTTGAAATGTGTCTAATGATTGATTAGCATTTTGATTTTGATTTTGGGGAATGTTATTTTGAGGATTATTAGGAGCATTTTGTTTAGGTTGGGAAGCTTGCACCTCCATTTTATTATTATCAATCAGATATTGTATTTTATGCTTTAACATTTTACAAGCATTGGTAGAGTGTCCAGGTCCTCTATGGAAATCACAGTGTAAGTCAGCTCTATATCCGGGTATGGTTGGATCAGGTTCCTGGATATATGGTAATTGAATCAAACCTCTTTCGAGTAATTGAGGTAAAATAGTTGATAATGGTTGATTCAATCTAGTAAAGTCTCGAGGAGGTTTATCAGGAGGTTTCAATATAAATTTTTTTGTTGTATTCGTTGCATTGATATTAGCAATATTTTTGCTGTCAGTGACTCCGTCACCTACAACTTGTTTGTTTTTATATTGATTTTTGGAGGTTTTCTCATCATCCTTCTTCCTAAGTTGGCCTCTCCTAATGAGGGCATATTCTACTCTTTGAGCTAAATCTATAGCCTGATCGAAGGTAGTTAAAGTAGCAGTTGATAACTCATAGGAAATTTGTTCTTGCAAATTATTGATAAAAATGTCCAACATTTCCCTATAAGGTAGAACAAAGTGCATTTTTCCTATCAACTACCTCCATCTAGCTAATAAATCAGCAAAACATTCATCTTTGTCTTGTTTTAAGTTGTACAAATCTTTAATGGTGACATGCCTCTCGATGTAGGCACTAAATTGATGGATGAAAGATTCTGTTGTTTCTTCAAAATTTCTCAAAGAATGAGTGGGCAGTTGATAGTACCACTCTAATGCCATTCCTCCTAAGCTTTTCGGGAACATTTTTAGTAATAGCAAGTCATCATGTGATATATCATGACATGCTATCCTAAACATGAGAAGATGCTCTATGGGATCTTCAGTTCCTTTATATATAGGCAGGACGGGCATGGGAAAGTGTTTAGGGTATGGTTGTGCTACAACTATGGGATCCAGAGTTTGACTACATATCTCTCGATAATTGTACGAGGGACGATAGGGATCTATCTGGTCCATGCGCAAAGCTAACTATTTCACCATGGCTTCCAGATTACTGGTTTGCCCACCATATTGGTTCGGTAGGGCATTAATATGGGATTTGTGAGCATATGATGGAGGGACATGCATATTAGATGCTATATTGCTATTGTGTAAATTGTTGGTAGGAAAGGTGTTATGAAGAAATTTTGAAGTTGTATTATGTTGTATCCCAGATTGTTGAAAATTGGTGTTTGGCTTCATTTTAGGTTTTTGTTTACTTGAAGCATATTGATCAATAGTTTGGCGAAGTAAAGCAGTGAAGGAAGTTTTCTTTTGTGTGGGAATGATTTTAGGCTCAATAATAGGTTCCTTAGGAGGTTGGGTAGCCTGTTGTTTTGGCATGTTTTGAGTCATAGTGACAATATCTCTATTGGATGGTCTAGCATTATCACTTTCTTGATCAATAAAAGACAAGGGATTAGTGTGCACATCAAACATATGTTCCATGGCTGCTTGAGTGTCACTAATTTGCCCTTTATCAATACGAATTGCCATATTAAGAGTGCCAATGTTATTATTGAAAAATTTCCAAAAATTATCTAAGTTATCAAAAGCAATAGTTCCATCTGGAGCTATTCTAGGGGACGAGGATCTATCCTCTTTAACATTTTCTTCTTGTTCATTATCTTCACCTAGGTCATCTTCTGGTTGATCTAGAGTTTCTTCTTCCGGAATTGGATCCTCAGGAAGGACATTTGGGTTTCTAGTTTTATCTTATAACCAATCTTCTTCTTCTCCTTCAGTTTGTTTACCATTCCTAAGTTTAGGCATTGTGCTTAACTTAGATTTCAGCAAATATATATATATATATATATATATATATATATATATATATATATATATATTTATTTATATATATATATATGCAACAAGCTTAAGAGGTATATATTAATTATATACCTACTACAATATTTAAAATGAAATGTTTTGGTTTTTGTTATGTTTTTTAGTTTTTCTTGTTTTTGTAATAATATTGTAAAGATAACAAACAACACAATAAATGCAAGAAATAATAATGAAAGAAATGATCTAGTTTTCTATAAATAATTTATAAATGTCATTAATGGGCTCAAGTTCTTCAAGAGTCATGAAGTGTTTTTCTTCAAATTGAAAATTTTATTTCAAGAATTTAATGAAAAGGGCTATAGTGATATTATCTATCTCAGATTCTGTTGATAATAATAATTCTCACGACAATATTCACAATACAACATAGCTCTAGGAGTTTTGTTCCATATTCTTCTAATCATAAGATCAGTTTCTTGGGATTCTATATGAACTAGAAATTGGCGTACCATAGCTGTGTTCTTGAGGTATTCCTCAAAAGTGAAAAATTTTGAAGACACAAGAGCTCTCCTATAAGCTAACCATCTATGGCAGGCTCTCTGAAGTTCATGATAAAAGACGAGTTGATGAGGATCCAGGATTATTTTTAGGACAAGCCTCTTGATTTGTTTAAGTTTTGTTGACCTAGATGAAATGACACCTAGTCTTCTATCAATTTCATCCCACAAAAGTTGATTTCTATATGTTTCAGGCACACTAAGCACATAATTGATTTCTATGGCTGCTAATTGGTTTTCAACATTTATAGTAACTGCTAATATTTTCTTAGGAGCTACCATATAAACATGATATGCAACTTATTAGTTTTAAATGATTTTAAATGCATCTATGTTTTTTGTTTTTTTATTTTTTGTTTTGTTTTCAAAAGGTTTTAAATGCATTCACGTCGGGTTCACCAAAATGTATCGCTCCAAATTTTTCGCATCCTTACCTTCAGGCTATAGGATCCGTACCTAGAAGGAGGATGGGAAAAGGATTGCGCGGTACCTTAGACTGACAAGCCTTGCGAAGGTCCCGCCTCTCGAGGGAAGGTTATTATGGTGATTTTTTGACGGATGGTGGGTCACCAGGAAACGTTTGAATGGCAGTTTCCATGCCTAGGTTGGGAATGTGTTTAATGTGTTCAGTTTTATCTTTAAACATTCGAGTCCTAGGTTTGGCCAAATGAATCTAAGTTGTTCTATTATGAAAATGCAAACTAAATGAAATACAAAAAGCAGATTTTAAACAAAAAATAGAGAGAAAAAGCTAAATTATAGAGCCATACCTAATCCGGATGTCTGATGGAAATTTTGATGTTTGAAGCAGTCCAAATCGTCTAGAATTTGATAGGATCGTCTCTGACCTATAGGATCATCTGAGATCTGACGAATTCATCAGACGAATTCGTCAGAGACCTGCAAACAGAGAAATAGACACAAAATACAAAAAATACAGCAATGCTAATAGAGGATAAAGATGTAAAATGACAATAAATATGTTAACAGATAATCCTAAATAGAAATGCAAGTAAATTATGATGTTTTAATAGTTAAACATGATTTCATTATGCAATTAGACTACATGGGTGAACTCCAAGATGCAGAATAGCAAAAAATAATAAATAAACTGACTAGATGCAGAATAAAACAGTAGATGAGAAGAGAAAAATACAAACTCTGGGCACTGATTGCCCCCAATGCAGACTGTAGTCGAGATCATCTTGAATCGGTGCGAAATCATCTTGAATTGAAAAGGATCGTCCACAATCAACTAAGCTTGCTCCGACTGAAAAATACTAAGGTTCCTACAACAAAATTTAGATAGCACTAGTGCAGATAGTAAATTGGGATGTTTCAATGCATATAAAGTCAAGTTATAGGAAATATCATCCAGGGGGATGCCAAGGGGGAGTCCTAAGTTTAAATAGGCTTAGGATGGATGTTAGGAGGTTGGAGATCATCCCAATTTTGGAGATCTCCAATGGGGAGGGTCTCTAATGGCGTAGACACGCTTTTGCCCATATTAGAGATGCCATTGGAATAGAGGCTAATTAAGAAAAATTAGTTTTGGGATAATATCATCTGGACGTCCTAGTCCAGATGAAATCGTTCGATCTGAGGCGATATCATTTGATCGACGACGATATCGTCAAACGGTCAAAACAAACTCTAAAAATGGCGTGGGAAAGGAGGAAACGGGTTAAACGGTGGTTTGGAAGCGGTTTTGGGGGTTAAAATTTGAATTTGAATATTTACTAGAGTAATTGTAATTATTTAAGGTTTTACTGCACCAATTTTAGGGTGCTACGGAATGTTTTTGTATTTTATGTATAAAATTTCTTCAAATGAATGATATTGAGAGGCTCAAGATCTTCAACACCATCCAATGATGTGAGGCAATATGCCCTAGGCCCAACCCTTTTTGAAATCATGTAGGGGCCTATGCATTTTGCCATGAATTTGTCTCTTAGGTGTGGCAGTAGATTTGAATTTTTTTGGTTTTATTTGAGCACAAGATCCCTAACTTTGAATTATCTTAAGTGGAATTTACTATTGTAAGCTCGAGCAAGGTGATCCTAGTGAACTTTGAGATACTTTAGGTCATTGACTCGACGTTCATCAAGAAGCATTAACTGATCAAGGTATCCTTGCCATGCAGTGTCATTATCTATGAAGTCCTTAAATGTTATGCGTAGGATTGTAATCTCCAACTCTAGGGGCATCATGGCCTCGGTGTCATATACAAGTGAAAACAATGTTACCCCAGTAGGCGTCTGCACACTAGTTTTGTATACCCACAATGCTGAAGGCAATTACAAATGCCAGTCCTTATGATTATCTTTCACTATTTTCCTTAAGATGGAGAGTATTGTTTTGTTTGAGGCTTCTACTTACCCATTTGCTTGCGGATAATAGGGTGTTGAAAAACTATGTTGAATGTGATATTCGATCATTAAAGCACGCACACTTTTGTTCTTGAAAGATGTTCCATTATTCGATATTATCTTAGAAAGGACCCTAAAATGACTTATGATATTGTGGAGTATAAAATCCACAATCGTTGGTCTAGTTGTTGATTTCAATGGGATCGCTTCGACCCATTTGGTGAAATACTCAGTGGTTGTTATGATGAATTTGTGTCGGCCTGAGGATGGGGGTGAGATATTCCCCACCAAGTATAGTTCCCACTACGAGAAGGGCCATGATGTCTGGATGGGTTGCAAGGCTTACAATGGCAAGTGAGTGAGGTTTACATGATGTTGGCACTTAGCATATTTCTTGACATACTCTCAACAGTATTTTTCTGTAGTGGACCAATAGTAACCCATTCTTAATATGTGCTTAACGATGGCCATGCCACTGAAGTGACCACCACATGTACCATCAAGAGCTTGCAAAATTGCCCAGGATGCTTCCTAGGGAAGGAGCATTCCATCATAGCCTTGTCTATAAAGGATCTCTCCTAGTAGGATATACCTCATCACATTCTATTTAAATTCTCACATTTCAGCATGTAATAGGTCTTGTGGTACTCTTCCAAGCTTTAGTAAGTCCCGTAATTGGGAAATCCAATCCTTATAAGGCACAACTTCTATGGATAAAATGGTATGTTCCTCCTGTGATGCAGAATTAGGGAACACATATTTAGAAATAACCCTATGGTGGATGGTTGTACCACACTTTGTAGGACCTTTACAAATCAAAGATTCCCATGGTGCCATTTTCAAGAAATCTCTAGCTTTGAAGGACCAATCCTGATTTTGTTTGGTCTAGATCATGTTAATTGACTCTAGGTTCTCAATAACCTCATGTTGTATTGTTGAGTGTGCGAACCCTTTAACGTGAATGGTTGTGAAATCAGCAAATAGATTCTAAGGGATTAAGGATCCCAAATATGCCATGGTGTCTACAAATCTGTTTGATGTACGAGGGATTACCTCAATGTCATATCATTCCAGTCGGGCTAGGTAAGTGTCAAAAATATTCTTGTAAGCTTTCAGGATTGGGCACCTACATTGGAACAATCCTTTGACTTGATTAACTATGAGCAAAGGGTCACCAAAGATATTCAATATTTTAATGACCACTGCAATTATTTTTTGGAGTCCCAAGATCAGGGCCTCATACTGTATGTTATTATTTGTGCATGGGAAGTCTAGCTTGAATGATAAGGGCAATGGGGCACCCTATAGTGTGATAAATACTATCCCTGATCTGCCCCTTTTCTCGCACTTCAAACCATTGAATAATAATGCTATCTCTATTTCCTTTTTAGGTTCTTCGAGTTTGGGTGGATCTGATAATGTGAAGACCGCATCATCAGGAAATTCTATGGTGAGAGGCTTGCTATCTCGAAGATATGCCCCTACTAATTGATCTGCTATGACTTGTCCCTTGATGGACTTATGGATTATGAAATCTAGATTAAATTCTATCAATAATATGATCCACTTTGTAGTACGTGTATTATGATTGGTCTTGTTCATCATGTACTACAAAGGATTTTGTTTTGATATAACGTAGGTCGTATGGCTCAACATGTATTTTTGCAACTTTTTGGTTGCAAATACCACTACTAAACACAACTTTTCTATGTATGCATATCCTAGCTCATAACTCACCAAGGTGCGGATGATGTAATATATGACTTGCTCTTTATCTTGTGTATTTTTTTGGGACAACATGGTGCCCAAAGCAAAATTAGTAGCTGATATATATAGTAAAAATGGAACGTTTGGCCTTGGTGGAGCCAATATTGATAGTCTTTCTAGGTAAGTTTTAATCTCTGCAAAATCATGTTGGCACTCTTCATCCCAATGAAATGAGACATGCTTGTGTAGCAATCGATTCATGGGTCGATCCTTGTTTGATAGTTGCACAATGATCCATTTGATGGATTCTACCTTACCTTGTAGACTTATTAATTTCCTAATGTTGGTACGGGCAACCATTTCCATTATAGCTTTTACCTTTGCAGGATTGACTTCAATGTATCTCTTAGAAATTATGAAACCTACGAGCTTACCAAAAGTTACGCAAAACACACACTTCTTAGGGTTCAATCTCACATTGTACTTAATGAGGCAATCGAAGACTTTTGTAAGGATTTCACCGTACTCATGCCATACTAAAGACTTTGCCAGAAAGTCATCCTTGTAGTCTTCTAATATTGTGTGCATGTAGTCATGGAAAATATATTTCATGGTCCGCTGATATGTGGCACCAACATTTTTCAGGCCAAATGGCATCAC
This sequence comes from Wollemia nobilis, assembly GCA_028583015.1. NCBI lineage: Eukaryota > Viridiplantae > Streptophyta > Pinopsida > Araucariales > Araucariaceae > Wollemia > Wollemia nobilis. The sequence continues at coordinate 10,716,909 of JAQPPZ010006909.1, forward strand.
CTTGTAACATAATGTTCCCCATGGAGTAATGAAAGTGGTCTTATGCTAGTCTTCGGGTTTGATTCAGATTTTATTGTATCTAGAAAACCCATCCATTAGGGAAAGCATCTCACGACCTACAGTGGCATCAATAAGAACATCTATGTTTGGCAATGGGAATGAATTCTTTGGAGTTGCTCTATTTAAGTCTCTAAAATCTGTGCAAATGCGAACTCTTCCATCTTGTTTTCCCATGGGTACCATGTTTGAAACCCATTTAGGATAATCGATGGGAACTATGAAAATTGCATTCAAAATTTTTATGTAACTCGTTCTTCACCATCAAAGTGACTCTTGGATGCATTTTCCTCAACTTTTGCTTGACTGGCTTCTTCACGGGATCCAATGAAAGGCTGTGAACAACTAAATTTGGATCAATCTTTGGCATATCTTTGTAAGTCTAGGAAAAAATATATGGCCTCTCTTTAAGGAGAGGAATTATGATGGCTTGTTCCTTTGGAGATAGACTTTCTCTGAACTTGAATTTCTTTGGTTGAGTAGGATCATCACTGATTTCCATCTCAAAATATGCTTCTATAACCATATGTGATCCATCCTCTAGCTGGTGAGGTGTGGGTATCAAATGAATGTCATCAGAGAGATTTACATGTCCTACTAACTTAGAATCCAATCTGGTATGGAATACTTCATATGCACATCTTGATGCAAAATGAAATGGTTGTAACACCTCTTCACTAGGAAAAATGTCTTCAGGATCTATGGGTGAATCAGTGCAATCCCAATCAATAGCCTTTGTATCGATACACAATGGTTTATTATAGTTCACTGGGTTATGAATTGGAGTGGTCAAATCAATGGAGATCATATTTATGGATGGAATGAAATCTCCAGGACCACATGGGTGAAACATTGTCTCAAAGGTTTTTCCTCCACACTCACGATGAGGCTCTAGAGAAAAAGGAATCTTTGGATCTAGCCCATGAGTAGGCCGAATAATAGGATCATTGGATTCTAAGAGCTCTCTGAATGTAGGTGGATGGGGATTTACCATACGATGAATGACATCTAAGTCGACAAGTCTCCCCAAAAACTACAAGCCGGGGTCTATGGCATAAAGTGCCACTTATCTTTCTACCAGCATGTTGACTTGTTGTAAGTGATGAGGCCCAACATAAGCCATCTCAGTCTCATCATAAAAATAATCATCACTTATCTAAAACCTGTTAGCATTGGTATGTGGTCCCAAAACAAGATATGTGTGTCTTAGCCTCAAATAGGCCATCTCTATCTCATCCTCATATTATTTATCACTTATGAAGATGCCAGTTGCATTAGTATATTGCCCCAAGTCATGAGGCCATTGCATTGCCCCTAGTTAGGCTCTCTCTATCAAGCCTTCTAACTCATAGCCACTTTCGTTTGATATGTACCCACTCTTGTTATGGTAGGACTAGGCAAGGCTTTGTAAATAGTGAGGCCCATGATAAGCTAATCTTGTCTATTCTTCATCATTGCTTTCCTCGTATCCATTTCCTTCTCGATCTTCATCCCATAAATTGCAACCTATTGGGATGGCATCAATTATGAAGCTTGGATGATATGTCTTGGGTGGTGGTATGTTTACCATAGCCACTTGTTTGTTACTCAGATATCTCGTACTTGGTGGGTGATAAGGTATAAAATCGATGTATTCTCCTAAACCCAAGATTAAAATGTCCAAGGATACTGCTAGAGAGTCATCTTGACCTTTGATGCAATAGCCTAACCCAAACCTGTCAAATGGAATATGGTATTGTGGCTCGAATGGATGCGTATGCCCCAACTCATATATGCCAAGACCGTAGCCATGCCAACGAAAATGTTCAAAATAACTGAGAGCATACTTGGGATTATAGAGGTAATGAACATTAACAGTGAATAGTTCATCATTGTCCTTTAATATATATGTAGACTTATGGGTAGAGTCCAAGCTAGCATAGATAAAATTGGTCTAGTTGGAAGGGATTCCAAGTGGAACCACTATTCCCACTGGTGGTCTTAGGTATTTTGGTCATCCCATGTCTTGTGCAGACTCAATGATGGGTGTGAATATTATGTTCTACACAATATACTCTCCTATCCTTGCACTTGACAAGTGTATTGTTGCATGTGATGTGGATGATCCTACAGATGACACTGGTGAAGAGGGTTCTAGTATCTCCTCAACTTGACAAGTGTATATCTTCTGATTTGAACTTTTCTCAATGCCTATGGTTAGCGCTTCATTGGGATTTCCTTCCTCAACTAAAGGTGCTTTTAGCTTTTTATTTTCTCTTGGTTTAGACGTTGATGGTCTCTTAGAAGCATCCATCATTTTGGGTGCAAGATGAGGTGTTGAGGTGTTTGTGCTTTTACATACCCCTTTGTCTTTGTTATCTAGTTGTGTAGTTGGATATGAAGGTCCTACATACAAGTGGGTAGAGGGAATTATAAATTCTCCTATAAAATCCACCTTATGGACATATTTGAATTGCTCTTCATCAGCCAACACCACATAGACTTTGTCATCATGCATGTACTTGAAACATTGGTGTAAAAGAAAAGGAACACAATTCATATCTCTTATCCAAGGGTTCCCTAGGAGGATTTTGTATTGCATGTCCCATTCCAAGGCATGACACATCACAGGGATGGTCTTATGCCCCACCTTGATGTGTAGTACTATCGTACCCATAGTATTGCATAAAGCATCATTGAAAGCTCTTAATGTGTAGGCTCCCAGAATGATATTTGACTTGGGGATCTTAAGGTGTTCTATTCTTGTTGTCATGATGATGTTAATTGAAGAACCTATATTGATCAAGACCCACTTAAAAGATAAATCATTGACTGATGCAACAATGTGAAACAGAGGGTTTGGTAAGGCCGTAGATACTGTCTTAATTTCATAATCATAAAATTGGATTACATGTTCTTGGCATTCTTTTACTTGTTCTACAAAACAAGTGAATGCATTTGGATCTTGCGGTTGGAGCTCAATTGATCTCAAAATATCCATCAAAGTCTCCATATGCTTTGGGGACTGTTGTATGAGCTCATAGATAGATAACTTAACTAGAGTCATTTGTAATTTTTTCTCTAGTCTACTCCGAAAAGTTACCACAGGTCGTGTTGGTGGACCTGGAATATTTTTCTACACATGCCTCTTCCTGGGTGTAGCTAGGACATTAATAGGAGCTATAGGAGGCTATGGTTGACCATATCGTCTAGTTCTAGTAGCTATATTGACAATTTCAACCATCCCAACACACCCATGGGTAGGTGTATCAATTCAAAATTGGTTGGCTTGGGCACCTTGCCCTCTAGAAACCTCATGGTTGGGCAGTGGGTTTTTTTATATGCCCATATCTTTGTTATCAGGAGCCACTGGGTTGTTAAATTTAAGTTCTCCTGCCTCAATCATGTTTTGTACCTTATGTTTGAAACCAACGTAAACTTTAATATTATGCCCCAGTATCCTATGATAAGGGTAAAATTAATCTTCTCTATATCCTTTTGGCTTAGAATGGTTGGGATCTATAAGAGGTACATATAGAAATATGATCTTCTCAGCCTCGCTCAATTGGTTGAAAATTGATTGCATTGACTCTGATAGAGGTGTAAAATAGCGAGGTGGCTTGCATTTTGTATTTTGCCTCTGATTGTTATTTTGATCATAATTGGCTGGTGGGGGTTATGCTTGATAATTTTGGGGTTACTACGTATCCCCATCCTTAGGTGTAGCCAATACTACTTGATTACTGGAGCAGGGCTTGTCTTATTTTGCTTGTATTTGTCATTTTTTTCATTCTTGTTCCACTCATTTTTTTAGAGCTTGATGATTCCCTCATCTATTTTATGTCTTCAATTATTTTGGCCTATTCCAAGGCTTCCTCAATGAAGGATATTATTGAAGTTGTAGTAAGAGGGAGATGTTTTTAAAACAACTTTTTGTGAACATGCAGACAATCTCTTCTGTGGGGATGGAGAATGATAATTGTGCCATGACTTTTCTCCATATATCCCCATATTCCATTATTGTCTCATGGTCATAATGTTTTAGGTTGTCTAGGTTTGAAAGGTTCACCTTTATTTTAGCACTAAAGGAGAAATACTTCAGGAATGCTTTTGCTAGTTGTTCAAAATTAGGTATGTTGTGCTTGGGTAGTTGGTTGAACCATTGAGTGGCAGCACCCAAAAATATCATAATGAAAGTCCTTAGCATAAGAGCATCATTGTCTTCAAGATGAAAATATGCATTGATGAAATTGGTAATATGCTCTTGTGCATCTTCTTCACCCTTAAAATTTTCCAACCTAGGCATCTCAAAATGCTTAGGATATGCAGGGCTAGGGACCGATGGGCATAATGGCTGGTTGTGTATCTTACTCAATGTTGGTTGATTCCCCACCATATCTTGTTTTTCAAAGGACTTCATATTTTTAGCAAGTTCTTGAAATACCTTTGAGGCAATGAGTTCCTCTTCTCACAGGCTCCCTCATGGTGGTAATGGAGGTAACTCTATGTGCATTTAACTTGTTCTATTCTCTTCCCTCCTATAAGAGGATTCAGGATGTGTTTGATCCTAATTTATCATATCTACCCTTTCTCCACCAGTTTGATGTTGTTCATAATTTGAGTGGTGGTTTCATTGTGGGATTTCTTGTTGTCTATTGCACCCCTCTCTTGGTGATTCGACACGTTTATATATTTGATGATAATTGCCATTGACTTGTAAATTGATGCGAGCTAGTTGCTCAGCTTGTTTTCTCATATGTTGCTCATGTTGGTGCAAAAGTCTTTCTCTTTGTTTGTCATGCTTGAGAGCTTCCACTATCTCTCACTCTTTGCACAATGAATTTTATAACCGTCGCATGCATTCAGATTGGATTGTTGAAGAAGACTCAAGTTTGTATGATTATGTTCTTATGGTTTTGATTCATAGATTCCTCAAAGAGGTCTTTGTTGTTTCTTTGCTCTTGCTAGCTATTGTAATATATTATGTGTGTTTATAAGTGTCTCTATGTTTAGACTCTACATGATACTTGCAGATTCATTCTGAAGCATCCCCATGTTGAGAGGTGCACTTAGAAGAAATAGTTCATGAACTTCCAAATGCAGAATTTTCTATGGCTATGGTTCTGTGAGGTGGCCTTGGGTGCAACCGATCCAACTCATCTAATTTTCTTGTTTTCCATGGCTGATCTCTTGGGGTACCATTTACTCTAATTCGTTCATAATATATTGGAACCCTTCCTCTTGTGTGAAGGGTATCCTCTATTTTATGTCTATGACTGGATGTAGCTCTATTTTCTTTCCCTTTAGTAGGCAAACCTGTTCTCAATGTCTCATGTGAATTTTAGAATATTGTGACTCTTATGTGTCTTTTTGGTGATGAGGGCTTCGTGGCCCTATCTGACCTCCATGAGGATGGATATGGGAAAACCTCATCATCACTATGTGAATAATGGGATCTAGAACCCTATTTATGTCCATGTGGGGAGGAAGCTCTTGAATCCTCCCCATGTCTTTGAGAAGTTTTTGTGTGTTTAGAGGAAGGCCATGAGGCTTCCTCGTGTCTCCTTGATGATGATGGCCATGAAGCCTCTTTATGTTTTTGTGATTTAGTTCCATGATTTTACTCCCTATTTTGGGTTTCTCTAGGAGAACCCACAGGGTTGAATTATCACCCCGTAGATTTGCAGAACTATGTCTCACTATTTTATGAGCATGCGGTTCAATGTTACTACGACTTCACCTATGAGTATGTGTTGCTTAAAATTCTCCCTCTGTATTGGACCGAGGATGTTTACTTTTTTTTTTGACCATTGTGCTTGTGAATTAGTTCTTTGGATTGAAATTTTAGATGTAGCCAAATAGTATCAAGCAAGTGTTTATATTGATTAATGATTTATGTGTGCACTAAACTATTTTATGTGTATTTGATATTTTGTTCTTTTTTCTTGCTCTTGTTTTGGATTTAGAATAAGGAGACTCATCCATAGTGGGAATCAAGAACACCCATGCTAAACATGATTTTCTCTAAAAGAGACTAGGGTACACTACTGAAGTTCTAGTGGGGGGTTCGCCCAACTCTTCCACTATGAACTATTTTTTTCCAATAGTGGGAGACATTTGAACATGAGTTACTTAGTACCACTATAAACAATTTCCCAATTCTATTCTAATAATATCTAGGGGGCAATCCGGTGGAAGGATATGAATGCCAATGTCACCGGACTGAATTGAAGGTTGGTGATAAAATGCAACTCTCCAATGTTTAAAAATGTGTATGTGTGTGGGGTTAATTTTAAGTTTGCATAAAGTAAAATGCATCATACAGTTGAAATGTATCCTTCCTACATGACTGATATGAATGTATAGACACCTAAAATGTATTATGCTTAGGGGAGCTACTCACATAGATACATTCATAAGATCAGATGATATAATATTGGACTTTCCAAGCATCAACAGTGGTTCTAACCACTCATTTGGGGCCTTTTCAATCCATCCAAGCCTAGCCACTAAAGCTAAGAATGACCAAATCTTAGCTGCTCAAGCCTAGAGTGGCTAGACCTTAGCCACTGCAGACGATAGCAGACATATATTAGTCACTGTAGATGACAACTAAACCATAAAATTAGTTTTTACTAACAAACAGGCCTAATCATGGGTGAAAGTGGTAGTCTACATGCAATAAAGGTGAGAGGGAGTAACTTTACATTCATTTTCATAACCAGTTTGCATAAGAGACTCAAGTTGGCAGTTAGATTTCAGTTAACTAGCCTCCAAACATATAAAATACAAAAGATTCTCATGCTAACTCTCACTACGCATGAGAAATTCATTCCTAGAGCTTGGACATAGACCTATGGTTTCAAATTATAAAATATGCAGGCCTAAGAGCACTAAAGGAGACATTTTATCCAAATAATTTATCTTGAATGTATCAGGATAGGTCATTGAGGAGAGCTTTTGAGACTTGGATAGTTCCCATGGAGATCATGTGTATAGTGAAGCCCTGACAAACTTAAGAGCATAGCAACCATTATTTCAACATCAGATATAAGCTTTGATCCATATATTTGGAGCAATGAGGATGAGAGTCACTTTAGCAACCGTTGTCTTGGACAGTGGCCCGTGGGATTAGCTTAGGGTTTTAGACATTAGATTCATTATTTTAGCATATCGTTAGCATAGAATCATTTCATTCATTCATATTCATAGCATTAGTCTAATTTGCACATACTTTATTTTTTAATATTCATTGCTAACAACCTCATCCGAGGAGGTATTCTCGGACATCTAAGCATGTGTTGTTATTTCATTGCTTACAGGGCCACAAGTTCATCAGATGGAATCTACAACATACAAGAGCAAAAGGGATCCCTCTAGGAAATAGGCCTGGATAAGGAGGCATCTGTAAGCCCTCATACATTTTTGTGTGTGGAACCGGGAAGAGTTTTGAAAGTGTACCACCTCTTTGCGAAAGGGGCACTCTTTGCCTATTTGTAACCTTATTGTATAAAAATGGGTATCCCTAAGAGGGATTGACATGTAATTGGATTTCAATACAAATAAAGAGATCCATATTTGTTATTTCCATGTTATATGTTTTTCATTGTCTTCCATTTCATTTTGGATTTTTAATACATTACAAGTAGTGTAAAAAGAGTGGTGCATGCATCCCGAGGTCGCTACAGATGGCGATCACGATGGGACCTCCACTAATTTTTCATTTTTTTGCCTAAAAACTAACTTATTTTTATGCACAGGTCCAGCTACTCTGAGCTACAATAGCCAAAAATCAGTTGCTTTGAGCTACAGTAGCCAATAGAGCTTTAGACGCTCCCTCTAATGGTGGCCAAGAACCAGCCACTCTGGTCAACAGTGGCCATAACTGGAGAGGAGTAGAGGATAGAAACAAGGTTCCTAGAGCTGTATTAGAGGTTGGTACATCCTCTATGATATTCTATAGCTTTATATTTGCTTCTATGTGTCTAAAATAGAGAAATTAAAGCACATTTATGTTTAGAAATTTAAATATTAAAAGAAGAAAGAATCAATAATTTTGCATATCTTAGATTTTCTTTTAGATTTCCACTAGGTGTTGCTAGGAACAGTGGCTTATACCTAAAAAATTCACCCTAGAATCCATCATGCTATACATTGTATGTTTTTTGCTTACTTTGCGGCCCTATTAGATGCCATAGTTGCATGAAATAAAGTGTGCTCATACAAATCATAGTAGTTCATGCATCCTTCTGAATATTAAAATATATTTTTGCACTTAGGCATATAGGAAAGACTCATTGCTGCTATATGATGCACTTTATGTTACGCAAGCTTAAAATGAACACCACACACACACATCTCATTTAAACATTGGGGAGTTGGATTTCATCACCAACCTTCAATTTAGTCTAGTGATATTGGAATTCATCTCCTTCCACTGGTTTTCCCCCTAGAGCTTCCTAGAAGCGGATTGAGAAACTTACTTATAGTGATAATAAGTTACTTGTGCTCAAACTATCTCCCACTATTGAAACAATCATTGGTTCAGAGTGGAAGAGCTAGGCAAACCCCCCACTGGGACTTCAGCGGTGTACCCTAGCTTCTTTTGAGAAAACCATGTTTTGCATGGGTGTACTTGATTATCGCTATGGATGAGTCTTATGATTCTTAATCCAAGAACAAGAGCAATAAATCGAGAGAACAACACATCAAAACACACCAAACAATTTAGGGCACACTTAAATCGATAATCAAGATAAATATTTTTTTGATATTGTTTGGATATTCCTAAATTACAATTCAAAATATCAATTCATAGATAACATGGTAAAAATAAGAAGTAAACACCCTTGGTATGATACCGAGGGAGATATTGAAGCAACTCACCCATAGGCGAAGTCGTAATAACATTGAATGACCTCCCGTAAGACCGTGAGACGTAGCTCCATGAGCCTAAGGGGTGATAACTCAAACCTTGGGGGATTTCCTTGAGAAAACCCAAGTAGGGAACCACATCATGGAATAAATTCACATAGATAAAAAGAGGCTTCACAGCCATCCTCATCAAGGAGACATGAGGAGACCTCAAGGGCCTCCTCTAAACACACAAAACATCTCTAAGACATGAGGAAGCTTCAAGGGCTTCTTCCTCACATGGGCATAAATAAGGTTCTAAAACTCATTCTTCACATAGGGATGATGAGACTGCTATATCTTCATCCACATGGAGAAAACATGCCACCACAAAGCCCTCTTAATCAAGAAGGCAAGCAAGAGTTGCAACACCTCAAGATTCACAAGAAACATATGAAACAGGCCTTCCCACTAAAGGGCAAGAAAATAGAGCTACATCTAGTCATCAAAATCAGATATAAGAAACCCTTCACACAAAGGAAAATATTCCCATATACTATGACCTCATAGGAGTGAATGGTACCCCACGGGACCAGCCATGGAAAACAAGACATCTCGATGGGTTGGATCGGTTTCCTACACAACCAACTCAAAGAACTATAGCCATTGAGAACTCTACATTTGGAAGCTCGTGAATTGTGACATCTAAGCACATCTCTTATTTTTGGGATATCTTAGAGTGACCCCATAGTAGACGTACGAAGTCTGATCATAGGGATATGCAACAATACACTGAACAAGTCACATTAGCTAACAAGAGTACAGGTACAATAAAAACTTCCTCAAGAAATATACGAGTCAAGACAACAAGAATAGATTCAAATAAACATGAGTCTTCTATGATAGCACAAATTTATCATGTGAGATGATTAGAAAATGAATTACGTAAGGAGTGAGATCTGGTGTAAGCTCTCAAATAGGATAAACAAATAGAAAAATTGTTGCACCAACATGATTAATGCTTAAGAGAGGAAGCTGAGTGGCTAGCTCTTAGCAGTTTACAAAAAAATAATTATAACCACCAAAGAACTAGATGTGCTGAGTTGCCTAAGAAGAGGTGCACTATACAAGATAGCCCACAACAAAATCACCCACCAAACCATGAATGGAATCCAACTAGTGGGGAATGGGCAAATATAAAAAACTAGGATGACAATACTAAGTCCCCTCATAAGAGGGAAGAAAATAGAACAAATTAAATGGATAGAGAGTTACCTCCATTGCCACTACGAGTAGGCCTACACGAGGAGGAAATCCATGCATCAAGGGTATTTCAAGAAATTGCTAAAAATATAAAAGCCTTTGAGAAACAAGATGTGGTTGGGAACTCACCAACATTGAGTAAAATACACAACCAACAATTGTGCCCATCAATCCCTAGCCCTCCATATCCTAAGCACTTTGAAATACCTAGGTTAGAAAAATTTAAGAGTGAAGAGGATGCACAAGAGCACGTCACCAATTTTATCAACACATGTTTTCATATTGAAGACAATGACACCCTCATGCTAAGAACATTCATAATGACATTTTAGGTGCTGCCACTCAATGGTTCAACCAACTACCTAAGCATAACATAACCAACTTTGAAAAAATAGTAAATGCATTCGTAAAGTGTTTCTCCTTGGGTGCTAAGAAGAAGGTGAACCTTTCAGACCTGGCCAACTTGAAACAGTATGATGATGAGCCAGTAATGGATTATGGTAATAGATGGATAAAATTCGTGGTAAAATTATCATTTCCATTCCCACAAAAGAGATCATTTGCATGTTCACCAAATGTTGTTCTAAACACATCTCCATTTTTCTACAACTTCAGCAGTATCCTTCATTTGATGAAGCTTTGGCACATGCCAAACTCATCGAAGACATAAAAGTAGATGAGAGAACCATAAAAATCTAAAACAAAAAAGAGTGGAACAAGAATGGTAAGAATGACAAGTACAAGAAGAATCAAGACAACCCTGCTCTAGTCAATCAAGTCATATTGGCTACACCTAAGGATGGGGGTGCACAACAACCCCAAAACTATCAAGCACATCCCCCACCAGTAAATTACGACCAAAGGAACAATCAGGGGCAAAACAGAGAACGCAAGTCACCTCGCTATTTCACGCCTCTGACATAATCAATGCAATAAATATTTAATCAACTGAGCGAGGCCACGAGGATCAGATTTCTTGATATACCTCTTATATATCCCAATCATCCTAAGACAAAAGGATATAGGGAAGATCAATTTTTCCCTTATCACAGGATATCGGGGCATGACATTGAGGCTTGTTTTGGTTTTAATCATCAAGTGCAAAACATGATGATGGCAGTAGAACTCAAAGTTGACAACCCACTGGCTCCTGATAACAGAGATATGGGCATATACAAAAACCTGTTGCCCAATCATGAGGTACCTAGAGAGCAAGGGGCCCAAGTCAATCAGGTTTGAGTTGATATACCTACCCATGGATGCATTGTGATGGTTGAGATTGTTAACATAGCAACCAATACTAGATGATATGGTCAACCACAACCTCTTTTAGCTCCCATGAATGCCCCAGCCACACCTAGGTAGAGGTAGGACAACCTTCTAGGTCCACCAACATGACCTATAGTAACTATCTAAAGTAGATTAGAGTAAAATGTAGATACGGCTCCAGCTAAATTATCCATCTATGAGCTCATACAATAGTCCCCAAAGCATAGTGAGACTTTAATGGAAATTTTAAGGACAATTGAGCTCCAACCACAAGATGTGAATGCATTCACTCATTTTGTGGGACAAGTACAAGAATGCCAAGAACCTATAATTTAATTCTATGATTATGAGATTAAGACAATACCTACTGCCTTACCAGACCCTTCGCTAAATATTGTAGTGGCAATAAATGACTTACCTTTCAAGAGGGTCTTGGTCGATACATTTTCATTAATAAACATCATTACAAAAATAGCAATAGAGCACCTCAAGATCTCCAAGTCCAATATCATTCTAGGAGCTTACACATTGATAGCTTTTAATGATGCTTTATGCAACACTATGGGAATGATAGTCCTTACCATCAATGTGGGGCACAAGACCATCCTTGTGATGTGTCATATCTTGGAAGGATCTATGTAGTACAACATTATCCTAGGGCATCCTTAAATAAGGACCATGAAGTGTGTTCCTTCGATCTTGTACCAGTGTGTCAAGTATGTGCACGAGAACAAAGTCTATGTGGTTTTGGTTGATGAAGAGCATTTTAAATACGTCCATCATGTAGACATTCTAGGAGAATTTGTAATTCCTTCTACCCACCTATACGTAGCACATTCATATCCAACCACACAAATGGATAAAAAAGACAAAAGGGTAAGAAAAGACCCATGCACATCAACACCTCCTGGTGCACTTAAAATAGTCAATGCTTCTAAAGTACCATCAATGTCAAAACCAAAAGACAATCAGAAGCTAAAGGCACCCTTAGTCAAGGAAGAAATTCCCAAGGAAGTTCCAACTATAGCCATTGTTGAAATGCCAAGTCCTATGCAAGAAGGAGATCTTCAAGATTAAGATGAAGATAGTGATTACCATCCCACTTTTCTAGTATCATTCGTAGGATCATTCACATCGCATGCATCAATACACTTGGAAAGCAAATGAATAGGGGAGTACCTTGTGTAGAAAATTACCTTTATGCCTATCATTGAGTCTGCACAAAATATGGGAAGATCTAAGGACTTGAGACCGTCGATGGGAACAATGGTTCCACTTTGAATCCCTCCCAACCAAACCAATTTTATCTATGCTGGCCTAGACTGTGCCCATAAGTCTTCAGATGTAGAAGAGGATTGTGACAAATTATTCATGGTCAATGTCCATTACCTCTCTAATACCAAGTTTTATCTAAGCTAATTTGAGCTTTGCCATTGTCATGGCTATGGCCTTGGTATATATGAGTAGGGGCGCAGGCAACCATACGAGCCACAATATCAGCTTCCCTCTGATAGGTTTGGGTTAGGCTATTATATTGGAGGTCAATATGACTCCCTTGTAGTAGCATTGGATATATTAAGCTTAGTTTTATAAGAAGACATTGATTTTATTCCTTATCACCCCCTAAGAATAGGAAATATGAGCAACAAACAAGTGGCCACGATGAACGTACCACCACCAAAAATTTATCATCCATACATCTCAATTTAGTCCACCCTAACAGGGTACAACTCATGGGATGATGAGAATGGATATGAAGTAAGTGATTATGAGGCACAACTTGGATTAGCCTACCATGGGCCTCGCTATTTAAAAATATTCACATGGTCCATCCACAATGAGAGTGGGTACATATCGGATGAAAGTGACTATGAATCATAAGACTCAACAGAAAGAGCCTACTTAGGCCTAAGCCATCAACCCCTATCTTTGGGTTAAGAGACAAATGTAAATGGATTCTTCATAAGTAACGAACAATATGAAGATGAAATGAATATGGCCTACTTGGGGCCAAGACAAGAGCCTTCTGTTCTAGGGCCACATAACAATGCTAACGATTTTTGGATAAGTGATAATGGATTTGAGGATGAGACCGAGATGGCTTATATTGGGCCTCACCACTTGTGGCAATTCAATGAGATAGTAGAAAGAGAGACAACATTGCATGCCAATATATCCTAGATTAAGATTCCTAGAAAGACCTATTGACTTAGGGGCTATTTATCACAATGTCAATCCCCCTCTACCCAAATTTTGAGAGATCCTTGAGCCAAATGACCCCATTCTAAAATCTGTGCATAGATAGAATCCAACCACTCGCATGTTGCATAGGGATGACCCATTCATCCCCAAAATTCTAGAACCTCATTGCAAGCATGGAATGAAAAACCTTGAAATAAGATTACACCCATGTGGTCCTAGAGATTTCATCCCATCCATCAACATGATCTCCATTTATTTGGCCACTCCACTTCATAATCTAGCAAATCCTACCAAATTATTGCATCTTGATGTAGAGGCTATTGATTTAGATCGTGCTAATTAACCTATAGAGCTCGAAGAACTCTTTCCCAATGAAGAGATGTTACAGTTGTTCCATTTTGCACTAGGCTATGCATATGGCATATTTCATGCTAGTTTGGATCTTGAGTCAATAGGACCTATAAATCCCATTGATGACATTCATTTCATACCCATGCCTCATCAACTAGAGGATGGGTCTCATATGGCTATAGAAACAACTTTCGAGGTGGACATCAGTGATGATCCTACCCAACCAGGAAAATTCAATTTTAGAGAAAGTATATCTCCAGAGGAACAAGCCATCCTAATTCCTCTTCTCAAATAGAGGCCAAATATTTTTGCTTGGACTTACAAAGACATGCCAGGGATAGATCCAAAGTTAGTTATTCACAACCTTTCATTGGATCCCATGAAGAAGCTAGTCAAGAAAAATTTAAGGAAAATGCATCCAACCATCGCTTTGATGGTGAATATTGAATTGCAAAAACTACTGGATGCAGTATTTATAGTTCCTATAGACCACCCTGAGTGGGTGTCGAACATGGTACCCATGGGGAAACCTGATGGAATATTTTGTATCTGCACAGACTTCAGAGATTTAAATAGGGCAACACCAAAGGATTTATTCCTATTTCCAAACATAGATGATCTTGTAGATGTAACTAGAGGTCATGATATGCTCTCCCTAATGGATTGTTTTTTGGATACAACCAAATCTAAATTAATCCCGAATATCAAAATAAAACTTCTTTCATTATTTTGTAGGGAATATTCTATTACAAAGTGATAACATTTGGTCTCAAAATTATTGGTGCCACATATCAATAGTCCATGACATACATATTCCATTACTATATACATAATATATTAGAGGATTACATGGATGACTTACTGGCCAAGTCCCTGTTGCGGAAAGAGCACACTGAATTCCTTAGACAAGTCTTTGATTGCCTCAAAGAACACAATGTTTGATTGAATCCTAAGAAGTGTGTATTTGGCGTAACTTCTAGCAAGTTTTTGGGATTCATCGTATCCAAGAGAGGTATTGAAGTCAATCCTGAAAAGGTAAAGGCTATATTGGAAATGGCCACCCCTACCAACATTAGGGAGGTAAGGAGCCTACAAGGCAAGATAGCATCCATCAAAAGATTCATCGCATAATTATTAGACAAATACCGACCTATGAATCGGTTTCTATGCAAGGAGGTCCCCTTCATTGGGATGAATAGTGCCATCAAGCCTTTGCAGAGATCAAAACTTATCTGGTAACACTGCCAGTATTGACTCCACCAAGGCTAGACATACCATTTTTACTATATATATCAGCTATCGATTTTGCATTGGGCACCATGTTAGCCCAAAATAATGCACAAGACAAAGAGTAAGCCATATATTACATTAGTCGCACCTTGGTGAGTTCTGAGCTAGGATATGCGTATGTCAAAAAATTGTGTTTAGCAGTGGTCTTTGCAACTTGAAATTTGTGACACTACATGTTGAGTAATACGACCTACGTCATATCAAAACAAAATCCTTTGTAGTACATAATGAGCAAGACATATCACAATACGCGTATCACAAAATAGATCATGCTATTTACAAAATTTTATCTAGAGTTCATAAGCCAAAAGTCCATCAAGGAACAAGTCATAGCAGATCAATTAGCAGAGGCACCTCTTCAGGATAATAAGCCTCTCACCATAGAATTTTTTGATGATGTGATCTTTGCATTATCAGATCTACCAAAACTCGAATAACCTAAGAGAGAAATAAACATGTCAATGTTCTTTGATGGTTCAAAGTGTGAATAAGGGGTGGAGTAGGGATTGTATTTATCACACCGTAGGGTGCTCCATTGCCCTTATAATTCAAAATAGACTTCCCATGCATAAACAACAACATGAAATATGAGGCATTGATCTTGGGACTCCAAACAACCATAGCAATGTGTATTAAAATATTGAATATATTTGGTGACTCCTTGCTCATAGTAAACCAAGTAAAAGGACTATTTCAATGCAGGTGCCAGCTCCTGAAGACTTAAAAGGAACTTGTTGACACCTACTTAGCCTGTCTAAAATGGTATGACATTAAGGCAATCCCTCGTATGTTAAATAGATCTGTAGACACCATGGCCTCTTTGGGATCCTTAATCCCTCATAATCCATCTACTGATTTTATGACCATTCATGTAAAAGTGATTTTACACTAATTTATACGCCATGAAGCTTTTGACAATCAAGAATCAGTCAACATGATCAAAATCGAACCAAATCAAGATTGGTCCTTCGTAACTAAAGATTTCTTGAAAATGGCACCTTGGGGTCTTTGATATCCCAAGGACCTGTGGAGTGTGGTGCAACCATATGCCATAGATTTGTTCCTCAATTCGTGTTCACCAACTTAGGAATGCAAAAAAAGCAAGCCATTTTTCTATAGAAGTTGTGGCTTATCATGATTGGTTTTCCCAACTACAGGACTTCTTGAAACTTAGAATAGTACCTCAAGGTTTAACACATACAGAAAGGCAATTTTTCATACATAAAGCAACAAGATACATTTTGTAGGAGAAATCCTCTACAAACGAGGATATTATGGAGTATTACTCCATTGTCTTGAGCCCTAGGAAGCATCTTGGGTAATTTTGCAAGCTCACAATGACACATGTGGAGGGAATTTCAGTGGCATGGCCATCGTTAAGCGCATATTGAGAATGGGTTACTATTAGCCCACCATGGAAAAGTACAATTGTGAGTATGTCAAGAAATGCATTAAGTACCAGCATCATGCAAATCTAACGCACTTACCATCGCAAGCCTTGTAACCCATCCAGGAAACCTAGCCATTCTCATAGTGGGGACTAGACTTGATTGGAAATATCTCACCCCCATCCTCAAGCCGACACATATTCATCATAATGGCCACTAAATACTTCACTAAATGGATTGAAGCAATCCCCTTAACATCAACAACTGGACCAAGGATTGCGGAGTTTATACTCCATAATATCATAAGTCATTTTGGGGTCCCTTCGAAGATAATATCGGATAATGGGGCATCTTTCAAGAACAAAAATGTGCATGCTTTAATGAAAAAATACCATATTTAGCATAGTTTTTCAATGCCTTATTATCCATAAGCAAACGGGAAAGAAGAAGCCTCGAACAAGACAATAGTCTTCATCTTGAGGAAGACAGTGTAAGACAATCACAATAACTAGCACATGTAGTTGCCTCTTGCACTATGGGTATACAAGACTAGTATACGGATGCCCACTGGAGCAACATCATTTTCACTAGTATATGGCACTGAGGCCATCATACCACTAGAGTTGGAAATTCTAACTCTACGCATAGAATTAAAGGACTTCATAGATGATGATGTCGCGCAGCAAGGCTTCTTTGATCAGTTGATGCTTCTTGATGAACTTCGAGTCAATACTTTAGAGAATATTCACATCTACCAAGATCGCCTTATGCGAGCTTACAATAGTAAAGTCCACTTAAGGAAATTCAAGATTGGATATCTAGTGCTCAAAGAAAACCAACAAAATTTGAATCTAGCATCGCATCTACGAGACAAGTTCACCGTAAACTGGATAGGCCCATACATGATTTCACATAGATTTGGGACTAGATCATATCACCTTATATCATTAGATGGTATTTAGGAGCTTGAAACTCTCAATATCATTCACTTAAAGGCATTCTACACATAAAACACAAAAAAAATCAAATATGTCAAAAACACAAAAACATTCAAATATGTCAAAAACAAAAACAAATCATAAAAACATAAAAATTCAAAATACAATCAAAGGCTCCAAGGACATTCAAGCCGCTTGGTCAAAATCAAATCAAAATGCTCCAAGGGCATCAAAGTCGCTTGGTCAAAATCAATTCAAAATGCTCCAAGGGTATTCAAACCGCTTGGTCAACTCCAATAAAAAATGCTCCAAGGGTAATTCATGCCACTTGGTCAAAATCAAAAAGCTCCAAGGGTACTTCATGCTACTTGGTCAAAAATCAAAAAGCCCCAAATGCACAATAAGCCCTTTGGTCAAATTAAGTAAAAATACAAAAACAACATAAAAATCAAAAAAACAAAAACAATGTCATCTCACATCTTGCATACATTGCATTATATTTTCATATCCATTACATTCGCATATGTCATGAGAGCCTTAAAAGTGATGCCACAGTTTGTATCATAAATCATTCAAATCCATACCTCCATCAACACATGTGTGTAATTTTATTTTTCAACACAACCATTATTTGTTGCTATACATAATATACTAAGGTTTTTCGGTTAATCAACCACACCTAGTGATCTTATCAACTTTTGTGGAAAACCATATTGGTGAGTAGAAGGTAAGGTCTAGTTGTGATGATGCCTTGGATATTCAAGATCTCGTCACTAATTGAAACACTAAAATCCTAGCTGGTACAAGAAAAATATGAAATTTGCAAAGCGGTCTAGGTTACCTTAAGCGAAAAGGATCTTCCTTGCTTATCCCCCTATGATACCAGTTTAAAGGTGTTGAGAATTGGAAAAATTATAAACTTTGCCCTATCCAAATCCCTTTCTTAAATCAAAATAAGCAAAATCCCGAAGCAAAGTACAAATTCAAAAAACCAAGCATACATTCCAGATTTCAAAGCAATGATCCGACACACAAATCAGATATTCCAAGAAACCTCACTCAAATAAAAATCAATAAAAAATAAATAGTGATTTTCATCACTACATATGAGCAAAATAAACAGTGATTATCATCACTACAAGAATCCTCGCTCAAAAAAAAATCAATCAAATATAAACAGTGATTTTCATCACTACATATGAGCAAATATCCAAAGCCAAAAGGAAGAAAAGAAGGGAATGAAGCTTGAATCCTTGGAATTCTCAGCATTGTACAAAACCAGAAGGAGAGATCCTTATGCATGATAATATGTCTACCATAATTTCTTCATGCATTTGTGTAGACCAATGTTTGAATGTGGATTAGCTAGCTTAGGTAACCCAATATTGCCTAGTGGTATAGTCCAACTATGTCCAACTTAGGATGAGATGAACACTTGAGAATCCCTGATCTTAGAAATGGGTTGAAATAATCCCGCTTGACATCGGAGGAAATGCTTGAGTTCTATCTCAAAATATACAATCACTTGCACACACAGAGATCATGAATATCTAGGTCCATGGTAAAAGCCTTACTTTTCAAAATTCTAGAGTGATCAGTAGACAGTTGTTGATAAAGTAACTAGAGTGTTTGAATATCCGAAAAGCCCCAAAAATTCTTACATAGCAACAAATTATATCATCATTCACACCATCACTTTCTTTATAAGATTCTATAAATTAGGGGGTATCAACATAGTAGGACAGATACCACATATATTAGAAATAGTATATAGACAGCCACTGACTACTTTATATCATTTAATTTACATAAACTTATCAAGAAAATACATTACACACCATTACATCTCATATATGAATACTTAATCAATTCTTATGATAAAGAGTGATTGTTTAAATTCATGATTATTTTTTTACTTTATGTGGTATCACTCATTAATATTGTTAATGTCATATGCATTCCTTATGTTTTAAGTGATTAGAGCATACAGGTTCGTTTATACCATCCCATCACATAAGTTATATGCATACAATTAAAGCAAAATTAAACATGCATTTAATAAATAACATCACATCCACAAACACAAGTCATTAATTCTCCATCATCACATCATAAAACATATAGGCAATATCCATTTGCATACAATTATGAATTCATAATTCATCATCAAAATACATCACGTCATATCATCAAATCATATAAGCATCTACGCATCCATATAAGCATATACAATATCATCTATCATCTAACATATACATCAAGTCATCATAATAACACATCACATCACATCATAAAACAAAATAACAACAAAAACATGAGAAATAAACGATACACATAATAAGTCATAATGCAAATATATCATAAAATTATGTGTGTCAAGTCCATGGCTATACAAATATAGGTCAGCCAACATCAAAAATGAATCAAAACCAAGTGAATCATTAATCAAATACTGGGCTTGCACCCCCTGCAACACTGCCCCCTCTAGATGGATATCTGGAAGAATGGTACGCCTAGACCCTGATAGTCTCTCAGTACAAGTCTAGGCCCCACGAATAGGCCAAATGGAAGACTACCTATGGTAGAACTCTTGCTAACCTATGACCCACCTATGGCTCCTCTCTCCCTAGGGATGGCTCTTCGCCTCCTAATCTACTTTGAGAGAGCAGCAATATGGGCTACATCCTCAGCAATATGTACATCACTCTCATCCAGCAAACCTATAGATGACTTATCTCATCCTTGAGAGCTACCCTTGAAGGACCCTCAAGAGTAGGAGGAGCAACAACAACCTACATCCGGGAAGCTCCTCCTATAGCAACCTACAAAGCCTATATTTGGTTTGATAGCTATGCTATTGTAGTATCCCTTTGAGTTATGATGGCATCACACTACTGTACCTGTATCTTGATCAACTACAACTTGACCTCCACATCATGTAGCTATGCCCGAAGAGGAGAATATCTCTCCTCAGACTCCATCTCCTCCTCCACCTCCTCAGGAACCTCCTACTCCTCCAGTGTCACCTGCTCTACCTGCTGGTCCCACATTGTAGTCCTAGTATGAATCCTACGCCCTGATGGATCTACCCCATCTCTGCCATCATCCTCTCAGCCTAGACTACCCTTGCTACACCACATCAAGTCATCCCACCACCATGCAAATGCATCTGTAACTCCACGAGCTACTCCAAGATCAACAGTTGGGGCATCCTCCTCATTAGCTAGCTCTGTAACCTATCAAGGATGGAGATCTCTCTCTACTCTAATGCCCCTATATATAAATGGTACTAATGGTACATCTTATTGCAACCCATACTAACAAAGAACCCATAGCATAAGAAGTACTCCTAAATGTTGATTTTGTGGTCGATGAGTCATTGCTCATGTCGCATCCTAGTAGTAAAGTTGTCAGGATCATCCCAAGTGGGACACTCATGATACGGGTGCCTTATGACATCTCCAGCTTGGATTCAAGTGAAAGTATTAGTATAATGAGGTAACTCCCCTAAAAAATTATGGCTCTTGTGCTCCTCGCTCCCTTTAGCCCATATAGCACCATAGCATGGCATCTACCTATCCATAGTTGTGATCTTAATAGGAAGCCCCTTAGGGTGATCTACTCTAATGTGCTCCCATCCCAAGATCTACAAGAGCCATCTACATATGATGCTTACATGACCCCTTTGGTGAATTTGGTACAGCTCATCATAACACTGAGACAATACAGACCTACCCCATACATAGATTATGGGTGCCTCACTATCCATCAGGTCTTGAACCATTGTGAGGAGGTTCCAAGGGAACCTCAAGCCTAAACAGTCTATAATAAGGATGTTGTTGATGACCATCAACAAAACTGCATGCCTCACTATGAAAACATGCTCCCAGTACCAAAGGATGATAGACACTCCCCCAGACTTGGTGTCCTTGAGAGCATCCTCAGAGCACCCTTCGAACACCTAAGTGAATACAGCCACCTGATCATTAGTAGCTGAAGAAACAATTGCCACTCCATAAAAAGGGATCTAAAAGATCATGTACACATCCTCCAGCATAATGGTCATCTCATCAGTTGGGAGGTGGAAGGTATTAGTCCGAGGGTCCCATCGATGGGCCAAAGTTATAAGGTAAGTCTGGTCTGACATAATATGAGGTAATATGGTAACATACTAAATCCCACGAGCCTTAAGCCACCTCCAATATGTGTCATATAGAAGACGTAGAAGGTAATTCATGAGCCTCAGGTCTCAAGCCCAAGCAGTAAGGATCTAAGCAAAGCAAAAGAAATATGAAACATAACGATAGTGAATCTAAGGCATAAACCCTAATAAAACAAAAAAAAAACTGACACTCTCCTAAATCTAAGCAAAGAGGGGGAATAAATGCACCTAGTCGTGCAACACATGCTAAATATTAGTTCAAAATTCCAAAAAAAAAAATTAAACTATCTTAGAAAATCCAATAAAAAGCAAAAATTTGTGCAAAATTGGCTAAGGGGTTTAGTTGTTGTCGCCTATACCGGACAAGATCTGGCTACTGGAGGTAGAAGTGGCCAAAGCCCAATGGTCAAATTTATGACCATTGGGGTTCAAACTTAGATGCTCTAAGTGATAGTGGCCAAATTTTTGCCGCTCTGAGTGACAGCGACCAAAAGGTAACACAGAAAATCGGTGAACCCTAGGCCGTAAAATATAAAAAAATTTGGAAAAAATAAAAATGTGGACCAACCCACCACTTAAAAACCTAAACTAAGCCTAACTATGGATTTTTTTTATTACCAACAGGTTTAGTGGGGTTCATTTGCCATTTACTTAGTAAGGTTTAGTTTTACCCAAGAGCAAAAAAAATGGTAGGGTTTGAAAGAATACTCGAGAAGCTCTGGCTCCTCCATCATCTGATGCCTCACCCTGTGCAACCATGTCCTTGATGCAAGTAACTTCAGAAATCACAACTATCACTATCTCACCAGAGCTCTTAAAAGTGAATTGACAGAAAACGAAAGTGATAGGTCAAAACCCTAAAAGTACATTTTATATATTTTTAAATTACGCCTTGGCTACTGCTGACATCAGCAACCCAAACTTTGTGGCCACTCAAGGTGATAGTTGCCACAAGCAGAGACTCAAAGGCCACTAGACCTGATAGTGGCTTGCTCCACAGATAAAAACAATAAAATTCCTTCCATAGGGGATAACAAAAACATTAAATAAACACATTTTGATGAATTGAAGTCATATTAATGACCATAATAACAAAAAAAAATCATATAAAAGCATAATCTCAAGTAGGCCTCGTACCCAGTTACTTACTCTATCCACTCGAAGATTGCAGTGATTTGCACTCCATGCCCCTTGATGAGATGATTAGGTTACCATAAGGCCACTTGGGGCAAAAATATTTCATTTTGTAATTACGATATGCCACCCTTCAATCCCAAAGAAGACCAAGATGGTCAGACTACTCCACGGGTGTGAAAGGATCATCCTAGTTCCCCTATGATACCAAAAATATTAAGCCAAAGTCATTCAATATGAACATAAAAAGAATCACTCATCCTAACTCCCTCAAAAGGCTATTGATATCTGGACCACTCCTTGGGATAGGGATATATGATTATCATAAACAATTGGAATCACACTTGGATGTGGGATTGCCCATTAAAAGCAACAAATGCTAGAAAGGAACCAAATTAGTCATATTGGTCAAGCAACTTGTCACTTCATTCATTGTCATTTCTTCACCAATCCATTGTGTGAGGAAGTAGTTCAAAACTTTAACATAATAATAATTAAATCAACAAAAGATCACTCGATCATAACAAAATCGTGTTCGTCCTATGAATCATTGCATATAATAATAAAAAATTTCCCTTGTTTGCTAGGAATGTAAGCAGACATGACATATTTGATTGTATCTCTCCTACTAGTCAGAACTATTGTACCAGCTAAAGCTACGTGATTGAGTTTGAGGAATGAGTGCAATTTAACATGCCCAAGCCACTAAGCTAATTCCTCTAAACATTGAGGCAATGATTTGAAGGATGCACACCATATTGCATGATTGGGCCATCCGACGTTGATCAGACCATTGATCACCATACACCCTACAAACAGATCAGTCCACATTTTTGCTCGATGTTGTGTTTTCCATGTAGTGCATCATAAAAAAGGGGTATTTTTAGACACCTAAAATGTGTCATTCTTAGGGGAGATACTCACATAGATACATTCATAAGATCAGATAACATAATATTGGAATTTCCAAGCATCAATAGTGGTTCTCACCACTCATTTGGGGCCTTTTCAAGCCATCCAAGCCTAGCCGCTCAAGCCAAGAGTGACCAAATATTAGCCACTCAAGCCTAGAACGGCCAGACCTTAGCCACTATAGATGACAGTGGCCATATATTAGTCACTACAGATGACAGCGGCTAAATCGTAAAAGCAAATTTTTGTTGAGCAAGGTGCAGCAACAGTATTGTCATTGTTGTCAACACAGTCAGATAGATATATTGATGCAGTGGACAGAAAGTTCAAAAGCCTTTTAGATGTAGAAGACAAGATTTCAAAGGTTACTTAGAGTATGTACAGGGATTGTCCAAGAAAACCGAAGTGGCCCATATGCAAAATATCAAATAAAAAGACAAGAAAAGTGTCACGATATCATGACATATACAACAGGCAAGAAAAACTGTCGCGATTTTGTGACATGTTGGAAGAGAGAAAAAGTAAGAAAAACTGTCACAATTTCGCAACATGTTGGAAGAGAGAGAAAAAGCAGGAAAAATTGTCACGATTTCACGACATGTTGAAAGAGAGAGAAAAAGAAGGATAAACTGTCACGATTTCGTGACATGCTGGAAGAGAAAAAAGCAAGTGGAAAAACTATCATGCTGGAAGCGAAAAAGGCAAGTGGAAAAACTATCACGATTTCGTGACATGTTGGAAGAAAAAAAGCAAGTGGAAAAACTGTCGTGATTTCGCGACATGTTGGAAGAGAAAAAGGCAAGTGGAAAAACAGTCATGATTTCGTGACATGTTGGAAGAGAAAAAGGCAAGTGGAAAAACTGTCACGATTTCGTGACATGTTGGAAGAAAAAGAGAAAGCAGGAAGAAGTGTCGCGATTTCGCGACAAGTTCAATGAAAAGAGAACAAGTAAGAAAAGTGTCACGATTTTGTGACATGTCACATTTTCTCGTCTAAAATAGGAGAGAGAAAGTAAGTTGGAAAAGTGTCACGATTTCACGAGATGTCACATTTTTGTGATAAAATAAAGAGAGAAAGCGTACAAAAGCAGAACTGTCATGATTTCATGACAAAAGCAGAAAGCAAGACTTTGAAGGTAGAAGTATCGTGATTTCGCGAAGATAGCAAAGAAGTGAAGTACGAAAGCAGAAGTGTCATGATTTTGTGACAAAAGCAGGGAATAAGACTTCGAATGCAGAAGTTTCACGATTTTGTGACAAAAGCATAAAGCAATACTTTGGAAGCAGAAGTGTCGTGATTTCGTGACATGTCGTATTTTTGTGACTCGAAAAGGATAGGAAGGCAGAAAAGCAAAAGTGTCACGATATTGCGACATGTCGCATTTTTGTGACTCAAGAAGGGCAGACAGGCAAGATAACAAAAGTGTCACGATATCACGGCATATTGTGTTTTTGCGGGCCAAAGCTAAGAGAAAGAGCAAGGAGAAAAAATGTCGTCATATCGCGACATGCTGTATTTTCAAGGGTCGAAGCAAAGAGAAAGCGTAAGGAGAAAAAGTGTCACGATATCGCGACATGTAGCTTTTTCACGGTCCGATGCAAAGAGAAAGAGAGAGAAAGAAAAAGTGTTGCGATATCACGACATGTTGTATTTTTGGGGGCCAAAGCAAGGAGAAAGAGAGAGAAAGAAAAAATGTCGTGATATCACGACATGTATTTTTGCGGTTGAGTTGAAGTCGATGAAGTCCGTTGACAGCTGACTAAAATTAGGGTTTATAGTTGTTATGAAAGCTGACTAAGATTAGGGTTTTCAGTCGACTAAGATTAGGGTTTTCAGTCGACTAAGAATAGGGTTTTCATCATGAAAATCTTATTATAAAAGAAGGGCTCTTTGGAGAATTTTGAGTGTGTCGAAGTGTGTGAAATACGGTCGCTGTGTGTAGAGAGCAAGTCGTGTCGAATCATTCTAAGTGTGGAATTTTGCTAAGAAATCAGAGTGTGCAATAGGGAGAAGATGACTGTGAAGTGTAGCAGAGTGTGCGAAGTGCTTGTGTAGAGAAAGCAAAGTGCACAAAAAATGCAAAGGTGACCAGTCAGGGTCTAGCAAAAGCAAATGTATCTTACTATCAATCTTCTAGTTTCAGAATTGAAGTCCAAGTTGGTGCTTGGCATCAAGGGTTGGTGCTCCTTTCTATTGGTGCAGATAAATCAAAGGTTGGTGCTCCTTCTAGTGGATACTGGTAAATTGTTTGTAAAGTTGTTGCTTTGCAAAGGCTATATTTGGATGGTATATTAAGCAGTCATTTTTGTGGAGTATCCACTTTGGTGAACCTTGTTAAATCTTGTGTTGTGTGATGTTCTCTTGTGATACTTGCTTTATCTGGTTCTAAGGTTTCTTATTTCTATTTTAAGAGCTGTGAATTTAAGTTAAAAGAGCTACACTGATTCACCCCCCCTCTTCGTGTCATTGTAAGACTAACAATTGGTATTAGAGCTAAGTTTCTATACAAGCTTAACTAGCCAGGGTGATCTTGGAAGTAATACAATGGCAGGTGGTGAAGGCTTCTCATCAAACAAAGCACCATTGTTTGATGGATCTAATTACGCGTTCTGGAGAATCAGGATGCAGACATATCTCTGTACTTTGTGATACGACATCTAGGATTCAGTAGTTAGTGGATACACAATACCCATCACTCCTCAAAAAGAAGCTGATGAAAAGAAGCTATTTGAAAATAACTCAAAAGCAAAGAATACTCTCATGTGCGGATTAGCAGAAATTGAACTAGTAAAGATCATGAGCTGTAAAACGGCAAAAGAAATATGGAACAAATTAAGGAGTATTCATGAAGGAGATGATAATATCAATGAGGCCAAGTTACAGACACATCAAGCTCAGTTTGAAGCATTAAAGATGAATGACGATGAAAACATTGAGGCATATATGCTAAGAGTTAATGGAATCATTAATGCAATCAGAGGACTCGACGAGGATATTGGAGACTTTGTCGTCGTGAAAAAGGTATTAAGATCTCTTCCTCAAAGGTTTGATTCTAAAGTCTCAACGATAGAAGAAGCTAAAAATCTAAATTTTTTTAGTATAGATGATATGTATGGTTTCTTGACTGCATATGAGATGAGGATCGGAAGATCTAAACCCACAGACAGAGAAGCTACTTTTAAAGCCCTTAAAAATAAAAATGCAAAACAAGAGTCCGAGGAAGAAGAGACATCAAATGAAATGGAAGCAAACTTTGTTAGAAATATAAAAAGTGGAAAAGGAAAATACAGAGGAAAGCTACCTCTTAAATGTTTCAACTGTGGAGGAATTCGGAATTTTGCGACTAAATGTCCACTTAATGAGAAGAACAAAAATGATGAAGGATCACACCAAGAACGAAGTGACTGGAAGAAGAAAATGAATTTACGAAAAGGCAACTTCAAGAAGAAAATTTTCATCTCCAGGAATGCCAGTTCATCAAAATATAGCTTAGGTGAGGATTCTAAAGAGGAAACAGGTGAAGCTCTTTTCATGGCATTTGAAGAAGAAAAGAAAGGAGTGAACTCTGAAGTATGTGGTGAAAACCTTGAGGCTAAAGTAGATCTAGAAGGTGAGTTGATCTCTGCACTTGAAGAGTGGAAAATAGAGAAGAAAAAGAATAAAAAAATTTCAAAAAGGCTTGAGGATGCAAATGAAATCATAACCAGTCTAAAAGTACAAACAGAAGAATACAAGAAAATATCTAAAGATCTTGAAGTACAAATTACCATGAAAATAGATTATTGCTACAAACTAGAAGAAGAGAATGTTGGTTTACGGATGTAGATAGAAGAGATGAATCACAAAATTAGTTGCTATCACAAACGTGAAGAAAGTTCTATGAAGTTGGATAAGATTATAAATGACCAAAGGCCTATAGGCATCAAATTTGGTCTGGGCTTCGTCGAAGGAGAATCATAAAATGGATCAAAGACCAAAAATGCAGAATCCATAAAGAATGAAGATAAGAAACATGTTGATCAAGAAAAAACATCTCATGCAAAATAAAGCAATAATACCAGGCACAAAAGGAGAATTGACAATGATGGATTCACCAATGTCACACATCAAATAAGAATAAGACCTATGGCTCCTATGACAACATGGCAAAGACCATCACCCAGGTTCAATTATCTCTTTTCTAGTTTCTGTTTTAAATGCAATGGCTATGGACATAAAATCTCATACCTGCAAATAAAAATATAATCGGGACTAAATGGATTTTTTGAAACAAATTGAATGAAGACGAACATGTAGTAATAAATAAAACAATATTGGTTTGCAAGGGCCATGAACAAGTTGAAGGCATTGACTTTGAGGAAACTTTTGCACCAGTAGCTAGACTAGAGGCAATTAGAATGCTTCTGGCTTTAGTAGTCTACAAGAATTTAAAAGTTTATCAAATGGATGTGAAATCAGCGTTTTTGAATGGGAAACTTGAAGAAGTTTATATTGAGCAACCAGATGGTTTCCAACTTGGTTTGCAAGTTGAAGAAAGCATTATATGGCTTAAAATAAGCACCCCGAGCATGGTATGCAAGGCTAGACAACTATCTCACTCAAAAAAGGTTTAAGAAAGGTATGGTAGATAGTAATTTGTATGTAAAAATAGAAAATGGGCATCTTATTGTTCTTGTTGTATACATATATGATATCATATTTGGCAGCAGCAAGGATGAGTCGTGTAAAGATTTAGCAAATAAGATGCAGAAAGAATTTGAAATGTCAATGATTGGTGAACTTTTGTATTTCCTCATGTTGCAAGTTAATCAAAATAAGAAGGGCATATTTATTTCTCAAGTTAAATATGTGAAAGAGATGTTAAAAAAGTTCACAATGGAGGATTGTAAGCCGGTTAGCACACCCATGACGACAGGTTGCAAGTTGAGCAAGGATGAAAAATCTCCAACTGTTGATCAAACCATGTACAGATCTTTGATTGGAAGCTTACTATACCTGAAAGCTACCAGACCAGATATTTTGTAGGCAGTATGCATGGTAGCATGATTTTAGGCTAATCCCAAGGAGACTCATGTGATAGCAGTGAAAAGGATTCTTCGGTACCTCAAGGGTACTATGGAATATGGGTTATGGTATCCGAAAGGTAAAGACTTCACCCTTATTTCGTATTCAGATGCAGATTGGGTAGGATGTGTAGATGACAGAAAGAGTACCAATGGAGGTGCATTCTACCTTGGAGACAGATTGGTCGCATGGCACAATAAGAAACAAGAATCAGTTTCTTTATCGACAATAGAGGCAAAATATATTGCAGCGACAACATGTTGTATGTAGGTATTGTAGATGAAAAAATTCTGAAATATCTTGGTATTAGTTTTAGTGAGCCAATATCAGTTAAGTGTGATAACACTAGTGCCATTAACATCTCCAAGAATTCGGTTATGCATTCATGCACAAAACACATTGCTATCAGGTATCACTTTTTGAAGGAGAAAGTTGCGAAAGGTGAGGTTAAGTTGGATTTTTTTCCAACTATAGAGCAAGTAGCATATATCTTCACAAAACCATTGCCCAAGGAAGTTTTTGAGTACCTTCACAATAAATTGGGAGTGGTCACACTTCCCAAGAATTGACTAGCTACAGGGATCACATTCTCAGGGGGAGCATTTAAGTATTTGATTATCTTTGTGCTCATGTTCATGATTTTTGCTAAGTGTAATAAATTGTGTCTGAGAATGTTGTGTAAGGACTCAGGGGGAGTTTGTAGTAGCCCTTTGGTATTATTGTCAAATGGGGAGAAGAGTTACAGGAAATTGCACGTGTTGCCAAAAATTCCAAAGGGGGAGATTGTTGAGCAAGGTGCAACAACAATATTGTCATTGTTGTCAACACAGTCAGATAGATCTATTGATGCAGTGGACAGGAAGTTCAAAAGCCTTTCAGATGTAGAAGAAAGGAGTTCAAAGGTTACTTAGAGTATGTACAGGGATTTTCCAAGAAAACCGAAGTGGCCCATATGCAAAAGATCAAAGAAAAAGACAAGTAAGAAAAGTGTCACGATATCGTGACATATACAGCAGGCAAGAAAAATTATCGCAATTTCACGACATGTTGGAAGAGAGAGAAAAAGCAAGAAAAATTGTCGCAATTTCACGACATGTTGGAAGAGAGAGGAAAAGCAGGAAAAACATTTTGCGACATGCTGGAAGAGAAAAATACAAGTGGAAAAACTATCACGATTTTGCGACATGTTGGAAGAAAAAAAGGCAAGTGGAAAAACTATCATGATTTAGCGACATGTTGGAAGAGAAAAAGGCAAGTGGAAAAACTGTCACGATTTCATGACATGTTGGAAGAGAAAAAGGCAATTGGAAAAACTGTCGTGATTTCATGACATGTTGGAAGAAAAAGAGAAAGAAGGAAGAAGTGTCGCAATTTCGCGACCAGTTCAAAGAAAAGAGAACAAGTAAGAAAAGTGTCATGATTTCGCGACATGTCGCATTTTCACGACTAAAATAGGAGAGAGAAAGTAAGTTGGAAAAGTGTCGTGATTTCGTGACATGTCACATTTTCACGACAAAAGAAAGAGAGGAAGCGTACGGAAGCAGAACAATCACAATTTTGTGACAAAAGCAGAAAGCAAGACTTCAAAGGTAGAAGTGTCACGATTTCGTGACAATAGCAAAGAAGTGAAGTATGGAAGCAGAAGTGTCGTGATTTTGTGACAAAAGTAGAGAAGAAGACTTTGAAGGTAGAAGTGTCACGATTTCATGACAAAAGAAAAAAGCAAGACTTTGAAAGTAGAAGTGTCACGATTTCATGACATGCCGCATTTTTGTGACTCAAAAAATATAGGAAGGTAGAAAATCAAGTGTCATGATATCACGACATGTCACATTTTTGCGACTTAAGAAGGGCAGACAAGCAGGATAACAAAAGTGTCGCAATATCACGACATGTGTTTTCATGAGCCAAAGCTAATAGAAAGAGCAAGGAGAAAAAGTGTCACGATATCGCAACATGTTGTATTTTCGGGGGCCAAAGCAAAGAGAAAGCGTAAGGAGAAAAAGTGTCACGATATCGTGACATGTAGCTTTTTCACGGTCCGATGCAAAGAGAAAGAGAGAGAAAGAAAAAGTGTCGCGATATCGTGACATGTATTTTTGAGGGCCAAAGCAAGGAGAAAGAGAGAGAAAGAAAAAGTGTCATGATATCGCGACATGTATTTTTGCGGTTGAGTTGAAGCCGATGAAGTCCATTGATAGCCGACTAAAATTAGGTTTTACAATTGTTATGAAAGCTGACTAAGATTAGGGTTTTTAGTCGACTAAGATTAGGGTTTTCAGCTGACTAAGATTAGGGTTTTCATCATGAAAATATTGTTATAAAATGAGGGCTATTTGGAGAATTTTGAGTGTGTCAAAGTGTGTGAAATACGATCGCTGTGTGTAGAGAGCAAGTCGTGTCAAATCATTCTAAGTGTGGAATTTCACTAAGAAATCAGAGTGCACAACAAGGAGAAGACGATTGTGAAGTGTAGTAGAGTGTGCAAAGTACTTGCACAGAGAAAGTAGAGTGCACAAAAAAGGTAAAGGTGACCAGTCAAGGTCTAGCAAAAGCAAAGATATCTTACTATCAATCTTCTAGTTTTAGAATTGAAGTCCAAGTTGGTGCCTGACATCAGGGATTGGTGCTCCTTTTTGTTGGTGTAGATAAATCAAGGGTTGATGCTCCTTCCAGTGGGTGCTGGTAAATTGTTTGTAAAGTTTTTGCTTTGTAAAGGCTGGATTTGGATGGTAGTCCAAGCAATCATTTTTGAGGAGTAGCCACTTTGGTGAACCTCGTTAAATCTTGTGTTGTGTGATGTTCTCTTGTGATACTTGCTTTATCTGGTTCTAAGGTTTCTTATTTCTATTTTAAGAGCCATGAATTTAAGTTAAAATAGCTACACTGATTCACCCCCCCTCTTAGTGTCATTGTAAGACTAAAAATTGGTATCAAAGCTAAGTTCCTGTACAAGCTTAAATGGCTAGGGTGATCTTGGAAGTAATACAATGGCAGGTGGTGAAGGCTTCTCATCAAACAAAGCACCATTGTTTGATGGATCTAATTACACGTTCTGGAGAATCAAGATGTATACATATATCTATGATTTGGGATACGACATCTGGGATTTAGTAGTTAGTGGATACACAATACCCATCACTCCTCCAAAAGAGGCTGACAAAAAGAAGCTATTTGAAAATAACTCAAAAGAAAAGAATGATCTCATGTGCGGATTAGCAGAAAGTGAACCAGTAAAGATCATGAGCTGTAAAATGGAAAAAGAAATATCGGAAAAATTAAGGAGTATTCATGAAGGAGACGATAATATCAAGGAGGCCAAGTAATAGACACATCGAGCTTAGTTCAAAGCATTAAATATGAATGACGATGAAAAAATTGAGGCATATATGCTGAGAGTTAATGGAATCATTAATGTGATTAGAGGACTCGACGAGGATATTGGAGACTCTATCATCGTGAAAAAGGTATTAAGATCTCTTCCTCAAAGGTTTGATTCTAAAGTCTCAGCGATAGAAGAAGCTAAAAATCTAAATTTTTTTAGTATATATGAGATGTATGGTTCCTTGACTGCATATGAGATGAGGATAGGAAGATCTAAACCCATAGACAGAGAAGCTGCTTTTAAAGCTCTTAAAAATAAAAATGCAAAACAAGAGTCTGAGGAAGAAGAGACATCAGATGAAATGGAAGCAAACTTTGTTAGAAATCTAAAAAGGGGAAAAGGAAATTACAGAGGAAAGCTACCGCTTAAATGTTTCAACTGTGGAGGCATTGGGCATTTGCGACTAAATGTCCACTTAATAAGAAGAACAAAAATGGTGAAGGATCGCACCAAGAACGAAGTGACTGGAAGAAGAAAATGAATTTTAGAAAAGGCAACTTCAAGAAGAAAAGTTTCATCTCCAGGAATTCCAGTTAATCAGAATATAGCTCAGGTGAGGATTCTGAAGAGGAAACAGGTGAAGCTCTTTTCATGGCATTTGAAGAAGAAAAGGAATGAGTGAACTCTAAAGTATGTGGTGAAAACCTTGAGGCTAAAGTAGATCTAGAAGGTGAGTTGATCTCTGCACTTGAAGAGTGGAAAATAGAGAAGAAAAAGAATAAAAAAATTTCAAAAAGGCTTGAGGATGCAAATGAAATCATAACCAGTTTGAAAGTACAAACAGAAGAATACAAGAAAATATCTGAAGATCTTGAAGTACAAATTACCATGAAAATAGATTATTGCTACAAACTAGAAGAAGAGAATGTTGGTTTACGGATGCAGATAGAAGAGATGAATCACAAAATTAGTTGCTATCATAAACGCGAAGAAAGTTCTATGAAGCTGGATAAGATTATAAATGACCAAAGGCCTGCAGGCATCAAATTTGGTCTGGGCTTCGTCGAAGGAGAATCATAAAATGGATCAAAGACCAAAAATGTAGAATCCATAAAGAATGAAGATAAGAAACGGGTTGATCAAGAAAAAACATCTCATGCAAAAGAAAGCAATAATGCCAGACACGAAAGGAGAATTGACAATGATGGATTCACCAATGTCACACATCAAATAAGAATAAGACCTATGGCTCCTACGACAACATGGCAAAGACCATCACCCAGGTTCAATTATCTCTTTTTTGGTTTCTGTTTTAAATGCAATGGCTATGGACATAAAATCTCAAACCTGCAAATAAAAATATAATCGATACTAAATGGATTTTTCAAAACAAATTGAATGAAGACGAATAGGTAGTAAGAAATAAAGCAATATTGGTTTGCAAGGTCTATGCACAAGTTGAAGGCATTTACTTTGAGGAAACTTTTGCACCAGTAGCTAGACTAGAGGCAATTAGAATATTTCTGGCTTTAGCAGTCTACAAGAATTTCAAAGTTTATCAAATGGATGTGAAATCAGTGTTTTTTAATGGGAAACTTGAAGAAGTTTATATTGAGCAACCAGATGGTTTCCAACTTGGTGATGATCCCAACTTGGTTTGCAGGTTGAAGAAGGCATTATATGGCTTAAAATATTCACCCCGAGCATGGTATGTAAGGCTAGACAACTATATCACTCAACAAAGGTTTAAGAAAGGTATGGTGGATAGTAATTTGTATGTCAAAACAAAAAATGGGCATCTTATTGTTCTTGTTGTATACGTATATGATATCATATTTGGCAGTAGCAAGGATGAGTCGTGTAAAGATTTAGCAAATAAGATGCAAAAAGAATTTGAAATGTCAATGATTGGTGAACTTTCGTATTTCCTCGGGTTGCAAGTTAATCAAAATAAGAAGGGCATATTTATTTCTCAAGTTAAATATGTGAAAAAGATGTTAAAATAATTCACAATGGAGGATTGTAAGCCAGTCAGCACACCCATGACGACAGGTTGCAAGTTGAGCAAGGATGACAAATCTCCAACTATTGATCAAACCATGTACAGATCTATGATTGGAAGCTTACTATACCTGACAGCTACTAGACCAGATATTTTGCAGGCAGTATGATTTTAGGCTAATCCCAAGGAGACTCATGTGACAACAGTGAAAAGGATTCTTCGGTACCTCAAGGGTACAATGGAATATGGGTTATGGTATATGAAAGGTAAAGACTTCACCCTTATTTCATATTCAGATGCAGATTGGGCAGGATGTGTAGATGACAAAAAGAGTACCAGTGGAGGTGCATTCTACCTTGGAGATAGATTGGTCGCATGGCATAGTAAGAAATAAGAATCAGTTTCTTTATCGACAGTAGAGGCAGAATATATTGCAGCAATAACATGTTGTACGTAGGTATTATGGATGAAACAAACTCTGAAAGATCTTGGTATTAGTTTCAGTGAGCCAATATCAGTTAAGTGTGATAATACCAGTGCCATTAACATCTCCAAGAATTCGGTTATGCATTCACATATAAAACACATTACTATCAGGTATCACTTTTTGAAGGAGAAAGTTTCGAAAGGTGAGGTTAAGTTGGATTTTGTTCCAAATACAAAGCAAGTAGCAGATATCTTCACAAAACCATTTCCCAAGGAATTTTTTGAGTACCTTCACAATAAATTGGGAGTGGTCACACTTCCCAAGAATTGACTAGCTACAAGGATCACATTCTCAGGGGGAGCATTTAAGTATTTGATTTTCTTTGTGCTCATGTTCATGATTTTTGCTAAGTGTAATAAATTGTGTCTGAGAATGTTGTGTAAGGACTCAGGGGGAGTCTGCAGTAGCCCTTTGGTATTATTGTCAAAGGGGGAGAAGAGTTACAAGAAATTGCACATGTGTTGCCAACAATTCCAAAGGGGGAGATTTTTGAGCAAGGTGCAGCAACGATATTGTCATTGTTGTCAACACAGTCAGATAGATCTATTGATGCAGTGGACAGGAAGTTCAAAAGCATTTTAGATGCAGAAGATAGGAGTTCAAAGGTTACTTAGAGCATGTACAGGGATTGTCCAAGAAAACCAAAGTGGCCCATATGCAAAAGATCAAAGAAAAAGACAAGTAAGAAAAGTGTCGCGATATCACGACATATACAGCAGGCAAGAAAAACTGTCATGATTTCATGACATGTTGGAAGAGAGAAAAAGCAAGAAAAACTGTCGTGATTTTGCGACATGTTGGAAGAGAGAGAAAAAGTAGGAAAAACTGTCATGATTTCGTGACATGTTGAAAGAGAGAAAAAGCAGGATAAACTATCACGATTTCGTGACATGCTGGAAGAGAAAAAGGCAAGTGGAAAAACTATCACGATTTCGTGACATGTTGGAAGAAAAAAAGTAAGTGGAAAAACTGTCGCGATTTCGTGACATGTTGGAAGAGAAAAATACAAGTGGAAAAACTGTCACGATTTCACGACATGTTGGAAGTGAAAAATGCAAGTGGAAAAACTGTCGTGATTTCATGACATGTTGGAAGAAATAGAGAAAGCAGGAAGAATTGTCACGATTTCGTGACAAGTTCGAAGAAAAGAGAACAAGTAAGAAAAGTGTCGCGATTTCATGACATGTCGCATTTTCACGACTAAAATAAGAGAGAGAAAGTAAGTTGGAAAAGTGTCACGATTTCATGACATGTCGCATTTTCGTGACAAAAGAAATAGAGGAAGTGTACGAAAGCAGAACTATCATGATTTCGTGATAAAAGCATAAAGCAAGACTTCGAAGGCAAAAGTGTCATGATTTCACGATAATAGCAAAGAAGTGAATTACGAAAGCAGAAGTGTCATGATTTCATGATAAAAGTAGAGAAGAAGACTTCGAAGGCAGAAGTGTCATGATTTCACGACAAAAGCAGAAAGCAAGACTTCGAAAGCAGAAGTGTCACAATTTCGTGACATGTCGCATTTTCATGACTCGAAAAGGACAGGAAGGCAGAAAAGCAAAAGTTTCACGATATCGCAACATGTCACATTTTTTGTGACTCAAGAAGGGCAGATAGGCAGGATAACAAAAGTGTCACGATATCGCGACATGTGTTTTCATGGGCCAAAGCTAAGAGAAAGAGCAAGGAGAAAAAGTGTTGCGATATCGCGACAATTATTTTTGAGGACCGAAGCAAAGAGAAGGCGTAAGGATAAAAAGTGTCATGATATTGTGAAATGTAGCTTTTTCACGGTCTGATGTAAACAGAAAGAGAGAGAAAGAGAAAGTGTCATGATATCGCGACATGTTGTATTTTTGGGGGCCAAAGTAAGGAGAAAGAGAGAGAAATAAAAAGTGTCACGATATCACGATATGTTGTATTTTCACGGTTGAGTTGAAGCCGACGAAGTCCGTTGACAGCCAACTAAAATTAGGGTTTACAGTTGTTATGAAAGCCGACTAAGATTAGGGTTTTCATCCGACTAAGATTAGGGTTTTCATCATGAAAATATTGTTATAAAAGGAGGGCTATTTGGAGAATTTTGAGTGTGTCGAAGTGTGCAAAATATGGTCATTGTGCACAGAGAGCAAGTCGTGTCGAATCATTCTAAGTATGGAATTTCACTAAGAAATTAGAGTGTGTAACAGGGAGAAGATGACTGTGAGGTGTAGCAGAGTGTGTGAAGTGCTTGCATAGAGAAAGTAGAGTGCACAAAAAATGCAAAGGTGACCAGTCAGGGTCTAGCAAAAGCAAAGGTATCTTACTATCAATCTTCTAGTTTTAGAATTGAAGTCCAAGTTGGTGCTTGGCATCAGGGGTTGGTGCTCCTTTCTGTTAGTGCAGATAAATCAGGGGTTGGTGCTCCTTCCAGTGGGTGCTGGTAAATTGTTTGTAAAATTGTTTCTTTGCAAAGGCTGGATTTGGATGGTAGTCCAAGTAGTCATTTTTGAGGAGTAGCCACTTTGGTGAACCTCATTAAATCTTGTGTTGTGTGATGTTCTCTTGTGATACTTGCTTTATCTAGTTCTAAGGTTTCTTATTTTTGTTTTAAGAGCTGTGAATTTAAGTTAAAAGAGCTACACTGATTCACCCCCCCTCTCTCAGTGTCATTGTAAGACTAACAATTTTATCGACAAACAGGCCTAATCACGGGTGGAAGTGGTAGTCTGCATGCAATAAATGTGAGTGGGAGTAACTTTGCATTCCTTTTCACAACCAGTTTGCATAAGAGACTCAATTTTGTAGTTATATTTCAGTTAACTGGCCTCCAAACATAGAAAATACAAAAATCTTCTCATGCTAACTCTCACTATGCATGAGAAATTCATTCCTAGGGCTTGGACATAGACCTAGGGTTTCACATTATAAAAGGTGTAGGCCTAAGAGAACCAAAGGAGAGTTTTTATCCTGACAATTTATCTCAAATTTATCAGGACAGGTCATTGAGGAGAGCTTTCGAGACTTGGAGAGTTCCCTTGGAGATCACGTGTACGATGAAGCCCTAAAAAACTAGAGAGCATAGCAACCATTATTTCAACATCGGATACAAGCTTTGATCCATAGCTTTGGAGCAAAGAGGACAAGAGTCACTTTAGTGGCTGCTATCTTGGACAGTGGCCCGTGGGCTTAGCTTAGGGTTTTAGACATTAGATTCATTATTTTAGCATAGCATCATTTCATTCATTCACATTCATAGCATTAGTCTAATTTGCACTTGCTTTCATTTGTTATATTCATTGCTAATAACCTCATCCGAGGAGGTATTCTTGGACATCTAAGTGTGTGTTGTTGTTTTGTTCCTTATAGGGCCATAGTTTCATTAGATGGAATCTCCAACATACAATAGAAAAAGGGATCCATGTGCCCTCTACAACATTGCCCCTTGTGGATGGATCTCTGGTAGAATGGTGCGCGCTGGACCTTGCTGGTCTCTTAGTATGAGTCCGAGCCCCATGACCAAGTTGGATGAAATACTGCCCTATGGTAGAACTCCTACTAACCTATGACCCACCTGTGGCTCCTCTCTCCCTAGGGATGGCTCCTAGCCTCTTGATCTGCCTCGAGAGAGTGGAAATATGGGATGCATCCTCAACAATCTGTACATCACTCTCATACAGCAAACCTTATAGATAACTGATCTCATCCTCTAGAGGTACCCTCGAAGGACCCTCAAGAGTAGGAAGCTCCTCCCATAGTGGCCTATAAATCCTATATCTGGTCTAACAGTTGTGCTATAGTAGTATCCCTCTAAGCTATGATGGCATCGCACTATTGTACCTATATCTTGGCCAACTAGAGCTCGACCTCCACATCATGTAGCTATTCCTTGAGAGTATAATATCTCTCCTTAGGCTCCATCTCCTCCTTTGCCTCCTTAGGAGCCTCCTACTCCTCTATTGTCACCTACCTTGCCTACTGGCCCTACACCGTAGTCCTAGTACGAACCTTATGCCCTGATGGATATGCCCCATCTCTGCCATCATCCTCTCAGTCCAAAATACCCTCTCCATGCCACATCAAGTCACCCCACCACCATGCAAATGCATCTATAACTCCACCAGATACTCCAAGATCAATAACTAGGGCATCCTCCTGATCAGCTATATATGTAACCTATCACAGAGGGAGGTCTCTCTGCTTTGATGCGCCTAGACAAAAATGGTACTAATGGCACATCCTACTACAATACATACTGATAAAGAACCTGAGAGTAGAAGTACTCTTGGATGATGATCTTGTGGCTGATGAGCCATTGCTCATGCTGCATCCTAGCAGTAAAGCTGTCAAGGTTATCCCATGCGGGACACTCATGATATGGTTGTCATATCACATATCCAACTTGAATTCCATTGAAAGTATCAGTATAATGAGGAAACTCCCCTAAAAAATATGGCTTTTGCACTCCTTGCTCCCTCTAGCCCATCTACCACCATAGCACTGCATCTACCTATCCACAACTATGATATTAATAAGAAGCCCCTTAAGGCAATCTACCCTAATTTGCTCCCATCTCTAGATCTGCAAGAGCCAACTGCATGCGATGCTAACATGACCCCTCTGATGAATGTGGTACAACTCATCGTAACACTGAGCCAATAGAGACCTACACCATGCATAAATGATGGGAACCTCACTGTCCATCAGGTCCTGAACCATCATGAGGAGGTTCCAAGGGAACCTCAAGCCTGAACAGTATGGGATAAGGATGTTGTTGATGACCATAAACAACATTGCATGCCTTGTTATGAAAACATACTCCTGGTACCAACGGATGATAGACACTCCCCAAATTGGTGTCCTTAAGGGCATCCTCAGAGCACCCTCTGAACACCTGAGTGAAAACAACCACCTAATCATTAGTGACTGAAGAAACAATTGCCACTCAATAAAAAGGGATTTGAAATATCATGTACACATCCTCTAGCATAATGGTCATCTTGTCAATCGAGAGGTGGAAGGTATTAGTCTGAGGGTCCCAACTATGGGCCAAAATTGTAAGGTAAGCCTGTTATGACATAATATGAGGTAGTCTAGTAACATACTAGAGCCCATGAGCCTTAAGCCACCTCCAATCCATGTCATCTAGAAGAGGTAGATTGTCATTCATAAGCCTTGGGTCCCGAGCCTGAGCAGTAAGGATCTAAGCAAAGAAAAAGAAAGATGAAACATTACTACAATGCATTTAAGGCATAAATCCTAATAAAACAAAAAAATATCTTACACTCTCCTAAATCTAAGCAAATAGGGGGGAATAAATGCACCTAGGCATGCAACACATGCTAAATTTAGTTCAAAATTCCAAAAAAAATTATTAAACTATCTCATAAAACCCAATAAAAAGCAAAAATTTGTGCAAAATTAGCTAAGGGGTTTAGCCACTATCACCTACAGCAGCCAATATCTGGCCAATGGAGGTAGAAACAACCAAAGCCTAACAGTCAAATTTATGACCGTTGGGGTTAAAACTTAGCCCCTCTAAGAAATAGCAGCTAAATTATTGTCGCTCTGAGCGACAGCGACTGAAAGGTAACACGACAAACCGGTGAACCCTAGGTCATAAAATACAAAAAAAAATAGAAAAAACAAAATTGGGGATCAACCCATCACTTAAAAACCTAAACTAAGACTAACTACGGATTCCATTCATTACCAACAGGTTTAGTGGGGTTCATTTGTCATTTACTTTGTGAGGTTTAGTTTTACCCAAGAGCAAAAAAAATGGTAGGGCTTGAAATAATACCCGAGAAGCTCTGGCTCCTCCAATAACTGATGCCTCACCTTATGTAGCCATGTCCTCGATACAGGTAAATTCATAAATTACAATTGTTGCTGTCTCACTAGAGCTCTAAAAAGGTGAATTAATAGCAAATGAAAGTGACAAGTCAAAACCCTAAAAGTGCATTTTATATGTTTTCAAATTATGCCTTGGCCGTTGCTGACATTAGCAGCCCAAACTTCATGGCCGCTCAAGGTGACAGTAGCCACATGCAGAGACTCAGAGACCGTTAGACCTGACAACGGTCTGCTCCATAGATAAAAATAATAAAATTCCTTACATAAGGGATAACAAAAAAATTAAATAAATGCATTTTGATGAATTGAAGTCATCTTAATGAAAAGAATAACAAAAAAAAATTGCATAAAAGCATAATCTCAAGTAGGCCTCGTACCCAGTTACTTACTCTATCCACTCGGTGATTGCAGCGATTTGCACTCCATGCACTTCGATGAGATGATTAGGTTACCATAAGGCCACTTGGGGAAAAAACATTTCATTTGGAATTACTATGTGCCACCATTTAATCCCGAAGAAGACCAAGATGGTTGGACTACTCCACGGGTGCGAAAAGATCATCCTAGTTCCCCTATGCTACCAAAAACATTAAGCCAAAGTGATACAATATGAACATAAATAAAATCACTCATCCTAACTCCCTAATAAGGATATTGATAGTTGGACCGCTCCTCAAGATAGGTATAGATGATTATCATAAACAATTGGAATCACACTTGGATGTGGGATTACCCATTAAAAGCAACAAATGCTAGAAAGGAACCATATTAGTCATATTGGTCAAGTGACTTATCGCTTCATTCATTGTCATTTCTTCACTAATCCATTGTGTGAGGAAGTAGTTCAAAACTTCAACATAATCATAACCAAATCAACAAAATATCACTCGATCATAACAAAATTGTGTTCTTGCTATGAAATCATTGCATACAAAAATCACAAATTTCTCTTGTTTGTTGGGAACATAAGCATTTATGACATATTCAATTGTAGCTCTCCTATCGATCGAAACTATTGTAGTAGTTGAAGCTACCCGATTGAGTTTGAGGAATGAGTGTAATTTAATATGCCCAAGCCACTGAGCCAAGTCCTCTGAATGTTGAGGCAATGATTCAAAGGATGCACACCATATTGCATGAATGGGCCATCCGTCATTGATCAGACCATTGATCACCATACACACTACAAATAGATCAATCTATGTTTTTGGTCAGTGTTGTGTTTTCCATGTAGGGCATCACAAAAAGGGGCATCTATAAACACCTAAAACATGTCATTCTTAGGGGAGCTACTCACATAGACACATTCATAAGATCATATGACATAATATTGGACTTTCCAAGCATCAAAAATGGTTCTCACCACTCATTTGGGGCCTTTTCAAGCCATCCAAGCCTAGTCGCTCAAACCAAGAGTGACCAGATAATAGCCGCTCAAGCCTAGAGTGGCTAGGCCTTAGCCGTTGTAGATAATAGCAGCCAGATATTAGTCATTGTAGATGATAATGGCTAAACCATAAAAGTAGTTTTTATTGATAAACATGCCTAATTACGGGTAGAATTGGCAGTCTGCATGCAATAAAGGTGAGTGGGAGTAACTTTGCATTCCTTTTCACAACTATTTTGCATAAGAGACTCAAGTTGGTAGTTATATTTTAGTTAACTGGCCTCCAAACATATAAAAGACAAAAATATTCTCATGCTAACTCTCACTATGCATGAGAAATTCATTCCTAGGGCTTGGACATAGACCTAGGGTTTCACATTATAAAAGGTGCAGGCCTAAGAGCACCAAAGGAGATATTTTATCCAGATAATTTATCTCGAATTTATCAGGACAGGTCATTGAGGAGAGCTTTCAAGACTTGGAGAGTTCCCTTGGAGATCACATGTATGGCGAAGCCCTGACAAACTAGAGAGCATAGCAACCATTATTTCAACATCGGATACAAGCTTTGATCCATAGCTTTGGAGCAAAGAGGACAAGAGTCACTTTAGTGGCCGATGTCTTGGACAGTGGTCCATGGGCTTAGCTTAGGGTTTTAGACATTAGATTCATTATTTTAGCATATCATTAGCATAGCATCATTTCATTCGTTCGTATTCATAGCATTAGTCTAATTTGCACTTTCTTTCATTTGTTATATTCATTGCTAACAACCTCATTCGAGGAGGTATTCTCGGACACCTAAGTGTGTGTTGTTGTTTCATTGCTTACAAGGCCACAGGTTCATCGAAAAAAATTTGCAACATACGAGAGCAAAAGGGACCCCTCTAGGAAACAGGCCTAGAGAAGAAGGCATTTGTAAGCCCTCATACATTTTTGTGTGCAGAATTGGGAAGCTTTTTGAAAGCGCACCACATCTTTGTGAAACGGGTACTCTTTGCCTATTTGTAACCTTATTGTATCGAAATAGGTACCCCTAAGAGGGCTCGACATGTAACTGGGTTTCAATAAAAATAAAGAGATCCATATTTGTTATTTCCATGTTATATGCTTTTCATTGTCTTCCATTTAATTTTAGGTTTTTAATACATTGCAAGTAGCGTAAAAAGAGCGGTGCATGCATCCCGGGGTCGCTATAGAATGACGTTTCACTTTTGAGAAAATATGCATAGCTAGTATGAGATTCATGAATGTACTCTACTTTGTGCAAATATGGCCTCTAATAGGGCCTCAAACCATGTAAACCAACACACAATTCCTAGCACGTTGTATTCTAGGGCAGACTTTACAAGCATAAGTCATTGTTCCTAGCAATGCCTAGTGAAAATTTAAAAAAAACTCTAAGATGCACCAGATGCAAATTCTTTCCTTTCTATTCCTTAATTTTCCCAATTAAAATATGGCTTAATGTTCACTATTTTTAGGAAAATAAGAGCAGATCATTAAATTTGTACCAACCTCAACTCCAGCTCAGAGAATCAATATTTTGACCTCTATTGCACTCCATTTTTGGCTACTGTCGACCAGAGTGGCTGATTATTTGCCACTATAGACCAGAGCGGCTGAGTCCTGGCCACCGTAGACCAGAGTGGCTACTTTCTGGCTGCTGTAGACCAGAGCGGATAAAATTGCACACAAAAACATGGATCAGTAAAGCAGTAAAAAATAAAAACTAAGTGGGGGTCCCACCGTGATCACCATTTTTAGCGACCCCGAGGAGGCGCTGCACCATCCACCCAATCTATTTGTGATTATTATTAATGTTTAACATGTATTAAATCAAAAATAATTAAATAAAGGCATAGCCGAAATGCAAAGAAATAAAAGAATGAATGCTTTGTATTTATATTTCCAATATCCGATTACATATAAATCCCTCTATGGGATACCTTTTATTTGATACATGATTTTACACAAAGAGGGTAGTAGATGTATAAAATATCCCCTAGCAAGGGTTGTATGCCTTTACAGGCTTCTCAGTGATGCACATGAAACTGTATGAAGGCTTGTTGATGCCTCCTCTAGGTCTGATTCCTAGAGGGATCTTTTTGCTCTCGTATGTTGCAGATTTATCCAATGAACCTGTAGCCCTACGAGTAATGAAATAACAACACACACTTAGATGTTTGAGATTTCCTCCCTAGATGAGGTTGTTAGCATAATGAAAACAAATGCAATAAA
Organism: Wollemia nobilis; assembly: GCA_028583015.1. NCBI lineage: Eukaryota > Viridiplantae > Streptophyta > Pinopsida > Araucariales > Araucariaceae > Wollemia > Wollemia nobilis. The sequence continues at coordinate 10,761,049 of JAQPPZ010006909.1, forward strand.
ACTAGTACTATGAATGCAAATAACTAAAATAAAGCTTATGCTAATGACATGAAAACATAGAAGAAGTAGAATAAAAGAAACTATCACCAAAACCCTAGACTAGGTTACGGGCCACTGTCCAGGACAATGGCTATGAAGGTGAAATATGTCTCTATTAATCCAAAGGCTATGGGCTTAATTCTGCTATTAATGTTAAATGATTATTGTATGTGCATAGATGATTACCTCTCGGATGGCTAGCACTTTTTTACTCCTCAAGGGTGCTTAGATTTGCTCTCCAATACGACAGGGTTTTTCCACAAAAATGATCTTCAAGGGAAGCTCTCCAAGTCTCTAGGTATCCTCAATGATCCAACCTATTCAAAGTTTTGATATCTGATACGTGATGTTCTCTCTCTCTCTTTAATTGATGAAAATAAGGTCCCCTAGTGCTTTTAGGTATACTCCTTATAAAGTGTTTTGAATCCCTAGGCCAATGTTCAAACCCTAGGACTAAATCCCTCATGCGTACTATATGTTAGCATGAGAATTTGAGATTTTTTCTACCCTTGAAGGACATTTAACTGATGTCTAAATCCATATTTGAGTCTTTCATGTAGACTGGCTATGAGGAGGAATGCAAAGTTGTCCCCGCTTGGCCTTATTCCATGCAGACTACCACTTTCGCCCGTGACTAGGCTAGATTGATGAAAAAATGCATTTTAGGTTTAGTTGTTTTCATCTATAGTGGCTAAGGTTTTACCTCTCTAAGCTACAGTAACAAAAATCCAGTCGCTCTGGTCCATAGTGACTAGTCTTGGATGGGTTGAAAATACCCCAAATGAGTGGTGAAAACCACTTTTGATACTTGGAAGGTCCCAAGGTTTAGTCACATGACCTCTAAGTGTGCCTATGCAAGTAGTCTCCCTGAACATGACATGTTTTAGGTGTCTATAGATTGGTTGTTGATATTTGGAAATTTTTGAGGTTTACCATGAGACTCAAACACCCTAGTTGACTAATCAAAAGTTGTATACTAGCCACACTAGACTTCTGAAACATAAGGCTTTCGTTAGGATAGGCCCTAACTGTTCGTTATCCCTGTGTGTGCAAATGAATATATTAAGTTAAGGCATAAGCATACCCCGATGTTAGGCGGGATTCTTTCAGTCCATTGCTAAGATTTGGGGTCCGTAAATGTTTTATCCAATCCTAAGTTTAGATTTTAGTTGGACTAGACCACTTAGGCGATATAGGACACCTGAAGCTAGCTATTCCACATTCAAAAATTGGTCTATACATAAGCAAAATTCTAATGCATCAAACATATCATTATGCATAAGGTACAATAGTGCTAACACTTCTAGGGATTCAATTTCACCCCCTTCTTTTCTTCAATTTTTTGGGATACTTGCTCATATATAGTGATAAAAATCACTGTTTATTTTTGTACTATAGTGATAAAAATCACTATTTATTTTATACTTTCTCTTATTTTATTTCTTTATTTTTCTTTAGCAAGGGATTTGATGCTGATTTTCTTTCTTTGTACAAATTTTTCTTCATTTGACTTGACTTTTTGGAATTTACATTTGATAATTTGCTTTAGAAACTTCCTTTGGGGATTTTACTTTGGGGAACTATTTCTGGGATATAGATCTAGGATATCGATCTTATGATATCAATATGGGATATCAATATGGGATGTCGATCTATGATATCTATCTAGGGTATCAACCTGGAGGATTTATCTAGGATATCACTCTGGGATATTGATCATTTTAACGTAAGCAAGGGATTCTAGGTAGGGAATAAACTTGTCATTTTTGCCAACTACCAACTTTTCCCATACCATCCGCACATGGGGATAAGCAAGAATAAATATTTTCACCTCAGGATACTTGGTCCTACTTCATAACTTTCATATTTCCCTAGTCCTTATTAGGATTGTTTAATTTGTTGATTAATGATAGAATTATGATATGCTAAGGGCTATACTAACTAGACCTCAACTACAAAAGCAAAGCAAGCTTTCTATCAACTCTTGAGAATACCTCTAGGTATGGTTGAATGACCAGAAAACCTTAGTATATTTGATGAGTTTCATTGAGTCTCATCATTTAATCTCAATGATTTATCAATCCGAGGTGGTGTCCAAGGCTATGTGCGATAGAAGGTTAGGGCAGAGTACAATTCAAGCATTCATATTTCAAGCAATTATTGGGTGAAACATATTTGGTTTAGCCTTTTGGTGTCACACCAAACCTAATATGTAGAACGAAAACTCGCAAGAAATAAAAACTAATTCTAAGTTCAAAAAATTAAAGTTAACTACAATTGCAAGAATTGGAAATGGCTGAATTAAAATATAATCTACTTTTGCATAATTGAAATAACAAAATTAAAATTGCTAAATTGAAATGTTGCTGAAATGAAATCCTAAATTACACTTACAAAATTGAAACCTAGTTTACTCTAGCAGAATGCAAGTGATACTTTGAAATGAAACACCTATCAATGCCCTACCACAAAAGGTAGTCAAGCTTATGCTACAGGAATTGACAGCAAAATGAAATATGCTAAAAATGGAAAGTTGCTAAAACAGAAAAGCAGGGAAAACATGGAAAGAAAAGGAAAAATGCTTAATATAATTTGTCATCTAATACACACACAAATTTTGTACACAAATGTTGTACATAAACATAATAGAAAACATAAATAACATTATACAAACTTAAAATAAGAAAAGTAAACTTGACAAGTAATCTGTTAATTCTACTGCAACAAAATTACAGATTAAAACTTGCCATAAAAATCCTCCTTCTAGATCTGAAAGTGGGCCCATACTTCCTGATCTAGAAGGAGGTGAAAAGAACTCCTTAAATAATTAACACTCAGAACAGAAAATGATAAAATAACTACACTTTTATTGATGAAAAAACATGCTGAAAACTGTTACAAAAAATTATTGTACAGTCCTAATTGCTGCTATTGAAAACTCTCCTCTATTCTAATTCCTAACTAGCTAAACCAAGGAGGGAGTTGTGTTATTTATATAAATATTCACAACATATCCCATGCTCAAATAAGACTATGTGCTACTTTACAGTGATTTTCCAATAATTCTGGATCTAAAATAAATGCAAATCTATACAGTTTGTGTTGCAATAGTAGTCATTGGCCCTTAGAAAGCATGTTCAGTGGTGGGAGTACATGGGAGGAGTCTAGAAATATCTCACACATCTTTCTCCACTTAAGAATATGTCATTTCTATCTTACAAACAACTTTCTATTATGCTACAGTTTTTTTTGGGTTTATCCTAAAAGAGGATCAAAATTGATCTTTTCCATGAATGGTGGCTTTGGACGACAAGGATGGCAAAGTCATATGGGAGATATTTTCCTTTAACCTTTTCAACCTTCTTTTCCTTTTTCCATCTTCAAAAATTAGTCAACAAGTCAAAAAGCACTTTTTGTTCTCATTTCGAAGATAAGTGGCTCATTCCGAAGAGACTGTATTTCTTATTCCGAAGATGTCCGCTCATTTCGAAGAGACTGTATTTCTTATTTTGAAGATGTCTGCTCATTCCGAAGATCTTTAGAATGAAAAATGGTATGCTCTTCAAGTGATTTCATCTGCATTTCTCAGGTGCGTTAGCTCTTAGGATCAATTTGCAATAGCCTTCATCTCTCTCCATGTGTGAATTTCATGCCTTGCCATTCATTGGTAGCTTGCTGGAATTTACATGGTAAATTATTGCATTTTCCAAATCTGCTGCACAGTTTTAAAATATTGGTATTTCTTGCAAATTCAAACAAATTATAACATGGAAAAATTATTCAAATATCAACATGAAGGAGTACATCAAGTTGCTACTGAATTTATACACTTCATTCACCAAGTAACCATGCTGAAATAGTGCAATAGTGCTGCACAATTGTCCCTGCTCTGTTATACCCTATTGTTGCCTATTTAGACCATGTGGGAATGCTTCTAAATAGTTTAGATGTCTTCTGTAGTCCTTCTGAACTTATTCCATCCATATCCTCATGCTTTGTTTTACAACTTCAAGGTGTTCCTATAAAGTGATAGCTTGCTGATTTTTATATGGCTGTTTTTTTTCATATTTTCAGATTTATGACAGTCCTAATAATTTGGCTTCAATATGGACTTCAAACAAGTTGAAGGGCAGGAAAAAAATCATAAACCATTGTGAATTTAATGGATATCAGCATACCACATTTGGCTATTTGAAATGCATATTTTTATTTACTACTTAATCAAGCAAAATTAGTCACAAAATGCTGAAAATAGTCAAAAACAGAGATATAATGATCCTAACATAAAATAATACAAATACTTAACAAATATATATTCTAATCAACTATTTGCCATTTAACTTAATAATATGACAGTTTTTTATATGTCAAACATAGTGTAAAAATGAGGCATTTTCAAGCCTCATCAATATTCTTCATATCAACAATATGGATTGTGTTGAAAAACACAATTACTCACAAGGGTGATAAATGGATGAAAAAATTATGCATAGATGCATGATTGAAACACAAATGTGGTGTCGCTTGTAATATTGTGAACATAATTTGTTCCAATGCAAGTGTGATGGATGAATATGCCTAATGTTGTGCAATAGTGAAATGCAAAATGAATTGCAATGTAATGATGCAAATGAAATGCAAATGTTTTTTATTTTTCATATTTTTACAATTTTTTTTATGGATTTTAACATTTTATTTTGACCAAAAATCTAACAGATGCCTTTGGATCCTTTTGGTATTGACCAAGCAGTTTTGTGAAAACCCTTAGAGCCTTTTTTGAGTGACCAAAGGGCTTACAAATGCCTTTGGATTCTTTTCTGGTTCTTAGGCATAGAACTCTTTAAGATGAAGGATATTGAGAGGTTCAAGCTCTTCCACTCCTCCAAGTTATGTCAATCAATATGTCCCAGGTCCAATCTTCTCTGAGATCATATAAGGACCTAACCAGTTAGCCGTGAATTTGTCTCGCATTTCTAGCGATAAATTAGAGTTTTGTTGGTTATCTTTCATCATAAGATCACCAACCTCAAAGTCTCTCATATGGACTCTGTTATTGTAAGCTCATTTTAAGCATTCTTGATGAACATAGAGGTGCTCAAGGGTATTCACGTGACGTTCATCAAGTAGCATCAATTGATCTAGGTGAGCTTGTTGTGTGGTATCATCATCAATGAACTCTTTCAATGTGATGTGTAGCATTGGAATTTCCAACTCTAGGGGCATAATGGCCTCAGTGCCATATACTAGTGAAAATGGAGTTGCCCCGGTGGGTGTCCGAATGCTAGTCCTATAAGCCCATAATGCAAGGGACAACTAGATATGCCAATCTTTGTGGTGCTCTTGTACCATATTTTTCAATATGGAGACCACTATATTGTTTGAAGATTCATCCTACCCGTTTGCTTGCGGATAATAAGGAGTCACAAAACTATGTTTAATTCTATACTTAGATGTTAAACCTCTCATATTTTTGTTCTTAAATGATGTTCCATTATTTGAAACTATCTTGGATGGTATCCAAAAATGACTAATGATATTGGTGAGTATAAACTTAGCAATACACGCTCTGGTTGTCATTGCTAAGGGAATAGCCTTCACCAAATTAGTGAAATACTTAGTAGCCATAATAATAAAAGTATGTTGACCCAATGATGGATGAGAGATCTTATAGATGAGATCAAATCCCCACTGAGCAAATGGCCAAGTACCTTGAATGGGTTGTAAGTCCTATGATGGCAGGTGCATAATATTAGCATGATGCTAATATTTAACGCATTTCTTCACATACACATTGCAATATTTCTCCATAGTGTACCATTAATAATCCATACAAAGGATGTGCTTGAAGATAGCCATGCTATTGAAATGGCCACTGCAAGTACCATCATGAGCTTCTGAAATTGCCCAAGATGACTCTTGGGGATCAAAACAACAAAGGAGAACTCCATCTTAGCTTCTACGATATAGTATGTTTTCTAACAAGACATACTTAGTGACTTTCTGCTTGAATGTACATTTTGTGGCATGCGACAATCCCTGAGGGATCATACCAAGTTTAAGGAAGTCATGTATCTATGACATCCAGTTATGATAAGCTTCAACCTTGACTGACAAGACATCATGCTCCCCCTGTGGTTCTACATTTGCAAATGTAGACTGGGAAACAAACCTATGGTGAATGGCTCCCTGTCAGATCTTGTGAGATCATAGACTCCCAATATGCTCTCTTTAGAAAGTCTCTGACTCTGTAGAACCACTCATGATTTGGTTCTACATGAATCATGTTGATTGAATATTTTTTATCCAATGCTTTGCGTTGCATAGCAGAATGTGATAAATGTTTTACATGGATGGTATTAAAGTCGACAGATGGATTTTGAGGTATTAGAGGTCCTAAATATTCCATTGCATCTATGAATCTATTGGACAAATGAGGTATTGCCTCGATGTCATACCATTCTAGTCAAGCTAGATATGTGTCAACAAGATCCTTGTAAGCTTTCAATATCGGGCATCGACATTGAAATAATCCCTTAACTTGGTTCACAATGAGAAGGGAATTGCCAAATATATTTAGCCTTTTTATCTTCATGGCAATAGCTATTTGGAGACCCAAAATTAGGGCTTTGTATTCAGCATTGTTGTTTTTAAGAAAAGTCCAACTTGAATGATAAGGGTATTGGAGCTCTTTGTGGTGTGAACAACACTATTCCTTCACCACCCCCTTGGTCACACTTCGAACCATCAAAGAACAAGGTCATATCAGATTTCTTGTCCAGTTCTTCAGGTTTTGGTGCTTCTAATAAGGTAAATAATGCATCATCAAGAAGCTCTATGGTGAGGGGTCTACTATTTTTGAGAGGTACCTCAACCAGTTGAACTACTATGACTTGTCCCTTAATGGAATTTTGGCTTATGAATTCCAAATCAAATTTTGTTAGTAGATTGATCCACTTCACAATATGTGTATTATGATATGTATTTCTCATCATATACAATAAAGTATTTTGTTTGGATATAACATATGTCATATGACTCAACATATTGTAGACACCTAAATCATGTAAATCGGATAAGACTATCAATGCATTACATATGCCCTCTTATCGACAACATATGGCCTTATTAGGCACCCCTCTAGGCTAGAAAAAGGCTTCCAAAAGCCTCCAAAACTCAGTTTGGAGGGTTCCTAGCAGTCTGGGGTAGTTTTGGGGCTCCTACTAGTGACCGTCCCACCAGGGAGATCACAGTTGGTGACCATCCCACCCAAGGATGGCCATCAACAACCGTCCCTGGGTGGGATGGCCCCTAACTGGACCTTTGAAAAAGTCAAAGGATGTGCTAAATGGCAATCAAAGACTGCCATTAGCACATCCAATCACCCCAAATTGATTGGGGACCTGCTAATGGATAGTGGGATAGTTGATTGGGAGCACCCAAAGGGGCAACCTTCTCCCAATCACCCCATGACGTGATTAGGACACATGGCGCCACTTGCCTCGCATGGCAAAGATGCCATTTTGCCCTAAGTGCCCTCTTGGGCTATAAAAGGAGCTTCAAACTCCCAATTCAGAAGAGGATAATGAGAGCATTTTAGCAATGAAGTGCTGCCCAATTCTATCCTCACCCTTTTGCAAACCAAACCCAAACCAAAACATGCCTTTGCCTTGGCCTTGAAACCCTCTTCCTTTCGAAGGCGATTTCAGGGGAAATAGGCTCGAACCATTGAAACCAAACCAGCAAAATTGAAGAATTCTTTGGCCCCATATATCGACAACACCCTTACCAAGTTTTGGACCAATTCCCATGGCCATAGGTGACAAAACTAAGGTAATTTTGTAACCGTCCCACCTAGGGACGGTCAATAGTCTACCCATGGCACACCTAGGGATGGTCACAAAATAGGTTGGAATTTTAGATAAATTCCTCCATAGTCCCCTTAGGAATGTCTAGAGGAACCTATGGTCCAAATTTGAGGTAGTTTGGAGGAGTTTTGATGCAGGTTTGGTGATCCCCAATGTTGTAGGTCTATCTGGCTCACCCAGGAATGGTCCCTATTTGTGCATTGTTTCACCCTTGATCTTGCCTCCAAAGTTGCTTATTTGTATTTAGATCATCTTATAATATGCATATGCTTAATGTAGATCAGTTTTTATGTATGTAGATCACTTTTTTTGGTTGTAGCATATCCCTCTTTTGCTATGTTTTCAAGGCTTTATTCATTCTATGAAACAGGTGCTATTAACCCCATTTTAGTCCCTTGTGTGTAGGTGCAGGTATTCTACGCATAAGGAAGGAGCTAAGAAGACTAGAATAATAGGTTGAAGGATAGCTCTCAATCGTGGGATGCGATATTTACACCAAACGCCATAGTTTACACCGCTTTGAGGCACCTTTCAAGGGACTAGATCCCTTGAACATTGTAATGGAAATTGTATCAATTTGTAAAAGCCCTCAAGGGGATATTTGTAATCTCACATTTGAAGCTATACATTGATTAAATAGAAGGATAAATCCACCATTTGGTTACACATTTGCTTCACTTTACTAGATTACAAGTTTATGCTATATTTCCCTTTGAATGCTTTTTAACTGCTTTACATTGCAATTAAGTGCCCTTAAGGCGGTGTAGTAAATTTCACATCTTCAGTGGTGATCATGGTATATGATGTCTTTCTATCTCCCCTCTGGATGATGCTAATTTGGACCTCTTTTTTTGGTTTTCTCTATTGCAGGTACTGACCGCTCTGAGCAAAAATGACCTCTCTGCTGCTCCATGGCACTGGGTGAGACGGCCAGCTCCATGGCACTGGGTGGGATGGCCCCTAATATGTGACCATCCCTACCTAGGATGGCCACAAAACCAGAAGGCTTCTACAAAAATTTGTAGAAACAACAACTTTCCAGGTCCATTTTATACCCCTCTGCATAGTCAATTTGAAATTTTACTGTTAAAATTTGCAAAATTTCATGTTTTTCTCGCTTATTCTTTGCATAGAAAGGTTAGAGTTTCTCTTCCCAAAAATGTGCATTAATTAGTTCTAAAAAATAGAGAAAAATAATAGTAGAGTTTCTATTTCCTGTCTGGTTTTCCTGTTGGAACCTTGCCCACGAAGGTTAAGGTCATATAGGTGTGCATTTTTGGTTTCCCTTTTATGCTACTAACGAATCTGAAAGAAAAATGCACCTTCATGCATTTAGTCAAAAATCATTGAGTGCTTTATTGTTTTCTTTCAAATATTTTAAAAGGAACCCACACACACCACGTTTCATTATAAACATCAATGGAGTTGGGCTTTCATATCCAACACATTGATTGAGACCAACAATGGATTTAATCACCACTAGATTGGCTCTTGAGAAGAGTATTATCGGGACCCGTCCGTGGCCAAGGCCGACCCAAGATCTGTCCTAACCATGCAAAATAGCATGCATTCCTCTTTGGAGGGGTGTATCGCTGCACACGGGGTGTTGGGTGAGGGTTGGTAGTACCTATGCTACCTCATTGGATATGGATTTCATCCCCATATTTGACTTGTGTGAGTATATAGGTGAAATCCTTTAAACATTTGAGAATATCATTCAACAAAATATCAAACACGAGAAAAGTATTTTCTTTACAAAGCAACACATCATTGAAACACATCAAACAGTTTAGGATTCACACTTAAAATATTTAAAATGAGATAATCACTTCTATGCTTGTGTGTCTCTATTGTTTGTTTGTTTCAAATTCATAGAAATTGTAAAGAAGATAAACACATAGTAGTTAGAGTATATAGCTATGGTACATACCCGTAGCCAAGCCCATTCAGGGGTAGAAGCTATGGGTAATAGAGAAGAGGATATAGAACGTCCTCGTGTTGAGCCTAGGGATAGGATCATTCCTCCCTAGAAATCAGCTACTCTTCCTAGTCGTAGACCGACTGATGAGTGGATGGTTACTCCTAGAGAGTCAACTAGAAGGTCTAGCTTATAGGGGACTCCTTCGTAGGGTACTCCTGTAGGTCATAGTCCTAGTTTGGGAAAATATCTCCCTAATTCATATGCTACAAACACCTTCTTTCGAGAAGAGTCACCGCACAATGAGGCACCTCCACATAGAGCAATACCACGCATTCGTGTGCCTGCTCGATCCTCTACTCCTGATCATATACAGGAGCAAGAGCTCACACCTCGAGTAGGGTTGAATGATCATCTCAAGATTTCAAGTCACCCTACTCCAAGGTATCAAAATCACAATGAGTATGATACTCATCAAATTAGGTGACCTTATTCCACCTTACCTTACCTTGTTTACGAGGGAAGACCTGAGGAACATCCAGATTATCCTCATGAAAATGTGTCAACGAAAGCACGTTGTGCCTCTACGCCAGTAGTCTTTCAGAAATATTTGTTTAGGAGAGAACCTCAAGTCAATGTGACTGCCCTCGATCGAGGGAAGCACGTAATTGATCTCACAGATCCTCCTGAATAGGATAGACAACAAGGCAATAATGCTAAGGTACTTAGACCTAATACAATTGATCAAATTAATAATTTGGTCCAGAGATATGCTGACCTCCAAGCTGAGTTTAATCGACTTAGGTCGGATAAACATCGCTTAGATCTCTTAGAGCAATGGCAGCAAATAGAGAAAGAAAAGCTTGAACGACAAATTCAAGAAACTTTGCATCATGGAGCTGTAACTCCAAGTACGCGTAGACAAGAGGCTCACCCGAGGCAACCAAATTTCCAACAAGATAGGTCTCCTAGACCTAATCCTGTGTTGCCTCCTAGACCTCGTAGGCCTGAACAGAATGCATATGATAGGCCAAACATAGATCACCTTCAACAGGCGTTTGTTCCTCCTTGTAGGCCCATACCTGAAACACCTTATGGGGCTTACGATGATTTGGAACAAGATGAGGATTATGTAGAAGCACCTTATGGAGGTGTGGTTGATGTCAATCAACCACCCCAACCTAGGCTTAATATTCCTCGTCCACCTCTATGAGTTCAAAGCAAGGAAGAGGAGATCAAATCCTCAGATGCGTATCAAGATTTGCTTGCACGCTTAGAAACTGTAGAAGGTAAGACAAGCTGGAAATGGGCTTCAAAAGCCTACCTTGCGTCAGCTAAAGAACCAACCATTACATCCATCCATTCCTTCCCTGGTCTATCCTGAGCATTTCAAAATGCCCAAATTTGATAGATTCAAGGGTGAAGAAGATGCTCAAGAGCACGTCACAAGATTTTTAAATTTGTGCTTTAACATACAGGACAATGATGCATTGCTCCTAAGAACTTTCTTGAGTACCCTCATTGGTCCAGCCAATGAGTGGTTCAACCAACTTCCAAAACATAGCATCTACACATTTGAACAATTTGTTGATGCATTTTTGGAACGTTTCACCTTTAACACCAAAAGGAAGGCGACATTAACCGACCTCATAGGAATGAAACAAACCGAGGATGAGACGATCACTGACTATGGAAATAGGTGGTGAACGCTTTTGGCTAAGCTACCCTATCTATTGCCAGTGACTGAATTGACTCATTTTTTCTCAAAGAGTTGCTTGAAACCCATCTCTTTGACATTGCAATTACAGCAATACCCTACCTTGGAAGAAGCTCTAGCACAGGCTAGAAACATAGAGGAAATAAAAATCCAAGAGGGAGAAATAACAAAACCTCGTAAGAAGGAGTGGACAAAGAATCCTAAGAATAGCTCGACACCTACAAAGCCAGCTATGGTCAATCAAGTGGCCATAAATGTCCCTGTGCCTACTCAAGTTACGCCTCCCCAAAAGGTGAACTATCAGGCTCAACCTCCTCCTACGAGTTATAACAATAATGGTACAATGAACCAGGGACAAAAACAACGTCACCCTCAATGACAATTTACTCCCATCGCTGAATCCATGGATTCTCTTTTCGATCGATTGTGGGCTGCAAAGATGGTTAATTTACCAGATATTAAACCCAACGATCCGAAAATAGGCAAACCCAAGCCTATGGGACGTCGAGAGGATCAATATTGTAAGTTTCATCGGCAAGGTGGCCATGATTTACAATCGTGCTATGGTTTTAAACATGTAGTACAAGACATGATTGAGAGGAATGAGCTTACAGTAGATGCTCCATTAGCTCCTACCAATCAACAAATGGGTATATACAAAGACCCTTTACCAACTCATGAGGTACAAGCAACGCCTGCTAAACCGATGAATGAGGTGAAGCAACAACACCCTGTGCAAGGGTATGTTGGGATGGTGAGTATTGTGACCAGGAACAAGAGATATCCAAGTCAAGTTGCATAGCCTGCAACTTCGAATGATGTTCCAACTACATCATAAACTACACCACCTATAGTACAGGGCCTTCCTTCTAGGCCAATAGTGACAATTAAGAGCAAGCTTGCACAAAGCTTGAGGACCACATCAGCATGATTGTCCATCTATGAGTTGATCCAACAATCACCTCCACATCGGGATGCCTTGATGGACATTTTAAAATCCATAGAGTTGCAACCGTAGGAGTCCAACTCCTTCATAGATTTTGTGGGACATGTGCAACAGTGCAAAGAACCAGTCATACAATTTCATGAGCATGAGCTAAAAGAAATAGCTAGCGATGTGGTAGATCCTCCTTTACACATCATTGCATGTATAAATGAGATACCATACAAGAGAGTGCTTATAGACATTGGGTCCTCAAGTAACATCATAACAACTAAAGCACTAAAGCACCTTAAGTTGCCAGTATCTCATGTTGTGGCATCAACTTACACTCTTCGTGCTTTTAATGACACAATATGCTCTACTATCGGTACCATAGTTCTACCCATTCAGGTGGGGCAAAATACTATATCGACATTGTGCCATGTGCTAGAGGGTGATATGGCTTATAAAATTTTTCTAGGTAGACCTTGGATACGGGATATGAAGTGTGTCCCCTCCATAGCGCATCAATGTCTTAAATACACTCATGAAGGGCAAGTACATGTAGTATCTGCCGATCTAGAGCCCTTCAAATACTGCAACATGTTGCAGCAGATGCTAGAGTCGACATTACCTTCGACTCACATAGACTTCCGATTGAATACACCTAGTCAGAGTCTACCCATTCCACCACCTTCATCATCATCTACTCCATCCTCATCATCGCCACCTTTAGAGAAGGCTTCGACATCATCAAACCCTCCATCGAGGAACACGTCGAAGAGGCCTATTGATGAGAGCCCACCATTAGTTTCTACCATATCCACGGAGGAGGTTCCTTGTGTCATTAATGAGGAATTACCTCCAGAGGTGAACACTGGATCACCTCAAACCGCCATTCCATCTTATCCATCTTCGCCATCCCAGGTCACAGTCCAGATGTCTAGCACAGGGATAGGGGAATACTTGGTGAGAAATATCATGATAGTTCCATCACTGGAGATAGTGCAAGACATGGGAAGACCTCGTCTTCCCATAGGTAGCATTTTACCTCTTGGTATACCTCCTAATCAAATGAATTTCATATATGGAGGTGTAGAGTATGGAGCTCTACCCATTCCTCAGAAAGAAGATGATGATGAACCCTTTTCTGAGGATGTAAATTATTTGTCAAATCCAGACTATGCATTGTGGTACTTAGATCATTGTAATTGGCATGGGTTTGGTCTTGGCCTATATGAGCAGGGTAATCGTGTTCCATGTCAACCCCAATATCAACTTTCGTATGATAGATCTGGGTTGGGACACAATAAATCGGTACCATTGGATGTCCTCACCGAGAGTCTCGAACACCTATGCCTAAGTCATCAGGCTAAGCTCACCCATGACCCATATGCTAATCCGAATCATGTTCATTCCTTGGGAGATCATTTCCCCATAGAAATGATAGATCAAGGTCTTTCCAATGATGTCACCCAACCCCATGAAGTGGGGGAGAGCTCACACACCTTGCAATATGATAGTGAGGAACAAGACCAAGGTCCTCCTCATGAATGGATGAGTGATGATGAAGATGATTATGGCATCACACCCATTAACTACCATAGCTCAGATGATGAATACGAGCGCGTGTTCCCCTTGGATGATGAGGATGAGTATTATCTTCGTATGTTATTCCCCATCCAAGGACCCATCTGACGCTAGCTGTTGCCTCATGAAGAGTAGGCTCACCCTCTTCCGCATAGGCCACCACTAGTTATTCCACTTCCACCCGAGCCACACCCATGAGTTATGAGACAACATCAGGTCTCTAGACCCACTCGCCCTAGAGCAGGAGATCATGTATCCATCAACATGATTTCCATAGATTTAATGACACCATTGGTGAATCCGAATAACCCATCCAAGCTATTGCATCTTGATTTAGAGGCAATTGACTTTGATCGGGGAGATTCTTCTCCATCACCCTCAAAGTATTGGCCTTGTGAGGAAATGTTACAACCATTTAACTTTTCTTCAAGAACTACTCAGGATGTTTTTCAAGCTGAGGTTGACCCTGAATTTCCTATGGAAGAAGCAAACCTAGCTGATGACATTCACTTAATTCCCACCCCACATCAGTTGGAGGATGGGTCTCACATGTCAATTGAGCCAACAATTGACAAGGATATCGGTACAGATCTCGATAATCCCCATACCATTAAATTAGGGGAAGGTCTCTCCCTAAGTGAACAAGATGATTTCACAACTGCATTGAAAGCAAGGATTAAAGCTTTTGCTTGGTCGTATAAATATATGCCAGGACTAGACCCAAATATAGTCATGCATAATCTTACATTAGACCCCAAGATCAAACCTGTTAAGCAAAAGTTACGAAAAATGCACCCAATAGTAGCCTTAATGGTGAAATATGAATTACAAAAGTTGTTGGATGCTGATATCATCATCTCAATAGATTATCCACCATGGGTTTCAAACATGGTTCCCATCAAAAATCTTGATGGGAGGATTCGCATTTGCATCGACTTTCGAGATCTTAACAAAGCGAGTCCTAAGGATGAATTTCCCTTACCTAACATCGATGCATTGGTAGACGCAACAACAGGACATGAAATGCTATCCCTAATGGATGGATTTTTTGGATATAATCAGATTCATATTAATCTAGAAGACCAAATCAAAATGGCATTCACAATGCCTTGGGGGACATTCTGTTACAAGGTCATGCCTTTTGGCCTTAAGAACGTTGGTGCTACCTACCAACGAGCCATGACATATATCTTCCATGACTACATGCACAAGATTTTGGAATATTACATGGATGATTTATTGGCAAAATATTTATTACGCCATGAACATCTCGATGTATTGTGTAAGATCCTAGATCGCCTCATAGAGCACAATGTTAGACTTAATCCCAAAAAGTGTGTCTTCGATGTCACATCTGGTAAACTTTTGGGATTCATAGTCTCCAAGAGAGGCATAGAGGTAGATCCAAACAAGGTCAAGGAAATATTAGAAATGCCTCCCCCCACAACCATTAAGCAACTACATAGTTTGCAAGGAAAGGTCGCATCCATAAAACACTTTATAGCGCAATTATCGGATAAGTGTCGACCCATGAATAGGTTGCTACACAAGGGGGTCTCATTTCATTGGGACGAAGAATGTCAAAATGCCTTTGACAAAATTAAACAATACCTGGCTTCGCCACCTGTATTGGCTCCACCACGACCAGGAGTGTCATTCTATTTATACATCTCAACTATTGAGTTGGCTTTGGGCACCATGTTGTCCCAAAAGAATGAATTCCACAAAGAACAGGCTACTTATTACATTAGTCGTACACTGGTCAGCTATGAAACTAGATATGCATACATTGAGAAGCTATGCTTAGCAGTGGTCTTTGCCACCAAAAATCTATGCCATTATATGCTTAATCATACCACGTATGTTGTATCTAAATAAAATCCATTGTGCTACATGATGAGCAGAACATATCATAATAGTCGCACGACGAAATGGATAATGTTGTTGATGGAATTTGACCTAGAGTTCATTGGATAGAAATCGATCAAAGGATAGGTCATAGCCGATCAACTAGCAGAGGCTCCTCTACAGGATGATCAGCCTCTAAATATAGAACTTCTCGATGATGGAGTATTTCATATTTTAGAATCACCTGATTCTGTAGAGCCTGAGTCATAGGCAGACATAACTCTATTCTTCGATGGTTCTAAATGTGAGCAAGGTGGTGGTGCAGGTATCATGTTTTTCACACCGCAAGGGGCTCCCATACCTCTTTCATTTAAACTCAATTTTCCTTGTACTAACAACAATGCCGAGTATGAAGCTCTCATCATAGGACTTCAAATGGCAATCGCCATGAACATAACAAAGTTGAACATTTTTGGTGATTCCTTGCTCATAGTAAATTAGGTTAAAGGGATATTCTAGTGTAGGTGTCCTATCTTGCAAGCCTACAAAGCCCTAGTGGACAAAATCCTGGTCAAATTTGAATGGTATGATATAGAGGCACTCCCTCGCTCATCTAATCATTTTGTGGATACAATGGCTTCCTTAGGGTCGCTAATCCCGCATGACCCTTCAGATGATATCACAACTATCCAAGTAAAAATGCTAGCACAATCTATGACTGAGCATGAAGAGCATAATGCTATACCAGTTGTTCACATGATTCATATTGAGCCTTCCCATGAAAGGTTCTCTCAACTACACCAATATTTGAATAATGCTAACTAGGGGGCTTTGTTCCCTCATACTCCTTTTGATACTAGCACAATGCTATATCTCCAAGTTCGCTCTCAATCAGCATTCGCATGAGACAAACATCAAAAGGATAGCATGATTCATAATATTGAGGCTTCTTCAAAGCAATATTGGGCCATCCAGATTAAATATTATCTTAAGTTGGGTAATATTCCACCTGGATTGTCGCATGCCGTAAAGTGAGCATTCAAACAAAATGTGGAAAAATATGTCTTATTAGGAGACATAATGTATCATCAGAGTTATGAAGGTATCCTCCTTCGTTGCTTAGACTCACAAGAGTCAGCTTGGGCCATCACCCAAGCACACGATGGTACATGTGGTGGCCACTTTAGCGGTATGGCCATCGCTAAGCGTATTCTTTGCATGGGCTATTATTGGCAAAATTTAGAGCAATATTGTTGTGCTTATGTTAAGAAGTGCGTGAAGTGTCAACATCATGCAAATTTGACACATGTACCTTCATAGGCCTTACAACCGATTCAATCGGTCTAGCCATTTGCACAATGGGGGTTTGATTTAATTGGGAAAATCTCACCTACCTCATCGGGCCATCACACGTTTATCATAATGGCAATCGAGTACTTCACAAAATGGGTGGAAGCAATTCCCCTTACCACAATGACTGGACCTCACATTGTGGAGTTCATGCTACATAATATCATATGTCATTTTGGTATTCCATCCAAAATAATATCGAATAATGGAACACCCTTTAAAAATAAGGATGTGCATGTGTTAACAACAAAGTATAACATAAAGCATAGCTTTTCCATGCCCTATTATCCACAAGCCAATGGGCAAGTAGAGGCATCAAATAAGATAGTAGTAGCCATCTTGAAGAAAACTATCAAGGAAAATCATAAATATTGGCATAATCAATTACCTCTTGCCCTTTGGGCTTATCGCACTAGCATTCGGACACCCACTAGGGCAACTCCATTTTCACTAGTGTATGGTGCTGAAGCCATCATGCCTCTGGAGTTAGAGATTTCGTCGTTGTGCATTTCCATGCAGGAATTCATCGACGATGATACAACTAGACAAGCTCATTTAGATCAGTTAACGTTGCTTGATGAACGATGTGTAAATGCCCTCGAGCATCTACGTGTTTATCAAGAATGTCTTAAGAGAGCTTACAACTTGAAAGTACATCAAAGAGACTTTCAAGTAGGTGATTTAGTTCTAAAAGAGAACCAACAAAACTCAAATTTTCCCCCCCAATTTGTGAGACAAACTAGTTAGGTCCATTCATCATCACAAGCCAGATTGGACCTGGAACTTATCGCTTAGCATCCATCAAAGGAAATGAAGAGCCTAAACCCATGAATATAAGTCATTTGTGACCATTTCATGCTTAGAGCACCAACCAAATACTCCTAGGCAGTCGTAGACACTTTCTAAGTGTCATTGACCGTCTAGGTCACCCTAAAGGCTCCTAGCGGTCTTTGACCATCTAGGTCAAATAAAAATGCTCCTAGACTATCTACGATCATCTAGGTCAACCCTAAAAGCTCCAAAGGCATCTATAAGCCCTTTGGTCACAATGAAATGCTCCTAGGTAGTTGTAGACACTTTCTAAGTGTCACTGACCATCTTTTTGAGCAAGGTGTTGCAAGAAGTTTGTCATTGTTGTCAACACAGGCAGTTAGATCCAATGATGCAGTGGACAGACAGTGTAGGAGTCATTCAGATGCAGAGGACAGAAGTTTCCTAGAAAACAGAGATGACCCAGTTTCAAAAATTCGAAGAAAAAGACAAGTTAGAAAACTGTCGCGATATCGCGACATGTTTTCTGTCGCGATTTCGCGACAAGTCGGAGGAGAGAGAAGGCACAGTCGAAAATGTCACGATTTCATGACAAGTCGGAGGAGAGAGAAGGCGCAGTCGAAAATGTCACGATTTCGTGACAAGTCGGAGGAAAGAGAAGGCGCAAGGCAAACTGTCACGATTTCGCGACATGTTGGAGGCCAAGAAGCTAAGTCGAGAAACTGTAGCGATTTCGCTACATGTTGATTTTTCGCTGGCCGAAGCAAGGAGAAAGCGTTAAGTGGAAAAGTTGTAGCGATTTCGCTACATGTCAAAATTTCGCTGGCCGAAGCAAGGAGAAAGCGTTAAGTGGAAAAGTTGTAGCGATTTCGCTACATGTCAAAATTTCGCTGGCCGAAGCAAGGAGAAAGCGTTGAGTTGAAAAGCTGTAGCGATTTCGCTACAAGTCAAAAGTGCACAACGTGAAGGTGTAGCGATTTCGCTACCAGTCAAAAGTGCAGAACTCAAAGATGTAGCGATTATGCTACAAGTCAAAAGTACAAGGCACAAAGTTGTAGGATTTTGCATACAAGTCAAAGTAGAACTCAGAGTGAACAAGTTGGAAAAGCACAAGGCACAAAGTTGTAGCGATTTCGCTACTGCATGAAGCTAGGATTGTACGGAAGCCGAAAGCATCGCGATTTCATGACAAAGATGAGGATGACGTCAGCAAAAGCTGAAAGTGTCACGATTTCACGACAAGTTGCAAGAAAAGCCTCAGGAAGTCGAAAGCGTCATGATTTCGCGACAAAGATGAGGATGACATCAGCAAAGCTGAAAGTGTCACGATTTCGTGACATGTTGCAAGAAAAGCCTCTGGAAGCCGGAAGCGTCGCGATTTCGCGACAAGATTAAGAATGACGTCAGCAAAAGATCAAAGTGTCACGATTTCATGACAAGAACGGTGGCAAAGCTTTCAAAGGGCAAAAGAGTCACGATTTCATGACAGCGAGGGCAAGAAGGCATACGGATGTAAAAGGCGTCGCGATATCGCGACATGTTGGAGTTTCGAGAGGAAAGCCGCAGAACCAGATAGACTTTTGAAGTCGACATTCTTTAGGGTTTGAAGCCGACATTCATTAGGGTTTGAAGCCGACATTCATTAGGGTTTGAAGCCGACAATCATTAGGGTTTTAAGCCGACATTCATTAGGGTTTGAAGCCGATATTCATAAGGGTTTGATAGCCGACGCTCTTTAGGGTTTAAGCCGACTACAGTCTCAATATTGTTCTTGAAGATTTCTTCTATAAAAGGAGGGCTAATTCAAGATGGAGAGGGACTTGTGCGAAGATAACGTGTGTATGCAAAATTTGCAGTGCGTAGAGAGTGAGTCGTTTCGATTGGAGCTAAGGCTGAAGTGATATTTCTTTTGTGACGAAGTGAAGTGTGCATATCGAATCTTCATGAATTAAGAGCGCGATGTGCAGAGGTTGTGTTCTAAGTCCGAAGTGATAGTGCATAGACTGCAGAAGTGATCGATCATCTGATTGCAGCAGAGAGTGCGAAGAAGTACAGAGAAGCGATCGGATAGTGCGAATCGTTTTGCGCAGAAGCAACAGAATGCAAAAAAATAGCAGACTGTGAGAAATGAGGTGAAAGTTTTATTCTGTAATTTTTATTATTGTCTTCCAAGTTGTAACTTGGCATAAGGGGTTGGTGCCTCTTTCCAATAGGTGCTGGTAAATTAGGAGTCGGTGCTCCATTCTGCCTGAAACAGATAAAGCAAAGGGGTTGGTGCTCCTTCCAGTTGGTGCTGGTAAAAGATATTGTAAAGTTGTAGCTTTGCATTGGCTGGATTTGGATGGTAGTCCAAGTAGTCATTTTGAGGAGTAGCCACATTGGTGAACCTCGTTAAATTACTGTGTTGTGTGTCATGCTTTCTTGCTCGCATTTTGATATTTCTTTTATCACTTTAAATCGTCGCTGGATCTAAAACTATATGTTTTAGAATTTTTAAAGATCACACTGATTCACCCCCCCTCTCAGTGTCATTGTGATTACAACAATTGGTATCAGAGCCAAGTACCTGAATAGGCTTAAACAGCTAAGGTGATCTTGGAAGTTACGCAATGGCAAGTGGTGAAGGTTTCTCCTCGAACAAAGCACCATTGTTTGATGGGACTAATTATGCGTTCTGGAAAATTAGAATGCAGACATATCTCAGTGCTTTGGGTTTTGACATCTGGGGTGCGGTAGTTAATGGTTACAAAGCTCCTGCCACCGCTCCAACAGACACTGCTGGTAAAAAGGCATTTGAATATGATTCAAAAGCAAAAAATGCCATCATGTGTGGACTAGTGGAAAGTGAGCTAGTCAAGGTCATAAATTGTGAATCAGCAAAAGATATATGGGATAAACTAGAGAACATTCATGAAGGAGATGATAGGATCAAGGAGGCCAAGCTTCAAGCACATCGAGCTCAATACGAATCGTTAAAGATGGACAATGATGAGAACATAGAGACTTTCATGCAAAGAGTCAATGGGATCACCAATTCAATCAGAGGTCTCGACGAAGAATTAACCGATGCTGCTATCGTGAAAAAGGTATTAAGATCGCTCCCCCCTAGATTTGATTCTAAAGTCTCTGCCATAGAAGAAGCCAAAGATCTAAATCATTTTAGTATGGATGAGATGCATGGTTCTTTGACTGCCTTTGAAATGAGAATAGGAAGGTCTAATCCCACAGATAGAGAAGCTGCTTTCAAAGCCCTAAAAGGTAAAGTCACAAAACCAGAGTCAGAAGAAGAGGATGTATCAGATGAAATGGAAGCAAATTTTGTCAAAAAACTGAGAAAGGGAAAAGGAAAGTACAGAGGAAAGCTACCATTTAAATGCTTCAACTCACGGAGGCATTGGGCACTTTGCGACAAAATGCCCACTCAATGAAAAGAACCAGGGTGAGGAAGCTTCGCACCAAGAAAGAGGTAACTGGAAGAAGAAATCAAACTTCAGAAAAGGCAATTTCAAAAAGAAAAGTTTTATCTCACGAAATGCAGATTCTTCAGAGGACAGCTCTAGTGAAGATTCCGAAGAAGGAACAGGTGAGGCTCTCTTTATGGCATTTGAAGTAGAACAATCAGAAGAAGCGAAAAACACAGAAAAGAGAGAAGGTATGAACTCTAAAGTGTCTATTGAAAAAGATGAGGCTGAAGTTGATTTAGAAGGTGAGCTGGTCTCTGCACTTATGGAATGGAAATCTGAGAAAAGAAAGAACCAAAAACTGTCAAGAAAGCTCGAGGATGCAAATGACATTATAACCAGTCTAAAAACGCAGACAGAAGAATACAAGAAAATGTTCGAAGATCTTGAAGTACAGGTAACCATGAAGATAGATTACTGTTGCAAATTGGAAGAAGAAAATGTTGGTCTTCGAATACAGATACAAGAGCTGGATCAAAAAATTAGCTGTCATTTCAAGCGTGAAGAAAGTTCGATGAAACTGGGACAAAATTCTAAGCGATCAAAGACCCGCAGGTATCAAATTCGGTCTGGGCTTTATCGAAGGAGAATCATCAAACAAGCAAAAGGCAAGCAATGTTGAATATGAAAAAGGTAAAGACAAGAAACAGGCTGTTGAAAGAAAAACAAATCAAGCAAAAGAAAGCAAGAATGCCAGTCCTGAAATAGGAACTGACAATGACGGCTTTACCAAGGTCACACATCAAAAGAAAAGAAGATCTAAGGCTCCTGCAACAACTTGGCAAAAACCATCTTTCAGGTTCAATCATTATTTCTATGGTTTCTGTTTTAAATGTAATGGTTATGGGCATAAAATTGTTGACTGCAAGTACAATATAGGTCCAAGAAGTTTCACTAGTAGAAATGCTTTTGCTCCTCTAATGAGTTATGCAAGAGAATGCTTTAATTGTCACAACTTTGGGCATATTGCTAGAAACTGTCGTAGTATTTCTGTTTCAAATCAATCTCGGAAAAGAAGAATTCAACCATATAGGGCAAAACAAAATAGAATTTCTTCTGAAGGATATGTGCAAGATTCTGAAAAGGGGAAATCCAAGCTAGAACCCAACACCACAGTTAAAACAGAATGGAAACAAAAAGAACATCTCAGGAAAGAACAAGAATCTTTAATAGTGCAGACAACTTTTAGAGCTCAAAATAAATGTGTACCGTGGATCCTTGACAGTGGTTGCTCAAGTCATATGACAGGTGATAAACAGAAATTTGAAAAACTACAGAAATATGAGGGTGGTTCTGTGAAGTTTGGCAATAATGATGGAGCCAAAATAATAGGTAAAGGATCTCATCAAAATTAGTGAAGGGAAAATCAAGTCAGAAGAAGTTTTATTTGTGGATGGTTTGAAACATAACCTGTTAAGTGTGAGTCAAATCTGTGATAAAGGACATGAAGTAGTTTTCAAGAAGTAGGGTTGTGAAGTCAGAAAAATAAACAACGGGAAATTAATAGCAACCGGCTCAAGGACGTCTGGCAACCTGTACACACTCTCAGAATCTTCAGAAGGTATGTGCTTCATTGGACAAGAAGAAGAGAACTGGTTGTGGCATAAGAGGCTTGGACACATAAGTTTTGATAATTTGGTGAAAATCAGCTCTAAACAAGCAGTGAGAGATATTCCAACCATTAAGAAACCTTCAAACAGTGTTTGTGCTTCATGTCGAAGGGAAAGCAAACCAGGAGTTTCATTTAAAACAAAAGAATACCACACTAGCAAGCCTTTGGAACTCATTCATACAGACTTATGTGGACCCATGAGAACTCAAAGCATAAATGGCGACAAATACTTTATGTTGTGTATCGATGATTATTCCATAATGACATGGATATTCTTCTTAAAAGAAAAAATAGAAGCTTTTGAAATGTTCAGAACTTTCAAACAGCTAGTTGAAAATGAAACAGGAAAAAGGGTCAAATGCTTGCGATCAGACAGAGGAGGAGAATTCATTTCGAATGAATTTACAGAATACTGCAAAAAATACGGTATCAGGAGACAATATTCAGCAGCTAGAACTCCCCAGCAGAATGGTGTAGTAGAGAGAAAGAACAGAACTATACAAGAAATGGCACGCACCATGTTGGCATAAAACAAAATAGCAGATAGATTCTGGAAAGAAGCAGTTCACACTGCAGTATACATTCAAAACAGATATATGTTAAGAACTCATGAATGCAAAACACCTTATGAGTTGTGGTTTGGTAGAAAAACAACAGCAAAACATCTCAAAGTTTTCGGCTGTAAGTGCTACATCATAAAAACAGATGACAACCTTGGGAAGTTTTAAGATAGAGCAGATGAAGGTGTTTTTGTTGGTTATTCTCCAAATAGCAAAGCTTACAAATGCTACAACAAGAGACTCAAGAAAATTGTGGACAGTGCAGATGTTAAATTCGATGAAGGGAGGAAACAAATAGTTAACTTTGAAGAAAACTACCCAATCTACGAAGAAGTCATTGAAGGAGATGAGGTGCATGGAACAGAAAATACGTCTACGGTTGATGTAGATAACTTATCCGATGACTCAGAGGTGCAAGAAAATAGAAAATTCAAAACAGGCAGCTGGCAGAAAAATCATCCTAGAGACCAAATAATTGGAGATCCCACAGCTGGCATTCAGACAAGAAAGAAAGTAATAAGTAATTACTCTCTTTTATCCAGCATTGAGCCCAAAAACATAGATGAAGCAAGCAAAGATGATAGCTGGATGAAGGCAATAAATGAAGAGTTGGATCAGATTGAAAAGAATAGAACTTGGGAATTAGTACCTAGACCTGCAAATAAGAATATAATCGGCACCAAATGGATATTTCGGAACAAATTAAATGAAGACGGACAGGTCATTAGGAACAAAGCAAGACTGGTTTGTAAAGGGTATGCACAGGTCGAAGGCATTGATTTTGAAGAGACTTTTGCACCAATGGCCAGATTAGAAGCAATTAGAATGTTTCTGGCCTTAGCAGTCCACAAGAACTTCAGAGTTTATCAGATGGATGTAAAATCTGCTTTTTTAAATGGGAAACTTGAAGAAGAGGTCTATATTGAACAACTAGATGGCTTTCAAATTAGTGAAGATCCTAACCTTGTCTGCAAATTAAAGAAAGCATTATATGGATTAAAACAAGCACCACGGGCATGGTATGCAAGGCTAGACAACTATCTCTCCCAACAGGGATTCAAGAAAGGTTTAGTGGACAGGAATCTGTATGTGAAAACAGAAGGTGGACATCTCATTGTTCTTGTTGTCTATGTAGACGATATCATATTTGGCAGCAACAAAGATGAATCTTGTAAAGACTTAGCAAATAAGATGCAGAATGAATTTGAAATGTCTATGATTGGTGAATTGTCTTACTTTCTTGGGCTACAAGTTAATCAAAATGAGAAAGGCATATTCATTTCCCAAATTAAGTATGTGAAAGAAATGTTAAAGAGGTTCACTATGGAGGACTGAGTAAGCCAAGAAGCACTCCCATGACAACAGTGCGCAAATTGAGTAAAGAAGACAAATCTCCACCTGTAGACCAAACCATGTACAGATCTATGATTGGAAGCTTACTATATCTAACAGCCTACTGGACTCGATATTCTACAGGCAGCTTGCATGGTAGCTAGATTTCAGAGCCACCCCAAAGAGACTCATGTGACAAGCAGTTAAAAGGATTTTTCGGTATCTCAAGGGCACCATTGAGTATGGGTTGTGGTATCCAAAAGGCAAAGACTTCACTCTTATATCATATTCAGATGCAGATTGGGCTGGATGTGTTGATGACAGAAAGAGTACCAATGGAGGTGCATTCTATTTGGGGGACAGATTGGTTGCATGGCACAGTAAGAAGCAAGAGTCGGTTTCTTTATCTACAGTTGAGGCAGAATATATTGCAAGCAAGCAACATGTTGTACACAAGTCTTGTGGATGAAACAAACCTTGAAAGATCTAGGTATTAATTTCAGTGAACCAATATCAAGAAAGTGTGATAACACCAAAGGCAATTAACATCTCTAAGAATCCAAGAATGCACTCACGGACAAAGCACATTGCTATAAGGTATCATTTCTTGAAGGAGAAAGTTGCGGAAGGAGAAGTTAAATTGGACTATGTCCCAACTACAGAACAAGTAGCAGATATTTTTACAAAACCTTTGCCCAAGGAAGTATTTGAGTATCTTCGAAGCAAATTAGGAGTAGTCACACTTCCTAAGAAGTGACTAGCTATAGGGATCACCTTCTCAGGGGGAGCATTTGAATATTTGACTATTCTTTTGCTCATGATCATGATTTGTGCTAGATGCAACAAATTGTGCCTGAGAATTGTGAGGATGGACTCATGGGGAGTTTGCAGCAGCCCTTTGGTATTATTGACAAAGGGGGAGAAGAGGTACAGGAATGTACACAGGTGTTGCCAACAATTCCAAAGGGGGAGATTGTTGAGCAAGGTGTTGCAAGAAGTTTGTCATTGTTGTCAACACAGGTAGTTAGATCCAATGATGCAGTGGACAGACAGAGTGTAGGAGTCATTCAGATGCAGAGGACGAAGTTTCCTGGAAAACAGAGATGACCCAGTTTCAAAAATTCGAAGAAAAAGACAAGTTAGAAAACTGTCGCGATATCGCGACATGTTTTCTGTCGCGATTTCGTGACAAGTCGGAGGAGAGAGAAGGCACAATCAAAAATGTCATGATTTCACGACAAGTCGGAGGAGAGAGAAGGCGCAATCAAAAATGTCACGATTTCATGACAAGTCGGAGGAAAGAGAAGGCGCAAGGCAAACTGTCACGATTTCGCGACATGTTGGAGGCCAAGAAGCTAAGTCGAGAAACTGTAGCGATTTCGCTACATGTTGATTTTTCGCTGGCCAAAGCAAGGAGAAAGCGTTAAGTGGAAAAGTTGTAGCGATTTCGCTACATGTCAAAATTTCACTGGCCAAAGCAAGGAGAAAGCGTTAAGTGGAAAAGTTGTAGCGATTTCGCTACATGTCAAAATTTCGCTGGCCGAAGCAAGGAGAAAGCGTTGAGTTGAAAAGCTGTAGCGATTTCGCTACAAGTCAAAAGTGCACAACGTGAAGGTGTAGCGATTTCGCTACCAGTCAAAAATGCAGAACTCAAAAATGTAGCGATTATGCTACAAGTCAAAAGTGCACAAAAAAGGTGTAGCGATTTCGCTACAAGTCAAAATCAAATAACTCAAAGGTGTAGCGATTATGCTACAAGTCAAAGCACAAGGCAGCAATATTCGCCATCGCATGAAGCTAGGATTGTACGGAAGCCGAAAGCGTCATGATTTCATGACAAAGATGAGGATGACGTCAGCAAAAGCTGAAAGTGTCACGATTTCATGACAAGTTGCAAGAAAAGCCTCAAGAAGCCGAAAGCGTCATGATTTCATGACAAAGATGAGGATGACGTCAGCAAAAGCTGAAAGTGTCACGATTTCATGACATGTTGCAAGAAAAGCCTCAGGAAGCCGAAGCGTCACGATTTCGTGACAAGATTAAGAATGACGTCAGCAAAAGATCAAAGTGTCACGATTTCATGACAAGAACGGTGGCAAAGCTTTCAAAGGGCAAAAGAGTCACGATTTCATGACAACGAGGGCAAGAAGGCGTACGGATGTAAAAGGTGTCGCGATATCGTGACATGTTGGAGTTTTGAGAGGAAAGCCGTAGAACCAGATAGACTTTTGAAGTCGACATTCTTTAGGGTTTGAAGCCGACATTCATTAGGGTTTGAAGCCGACATTCATTAGGGTTTGAAGCCGACAATCATTAGGGTTTTAAGCCGACATTCATTAGGGTTTGAAGCCGATATTCATAAGGGTTTGACAGCCGACGCTCTTTAGGGTTTAAGCCGACTACAGTCTCAATATTGTTCTTGAAGATTTCTTCTATAAAAGGAGGGCTAATTCAAGATGGAGAGGGACTTGAGCGAAGAACGTGTGTATGCAAAATTTGCAGTGCGCAGAGAGTGAGTCGTTTCGATTGGAGCTAAGGCTGAAGTGATATTTCTTTTGTGACGAAGTGAAGTGTGCATATCGAATCTTCATGAATTAAGAGCGCGATGTGCAGAGGTTGTGTTCTAAGTCCGAAGTGATAGTGCGTAGACTGTAGAAGTGATCGATCATCTGATTGCAGCAGAGAGTGCGAAGAAGTACAGAGAAGCGGTCGGATAGTGCGAATCATTTTGCGTAGTAGCAGAATGCAAAAAAATAGCAGACTGTGAGAAATGAGGTGAAAGTTTTATTCTGTAATTTTTATTATTGTCTTCCAAGTTGTAACTTGGCATAAGGGGTTGGTGCCTCTTTCCAGTAGGTGCTGGTAAATTAGGAGTCGGTGCTCCATTCTGCCTGAAACAGATAAAGCAAAGGGGTTGGTGCTCCTTCCAGTTGGTGCTGGTAAAAGATATTGTAAAGTTGTAGCTTTGCATTGGCTGGATTTGGATGGTAGTCCAAGCAGTCATTTTGAGGAGTAGCCACATTGGTGAACCTCATTAAATTACTGTGTTGTGTGTCATGCTTTCTTGCTGCATTTTGATATTTCTTTTATCAGTTTAAACTGCTGCTGGATCTAAAACTATATGTTTTAGAATTTTTAAAGATCACACTGATTCACCCCCCCTCTCAATGTCATTGTGATTACAACACGTCTAGGTCACCTAAAGGCTCCTAGAGGTCTTTGACCATCTAGGTCAAATAGAAAATCCCCTAGACTATCTATGATCATCTAGGTTAACCTTAAAATCTCCAAAGACATCTATAAGCCCTTTTTTCACAATGAAATACTCCTAGGCAATCGTAGACACTTTCTAAGTGTCGATGATCGTCTAGGTCACCCTAAAGGCTCCTAGAGATATTTGACCATCTAGGTAAAATAAAAAATCCCCTAGACTATCTATGATCATCTAGGTCAACCTTAAAAGCTCCAAAGGTATCTATAAGCCCTTTTGTCACAATGAAATACTCCTAGGTAGTCGTAGACACTTTCTAAGTGTTGTTGACCATCTAGGTCACCCTAAAGGCTCCTAGCGGTATTTGACCATCTAGGTCAAATAAAAATACTCCTAGACTATCTACGATCATCTAGGTCAACCTTAAAATCTCCAAAGGTATCTATAAGCCCTTTGGTCACAATGAAATGCTCCTATGTAGTCGTAGACACTTTTTAAGTGTCACTGACCTTCTGGGTCACCCTAAAGGCTCCTAGCGGTCTTTGATCGTCTAGGTCAAATAAAAATGCTCCTAGACTATCTACGATCATCTAGGTAAACCTTAAAAGCTCTAAAGGTATCTATAAGTCCTTTGGTCATAATTAAATACCCCTAGGTAGTCATAGACATTTTCTAAGTTTTTCTAACCATCGAGGTCACCCTAAAGGCTCCTAGCGGTCTTTAACTGTCTAGGTCAAATAAAAAATCCCTTAGACTATCTATGATCATCAAGGTCAACCTTAAAAGTTCCAAAGACATCTATAAGCCCTATGGTCACAATAAAAAATCCCCTAGGAAGTCTACGACACTCCCTACATGTCAATAACCATATAGGTAAAAATAAAAAACTCCTAGACTATCTACGATCATCTAGGTCAAAATAAAATGTTCCTAGACTATCTACAATCTTCTAGGTCAATCCAAAAAGCTCCAAATGCATCTATAAGCCCTTTGGTCATCCCAAAAGCCCCAATGGCATTCCTTAAAGCCCATTGGTCAACCTGTATATACATATATATCAAAAATACAAAAACAAATACTATCAAAATCATCAAAATACAAAAATATTGCTTCATTGCACTTCATAAAAATTGCATTACATATTTTCATCATTGCATTATGTATTGTTCCAAATGAATCATACATGTCTAGCACCAGGTCTGTACACTAGGTATATATTAAAATCATTGTTGTTATGAGTTAATATTACCACCTGTTAATAATATGTATACCATTTATATTTACACTTTGCATTATATGTCTATTTTTTGTCACTTAGTCATTGTTAGTAACACATAGTTAAGTTTTCGGTCACTCAGCCATATCTAGTTGTATTTTCAGATTTTGTAGAAATCTAGCATGATTTTTAGAAGGTATAATCCTACTTAGATAATGCTTGGTATACATCAAAATCCCAACACATTTTTCACATTAAAAATCCAAGTCTAGCACAAGGAAAGATGAAAACTATAAAGTAGTCTAGATTCCTTTCAAGCGAAAAGGTTATCTTGCTCATCCCCCTGTGCAAATGGTTCAAAGATGCTAATAATTGAAAAAAGGACAAGTTACTCCTTATCCAAAATCCCTTACCCTACACTGGGGTAAGTATGAAAGAAAATCAGTAATGATTTTTATCCCCCCCAATATTGAAAATATACATTGCCCTACACTGGGGAAAGTATCTCAAACAAATATTACAAAGAAAATAGTGATTATTATCACTCCCAAATATGCATAAGTAAATAGTGATTATTATCACTAGGAAAGCAAAAAAAAGAAACAATGGTTCTCACCACTATTAAAATTCCTTTCTCAACAAATAAAAACGACCAATTCCCTTGAGAAAGTCAAATAAAGGTAAGGACTCCATAAATTGAATCCCTAGAATTCTTAGCATTAAAGAACCATAGGGTGATCCTCATTATAGGTTTGGTGGATAGCCTACTTGTCAATGGCGATAGCCTCCCGCATGATGATATGTCTATCACTTAAGCAACTTGTTTAGGTATATACCAATATTTGAATGTGTATGAGCTAGCTTGTTGTAATATAGGTTATATAGTGGTCTAATCCAACTAAGTATGAAACTCAGGATAATGAGACTCACAGAATGATATCTAGTGTTGATGGGCTGAATAAATCCCATTTGTACTAGGGTAATCTTATGTTTTATCATGGCAATGAACTCACGTGCACACACATGGATATTGATTATCTTGGTTATCTTAGTAGGTACATACTTTGTCAAAATATCTTGTATAGTTAGTATATGACTTTTTATTAGGTAACTAGAGTGTTTGACTCTCTTAAAAACTATCAAATAATATCATATCACATTACATTATCCATTTCATTTTACATCATGTTGTCACATGTTTGTCAAAATTACAATGTCCATCAAATAAAGTGTTATAATAACATGAAAATAATCAAGATACATTTTGTATAGTCTATGGTTATAGCATAGTATGCGTCAAAAAGTCATCAAAAATCCATCATACAAAATTAAATCTAATCAATCATTACTTCCAATCATACACATTTACACTTTTGTTCATTAAGTGATGTTCATAAGCTAGGATAGATATCGGTTAAATATTAGCAATAATATTTATATGGCCACTGACTATTTTATGCATATCTTTTAATTTACAAAATTATATAAATAAAGCATCCAAATCTACATATCATCAAATTACATCATTGGATAAATACATGCATCCATGTTAGATATCCATCATAGCATCATAAAGCAAATATAAGCATTGCATTCATATCATAAAGTAGTAAAAGATGACATAATGATAAAAGCTAAGTAATACATACATATATATATATATATATATATGTAAAATCCAAAAAGCTACATCATAGTCCATAAACTACCCGTAGGCTACAATAAAAGTGAGTCATCCGACTTCGCAACCCCAAAAAAAAAAGTCCAAAAAGAACCATTAGAGTCTGCTAACCATGGTCACATAGGACCAGTACCTCGAATCTCTCCTCTGCTCTTAGTATAAGTCATTCATGAGCTCCCAGACCTGCTACCCCCTGATCTGCTACCTCTAGATACCTCCATCCTCCAAAAAGTGCTTGGAGCCCTCATCCGAGAAGATGAGTGTCCCATCCCGCTCCCTTGGCTACATTGTGATCCAATGGATAATGCCTGATCTGGTATGCACCCCTTACAGTGCACTATATCATCCTCCATCATAGCCATGTAAGTGTGCTCCTCTCAACACCTAGTCCTATAGGTCACCACCAAACCCTGTAGATGTGCTATCTCCTCCTACATCCTGGCTAGATCACCACTGCTAGACTCCCAATAGTGAGGGACCTATCCATTGACCTGTTCTTGAAGTTTAGTTATCATTACTGTCTACCTCTCCATCTCAACATGTGCACTCTACACCTATGCTTGTATTAATACTCAATCAATCTATAGCTCTGTAATCGTAGCATCTCATGCTGCTAGCTATGCATACATACCCTGATCTCCCAAGTCTCTCCCATCAAATCCCACTGCATCCTGTACATCTATCAGGTCCACGCTATCTACTGACACATGTTGATGCACAACTCACTCACCTGTGTCTACCTCCTCATCATCTAGAGACTCATCCTGACCCTCCTCATCCAGAGCACCCCTAGCTACATCTGCTGCCCTGGCAGCTGCATCTCCTCCTGTGGTCCCTCCCCTTGCAACTTTCATATGACCCACCATGCATCATACTCCTCTATAGTTCCTACATCATCTGAATCATAAACTTCCACCTCATCCCTATGATAACAATAGACCATCGGCTCCCTAGGCATACCCTGGCATAGCCCAAACTATCATAGCACACGATCATAATAAAAGTACTCTCACTCTGTGCCATGTCGCCCTATCAACCATCTACCTCATCAAACTTTGCGTAGATGTGTCTCAGCCTCCCTCCAGTCAGAACAACCCTTATAGGGTCTCCACTCAATATCTACTACCCTGAGTTGTGCAAAAGCCTCTGTATAGTGCCCTACCTCCCCAGCATATCATCGACTACATCCCAACTCTTGTGACCTCTTCCATAGCTCCTCATGGCCAATATCCCTGTCTAGTAGCTCTACT
Source organism: Wollemia nobilis (assembly GCA_028583015.1). NCBI lineage: Eukaryota > Viridiplantae > Streptophyta > Pinopsida > Araucariales > Araucariaceae > Wollemia > Wollemia nobilis. Next base: position 10,793,392 of record JAQPPZ010006909.1, read on the forward strand.
CTAGTGGTCCATGGTAGTCCATGTGGTCTCTCTACTATATTGTGCTACCAAGCCCAATACTATAGTAATAAGCTACAATCCAAATTCTTCCACCCACGTGAGTGGATCTCATAGAGCTCATCATATAGCTATGCCAATAAAGTAGGACCCCAATCCATAATTATGGGCTCATCCTCTGTGCAATCCACCAGAGTAAAAACCATATCTATTAGGTTCCATGGGAACCTAGCTCCTAAAGAATCAGGTAGCAACATGTTGTTGATCAAGTTCATCAATAATGTGTGCCTAATTCCAAGCACACAATCTTTATACCATATACTCACTAGAATCCCTCCGCTGGGAGTATCAATCGATACATCCTCCCAACGGGCTTCGAAGTACCTTCGCACTATGGCCTCTCACCACTATGTCAGAGAAGATACTATATGTCACTCCTCTATTGAAATACATAGTATCTGATATACATCCTCTAGTGTCACTGTCATCTCCCCCATAGCTAAATGGAAAGTGTTAGTGTGAGGGTCCCATAGGTCTATCAAAGTAGTCAGACAGGTGTGGTCTCCCACCACGGGATCTAACTACGTAACTTGATTCAAACCAATGGTATCAAGTCAACTCCAGTCTATAGTAGTCAAATAGTCTCTAGTGACCTGAAAGAGACTCGATACCCTATACCAACTTCTAACTATCTGCTCATGTAAATCAGGGTGTCAAAAATGCCCTAAAATAGTAAAATATTGCTATAAAAACACTAAAAAAAACATAAAAAGGGCCTTTTTGGTCCATTTTTTGGTCGTCCCACCCAGGAAAGACCCCTAATTTTGTACTCGTCCCACCCAGGTATGGTGACCAGTGACCATACCTCATAGGTACGGTCCCAAATCAGGGTAAAATAGGGTCAATTTGACCCCTTAAAATACCCTAAAAACCTAAAATACACAAAACAATTAGTATTTTCTTATAATTTTTTGTAAATAAAACAAAAATAAAAGTTACATGTTATAAATTTTAGTCCTTATAGGGTTTATTAACTCTTGGTAGGGCTATAGTCATGAAATTATAGCAAAAATTACAAAAACACAATAAAATAGGGTAGAGGAAGCATGTAATCCATACCAGTTTCGTACTTGCTCCACCGCCTGATGCATCCAATGGTTGGGTCATGTTGCGTGTAGATATTTTTGTAGTGCTATTCTTCATAAAACTCTCTCCTACCTCCTCTCCTCTCCAACTTCTCCAAGCAAGTTGCACAAATGAGATAAAATGGCCCTTTTTGGCATTTTATATCTCCAAAAGAAGCTGATAGATTTTGGGTGGTACAAGAGCACTTTTGGCTGGTTTTCCCACACTATGACACTCACAAATACTGCCCTTGTCTCCCCCCCCCTAGGATGATCACAAGAAAATTGCACTTAAAAACATCAAAAATATCAAAAAATAGGCCAAAAACCCACCAAAAACAAGGCAGAATGGGCTAGAAAATGAGAGGGATCTAGATTGAACTTATAATAATTTTGGATGCATAAAAAGACTCTATTTTACTCCCCAAGAAAGCCTCCATGGCTGGACCACTCCACATGAATGAGATATTGAGCCTTTTGCCTCCAAAACTATTCATCCAAACAGTCAAAAATCACCTCCAAATAGGTATTTAGTACCATGGGCAAAATAGAGAGTTGCCACAATTTAGTCATATGTTTCAAGTGACTCATCGCTTTAGAATTTTGCATACCCTCATCAACTCATTGCTTGATAGGGTAGTAATCACAATGAATTCATAAATTGAATCAACATTTAAGCACTCAAAAGTGTAAATTCCATGCATTCAAAAGAATCTTGGCTAGAGATAAATTTGCAAGCCCATGCTGGGGCAAATAAATATCATAAGAAGCAAATTAAATAGGCTTGAACTCCTTGAAACCTTAGGAATTGACCCATGTAAAGGTTTACAAGAATACAAGGCACCAAGACCTAGTATGCCCTAAGCCCCATAAGACTGTTACTAAAACACGGTTGAAAGGTATACCTACAATCGATCCTTCGACTATGTCAATAGAAAGGATTCCAAGAATGTATGTTTTTCCATAATGGAGGCATCGAGAGTTGATTAAGTTAATAAAAAACCTTTATCATTTGACTATTTATTGATTTATTTTTTCTCAATGCTTTGTTTCACATCACGCATCCCAAAAATAGGGCATATGTAGACATCTAAATCATGTAAATTGGATATGACTATCAGTGCATTAGATATGCCCTTTTATCAAAAATGTATGGCCTTATTAGGAACCCCTCTATGCTATAAAAAGGCTTCCAAAAGTCTCCAAAACTCGGTTTGAAGGGTTCCTAGTAGTCTAGAGTAGTTTTGGGGATCCTACTGGTGACTGTCACACCCAGGGATGGCCATCAGTAAACATCCCTGGGTGGGATGGCCCCTAACTGGACCTTTGAAAAAGTCAAAGGATGCACTAAATGGTAATAAAATACTGCCATTAGTGCATCCAATCACCCCAAATTAATTTGGGACCTGCTAATACAGTGGGATAGTTTATTGGGAGCACCCAAAGGTGCAACCTTCTCCCAATCACCCCATGATGCGATTAGGATACATGGCATCACTTGCCTCACATGGCAAAGATGCCATTTTTCCCTAAGTGCCCTCTTGGGCTATAAAAGGAGCTTCAAACTCCCAATTCAAGAGAGGAGAATGAGAGCATTTTAGCAACTAAGTGCTGCCCAATTCTATCCTCACCCGTTTGTAAACTAAATCCAAACCAAAACATGCCTTTGCCTTGGCCTTGAAACCCTCTTCCTTTTGAAAGTTATTTCAAGGGCAATAGGCTCGAATAGTTGAAAACAAACCAGCCAAATTGAAGTATTCTTTGGCTCCATCTGTTGAAAACACCCTTACCAAGTTCTAGACCAATTACCATGGCCATAGGTGACAAAACTAAGGTAGTTTTGTAACTGTCCCACCTGGGGACAATCAGTAGTCTGCCCATGGCACACCTAGGTACAGTTGCCAAATAGTCTAGAATTTCAAATAAATTCCTCCATTTTCCCCTTGGGAATTTCTAGAGGAACCTATGGTCCAAATTTGAGGTAGTTTGGAGGATTTTTGATGCAGTTTTGGTGATACCCAATGTTGCAGGTCTATCTGGCTCACCCAGGAACGATCCCTATTTGTGCATTGTTTCACCCTTGATCTTACCTCAAAAGTTTCTTATTTATATTTATATCATCTTATAATATGTATATGCTTAATGTAGATCAATTTTTATGCATGTAGATCACTTTTTTTGGTTGTAGCATATGCCTCTTTTGTTATGTTTTCAAGGCTTTATTCATTCTATGAAACAGGTGCTATTAACCCCATTTTAGTCCCTTGTGTGTAGGTACAGGTATTCTACTCATAAGGAAGGAGCTAAGAAGACCAGGAGAATAGGTTGAAGGATAGCTCTCAATCATGGGATGCGATATTTACACCTAACACCATAGTTTACACCACTTTGAGGCCCCTTTCAAGGGACTAGATCCCTTGAACATTGTAATGGAAATTGTATCAATTTGTAAAAACCCTCAAGGGGATATTTGTAATCTCATATTTGAAGCTATACATTGATTAAATAGAAGTAAAAAAAAACCATTTGGTTATACATTTGCTTCACTTTGCTAGATTACAAGTTTATGTGCTATTTCCTTTGAATGCTTTATAACTGCTTTACATTGCAATGGAATGCCCTTAAGGTGGTGTAGTAAATTTCACATCTTCATATATAGTGTCACAATTTATTTGTAGTGAACACTACTACTAAACATAGCTTCTCCACATATGCATATCCGATCTCATAGCTCACCAAGGTTTGACTAATATAATATATGGCTTGTTATTTTTCTTTGCACATTCTTTTGGGCTAACATGGTTTCTAGTGCAAACTTGGTTGCCGATATATAGCAAAAATGGCACATCTAGCCTTGGTGGAGCTAGCACCGGTGGCATCACTAGGTATTTCTTTATCTTAGCAAAGGGTGCTTGATAGTCCTCATCCCAATTTAATGGGATCCCTTTACGTAGCAGTTGATTCATGGGTCGATATTTATCTGATAATTGAGTGATAAATCGCATATGGATGCTACTTTGCCCTCTAGGCTTCTTAGTTTTTGATGTTTGTGGGGGATGAATTTCTAGAATAGCCTTGACCTTTTCTAGGTCAAATTTGATGCCTCATTTTGAAATTATGAATCCTAATAGCTTTCCTAAAGTTATGCCAACCACATTCAACCTGACATTGTGCTCTACCAAGCGATTGAAGACCTTCTTCAGGACCTCTACATGCTCAGAATGCAATAATAACTTTACCAACAAGTCATCCATATAATCTTCTAAAATTTTATGCATATAGCCATGAAATATATATGTCATAGCTCACTGATATGTGGCACCAACATTTTTAAGGTCGTATGGCATAACTTTATAGCAAAATTTTCCCCATGGTGTTATAAATGTGGTTTTATGCTGGTCTTCGAGCTTAATCTAAATTTGATTGTAACCATAAAAACCATCCATTAAGGAGAGCATATCATGACCTGTAGTTGCATCTACAAGAGCATCAATATTCAGTAATGGAAATGAATCCTTTGGTGTTGCTTTATTCATGTCTCTGAAATCCATACAAATATGAATCATTCCATTAGGTTTTCCTACAGGCACCATATTGGATACCCATTCCAGATAGTCTATGGATATGATAAATTCTATGTCCAATAGCTTTTGCAACTTATCCTTAACCATTAAGGCTACTATTGGATGTATCTTCCTAATTTTTTGCTTGATTGGCGTTGTTCATAGGTCTAGCAAAATATTATGAATAACCAATTTTTGATCTAGACCCATTATATCCTTGTAAGTCCAAGCAAATAGAAAAGGTCTCTCTCTCAATAGAGGGATGAGGTTGGCACGCTCATCATGAATCAAACTTTCTTGAAATTTAATCTTCCTTGGATTGGTGGGATCAATACTGATATCCACTTTGAAGGTTTCCTCTACTGACATATGGGATCCCTCCTCAAGTTGATGAGGCGCAGGGATCAAGTGGATGTCATATAATGGGTTTATAGGTTCCTCATTGGAAGCATCCTCAACATGATAGATATCATGTGTACATCCTGGCACAAAATGGAAAGGTTGCAGCATTTCTTCCTTAGGGAAGAAATATTCAGGCTCTAGAGGTGAATTAGCACGATCCCAATCAATAGCATCTACATTTAAATGAAATGGCTTGTATGGATCAACTGTATTGTAGAGAGGAGTGGTCAAATAAATGGAGATCATGTTGATGAAATGGATCATGTCTTCAGGACCACATGCAAGTGACTCATCATTAACAAAACTACCATCCCCAAGATGTGGTTTTGGGGGTATGGGGATCTTCAGATTCGATATATGAACAGACTGTCGGATGGGATCATTGGGCTCAAGGAGCTCCATGTACACCGACAGATTGGGAAACACCATATGATAAATCACATTAATATTCATTGGTCTCCCTTTTATGTGAGGATGGATATTGATCTCTCTACATATATCATTGCCCATATAAGGTGCATTATGATAGCATAAGTAGGGAGGTCCTAAGCAGGCTCTCTCTATCTCATCTTCTTCATCACTATCATAATATAGGCCTTCTCTTCTATCCACTAGAATGGTATTCTCTAGAAAATGTGGCCCCATATAGGTTATCTCCTAATCACTATCGTCACTATCCAGTAAAATTGGGTATAAGCACCGTAAATACTATACTACCAAATATATCGGCTAAGCCTCATTCTCTAGTTGATTATCGGGTGAGGACTCATTGTCCTCTCCTTCACTATAGCTAGGTCCACCTATCTCAAAAATGGACTCTACTATATCCTCATTGGAATGCCCTTCCAAATCAGGATCTATCACTACGATAATATCTTGACCCTGCATGCTCGTGTCGTCAGCTACTCCACAAATTTATTGACCAAATTTTTGTCTTGGTAAATTATCTAGACTGATGTCCACCAAGATATCCTCATGATATGTCTTGGATGGTCCTATGGTTATGTAAGACACCATCTGGTTATCCCTCTAGAATGTATAAGGATTAGGGTGATATGGATTGAAGTCAACCTCACCCCCTAGACTAAGGTATAGGCGGTCTAAAGATACCGTGAGGAGTTTAGCCTATCCTCCATTGTAGAATCCCAACCTAAATCTATTAGTAGGTAACCGATACTATGGTTCTATAGGCCTCTTATGCCCCTGATCGAATAGATGTAGACCATAATCATGTCAATGGTACTGCTCAAAGTATCACATGGCATAGTCCAAGTTAGAAATATAATGAACATTCACAATGAATGGTTTATTATCATCTTCATCCATGGGCATGGGGGATGTGATCTGGTCTAGCCCTCCATAGATGAATTTGGTTTTGTTAGGTGGTACCCCCAAAGGTTCCATAATCCCTATGGGAAGGTGATGGGCTCATGGTTGGCCCATGTCATGTACAGTCTTGATAATCAGTGTGAACATCACATTTTGCATAATGTATTTTCGTAGCCTGGGATTAACCAAATGCATGATCACCTACGGTGCAGACGACTCTGTTAAAAACATAGGTGAAGTAAGATGAGGTGCCTCTTCGACTCTTCCTTGAACTTACTTTACTTCCATGGGAGTAGGGATTTCAATGATAATTGAATTGGGATTTTGCTTTATCTTCTTTTTTTCCATATTTTCTTTCAACTTCCTATCATCTCATTGTATCATAGATGCAATTGGCTTAATGGAAGTAGTTATTGTGTGTTCTGATCTTTGATATACGGACGTTGCAGGTCTAGCACACACTTCTTTTATTGTGCCTCCTATATCTTTGATTGGTGACACTGGTCGCACATCCAAGTGCGTTGAGGGGAGCACAAATTCCCCTGGAAAATTTGCTAGATTCACATATTTAAAGGGTTCTTCATCCGAAGGTACCATGTGAACTTGTCCCTCATGAATGTATTTGATACACTGGTGTAAAATAGAAGGGACACAATGCATTTCTCTAATCCAAGGACTCCCTAGAAGTATATTATATTGCATAGCACCTTAGATTATGTGATACATCATCGAGATGGTCTTTAGCCCCACCTGGATAGGTAAAACTATAGTATTGACCGTCGAGCATAATGCATCATTGAAAGATATCAATGTGAAGGTAGAAGGGATGATATGCATCTTAGGTAACTTTAGGTGAGTTAACACCTTGGTATTTATGATATTTATTGATGGTCTTGTGTCAATTAAAACCCACTTGAATGGTTTATGATTCATGCATGTGATGATATGTAGTATCGAGTTTGCTATAACAGTGGAAATCATCTTGAATTCATGTTAATAAAATTGAATGACCGGCTATTGAAACTATTGCATGTTCCCCACAAAGTGTGTAAACACTTCAGGATCCTAAGGCTGCACTTTCATGAACCTTAAGATGTCCATGAGAGGCTCCCTGTGCTTAGGAGACTATTGAATTAGCTCATAAATTGATAACTTCACTAGAGTTGTCTATAGATTTTGGATCAACATACTCTTGATGGTCACCATCGGTCTAGTTGGTGGGTTGGGCACATGTTGGGTTGGCCTTGGAGGAGGCAGAACTTGGACCCTAATAGGCACTGGAGGTTGATTTGGTCATTCATACCTTGCATTCCTCATGATAATGTTGACCATGCCAATGAACCCATGGTTTGGTGTTTTGATGTGCACTTGGTTGACCTGCCCAACATTATTCCTCAATGCCTTGTGATTAGGTAAAGGATTTTTGTAAATCCCCATATTTTGATTTTTAGGTGATTGCAGGTTTTCAATAAGAAGCGTACTTCTCTCTATCATATTTTTCACAATATGTTTGAAGGACCAACATACCTCGATGTCATAGCCCTTCAATCGATGAAAGATACAATAATTATCATCTTTATAGACCTTAGACTTAGGATGATTTGGATCCACCATCTTGACTTTAGGTAAGTTAATAGCCTTCACCTCGCATAGATGATGAAAAATCAAAGTCAACAACTCTGATAACTAGGTGAATATGTGAGGTGGGTGTTGCTCCTTATTTTTACCCTTATAATTTTTATTGTGCTGCTAGTACTACGTAGGCAGAGGCTAGTCCTAATAATTTTTCTTGTGTTACCCTTTTTCTCCTTTTTGAAGGTTCAACACTACCTGATTAACATGGGCCAGCTTGGCCTGATGTCTCTCAGTGTTTTTCTTTTGTCCCTCATTATTACTCGACTTCAAGTTACCCTCCTATAACTTGATGTTCTCAACCACCTTGGCTTGTGCCAAAGCCTCTTCTAATGTATGGTATTGCTGCAATTATAGAAATAATGAAATGTGTTTGGCACAATTCTTCATGAACATTCACATTAATTCAGAGGACAGGATGGAGAATGGCAACTTTGCTATCATTTTTCTCCATTGCTTTCCATAATCCATCACTGGATCATCATCATTTTGCGTTAGAATGACTAGGTTAGATAATTTTACCTTCTTGATGCTAAAGGAGAAGCATTAAAGAAATGCATCAACTAGTTATTTGAGACTAGTGATGTTGTGCCTATTTAGTTGGTTGAACAACTCTTGAACTAGGCCTAAGAGGATCGTGATGAAGGTGCACAGGAGCAAAGCATCATTGCTCTCAATATTAAAGCACATATCTAGGAAAATAGTCACGTGCTCATGTGCATCTTCCTCTCCTTGAAACTTGTCTAGCCTAGGCATCTTTAAATGCTCAAGATATGCTGGAATAGGCACTGATGTGCATAGAGGTTCATTGTGGATTTTATTCAAGGTAGGCTTATGATAATTCATTCCTTGATTCTCTATGGCTTTAACCTTCTATACTAAGGTCTTGTAGGCCTGCGAGGAAAGGAACTCCTCTCGAGATTATCGTGGAGGCAGCTTCAGAGGCAGGTTCTTCCTTAGTCAAGGCAGGGGGCTAGGCTTTCCCTCCTAGAATTGGGAGATTTTAGGATATTCTTATTCTAATTCGTCTCCCACTTTATTCTCATACTTCCCATGCTCACGTTGCTCGAACGTTGGGCATCGATATTTATGTTGATTCATATGGCAAGTATGGGTGTTTATGTTCTTAGGGTGTAACTTGGGTTGTGAAGCCACTCATCTATCGACACACTCCCTGGTCTCACTGTGAGGATGTAAATCGATGCTAGCCAATCTATACTCTCTCTCTATGTGCTCATTATAATAAAGGATGTGTTGTTCATGCATGTGTTATTTATATAATTTATGTCTGATGAACCTTTTCCTCTGAGTATTCTCATTTTCGATGCATTATTTTTCTATGCAAACATCCTCCAATTGATCTTGGAGAATCTGATGTCTCTGATCCAACATCAGTCTGTGAGCCCTATCAAGATGATCATTTATTTGAGGCCTTAGAGGGGTGCACTCTATTCAAGTAGCTTTATGGGTATGTCCTCCAATGGATTGATTCACCACACTCTTACCTCGATCTATAAATATGGCATTCATGTCAGGTTGTCTCCTATACTCAGTGCCTATGTGTGATGCAGGAGCATGCATGTCTCGAGAATGCTTGGAGTAATCTCTAGGTTCTTGGTCAGTCCTAATGGTGCCTCTGATATATATGCCCGTAATTCAAGAGGGTGAAGGCATAGGCTTATATCCTAAGTGCCCTAGGACCTTGTCTAGTGATGAGTAGTCATTATACACATCATTAATTCTAAATGAATTTGTCAATCCAGGGCAGTGTACAAGGCTATCTGCAGAAGAAGGGTTGAACAAGGTTATAACTTAGGTCAATCTAGAACAACAGGTCTTATTTGTAGAACCGATTGTGTGGGGGATTTAGGACATTCCTATCTCTAAATTGCATAAATTAAACCTTAATCTAAGTTTCAGAATTGGAAACTAATCATTAACTGCAAAAATGAAGTCCTAATTACAATTGCAAAATGAGACCTAATTAAGTTGCAGAATTAGAAGTCTGATTATAATTGCAGAAAGGAAATCTATTTACTTTTGCAGCAATAGAAACCTACTTATAACATGGAAATGAAACCCTGTCAAGGATCTGTAACAGAAGGTTGTCAATCTTCTGTGCAGGGGTTGACAGCAAAACATAAAATGTAGGAAATTACAAAAAATAGTAAATGCTGGAAATTACAGTCTGCAATAAATTGAAAGCTTTGCTGAAAGTGGGGATTACAACCAAATCATTAATCACAAAACATAAAATAAGATAAGATTGCAAATATCATTAGTTATTTACAAAGGAATGAAATGACAAGTTCTACAACTCATTCTATTGTAGTAAAATTAGAATAAAAACCTATTCTTAGTCCTCCTCCTAGGTCTGGAAGTGGCCAGCCTCCTTGTCCAGAAGAAGGTATGAGTTTCTCTTTCTCTAGATCTTACTCACATTCATTTACAAGCAATATGAAATAGAAATAGTACACTTTATTGATTCAAACACATGATTACAATGATTCTACTAAAAAAACTATTACAAGACTGTAACAGTCACTTCTCTAGTTATTGCCTATTTCTTGCTTTCTCTATCTTCTATCTCCACTCTCTCTACCCTCATACTAGCTCAACATGAATGGGAGCCATATTTATAGATGTCCTAAGATCTACTAACAAGCTGAGAATATCTCAAAAGATCTAATCCTATTATGCTACAACAATTCCTAGTTTTATCCTAAAAAGAAGATCAAACTTGATCTTTCCATAAATGGTGGCTTTTGTCGGCAAATACGGCAAAGTCAAATCTGAGATATTTTCCCTTACCCTTTTCAATCTTTATTTCCCTTTTTCCAGCGTCAGAATTCTGTTAATAAGTCAAAAAGCACATTCTATTCTCATTTCGAAGATAAGTGGTTCATTCCAAAGATACTGCAATTATCATTCCGCAGATCCGCTCATTCCAAAGATACTGCAGTTCTCATTTCGAAGATCCGCTCATTTCGAAGACACTGTGTTTTCTCATTTCGAAGATATCTGTTCATTTCGAAGAAACTTCAAAATGAACAAATGTGGGCTCCTTAAATGATTTCCTCTGCATTTCTCATGTGGGTTACTTCTCAAGATCAGATTCCAATGGTCTTCATCTCTTTCCACATGTGAATTCCATGCCTTGCCATTCATTGGCAGCTGGCTGCAATTTACATGGGAAAACCCAGCTTTTCTTTGCACGAGAATGAGTTTTCTTGAACTCGTTGCGATTTAGGTAAAATGAATTCTTGAGACATATCAAAACATGATTAGTGAAATGCTGCTATCAATCTAAGCATATCTCATTTAGCAAGTCATAACAAAACAACATAAAACTTATACAAAAAGCTGTAAAAATCAGAATATAGTATTTCAGATACATTCATCATGCAAATAGTTAATACACAGCATATTGAATTAACTTAACTAGCATATTATATTAAACATAAGATTTTATAGGAAATTTCGGTGTTCAAAACATGTTATGATTGAGGCATTTCCAGGCCTCATCATCTAGACCGTCCAATTATTTGCTATGCCATGGCTCATGAGGAGGCATACCATTTGCTCCCACTTTGGATATATCTATGGTAAACTTAGTATATTCACCCCTATAGGGAATCTATGTGGGTCTGAGCTTGGAATCAACCCTCTCCGTTCACCCCTGAATGGGTAGATCTTGAATATGTCTATGCTCTAACGATGGAGGTCGTGAGCCTCCCTTAGATACCTGTCGAAGGGGTACCAATCTGGATATTCTTTAGCAAAACCCATGGATCCATGTAGAATGCGGTTATGGTATATGCTACTATATGTGGAACCCCCATGCTGGGAAGTCCCATGCTCTAATATATGTCTAGAGGGATTTCTAGTACTTCCTCTAATTGGGGTATTCTCATTGGAATCCCCTCGTGTAGAATTATCCCCTCTAATGCTCGTTGAATAATTTCTAGGAGGATTCTATGATTGAGGGTGTTCTACATCGTGTTGTGCACTAGGTGGAGCTTGGGATTTGATCTTGGTTCTATGCCCGGATCGGCCTCTCTGTGTTTGCACCATTATGTATCCTATGTCTAGATTTGACTTCTATTAGCACGTAATAAATACAATGATGATTATCTCTTTTTACAATTTAAAATGAGCCCTAAACTATTTGATGTGTTTTCAATTTGTTGTATCAATAAAGTAACTCTTATCATGTTTTACCAAATTTTTATGATTTTATCAATTATTTAATGGTTTTCACCTGTATGCTCGCATCTCGACAACCTAGCTATAAACTCTAGGTCACGTAACCCCCCAAAGTGCGGCAATGAAAGTCCACACTTGGGAAGGGAGCATAGGTCCTCCTAGATCCTCACCCATTTTCACCCAATCAACGTCATACCCTCAGAAGAGGAGTGTATGCAATTTTTTTGGCCTGTGAAAGGTTCTTGGATTCGGTATTGGTCTAGAACATAGAGTACGTGGTATTTGGGCCAACAGATGGAAATCACCTCCACCATCATTGAAACCCTACTAGTAGTTGGATGTGACTTCCAACTCACTAGAGTTTACTTTGGAACATGGTGTGTGTGTGTTCTTTTTAATTTACATAAAGGAAAGATGCATAATACAACACTCACATGATCATTTCCTACATGATATGCATAAAAATAATGTTTTGTATTCATAAAGTATGCATGCTACATCCTACATGACCCTTTTGACAATGCAACTTTACGATGTAAATGGCCTTTAATTTTGCCTCAAGCATGTAAATTCAACACACAAATTATTCTAGCACGTTGGAGTCTAGGGCGGACTGCAATCAAAGGTCCACTCTTCCTAGCAACGCCTAAAAAAATTAAAAAAATGACAACCCTAAGGACCTAATTTATTTTATCCTTATTTTATGGTTATCCTATTTAACTTTCATTTTTTAGGTTCTGGAAAAACACAGAGACAAAAAATAGAAACAAAGGATGTCAGAAGGGCCTACCTCAGATCCTCATCTGATTGAGCTTTAAATTCCTGTTGTCTACTATATCTGCTGCTAACCGCAGGTATGATGAACGGCTACCACACTAGCCCACACCTGTCAACCTCGGGCCAAATTTTTTAACATAGCTATCAACTGCATGGAGCACCTACCATAAAAACACCAAACATAGTCAAAAAATTATGGCAAAAAATACAGAGTTCCATCGTGATCGCCTACTGTAACCACCAAAAAGGCTCACACCTAGTCTAACTATTGCAATTGATAAAAGATACACAAATAAGCATGCACAAATTGACAACAATAAATGAAATGAATAAAAAGAATCCTTTATTAATTTCAATGGATTCAAATTACAGATTTATCCCTCTTAGGGATACCCATTTGATACATCAATTATAATAGAATTTAATCCCTCTCAAGGGTAGATGCAATCAAATGCCTTCTAGGGTGAAACGAACTGCTCTAGGGTGTCTATGACCCTCTTCTCCATTATTAGAGGCATTTGTTGCCTTGCATCCCAAAACCTTGTTAGTCCTGCATGCAATAAACAACAAGAAACAATTAGCAATAAAGGAGGCCTCTCTTGATGAGGCTTTTAGGAGATACTTGCACAAAAAGATGTAATGATTAGCAATAATCAAGAAAGTGCAAGAAACATATTAAACCTATATTAATCATGAAATAATATCCTACAATATGTAAATGAAAAGCAATTGCATCTACCTAATGGCCTAATTATGAAATTGAGAACATGGAAGCATGAAATGAACCATTAGTAACATAATTGTAGAAATGAAATAGAATGACTAAAAAGCCTAATTATACTGGTCAGAGTCTCTAAAATGCTAATTAATCCAATAATGAGACTAATCTAACCTAGCTAAACAATTTGCAAAAGGAAAAATAAGGGAATCTACCCTGATTTGCTCACTGTGGGTTTGATGTGTGGTTGGCACTGTTCACCACGACTGAAAGCCACGGTGAAGCTTTGAGTAGGTTTTCCCTCCAAATAAGAGCTTTCTCTCCAATCCACCTTGTCAAATTGATGTCCAAGGGTCGCCTTTGTATCCTCTGATAGGTTTTGTGATTGAATTGATCTGATGGTGCATGGATTGCACGAATTGAAATTTCTTGGCTCTCCTAGGCTCCTAGGGCTTCCATGACAATTTGGTATCCAATTGGGTAGCAACAATATCCCTCTCAATGTAGTTGGCTATGCAATTTGATAGGGCTTCATTGCTCAATTGATAAATGTTCTTCCTATATTATCCCAAATTCAGAGGGGGATCTTATAACATTGGCCTAGGGCTAGGGGTGGCTTCCTTATGAATCCAAAATCAAGATTGGGTGGTTGAGCTTGTTGAACAGAAGAATCCAGAACCTTCCTTGCTCAAACCACTCCAATCTACAACCAATTGGTTGTTCCAACCAACTTTGGGGTCAGATGAAGGCCAACTAATTCTCAATATTTACTATGACTGGCAAGTGTGGGTAGAACTGCTAACCGCAGGTGTCATCAGCGGCTAGCACTAATTAGGAAAATGTGCCCAATTAAGTGGTAAAAACCACTGCTATACCTTGGATCTATCCAAAGGTCTTCCATATGGTGTTCTAGCATGTCCCATATGAGTAGTCACCTCGACATGACACGTTTTAAGTTTCTACACACGCAAACCTTGTTCATGATCCTGCTCAAGAACATCAAGCCATTTCTTCCAATTGGTCTTTTTTCAAAATGGGGCCTAGACATTATTGGGAAGATTAATCTAATCTTATCTGATGGTCATAAGTTCATCATAACAACAACTGAATGCTTCACAAAATGGGTAGAAGCCATGCCATTGACTTCTTGCATAGGAACCCAAATCTCAAAATTTATCTTTAATAAAATCATTTGTATATTTAGGATTCCTTCTACACTTTTTTTTGATAATGGAACTTGCTTCAAAAATAAATATATACAAAAGCTTTGTGCAAAATACAAAATCTAGCATAAATGGTCTACTCCTTACTATCCACAAGGAAATGATCAATCTAAAGCATCCAATAAAATTTTAAGTAAGATCCTAAAAATATTGGTTAATAAATCAGGTTGAGATTGGCACAATCAATTATATCCAACCTTATGGGCTTATCGAACTAGTGTTCAAACCCCTACTGGTGCTTCTCCCTTTGTCTTGGTATATGGCATTGAAGTTGTATTTTCTTTTGAGCTTGAAGTCCCTTCTTTAGGACTTTTATTTCAAGATGCTAAAGTAGGAGATGAATATCGTGTTGTATGATTAAGCCATTTGGAATTATTAAATGAAAAGTGCATAAATTCTTTAGAGAATATTTGCTCTTATCATGACAAACTCAAAATATCATACTCCAAGAAAGTGCATACTCAATATTTTGAGGTTGGAGACCTATTTCTTAAATAAATAAATAAAAATACCAATGCTCAAACCGATATTAAAGGAAAATTCTAACCAAAGTGGTTAGGTCCATTTATCATGACTGCTAAATTTGGATCAGGTGCATTTCATTTGGCTACCTTGGAAAAGACCTTAAAAAACCAATGAATATAATGCACCTTAAAAGGTATTATGCATAAAATCATGTTTCATCATTGTACATAGTTGTCATATATTTTGTACATACAACATTTATTGCATATAGTTTAATTCATAATCGTAACCATTGCATATAAATCATATTTCATATAGTTGCATTTATCTTATATCTCTCATGAGTTTTGATACAACTGCATATGGCATATAGTCACATCCAGTTATCATTATCACATAAATATTAGACTGATGCTATCAAGATTCATAGTCAATCTTGGTTTTCTTTGAAGAAATTCATAGTTTATCTTGAACCACTCATAGAGTTCACATTTTAATAAAATCTTGATTCTCAATATTGATTACAAATCTCTCTTGAAACAAAATCACTATTTCTCATTAAGAAAATTTTGAGTTTTGGGAACTGATTCTGCCATTTTTTGACCAAGATAACTTACACATATTAAAATTGAGTTTGCACAAAGAAATATGATACTACATAGTAGTCCTTGTTCAATAAGTGAAAGTTTTCCCTTGATATCCTATTATGCGCATGGACTAGAATATTGAGAATTTATAAAATGACAAGCTCCCCCCTACCTGAATAAAATCCCTTGCTCTTCCACTAATATGAGCAAGTATCCCTTGAAAAAAAAAGCAAAATAAGAAAATGATTTTTACTAAAAAACAAATTAAAATCCCCTTGTTCAAAAATAAATAAATAATGAACAAGAATCCCCATCTAAAGAAATCAAAATAAAATAAGGGAATAATGAGCTTGAATCCCTAGAATTCCTTAGTTATTCAAAAACCATGGGGTGATCTCCATTACAGTAATGGGTTGAATGAAACCCACCTAGAAATAGTGGTCTTAAATGTGGTGGCATTTCTATCACATTAGTGACCTTATTTTATACATACCAATATTCGCTTATGGATAAGCTAGCTTTTGGTGTCTTGTATTACAAAGTAGTTAAGTCTAACCGAGTACAAAAATCATGGTAAATGAATTCATCATCTATACACACATTGGTTCTTAAAGTAAGTTTGCATCATTACCTTACTTTAAATTTGTAAGTGAACCTTATATGCACATGCATTTGATCCTTGAGATATTTCATATCATAATTAATAGCAATATGGAAAACGCATACACAAATCACACACTAGTTCTTAATAAACTTGATTTTCATCCTAAAATGACCAAGATTATCTTTGACTCTTGATTAGTTGAAGTCATTATATCCTTATGTATTTGTATATCTATTAGAAATAAAAATTGGTCCTAAAACCAATTAATCTTGAATCTCATATCTACCATCTAGTACAATGCATTAATTTCACCATATTGCATGATTGCTTACCATATACAAAAAATTGCATTGAGCATACATAATTGCTTGATCATGTAGTTGCATATAGACTTCACGATGATGGCATGAGATAACCCTAATAAAATTTCTCCATTTACTTCACACTATAAATCTTATGCCTATCTCAAGTCTTATATCCCATTTTTCATGCTTAATCGCCTACATTGTGTCATACTTCTCGTAAGTTTAATCAAAATTAATCTTAAGATGATACATTACTTATCATAACATATCACTTTCAAATAAAAAAATTTCAAACTACTTTTGGATCATAACCCTTTGATGTTAGCATAAGAATAAAACCTCACATAGGATTCACTTCATGACCAACGTGAGGGATAGCCTCCATAAACGGTCATATACAAGTACACATCCCCGAGGTCTATTGTTGATTGATCAAAATCGTAAGGGTATATTTTCCAAAAAAATGTTTCTTCTACAAAAAATTTAATCACACTACAACACAAAATATCAATTACATAAAATCAAACTTCACTTTCCTACAACTATATCTTAATTAAGCATGATAAAAGAAAATTAGCAATCAAACATGACCATAAACATGATTATGAAGTGTAGACACTAAAATCATGTAAATCAGATAAGACTGATAATGCAACACTTGCACCACTCTTATCGACATCATATGGCCCCATTGGGTAACCCTATAAGGTAACATAAGGCTCCAAAACACTTTTGGAAAGGTTTCCACTAGTTTTTGGGAAGTTTTGGGTCATATCTTTATGACCATCCTATTGAGAAGCAACACACCCCCACTGAAAAAATGAAATTCCATCCTTTGAAAATTTTTAGCTTTCATTTTGCAGTAAGGACCCTCTTGATGTTTTCCTGGTTTTAATTCCATATTCTGCTTAGGGACCCTCTTGATGTTTTCCTGGTTTTAATTCCGTATTCTGCTTGCCTCCTTTTCAAATTTTTGCTTACATCAAAATATCCAAGTAGGCTTGCATCTGGCTCTGATTTTATTTTAGAATTCATTTTTCAAATGTTAGAATCATTTCTGAGTAAAGAAAATCTTTCACTAAATATGTAAAATGCAGAATGCAGATAGATAAATTCATTAGAGCCAACCTACTATTTTTGGAAATTTTGCTAAGTCATGAAAGCGTCGCGATTTCGTGACATTTCCATTTTTGGAAATGTCGCGATTTCGCGACATTTCCGTTTTTGGAAACGTCGCGATATCGCGACATATTTTGGTTGAAAGGAAAGCTTGTAGAAAACGTCGCGATATCGTGACATATTTGGACTAAAAGAACTAAGATATGAGAACAACGTGATATCGTGACAGGTTTGGACCAAAAGCAAAAGAAGCTAAGGGCAGAGCGCGTCGCGATTTCGTGATGAAAGGCAAGGAAAAGAAGCTAAGGGCAGAGCGCGTCGCAATTTCATGACATGTCATGAAATCGTGACATGTCGCGGTTTCATGATGGAAGGCAAGGAAAATAAGCTAAGGGCAGAGTGCGTCATGATTTTGCGACATGTCACAAAATCATGACATGTCACGGTTTTGCGACGAAAGGCAAGGAAAAGAAGCTAAGGGCAGAGCGCATCGCGATTTCGTGACGGATGGCAAGGAAAAGAAGCTAAGGGCAGAGCGCGTCACAATTTCATGACAGATGGCAAGGAAAAGAAGCTAAGGGCAGAGCACGTCGCAATTTCGTGACATGTCACGAAATCGTGACATGTCATGGTTTCGCGATGGAATGCAAGGAAAAGAAGCTAAGGGTAGAGCGCGTCACGATTTTGCAACATGTCATGAAATCATGACATGTCACATTTTCACCGTGAAAGGCAAGGAAAAGAAGCTAAGGGCAGAGCGCGTCGTGATTTCGTGACATGTCACGATTTCGTGACATGTCACGATTTTGTGACATATCGCAAAATCATGACATGTCACGATTTTGCAACGAAAGTCAAGGAAAAGAAGCTGAAGGCAGAGCACGTCGTGATTTCATGACATGTCGCAGTTTCATGATGGAAGGCAAGGAAAAGAATTTAAGGGTAGAGCACATCGCGATTTCGCGACATGTCACGAAATCGTGACATGTCACGGTTTTGCGGCAAGAGGGCAAGGAAAAGAAGCTAAGGGCAGAGCACGTCACGATTTCGTGACATGTCATGGCGAAATAGAAGCAAAGTAGAGAGAGCGTCATGATTTCGCATGTCACGATTTCACGATAGAGAGGCCAAAATGAAGAAGCAGCTTGAGGAAAACGTCACGATTTCGTGACACGTGTCAAAAAAAAATAAATAAATAAATAAAGCCGACATATAATGAACATTAGGGTTTTAAATTAATAATATTAAAATACTAATCCTTGCTTGTTCTTTTGCAGAAAGCCAGCTGGCAGTTGCATACTAGCGGAAGTAATGGCAGAAAAAGACAAAATAAGCACGGATTAAATGAAGGCCGTCAGATGGAAATTTGAGATGCCGAGAATTTTTGGTTCATCCAGATTTTATAGATCTGGCCGCAAAGAGACTTTACGATGACTAAGCAGCTGCCCATTTAATGGAATATGTCAAAAATTGACAGAAAAATGAAAATATCTACACACAAGTTCATGGAATTTGTCGATGGACGCATTTAACAGGAGAATTTATGGTGAAAGTAATGGCATGCGGAGAATTTCAACTCAGAAGCGGCTCTACGAAGATAAAATGTCAGAGAAACCGATGACTCATCCAAATTTCTCTGAGGAATTAATGAGACGCTCTCGGAAGATGCACCAAAAAGATGAAGATACCTTCACACTCAGTGCCCATTTATGGAATATATCGGACCGACCAAAAAATGAAGATATTTACTTGCAAGTTATAGATGGATGAGAATAATATCAGATCATGCCTTCTCCATTTATGGCAAGTAACTGCACTAAGATTTGTAGAGTGGTTAGGGTTTATTCAAAACTCTATTTTTAAAGGGGCTTATATTGTAAAACCGAGGTAGTAAGGTTTAGAGGATAAGATTTAGGGTTTGAGAAGAAGATATTTCTGAAAAGATCAGGGTCTGTCCTGAGTCTATAAATACTTCTTCTGAATGTAAATTCAGAGGCGAAAACTTAGAAATAAAAGCTATTGGAGCAATTTCCTGCAAATCTTGTTTGAAAGCTTTGTTCTGGACTTAGAGTTGGTGTGATTTTCATTTTCTGTGATAGCGTGGCCAGGAGCCTAATCTCTTTCAGATTGTGATAAGTTCATCTTCTTTTGTTTTCATTTCATTAAGGTTTATTTAATTTATGTTGTAGATCTGTGTTACTAGGATTGGATATGCTGCTAGGCTTCATTTTCTTTATTGTATGTTAGGGAAAATTACAGATTTAAGGTTCAGGCCTGTTCTAATTGCTCTGTCCTCACTGTGCGAGCTAGGTTGCTGGTGAGAGATACCAATTTTAACCGACTTCCCTTCTGTTTGTGATTTTCTTTCAGATCTGTTGTTGTCTCTGTCTTATGCTCTTAGTGGAAGGTGATCTTAGAAAGTTGGACACTTTCCTCTTTGATTTGTTCTATTGTGAAGCTAACCGGTATAACTAAAATTGGTAGTTTTGGTTTTGCAGACTAAGTTAGATAAATTTCTCTTCTCGCCCTACCCTACTCTCTCTGTTCCACCGATTGAATGATCCATTTTTATTTTCTTTTAAATTTGTCTTTTATTTAAATCTGCTAACACATAAAGAGCTAGATCAAAGAACTGATTGTAAATCTGAGTGTCCACAAAGATAACCAATTCCAAAAACATTACTGAACAAGTCCAGAACCCATTGTAAGGTAACAGACAGTCCACTTGAAACTATTCCAGAAGCGGAAAAGAGTGAATAGACATTTGACCCAACTCTGTAACTCACACCTTGGATATCCAACAAGATCCTAAAGTGAGTGGGATTTATCCCTTATAAGTGTTATCGGGATTTTATGCTCATTCTTCACAGGGTGTGTATAAAAGTCGAACCAACATTTAAAATTGGCGCTAGAAGGAGGGCAAAACTTACGTTCTTAGTGCGCTTGAGTTGAGAAATATGATTGTATGTGGTATTTAACAAATACTATATTTTATCCAGAGTCTGGTAGCCTTTTTCCCTCCTCCTTAGCCTTTTAAAACTTGTTTGTTTGAGTTTTTGCCTAAACAGCGGAACTCAACACCAACATTTAAAATTGGCGCTAGAAGGAGGGCCTGAAGTTTAGTAGTTTGTTAAGGATTGTAAGATTATAAGTTGCTTGTGAAAAGTTGGATTCCACTTATAGAGTAACAAGGTCCCATTCCAGAGTTGGAGAGCTCCTTGTGCCTGAGTTAGAAACTCCAAGAAGAAGCAGCCTCAGAAGGGCCAAGTCCTTGTCTGGAATAGTTTTGTCACCACTTGTAGTTACTCCAACTACAACTGAAAGTATCATCGTCAATCAAGTAGTAATGGCCAACTGGTTGGGTTCCACTGCCTTAAATATCTCGGGTGCAGCCCATGACCTACCCAGAAATCCTGAGAGATATCTTCCCAGATACAAGCATGATGGAACTAGGACAGCAGAAGAACATCTAGTAGCATTCAAGAATGCTCTAAAATTGTTAAATGTACAAGCATGAAGATGTGGCTTGCAGATTGTTCCCGTTCACTCTCCAGGAGGGAGCTTACGACTGGTTTCTAAATCTCACTAACGATTCTATTACCAGTTGGAATGACTTGGAAAAGGTTTTTGTATCGCAGTTTGGTGAAGTAATAGATCCCAGTGTATTATATCAACAGTTTTCTGGTATTAAAAGAGAAATAAATGAATCTGTCAGATCTTACAATGTCAGATTTTAGAAGGCTTATGGTAGACTGATTGGTTATTATGTGCCAAATGCAGACCTGGCATTAGATATTTTTAGGAATTCTCTAGATCCAATGACTTCTATTTTCTTGAAAAGAGATGCCTCTATTACCAATCTAACAGAGGCTTACAAAGAAGCTTTAGTTCTGGAAAGGCAATTGGGGCCTCAACCTTTAAATGCTCATCAAATTCCTTTGGTCACACAAGGTACCCCTATCTTCAATCCCATACCGCATCAGATGATGTTGCCAACACATCAAATCCCACCAATAAGCAATCCATTGGCTGTAACACCTGCTGAAAATGTACAGAATCCAGGTAAAGAAGCTGATAACACAAGAGTTGAGGAAGTGTCAAAAATAGTCCAAAAGTTGGCCAATGACTTTTTAAGTTTTAAAAGGCAGGTTTCTACTGGGGAGAACTCAAACAGGTATTCTTATCAGCAAAACAGATTCACTCGGCCCCCATACGAACCCAATAAGGATTATAAAGGTAAAGGTCATGATGTAAATATTTGTGATTTGGCTTTGCCTAATTGGTGCAGGATACATGCTACTTCTCAACACGGGGAATTGGATTGTTTGGAATTCTGTAACGCCTTTGAAGCTTTATCTAGGGAGTTGATTTCTCCTGAACATCAAAGAAATGCGGACGGCCCAAGTTCATCCAGCCACAGTGCAGCTATGGTCTTAGATTCTTTCACTTTTCCAGGTGAGTCTGAGAATGTAGTTGAAATGCCTATGGATGAGGTGCAGGCTTTTCAACAATACAGGAGGGACAACTACAACCTCAGAAATAGAAATCCGGAGCCCAACACTACATCTACCCCTCCGGACAACTCCCACAATGTTCCTCCAGATCCATCTTCAAGCAATAACCCATCTCCACCCAAGGGAGGAAATCTGAGAGGACCAGATGCATTTGTCCCTCCACTCAATAAGGGATATAATATAGTGGAGGACATGAAGAAGATCAAAGCCAACATCACTCTTCATGAGTTGGCCCAAATTTTAGAACAGAGGGATAACTTGATTAAAACATACTCTGGGCCTACTACCAAATCTTTGGACAGGGGAAAGAAGATGGCAAATGCAAATGTAGCCATGTATAAAGAGAAGATAGAAGTTCCACCTTTTCTACTGACTGTTCGTATTTTTGGGAAAAACTTACACAACCGTCTGGTAGATTCGGGTGCTTCAGCTAATGTTATGCCTTTGGCCATTTGTCAACAGTTGGGTTTGACCCCAATGAAGTCTGAAAGAAGAGTTGTCCAATTGGACAAATCAGAGGTTAAAGTAGTAGGTGAACTTCAGAATATTCATATCCAATTAGCATCTGAGCCAAGGGCACAACACAGAATTGAAATTCAGGTGGTGGATATTCCTGTGGGGTACGGGATGCTTCTGAGCAGGGATTGGTCGAAATCTTTGAATGGATACTTGGCAACTGATTTTTCACACATGTGGTTGCCATGGAAAGGAGTTGCAAACCAATTAAGGGTTGAAAGAGAACCCAGATACAAACATACGATCACTGAATATAATGCAGAAAATGAGACTCGTAAATATTGTTGATGTAGATATTGGGGTTTATAATTTAACAACGGGACAAAATGAGAAGTTTAGTAAAGCTCATCTTGTTCATAGTAATGAAGTTTGGACGCTTCATGTGGATGGGGCTAAATCTAAACAGGGTTCTGGTACAGGGGCAGTCCTTAAAGGGCCTGAGAGTCAGACATATTTTATGTCTTATCGCCTATAGTTCCCTTGCACAAATAATTTAGCAGAATACGAAGCACTGGTGCTAGGATTGAAATTTGCTTTGGACAGAGGTGTAAGAAATATCCAAGTTTTTACAGATTCAGAGTTGGTGGCTAATCAAGTTAAAGGTAAATTCCAGTGCAAAGCATCTTACTTAAAAGGATACAAACACCGAGCATGGGATCTCGTGGAAGATTTTGATGCTTTTAATTTAACGCACATACCTAGAGAGCAGAATTCACGTGCAGATGTCTTGGCTTCATCAACCGCAAGTCTGAAGCCACTGGAAGAATTCAAATGGAACAAGTTTTCGATCGAGTTAGTCCCTTGTCCTTCGGTCCCAAATAATGTGGATAATTTTCAGGTTTTCTTTGATGACCAGTAGATTATAAATTTTTTACAGAGTACCAAAGCGTTTGAAAATGCTATAATCGATGATGGACAAAGGGATACTTTGCTGGAGCAGTTAGACGATGAAAGGGGAATAATAAGGTTGAAAGATAACAGAATTCCAAAAGGGATGGTGGAACTGGAGCGGCTCTTTGATGTTGACCAAATCAAGCAAAAGGTGAGTTCTGGGGATTCTATGGGTGTAACAAACAGTGAGACTGAGAACCTGAACGTGGGGATTGAAGAAGATCCCGGGCACCTCAAGTTGGCTAAAACTTGTGACCCTAAAATAAAAAGAAATATGATTGATTTTCTTCACAGGTCCAAGGATGTTATGGCCTGGTCTTACAAAGACTTAAAGGTTTTTGATCCGAAAGTTTACACTCATGTTATACCTTTAAAAGAGTTTTGCAAACCTTTCCGGAAAAAACAGAGGCATGTCAACGCTCTGCTAGAGCCCCTCATCAAGAAGGAGGTAGAAAAATTATTGAGTGCCGCCATTATTTTTCCCGTTAGGCATTCTACTTGGGTGGCCAATTTGGTGCCGATCAGAAAGAAAAATGGAGAGATCCGCTTATGTGTGGATTTTAGAAATTTGAACAAGGCATCTGAGAAAGATAATTATCCTCTGCCTTCCATGGATGAGGTGCTACAAATTGTGAATGGTTCAGAAATGATGTCTTTCTTAGACGGATTCTCAGGGTATAATCAGATACTAGTTGAGAAGGAAGACAGGATGAAAACTGCCTTCACAACCAAGTGGGGAACTTTCGCCTACAAAAGAATGTCGTTCGGATTGATTAATGTCGGAGCTACTTTTCAACGTGCGATGGATCATGCTTTCAAAGGCCTTATGGGTAAGTGCATTGTTGTTTACATGGATGACTTAACAGTTTTCTCTAAATCTCGGTTTGACCACGTAAAACACTTGGAGTCTATTTTCAACAAATGCAGGGAGTTCGACATTTCTTTGAACCCGAAGAAGTGTGTTTTTGGTGTAACTGAAGGAAAGCTCCTTGGACACTTGATCACCAAAGATGGCATTTCCATGGATCCTGACAGAGTTGAAGCCATATCCGGGATACCCTTTCCCAACTCTAAGAAAGAGTTAAGATCCTTTTTTGGGAAAATTAATTTTGTCAGGAAGTTCATCTCCGGCTTCGCAGAAATAGTCAAGCCACTGAATGACATGCTGAAGGAAACTGCTAAGATCGTTTGGACAACAGAAGCCAAAACAGCGTTCCAGGAGATCAAATCTGCCATCCAACAAGCTCCAGTGCTGGTGAGCCCAGACTTCAATACAGATTTTTATTTGTACTCTTTTTCTTCAGAACACACACTTGCTACGGTTTTGACCCAACGAAGAGAAACAGGGGAGCATCCGATTGCCTTCAAGAGTACCAACTTAAAGGGGGCTGAGCTCAAATACTCTCGCTTGGATAAGCAAGCCTATGCCTTAGTAAGAGCAGTTAAGCAATTCAGGCACTACATACTAAGAAGCAAAGTCCATGCTATAGTTCCTGATCCAGCTGTCAAGTACTTATTAAGCCAGGACGAATTGGGTGAACTGAGAGGTAATTGGGTTACAAGACTGCAGGAATACGACTTAGAAATTTGGCCTACAAAATTAATCAGAGGACTTGGGTTGTCTCGACATATTGTTGAAGTACCTATACAAGGAGAAATTAATCAGCTGGATTCTGGATTCGATGATTGGTATGGAGATATCATTCATTTGTTGTGATTTGGAGTTTGCCCATCTCACCTAAATAGAACCCAGAGAAGAGCACTAAAGTTGAAATCTGCTCATTTTTTGCTCAAAGGAGGTAACTTGTATAGAGAAAATTATGCTGGCATATTCTTAAGATGCATTTCTCAGAATGAAGTCAATGAGGTGATGTCCAGTTTTCATGAGAAGTTAGGGGTCGGGCATTCTTCAGGTTCCGCTACTGCACACAAGATATTGAGGGCAGGCTATTACTGGCCTACATTGTTTAAAGATGCACATCAGCATGTGAGAACTTGCCATCAGTGTCAGAATTTTGCATCCAAAGAGGCTAATCGAGCTCTACCATTGCAGCCTGTTGTAATAAACAAACCTTTTATGCAATGGGGACTTGACTTTGTGGGTGTGATAAACCCAAATTCATCAACAGGGCATAAGTATGTTCTAACAACCACTGATTATTGCACAAGATGGGTTGAAGCAGCAACTACCATGAGGAGTACAACCCATGAGGTGATCGAATTTCTAGAGTCAAATATCATAACCAGGTTTGGAGTTCCTTTGAATTTGGTGTGCGATAACGGGCCAGCCTTTCAATCATTAGAGTTTGCAGAGTGGGCATACCAGATGGGGATAGTCATCAGATTTGCATCCAACTATTACCCCCAGGGTAATGGACTAGCTGAGTCCACAAATAAGAATCTGATGAATGCCATTAAGAAGTCTCGCTGTAGACAAACCTGGACAATGGCACACATTATTGAAATATGCACTTTGGGCTGACAGGATAAGACATAAAGTAGCTCTTAAGACTTCCCCATTTGCTTTGTTGTATGGTATTCAGCCCATTGTTCCTATTTCTTTGAAATTGCCTACTTATCAATTTGTTTTAGACTATTTTGAGGATCAAGCAGATGCAGAGGCTCGTATTTTGGATTTAACTAATTTGCAGGACGAACGACTTCAAGCCCTGGAACATTTCAGTCAACACCAAGAAACAGTCAAACGCTGGTTTGACAAAAGAGCCAGAGTGAAGGCCTTCAGACTCGCAGACCTGGTGCTTCTATGGGACAAAGCCCATGAAAAGAAAGGTAAACATACAAAGTTGCAGCCGCTATGGATAGGGCCATACCAGATTGCCGAGATCCTAGGTAATAATGCATTCCGTCTACAGGACCTTGAGGGTAATTTTTTGAACCTTCCTGTTAATGGTCAATACCTAAAGCATTATTTCTCAACTGTCCCATCCGATACATCATTTGAATAAATCACAAAGACGTTGTAACATGTGTATATATTGTAAATAAGCTTTGAAGTAGTTTGTTTTTATTTTATTTCAAGTAGTTTTATTTTATTTTATTTTGTTTATCCTTTGGGGTCTGTACAAAGTAGTTTTATTTTATTTTATTTTGTTTATCCTTTGGGGTCTGTACAAAGTAGTTTGTTTTTATGTTTGTTTTTAAAGTTCTGTGTTTTATCCTTTGGGGTCTGTACAAATTTCTTTTAGCTTTTAAAATTCTATTTTTTTTTAAGTTTTGCCTGGGCAGTAAAGAAAGAATCAGCCTTTAAAAATTGTTTTTATTCTGAGTTCAAAATCTTATGTTCATTTTGTTTTATTCTAATTAAGAGATAGTCTGCTTAAACTGAATAGTGGAACTATTTTGTTATTCGAACAACAGTAGAAAGATAATTGGATTTTGTGTCTTGCTTGCCACAATTATTTTAATTATAAAGAAACTGCTATACTGTTTGGCTAGAGAAACTCCCAGGGAATCCAAGAAAAGTTGGTCGTAAGAGGGGACTCTGATTCATGAAATTATTTGAGTATCCATAGAGGCTATCAGTACCCAGGCTGAAGCAGTTCCAGATCGATGAAATATTAAAAAAAAAAATTGTTTTTTTTTAGCAAGGCTTTTTAGATTTTGGTATATTTCAAAGAGAGAGAGAGAGAAGGTGAAAGTTGAGCAAGACAACATAAAACTGGCACTCTTTTATTTCCCACACAAAAAAAAGAGAAGGAAGAAGTTATGTAATGAAAGAGATAGCCAAGGCTTCAGAAGATGTTTTCTTTTACCAAGTTGTAGATACCACCTCACAGTTGTGGATCAGGGTCGTGAAAATCTAAAGAGTAACTCTGTCAGGGCTATAAAAGGCTAAACTAGTAAACAGAGCCCTACTCGGTTTCCCCTTTCACAATCTAGAAAAGCTGATCAATCCAGAGTACAACATTCGAAGGCCCAGTCATTCTTGAAGAAAGTTTTATACGCTTATAATTGCACATCAGAAATCTTCCTTAAGTGATTCAACCTAGTATGTCCTTGGGAAATTTTAACAACTATCAAGTAGTAGTTAAATTATTTTGAAGAATATTTGTGGCAAAGCATGGTACATGGTCTATATTGTTTTGAAACTAGAGTCCTGGATTCTAAAATAGTGCTACTATTTTCCCCGCAGATATCGCCATTTGTTGAGAAGCAACACACCCCCACTAAAAAATGAAATTCCATCCTTTGAAAATATTTAGCTTTCATTTTGCGCAGGGACCCTCTTGATGTTTTTCAGGTTTTAATTCCAAATTTTGCTTGCCTCCTTCTTCAAAGTTTTGCATATATCAAAGTATCCAAGTAGGCTTGCATATGGCTTTGATTTCAATTTAGAATTCATTTTTCAAATGTTAGAATCATTTCTGAGTAAAGAAAATCTTTCACTAAATATGTAAAAATGCAGAATACAGATGAATGAATTCATTAGAGTCAACCTACAATTTTTAGAAAATTTGCTAAGTAATGAAAACGTCACGATTTCGCGACATTTTCCATTTTTGGAAACGTCCATCGCGACATTTTCATTTTTGGAAACGTCACGATATCGTGACATTTCCATTTTTGGAAACGTCACGATATCGCGACATATTGTGAAAGAAAGTAGAAAAGTCACGATATCGCGAAAGAAAAGAAAAGGAAACGTCACAAAATCGCGACAAGAAAAACGAAAAAAGAAGCAAGAAGAGAGATGTCACCAAATCATGACACGAAACGCAAAAAGAAGCTAAGGAGAGGAGAACCGAAAGGAAGGAAGAAAAAAAAAAAAGAGAAAGCCAAGAAATCGTGACCACGAAAGCAAAGCCAAGCAAGAGACGTCACGAAATCATGACCAAGAAAGAGGAAAAAAAGAAAGAAGAGAAAGAGCAAAATGACAAAAAAGAAGCGCAAAGTCGAGGAGCGAAATCAAAGGGTATTCGTGACATGTCGCGTTTCGTGAGAGAGGAAAATGAAGAGGCGATGAGGAAAGCGTCGCGATTTCGTGACACGTGTCAAAAAAATAAAGCCGACATATAATGAACATTAGGGTTTTAATTTAATAATATTAAAATACTAATCCTTGTTTGTTCTTTTGCAGAAAGCCATCTGGCAGTTGCATACTAGCGGAAGTAATGGCGGAAAAAGACAAAATAAGCACGGATTAAATGAAGGCCATCAGATGGAAATGTGAGATGCCGAGAATTTCTGGTCCATCCAGATTTTATAGATCTGGCCGCAAAGAGACTTTACGGTGACTAAGCAGCTGCCCATTTAATGGAATATGTCGGCAATTGACCGAAAAATGAAAATATCTACACATAGTTATCGAAATTTGCCGATGGACGCATTTAACGAGAGAATTTATGGTGAAAGTAATGGCGTGCGAAGAATTTCAACTCAGAAGCGGCTCTGCGAAGATAAAATGTTAGAGAAACCAGTGACTCATCCGAATTTCTCTGAGGAATTAATGAGACCCTCTCGGAAGATGCACCAAAAAGATGAAGATACCTTCACACGCAGTGCCCATTTATGGAATATATCGCGATCGGCCGTAAAACGAAGATATTTACTTGCAATGCTGAGATGGATGAGAATAATATCGGATCATGCCTTCTCCATTTATGGCAAGTAACTGCACTAAGATTTGTAGAGTGGTTAGGGTTTATTCAAAACTCTATTTTTAAAGGGCCTTATATTGTAAAACCTAGGTAGTAAGGTTTAGAGGATAAGATTTAGGGTTTGAGAAGAAGATATTTTTGAAAAGATCAGGGTCTGTCCTGAGTCTATAAATACTTCTTCTGAATGTAAATTTCGGAGGCGAAAACTTAGAAATAAAAGCTATTGGAGCAATTTCCTGCAAATCTTGTTTGAATGCTTTGTTCTGGACTTAGAGTTGGTGTGACTTTCATTTTCTGTGATAGCGTGGCCAGGAGCCTAATCTCTTTCAGATTGTGATAAGTTCATCTTCTTTTGTTTCTGTTTCATTAAGGTTTATTTAATTTATGTTGTAGATCTGTGTTACCAGGATTGGATATGCTGCTAGGCTTCATTTTCTTTATTGTATGTTAGGGAAAATTACAGATTTAAGGTTCAGGCCTGTTCTAATTGCTTTGTCCTCACCTGTGCGAGCTAGGTCGCTGGTGAAAGATACCAATTTTAACCGACTTCCCTTCTGTTTGTGATTTTCTTTCAGATCTGTTGTTGTCTCTGTCTTATGCTCTTAGTGGAAGGTGATCTTAGAAAGTCTGGACACTTTCCTCTTTGATTTGTTCTATTGTGAAGCTAACCGGTATAACTAAAATTGGTAGTTTTGGTTTTGTAGCTAAGTTAGATAAATTTCTCTTTCTGCCCTACCCTACTCTCTCTGTTCCACCGATTGAATGATCCATTTTTATTTTCTTTTACATTTGTCTTTTATTTAAATCTGCTAACACATAAAGAGCTAGATCAAAGAACTGATTGTAAATCTGAGTGTCCACAAAGATAACCAATTCCAAAAACATTATTGAACAAGTTCAGAACCCGTTGTAAGGTAACAGACAGTCCACTTGAAACTATTCCGAAGTGGAAAAGAGTGAATAGACATTTGACCCAACTCTGTAACTCACACCTTGGATATCCAACAAGATCCTAAAGTGAGTGGGATTTATCCCTTATAAGTGTTATCGGGATTTCATGCTCATTCTTCACAGGGTGTGTATAAAAGTCGAACCAACACATCCCACCTAGGGACGATCACCCAAAACTGTCCTTGGGTGGGACGGTCCCCAAACAGACCTTGAAAAAGTCAAAGGGCATGAGAAATGGCAATCAATTCCTACCATTTATGTGCCCAATCATCCAAAATTGATTTGGAGGCTGTCATAGAAATCAAAGACTCCAAATTGGAGGTCCCAAATGGGCAACCTCTTCCACCAATGCATGGCAAGGGATTTGACAAGTGGCGGCACATGCCTTGCATGCCAAAACTTGCCCCTTTGCCTCATGTGCCCTATTTGGGATATAAATTGAGGTGTGCTCACCCAATTTCAAAGAGAGAAGAATTGAAGCATAGACCACGAAGTGCTACCCAATTCTATCCTCACTTTTCCTTTGCTTTCAGGGGCATTCCAAAATATACCAAATCCATTCCAAAACCTATCAAATTGGAGATCAATTTGACCACATTTTTTGACACAATATTTAGGAGAGTTCCAAACCAGATCCCCTTGGAATTGGTGGTAAATTCCACTCAGTTTTGTAACCATCCCACCCTGGGATGGATAATAGTGGTAGTTGCACCTGCTAGGGATGGTCATAAAATAGTTAGGAATTTTGATGCAATTCCACCATAGATCATTTCTAAATATTTATATTAGCCTTGCATTCAATTTTGGTCAAGTTTTGAGTAGTTTTGATAGGTCAATTAAGAGTTTGGTGATTGCAGGTTTAGTTGTCCCTACCAGGGATGGCCACTATTTTTGATCATAATTTCCTTTCAATTCATGCTCAGATATTTCCAAAATCATATTAATAACATCATATTAGATTTTCAAGTCATTTGGAAGTGTTTTGATTTATTATAAATAAGTTTTAGTATTTCTAGATGCATGCTTTCTATGTTTTCCTAGTTACAAATCATCAAACGCATATGCTATTAACTATTTCAATCTCTTGTGTGTAGGTGCAGGTATTCTAGGCATGAGGGAGGAGCTAAGAGGTACATCAAGATAGGCCCAATATTAGCTCTCAATTGTGGGTTGCGAGAAGAACATTGGAACATGCCATTAAGCTCATGGAGGGATTTGATCCCTTTATAAAATTGTAAATTGAGATGTATCAAATTATGAAGCCCTCAAGGGGATGTATTGTAACCTTATTGAATATGATGGATTAATAAAATACAAGGAGAAACCCCCATTTTTACCTCAAATAATCCATATTTTGCAATAGATTACACATTTACATCTTTATGCACATTTCCCTTTGAATGCTTGTTTAAATCCACTTTTACATTTCAATAATGAACCCTCAAGGTATGCCATTTTTTATGCTTCTTTAGTGGTGATCATGGTGGGACCATGTGTCCCTTATCCCCTTTGAATTTTTTCACTTTTTGACCTCCTTTTTGTGTTTTGTAGGTTGTAGGTTTTGACCATTTTGAGCAGAAATGACCCCTAAATTGCTAGTTGAACCTGCCAAGGATGGCCACATAGGTGACACACCCTGGGATGGCCCCCAAATTTTCAACCATCCCACCCAAGGATGGTTACAAAACCAAGGGGTTTCTATAAAAATTTCTAGAAATAACAAGTTTTAGGTCAAAAAATACACCTTTTTAAACCTTCAATTTGCATTTATATTGTTTCAAATAAGTTTTAATTTTAAATTTTCTTGCTTTCTTTGTGAACGTGTGGTTATATTTCATAGTTCTAAATTTCACATTAAAAAAATCAAGAAAAATAGGAAAAGGAATAATATTATCAATATGCTTTTTGTTTGGTTTGCCTGCTTGGAACTTACCAAAAGGGTTAGGTTTTCATATAGTTTATCAATTTTGTAGTTTCCTTTTATATATAAGTTTATGATTCTAAAAGGAAAATGTAATTTCATGCATTTAGTGAATCATCATTGAATGTTGTATTATTTTCTTTCAATCATTTTAAAAGGAATCACACACACCACATTCTTTAAATGTTAGTGAGTTGGAATTCATCCCCAACCACTGATAGAGTTCAATGATGGTGGTTTTCATCTCCATCCATTGACTCAACTCCCATGTACCCTATATTATTGGCCAATATCGACTCCAAGATCTATCCTAACCATGCAAAATAGCACACATTCCTCTTCAAAGGGGTGTATCACTATGCACAGGGTGTTGGGTGAGGATCAGTAGGACCTATGCTCCCTGATCGGGTATGGATTTCATCTCCATACTTTGGTTGGTTCACATGATCGGACTTTCATTATCGATTGTCGAGCTACAAGTATATAGGTGAAAACCTTTAAACATTTGAGAATTACATCAACATTCAAAACACATGAAAGAGATTCTTTACAAAAGCAACAAATTTGAAACACATCAAATAGTTTAGGAACACATTTAAATTTTAAAAGAGATAATCATTTGTATTCTTGTGTGTTTCTATTGATTGTGTATTTGAATCTATAAAACTTAAAAGAGATAATCATGTTGTCTACTTTATGTGTTTCTTCATTGTTTGGGTAATCAACCTAAGATCCTTGATCTAGGACCAAACCCTAATAATTATTATTATTAAAAAAAAGTAAAAATCTACTTTTTGATTCTGCATCCAACGGATCGAGAATCGTGCAAATCGGAGCTATAACAAAAAAGTTATGTTGGTTTTATGATTACTCTATTTTTGAAGCCGAAAATAGAGAAAAATTACACTAAAATAGTCATAAAATGGTCTAGACAACTCCAAAAATTGCCAAATTTGTTTTTTTGTCTTAGTTAGCTCCTTCTACACCTCTCACATAAATTTTGAGTCCTAACTCTTCATGCTTCAAAATTTCCCAAAAAATCCTAAAAGTGGGCATTTCCCCACGAGCCCCGGTTAGCCATATATTCCAAAAATATAAATTTTTGACCCTAAAATCAGATTTTGGAGCCCTAGCCCATTGTGATCAGCTCGTCGCACTGATCATTTTGATATATAACACTTATAACCTTTTTTGGAAGTCAAAATTTTCTTTAGTGTGGGTTTCCTTCAAGGTTTGCCTAGTCAACACATTATGACAACTATGCATAGCCGAGCTCAATCATGAGCCAGCAAAGTAGAAAAATTTAGGAGAGGCCCTGAGCATCATCATTATAGGTATGAGGATCTCCTCATTCCTACATGGTGCCCTGATAGTAGTCACCTCCATTACTCTCCTGAAGATCTCAACATTCCTACACGATGCCCTGAAAGCCATCGTGAGGTCAACCCCTCACTTAGAGGAACAAGACTATACACCTAGGGTAGGGTTAAATGATCATCTTATGCTTTCAAATCACCCTTCCCCAAGGTACCAAAACCTAGATGAGTATGATACTCATCATAGTGGGTGAGTCAATTCTACCCTACCATTCCTCACTTATGAAGGAAGACCTAAGGAAGATCCTAATTACCCTCGATCACATTATTCCATGCAAGCACGAGGTACCTCTGCCAAGAGAACACCAATGGGTTATTCATGTGATCAAGTGGACTATTTGGTTAGCCAACATCGAGTCCAAGCCCAAACCAGAGATAACCAACCTACCAAGAGGCCTAGTAGGGAAGTCTACACTCCCTCTTCACCACCTAAAACTCCCATCCAACAAGTGGTAGCAAGCCAGAGTAGGCCTATGCAAAGTTCACATACATCATCAACCAACATGACCATGGGAGAGTTAATACAAAAATCCCCCAAGCATTGGGAAACTCTCATGGAGGTTTTAAATTCTATCGAATTACAACCTCACGATTTGGATGCTTTCACCAACTTTGTGGGATACATACAAATGCACAAAGATCCTATTATATCCTTTCAAAATTAGGATATCAAACCTAGGTCTACCAATTTACCAGACTCTCCTTTGCACATCATCGCGTGCATCAATAGGATCCCCTATAAGCGAGTGTTGGTTGACACAGGTTCCACAATAAATATTATTACCACAACTACACTAAAACATCTCAACATCCCATCTTCGCACATTGTAAAGTCCACATTCACCTTGAAAGCATTTAATGATGCTTTGTCCTCCACTATGGGCACGATAATCCTACCTATTCAAGTTGGACAAAAGACTATGCCTACATTGTTCTACATCTTGGAAGGTGAAATAATATACAACATATTGTTAGGAGTACCTTGGATGAGAGACATGGAGTGCATCCCCTCCATTGTACATCAATGCCTCAAATACATTCATGAAGGTCAGGTCCATGTGGTTGATGCCAACCTAGACCCCTTCAAGTATTACAATAAGGATGATCATCCACAGGAGTCTACTCATCCATCCACACCTTTGGATACTAAACCCAATGACCTTATCTAGAGTCTAGATTCAACCCCACAGTTAGTCATGAAGCTACCTTCACCACCACCGCTAGTACCATCCTCTATTTCTTCGAACAAGGGAGAGTCAAAAGAGCTAACTACAAAGGCTCCCATAGCCATATTTGACACATTAGAAGAAGACCTTCCCACTCCTACCAACAAGGAGGAACCCATAGTTGATACAGATGAATCAGATCATATCATACCATCTTCATCCACCACACTTGAGGACACAATTCACTTGACCAATCCTGAACTCGATGAATGCATAGTACCCAATGTTAAATTCATGCATATCATTGAGTTGATCAAGGATCTAGGTCATCCTCCTACCAAGTTGCCACCCATTGATAGTATTTTTGATGCACCCCCTAAGCATGGGGGCCAAGTAGATCACCTTGGACAAGTTGATGAGGCAGCCATGACTGGTCCAAGTGCCAATGCATCTTCTCATGAGTTTGTGGGAATGATCAATGTGATGATAGAGAACCAAAGTCCTCTGAATCCATCTAGGCCACTTGTGACTCCATCCAACATTCCATCCATACCACAAGAGATATCATCGATGGATTCAGTCACACCTACTCCATCTCATTCAACATCTCCACAAAATCAAGAACAGGTGTACCCACTACACCAAAGTGGGGATAATCTAGCTACCACAATTGAACACTCTGAGTTGGAACAAGAGCATGAGCTAAATCAAGAACAAGAGCATGTGGATATACTCACTACCCATAATCATCATGAACCATCCGCATTTACTCAGACAATTTTGGATAGGCTAGCCAATGTTGAGTTACAAGTGAGTCACCAACACAATGATTTACAATAGATCTTAAATCGACTCACAAGCATTGAGTTACGATTGAGTCATCCAAAATCTCAACCCCCTGATTATCAGGACCAACCTCCTCTTATGCAATCCAATGTTAAGTCTCAAAAGAAGTAGGAGTAAAATGCAACAACACCATCAACCTCGCATATATACGCCATTTCCTGAATCTTTGGTGTCACTCTTTAATCGATTATGTGAGGCCAAGGCTATCACATTGCCAGATATCCACCCTTTGGATCCCAATAGGCACAAACCAATGTGGTATCGAGAGAGCCAACACTATCCTTATCATCAAGTAAATGGTCATAACATTAAGTCATGTATCGCATTCAAGAGCAAGGTACAAGATATGCTTGACAAGAATGATCTTCAAATCAACAATCAATAAATTGACATAGTTCAGGATATGTTACCTATAGATGGGAGTCAAGAAGAGCAATCTAAATAGGTGATTGAGATGCATACAACCCCATTGTCTCATAAAATGAGTCAATCATGTTCACCTCATTTAAAGCATCAACATCATACCTGGACTCCATTAGCTGAGCCCATGTCAACCATTCTTCACAACTTGCAAGAAACAAAGACAATCATCTTGCCAGATATACCCCTGGTCAAACCAAATAGGTCTAGATCTAAACACTATAGAGAGGATCATTCTTACCTCTATCACCGAATGAAAGGGCATGACATTAGCAATTGTCATAATTTTAGACATGTGGTCCAAGATCTTATTGATAGGGAAGTTGTATCCACAAGTGGGTCACTCATTTTACCCCATCAAGATAATGGTATTACCCAGAATCCCTTGCCACAATAAGGGGAGTCAGTCTCTATCACTCCTCCTAGCCAAGCCAATAACATTGCATCAATCATAGTACATATTGGGGGTATCCAAGGTGTCACACCTTCCCCACTAGTTACATCCCAAGAAATGAAGCAAATTGAGGATCCTAAAGGTATCGCACCTTCCTCGCTTCCTTTGATCACCACAAATGTTGGGGGTACACAAGGTATTGCACCTTCCTCCTAGAATCACAAAGTAATCAAAGTTACAAAAAGCCCCAAAGGTATCCATAAACCCTTTGGTCAACCTAAAATGCCCCTAGGCGGTCTACGACCATCTAGGTCAACCTAAAATACTCCTAGGTGGTCTATGACCATCTAGGTCAACCTAAAATACCCCTAGGTAGTCTACAACCATCTAGGTCAACCTAAAATTCCCCTAGGTAGTCTACAACCATCTAGGTCAACCTAAAATACCCCTAGGTAGTCTACAACCATCTAGGTCAACCTAAAATGCTCCTAGGTAGTCTACAACCATCTAGGTCAACCTAAAATACCCCTAGGTGATCTACAACCATCTAGGTCAACCCAAAATGCCCCAAAGGCATCTATAACCATCTAGGTCACCCTAAAATACCCCTAGGTAATCTACAACCATCTAGGTCAACCTAAAATACCCCTAGGTAGTCTACAACCATCTAGGTCACCCTAAAATACTCCTAGGTAATCTACAACCATCTAGGTCACCCCAAAATGCCCCAAAGGTATCTATAAGCCCTTTGGTCACCCTAAAAAGCTCCTAGGCAGTCTACAACCATCTAGGTCATCCCAAAATGCCCCAAAGGCATCTATAAGCCCTTTGGTCACCCAAAAAGCCCCAATGGCATTCATTAAGCCCATTGGTCAACCTGTATATACAAATATATATCAAAAATACAAAAACATCATTAAAATCTCAAAAACATAAAAATATTGCTTCATTGCATTTCATATCATTTGCATTTCAACATCAATTGCATTAGGCATACTCATCATTGCATTATGCATTATTAGAAGTTGATCATACATGTCTAGCACCAAGTCTGTACACTAGGCATCTATCAAATTCAATATTATCATAAGTCAATTGTACCACCTATTTACATTACATTTACCATTTACATTTACACTCCATATTGTATGTCTGTTTCCCATCACTTAGCCATTGTTTATAAGACATAGTTAAGGTTTTTTTAGTCACTCAACCATATCTAGTTTTCTTTTCAGATTTTGTAGAAAGCTATCATGATTTTTAGAAGGTAGAATCCTGCTTATATTATACCTTGTATACATCAAAATCCCAACACATTTTCACATTAATAAATCCAAGTCTAGCACAAGGAAAGATGAAACCTACAAAGTGGTCTAGGTTACTTTAAGCAAAAAAATTTATCTCGCTCATCCCCCTATGCGAATGGTTCAAAGATGCTGAG
This sequence comes from Wollemia nobilis, assembly GCA_028583015.1. Classification (NCBI taxonomy): domain Eukaryota; kingdom Viridiplantae; phylum Streptophyta; class Pinopsida; order Araucariales; family Araucariaceae; genus Wollemia; species Wollemia nobilis. Next base: position 10,831,497 of record JAQPPZ010006909.1, read on the forward strand.
AATTGACAAAAGGACAAGTTCCTCCTTACCCAAAAAATCAAAATCCCTTGCCTCACACCAAATTGGGGCAAGTATCCAAAATGAAAAATAAATAGTGATTATTATCACTTCACAATATGCAAAAATAAATAGTGGTTTTTACCATTAGAAAAAGTAAAATAAATAGTGGTTCTCACCACTACCAAAATCCATTGCTCACCATAACAAAAATGAGCAACTCCCTTGAAAAATTCAAATTTAAAAGAAAATAAGGGAGTCTTGAACTTGAATCCCTAGAATTCTCAACATTAGAGAACCATAAGGTGATCCTCATTACAGGTTGGGTGGCATCAAGCCTACCTGGCAATGGTGGTATCCTTATGCATGATGATATGTCTATCACATAAGCAACTTGCTTGTGTCCAGACCAATGTTTGCATGTGGATGAGCTAGCTTTTTGTAGCCTATACTACCTAGTGGTCTAATCCAACTAAGTACAAAACTTAGGATAATGAGACTCATAGGGTGATCTCTAGTACAGATGGGCTGCATCAATCCTGTTTGGCACTAGGGTAACTTTATGCGTTATCATAGTAATGAACTCACATGCACACACAGGGATATTGAATATCTTGGTTATCTTAGCAGATTTATACTTTGTTAAAAAGTCTTGCATAGTTATTATACAACTTTTGATTAGGTAACTAGAGTGTTTGAGTCTCCTAAAAATCCCAAACATATCATATAACATTATACTATTCATTCCATTTCACATCATGTTGTCACATGTTTGTTAAATCTACATTTACAAAAGCCATTACATAGTGTCATAATAACATGAAAATAATAAGATACATTTTGTACAATCTATGGTGCTAGCATCTAATGTGTCAAATAGTCATCATAAATCCATCATATAAATTAAATCAAATCATCCATTTCATTATGCATTTACATATCTACATATCATCAAATCACATCATAGAACAAATACATGCATCCATGTTAGGCATCCATCATAAAGCATCATAAAGCATATAAGCATAGCATACATACATATCATAAAGCAGTAAAAGGTTACATGATGATCAAAACAAACTCATATATATATATATATATATATATATATATATATATATATATATATATATCCATATGTATGAATTCAAAAGCTACATCATAATCCATAAACTACCCATAGGCTACAATAAAATGGGTCCTCAGACCTCACACTCCAAAAATAAAAAAAATCAAAAACAACTTAAAAAGATAAAAAATAGGGCTAAAAACCCACCAAAAACAAGTCAAAATGGTCAAAAATCATAAGGGATCAAGATTGAATCAAAAGTATTTATGGATGCTTTAAAAGTCTTTATTTCACTCCCCAATAAGGCCATTATGGCTGGACTGCTCCATGGGAATGAAGTATTTAGGCTTTTGCTTCCATAAATGCTCATTAAAATGATCAAAATCCTAGCAAGATAGGTATATATTACAATGGGAAAAACAAAGAGTTATCCCAATTTAGTTATCATTGGTCATGCCCTCATCGACTCATCTCTTGAGGGGGTAGTCATAACAATAATTTCATAAATCAAATCAACACTAAAACACTCAAAAGTGCAATTTTCATACATTCAAAAGAATCTTTGCCAAAGACAAATTTTCAAGCCCATGTTGGGGCAAAAAATCAGCATAAGCAACAAAAATAGGGCTTGACCTCCTTGAAGCCTCGAGAATTGACCCATGTAAAGGCTTACAAGAACACAAGGCACCAAGACCTAGTATACCCTAAGCCCCTAAAACTGTCACTACAGTGCGGCTGAAAGGTATACCCAAAAATTAATCCTTCAACTATGTCAAAAGCAAGGATTCCAAGAATGTATGCTCTTTCCACAATGGAGGCATCTAAATTTGGTTAGGTTAATGAATAACCTCAATCATTTAATGATTTAGTCATCTATTTTTTCTCAGCGCTTTGTTGCACATAGCATGTCCCAAAAAGGGGCATCTGTAGACACTAAAATCATGTAAATCGGATAATACTGCTAATGCACCACTTGTGCCACTCTTATCGACATCATATGGCCCCATTGGGAAACCCTCTAGGGTAACATAAGGCTCCATAACACTTTTGGGAAGGTTTCCACTAGTTTTGGGAAGTTTTGGGTCATATATTTATGACCGTCCCACCCAGGGACGGTCACAGAAAGTGACCGTCCCACCCAGGGACGGTCACCCAAAACCATCCCTGGGTGGGATGGTCCCTAAATAGACCTTGCAAAAGTCAAAGGGCAAGATGAAATGGCAATCAATTCCTGCCATTTCTGCACCCAATCATCCAAAATTGATTTGGAGGCTATCATAGAAATCAGAGACTCCAAATTAGAGGTCCCAAATGGGTAACCTCTTCCACCAATGCATGGCAAGGGATTTGAAAAGTGGCGGCACATGCCTTGCATGCCAAAACTTTCCCCTTTGCCTCTTGTGCCCTATTTGGGCTATAAATTGAGGTGTGCTCACCCAATTTCAAAGAGAGAAGAATTGAAGCATAGACCATGAAGTGTTGCCCAATTCTATCCTCACTTTTGCTTTACATTTTCCCTAGTATTTTCCTTGAAATCCTCTTCATTCGAAGGCACTTTCAGGGGTATTCCAAAATATACAAATTCCATTCCAAAACCTATCAAATTGGAGATTAATTTGACCAAATTTTTTGACACAACATTTAGGATAGTTCCAAACCAGATCCCCTTAGAATTGGTGGTAAATTCCACTCAGTTTGGTAACCGTCCCACCCTGGGATGGTTAACAGTGTTAGTTGCACCTGCTAGGGATGGTCACCAAAATAGTTAGAAATTTGGTTGAAATTCCACCAAGATCATTTCTAAATGTTTAGATTAGCCTTGCATTCAATTTTGGTCAAGTTTTGAGTAGTTTTGATAGGTCAATTTAGAGTTTTGTGATTGCAGGTTTAGTTGTCCCTTCCAGGGATGGCCACTATTTTTGCTCATAATTTCCTTTCAATTCATGCTCAGATCTTTCCAAAATCATCTTAATAACATCATATTAGATTTGCAAGTCATTTGGAGTTGTTTTTATTTATCACAAATAAGTTTTATTCTTTCTAGATGCATACTTTCTATGTTTTTCTAGTTATAAATCAGCAAACACATATGCTTTTAATCTATTTCAATCTCTTGTGTGTAGGTGCAGGTATTCTAGGCATGAGGGAGGAGCTAAGAGGTACATCGATATAGGCCCAATATTATCTCTCAATTGTGGGTTGCAAGAACACTGGAACACGCCATCAAGCTCATGGAGGGATTTGATCCCTTTATAAAATTGTAAATTGAGATGTATCTATAGACACAAAAACAGCACCCATCCGATTAAGTGACTACAAACACTGATCGTATTGACACACACAGCTTTCATGGCAGCCCTCAGAGGTCAAATAGTGGTCCTAACCACTCACACAGTAGTTTAGAAGGTCAAAAAATGAGCAGAGCAAAGATGGTTGTCTTAGACAAGCCTTCATCAAAACAAAGTCAAACTTCAAGCCTTAAGCAAGCAAGAAAGCCTTATCAAAGCAAGACAAAGTCTTCAAAGCAAAGCCCTCGTCAAAATCTAGGCCGAAGTGTCACGATATCACAACACTTCGGGCCCTTTGCCCAAGCCGGGCCGAAGTGTCATGATATCGCGACACTTCGGGCCCTTTGCCCAACCCTTTGCCAAAGCCGGGCTAAAGTGTCACGATATCGCGACACTTTGGGCCCTTTGCCCAAGCCGGGCCGAAGTGTCACGATATCGTGACACTTCGGGCCCTTTGCCAAATTTTAGCCGAAGTGTCATGATATCGTGACACTTCGGGCCCTTTGCCAAAGTCAGGCCGAAGTGTCGTGATATCGCGACACTTCGGGCCCTTTGCCCAGGTCGGGCCGAAGTGTCGCGATATTGCGACACTTCGGCCCGCTGGCAAAGGGCCCGAAGTGTCGCGATATCGTGACACTTCGGGCCCTTTGCCCAAGCCGGGCCGAAGTGTCACGATATCGCGACACTTCGAGCCCTTTGCCCAAGCCGGGCTGAAGTGTCGTGATATCGTGACACTTCGGGCCCTTTGCCCAAGCCGGGCCGAAGTGTCGCGATATCGTGACACTTCGGGCCCTTTTCCAAGACCCGATATCGTGACACTTCGGGCCCTTTGCCAAGACCTGGCCGAAGTGTCACGATATCGCGACACTGGCCCTTTGCCAAGACCCAGCCGAAGTGTCGTGATATCGTGACACTTCGGCATCAAAGGCAGAAGCATCCAAAATCAACATTCAAGGGCATACTTGCAACCAATCAAAGGCAGACTTTGGCATGGCCGCCACGTGGAAGGCATGGCCGTCACATGGCACCCCTACGTGCCCCTTTTCAAAGAGACCCCGTGGGTCTATAGAACGGCGGACTTCACCAACTACATTAATGAGACAAGCAGTGTTAGCAAAAAATCTGATCCGAGGCCATGCCTCATAACTACTGATGTCAGTGCGAGCCATGTCTCATAAATCACCTGACAAAGATCAAATCTCAGCGGCCCCTGTGGATTTAGGGTTTAACATTAATGTTTCAGAGGCAAAATCCTCTATAAGAACTAGCTCAATGCAATGTAAAAAAAAGAAGGCATTTTCGAAACGCAATGAAGTGCTGCTCATCCAACGCCCGATCATATTCCTTTTGGATTCAATCTTTTGTACCTGTAATCTCTTTCATGAGGGAGGTTATTGGTGGCTTTCTAAAAGGTGAAGCTGAACCTTCATACCTGATAGTGGATCACTATATCCCACTAATTCGATGACAACTCAATATAAAATATTTTGGGCCCTTCCTTATTGTATTTGCGCCATAATTAAGTTCTAACAGGGGTGGCCCGTTTGGGCACCCCACGCAAGTTCTACGTTAATTTAGTATATGCTCAGTTTACGTTTTTTTTTTAATACATGCTATTTTAGAACGTATTAAAACAACAGTCTACATTTTATGTTTTTGAATTTATGTCGTTTTCGAATATATTAAATCAACAGTTTACACTTTATACATATCGAATATTGTTATGCTCTCGTGGTTTTTGATATCACGTTAACTTGCAGGTGGAGACGTCTCATTCGAGTGCAGTTTGACCGATTGGTTCAATGACAATGGTCCTCTGCACCACTTTTATAAAAGCATATTCGAATCTCATCATTGCTTGAATATATGATCTGCGACTTTATTACATATTCATCATACGTCGCATTATACACTATTTTTAATTTATTCTATCATCATGTATTGATCTTACGTCACAGGTGCTACTAAACGTTTTTATTGTTTCTTTGACCGTAGGAGAAATAGCAAACAACAAGGATTCACCAAGCAATAAGCGGCGGCAACACTGGCCCGCCCGTTTCGAATGTGGGCATGCGGATAGAAGAAGATTATTAATCATGACTGTAACCGAGAATATGTCACTGAGGAGACTTATTGTAACCGGGTTGGAACCATATTAATATAAAAGGGCTGTGCCCCTGCTTTTCTCCTTTATATTTGGTTGATTCGATTACATATGTTTGGTTGCTTTTCATTACATCTTAATACTATTTTTCTGTCGAAATCTCATGCTTTCAGTGGCGATCACGGTGGGACCGTTCCCAGATTTTTAAATCACAAAAACTAATCCGATTTGTTGTGTTTTGTGCTTAACAGGTACCTTTTTAGCCGAAGGTCAGAAACAGCAAATCCAGGCAGAAAAGAGGTAACGGTTTCTAACTGTCCGTGTCATTTTCTGCTGAGAAATTTCTGTTTATTTTATTTTTTTTAACTTTTACTTTCATTTTTTTTAATTATTAAATAAACATAGAGAAATTTTTCATAAATTTTTCTTGCTTTATTTATTTAAAAAAAAATGTTACTTGCTGTTTTCCGGTTTGTAGTGTTTGTATGGCATAGGGAAAGTTTCTTTTTGCTGCTTGTTTCATTTTTATTAAAATAAACCACACACACTGCACGTGGTAAATTAAACCAAGGAGCTAGTCATAAAACCCCAGCCCTTGAGCAAGACCAACGGTGGGTTCATCACCACCTTGGCTTAGCTTTGCATCCATTTCCCCGATTGTCACTGTTGTTAGGCATAAATCCTGACGAAAGCTGACCGAGTGTTGCTGGGGTGATTCCCATGCACACGAGGATAAGTCTTCTATGGTAGGTGTCATTAACAAGACAATCCCCCTTTCGTACCACCTATGTTCCACGTACCATCTACTCTCATGTACCTATAGTTTCCCTCTCGTAATGGCGGGTATATAGAGAGGTTGGTATATCGGTCCGGCAATGGTATATTGAAGGGGCGACCATTTATGGGAGTCATATGAGCCAACATTATGCATTTAAACGTTCTTCAAAACTTGTAAAATCAAAACAAAATATCAAAATGCACTAAACCAGTTTAGGACACACTATTAATCCTTAAAAGAGATAATCACGGTTTGTGTATGAGTGTGTTCATTTCTACTTAGTGTAGACAAAAAGACAAATCACCATAAACGAGATAAAATCTGCTTAGATAGTAGAGAAGCACCACAATGGTGTACATCCGTAGCCAAGCCCAATCAAGGGCGGATGCTGCGGAAGGTGCACAAAGAGAGGGCGCTAGTCGCCTTCGCTTTAGCCCTGAGGACTTAGCCATACCGCCTTGGCAATCCAGCCTACAAGAGAGTCCATATCAGGCCCCATCAAAAAGAACTTATTGGGAACCCCCTCTATGGGGTATGCCCATTCAACACAGTCCCTTTCAGGAAGAAGCTTTACATATAGATTTCAATGTAAATAGACAACCGCCTCTTGAGGTTAGATCTGAGTGGCCGCAGCGAGATGAAGCGCTAGAGAGGCATAGTATTCATTTGGAGAGACAATGTGGATATGGTATTTCTCATTTGCCTCCCATCAAAATAGAAAGATAAAATCTAGAGCGCAGGGCTCTTTACATAGGGCGAGCTCACTCCGCCTGACCCTTTCACACCCATGAAAGAGAGTACGAGGAAGATTATCGCATTCCTCATGAACAACATACCATGCGGGAACCTTGCATTTCCACACCAGCTAGGTATCATGATCACACATCGAGGCCAGAGCCTCAAGTAAATGGTGCCTACCTCGACAGAGGGAAGCAACCCATTGAAATTTCAGATCATCAAGATTGAGGCAAACACATAGGAAAAACATTCAAGCCTCCTTAGCAAAAGAGGGCAGACCAAGTTGACCCGGCAGTCGCCCGACATGCCGCTCGCCAAGCTCGAATCACGCAGCTTAAGCAAGGTCATCAGGAATTAGAGTACTTATACCGCTTGAATAAAGAGCGCATGCAGTGCGAAGCGGATGCCTTGTGATATAAACTACCTGAGCGGGTGCCAATCCCTCGCACCCATAGAGAGGAACAATATGAGAGGCACAATCCCGTGGTGCAGGACAAGTCTCCGCGACCTCATCAAGCTTTGCCTCCTAGACCTTATAGACCTGAGAGGGAGGCCACTCCCCACAACAATGCTGGGTACCCTCAACGGGGACTCAATCAAGGTCATAGGTCTCACCCAGAGACTCCTCAAGAAGTTTATGAGGAGTACGAACAAAAAATAGAATGGGCCAAAATGCCCCATCAAGGCGGGAGGGCTGCCACTCGGCCACCCCCCCATAGGCCTCCAATCTCCCATAATTCACAACGGGAGCAAACAAAAAAGGAAGAAATAAAATCTTTCGATGCATACAAAGAGCTATTAGAGCATTTGGAGTCTGTGGAGACAAAAGCTTCTGGGCATCAAAAGCCCACATTACGTCAACTCTGCAGTCATCCAGTGCATCCCTCAGTACCTACACCTCTTTACCCCGAACACTTCAAGTTGCCTCAATTGGCAGTATTTAAAGGTGAAGAGGATGCACAAGAACATGTCACACGGTTCCTAAGTCAATGCTTCGACATCCAAGATAATGATGCATTTTTGCTTGGACCATTCATAACCACATTCGTAGGCCCTGTCTCAGATTGGTTCACACAATTACCCAAACACAGCATAAACAACCTAGATCAACTAGTAGATATGTTTCTTGAACATTTTGCTTTCAACACAAGGAAGAAGGCATCACTAAGTGATCTGGCCAGCCTCAGGCAATATGAGGAAGAAATAATAGCAACATACGGGAACCGATGGAGGGCTTGGCTTTCCAGGTTACCCTACCATCCCCCTATGTCTGATCTTACACAGATGTTTGCACGGAGTTGCTTAAAATCAATCTCTGGTCTATTGCTACTGCAGCAATACGACAGTTTAGAAGAAGCTTTGGCGCAAGCCAGAGTCATAGAAGAGATTAAAATAGGCGAGGGCGCCATCGCCAAGCCTAAAAAGAAAGAGTGGAATAAAACCACTAAGATTGGGAATACGCAATCACAACCCGTAGTGGTTAATCAAGTTGCAATAAATGTTCCCAAGCCTATGCAAGAAATGCAGCCCCAAAAGGCTAATTACCAGGCGGTGCCTCCTAGTTATGAAAAATATAATAAGAAACAGGAGCAGAATCAGCAGTGTCGCCCTAGGTGATAATTCACCCCTTACACAGAGTCCAGGGACTCCCTATTTGACCGCTTGTTAGCGGCAAATTTAGTCACCCTTCCAGAGATCCCAACTATAGACCCTAACGCTCCTAAGCCTAAAGGATATAGAGAGGAATTATATTGTAGATTTCATAGGCGAAGGGGACATGACTTGAATGGATGCTAGAAGTTCAAAGGACTAATCCAAGATTTAATCAAAAATAAAACATTGGTCGTGGACAACCCCATAGCGCCAAATAATCAACAAATGGGGGTATTCAAAGACCCTTTGCCTGCCCACGAGGCACAAACAAAACCTCTCCAGGTTAATGAGGTGTGAAAAAATATTCCCATGCAAGGATTTGTGGGAATGATCAGCATAGTGACGAGAAATAAAAAATACCTAGTAGTTGCCCCTGAGGTAGCTACGAGGGAAGTCCCAACAACGTCACAGCCTCAACAACGCCTTATGCAGTCACCTCCACCTAGACCAGAGGTCACAATACAGACCAAACTCATGCAGAGTTTGCGGACCACATCGGCTAGGCTATCCATTTACGAGCTTATTCAACAGTCAACACCTCATAGGGAAGCTCTTATGGACATTTTAAAAACCATCGACTTACAGCCTCACGAAGCAAATTCTTTCAACAACTTTGTAGGACATGTGAAATGATGTACTGAGCCGGTCATCACCTTCAGAGAGGATGAAGTCAAAACAATATCAAATGACGTGGCAGATCCACCCCTGCACGTTGTTGCATGGATCAACGGGATCCCGTACAAGAGAGTGTTGGTAGATATTGGCTCGTCCAGTAACATCATTACCACTTGTATCGCTCCAAATTTTTCGCATCCCTACCTTCAGGCTATTGGATCCGTGCCCGGAAGGAGGATGGGAAAAGGATGGTGCGGTACCTCGGACGAGAGGACTTTGCGAAGGTCCCGCCTCTCAAGGGAGGTGTATTTTGGTGATTTTTCGACGGATGGTGGGTTCACCAGGAAACATTTAGTGGCAGTTTCCACGCCTAGGTTTTGGAATGTGTTTTGATGAGTTCGTTTTATCCTTAAGCATTCATCCTAGGTTTGGCCGAATGATTCTAACTTAAACTACATGAAAATGCAATTTAAATGAATACAGACAAACAAATTTGAAAGCAGAAAACAGAGAATTTATAGGATGCAAATGGAGATTACCTGATCCGGATGTCTGAAGAAGTTTCTGATGCTTGAAGCGGTCCGGATCGTCCGGAATTCGAGAATCGCTGTAATCCGACGAATCTCTGAATCACGTCTCAACCGACAAGATCGTCCGAGATCCGACGAATTCGTCGACGAATTCGTCGAGACCCGCAAAACAGAAAAAAGATGCAAAATACAAGAATTCCTATTGTGCTAACAGAGGCAAATTATACCAAATAATAATATGAATACTGAACAATATTTAAGAACAAAAATTAAAGCAAATTACTGTACTTAAATGATAAAACATGATCTTAATATGCAATCTAGGCTAAATGGGTGAACTCTAGATGCAAAATAGGATAAAAACTGAATAGTTTATCTAATTTGTAGCATAAAATGACAAGGAAAAGTTGAGAAAAGCAAACTCCAGGCACTGATTGCCTCGATGTGGACTGCAGTCGAGATCGTCTCGCATCAGTACGAAATCGTCTCGAATTTGACAGGATCGCCTCCGATCTTGAAAGGTTCGTCGACGGCGATGGGTGCTGGCTCCGGTTGAAAATCAGTGATGTATCTGCAACAAAAATGGTATGGGACTAGTGCAAATGCAAAATTGGGATGTTCTAGTGCGGAGGGAGTCAATTTGTAGATAAAATTCAGCCAGGGGTTGGGGAGGGAAAATCTTAGAGTTTAAATAGGCTTAGGGGGAGTTGTTGGGAGGTTGGAGATCATCCCAATTTGGGAGATCTCCAACGGGGGAGGGTCCCAACGGCGCAGACACGCTTCTGCCCGGATTGGAGACCCGTTGGAACGGATTCCAACTATGCAAATTCAGTTTTGCGACAAGATCGTCTCGGACGTCCTAGTCCGGACGAAATCGTCAAATACGTCGTCGTCGATCGGCGACGATATCGTCAAACGGTCAAAACAACCTCTAAAAATGGCACAGAAAAAGGGGAAACGGGTTTCTCGGCGGTTAACGGGCGGTTTGGGAGGTTAAATTTGATTTTAAATTTATTTACTAAGGTGAATGTAATTATTATAATTTTACTGCGCCAATTTTAGGGTGCTACATTTTGCCCCCTCTTTAGCGAATTTTTCGAAGAAAATGCGTTAAAGATGAGTTCTTCTCGATCTACGAGAAAGCAAAAAATTATTCCCATTTTTAGGCGACGATTCTTGGTCGAATCGTACGACAGACTTACTATGGTGCCCCCTCCGTGTTTTTACCCAAATCGAACGTTTGAGGTAAAAACGCGAAAAAGCAAAATTAATTTGAATTATTTTTGAATGAAATTATGTTTGATATATGATATGTTTTTGATCATATGACTTGTGTTATGTGTATGTTTATGATGCTTTTATGTTTTGATTGATTGATTTGATAATTGGATGTAATTATGTCGTTGGAAATATTATAATTTGAATGTCATGCTATAAAATTTTAAATGAAATAATCTGATGTAACAAATTGGTTGTTTGTGATGAAAATGTGATAAAAATAAAAATAAAAAGAGACTTCTAACAATAATTTCAAAGGACATTGTCGCTATTATAGACCATTTCATGGAGTCGCTGCTCACTCGGTCGTCAAGCTAATCCCATGTATAGAAATATTGTTAAAAGTAAAAGAGTGCTTAAGAGACTGTCTTAAGACTTTGGTGCAATAGTGCAAATGATGATGATGATGATGGTTTGTTTTCAGATTTTCATGAAAAATATTATGCATGAAATATTTTAAAATGATTTTTGCTAGGCATAAATTCCTAAGTGTGATAAAATTTGTGAATAATTCCTTAGGAATTATACCATCATTGCAAAGTTGAAGGTTGACATAATGACATAGAAATAATGAAAAAATGGGTTTGCTTTTGAAAAGCATAATTTGTGTAACATAATGAATAAGTCATATGGTTTTTATGATTTTTGAATAAATGGGGAATAAAAATTGTTACAATGGTTTGCGCTAGGCATAGAATATGTAGGTATAGACTTATACCATCATCGCGAAAATCAAAGAAAAAAGATAGTTTTATTGCATGGTTGATTTTTGATGAACAGAAAATATGAAAATGAGGACTTGCGCTAGGCATAAAATTCCAATTTTGGTTTTGGAACTATACCATCGTCGCGAAAGTCAATCATGATATATATGATATGTTTTTGTAGTTTTGAAAGAAATTTTTGATTTTTCTATTATATAGTTGTCTTTGTGGTAAATAATTGTACTTGATTTATTCCAAACAAGTTGCAAAAATAATATTTCAAAGTATTTTGAAGACAAAAGTTAGATTTATAAGGAATCCCATGTGCATATGTGAATTCATTTCCGATCTTGATTTATCATAATGATAGACAAAATCTCTCAAATACAAATGTGTGTGCAATTGCATTGTTCATTTACCAGTTTTGAGCAAGATACTATGATACAAGTGATTTGAAGAAACCAAATAAGTGTTCATTAACCATGATGTAGATGCATATAACCATATTAGACTACTATGTAGATCGGATTATCAAGAGCTAGCTAATCCATAAGCAGACATAGGTCTGTACAAAAGAAGGTCGCTAATGTGACAGACATATCGCCACGCTAGGAGTTACCCAAGGCCAAGCAGGTTGGGCACAAACCACCTGTTATGGGGCTTACCTCACACTTTTCGAATAATTGAGAATTCCAGGGATTCAAGCTCATCAACCCTTCTTTTCTTTTCAAAGGGTAGGGAAAGGGATTTTATTGCTTTCTTGCTTTCTTTTGAACTTTGCTTATTTTTCTTTTTGTATTTCTTTTGCTTGATAATGCTTGGAACATTGCTATAATGATATAAAATAACATTTTTCTTTTCTCTTTTTTCTTGAATTTTTTCTTTTTCTTTTTCTTTGCTAGGGATACTTGCTCGGATTAGCTGTAGAGCAAGGGATTTTTATTCTGGGTAGGGGTGAGCTTGTCCTTTTGCCAATTCTCAAAGATTCTAGACCATGTGCATGATAGGATAGCAGGGGAAACTTTTCACTCAAGAAATCAGTTCTACTATGTAGCAAAACATGGAAATTACAAATATAATCATTTTATTGTGAAAAGATGTGCTTGGTTTAAGTAAATAACAAGATCAATTCTCTATGCTCAAACTTTATTTAATTGAATTTTGTGGACTTTGATATAAGAGAGATTAGTAATCATGCTAGATAAAATCAAGATATTTATTTGTTGTGAGTGTGCAAGTGAGGGATTCCAAATAAATGCTAATTTTATCCAAAATAAGTTGAAACATATAACTGCAATAATTGTAAGAAAATATATATAAATGATTTTTGAGAAGTTTTGAGAATGTTGACTCTCTCTTTCTTCTGTATATTGTTTTGGTTTCGAAAGAGTCAAGCATATAGCTGTTTTTAGATTTTTATTTTGATTTTTGTTTTTGAGCAAAAAGAACTTAACAAGTGCTTTAAATAAATGCAATAGATAGTTTTTGAAGATTTTTGGAGATTTATGAATGTTTTTGATGTTTTTGAATAAATTGAAAGAAATACAAGATAGTAATTTTGAACAAATATATACATGGATGAAATGACCAAATTTATGCATAGTAACGTTTAAGATGCAAAATATTCATGGGTTCTTTAAGTTCTTTACCATCTAAGGTAGATAATTTATATGCTCCTGATTCAAATTTAGCAAGTAATGATGTATGGTCCAAGCCAATTGGGCTCAAATTTACCTTTAAGTTCCTTAGTTGCATTAGTATTTTTTTTTAGATTTTGAGGATTTTGATTTTTTTGTATTTTGATTTTAATTTATGAATTGAAATTGGTGGTATATACAAGATGATCTATATACACTATACAAGGTTATTTGAGTATAGCATGTCTAAGGTTGCTTCAAAATCAAAGGAGGTTTTGAAGGATAATCTGGTTGAGGTGAAGGTAAGAACAAAAGGTGATGAATAAAAGGTAGTGATAACAAAAGCTTTGTTATAATGTAGAATAATGTAGAAAAAGATTTGACTTTTATATGTGGAAAATTGATCATGTTACAAAATAAAATGTAAGAAGGATAAGAAAGTTCTTCATTCTTATCACTATATTCCAAGTCTTGATAAGATGGAGAAAGTATATGTGAAAGATATGCATGAGTGTTATTTGGTAAACAAGGATGATCATATATGGATGAAGAAAAGTGATGGATAGAAGATAATTGTGATAATAGAGAATGTATAGAACTTGATGTTTCAACCGTTAAATATTCTTCAAATGGTGTTGGGTCACCATGTATGGTAACAATTTTATTTGCAAGTTCAAACTTCAAACATTGGTGAAGAGTGGAAGGGACAACCCTCATCGTATGAATCCAAGGACTCTGGAGAAGTAGGTTGTAAGGTGAAGGACAATATCCTACATAGAATAAAGTATCCAGGATCTTGGATCCAATATTAAGGGGAAGAATTATAGTACCTTGAGCTTCTTGAATTTCATTGTTAAAAGATTTTATAATAACATTTGATTCATTAATATCTTCTTCCTTTAATTTGAGTTTTTGGAATAATTGATAAGTGCATAAATTAAGAGAGGAGTCATTATCTACCATGATAGTTCTAACAAGTGTTTCTTTACTAGATCCGATAATGTAAAGATAGGAGTCTTCTTGTGGAGTAGAGGAAGGAATATCCTCATCATAGAATGAAATATGGTTAACCTCAAGAGGGTTTACACCATTAATTATGTTCTTAGAGAAAATATGATGAGGAACAAATTGTTGGCTAGGTATTTTGAACAAAATTTCCTTGTGATAAATTTGTAATACTTCTAAAAGGGATATCTTTGCTTGAGGATTAATCACTTGTTGTTGGTTATCAAAGTGGATTTCAGATTGAGATTTTGATTCTAAAGATGAGCTTTCTATGCTTACATTCCATTTTGGATCATTCTCTAGAGCCAAAGATAGTTTTGAAGGTTGGTCAAATGAGGAATCCATATCTTGAATATCAGATTGAGTTGATTGAACTTGAGGTTGCTCATTTGTAGTTTTTGTTACAATATTAATAATATCATCATGATGGGACACATTAACATGCAATATTTGATTGGTTTCTTGTTGTTGATAATTGAGTAGGGGTTCTTGGGAGATCCCCATGTCTTGATTGATTATTGGTATTTGTTGTGTAGGAGTTTGATTGTTTACTGGAGATTTATAATCAGTTGTAGATTGTAATTCCTTTATATTAAAAAGACCCTTATCAATCAAATCTTGAATTGCACATCTTAAATCTTTACAATTTTGTGTCATATGTCCATCTACTCTATGATATTCACAATGTAGCTCGGGTTTAAACCAATCTGATGTGGTATCAGATTGTCTTATGGAAGGGAGTTCAATCTTATTTGTGTCAAGTAAATACTTGAGAATTATATCCATTGGTTGATTGAGCTTAGTAAATTTACGTGATGAAGGTTTTTGAGAGGTTTTTGATAAATGCCTTAGGAATTTCGTCATAAAAGGACCTAATGGTTTCTCACCTCTACTTTCTTTATTATGGGTAGAATGATGATAGGAAGATTGCGATGTAGGAGGTGAGTGCATGGTAGAATTGGAAGAATAAGTATTTTCTTGTTGAAATGGATGTGTTGTATTGAAAGAAGAGTATTGAAAAGGTGGAGGAGGATTATATGTGGGTTGATAGACATAATATGGATATATGGGAGAATAGATAATATCATTATGAAGAGGATTGGCAAAGGGATTGTTTTGTTGGGTTATGGATGAAAAATAAGAAGAGTGTGATGGAGGTGGTGTTGAATAGGGATGAGGTTGGTCATAATCAACAAATGTATTTGGCTGAATTCTTCCAACATTACTGATGGGCTCATATTGATTTGAGTAAAAACTCATGGTTTCTTTAGTACTTCTAAAAGTAATATTTAGCATCTACTATTTAGAATTGAATCTAAAACATACAAACTTGAAATGATGATTTTGTTTTTGTTTTTCTTGTATACATATATATTTTTGTTTTTTTGTTTTTTTTTTCAAAAGGTTATGATGCATTCACGTCGGGTTCACCAAAATGTATCGCTCCAAATTTTTCGCATCCCTACCTTCAGGCTATTGGATCCGCGCCCGGAAGGAGGATGGGAAAAGGATGGTGCGGTACCTCGGACGAGAGGACTTTGCGAAGGTCCCGCCTCTCAAGGGAGGTGTATTTTGGTGATTTTTCGACGGATGGTGGGTTCACCAGGAAACATTTGGTGGCAGTTTCCACGCCTAGGTTTTGGAATGTGTTTTGATGAGTTCGTTTTATCCTTAAGCATTCATCCTAGGTTTGGCCGAATGAATCTAACTTAATCTATATGAAAATGCAATTTAAATGAATACAGAAAACAGATTAGAAAGCAGAAAACAGAGAATTTACAGGAGGAAAATGGAGAATACCTGATCCGGATGTCTGAAGAAGATTCTGATGTTTGAAGCAGTCTGGATCGTCCGGAATTCGACGAATCGCTCGAATCCGACGAATCGTCTCAATCGACAGATCGTCCAAATCTCAAATCTGACGAATTCGTCAGACGAATTCGTCAGAGACCTGCAAAACAGAGAACAGATGCAAAATACAAGAATTCCTACTATGCAAACAGAGGCAAAATATACAAAATAATAATATGAATACTGAACAATATTTAAGAACAGAAATTAAAGCAAATTGTTGTACTTTAATGGCAAAACATGATCTTAATATGCAATCTAGGCTAAATGGGTGAACTCCAGATGCAAAATAGGATAAAAACTAAATAGATTATCTAATTTGTAAAATAAAATAACAGAGGCAAAGTTAAGAAAAGCAAACTCCGAGCACTGATTGCCTCGATGTGGACTGCAGTCGAGATCGTCTCGCATCAGTACGAAATCGTCTCGAATTTGACAGGATCGCCTCCGATCTTGACAGGTTCGTCGACGACGATGGGTGCTGGCTCCGATTGAAAAATAGTGGTGTACCTGCAACAAAAATGGTATAGGACTAGTGCAAATACAAAATTAGGATGTTCTAGCGCAGAGGGAGTCAATTTGCAGAAAATTTCAGCCAGGGGTTGGGGAGGGAAAATCCTAGAGTTTAAATAGGCTTAGGGAGAGTTGTTGGGAGGTTGGAGATCATCCCAATTTGGGAGATCTCCAACGGGGGAGGGTCCCAACGGCGCAGACACGCTTCTGCCCGGATTGGAGACCCGTTGGAACGGATTCCAACTATGCAAATTTAGTTTTGCGACAAGATCGTCTGGACGTCCTAGTCCAGACGAAATCGTCAAATCTGGGGCGATATCGTCTGATCGGCGACGATATCGTCAAACGGTCAAAACAACCTCTAAAAATGGCACGAAAAAAGGGGAAACGGGTTTCTCGACGGTTAACGAGCGGTTTGGGAGGTTAAATTTGATTTTTAAATTATTTACTAAGGTGAATGTAATTATAATTTTATTGTGCCAATTTTAGGGTGCTACATTTTGCCCCCTCTTTAGCGAATTTTCCGAAGAAAATGCGTTAAAGATGAGTTCTTCTCGATCTACGAGAAAGCAAAAAATTATTCCCATTTTTAGGCGACGATTCTTGGTCGAATCGTACGACAGCTTACTATGGTGCCCCCTCCGTGTTTTTACCCAAATCGAACGTTTGAGGTAAAAACGCGAAAAAGCAAAATTAATTTGAATTATTTTTGAATGAAATTATGTTTGATATATGATATGTTTTTGATCATATGACTTGTGTTATGTGTATGTTTATGATGCTTTTATGTTTGATTGATTGATTTGATAATTGGATTGATGATTCATGTAATTATGTCGTTGGAAATATTATAATTTGAATGTCATGCTATAATATTTTAAATGAAATAATCTGATGTAACAAATTGGTTGTTTGTGATGTGATAATAAAAATAAAAATAAAAAGAGACTTCTAACAATAATTTCAAAGGACATTGTCGCTATTATAGACCATTTCATGGAGTCGCCGCTCACTCGGTCGTCAAGCTAATCCCAGTATAGAAATATTGTTAAAAGTAAAAGAGTGCTTAAGAGACTGTCTTAAGACTTTGGTGCAATAGTGCAAATGATGATGATGATGATGGTTTGTTTTCAGATTTTCATGAAAATATTATGCATGAAATATTTTAAAATGATTTTTGCTAGGCATAAATTCCTAAGTGTGATAAAATTTGTGAATAATTCCTTAGGAATTATACCATCATTGCAAAATTTAAAGGTTGACATAATGACATAAAATAGTGAAAAATGGGTTTGCTTTTGAAAAGCATAATTTGTGTAACATAATGAAGTCATATGGTTTTTATGATTTTTGATAAATGGGGAATAAAAATTGTTACAATGGTTTGCGCTAGGCATAGAATATGTAGGTATAGACTTATACCATCATCGTGAAAATCAAAGAAAAATAGATAGTTTTATTGCATGATTGATTTTTGATGAACAGAAAATATGAAAATGAGGACTTGCGCTAGGCATAAAATTCCAATTTTGGTTTTGGAACTATACCATCGTCGCGAAAGTCAATCAGATATATATGTATATGTTTTGATTTGAAAGAAATTTTTGATTTTTCTATTATATAGTTGTCTTTGTGGTAAATAATTGTACTTGATTTATTCCAAACAAGTTGCAAAAATAATATTTCAAAGTATTTTGAAGACAAAAATTAGATTTATAAGGAATCCCATGTGCATATGTGAATTCATTTCCGATCTTGATTTATCATAATGATAGACAAAATCTCTCAAATACAAATGTGTGTGCAATTGCATTGTTCATTTACCAGTTTTGAGCAAGATACTATGATACAAGTGATTTGAAGAAACCAAATAAGTGTTCATTAACCATGATGTAGATGCATATAACCATATTAGACTACTATGTAGATCGGATTATCAAGAGCTAGCTAATCCATAAGCGGACATAGGTCTCGTACAAAAGAAGGTCGCTAATGTGACGGACATATCGCCACGCTAGGAGTTACCCAAGGCCAAGCAGGTTGGGCACAAACCACCTGTTATGGGGCTTACCTCACAGTTTTCGAATAATTGAGAATTCCGGGGATTCAAGCTCATCAACCCTTCTTTTCTTTTCAAAGGGTAGGGAAAGGGATTTTATTGCTTTCTTGCTTTCTTTTGAACTTTGCTTATTTTTCTTTTTGTATTTCTTTTGCTTGATAATGCTTGGAACATTGCTTAATGATATAAAATAACATTTTTCTTTTCTCTTTTTCTTGAATTTTTTTTTTCTTTTTCTTTTTCTTTGCTAGGGATACTTGCTCGGATTAGCTGTAGAGCAAGGGATTTTTATTCTGGGTAGGGGTGAGCTTGTCCTTTTGCCAATTCTCAAAGATTCTAGACCATGTGCATGATAGGATAGCAGGGGAAACTTTTCACTCAAGAAATCACTTCTACTATGTAGCAAAACATGGAAATTACAAATATAATCATTTTATTGTGAAAAGATGTGCTTGGTTTAAGTAAATAACAAGATCAATTCTCTATGCTCAAACTTTATTTAATTGAATTTTGTGGACTTTGATATAAGAGAGATTAGTAATCATGCCAGATAAAATCAAGATATTTATTTTTTGTGAGTGTGCAAGTGAGGGATTCCAAATAAATGCTAATTTTATCCAAAATAAGTTGAAACATATAACTCGCAATAATTGTAAGAAAATATATATAAATGATTTTTGAGAAGTTTTGAGAATGTTGACTCTCTCTTTCTTCTGTATATTGTTTTGGTTTCGAAAGAGTCAAGCATATAGTTGTTTTTAGATTTTTATTTTGATTTTTGTTTTTGAGCAAAAGGAACTTAACAAGTGCTTTAAATAAATGCAATAGATAGTTTTTGAAGATTTTTGGATGATTTATGAATGTTTTTGGGTGTTTTTGAATAAATTGAAAGAAATACAAGATAGTAATTTTGAACAAATATATACATGGATGAAATGACCAAATTTATGCATAGTAACGTTTAAGATGCAAAATATTCATGGGTTCTTTAAGTTCTTTACCATCTAAGGTAGATAATTTATATGCTCCTGATTCAAATTTAGCAGTAATGATGTATGGTCCGAGCCAATTGGGCTCAAATTTACCTTTAAGTTCCTTAGTTGCATTAGTATTTTTTTTGATTTTGAGGATTTTGATTTTTTTGTATTTTGATTTTAATTTATGAATTGAAATTGGTGGTATATACAAGATGATCTATATACACTATACAAGGTTATTTGAGTATAGCATGTCTAAGGTTGCTTCAAAATCAAAGGAGGTTTTGAAGGATAATCTGGTTGAGGTGAAGGTAAGAACAAAAGGTGATGAATAAAAGGTAGTGATAACAAAAGCTTTGTTATAATGTAGAATAATGTAGAAAAAGATTTGACTTTTATATGTGGAAAATTGATCATGTTACAAAATAAAATGTAAGAAGGATAAGAAAGTTCTTCATTCTTATCACTATATTCCAAGTCTTGATAAGATGGAGAAAGTATATGTGAAAGATATGCATGAGTGTTATTTGGTAAACAAGGATGATCATATATGGATGAAGAAAAGTGATGGATAGAAGATAATTGTGATAATAGAGAATGTATAGAACTTGATGTTTCAACCGTTAAATATTCTTCAAATGGTGTTGGGTCACCATGTATGGTAACAATTTTATTTGCAAGTTCAAACTTCAAACATTGGTGAAGAGTGGAAGGGACAACCCTCATCGTATGAATCCAAGGACTCTGGAGAAGTAGGTTGTAAGGTGAAGGACAATATCCTACATAGAATAAAGTATCCAGGATCTTGGATCCAATATTAAGGGGAAGAATTATAGTACCTTGAGCTTCTTGAATTTCATTGTTAAAAGATTTTATAATAACATTTGATTCATTAATATCTTCTTCCTTTAATTTGAGTTTTTGGAATAATTGATAAGTGCATAAATTAAGAGAGGAGTCATTATCTACCATGATAGTTCTAACAAGTGTTTCTTTACTAGATCCGATAATGTAAAGATAGGAGTCTTCTTGTGGAGTAGAGGAAGGAATATCCTCATCATAGAATGAAATATGGTTAACCTCAAGAGGGTTTATACCATTAATTATGTTCTTAGAGAAAATATGATGAGGAACAAATTGTTGGCTAGGTATTTTGAACAAAATTTCCTTGTGATAAATTTGTAATACTTCTAAAAGGGATATCTTTGCTTGAGGATTAATCACTTGTTGTTGGTTATCAAAGTGGATTTCAGATTGAGATTTTGATTCTAAAGATGAGCTTTCTATGCTTACATTCCATTTTGGATCATTCTCTAGAGCCAAAGATAGTTTTGAAGGTTGGTCAAATGAGGAATCCATATCTTGAATATCAGATTGAGTTGATTGAACTTGAGGTTGCTCATTTGTAGTTTTTGTTACAATATTAATAATATCATCATGATGGGACACATTAACATGCAATATTTGATTGGTTTCTTGTTGTTGATAATTGAGTAGGGGTTCTTGGGAGATCCCCATGTCTTGATTGATTATTGGTATTTGTTGTGTAGGAGTTTGATTGTTTACTCGAAGATGTAGCTTCTTTCTTATATAAAAAAATTTTTTTTTTTTTTTTTTATTTAAACCAATCCGATGTGGTATCAAGTTGTCTTATGGAAGGGAGTTCAATCTTATTTGTGTCAAGTAAATACTTGAGAATTATATCCATTGGTTGATTGAGCTTAGTAAATTTACGTGATGAAGGTTTTTGAGAGGTTTTTGATAAATGCCTTAGGAATTTCGTCATAAAAGGACCTAATGGTTTCTCACCTCTACTTTCTTTATTATGGGTAGAATGATGATAGGAAGATTGCGATGTAGGAGGTGAGTGCATGGTAGAATTGGAAGAATAAGTATTTTCTTGTTGAAATGGATGTGTTGTATTGAAAGAAGAATATTGAAAAGGTGGAGGAGGATTATATGTGGGTTGATAGACATAATATGGATATATGGGAGAATAGATAATATCATTATGAAGAGGATTGGCAAAGGGATTGTTTTGTTGGGTTATGGATGAAAAATGAGAAGAGTGTGATGGAGGTGGTGTTGAATAGGGATGAGGTTGGTCATAATCAACAAATGTATTTGGCTGAATTCTTCCAACATTACTGATGGGCTCATATTGATTTGAGTAAAAACTCATGGTTTCTTTAGTACTTCTAAAAGTAATATTTAGCATCTACTATTTAGAATTGAATCTAAAACATACAAACTTGAAATGATGATTTTGTTTTTGTTTTTCTTGTATACATATATATATTTTTTGTTTTTTTTTTTTGTTTTCAAAAGGTTATGATGCATTCACGTCGGGTTCACCAAAATGTATCGCTCCAAATTTTTCGCATCCCTACCTTCAGGCTATTGGATCCGCGCCCGAAAGGAGGATGGGAAAAGGATGGTGCGGTACCTCGGACGAGAGGACTTTGCGAAGGTCCCGCCTCTCAAGGGAGGTGTATTTTGGTGATTTTTCGACGGATGGTGGGTTCACCAGGAAACATTTGGTGGCAGTTTCCACGCCTAGGTTTTGGAATGTGTTTAGATGAGTTCGTTTTATCCTTTAAGCATTCATCCTAGGTTTGGCCGAATGAATCTAACTTAATCTATATGAAAATGCAATTTAAATGAATACAGCAAACAGAGTAGAAAGCAGAAAACAGAGAATTTACAGGAGGCAAATGGAGATTACCTGATCCGGATGTCTGAAGAAGTTTCGATGCTTGAAGCAGCTCGGATCGTCCGGAATTCGACGAATCGCTCTAATCTGACAGAATCGTCCGAATCTGACAGATTCGTCTGAGACTGACAGAATCGTCTAAAATCCGACGAATTCGTCAGACGAATTCGTCAGAGACCTACAAAACAGAGAATAGATGCAAAATACAAGAATTCCTACTATGCAAACAGAGGCAAAATATGCCAAATAATAAAATGAATACTAAACAAAATTTAAGAACAGAAATTCAAGCAAATTGCTGTGCCTTAATGGCAAAACATGATCTTCGTATGCAATCTAGGCTAGATGGGTGAACTCCAGATGCAAAATAGGATAAAAACTAAATAGATTATCTAATTTGTAAAACAAAATAACTAAGGCAAAGTTAAGAAAAGCAAACTCCAGGCACTGATTGCCTCGATGTGGACTGCAGTCGAGATCGTCTCGCATCAGTACGAAATCGTCTCGAATTTGATAGGATCGCCTCCGATCTTGACAGGTTCATCGACGGCGATGGGTGCTGGCTCCGGTTGAAAATCAGTGGTGTACCTGCAACAAAATTGCTATAGGACTAGTGCAAAAATAAGATTAGGATGTTTTAGCGCAGAGGGATTCAATTTGCATATAAATTCAGCCAGGGGTTGGGGAGGGAAAATCTTAGAGTTTAAATAGGCTTAGGGAGAGTTGTTGGGAGGTTGGAGATCATCCCAATTTGGGAGATCTCCAACGGGGAGGGTCCCAACGGCGCAGACACGCTTCTGCCCGGATTGGAGACCCGTTGGAACGGATTCCAACTATGCAAATTCAGTTTTGCGACAAGATCGTCTGGACGTCCTAGTCCAGACGAAATCGTCAAATCTGGGGCGATATCGTCTGATCGGCGACGATATCGTCAAACGGTCAAAACAACCTCTAAAAATGGCACGGAAAAAGGGGAAACGGGTTTCTCGACGGTTAACGGGCGGTTTGGGAGGTTAAATTTGATTTTAAATTTATTTACTAAGGTGAATGTAATTATTATAATTTTATCGCGCCAATTTTAGGGTGCTACATTTTGCCCCCTCTTTAGCGAATTTTCCGAAGAAAATGCGTTAAAGATGAGTTCTTCTCGATCTACGAGAAAGCAAAAAATTATTCCCATTTTTAGGCGACGATTCTTGGTCGAATCGTACGACAGCTTACTATGGTGCCCCCTCCGTGTTTTTACCCAAATCGAACGTTTGAGGTAAAAACGCGAAAAAGCAAAATTAATTTGAATTATTTTTGAATGAAATTATGTTTGATATATGATATGTTTTTGATCATATGACTTGTGTTATGTGTATGTTTATGATGCTTTTATGTTTGATTGATTGATTTGATGATTCATGTAATTATGTCGTTGGAAATATTATAATTTGGATGTCATGCTATAATATTTTAAATGAAATAATCTGATGTAACAAATTGGTTGTTTGTGATGAAAATGTGATAAAAATAAAAATAAAAGAGACTTCTAACAATAATTTCAAAGGACATTGTCGCTATTATAGACCATTTCATGGAGTCGCTGCTCACTCGGTCGTCAAGCTAATCCCAGTATAGAAATATTGTTAAAAGTAAAAGAGTGCTTAAGAGACTGTCTTAAGACTTTGGTGCAATAGTGCAAATGATGATGATGATGATGGTTTGTTTTCAGATTTTCATGAAAAATATTATGCATGAAATATTTTAAAATGATTTTTGCTAGGCATAAATTCCTAAGTGTGATAAAATTTGTGAATAATTCCTTAGGAATTATACCATCATTGCAAAGTTGAAGGTTGACATAATGACATAAAAATAGTGAAAAAATGGGTTTGCTTTTGAAAAGCATAATTTGTGTAACATAATGAAGTCATATGGTTTTTATGATTTTTGATAAATGGGGAATAAAAATTGTTACAATGGTTTGCGCTAGGCATAGAATATGTAGGTATAGACTTATACCATCATCGCGAAAATCAAAGAAAAATAGATAGTTTTATTGCATGGTTGATTTTTGATGAACAAAAAATATGAAAATGAGGACTTGCGCTAGGCATAAAATTCCAATTTTGGTTTTGGAACTATACCATCGTCGCGAAAGTCGATCACGATATATATGATATGTTTTGATTTGAAAGAAATTTTTGATTTTTCTATTATATAGTTGTCTTTGTGAAAAATAATTGTACTTGATTTATTCCAAACAAGTTGCAAAAATAATATTTCAAAGTATTTTGAAGACAAAAGTTAGATTTATAAGGAATCCCATGTGCATATGTGAATTCATTTCCGATCTTGATTTATCATAATGATAGACAAAATCTCTCAAATACAAATGTGTGTGCAATTGTATTGTTCATTTACCAGTTTTGAGCAAGATACTATGATACAAGTGATTTGAAGAAACCAAATAAGTGTTCATTAACCATGATGTAGATGCATATAACCATATTAGACTACTATGTAGATCGGATTATCAAGAGCTAGCTAATCCATAAGCAGACATAGGTCTCGTACAAAAGAAGGTCGCTAATGTGACGGACATATCGCCACGCTAGGAGTTACCCAAGGCCAAGCAAGGTTGGGCACAAACCACCTGTTATGGGGCTTACCTCACAGCTTTCGAATAATTGAGAATTCCAGGGATTCAAGCTCATCAACCCTTCTTTTCTTTTCAAAGGGTAGGGAAAGGGATTTTATTGCTTTCTTGCTTTCTTTTGAACTTTGCTTATTTTTCTTTTTGTATTTCTTTTGCTTGATAATGCTTGGAACATTGCTAAAATAACATTTTTCTTTTCTCTTTTTTTCTTGAATTTTTTTTTCTTTTTCTTTTTCTTTGCTAGGGATACTTGCTCGGATTAGTCATAGAGCAAGGGATTTTTATTCTGGGTAGGGGTGAGCTTGTCCTTTTGCCAATTCTCAAAGATTCTAGACCATGTGCATGATAGGATAGCAGGGGAAACTTTTCACTCAAGAAATCAGTTCTACTATGTAGCAAAACATGGAAATTACAAATATAATCATTTTATTGTGAAAAGATGTGCTTGGTTTAAGTAAATAACAAGATCAATTCTCTATGCTCAAACTTTATTTAATTGAATTTTGTGAACTTTGATATAAGAGAGATTAGTAATCATGCCAGATAAAATCAAGATATTTATTTTTTGTGAGTGTGCAAGTGAGGGATGCCAAATAAATGCTAATTGTATCCAAAATAAGTTGAAACATATAACTGCAATAATTGTAAGAAAATATATATAAATGATTTTTGAGAAGTTTTGAGAATGTTGACTCTCTCTTTCTTCTGTATATTGTTTTGGTTTCGAAAGAGTCAAGCATATAGTTGTTTTTAGATTTTTATTTTGATTTTTGTTTTTGAGCAAAAAGAACTTTAACAAGTGCTTTAAATAAATGCAATAGATAGTTTTTGAAGATTTTTGGATGATTATGAATGTTTTTGGTGTTTTTGAATAAATTGAAAGAAATACAAGATAGTGATTTTGAACAAATATATACATGGATGAAATGACCAAATTTATGCATAGTAACGTTTAAGATGCAAAATATTCATGGGTTCTTTAAGTTCTTTACCATCTAAGGTAGATAATTTATATGCTCCTGATTCAAATTTAGCAGTAATGATGTATGGTCCAAGCCATTGGGCTCAAATTTACCTTTAAGTTCCTTAGTTGCATTTGTATTTTTTTTTATTTTGAGGATTTTGATTTTTTTGTATTTTGATTTTAATTTATGAATTGAAATTGGTGGTATATACAAGATGATCTATATACACTATACAAGGTTATTTGAGTATAGCATGTCTAAGGTTGCTTCAAAATCAAAGGAGGTTTTGAAGGATAATCCGGTTGAGGTGAAGGTAAGAATAGAAGGTGATGAATAAAAGGTAGTGATAACAAAAGCTTTGTTATAATGTAGAATAATGTAGCAAAAGATTTGACTTTTATATGTGGAAAATTGATCATGTTACAAAATAAAATGTCAGAAGGATAAGAAAGTTCTTCATTCTTATCACTATATTCCAAGTTTTGATAAGATGGAGAAAGTATATGTGAAAGATATGCATGAGTGTTATTTGGTAAACAAGGATGATCATATATGGATGAAGAAAAGTGATGGATAGAAGATAATTGTGATAATAGAGAATGTATAGAACTTGATGTTTCA
Organism: Wollemia nobilis; assembly: GCA_028583015.1. Taxonomy (NCBI): domain Eukaryota; kingdom Viridiplantae; phylum Streptophyta; class Pinopsida; order Araucariales; family Araucariaceae; genus Wollemia; species Wollemia nobilis. The sequence goes on from JAQPPZ010006909.1 coordinate 10,858,236, forward strand.
ACCGTTAAATATTCTTCAAATGGTGTTGGGTCACCATGTATGGTAACAATTTTATTTGCAAGTTCAAACTTCAAACATTGGTGAAGAGTGGAAGGGACAACCCTCATCGTATGAATCCAAGGACTCTGGAGAAGTAGGTTGTAAGGTGAAGGACAATATCCTACATAGAATAAAGTATCCAGGATCTTGGATCCAATATTAAGGGGAAGAATTATAGTACCTTGAGCTTCTTGAATTTCATTGTTAAAAGATTTTATAATAACATTTGATTCATTAATATCTTCTTCCTTTAATTTGAGTTTTTGGAATAATTGATAAGTGCATAAATTAAGAGAGGAGTCATTATCTACCATGATAGTTCTAACAAGTGTTTCTTTACTAGATCCGATAATGTAAAGATAGGAGTCTTCTTGTGGAGTAGAGGAAGGAATATCCTCATCATAGAATGAAATATGGTTAACCTCAAGAGGGTTTACACCATTAATTATGTTCTTAGAGAAAATATGATGAGGAACAAATTGTTGGCTAGGTATTTTGAACAAAATTTCCTTGTGATAAATTTGTAATACTTCTAAAAGGGATATCTTTGCTTGAGGATTAATCACTTGTTGTTGGTTATCAAAGTGGATTTCAGATTGAGATTTTGATTCTAAAGATGAGCTTTCTATGCTTACATTCCATTTTGGATCATTCTCTAGAGCCAAAGATAGTTTTGAAGGTTGGTCAAATGAGGAATCCATATCTTGAATATCAGATTGAGTTGATTGAACTTGAGGTTGCTCATTTGTAGTTTTTGTTACAATATTAATAATATCATCATGATGGGACACATTAACATGCAATATTTGATTGGTTTCTTGTTGTTGATAATTGAGTAGGGGTTCTTGGGAGATCCCCATGTCTTGATTGATTATTGGTATTTGTTGTGTAGGAGTTTGATTGTTTATTGGAGATTTATAATCGGTTGTAGATTGTAATTCCTTTATATTAAAAAGACCCTTATCAATCAAATCTTGAATTGCACATCTTAAATCTTTACAATTTTGTGTCATATGTCCATCTACTCTATGATATTCACAATGTAGCTCGGGTTTAAACCAATCTCGATGTGGTATCAAGTTGTCTTATGGAAGGGAGTTCAATCTTATTTGTGTCAAGTAAATACTTGAGAATTATATCCATTGGTTGATTGAGCTTAGTAAATTTACGTGATGAAGGTTTTTGAGAGGTTTTTGATAAATGCCTTAGGAATTTCGTCATAAAAGGACCTAATGGTTTCTCACCTCTACTTTCTTTATTATGGGTAGAATGATGATAGGAAGATTGCGATGTAGGAGGTGAGTGCATGGTAGAATTGGAAGAATAAGTATTTTCTTGTTGAAATGGATGTGTTGTATTGAAAGAAGAGTATTGAAAAGGTGGAGGAGGATTATATGTGGGTTGATAGACATAATATGGATATATGGGAGAATAGATAATATCATTATGAAGAGGATTGGCAAAGGGATTGTTTTGTTGGGTTATGGATGAAAAATGAGAAGAGTGTGATGGAGGTGATGTTGAATAGGGATAAGGTTGATCATAATCAACAAATGTATTTGGCTGAATTCTTCCAACATTACTAATGGGCTCATATTGATTTGAGTAAAAACTCATGGTTTCTTTAGTACTTCTAAAAGTAATATTTAGCATCTACTATTTAGAATTGAATCTAAAACATACAAACTTGAAATGATGATTTTGTTTTTGTTTTTCTTGTATACATATATATATTTTTGTTTTTTTTTTTGTTTTCAAAAGGTTATGATGCATTCACGTCGGGTTCACCAAAATGTATCGCTCCAAATTTTTCGCATCCCTACCTTCAGGCTATTGGATCCGCGCCCGGAAGGAGGATGGGAAAAGGATGGTGCGGTACCTCGGACGAGAGGACTTTGCGAAGGTCCCGCCTCTCAAGGGAGGTGTATTTTGGTGATTTTTCGACGGATGGTGGGTTCACCAGGAAACATTTGGTGGCGTTTCCACGCCTAGGTTTTGGAATGTGTTTTGATGAGTTCGTTTTATCCTTAAGCATTCATCCTAGGTTTGGCCGAATGAATCTAACTTAATCTATATGAAAATGCAATTTAAATGAATACAGCAAACAGAGTAGAAAGCAGAAAATAGAGAATTTGTAGGAGGCCAATGGAGATTACCTGATCCAGATGTCTGAAGAAGTTTCTGATGCTTGAAGCAGTCTGGATCGTCTGGAATTCGACGTAATCGCCTGTAATCTGACAGAATCGTCCGAATCTGATAGATTCGTCTGAGACTGACAGAATCGTCTGAAATCTGACGAATTCGTCAGACGAATTCGTCAGAGACCTGCAAAACAGAGAACAGATGCAAAATACAAGAATTCCTACTATGCAAACAGAGGCAAAATATGCCAAATAATAAATTGAATACTGAACAAAGTTTAAAAATAGAAATTAAAGTAAATTGCTTGTACTTTAATGGCAGATTATGATCTTAACATGCAATCTAGGCTAGATGGGTGAACTCCAGATGCAAAATAGGATAAAAACTAAATAGATTATCTAATTTGTAGCATAAAATGACAGAGGCAAAGTTAAGAAAAGCAAACTCCAGGCATTGATTGCCTCGATGTGGACTGCAGTCGAGATCGTCTCGCATCAATACGAAATCGTCTCGAATTTGACAGGATCGCCTCCGATCTTGACAGGTTCGTCGACGATGATGGGTGCTGGCTCCGGTTGAAAATCAATGGTGTACCTGCAATAAAATTGATATAGGACTAGTGCAAAAGCAATATTATGATGTTTTAGCGCAGAGGGATTCAATTTGCAGATAAAATTCAGCCAGGGGTTGGGGAGGGAAAATCTTAGAGTTTAAATAGGCTTAGGGAGAGTTGTTGGGAGGTTGGAGATCTTCCCAATTTGGGAGATCTCCAACGGGGGAGGGTCCCAACGGCGCAGACACGCTTCGCCCGGATTGGAGACCCGTTGGAACGGATTCCAACTATGCAAATTCAGTTTTGCGACAAAATCGTCTGGACGTCCTAGTCCAGACGAAATCGTCAAATCTGGGGCGATATCGTCTGATCGGCGACGATATCGTCAAACGGTCAAAACAACCTCTAAAAATGGCACGAAAAAAGGGGAAACGGGTTTCTCGACGGTTAACGGGCGGTTTGGGAGGTTAAATTTGATTTTAAATTTATTTACTAAGGTGAATGTAATTATTGTAATTTTACTGCGCCAATTTTAGGGTGCTACATTTTGCCCCCTCTTATAGACTTATACCATCATCGCAAAAATCAAAGAAAAATAGATAGTTTTATAGCATGATTGATTATTGATGAACAGAAAATATGAAAATGAGGACTTGCGCTAGGCATAAGATTCCAATTTGGTTGTGGAACTATACCATCGTCGCGAAAGTCAATCAGATATATATTATATGTTTTGATTTGAAAGAAATTTTGATTTTTTCTATTATATAGTTGTCTTTATGATAAATAACTGTACTTTGATTATTCCAAACAAGTTGCAAAAATAATATTTCAAAGTATTTTGAAGACAAAAATTAGATTTATAAGGAATCCCATGTGCATATGTGAATTCATTTCCAATCTTGATTTATCATAATGATAGACAAAATCTCTCAAATACAAATGTGTGTGCAATTGTATTGTTCATTTACCAGTTTGAGCAAGATACTATGATACAAGTGATTTGAAGAAACCAAATAAGTGTTCATTAACCATGATGTAGATGCATATAACCATACTAGACTACTATGTAGATCGGATTATCAAGAGCTAGCTAATCCATAAGCAGACATAGGTCTGTACAAAAGAAGGTCGCTAATGTGACAGACATATCGCCATGCTAGGAGTTACCCAAGGCCAAGCAGGTTGGGCACAAACCACTTGTTATGGGGCTTACCTCACAATTTTCGAATAATTGAGAATTCCAGGGATTCAAGCTCATCAACCCTTCTTTTCTTTTCAAAGGGTAGGGAAAGGGATTTTATTGCTTTCTTGCTTTCTTTTGAACTTTGCTTATTTTTCTTTTGTATTTCTTTTGCTTGATAATGCTTGGAACATTGCTGAAATAACATTTTTCTTTTCTCTTTTTCTTGAACTTTTTTTTTTTTCTTTTTCTTTGCTAGGGATACTTGCTCGGATTAGCTGTAGAGCAAGGGATTTTTATTCTGGGTAGGGGTGAGCTTGTCCTTTTGCCAATTCTCAAAGATTCTAGACCATGTGCATGATAGGATAGCAGGGGAAACTTTTCACCCAAGAAATCACTTCTACTATGTAGCAAAACATGGAAATTACAAATATAATCATTTTATTGTGAAAAGATGTGCTTGGTTTAAGTAAATAACAAGATCAATTCTCTATGCTCAAACTTTATTTAATTGAATTTTGTGAACTTTGATATAAGAGAGATTAGTAATCATGCCAGATAAAATCAAGATATTTATTTTTTGTGAGTGTGCAAGTGAGGGATTCCAAATAAATGCTAATTTATCCAAAATAAGTTGAAACATATAACTCGCAATAATTGTAAGAAAATATATATACATGATTTTTGAGAAGTTTTGAGAATGTTGACTCTCTCTTTCTTCTGTATATTGTTTTGGTTTCGAAAGAGTCAAGCATATAGCTGTTTTTAGATTTTTATTTTGATTTTTGTTTTTGAGCAAAAGGAACTTAACAAGTGCTTTAAATAAATGCAATAGATAGTTTTTGAAGATTTTTGGATGATTATGAATGTTTTTGATGTTTTTGAATTTTTTTTTTTATAAATTGAAAGAAATACAAGATAGTAATTTTGAACAAATATATACATGGATGAAATGACCAAATTTATGCATAATAACGTTTGAGATGCAAAATATTCATGGGTTCTTTAAGTTCTTTACCATCTAAGGTAGATAATTTATATGCTCCTGATTCAAATTTAGCAAGTAATAATGTATGGTCCGAGCCAGTTGGGCTCAAATTTACCTTTAAGGTCCTTAGTTGCATTTGTATTTTTTTTTTGATTTTGAGGATTTTGATTTTTTTGTATTTTGATTTTAATTTATGAATTGAAATTGGTGGTATATACAAGATGATCTATATACACTATACAAGGTTATTTGAGTATAGCATGTCTAAGGTTGCTTCAAAATCAAAGGAGGTTTTGAAGGATAATCTGGTTGAGGTGAAGGTAAGAATAGAAGGTGATGAATAAAAGGTAGTGATAACAAAAGCTTTGTTATAATGTAGAATAATGTAGAAAAAGATTTGACTTTTATATGTGGAAAATTGATCATGTTACAAAATAAAATGTAAGAAGGATAAGAAGGTTCTTCATTCTTATCACTATATTCCAAATCTTGATAAGATGGAGAAAGTATATGTGAAAGATATGCATGAGTGTTATTTGGTAAACAAGGATGATCATATATGGATGAAGAAAAGTGATGGATAGAAGATAATTGTGACAATAGAGAATGTATAGAACTTGATGTTTCAACCGTTAAATATTCTTCAAATGGTGTTGGGTCACCATGTATGGTAACAATTTTATTTGCAAGTTCAAACTTCAAACATTGGTGAAGAGTGGAAGGGACAACCCTCATCGTATGAATCCAAGGACTCTGGAGAAGTAGGTTGTAAGGTGAAGGGCAATATCCTACATAGAATAAAGTATCCAGGATCTTGGATCCAATATTAAGGGGAAAAATTATAGTACCTTGAGCTTCTTGAATTTCATTGTTAAAAGATTTTATAATAACATTTGATTCATTAATATCTTCTTCCTTTAATTTGAGTTTTTGGAATAATTGATAAGTGCATAAATTAAGAGAGGAGTCATTATCTACCATGATAGTTTTAACAAGTGTTTCTTTACTAGATCCGATAATGTAAAGATAGGAGTCTTCTTGTGGAGTAGAGGAAGGAATATCCTCATCATAGAATGAAATATGGTTAACCTCAAGAGGGTTTATACCATTAATTATGTTCTTAGAGAAAATATGATGAGGAACAAATTGTTGGCTAGGTATTTTGAACAAAATTTCCTTGTGATAAATTTGTAATACTTCTAAAAGGGATATCTTTGCTTGAGGATTAATCACTTGTTGTTGGCTATCAAAGTGGATTTCAGATTGAGATTTTGATTCTAAATATGAGCTTTCTATGCTTACATTCCATTTTGGATCATTCTCTAGAGCCAAAGATAGTTTTGAAGGTTGGTCAAATGAGGAATCCATATCTTGAATATCGGATTGAGTTGATTGAACTTGAGGTTGCTCATTTGTAGTTTTTGTTACAATATTAATAATATCATCATGATGGGACACATTAACATGCAATATTTGATTGGTTTCTTGTTGTTGATAATTGAATAGGGGTTCTTGGGAGATCCCCATGTCTTGATTGATTATTGGTATTTGTTGTGTAGGAGTTTGATTGTTTATCGGAGATTTATACTCAGTTGTAGATTGTAATTCCTTTATATTAAAAAGACCCTTATCAATCAAATCTTGAATTGCACATCTTAAATCTTTACAATTTTGTGTCATATGTCCATCTACTCTATGATATTCACAATGTAGCTCAGGTTTAAACCAATCTCTTGTGGTATCAAGTTGTCTTATGGAAGGGAGTTCAATCTTATTTGTGTCAAGTAAATACTTGAGAATTATATCCATTGGTTGATTGAGCTTAGTAAATTTACGTGATGAAGGTTTTTGAGAGGTTTTTGATAAATGCCTTAGGAATTTCGTCATAAAAGGACCTAATGGTTTCTCACCTCTACTTTCTTTATTATGGGTAGAATGATGATAGGAAGATTGCGAAGTAGGAGGTGAGTGCATGGTAGAATTGGAAGAATAAGTATTTTCTTGTTGAAATGGATGTGTTGTATTGAAAGAAGAATATTGAAATGGTGGAGGAGGATTATATGTGGATTGATAGACATAATATGGATATATGGGAGAATAGATAATATCATTATGAAGAGGATTGGCAAAGGGATTGTTTTGTTGGGTTATGGATGAAAAATGAGAAGAGTGTGATGGAGGTGGTGTTGAATAGGGATGAGGTTGGTCATAATCAACAAATGTATTTGGCTGAATTCTTCCAACATTACTGATGGGCTCATATTGATTTGAGTAAAAACTCATGGTTTCTTTAGTACTTCTAAAAGTAATATTTAGCATCTACTATTTAGAATTGAATCTAAAACATACAAACTTGAAATGATGATTTTGTTTTTGTTTTTCTTGTATATATATATTTTTTTGTTTTTTTGTTTTTGTTTTCAAAAGGTTATGATGCATTCACGTCGGGTTCACCAAAATGTATCGCTCCAAATTTTTCGCATCCCTACCTTCAGAGCTATTGGATCCGCGCCCGAAGGAGGATGGGAAAAGGATGGTGCGGTACCTCGGACGAGAGGACTTCACGAAGGTCCTGCCTCTCAAGGGAGGTGTATTTTGGTGATTTTTCGACGGATGGTGGGTTCACCAGGAAACATTTGGTGGCGCTTTCCACGCCTAGGTTTTGGAATGTGTTTAGATGAGTTCGTTTTATCCTTTAAGCATTCATCCTAGGTTTGGCCGAATGAATCTAACTTAATCTATATGAAAATGCAATTTAAATGAATACAGCAAATAGAGTAGAAAGCAAAAAACAGAGAATTTGCAGGAGGCCAATGGAGATTACCTGATCCGGAAGTCTGAAGAAGTTTCCGATGCTTGAAGCAGTCTGGATCGTCTGGAATTCGACGTAATCGCCTGTAATCTGACAGAATCGTCCGAATCGACAGATCGTCCGAGACCAATCATCAAATCGACGAATTCGTCTGACGAATTCGTTAGAGACCTGCAAAACAGAGAACAGATGCAAAATACAAGAATTCCTACTATGCAAACAGAGGCAAAATATGCCAAATAATAAACCGAATACTGAACAAAGTTTAAAAATAGAAATTAAAGTAAATTGCTGTACTTTAATGGCAGATTATGAGCTTAACATGCAATCTAGACTAGATGGGTGAACTCCAGATGCAAAATAGGATAAAAACTAAATAGATTATCTAATTTGTAAAACAAAATAACTGAGGCAAAGTTAAGAAAAGCAAACTCCAGGCACTGATTGCCTCGATGTGGACTGCAGTCGAGATCGTCTCGCATCAGTACGAAATCGTCTCGAATTTGACAAGATCGCCTCCGATCTTGACAGGTTCGTCGACGACGATGGGTGCTGGCTCCGGTTGAAAATCAGTGGTGTACCTGCATAAAAACTGCTATAGGACTAGTGCAAAAATAAGATTAAGGTGTTTTAGTGCAGAGGGATTCAACTTGCAGATAAAATTCAGCCAGGGGTTGGGGAGGGAAAGTCCTAGAGTTTAAATAGGCATAGGGGAGTTGTTGGGAGGTTGGAGATCATCCCAATTTGGGAGATCTCCAACGGGGAAGGGTCCCAACGGCGCAGACACGCTTCTGCCCGGATTGGAGACCCGTTGGAACGGATTCCAACTATGCAAATTTAGTTTTGCGACAAGATCGTCTGGACGTTCTAGTCCAGACGAAATCGTCAAATCTGGGGCGATATCGTCTGATCGGCGACGATATCGTCAAACGGTCAAAACAACCTCTAAAAATGGCGCGAAAAAAGGGGAAACGGGTTTCTCGACGGTTAACGGGCGGTTTGGGAGGTTAAATTTGAATTTAAATTTATTTACTAAGGTGAATGTAATTATTCCAATTTTACTGCGCCAATTTTAGGGTGCTACATTTTGCCCCCTCTTTAGCGAATTTTCCGAAGAAAATGCGTTAAAGATGAGTTCTTCTCGATCTACGAGAAAGCAAAAAATTATTCCCATTTTTAGGCGACGATTCTTGGTCGAATCGTACGACGACTTACTATGGTGCCCCCTCCGTGTTTTTACCCAAATCAAACGTTTGAGGTAAAAACGCGAAAAGCAAAATTAATTTGAATTATTTTTGAATGAAATTATGTTTGATATATGATATATTTTTGATCATATGACTTGTGTTATGTGTATGTTTATGATGCTTTTATGTTTTGATTGATTGATTTGATAATTCATGTAATTATGTCGTTGGATATATTATAATTTGAATGTCATGCTATAATATTTTAAATGAAATAATCTGATGTAACAAATTGGTTGTTTGTGATGAAAATTTGATAAAAATAAAATAAAAGGGACTTCTAACAATAATTTCAAAGGACATTGTCGCTATTATAGACCATTTCATGGAGTCGTTGCTCACTCGGTCGTCAAGCTAATCCCAGTATAGAAATATTGTGAAAAGTAAAAGAGTGCTTAAGAGACTGTCTTAAGACTTTGGTGCAATGGTGCAAATGATGATGATGATGGTTTGTTTTCAGATTTCCATGAAAAATATTATGCATGAAATATTTTAAAATGATTTTTGCTAGGCATAAATTCCTAAGTGTGATAAAATTTGTGAATAATTCCTTAGGAATTATACCATCATTGCAAAGTTAAAGGTTGACATAATGACATGAAATAATGAAAATGTGTTTGCTTTTGAAAAGCATAATTTGTGTAAAATGAAGTCATATGGTTTTTATGATTTTTGATAAATGGGGAATAAAAATTGTTACAATGGTTTGCGCTAGGCATAGAATATGTAGGTATAGACTTATACCATCATCGCGAAAATCAAAAAAAAAAGATAGTTTTATTGCATGATTGATTTTTGATGAACAGAAAATATGAAAATGAGGACTTGCGCTAGGCATACAATTCCAATTTTGGTTTTGGAACTATACCATCGTCGCGAAAGTCGATAAGATATATATGATATGTTTTGAAAGAAATTTGTGATTTTTCTATTATATAGTTGTCTTTATGAAAAATAATTGTACTTGATTTATTCCAAACAAGTTGCAAAAATAATATTTCAAAGTATTTTGAAGACAAAAATTAGATTTATAAGGAATCCCATGTGCATATGTGAATTCATTTCCAATCTTGATTTATCATAATGATAGACAAAATCTCTCAAATACAAATGTGTGTGCAATTGTATTGTTCATTTACCAGGTTTGAGCAAGATACTATGATACAAGTGATTTGAAGAAACCAAATAAGTGTTCATTAACCATGATGTAGATGCATATAACCATATTAGACTACTATGTAGATCGGATTATCAAGAGCTAGCTAATCCATAAGCAGACATAGGTCTGTACAAAAGAAGGTCGCTAATGTGACGAGACATATCGCCACGCTAGGAGTTACCCAAGGCCAAGCAGGTTGGGCACAAACCACTTGTTATGGGGCTTACCTCACGCTTTTCGAATAATTGAGAATTCCAGGGATTCAAGCTCATCAACCCTTCTTTTCTTTTCAAAGGGTAGGGAAAGGGATTTTATTGCTTTCTTGCTTTCTTTTGAACTTTGCTTATTTTTTCTTTTGTATTTCTTTTGCTTGATAATGCTTGGAATATTGCTAGAATGATATAAAATAACATTTTTCTTTTCTCTTTTTTTCTTTCTTGAATTTTTTTTTCTTTTTTTCTTTTTCTTTGCTAGGGATACTTGCTCGGATTAGTTGTAGAGCAAGGGATTTTTATTCTGGGTAGGGGTGAGCTTGTCCTTTTGCCAATTCTCAAAGATTCTAGACCATGTGCATGATAGGATAGCAGGGGAAACTTTTCACTCAAGAAATCAGTTCTACTATGTAGCAAAACATGGAAATTACAAATATAATCATTTTATTGTGAAAAGATGTGCTTGGTTTAAGTAAATAACAAGATCAATTCTCTATGCTCAAACTTTATTTAATTGAATTTTGTGAACTTTGATATAAGAGAGATTAGTAATCATGCCAGATAAAATCAAGATATTTATTTTGTTGTGAGTGTGCAAGTGAGGGATTCAAAATAAATGCTAATTGTATCCAAAATAAGTTAAAACAGATAACTTGCAATAATTGTAAGAAAATATATATAAATGATTTTTGAGAAGTTTTAAGAATGTTGACTCTCTCTTTCTTCTCGTATATTGTTTTGGTTTCGAAAGAGTCAAGCATATAGCTGTTTTTAGATTTTTATTTTGATTTTTGTTTTTGAGCAAAAAGAACTTAACAAGTGCTTTAAATAAATGCAATAGATAGTTTTTGAAGATTTTTGGATGATTTATGAATGTTTTTGATGTTTTTGAATTTTTTATAAATTGAAAGAAATACAAGATAGTAATTTTGAACAAATATATACATGGATGAAATGACCAAATTTATGCATAGTAACGTTTGAGATGCAAAATATTCATGGGTTCTTTAAGTTCTTTACCATCTAAGGTAGATAATTTATATGCTCCTGATTCAAATTTAGCAGTAATGATGTATGGTCCGAGCCGGTTGGGCTCAAATTTACCTTTAAGGTCCTTAGTTGCATTTGTATTTTTTTGAAGATTTTGAGGATTTTGATTTTTTTTGTATTTTGATTTTAATTTATGAATTGAAATTGGTGGTATATACAAGATGATCTATATACACTATACAAGGTTATTTGAGTATAGCATGTCTAAGGTTGCTTCAAAATCAAAGGAGGTTTTGAAGGATAATCTGGTTGAGGTGAAGGTAAGAATAAAAGGTGATGAATAAAAGGTAGTGATAACAAAAGCTTTGTTATAATGTAGAATAATGTAGCAAAAGATTTGACTTTTATATGTGGAAAATTGATCATGTTACAAAATAAAATGTCAGAAGGATAAGAAAGTTCTTCATTCTTATTACTATATTCCAAGTCTTGATAAGATGGAGAAAGTATATGTGAAAGATATGCATGGGTGTTATTTGGTAAACAAGGATGATCATATATGGATGAAGAAAAGTGATGGATAGAAGATAATTGTGATAATAGAGAATGTATAGAACTTGATGTTTCAATCGTTAAATATTCTTCAAATGGTGTTGGGTCACCATGTATGGTAACAATTTTATTTGTAATTTCAAACTTCAAACATTGGTGAAGAGTGGAAGGGAAAACCCTCATCGTATGAATCCAAGGACTCTGGAGAAGTAGGTTGTAAGGTGAAGGACAATATCCTACATAGAATAAAGTATCCAGGATCTTGGATCCAATATTAAGGGGAAGAATTATAGTACCTTGAGCTTCTTGAATTTCATTGTTAAAAGATTTTATAATAACATTTGATTCATTAAGATCTTCTTCCTTTAATTTGAGTTTTTGGAATAATTGATAAGTGCATAAATTAAGAGAGGAGTCATTATCTACCATGATAGTTCTAACAAGTGTTTCTTTACTAGATCCGATAATGTAAAGATAGGAGTCTTCTTGTGGAGTAGAGGAAGGAATATCCTCATCATAGAATGAAATATGGTTAACCTCAAGAGGGTTTACACCATTAATTATGTTCTTAGAGAAAATATGATGAGGAACAAATTGTTGGCTAGGTATTTTGAACAAAATTTCCTTATGATAAATTTGTAATACTTCTAAAAGGGATATCTTTGCTTGAGGATTAATCACTTGTTGTTGGTTATCAAAGTGGATTTCAGATTGAGATTTTGATTCTAAAGATGAGCTTTCTATGCTTACATTCCATTTTGGATCATTCTCTAGAGCCAAAGATAGTTTTGAAGGTTGGTCAAATGAGGAATCCATATCTTGAATATCAGATTGAGTTGATTGAACTTGAGGTTGCTCATTTGTAGTTTTTGTTACAATATTAATAATATCATCATGATGGGACACATTAACATGCAATATTTGATTGGTTTCTTGTTGTTGATAATTGAATAGGGGTTCTTGGGAGATCCCCATGTCTTGATTGATTATTGGTATTTGTTGTGTAGGAGTTTGATTGTTTACTGGAGATTTATAATCAGTTGTAGATTGTAATTCCTTTATATTAAAAAGACCCTTATCAATCAAATCTTGAATTGCACATCTTAAATCTTTACAATTTTGTGTCATATGTCCATCTACTCTATGATATTCACAATGTAGCTCGGGTTTAAACCAATCCGATGTGGTATCAGAGTTGTCTTATGGAAGGGAGTTCAATCTTATTTGTGTCAAGTAAATACTTGAGAATTATATCCATTGGTTGATTGAGCTTAGTAAATTTACGTGATGAAGGTTTTTGAGAGGTTTTTGATAAATGCCTTAGGAATTTCGTCATAAAAGGACCTAATGGTTTCTCACCTCTACTTTCTTTATTATGGGTAGAATGATGATAGGAAGATTGCGATGTAGGAGGTGAGTGCATGGTAGAATTGGAAGAATAAGTATTTTCTTGTTGAAATGGATGTGTTGTATTGAAAGAAGAGTATTGAAAAGGTGGAGGAGGATTATATGTGGATTGATAGACATAATATGGATATATGGGAGAATAGATAATATCATTATGAAGAGGATTGGCAAAGGGATTGTTTTGTTGGGTTATGGATGAAAAATGAGAAGAGTGTGATGGAGGTGATGTTGAATAGGGATGAGGTTGGTCATAATCAACAAATGTATTTGGCTGAATTCTTCCAACATTACTGATGGGCTCATATTGATTTGAGTAAAAACTCATGGTTTCTTTAGTACTTCTAAAAGTAATATTTAGCATCTACTATTTAGAATTGAATCTAAAACATACAAACTTGAAATGATGATTTTGTTTTTGTTTTTCTTGTATATATATATTTTTTTGTTTTTTTGTTTTTGTTTTCAAAAGGTTATGATGCATTCACGTCGGGTTCACCAAAATGTATCGCTCCAAATTTTTCGCATCCCTACCTTCAAGCTATTGGATCCGCGCCCGGAAGGAGGATGGGAAAAGGATGGTGCGGTACCTCGGACGAGAGGACTTTACGAAGGTCCCGCCTCTCAAGGGAGGTGTATTTTGGTGATTTTTCGACGGATGGTGGGTTCACCAGGAAACATTTGGTGGCAGTTTCCACGCCTAGGTTTTTGGAATGTGTTTAGATGAGTTCGTTTTATCCTTTAAGCATTCATCCTAGGTTTGGCCGAATGAATCTAACTTAATCTATATGAAAATGCAATTTAAATGAATACAGCAAACAGAGTAGAAAGCAAAAAATAGAGAATTTGCAGGAGGCCAATGGAGATTACCTGATCCGGAAGTCTGAAGAAGTTTCTGATGCTTGAAGCAGTCTGGATCGTCTGGAATTCGACGTAATCGCCTGTAATCTGACGAATCGTCTAGACCGACAGAATCGTCCGAGATCTGACGAATCATCGAATCAGACGAATTCGTCAGAGACCTGCAAAACAGAGAACAGATGCAAAATACAAGAATTCCTACTATGCAAACAGAGGCAAAATATGCCAAATAATAAAATGAATACTGAACAAAGTTTAAAAATAGAAATTAAAGTAAATTGCTGTACTTTAATGGCAGATTATGAGCTTAACATGCAATCTAGACTAGATGGGTGAACTCCAGATGCAAAATAGGATAAAAACTAAATAGATTATCTAATTTGTAAAACAAAATAACTGAGGCAAAGTTAAGAAAAGCAAACTCCAGGCACTGATTGCCTCGATGTGGACTGCAGTCGAGATCGTCTCGCATCAGTACGAAATCGTCTCGAATTTGACAGGATCGCCTCCGATCTTGACAGGTTCGTCGACGGCGATGGGTGCTGGCTCCGGTTGAAAATCAGTGGTGTACCTGCATAAAAACTGCTATAGGACTAGTGCAAAAATAAGATTAAGGTGTTTTAGTGCAGAGGGATTCAACTTGCAGATAAAATTCAGCCAGGGGTTGGGGAGGGAAAGTCCTAGAGTTTAAATAGGCTTAGGGAGAGTTGTTGGGAGGTTGGAGATCATCCCAATTTGGGAGATCTCCAACGAGGGAAGGGTCCCAACGGCGCAGACAAGCTTCTGCCCGGATTGGAGACCCGTTGGAACGGATTCCAACTATGCAAATTCAGTTTTGCGACAAGATCGTCTGGACGTTCTAGTCCAGACGAAATCGTCAAATCTGGGGCGATATCGTCTGATCGGCGACGATATCGTCAAACGGTCAAAACAACCTCTAAAAATGGCACGAAAAAAGGGGAAACGGATTTCTCGACGGTTAACGGGCGGTTTGGGAGGTTAAATTTGAATTTTAAATTTATTTACTAAGGTGAATGTAATTATTATAATTTTATTGCGCCAATTTTAGGGTGCTACATTTTGCCCCCTCTTTAGCGAATTTTCCGAAGAAAATGCGTTAAAGATGAGTTCTTCTCGATCTACGAGAAAGCAAAAAATTATTCCCATTTTTAGGTGACGATTCTTGGTCGAATCGTACGACGACTTACTATGGTGCCCCCTCCGTGTTTTTACCCAAATCGAACGTTTGAGGTAAAAACACGAAAAGCAAAATTAATTTAATTATTTTTGAATAAAATTATGTTTGATATATGATATGTTTTTGATCATATGACTTGTGTTATGTGTATGTTTATGATGCTTTTATGTTTTGATTGATTGATTTGATGGATTCATGTAATTATGTCGTTGGAAATATTATAATTTGAATGTCATGCTATAAAATTTTAAATGAAATAATCTGATGTAACAAATTGGTTGTTTGTAATGAAATGTGATATAAAATAAAAGAGACTTCTAACAATAATTTCAAAGGACATTGTCGCTATTATAGACCATTTCATGGAGTCGCCGCTCACTCGGTCGTCAAGCTAATCCCATGTATAGAAATATTGTTAAAAGTAAAAGAGTGCTTAAGAGACTGTCTTAAGACTTTGGTGTGATAATGCAAATGATGATGATGATGATGGTTTGTTTTCAGATTTTCATGAAAAATATTATGCATGAAATATTTTAAAATGATTTTTGCTAGGCATAAATTCCTAAGTGTGATAAAATTTGTGAATAATTCCTTAGGAATTATACCATCATTGCAAAGTTAAAGGTTGACATAATGATATAAAATAATGAAAATGGGTTTGCTTTTGAAAAGCATAATTTGTGTAAAATAAAGTCATATGGTTTTTATGATTTTTGAATAAATGGGGAATAAAAATTGTTACAATGGTTTGCGCTAGGCATAGAATATGTAGGTATAGACTTATACCATCATCGCGAAAATCAAAGAAAAATAGTTTTATTGCATGATTGATTTTTGATGAACAGAAAATATGAAAATGAGGACTTGCGCTAGGCATAAAATTCCAATTTTGGTTTTGGAACTATACCATCGTCGCGAAAGTCAATCACGATATATATGATATGATTTGTGTATTTTGAAAGAAATTTTTGATTTTTCTATTATATAGTTGTCTTTGTGGTAAACAATTGTACTTGATTTATTCCCAAACAAGTTGCAAAAATAATATTTCAAAGTATTTTGAAGACAAAAGTTAGATTTATAAGGAATCCCATGTGCATATGTGAATTCATTTCCGATCTTGATTTATCATAATGATAGACAAAATCTCTCAAATACAAATGTGTGTGCAATTGCATTGTTCATTTACCAGTTTTGAGCAAGATACTATGATACAAGTGATTTGAAGAAACCAAATAAGTGTTCATTAACCATGATGTAGATGCATATAACCATATTAGACTACTATGTAGATCGGATTATCAAGAGCTAGCTAATCCATAAGCGGACATAGGTCTGTACAAAAGAAGGTCGCTAATGTGACAGACATATCGCCACGCTAGGAGTTACCCAAGGCCAAGCAGGTTGGGCACAAACCACCTGTTATGGGGCTTACCTCACAGCTTTCGAATAATTGAGAATTCCAGGGATTCAAGCTCATCAACCCTTCTTTTCTTTTCAAAGGGTAGGGAAAGGGATTTTATTGCTTTCTTGCTTTCTTTTGAACTTTGCTTATTTTTCTTTTTGTATTTCTTTTGCTTGATAATGCTTGGAACATTGCTAAAATAACATTTTTCTTTTCTCTTTTTCTTGAATTTTTCTTTTCTTTTTCTTTTTCTTTGCTAGGGATACTTGCTCGGATTAGCTTTAGAGCAAGGGATTTTTATTCTGGGTAGGGGTGAGCTTGTCCTTTTGCCAATTCTCAAAGATTCTAGACCATGTGCATGATAGGATAGCAGGGGAAACTTTTCACTCAAGAAATCAGTTCTACTATGTAGCAAAACATGGAAATTACAAATATAATCATTTTATTGTGAAAAGATGTGCTTGGTTTAAGTAAATAACAAGATCAATTCTCTATGCTCAAACTTTATTTAATTGAATTTTGTGAACTTTGATATAAGAGAGATTAGTAATCATGCCAGATAAAATCAAGATATTTATTTTTTGTGAGTGTGCAAGTGAGGGATTCCAAATAAATGCTAATTTATCCAAAATAAGTTGAAACATATAACTCGCAATAATTGTAAGAAAATATATATAAACACTTTTGAGAAGTTTTGAGAATGTTGACTCTCTCTTTCTTCTGTATATTGTTTTGGTTTCGAAAGAGTCAAGCATATAGCTGTTTTTAGATTTTTATTTTGATTTTTGTTTTTGAGCAAAAGGAATTTAACTAGTGCTTTAAATAAATGCAATAGATAGTTTTTGAAGATTTTTGGAGATTTATGAATGTTTTTGATGTTTTTGTTTTTAATAAATTGAAAGAAATACAAGATAGTGATTTTGAACAAATATATACATGGATGAAATGACCAAATTTATGCATAGTAACGTTTGAGATGCAAAATATTCATGGGTTCTTTAAGTTCTTTACCATCTAAGGTAGATAATTTATATGCTCCTGATTCAAATTTAGCAGTAATGATGTATGGTCCAAGCCAGTTGGGCTCAAATTTACCTTTAAGGTCCTTAGTTGCATTTGTATTTTTTTGATTTTGAGGATTTTGATTTTTTTTTGTATTTTGATTTTAATTTATGAATTGAAATTGGTGGTATATACAAGATGATCTATATACACTATACAAGGTTATTTGAGTATAGCATGTCTAAGGTTGCTTCAAAATCAAAGGAGGTTTTGAAGGATAATCTGGTTGAGGTGAAGGTAAGAACAAAAGGTGATGAATAAAAGGTAGTGATAACAAAAGCTTTGTTATAATGTAGAATAATGTAGCAAAAGATTTGACTTTTATATGTGTAAAATTGATCATGTTACAAAATAAAATGTCAGAAGGATAAGAAAGTTCTTCATTCTTATTACTATATTCCAAGTCTTGATAAGATGGAGAAAGTATATGTGAAAGATATGCATGAGTGTTATTTGGTAAACAAGGATGATCATATATGGATGAAGAAAAGTGATGGATAGAAGATAATTGTGATAATAGAGAATGTATAGAACTTGATGTTTCAATCGTTAAATATTCTTCAAATGGTGTTGGGTCACCATGTATGGTAACAATTTTATTTGCAATTTCAAACTTCAAACATTGGTGAAGAGTGGAAGGGACAACCCTCATCGTATGAATCCAAGGACTCTGAGAAGTAGGTTGTAAGGTGAAGGACAATATCCTACATAGAATAAAGTATCCAGGATCTTGGATCCAATATTAAGGGGAAGAATTATAGTACCTTGAGCTTCTTGAATTTCATTGTTAAAAGATTTTATAATAACATTTGATTCATTAAGATCTTCTTCCTTTGTTTTGAGTTTTTGGAATAATTGATAAGTGCATAAATTAAGAGAGGAGTCATTATCTACCATGATAGTTTTAACAAGTGTTTCTTTACTAGATCCGATAATGTAAAGATAGGAGTCTTCTTGTGGAGTAGAGGAAGGAATATCCTCATCATAGAATGAAATATGGTTAACCTCAAGAGGGTTTATACCATTAATTATGTTCTTAGAGAAAATATGATGAGGAACAAATTGTTGGCTAGGTATTTTGAACAAAATTTCCTTATGAGAAATTTGTAATACTTCTAAAAGGGATATCTTTGCTTGAGGATTAATCACTTGTTGTTGGCTATCAAAGTGGATTTCAGATTGAGATTTTGATTCTAAATATGAGCTTTCTATGCTTACATTCCATTTTGGATCATTCTCTAGAGCCAAAGATAGTTTTGAAGGTTGGTCAAATGAGGAATCCATATCTTGAATATCAGATTGAGTTGATTGAACTTGAGGTTGCTCATTTGTAGTTTTTGTTACAATATTAATAATATCATCATGATGGGACACATTAACATGCAATATTTGATTGGTTTCTTGTTGTTGATAATTGAATAGGGGTTCTTGGGAGATCCCCATGTCTTGATTGATTATTGGTATTTGTTGTGTAGGAGTTTGATTGTTTACTCGGAGATTTATAATCAGTTGTAGATTGTAATTCCTTTATATTAAAAAGACCCTTATCAATCAAATCTTGAATTGCACATCTTAAATCTTTACAATTTTGTGTCATATGTCCATCTACTCTATGATATTCACAATGTAGCTCAGGTTTAAACCAATCTCGATGTGGTATCAAAGTTGTCTTATGGAAGGGAGTTCAATCTTATTTGTGTCAAGTAAATACTTGAGAATTATATCCATTGGTTGATTGAGCTTAGTAAATTTACGTGATGAAGGTTTTTGAGAGGTTTTTGATAAATGCCTTAGGAATTTTGTCATAAAAGGACCTAATGGTTTCTCACCTCTACTTTCTTTATTATGGGTAGAATGATGATAGGAAGATTGCGAAGTAGGAGGTGAGTGCATGGTAGAATTGGAAGAATAAGTATTTTCTTGTTGAAATGGATGTGTTGTATTGAAAGAAGAGTATTGAAAAGGTGGAGGAGGATTATATGTGGGTTGATAGACATAATATGGATATATGGGAGAATAGATAATATCATTATGAAGAGGATTGGCAAAGGGATTGTTTTGTTGGGTTATGGATGAAAAATGAGAGAAGTGTGATGGAGGTGGTGTTGAATAGGGATGAGGTTGGTCATAATCAACAAATGTATTTGGCTGAATTCTTCCAACATTACTGATGGGCTCATATTGATTTGAGTAAAAACTCATGGTTTCTTTAGTACTTCTAAAAGTAATATTTAGCATCTACTATTTAGAATTGAATCTAAAACATACAAACTTGAAATGATGATTTTGTTTTTGTTTTTCTTGTATATATATATTTTTTTGTTTTTTTGTTTTTGTTTTCAAAAGGTTATGATGCATTCACGTCGGGTTCACCAAAATGTATCGCTCCAAATTTTTCGCATCCCTACCTTCAGAGCTATTGGATCCGCGCCCGGAAGGAGGATGGGAAAAGGATGGTGCGGTACCTCGGACGAGAGGACTTTGCGAAGGTCCCGCCTCTCAAGGGAGGTGTATTTTGGTGATTTTTCGACGGATGGTGGGTTCACCAGGAAACATTTGACGGCAGTTTCCACGCCTAGGTTTTGGAATGTGTTTTGATGAGTTCGTTTTATCCTTAAGCATTCATCCTAGGTTTGGCCGAATGAATCTAACTTAAACTATATGAAAATGCAAGTTCAATGAATACAAAGAATAGATTTGAAAGCAAAAAATAGAGAATTTGCAGGAGGCCAATGGAGAATACCTGATCCGGATGTCTGAAGAAGATTCTGATGCTTGAAGCAGTCTGGATCGTCTGGAATTCGACGAATCACTCAATCTGACAACCGAATCGATAGATCGTCGAGACTGACAGAATCATCTGAGATCTCACGAATTCGTTAGAAAAATTCGTTAGAGACCTGCAAAACAGAAAATAGATGCAAAATACAAGAAATCCTACTATGCAAACAGAGGCAAATTACACCAAATAATAATATGAATACTGAACAATATTTAAGAACAGAAATAAATGCAAATCACTGTATTTTAATAGCAAAATATGATCTTAACATGCAATCTAGGCTAAATGGGTGAACTCCAGATGCAATATAGGATAAAAACTGAATAAATAATCTAATTTATAGCATAAAATGACAGAGAAAAAGTTGAGAAAAGCAAACTCCAGGCACTGATTGCCTCGATGTGGGCTGCAGTCGAGATCGTCTCGCATCAGTACGAAATCGTCTCGAATTCGACAGGATCGCCTCCGATCTTGACAGGTTCGTCGACGACGATGGGTGCTGGCTCCGGCTGAAAATCAATGATGTACCTACAACAAAATTGCTATGGGACTAGTGCAAAAATAATATTATGATGTTTTAGCGCAGAGGGATTCAATTTGCAGATAAATTCAGCCAGGGGTTGGGGAGGGAAAATCTTAGAGGTTAAATAGGCTTAGGGGGAGTTGTTGGGAGGTTGGAGATCATCCCAATTTGGGAGATCTCCAACGGGGGAGGGTCCCAACGGCGCAGACACGCTTTCGCCCGAATTGGAGACCCGTTGGAATGGATTCCAACTATGCAAATTTAGTTTTGCGACAAGATCGTCTCGGACGTTCTAGTCCAGACGAAATCGTCAAATCTGGGGCGATATCGTCTGATCGGCGACGATATCGTCAAACGGTCAAAACAACCTCTAAAAATGGCACGAAAAAAGGGGAAACGGGTTTCTCGACGGTTAACGGGCGGTTTGGGAGGTTAAATTTGATTTTAAAATTATTTACTAAGGTGAATGTAATTATTATAATTTTATTGCACCAATTTTAGGGTGCTACATGCCCTAAAACATTTAAAGTTGCCAGTCTCTCATATCACAGCCTCCACCTACACACTGCGAGCTTTCAATGATGCAATATGCTCGATAGTCGACATAGTTGTTCTACCTGTCTAGGTAGGACAAAAGACAATACCAACATTGTGCCATGTGTTGGAAGGCGATATGGCTTACAATATACTGCTAGGGCGACCTTGGATCAGGGACATGAAGTGTGTCCCTTCCATCGCTCACCAGTGCTTAAAATATGCTTTTGAAGGAGAAATACATGTAGTCCCGATGGACTTGGAACCATTCAAGTATTGCAATGCGATACAACTAATGCCTCAATCGACCCTCCCATCAACACATTTGGATTTCCAGTTAAATCCATCTAAACAGGGTCCCATATCGTAGGCACCACTAGTGACCAAATCACCAAAATCCCAGCCAGGTGAATCCTCATCATTTGCTCCTTCATTACCAACGCTGTCGATAATGGCTAAATAGAATGACAATGGAAAAAAGATCATGGAAGAGGTTCAGCCCCTAGAAGAGGGGTTGCCAACAATTTCAATGGTATCAACAGAAGAAACACCTAGCACTAAGGAAGCTAAGATTCCTAAACCACCAAAAATGGAATGGACTTAGGAAGGACTCCCATTCCCTCCCTCCCAAGCATCAACAATCACTATTGAAATGGCCAGTACAGGCCTGGGGGAGTACTTAGTGCAGAATGTTGTGGCAACGCCTACAGTAGAATCAGTACAGGATATGGGGAGACCTCGCCTTCCCATAGGAACAGTTGTTCCTCTAGGTCACCCACCCAACCAGACAAATTTTGTGTATGGGGGCCTTGATCATGGTCTTGAACCATGCAAGAAAAAGGAAGCAGACGAAGAACCTTTTGTTGAAAACATCAATTATCTGTCAAACCCGGATTTTGCTCTAAGATATCTGGACCAATGCAATTGGCATGGATATGGGTTAGGCAAATATGAGCAAGGGATGCGTATCCTTTGCCAACCAAGATATCATATGCCATATGATAAGTCAGGAGTAGGGTTCAACCACCCCCTGCCCTTAGACATCTTGGTCAAAACTATGCAAGGCCTAGAAATAGGCAACAAGGGGGGATTGGCACCCGATCTCTATGCCAACCCAAATACAGACTTTACATTGGGATATTACCTCCCATGGTCAACCAACACCCTTCGCAATAGCAGTAATCCCTCTCCTTTGATAGAAAGAGGTGAAGGTTCGGATACTAATCCCCAAAGAAAACATCAACGATGTTCGGATATCTTTTTGAAGTTGTTTCCCTTAGAGGTTCCAGTTGAATCAATACAGTGTCAAGAGAATCAGGCCCCTCCACCGACAGTGGAGCAACCGCAACGGGACCAGATCAATTTGCTGGAATAAGAAGAATCCTCAATGTCGCAAGTAACAATTGCTGAACCGAATGAACATTTTTGGATCTCCAAAAGTGATTCAAAATATGAGACTGAGATGGACTATCTCAGACATGCACGATGGCATCACCGCCCTTTAACTCATGAATATCTAATGGGACAGATGGGCATAAGGTTATGGCATGAATGGTGGGTAGACCCAGCGGGGTGGGCCCTAGTGTTAGATCCATGGCTCCAAATTCATGATGAGCATCGTCCACCCCGAGACCCTATCATGACAACAGTGCCAAGGGAAGACCCTGTCCTCCTTTTTGCACATAGGGCCAATCCATTCATGCCCATTCCACTAGAACCAGATCCAGAGTATAGGGAGCATCCAGAAGATTCAAGTTATCATACCCGCGGTAATGGAGACCCAATTCATTCCATCTACATGATCTCCATTGATTTGACCGCACCCATCCGCAATCCGGTCGATCCAGCACGGTCATTGCATCTCGACATAGATGCCATCTACTGGGATCATGTCAATTCACCTTTATCACCATCAGAGTACTGGCCTTTCGATGAAATGCCTCATTTTACCCCAAGGATAACTCAAGATATTTTTTAGGCTGAAGAGGAACCCGAGGTTCCAATTGTAGATCTAAACTCAGCTAATGATATCCATTTGATTTCGACTCCACATCAATTGGAGGATGGATCCCACATGTTAGTCGAGGAGACGACTGACGTAGACATCGGCATAGATCTAATGAATCCATAGATTCTCAAGCGGGTAAGTCTTTCCCCCGAAGAGCAATCCGACTACACTACCCTTCTCAAAGAGAAGAAGGAGGTTTTTGCATGGTCATACAAGGATATGCCAGGACTAGACCCGTAGCTAGTCACGCATAATTTAATGCTTGATCCGACAATCAAGCTTGTAAAGCAAAAACTACGTAAGATGCACCCAACAGTGGCCTTGATGGTCAAAGATGAATTACAAAAGTTGTTGGATGCACAGTTTGTCATCTGAATGGATTATTCGCCATGGTTGTCCAACATGGTTCCCGTCAAGAAGCCCAATGGGAGGATTCGCATATGCACCAATTTTTGAGATCTAAACAAAGCGAGTCCTAAGGATGATTTCCCCTTATCGAGCATCGACGCGTTGGTAGATGCTACAGTAGGTCATGAAATGCTCTCCCTCATGGATGGTTTCTCAGGATACAATCAGATTCATATCAATCCTGAAGACCAACTAAAAATGGCGTTCACAATGCCTTGGGGGACATTTTGTTATAAGGTCATGCCTTTTGGCCTTAAAAATGTTGGTGCCACCTACCAACGTGCCATGACATATATCTTCCATGATTACATGCACAAAACTTTGGAATATTACATGGATGATTTATTAGCCAAGTCTCTCTTGTGCTCAAATCATATCAATGACTTAAGCAAGATCATCAATCGCCTCATGGAGCATAAAGTTAGACTAAACCCCAAGAAGTGCGTCTTTGGCGTCACATCTAGAAAACTCTTAGGTTTCATAGTCTCAAAATGAGGAATCGAGGTAGACCCAAAGAAATTCAAGGCAATCCTTGAAATGGTTCCCCCAACTACAATCAAGCAGCTCAAAAGTCTGTAGGGAAAGGTCACATCGATTAAACGCTTTATAGTGCAATTATCTGACAAGTGCCGACCCATGAACAAATTATTGCACAAGGGGGTTACATTTCATTGGGATGACGAGTGCCAGTCAGCCTTTGACGAGATCAAACAATACCTGGCTTCGTCACCAGTATTGGCACCACCTAGACTAGGAGTGTCGTTCTACTTATACATCTTAGCTACTGAGGTGGCACTAGGTGCCATGCTAGCCCAGAAGAATGAACTTCACAAAGAACAGGCTACTTACTATCTTAGTCGCACCCTGGTCAGTTATGAACTTAACTATGCATACGTTGAGAAACTCGCTTGGCCAGTGGTGTTTGCTACTAAAAAGCTATGCCATTACATGCTGAGCAACACTACGTATGTTGTGTCTAAGGAGAATCCATTGCGATACATGATGAGTCGTACTTATCATAGTAGTCGCATGGCGAAATGGATCATGTTGTTGATGGAATTTGACATAGAATTTATTGGAAAAAAATCTATCAAAGGACAAGTCATAGCCGATCAACTAGCAGAGGCTCCTCTTGAAGATGATCAGCCTCTGGTCATAGAACTACCCGATGATGGGGTCTTCCATGTCTCAGAATTGCCAGATTTTGATGAGCCTGAGTCACAGGCCGACATAACCCTATTCTTCGATGGTTCTAAATGTGAGCAAGGTGGTGGCGCAGGAATTGTATTCTTCACACCGCAGGGTGCCCCAATGCCCCTATCATTTAAATTAAACTTCCCATGCACCAACAATAACGCATAGTATGAAGCCTTGCTCCTAGGTCTTCAGACAACAATCACCATGAACATCAAACAACTGAATATCTTTGGTGATTCGCTGTTAATAGTCAATCAAGTCAAAGGGGTATATCAATGCAAATGCCCAGTTCTTAAGGCTTATAAAGCCCTCATGGACAAATTCCTGGAACAACTTGAGTGGTATGACATCGAGGCACTCCCTCGATCATCGAATCATTTTGCGGACACAATGGCCTCCTTAGGGTCACTAATTTTGCAAGACCTTTTCGGTGATATGACAACCATTCAAGTCAAAACCTTATCGCAATCCATGATGGAGCGTGCAAGCTTAGACTTGACGCCAGGAATCCACATGATCCAGATTGAACCATCCTCGGATAAGTTCTCTCGAATCCAAGATCGTCTGAAACATGCCAACTAGGGGTCTTTGTTTTCCCCTACTCCCATTAATAGCAACACAACGCTATTCTTGCAGGTTCTATCCCATTCAGCATCTGCTAGGGATGAAATTCAAGAGGGATTCGCTATTCATACTGTTGAGGTTTCTGATCAATAGGACTGGTATTTACCCATCAGAGACTACCTCAAGTTAGGTAGTCTTCCACTTGATTTGACTCATTCCGCAAAACGAGCACTCAAGCAGAAAGCAGCTAAATATGTCTTGATAGCAGACATTTTGTATCGTCGCAGCTATGAAGGAATCTTCCTTCATTGCTTGGATCAGCAAGAGTCCACTTGGGCAGTCGCCCAAGCACATGATGGTACATGTGGTGGCCACTTTAGTGGTATGGCTATCGCAAAGTGCATTCTCTACATGGGCTATTATTGGCCATATTTAGAGTGAGATTGTTGCACATATGTCAAGTGCATGAAATGTCAACATCATGCCAATTTGATGCATGTACCTTCTCAGGCCTTATAGCCAGTCCAATTTGCTTGGCCGTTCTCGTAATGGGGCTTTGATCTAATTAGAAAGATCTCCCTTGCATCATCAGGTCGTCACACATTTATCATAACGGCCATAGAGTACTTTACCAAGTGGGTGGAAGCAATTCCGCTTACCTCTACGATAGGACCCCGCATTGTGGAGTTCATTTTGCATAACATCATATGTCATTTTGGTATTCCATCCAAAATAGTCTCGGATAATGGAATGCCTTTCAAGAACAAATACATGCGTGCTTTGACCATAAAGTACAAAATTCAACATAGCTTTTCGACACCCTATTATCCGCAGGCAAATGGGCAAGCAGAGGCATCAAACAAAACGCTAGTTGCCATCCTTAAAAATATCATCGCAGATAGTCATAAGGATTGGCACATTCAAATCCCACTTGCCCTATGGGCCTATCGCACTAGCATTTGCACACCCACTGGGGCCACTCCGTTTTTTCTTGTGTATGGTTCCGAGGTAGTCATGCCCCTAGATTTGGAGATTCCTTCCCTACGCATATCAATGCAGGAGTTCATCGACGATGATTCTGCGCGGCAAGCTCGATTAGACCAGCTTACGTTGCTTGACGAACGACGTGTTAATGCTCTCAAGCATTTACGTATTTATCAAGAGTGACTTAAGAAAGCCTACAACATGAAAGTTCACCTGAGAGACTTTCGGGTTGGTGATTTGGTTTTGAAGGAAAACCAACAAAATTCCAGTTTGCCATCCCACCTAAGGGACAAGTTTGCAGCAAATTGGTTAGGTCCATATGTCATAGATAGAAAAATAGGACCCGGGACATGCCGGCTAGCTTCTCTTGATGGTATCAAGAAAACAGAACCCTTGAATATCAGTCATTTGTGACCATTTCATATATAAGAGAGTTAAATCCCAAAAATGCTCCAAGGATTCTTGCAATCGCTTGGTCAATCCCAAAATGCTCCAAGGATTCTTGCAATCACTTGGTCAATCCCAAAATGCTCCAAGGATTCTTGCAATCGCTTGGTCAATCCCAAAATGCTCCAAGGATTCTTGCAATCACTTGGTCAATCCCAAAATGCTCCAAGGATTCTTGCAATCGCTTGGTCAATCCCAAAATGCTCCAAGGATCCATAAAATTGCTTGGTCAATCCCAAAAGGCTCCAAGGATTCTTGCAATCGCTTGGTCAATCCCAAAATGCTCTAACAATTTCCACAATCGCTTAGGTCAAAAATTAAGAAAATTCAAAAACAACAAAAATCATCAAAAACAACAAAAAATTTGCATCTCATTCCTAGGCATACTCAAATTCATCAATAGAGAGTTCTTCTCGCAATTCATCTTCATATTCACCAAAATCAATCCATCAAAAATACAAAAATACATAGCTGCATTAAAGCATTGCACCCATACATTGCATATTTGTGGTCGTACGGGTCAAAGGCACCATAGGCTGTAATAGCTCTGTTAGTCCATCTTGTTCCACACTGTTCCATTTTACAAAAACAACAAAAACACCATGCATTGCTTTTACCACACTAGAGTCAGTGGTCTTTTAATGTATCAAGAGTTTTTTGTGATTCAGTCATCATTTTGCTCTTTAGCCATGTAATGTATCAAGTCAAACAGATTTTACGAAGGTAGAGTTACACTTGAAATACACCTTGTTACGTAACATCCCAACACAAATTAAAACACATAAAAATTCCCAAGTTGTGTGAACGAAAGATGAAACCTGCACAGTAATCCAGGTCACCATAAGCGAAATGGTTATCTTGCTCATCCCCCCGTGTGAATGACCCCAAGAATGCTGAGAGTTGGCAAAAGGACAAGCATCCTCCCTACCCAATTCCCTAAGAATCCCAAAGTTCTAAATAGTTGCAAAACATCAAAAATTTGCAAGCGTCAAAACTCCAAAATTTGACATACTATAGTGCACACATCAAAAGGCACAAACAATAGTGATTATCGTCACTCCATATCCCCAATCCCTTGCTCAAAAGAAAAACAAATCAAAATAAATAGTGATTTTATCACTACAAACGAGTAAGTATCCCAATACAATTGAAGAAAAGAAGGGAGTTGAACTTGAATCCCTGGAACTCTCAGCATTCTAACGGGTCATGAGGTAAGCCTCAGTATCGGTTTGGTTGATAGCCTATCGGTCATTTGCGGTAAACTTCTCGCATGACGATATATCTATCACATTAACTTGTGTACAAATCAATATTTGCATGTGGATGAGCTAGCTTATGGTATCCTAGATAACATCGCAGATTAATCTAACTAAATACAACAAAGGAGTTAGTGGAGCTAGTTAGGTGATCCTCAGTACAGGTTCGGTTGAAAGCCCATCTGGCACTGGCGGTATCCTGACAAATACCACATAAATGAACTCAACTGCACACACAGGGATGTGAAATAACTTGGTCAAAAACAAGTCCGATTCATACCTTGTTCAAAAGTCTTGTAAGATACAGTACAATCATGGCTAATAAGTTAAAACCGTCTGAGTCTCAGAAAACCTTAGCTACATTTCTAAACCGATTGCGCTACTTTTCATCCTTACACTACCATCAGAAAAGAAAAACCACATGTATACATACAAATTCATGTATCACAGCAATCGCCTCAAAACAAAATAATGGAGTTCTAAACAGTCTATGGTGCCATAGCCACACATCACAAAGTCCATCCATCCATTTCATTTCTGCATATCACATATCAATCAAAAACATTTGCATTCATCATGCATCCATCAAAATAAATCCACATACAACATTCGCAATTATCATACCATATGCATCCATCAATATAAAGTAGCATGCATCCATCAATATCAATCATTGTGCATACCATAATATCATGACGTATACACAAAGAAAGAAAATCAAAACAACAAAAACATCATAAAAATGCAACACAAAAACCATAAGCAATAAAGCATTGCCGGACACAGGTGCTCTTGCACTTAACCTCTTGGCATAAAAAAATCGATGTCGGGGCCCAAATTGTCACTCTCCTACTTCCCCAAGAAGGCTACCATAGCCGGACCGCTCCACGGGAAGATGGGTTGTTGATGATTTCACCCCATTATGGCATCACCAAAAGGGTTAACACCCACCAAAAATAGGTCCAAATGTCGAGAAACTGCATGTGCTTAAACGGTAAAACATCTAAAGGCACCCTAACCTAAGTCATCTTGGGTCAAGCGACTCGTCGCTTTTCTCACGAAGGTCATTCCCTCATCGATTCGTCGCTTGAGGGGGTAGTCACACTTAGTCACCAATCAACAAGCACACACCCAATCAAGGCAATGACATGCATTCAAAGAATCATTGACAAAGACAATCACGCTCCTGCTTGGGGCAGTAAACAAGCAATCATCAAATTGATCAAACACTTGGCATTTGTGAATCATGAACACAAGGTTCCCTTGTGGACAAAAGGTTACGCCCTTTGCCTAATCATGACTAATCAATGTCCAAGCTCAAGTCACACCTCACCAAAACAGGTTAACGCTTGAAATCAAATTCCTTAGCTCATTAGAAGCAAGGATTCAAGAATGCATGCCCTTTCCATACTTAGGGCATCAAAAGTTGGTTAGGTTACCAAGAAACCCTAATCATTAGTGCTTTGGTTTTCTATTTTTTCTCAGCACTGTGTCACCCACAATGCTTCCCAAAAAGGGGCATCTATAGACACCAAAACAACACCCATCCGATTAAGTGACTACAAACACTGATCGCATTGACACACATAGCTTTCAGGGCAGCCCTCAAAGGTCAAATAGTGGTCCTAACCACTCACACAACAGTTTAGAAGGTCAAAAAATGAGCAGAGCAAAGATGGTCGTCTTAGACAAGCCTTCATCAAAACAAAGTCAAACTTCAAGCCTTAAGCAAGCAAGAAAGCCTTAAGCAAGAAAGCCTTATCAAAGCAAGACAAAGTCTTCAAAGCAAAGCCCTCGTCAAAATCCGGGCCGAAGTGTCATGATATCACGACACTTCGGGCCCTTTGCCAAAGCCGGGCCGAAGTGTCACGATATCGCAACACTTCGAGCCCTTTGCCAAATCCAGGCCGAAGTTTCGCTATATCGTGACACTTCGGGCCCTTTGCCAAAGTCGGGTCGAAGTGTCGCGATATCGTGACACTTTGGGCCCTTTGCCCAAGCCAGGCCGAAGTGTCGTGATATCGCGACACTTCGGGCCCTTTGCCAAAGCCGGGCCGAAGTGTCACGATATCGCGACACTTCGGGCCCTTTTCCCAAGCCGGGCCGAAGTGTCGCGATAGGCACATCGATATAGGCCCAATATTAGCTATAAATTATGGGTTGCAAGAACACTGGAACACGCCATCAAGCTCATGGAAGGATTTGATCCCTTTATAAAATTGTAAATTGAGATGTATCAAATTATGAAGCCCTTAAGGGGATGTATTGTAATCTTATTGAATATTATGGATTAATAAAATACAAGGAGAAACCTCCATTTTTACCTCAAATAATCCATATTTTGCAATAGATTAGACATTTACATATTTATGCACATTTCCCTTTGAATGCTTGTTTAAATCTACTTTTATATTTCAATAACGAACCCTCAAGGAGTGCCGTTTTTCATGCTTCTTCATGAAGATCATAAAAAACAACAAAAATATTTTGCATTACGCATAACACATAAACACAAAAACCAAAACATATAGTATGATATTACTCTCTTAAAAATACATAAAGTACATAAGGTTGACTAGTATACCATAATCAAAACTGGTATACTCAATCACTAGGGGATATACCACAAAAAGAAGTCTCGGTATATCATCCCCTAGAGCCTCTAGAACTTTGGCTATCATAAGGAGGTGGCCTGAGCACCTAAAACTAAGGGACCCTAGATATCGACGTGGAAGCTAATATAGAATGACCTAGAGCCACTAACTCTAGGGGCAATGGATACCTCTAACCCTCAGGAACTACCTCAAAATAGTTTTTGGTAGAAGGTCACCCGTTGTGATTCTAAGATCACCTCTGTCATTAGTGCACTCTGTAGAGAGTTTATACCTGAGAACTGGCCTGAAGCTCCACTACTCATCTAGTGTGACTGTGACTGTGCTTGGTGCAACTGTGTCTGCACCTGTGCAAGTTGTGCATGTGCTTGGGATAGCTGAGTTTGAGTTTGTCCCAATAGAGTATGTGATTATGAGAGTTGCATATTCAAATAGCATGTATCCCCATCTGGATTTTTAGCCCAAAATTCTCTACTTATAGAGCAACAATCGCTCTAGTGCTGCTTGACTCCTTGACCTCCATCACAATGCCCTTCTTGGGTGAGTCTTATTGAGGTGATAATGGCACCTCTTGCTATGGAGATAGCGCATCCTACTGCACCAGTGACATTTATCACTTAGGAGATAAAACCTATTATCACTGATTAGTCCCCCTCTCTATCTAAGGTACTCTCTCTTGTTAAGAGGACCTCTATCTCTATCCACCTCCTCTCATCCAAATATCCCTACTCCTTTGTGTTATAGGTCTCTCCCCCTATCTATCCTAGTAGATCTCCTTCTATAAATTTCATGATATGCTCGTTGCATCTCCTCTGTTGTTGTGCCCCTCTCTCACGTGATCCTAGTAGGTAGGATGATGGCATACCACTCGAGATATTCATCTTCCACTCCCATGTCATATACCTTTGGGAGTACCACCATAGGTTCATCCTCATATATCTTTATGAACCTACTAAGATCAAGTGCCCTACTAGCAGTCGTCAGATCATGTGTCACTCATCGATAGCAAAAATATTGTATCGAGGGTGTCCCTTGAATAAGTCCAAACTAGCATTGCACTCGATCAGCCTGATGTAGCTCTATCTCTCTCTTCTCCATATGCAACCACCATATCTATCATGCATGGGCCAACTCCTCCCCATCCTCATCCCATTTAGGATGTCCTTGTTAGGATCTCCAACAAATGCGAGGAGCAGTCATCGTCAATAGCCCACCTAGCCTCCTCTAAACTGCTCATCCTCCTCTCGTGGAATCCTGTGTGGTCCCATAAAAATGTAGTAGGTCAACCCTCTTCTACCTACTAATGGTACAACCCATCAGGTCTCCTCACTATAATATTCTCCCAACACCATACCTGTAGTAAAGTGTTAAGGACTAGGCTACGATCATTCTTATACATGATATTAAATAATGTCCTGTATAAGCAGTATAGCACGAAAGGTTACCATGCAAACTTCCTACTAGAATCCCACATGTCAATCACCACACCAACCAAAGCCCAAGGGAGATGTCATCCACTCTGATGGCATGACAAAAATCCTACAACTATCCAAGACAACACCACTATAAGTATGGACACCCCCTATGTGGCTATCAATCCCTCAATGCTAATCCGACTTTGATCTATGGGAAAATAGTGATCCCTTATCAACTGTTGCATGACATGTGCCTAGTTCATAGACTGATATAAAAATTGATCCCTGATAGGAATCTGTAGGATCCTCCACACATCCTCTAGATTTAAGGTCATCTCACCTATAGGCAGCCAAAATGTAGAAGATTCGAGATACCATTTCTCAGCCAATGCAGTCAAAAGAGGATAGTCTTCCTTTATTTTTGGCATCTCATACACGTGTAGGAGCCCTACTAACTCAAGAACTATCCTATCAGGACCACTCAACTCTCACACATGGTCCTCAAGTCCCTTGTATTGCCACTCTCGATTCTTGAGAGAACCTCACTACAAACAAAAATAAAAATATTATTTAGTAAATAATCATGATAAAAAATATTAATAAAAAATAAAAATCACAAAAATAATGCCTAACAAAATATGCATTTCTTTTTTTTTTTGCAAATTTGAATGAAATTTTCTAATTCAAACGCATTGCAAACATAGATTCGGATGCCTGAATCTGCCTTAAGAATATTCGTATTTGCAAATTCGAACATATTTTCAGTGAAATCCAAAAATCCGAAT
This sequence comes from Wollemia nobilis, assembly GCA_028583015.1. Lineage (NCBI taxonomy): Eukaryota > Viridiplantae > Streptophyta > Pinopsida > Araucariales > Araucariaceae > Wollemia > Wollemia nobilis. The sequence continues at coordinate 10,891,558 of JAQPPZ010006909.1, forward strand.
TCACCTAAACAAATTCAAAATTTGGGTCAGACGGATTCGGACATCCGAATTTGCCTGAACCATATGAATTTGCTGATTCTATCGCACGATGGCAAACTATGTCAAAAATCCTAAAAATTCAACAAATAAATCCAAAATTTCAAATTTAAAGGTTACAGTAATACTTACATGTATCCATACACCTGTTATGTTGCCACCTACTTGCACTTTGTCTGCCCGATGAAGAGGAGAAGCCATTCTCTCTACAGAAATTTTTGAAAAATGGTAGGGTAAAATGAATTAGGTTTTACCCTAATTTTCTATTTTTACCCCTTTTTATCCCTTTCTTCTTCAAATTTTGAGTTTTGTAACAAATTTTGAATTTCTCACAAAACTCAAAGGGGGTACTCTAGACAATAAATAATAAAAGGAAATATGTAAAAATATTTTTGCTTTGAAGCGTAACTCCCCTTTCTGATACATCTTTCTTTAATGTAATTATTGTTCATAAATGCACCAAAGAGGGGAAAAAATGTAGCCATGTAATTTTGACACACTTCAAAATTCCTAGACTCCCTAACAACATGTTTTCCCTCCTTAGCAATGTAGCTTCCCCCTCAACTATCTGCCTTGAATTTTGTGCCCATTAAAATCTCATTTCTATCCTTTTCCATTTTTTTTAGCAAATTTGGACGATCGAATCAAATTTGGATGTTTGAATTTGTGCAAATCAAATGTGCAACTAAATTTGGCATATTGTTTGGATTTACCTCCAATCTGGGTAAACCCAGATTTTTAGCGAATTTGAAACTGTCTGAATTTGCCCAGATTGGAAAATTTCCAAATCTTCCCCAACAACCCTAACCTATCTTCATCCTCCTTAATTTTCTTCGATATGCTCTAGTTCTTAAAAGTTGCAGGTGACTTTCAGAATGAGGTAATGGTGATTTTGTAGGAAATTGAGGTGGAGAAGAGCTTGTCATGTCTTGTTGCAGGTTTTATGAAGATATTTTACCATCCTATCATCATTTTAGAGATTAGCTGAGATGACATTTGGTACCATCAATCCTTATGCATTGATTTAGTTTTCTAATTTTATTATTTTGCATCTATAGATCTAAATTCCATTTTATTTCAATAAATTTGGACATTCTAGAGTGCTTTGGAGTTCGCTTTGTAAGTTTTAAATTTGCAAAGATACTCCTAAAAGATAAACTTATTGTCTTGTAATGATCTTGATAATGGATAATCTTAATCCTGACATCCCTTGATTACAAATCTTTAGCAGGTATTTGTAAATTTTAAGATTTAAACAAATTTGAAAGACTGTTCGATCGTCTAAACTCGCTGAAGGACTTCTAAAATTGCTCAACTTTCTAAATCTGACCATTGCAGGTTTGAACAAATTCAAAAAATGTCAAGATATTTTTGAATTCATTGAAAATGTCTAAAATTACATAGAAATATGTTGAGGGTAGAAATTTGGTTCTCAGGTTTATCACATCATTTCACATCTTACATTTTGGTTATCACAACCTTTATTACTTACTGAATTCTATACTGCTTCACTATTTCTATCTGAATACATATGCTTGCATTAGATCTAGAGAATCCATAATTTTATTTACAATTTTTTGAAATAACCGAGGGGATCTAACTGCCACGTCATTGAGGATCACACTTGCAATGGATTAAGTAGATCCCTTACCACTAATTGATATTTTCAGTGTTCTGTTGTTAAAATGCAGGTTTTGAACGAATTCGAAAATCTGCAGGATATTTTTGAATTTGCTTTTTGAGATCCAAATTTGCTCTGTGTTTCCAAATTAGATTTGTGTTTCCGAATTCGCTCTAACCGATTCGAATTCACTTGGAATCAACCATACGGATCATGTAAGGGTCTAATCCTTGATTCCTTTCAGTTTTTTCATATTTTAATTTTATACTATTTTGTTTTAAAGCATTTTCATAAAAAAAACATAAAGTTAGTTGCATTGCTTTTTGCATCAATCATATTAGTTGGAAAATACAAAATAAAAATATATATACATATACATGATAGCATAGAATTTATCTTTTTCTTTTAGTATCCACAAGAATCATTGCATCGTAGTTAAATTTACAATCTTTTTAGTTAAATTGTATATCGTTGCTTTCATGGAAATTTGAAGTGCATATAGTTAGGTATAGTTGCATTTGGCTAAACCCTAGGTGTGTGTAAATCAAAGAATCCAACAAACATTTACCCTACCTAGGTACCATAAAGTGTTTCTTGGTGAACCCCACCTAATTTATCGTCAAACACCAAGGAGAGCACAACTCAAGTGCTTCTCATTTGAGGTGTAGGCACTTCATTTTCCCTTCCCCTTTTAGGTGCGGATCCATTAGCTTGAAATAAAAGGGTGCAAAAATTTTGGGTCTACAGTTTTCTCTCTTTCTTAGGTGCAATTTTTAGGCGATATTCACTTTCTTCTCTAGTGTTTGTGGCTTTTGACTCAAAGCTCCTAACTTTACTTCAAACTAGATTGAACAACTACAAAATTATCCCAGTGCATTTTCATTTAAAACTTAATGCTTAATACTCTTCTCCTTCTCTCGTCCTCCTTGGTGCAATACCAACGTATCAATGTGATCTTTTCCAATGTAGTATTCTAAAATAGGTGTGTTTTTATATCTCAAATTTTAAAACAAATCCACATTCTCTAGTAGTTATGGCTTCTTCTTAGGCAACTTATAATAGCTTTTATTTCATTCTCCCTTTATGATTGGTTTACCTTCTGCTTATATTCTTTCCTTATGGCTAATCCATCTTGATTGAGGCAATTGGTTTACCTTCTCTTTGTTGCTATATTTTCCTTTGTTTCTGTTCTAGCAATGTATGCTATCATAGAATCATTTCCTTAATTATAGAATCTAACATATATTTTTTCTTATGTATGCTTCCTTTAACATAAGAAACTATTGGATTAGAATAGTATCTCAGGCTTTGTATGCATGTATACTTCCTCTAATTTTTTCTACTCTTTAATAATTTCTCTAAAATTTTATATGGCTACCAATATCAAGCCAAATATCAAGGTCAATATTTAATGACCTGGTTCTTATCAAGGTCTCTATTCCAAATAGATAACCTCTATTTCTTTATGCATCTTCTATCTTTATCAAGGTCTCACTTCAAGACTTAAATCCTTCTCTTTCAAGGTCTGCCTTCAAGACCTGAATCCTTTTCTATCAAGGTTTATCCTCAAGATATAAATCCACTATGTCAAGGTCTCTCTTAAAGACCTGAATCTCCTTTTTCAAGGTCAATTTCTTTGTGACCTAAAACTTTAATATCCTACAAATTAAATAAATCTCTGCTTGATAAAACCTTCTTGCCTTCTCTTGCACTTGAATATGAAAGTCTTCTCTATCTGTTGTAGGAAGCTTCTCGCTCTTCTAAAAAATATTTTTTGTTGTAGAAATATCTTAGGTTGTACATACGAACTCAAATGATGTCAAGGTTACTATAAAATTCCTTGATGCTCCAACCAAGATAGCTTGATTGTACCAAATCCTTCAATTTTCTTCTGAGTGTTGATAGAAATCAGTTGTCAAGGATTATCTATATCCCTAAAAATCCTTTACCAATCTTAGGGTTGGCTATTTCCTTGAATAATAAATTATCTTCAAGTTGATTCACCCAAATATGAGTCCTAGTCTTCACTGGTTATCCTTCAACCTAGTGGAAAGACTCTATAGTTGAGTCCTAGTCTTCACTATCCATTCCTGCAACTATGGAAAGAATCTAGATTTTTTTGTTTCCTTTGATCTTAGAGTAGATTCCACATCTATATCCCTTTAAAGTAGACAGACTCTAAATCAATTTTATCACACTAGATAAAATTAAATCTTATATGCAGCTAAATAAATTTACCCTATGCAAGAAACTTCTTGTTGTAGCTCTAATACCACTAATGGCTTTTGAAGCCTTAATATTAATGTAAAATCACAAGATAAAATTCATAGGATCAAATATATGATAGCTACAATATAGTAAGATCAAGATAATGATGTAAATAAGAATAATATGAGCCAACTAATATGTAAATCAAGGCTTATAATATATCAACTAAGATTCATTAATATGCAAAAATATGAATGTAATAGCCTGAATCATACATGTACAAAGAATGTAGCACAACTTACAATATTAGTTACTAAAATGTATGTAATCTTTATTATTTCTCTTCCTCTTACAAATGTATCATAAAAATCTCTTACAATGATGATAACAATGCTCTCTATACTCACTATGAATGTTATGAATGCTATATCCAATATGCTCCTCCATGGAGTAATATATAGCCAATGTAGTATGACTCTTTGTATGCTTGACTCTTCCTTTCCTTATGCCAAGTCTCATGACTCTTGGCTTCTCTACTTGACACTTGCATACACATGACTCTATCTTGTATGCATACCTAGACATGACTCTTCACTTACACTCCCTAATCTAAGAACACATGTGTACACTTACATATGGGACACTTGTGCACATCTACACACATTACACTTGCACACTCATTTACATGATACTTGTGCATTTCTTGTACATTATTACATTACATAAAATATTTACTCACACTCTAATCTAAGACTTGACCCTAGTCTAATATTTACAAGGTGTACCATGAAGGTACCATGGGGGTACATTAGCATGTACCAAATAATGTAATATTCTCAATAGTAATGGTTCCCTTTATATATAGGAAGTGTTGCCTCCTATTGGTTCCTTGGCTTGAAGTGATCAATCAGTGAAACTCTTCTTGTATGATGATTTGAATGTTTCCAAGCTTCTTGAACTATCATATATTTTAGATTATATAAAACATTAATATGCTATCTCAAGTATGCTTGTGTGACAAACACATGTTCTTCTTCATTTTCTTGAAATTCTTATTTTTCTTCTTTGATTTGATTCTCTTGGGCTATATTACTTTTATGTGAATTTTTCCAACTATGATTTTGTTGTAAAGTGACCTACTTTGTTGTAGAAATATGCCAACATTCCCTCATGGTGTGTTTATTTCTTCCCTAATGTTCACACATCCTTTGCATGTTGAAATTACTCCTTTGAGAATCATTCCTTTGATTTTGAAATATCTAAAAATTATTTCTTTGTTGGAAGCATTGTGGAGGTCTTATGCCTCTCCTCAATGGTTGCTTCCCTCTTTGACTTGTAACTAGTAACTATTCTTCTTATTTTACAGTATACAATACCTCTAATTTTTGAAGTAGGTTCACCATCTTCTCAAAGCTTTGTGTTTGCTCAATAATATTTAGTGTAGTCACAAAAAAATTATACTTGGATGGTAGTAATCTCAAAATAATAAGAACTAAAATTTCATTAGATATCTGAGTTCCTACTGCTTGCAATGATGCTCACAATTCTGTTATTCACCTCATAAATACTTCTATCTTTTCTCCACTCTTCATCTCCAAGCAATGGAACTATATTTAGAGGAATAGAATATTATGTTGATTCTTGGTTTCAAATACCATCTTCAACTTCTCCCATTGTATACCTAATGTATGCTTGAACCTCATATCCTACACCAAACATTATGAGTCTTGCCTTTTTGTCTTCTTTATCAAACTTTATTTTGTTTTCTTCTTTTGTAGTAGGATAGGCAGTGCTTCCTCTACTACATGCTAAACTTCATCAAACTCAAGCTATGTCATGAGTTTTGTCTTCTAGGCAACATAATTGTTTACCCTTAACAATTAAAAATATGCTAATAAGAACTTTGGTGCTCCGTTATCCATAATAAACATTTATAAAATTTAAATTTTCTTTTTGACTGATTCCATATTGAAAATCTCTTTTTGACGAGTATATATGCCTACACTTGGATTTTAGTTTATGCTTAAAAAGTGCGAGAAAGTTGTATGTCATTGAATAGAGGGAATTTTTCTTCTTCAAAATATTTTTTGGAATATTCCATTTTTATATTTCCAAATTTCAAAATAATATTTTTCCAAAACTTTTTAAAAAGAATAATCTATTCCGTTTTGTAACTTGTAATATGCTCCTCTTAATTGAATAAGGTCTTTTAGGATTTTATACCTTTTATTTCCTTAACCAACATAAATTCATTTTTGTTTACTTGTGTGCTATTTTATTTAGGAAATGCAATGACTTAACTCCTCGATGACTTTTAAACCCTAAAATTTTATTGTGCAATATCTGCTAATCATTTTCTTTTGAAACATTCATTCTAATATCCTTCTTGCTTCTTGGATGGTTTTATCATTTAGCCTTGGGTGAGAACTGTCTATCCTTCAGGTGCTCGACTTTCTCATTTACTTTCTACTTGCATGTCATATTGGTGTCTATGTTTATAATATTTGTTGCACTATGACTACAAAAATTGGATGATGTACTTCATCCATAATGGTACAATTATGAGTTTCTTAATTCCTTTAAGGAAGTGATAGCCCAATTATGCTTGGACGATGTGGTCATGTCCATAATAGAGAGGGTAGCAAGGTGCTTTCTTTCCTATAGAACACTCTCTCTTTTATAGCTCTCTTAGAGCACTTTTTTTTCTCAATTCTACTTTTCTTCTCTATTCTCTTTCACCACTTCTCTCTTTTATCACTTCTCTTCTTCTCCATTATCTTTCACTGCCTCTCTCTTTCATCGTTTCTCTTCTCTACTTCTTTCTTCTCTTTCATTGCTTCTATCTTTCTCTATATTATCTTATTATTTCTTTTACTTCTCTTAAAGTGCTTGCTTAAATATCTTTCAATGAAGTTAATTAACATGAGACTTTCTTGTTTAGCAAGTTTGTTTTCTCATGAGGTACTTCTCTTTATGCAAGCATCTCTAACTTCAAATGGTTACCTATGACTTGGACCATATGGGTGGTGCTATATAATCCTTTATTTAATTTGTTTATTTTCCAAATATGGCTTTGCTTGTTATAGTTCACAGGACTTTAACCTTTTAGATATTTCGTTAAATTATCGTTTTCTAGATATTCTTGCTATGTTTGTTAACCATAAAATTCACAATTTTTTACCTAGGCATCACTCTATAAATTCAAATGACTTGGTTTAAATATTTACTTTGATGTTGAATGTTCCTTTTTATCTTTGTTCCAAAGTATCAAAGCATCCTTTGAAAGAATATTTTTATTTCTTTCCTTCTTGATTTTGGTTTGCAATATTTTAAGGGACTCGGACTTCTTCGTACCTTAATAGGTTCTTCTTGGAACGTTTCTATTATTTGTAAAATGGTTTCAATTTTATGAGCCTTTAATATTTCTCAAAACTTCTTTTAAAATGCCTTTCTAATAACTTCAATGGGTTGTATTTTTAGCCTTGTATATTTTGAATCTTCTTCAATCTTCTCTAGAATGCCTTTCAAAATGCTTCCTTAAATTTTCTTTTTTATGGAGATTTCCAATAGCTTCATCTCTTGCCTTTCAATGGCAATGGATTTCTTCATTGTTTATTTTTATTTGGTTGTTTGATGCAGGATTTATGATCTTTTGGTCTAAAATCTCTAAAAAAATATTTCTTTGTTGGAAGCATTGTGGAGGTCTCATTCCTCTCTTGAATGATTGCTTTCCTCTTTGAATTGTAACTAGTAACTATTCTTATTCTTTTGTAGTATGCAATTCCTCTACTTTTTGAAGTAGGTTCGCCATATTCTCAAAGATTGGTGTTTACTCAATAATATTTAGTTTAGTCACAAAAAAATTATACATGGATGGCAGTAATATCAAAATCATAGGAACTAATATTTCATCGAATGCCTGAGTTCCTAGTGCTTGCAATGATGCTCACAATTATGTTATTCTCCTCATGAATTCTTCTAGCTTTTCTCCACTCTTCATCTCCAAATAATGGAACTGGCTTCAGAGGAATAGAATCTGATTTTGATTCTTGGCTTCATATACTATCTTCAACTTCTCTCATGCATCGTTGGATGTGGTCGTATCCCTAATGTATGCTTGGACATCATCTATTACTCCAAACATGATAACAAGTCTTGCCTTTCTATCTACTTTATCAAAATTTGTTTGATCTTCTACTTTTGTAGTAGGATGGGCAATGCTTCCATCTACTACATATCAAACTTCCTCAAACTCAAGCTATATCATGAGTTTGGTCTTCCAAACAATATAATTGTTTACCCTTAACAATTGGAAATCTGGTAACAAGAACTTTGGTGCTCCACTATCCATAATAAATAGTTATAAAATTTGAATTTTCTTTTTTACTGATTCCACCTCAAAAATCTATTTCTAATTATTATATATATGCCTATACTTATATTTTAGTTCATGCTTCAAAAGTGCGATAAAGTTGTGTGTCACTTAATAGAGGGAATGTTTCCTCTTCAAAATATTTCTTGGAATACTTCCTTTTTATAATTTCATTTTTCAAAATAATATATTTCCAAACCTTTTTAAAAAGAAAAATCTATTCTTTTTTGTAATTTGTAATATGCTCCTCTTAATTGAACAAGGTCTTTTAGAATTTTATACCTTTTATTTCCTTAACCAACATAAAGGCTTTTTTGTTTACTTGTGTGCTCTTTCCTTTAGAAAATGCAATGGATTAACTCCTTGATGACTTTTAAAACCTAAAATTTTATTGTGTAGTATTTGATAATAGTTTCCTTTTGAAACATTCCTTCTAATGCCCTTCTTGCTTCATGTATGGTTTATCATTCAACCCCAGGTGAGAACTATTTATCCTTTGATTTCTTGACTTTATTGTCTACTTTCTACTTTCATATCATATTTATGTCTATATTTATAATTTTTGTTACATTATGACCACAAAAATTGGATGATGTACTTCCATAATGGCCCGATTATTAAATTATTATTTTCTTTAGGGCAGTGACAACCCAATTACGCTTGGATGATGTGGCCATGTCTATAGTAGAGAGGATAGTAGGGTGTTTTTTTTCCTACAATAATACTTTCTCTATTATCACCCTCTTAGACCACTTCTATTCTTTACTCAATTCTACTTTTATTCTCTATTCTCTTTCACCACTTCTCTCTTTTGGTGCTTATTTTCTTCTCTATTTTGCTTCTCTTCTTCTCTATTCTCTTTCACCACTTTTCTTCTCTATTCTTATTATTTCTTCTCTTTCACTATATTCTATTATTCCTTCTTCTATTTACCTTAAATTGCTTGCTTAAATATCTTTCAATGAAGTTAAATAACACAAGACTTACTTGTTGAGCAAGTTTATTTTCTGATGAGGTACTTCTTCCCTTAATGCAAGCATCTCTAACATCAAACGATTTTCAATGACTTAAACCAGATGGGTGGTTCTATATAATCCTTCATTTAATTTATTTCTTTTCCAAATATTGCTTTGCTTGTTGTAATACATGGGACTTTAAACTTTTGGAATTTATATTAAATTATCCTTTTCTAAATATTCTTGCTATGTTTGTTAACCAAAAAAATCATAAGTTTCCTTCCTAGGAATCACTCTATAAATTCAAATGACCATTCTGGTTGGAAAATTTACTTTGATGTCGAATATTTAATTTTCTCTCTATTCCAAAGTGTCAAAGCATCCTTTGAAAGTTTTTTTTTTATTTCTTTTCTTCTTATTTTTTTTTTGTAGTATTTTAAGATATTTAAGCTTCTTTGTGCCTTAACACATTCTTCTTGGAACATTTATACTATTTGTAAAGTGGATTTAGTTTTATGAGCCTTTAATCTTTCTCAAAACTTCTTTTCAAATACTTTTAAATGGCTTTAATGGGTTGTATTTTCAAACTTCTATATTTTAAATCTTCTTTAGAATATCTTTCAAAATGTTTCCTTAAATTTTATTTTTTATGAAGCTTTCCAATATCTTCCTCTCACCTTTCAATAGCAATGGCTTCTTACCTTGCTTGAATTTTCTTGGTTGTTTTCTATAGGATTTATGATCTTTTGGTCTTAAATAGGGATTGAAACCCTTTAAAACTTGAAGACCTTTTCCATTTGGTATGGGTTCTTCACTTTGAAACCTCTTGAATGTGCCACAAAAATTTCCTTCATGATCACAATTTTATACAAGGTAATTTTACCCTTGAAATCTCTTTTCTCAAAAACTTAGAAATTTTCTCAAACATAGCATACATTGGTTTTTTATGTATCAAGGCTTAGAGAAGGATCAGAAGGAGAGATCTTATTTCCTTTTACCTACTCTGATATCACATATTAGAACTTAAGCTTTGAATAATTGTATTATGGTATTGAAGTGTATTTAAGTACATAGGATGTTTAATTTAGGCATACCAAACCCTCAAAGAAACTTCCAAATATCTTGTAATATATCACATGCATGTACCTTATAAGGGGCAGTTATACCACTTGACTTCTTACATGGTCTATGATATAATAACTCTTAACAAGGATAAATCAAATAGATCAAAACAAGCCAAAATAAATTAAAAAAGACAACTATTAAATAAATTACCTATGTAAATACTAAAGTTAATAATTTCTTATAGTTGTGCTCAAAATATCTTGCCTAAGGTTAGGTTCTTTACTTGGTTTTTATTGCATCGTAGGGTGCTAACTGGTGAGCAACTTATGAAACGTGGTTTTCATGGCCCATTTGGATGCGAAATGTGTGGAGAGAATGTGGAAACTCTCAACCATCTTCTTATTGAGTGTACCTTAGCCTCTAAGCTATGGAGGAGAATGGCCATCTTACTTGACTTATAGTGGTCCAATTTTTTTACTTTTGAACAACTTTAGAGGGATTGGCCTAAACAATAGGGTGTTGATCATTTTATTAGGCAATTAGTTTGGATGGGTTCTACCATCTACCTTGGAATATTTGGAATGAAAGGAACAATCATATTTTCAATCACGAAAGGAAGGATATTCACTATATCTGGCAAAAGACCATTGCCAACTTAGTTGAATCAATCCAACTTCTTAATCACCCCCGAAACTCCCACCAAATATGGGATCAAGTGATGCAAAGATTGAAGATTAATATTTCTAAGGGTAACTAGCTTAAAGAGAATGTGAGTAATCAAAATATGGATAGAATGAGGAATTGGCAGCCTCCTCCTAAGGATTTTAGAAAAGTCAATACCGATGGAGCCTCTAGGGGGAACCCTGAAAAAGCTAGTGCAGGAGAAATTGGTAGACTTTTATATGGTTTCTTAGTTTTCATTTTTGATAAATTGGGTATCCTTTCCAATAACCTTTCTGGGGGATATGGTATCCTTAGAGGCCTTCAAGAGGCTGCTAACATTGGATGGAAAAGGTGTTGGTTGAATCTGAATCTCAAGTCATGATTAATCTGCTGAAGACTCCTATGAATCATAAGATTGATAGGAGAATACAAATAATTTTTGAGAAGATTCAATTAATCTAGATGGGCTTTTTAAAAGTTGAATACAATCATGTGGTCAGAGAATAGAATAGGAGTATTGATGCTTTAGCTAATTGGGCATTGGACAAATGTGATCTTACTTACTACGGCCACCCTCCTAGATGGTGGGCTTTGCAAATAAGGGAAGTTCTTCTTTCTATCCTTTCTTTGGATGGCTCCAATGTTAAAGGTACCTAATTCCTTTTTGCTTTGTTTTTGCTTCTCTTTGATCCGGTAAAGGTATTTTAGTTCCCTAGCTCAGACATATATTTCTTATGTTTTCTTATGTTTCCTCTACTGAATCTTACCTAAAAAGTCTTTTGGCCTAGAAAGGCCAAAGTTGTTATTTGTATTTCCTTCTTTTAAATTTTTTGGTGTGTGTTTTTTTTGTATTATTTTTGTTCTATTTTTTTTTGTGTTGTTTTTTGTGTACTTTGTGTTTTTATTGTTTTTTTATGTTTTGTGTTTTATGTTTTTGTTATTTTTTTATGTTTTGTGTTTTGTGTTTTTGTTATTTTTTTATGTTTTTTTTTTTGTGTTTGGGTGTTGTTTTGTGGTTTTTTGTGTGTGTTTTGTGTTTTATTGTTGTTTTTGCATTTTTTTTGTTGTTTTTGTTCTTGTTTTGTTGTCTTTATGTTTTTTTTGTTATTTGTTTGTTTGTTGTTATTGTTTTTGTTGTTTTAGGCATGCTCATTGAGTGTGTTGAAGGGGACATGCTAGGTGCAATCCTGGGCGATTTTAGCGAAATAGATACCCTTGCCTCCTTAAGACTTACCTGAAAGTAACATCCCAATTAAAGTTTTTTCCACAAATAAAAAAAAAAGCTGATGACAAATTTGATTAAAAAAATAATCAACTTTATAAAACATATAACAATATTAATAATACAAATTACAATTAATATTATAATATTAAACTTACAATCTTATAACATATATATATATATATATATATATATATATATTTTTTTTTTTTTTTTTTTTTTTTTTTGGTATATAGAAGCAATGGTTACAATCACGATTTTTAGTAACTACCAAAACGATGGGTAGGGTTCAAACTATCTACGAAGGCTCCCAGGACTTCCACCGTCTCGGTACATGGTAACCCGGCGTGAGATGGGGACCGCCGGACGCACAGGGGATGCACCGTCGTCATCAATCTGGCGCACCACTCAGAGGAATCAGATCTGGGCTACTGTCTGTGCATGGGCATATATTAACCACTAAACAATTTTTATTATTACCAAAACATATTTTAATTTAATATTTTAATAAAAATATAATATAAATTTTTTAAATCAAAAATTCTATTATACTTTCATAGAGGACAAATAATGCAAAATTTAAATACTTAAAAATCTATTATACTTTCATAGAGGCAAAATAATGCAAAGATGATGCAATTAGATGACTAATACTCTACTTACATTAAAGCCTTAAAACTAGACATGGCAGTTGCAACTTCTAACAAATATTTTAGCCCCAACCCTTCCTAAACAAATTGACATCATGTATTTTAAAATGCATTTAACCTTTCACACATTGTACCTTATTATATGCAATAAATGATTATTATTTTATATTTGTATCATTTATGGGCATAATAAAATAATGTATATATATCATATGTATAGACACATACTTTTTAAAGTATAATGGTATAATTTATCCAATTGTGCATTCTCCACTTTAGATCCATTACAACATTAGGATTTGTGTCAAGAGCACTCATTGGGTGCACAAGATATTTTATCTATTGAATAAGACTTACTAGAATATAGTGTTTCTATGTCAACAAGTAGGGCCTAGTGGGCACAATTTTTTCTGGTGGAGTATTGATCAAGATTTGCATGATTTGTTATCCCACTCCATTATTTATTATTAAGTTAAAAATGATGTGACATTTTTAAACAATAGGTATATAATGACATTATTGGGTGCACTATATATTTATTTTTTATTTTAAAAAACTATTATTAATTTGTTTAATATAGTATAAATCTTTTATTAATAAATAGTAATTTAATTATTAATTTATTAAATGTGGTACAAAATTTTTATTGATAAATAATATTGTGTATAGATGTAAAGGTTCACATGACTAAAATAAGTACATACGTGTTTGGTGTGCTCTGTAGACGATTCTGTGTCTCTAGCACTTTTAACCTTTTAGTTGGGTTGTTTATTTTTTAATTATATTATTATAATAATTTGTATCATGGCCTTTCATTTTACTTTAGTCAATTTCAAATCATAATTAAGATCATGGCCTTTCATTTTGTTACTTTAGTCTTCTTATAGTAAGTGTGTTTTAAAGCTGGGCAAAAGTAGTAGATCACTCATTGTTGAGTTGGCGGTTCTAATCTCAAATTTTTATGGTCTTTTTATTTGAATAAAAATGTTAGGGTGTGATTAAGGTTGTTGTGGTTAGGGTTTAGGCTTTTTTGGGGTCAAATGTTCAAATTCCAACGTATCAACGTATTCATACAAGGATAGGATGATGGATAGTAGCGGTTGAGTGTCCTAGTTTGATGCCTTCAAAGATTAAAGGTCTTATCTAATCCAACAAGTTAGATTTATAGTGGCAACACCCAATAGTCTTCCCAATTCTATTATATATATATATATATATATATATATATATATATATATATATATATATATATATTCTTTGATTATAAGTTTGATTATATCTAGTTAATGGGGTACCAATGACTAAGACATATGGGAACATAGTTTACATAAAGGTTCAAATCCCTAATGTATAGATTGATGTGATTAAGTCCCTCTCACTTGGAGTAAAAATATTATGTTGTGGTTAAGGTTTTGGCATCTCTCACGAGGTCCATGGTTCAAACCACAATGTACCCATACGAGGATAGGATGGATGGTAGCGGTCAAGTGTTTGCTCATTGTTAGTCCTAGTTTGATGCCTTTGAGGATCAAAGTTCCGGTTGATTTCGTCTAATCCAACAAGCTGGGGTTTATAGTAGCATCACAATGGTATTACCGATTCCCCTATTCATTATATATATTAAAAAATATGTTCTAAAAAATATTCTTTGATTTAAAGTTTGATTATATTTTTGCTAATGTAGTTATGGTTCAATGATTGATACATATTGGTGGCATAGCTTACATCAAGGTTCAAATCGTGGGTGTAGGTTGATGTGATTAAATTGATGTAAAAAAGAAAGGGTAACCATTTCAAAATCCTGCTTTATAATTATGATGTATAACTTAAGGGAATTTAATAATAAAATTTGAAAACTTTAAAATAAAAAGTTCAAGGTTCAAATCCAAAATATAAGAGGCACAAAATAGGCTATAACTTGATGTGACTAAGTTGATGTAAAAGGGAAAGGGCAATCCTTTCAAAACTTTACTTTAAAAAAATGATTTTTTATATATATATATATATATATATATATATATATATATATATATATATATATATATATATATTTATTTATTTATTTATTTATTTATTTATTTATTGTACACAACCTCACTCGCACATACACCACGTCCCACAATGGTTTGAACTTAGGTCTTTCGAAATAAATCCCAAAGCCCTAATAACATGAGTGTACCACGAGGATAATTTTTTTTTAATTATTATTGGGTTAGTGTGAGAAACCCCTATGACCAACGCACAAGGTTGGGCAGTCTCCTCCCAGCCATGACCCCTGTAAAGTTGAGAGCTATGCTTATCAATAGATAATTTAACACACACCCATAACACACCCACCCCATCACACACACACTCGTCCACACTGGAGTTTGAACCTTGGACCTTCTGAACTATATCTAATATTGAATGATAACTTACTTCATAATTATGGTATATAACTTAAAGGATTTAATAATAAGATTTTGAAGGTTCAAGACTCAAATCTAATGGGATAGAGTTATACACTATACTTCCATTACGAGAATTTGACTAGATAACATTTATTAGGTAAATAACATTCTTTATGAAGATTTTTATGTATGGTTTTATGAATGTTAAAACTACTTTATTTTGTTTTTGGGACAATGCAACAGTTCAGGCTTTGGTTCTTCCTTAAAAGGTCCAAGGTTCAAATCGTGGTGTGGACCAGTGTATGAGGGGTGGGTGTGTGTATGACCCCTACTGATACGCTCAAATCTCATCTTTATGAAAAATCATGGTGAAAATGGGATACCCACCCTCGATCATAAGAATTTTCTACACTAACCAAATCTTTAAAAACTAAATTTTTTTTTTAATCAAATAAAAAAATAAATTTTATATAAATGTTTGTTAAGAATATTAATATGGGTTTATCTTATTGTAAATCTTTAAATTTTTTATTTTTATAAAATATGAAGTTATATGTCTATAAAATTTCTCATATTATTATATATATCCAGAAATGTCCATCTCATAGGGAGTTTATCTAATTATGAGAATGTTTTGGATATAATTGTTTTATTAAGGTGTGAAGATCTTTTTAATTAGTTATATGGGTATAACTCGAGTGAGATTAACCATAAAACTTTCAAATTTTATAATTTTACAACTAAAATATTTTTTATAAATATTGTCTCGTATATGATCGTGTGAACGTTAAATAATGTTATAATAATTAATAATTTTATCTTAGTGATCGTTTAATAATGTTATAATAATTAATAATTTTTGTGAGTTTTTAAATTTATCTTAGTGTTAGAATCTTTAAATTTATAGTCTTAGGGGACAGGATTTGAGGTTTGTTTTTCTGAGGTTCTTGGAACGGATACCTTATATTCCCCTCCTTAGATTCAAATTGCAGTATATGTGTGTGAGGTTGTGTGTTAATCTTCTATTAATAAGCATTGCTCTTGTCCTTACGAAGGATAATGGCTTGGGGATGGCTCAGCCCTATATGGTTATATGTGATATGGAACTTAAATATGAAGCTGATTATTCATTAGGAATAGTAGAATATATAAGCTTACAAAGAATCTCACATAGGTTAAGTGGTTGCAATAATTTGTCAAACATGGTCATCCACTTAACTAACAGATAACAATATGCTAATCTAGGATGACAACTAACTGCTAGAAGACAAATGGCCACTCTAACATCTAACTACACATCCAACAACTTAACAATATATTTCCAACATGGGCATACTATGCCTCACGTGAATACAAAGTGCAAGAAATAGAAAATAATAATAATTTAGGCTTATAATTAAGCCTAAGGTACAATCATATCCTCAAAACTCCTCCCAACTATAGAAGCATTGGACCCCAATGCTCTCAACAAACGTGGAAAGTCATGGGCCAACTCATGGTGAGGAATCCAATGAGCCATGTACGGAAAGTGACCGCAGTAGGTGACAAAGTAAGAAGTGGAAGAACCCTATAGAGTGTTATGAGTCTTCATCTTGAAAACTCTATCTAAAATGAGCGAAAGTTGACAATCAGGTGCCACTGCTGCTGTAGGGCTAATGACAGGTTCAGGTACCAAAGGAGGATCCTAAAATGGTGTCTCTAGAAAGCGTCACTTATCCAAAGGAAACCAAACTTTATCTCCAACCTAAGATGAGTGAGGATTGTGATACTTGCGCACCATGCTTTGCTGCTCCTACGGTGTCTCTTGCAAGTCCTATGTTATCTTGCCTTGAAGGCTCTACCGGTGCTGAATGAAGGAAGTGACCTTAGATTTCTCCTCCATGTGTGCAATGGTGGAACAGGGCAAATCCAAAGGCAAGTTCTGTGGAGCAAGTGGTTGTGTGTCCATAGATGTACCCGAAATGATACCAATAGAATGGTTGGTATATTTCTCATGAGTGAGAGTGATGGGTTTCTTAACCACAAGATCTTGTGATTGTTCATTTTGTGGAAGTGAAGCTTCTTCTTTATCATGTGTCTTTGATGGTGTTTGTTCTTCATCATGTGTGGAAATTATGCAAGTAGGAGCCAAAATAAGTGCTTGACTTAATGGCTTACGAACTTGCCTACAACTTAACATCAAATTTGATGTGGGTGTAGTGCTTTGTATCAAATAGGTTTTATCATGCAAATCCAATGTGTATGTGTTCTTTTTAGCATGATATACAATATTCCTATCAAATTGATAGGGTTTACCAAGCAATAGTCCACAATAATCCATCTTTGTGACATTACATCTTACTTTATCCACAAACTTATCATCAAAAGCAAAATTCAAGGTGCAAGTGTGTGTGATGTTAGATGTGGAGTCTACATCCTTCCACCCAAGTGCATAGGGTTGGTGATGTGGCTTTATGGGAAGATTCAACTTCTCTACAACGAACTTTGTAATGAGTTTCTTTTGTGAGTCATTATCTATGATACAATCCACATAAAAATCATGTGTAATGTGGGCTCTAGTGATAAACAAATGATCATGGAGCCCTTGTGTCAAAACATTCATCATAAGGGTAACTTTATTTATTTTACTCTTTAAAACTAGATATTCTTCTTCTGTCCTTGTAGTCACAATGGGACCATAATGTGGTTCCTCATTTGTAGGTTGTACACTTCTTCATTATTTCAAAAGTAAAGAATTTAGATTTTACATGACCATGCTTTTTACAAAAAATACAATACATCGAAAAAGAAGGATCTTTAGAGTGAGAAGAAGAAGAATGTGATTTAGGAGAAGTGGGAGGAGAAGAAGAATGAGAAGTGTTCTTCACCTTTTGTTGATGTTGATTTTCTCCTTTGGAATTGTTGTCCTATTGAGATCTTTGAGAAGCACCAACTTTATCCTTTACAAGAATGGCATGCTTGAATGCCACATCCAAAGTGAGGAAATCAATGAACTTGATTTTCCTAAAAATTTGATCTTGCAATCCACACGTGAACTTGTTAATCAAATCCTGTTCTGAATATTTCACACCAAGAAGCACCCTTAGCCTATTGAATTGGAAAATTTAGTCAACAACATACATACTATAGGATTGCCTCAACCTATACCACTTGGTTGTGAGGTCATTTTGGCAATTTGTTGGAAAAAATGTATTTTCAGAATCTGGATCAATTTTTTCCAAGTCATGGCAGTATTATGGCTTTGTCTTTCTACGATTAAAAATTTTGCTAAGCTTGTGAGTTTGACTGTAGCAAATGCAACTTGTTCATCTTCAGGAATTTCAGCATAATTAAACCAAGTTTACATATCTAAAATTCCTACATCAGGATCCCTAGATCCATCATACAATTTGACCTCACATTTAGCTTTATTGGCATGGTTGTGATGAATTTTGATATCACCAAGAGTCAATTGCACAACAATATCTTTTACCTTATCTACCAAAATGTCTACTACAACAATAAGGTTTTCCATATTTGTTTTGAGGTCTTGAGCCATTTGGTTTTGTGTATATGCCAGACTAGGAGGATTACAAATTTTTTTGCAAGAACTATCTAGGCTTTAGGAATAATTTTGATAGTTTCCTAATGTAGACTTTGCCTAGATTTTACAAGAATTTTGCCTTCCAATTTATAAAAATAGGGCTAATTTAGGTGCTTTTACAAAAAGTGAATCAATTTTACAATCACAAAAATAACACTAAAAATTGCAATATTTAGCCCTTAAATTGCAAACATTTAGCTTTTGGAGGTAATTTAAATTGACTTTGAGATGAATAACTAATCACTTTTGCAAAAAAATGTTGGAAATTTGCAAAAATTGAAAAAATATTGCTTTTCACCTTGTTTGCTACTTTTGGCGGTAAACTTTGAGTTTTGAAAATTTGAAATTTGAATTTCGGAGGGAAAAATTTGTTTTATCAATAGTTAAATTTCTATTCAATGATCATCAATTTTCAAACTACACTTGGGTCAAATAGTAGTGCGTGCACAAAAATCAACAAGGTTCAGACAATCAGACTTCAACAATGATCAATGCGAGATTTTTCAAACTATGATGAATCCACCTAAAGGCAAACCCACAACCTCCTCACACACGTGAATACGTTGGGGTGTGACCACATTAAGGTGGTCAACACCTAATATGTACGACATATGTTATCAACCACACAATATCCATCGTGTAGTAGATGTGGGACAAAAGGTCCCAATGTATTTTTTATTTCCTATCAGATGGAGAAGTTGTGTCGATGGGAACTACTTAGCTCACCAAAGGTTTGATTTGTATGTCGGGAAATTTTTTCACTTGCTAGGGATACAATTTTCCATCGTCGAGAGTGTCAAACTAGTCGAAAATAGTAACTGTGCATGCTCTTCCATGAATCGGTATCAACTACCACGTGTGATGCATTAATTGACATAGGAATTTAGGATTTCAATTGAATGATTTGATCAGTTGCACCCAAACTTAGAGTTTAATTTAAATTTTTCCTACAAATTATTTTTGTAGTCATCTGCATCTTTTGCTTGCACTGCAATCCGTCCGTTCACTGCCTGCAAATAGTAGGGTCTATGAATACCTGTATCATCTGTGACGCTACCTTTATACGAAGATTGGTCTCGATCCTCTGCAAACCAAAATTTCCCATAGAATTTTCTATCTATGTCTACGTCTTCTTTTTCTATGGCCTATAAAATCCTCTTTGTCTATCGCCTGCAAAAAATTTCTACGACATCGATCGTCTATTGTGCCATTGTTGAAATCAAGAATAGACGCCCTGAATTGTGACATCGATTGCCTGTGATTAGGTGTGGCTACAACCAGTCTGTGGTGGTCGGGGCTTCTTTGTTAGAGATGCCACCGATGGAGGGTTTCGATCATTAAGGAGATCACCAAATTTTGTCTCACCTGAGAGCTGCATGGGTGGTCGTGAGCAACGTATCAAAACTGAATGGAGTGAATATCACCTATCTCGCCATCAGGGAGATTACCAATGTCAAGGTTTGATCGATTGATGGTCAACATGGATGGTCGAAAGTTGGCTATTCATTGATCGATAAGTAACCACGAGTGGATTTGCTACCTGTTTAGCCTAATTCAGCAATACGCCCGAAACTAGCCAAAAGTCTATATTTGACTTAGGCTTTCAAAAATAAAATATTAATATTTTATTCTTTTAATTTTTAAGACATGGTGAATAGTCCATATTTTGTGCAATTTTCATGCAAAGGGATTACTATCTCCATTCTTTTCTTGCATAAAATTTTCTTGGTCAAATCACCTTCGACAAACCTTTTGGCAACCTGCTTCTCTTTCGACAAGGAGTGCCAATGTATCCTCTTGGCCAAAATTGGCCTCAAATTGTGGAATTTATCCTCAAATATATGTAATTGATCTTCTGATCTTCAAAACAAACATTAATTTTTCTTCAAAAAAAAAAAATTCTTGCTTTCCTCATGACAAGTTTGGTTACCCTCTGGTTTTTGTCAGGGGTATTTGGTGTAGGGGTAATTTATGCCCTCTACCACCTCTTGAACTTCACAAACTGATATTGTGTATGACCTCAAGCCAATTTCACGCAAGCACCTACCTAGGATCTGATGCACTAGTTGCAAAACTCAACTAGACACATAGCAATGAAGTGGTAAAATTGCCCTCCTTACAAAATGTTATCCTTTGGCTCTGATTATCATTGATATGGAACTTAAACGTGAATATGATTATTCATTAGGAATAGTAGAATATATAATCTTACAAAGAATCTCACGTAGGTTAAGTGGTTGCAACAATTTGCCAAACATGGCCAACCACTTAACTAACAGATAACAATATGCTAATCTAGGATGACAACTAACTACTAGAAGACAAATGACCACTCTAACAACTAACTAAACATCCAAAAACTTAACAACTTATTTCCAACATGGGCATACTATGCCTCACATGAATACAAAGTGCAAGAAATATGAAATAATAAATTAATAATAACTTAGGCTTATAATTAAGCCTAAGGTACAGTCATATCCTCAACAATGAGTTAATCACACTATATATAAGTAGTTAATCAAAGTTTATCTTAAATTTATATTAACAAATATTTATCTTATTTTTTCAATGGGAATGAAATTGAAACGAGCTTCATTCGTATTACATCATCACCACATATCGGTATTACAACAAAGCTTGGATATTATCCATGTATCATTTAACAAGATTCGAACTTGGTCTCCCCTTAAATGTTGAGGAATCTAAATGGTTAAACTAATACCATGAATAAGATTATACATTAAAAGTATTTAGACCCACTCACAAATGAGGAGTGGATAAGGGCCCTAATTAAGCAAACACATAATGTTTCAATCTGTTGGAAGGCAATGATTCAAGCATTTTATATTGTTGGTGATTGGATTACCTAGAAAATAGGGGATGGTTGAAGGATAAGACTAGGATTATACCCTTGGATAGGTTGTGGTGATATGCACAAACTGCAAAATAATATAATTCAAACCCTAAGAGCACAAGGGATTGGAAATCTAGCCCAAGCAACTAACCCAAAATCTTCTACAAACTGAAGTCAGGGATGGAAGGAAGCAACAATGTTAGGGCTTTAGGGCCAAGAGACTCACTAGTGGGAAGAATATGTGGGGAGACTTAAAGTTGGACATATCAAGTTGCGAGAGGAAACTGATCAATTGGTCTGGACAAAGAATGGATATACGAGGGAGTACATTCTAAATTTGGGGTATAAGACTCGATTGGAAGATAACAATGACAATCCATCATGGTGGAAGACACTTTGGAAGTAGAAAGCCCCATTGAAGATGATCGTTCTTGTGGCTTGCCATGAAAAATAAGGTTCTAACATGGGAGGTTTTACAGAAGAAGAATTGGAATGATCCAAGAAGGTATCATTTATATAAGTCAAACAATAAAACAATTGGTCATTTATTGGTTGCTTGCTCCTTTACTATACAGGTTTGGAGGGGGATTATAGCACAATTAAAGGTTCCTATAGGATGGTAAGAAGATTCCTTAGGAGAGTGCTTAAAATCTTGGTTTGAAAATAGTTCTTACAGATGTTTTATAGCTCTCCCATTGTTTGTATCTTGGGGAGTATGGTTAACTAGGAATGCTTTAATTTTTCAAGATCAAGAGAAGCCTACTTGGCAGGTCTCGGCCCAAATCATTGGGAGTTTTAAAAACTGCAAGGTTTCAGCAACAACAAAGGTAAACAGACAAATCATCCCTCCAAAGATTGATAAATCAGGGGCCTGGGTTTTTTTATGGGGCTATACAAGGGTCCCTAGAGTTTGTGGAGCAGGAGGATTACTATATTTTTTGACTCTCATTATTTTAAATTCAAGGCTGGATTGGTAGAAGGTTCTAATAATTATGTTGAAATTATGACCCTCAAATTGTTGGTTCAATTGGTAAAATCAAAAGGAATACAAAAAAATCAAATTTACGGAGACTCACAAGTGGTAATAAATTGGATGCTTGGTGTTTTTAGGATGGAAAACATGATTCTACAATCCATCTTCTCTCAAATAAAAGAATTTGTGAATCGAAGTGAAGCTTTTACTTTTTGGCATATTTATAGAAAATTAAATAGGGAAGCAAATGAACTCTCAAAGGAGGCACTTCAAATTGATCAGGTATGTGCTTAGTACAAGAATTCAATGAGGGTAATGCACTACAGCTGGTCAAAATCTCTATCCGAGGGGATTAATACAGTCTAGTTAAAGCAAGGAGAGATAAAACAACTTTTTCAAATAAAACTCAGAAGTTAGCAATTTAAAGAATACTATTTAATAAATTGGGAATGTGCCTAAGGTTAGAACTTAACATGATATAAATAGCTAATTATGATGTATCAATGACCTGTTTTTTAGATCACTATTGAAATTTTGAAGAAATACCAAAGAAACATATAGAAAATGTAAGTTCATATTTATTTATTTTTTAGGTCACTATTGAAATTTTGAAAAAATGCCAAAAAAATATATAAAAAATGTAATTTCAAATTTACTTAATTTTTAGGTAACTATTAAAATTTTGAAAAAATACCAAAAAAATATATAAAAAATGTAATTTCAAATTTATATAATAGAGGTCCGAGGTATAGACCAATTGGTTCATCCAAACCCCATAAGGGGGCGGAGGTCCAAGGTTCAAATCTCGGGCCTCGTCGGACTGAACGCTTGTCCTTTTCCTCGATTCTTTCAGCGGCGTAAAAAGTTTAAAATGATTGTGGCATGGGGGTTATAGGGGCAAACTGCACGAAGATCTGTATGGCGGCTTCTGGGGCGGACAGCGCAGAATACTATGGCGGCCATAAAAAGTTGGACAACCTACCCGGATTTGTGGCGGCTACCAATTCCACAAAGTAAATTCAAAAAAAAAAAAAATTATATAATATAAATTTACAATTTAAAAAAAGTTTATTTTTAATTTTATTATAATTAAATTATGTAACGTCTATAAATGTTTTCATAACATATGTAGATTATTATAATATCTTTAGATGTGGATTGTTTTATTAAAATGTAAAAATTAAAATAGTCTATATATATATATATTTGTATGTATTGTTATTATAACCTTCCTTTTAACGGAGTCACGCTGACTATTTTTGTATACTAAAAGAATTAACATTTTTCAACATTTTTGTTTGGAATTATGCTCTTACTGTTACTATAATCTTTTAATAATTATTTATTTATTTATTATAACCTTTCTCATAAACTTTTTAAATAGTCACTCTAACGTAACCTCAAGGATTTGAAGGGATCTCTGTACTCCCAAACTTTTGACCAATGAAGCAGACCCTCAAACCTATTAAAATATATTTCTATTATAATAACTTTTTTTCGGAAGTTCAAACAATTCTTTTGATCAACGGACAAGGTAATTGTTTTTTTTTTTTTTTTTGTTACATAGAGAGTTGGCTACAACCACTATTTTTAGTAACTGGTAGCGCAGGGTTCAAACCATAGGGACTGCAACCACCAAACCTATCCGTCTCGTTAATTGTTGACCCAACGTGAGATGGGGACCGTCGGTCGCTCGAGGTTCGTACCATCGTCGTTGGTCTAGCGCGCACTCAGAGGATTCAGAGCATACTACTTCCTTTGCAAATTGGCACCACCAAGATTTGAACCCAGGTCTCTTCTCAACAAGTGTCATCCAGACTAGCACTTACCAATCCACTTAGCCCTTGAATTATTATACGGACAAGGAAACTTTACGTAAAAAATATAGTTATATGATGTGTATAAAATCTTTTGTACCATGGGTGAGTGTGTGAGGGAGTGGATATATATACGTTTATGGAGTGGGTGTATATACGTCTATGTTTTTGGCCCCTATTGATGAGCTCAACTCTTACTCTTATCACAATCATAACTAAAATGAGATCCCAACGCCAAAATCATAACTAAAATGAAATCCCAACGCCAATAAAAGTTTTTCAAGCAAACTTAATTCAAACTATATATATTTTTTATTTTTTCATAGTAATACAATTTTATTTGCTTCTAATTTACCATTATTAGAGATGACTGATGTGAGGGTATGGAATACATGATTTTGGACATGGTGATATGGTTCTGTCCCATCAGCTGAAGTGATTGATGTTATGCGTTATTATGATTATTCAAATTTCAATGTTCACGTAGATTCTTGTGAAGTAATATTATACAAAATACATTATAAAGTGGGGGTAGAGTCCATTTTCCTATGTCGGTGATGGTGACTTATTGTGTTTTTAATTTGCCGTTATGATATCAAGAGGACATTTCCTTCTTCAAATATACTTGATGTTATATTTAATCTAATTTTTGGTTTTTTAATTCATAAATTTAGGGTCATGTTTTATCGATTTGATAGGCGTGGATTTCTCATATTGCATATAATAGTTGTTTATTGTTACATACCATTAATCTTTTGTTAAAGCAATTTCTTGGTTCCTGCACAAATTGTGTTTAGTTAAATACATTAACCTTTTATATATATATATATAAACAGCTTCAGTTTTGGTTTTTTATTTGGAAGGTCTAGTTGTGGGAAGCTGATTTTTAATCTTCTATTGATAAATTTAGTTATTTTGATGAAAGGTTATGGTTAAGATGAAAATACGCATTTCTCAACCAACCAAATCAAAAAAAATAAATAAATAATATTTATTTATGTTATATAGACTCATACAAATATTGTTGTAGTTTGAATATGGGTTTCTAATATGTTAAAACCATGCTATTGTCATGTCACAAGGATTATATTTAGTTTTTAACCTCCAGCAAGGATAATGTAATGGTTAGGGTTTTGGTCTTTCTTTTGGAGGTCCAAGGTTCAAACCACTAAGTACCCTTGATTTCTCAATGGTGTTACAGATTCCTTAAAAAAACTTCTCCACATAAACAAAATTAATTTATATTTTTTAAATTAATTATATGAAATTTAAACGGGTTTTATTCTGATTGCATTATGGTGATATAGTTGCATTTACTAGCGGATCCGATCTGTTTTCTGCTTGTCGGACGGGTTCTATTCTTATTGCATTATGGTAATATAGTTGCATTTAGTAGCAGATCCGAATCCTTTATGCGTTGCACCTGATGATGGCGATCTGTTTTCTGCTTGTCCTTCATGTCACCCTTCATGCCACGTATTGAACTAAACTGATGAAGACGGTGCAAACCCTGTGTGTCAGGTTGTCCCCATCTCATGCCGGGTTACCATTAACAAGACGTTAGGTGTGTTGGAAGCCTTCACCGATAGTTTGAACCTTGCCCTACTAGGATCGTAGTTACTAAAAAATGTGATTGTACCTAATTCATCTATGTAATAAAAAAATATAGTTACATTCCAACATTATATATATATATATATATATATTAAACAAAATTAATTTATAGTTTTTAAATTAATTATATAAAATTTAAATAAAATTTATTCATATTATATTATGGTGATATAGTTATATATGCTTCATTTGAGAAGATTGAAATTTGAATCTCCCTTAAAATTGGGGAATTTAATTAATTGAACTAATATTATTTAATACAATAATAATTTATAATATTTATTTTAATAAAATAAAAAATTTCAATAATTAAATAGTATTAATTTATTATTAAAATTTTCTATAATGCTTTTTTTTTTTAAATTAATTTATTGAACTAATATTATTTGATAAAAAATTATAACATTTATTTTAATAATATTTTTTAAATAATAAAAAAAACATTAATTTATTATTAATATTTTGTATAAATTAGTTTATAATTGTGAATGTTTATAAACTGAAGATTTAATTGACAATGTTTGGCTTACAAAGAGTTTATTAAAATTATATATAAAGAATTATATGTATAATCATACATAAAATAAAATAAAGGTAAAAATATATTGTTTTTATAATCTTTAGTTTATGGGTAAAAAGAAAGTCAATCAATCTTTTAATGAATTTTGATGAGTAAAAACGAAGTCAGTAAAACTCCACCCTCTAAAAAAATTAACACAACCCACAAATAAACACTCCATCACTATTAACTGACCTATCACTTTTTAAACAAAATTTAATATTTTTTAAATACCTTATAACAATAAAATCTTCCTCGATATACTCTTGTGGTCCCTTTCTATACGTATCACCATAAAACCAACTTAAATTATTTGTCAATGTCTAACTTAAAATTATTATTTACACAAAAATAAACTTATAAAGAAGGAAACGTTTTTAATATATACAAATACTTTTTTTGTAAGGGAATTAGTTTGTAAAAGTGGTCAACCTTAAGTATAATTTTGTCACGAGCAATGTTGATAAAAGTAACATTGCCAAAAGTTACTAGAAACACTATATGCCAATGACTATATTTTATTATTATAAGGGATAAGTGTGAAAGCATGTCTATATTCGTCACTATACAATGTATAGTTATATTATAATTATATATAAATAAATAAAATTTTAGTAAAAATGACTTACATTTTATTGATTTCTATTTAAAAGCTAGTAGTTAAGAGTTGTTCATGGTTGTCAGGTTTTGATTCTTTAATCATTAAATGGATGAATGACTAGATGGAATACTTAATATCCACCCACTTATGTCAATGCTCATTCTTTAGAATACAATATTAGAGAAAATATTCTCCATCAAAAGAAGAGATTAGAAAGGCCCAAGAAAAAGGGGAATTGTAAGGTCACATACAGAAGTGAGAACAATATAATAATTCCTTTTACCATTCATGGAAATCTAATGCTATAAGTTGACAATAGCTCACCTATGGAATATAGTAAAATACTACTATCTTCCCTAAAAGTATGGGCCATGAATATATGGAGTTATAATATAAATTCAACAAGGATTTAGAGCAAATCATATGGAAGTTATGGAAGTTTGTCATCTCTTCTTTTAGAGAAAAGATAGGTGGGCAAATCATATGGAAGTTTGCCATCTGTTTGGTGGAGAAAGATAGGTGGATAAAATTAGTGATATTAAAAAACTGTATTCAAAAAGTTTAAATTTGGAAAGGCAGTAATAATAATAATTTTTATCGGGTTTGGAGACAGTGTAACAGTTTAAGTTTTTCTTCTTCGAAGGTTTAAGGTTCAAACCGTGATATGTATATGAATGTGTTAATCCCCAGTTTTTCTTCTTCGAAGGTTCAAACCGTGACGTGTATGAGTGTGTTAATCTTCAATTGATAAGCTTAGTTCTTGACCTTACTAAGAGTATGACTAAAATGAAAATGCTCAAATCTAATAATTAATCATAAATATTTTTT
Source organism: Wollemia nobilis (assembly GCA_028583015.1). NCBI lineage: Eukaryota > Viridiplantae > Streptophyta > Pinopsida > Araucariales > Araucariaceae > Wollemia > Wollemia nobilis. The sequence continues at coordinate 10,919,573 of JAQPPZ010006909.1, forward strand.
CATACTATTCAAATAATTTTTTTTAAATATCTTTTATTTATATATATATATATATATATATATATATATATATATATATATATATATATATATATATTTTTTTTTTTTTAAATTCAAACTATTAGATACTATAATGATGTTGTTATACTTCTATTAAATAAATAACTAATAATATGATGAATGTTATGTTATAGGACTTGTCACATAATCTTATATTATAAAGAGGAGATAATTCTTCAATAGTGAAATCCTAGTTGTTAAGGTGACAAAGATGAGTGGTAGGATATCAAGTGGGGATTCGGTTCCAACTGGCCAGATATCCTAGGCAAAGGCCTAATGACATATAAAACAATTTATGGAAGTGACATTCTTTTATGTGTTTTTCTTTTTTCTTTTATTCTTTTAAAAGGAAAAAACAATTGCATAAGTTGTCCATCATTTAAGTAATGTCTCTTCTTCCTTGCCTTTTATAAGTTTGTTTATGGACTCCCTTAGAAAAGGACTTATATTTCATCATTCATAGCTAACCTACAAATTAAATAAAATATCAATGGTTTTATGCCCATGAACCAAAAAGTTTGTATGTGGTGCATCCTATTCTTCAAATTCTATTCCACTTCCATTTAAATGTTTTCTGAAGTTGGCCTTTCTTCCCTTATCTTTCTCATTTTACAATTATAAATATGAATGTCATTCTTTTAATGAAATGCTTTTTTCTTTTAACAAAGCTATTTGTAAATTAACTTTGATATTTTAGTATAAACAAAATTTTAGTTTAAATATTATGTTTTTATTTTTAAGCAATAAAAAGTATTGTTGTAAAAACAAGTTAGATTTATTTCATCTTCAAGACAATGCAATCATTCAAGTTTTCTTGTTCTTATTCAGGAGGTCTAAGGTTCAGACAATAGTGTACGTGAGTGTGAGGGGGCGGATGTGTGTATGGAGGTGTATTTGCTTTCACCTTTATGAGAGGTCATGAACATCTTAGAAGTTTCTCGCATTAATCAAATTAATTAAAAATAATTAATATTTAAAAAAATATTAAATAATTGTAAATAATTATATTTAACTTAAAATTATATTAATTTTAATTATAAAAATGTTGAAATTAATTTTATAAACTTAAATTTAATAGCAACAATATAATAAGTCATCCATTGAATTTGAGATAAATAGTGAGAACAAAAAGTTTCACACCATAAATTAAGGTTCTAATTCACAAATATTAACATTTACCTATTAAAATAATAATGTAACAAATAGATGTTTAGCAATGTAGATAATCACTATAACCTTAATCATAGAGAATAAAGAATTGTGTCTAATTATGAAAAATACTATATAGTTATAAGAAACTAATTTAATTTTTTGTATAATAAAAAGTTATTCCTAATCATAAGACTACACAAGGTAGTAAGAATTAAATTTTTTTAATTAACCTAATTTTAAAATATTATAAGTATTATTAGAGGGACTTATAGAAATATGTTTGATTGTGAGATTCTATTATATGGTAGGCCTAATTATACTAGAGGATTTCACTTAATTGTATCACCTTCTAGTAAAAAATAAACTATGTTAATAGTCTTATCATAAGTTAGCTAGAATTGCATAATCACCTAATTCTAATTATATTAGAAGATTACATTTAATTATACACTTGATCAAAAGTAAATTATTTTAATAAATGTATCATAAGATATCTCGAGTTGCATAATTAATAAAAAATGATTGCATGGTTGAGGGTACTACAAAAAGTTCAAGGACCAAGTGCATTATAGAATAATGCATAACTACATTAAATAGTCAATAAAGAATTACTTGAGAGAGCTCCCATTAATAGGTTGGTTAAGGAGTGCATTTCATAGTTAATCATAAGAGATTGCATAAGTGCACATATGGTTGAAAACTAATAGCATAGTTTCGCGTTATGATACTATGCACGATGATCACAAATAGAATGATTGAAAAGTGCATTGCATGATATATCATAAATCTAGATTTTAAGAGTACATCAAAAGCATTATAAGAGTTTACTATGTAGTCATAAATAAGATATATGAATGACCATAATATTAAATCATAATATGCAATAATATAATAAAAGTTTCTTTTGTATATATCATATATGTAATTATATAATAAAGGTTTTTTTTGTATATATATATCATTTGGTGTCGAAACACTTAAAGAGTGTACCAAGTGATAAGATGCAAATGATATTAATGATTATCACATTAATAAATTACAGGTAATTCTTAGATTGCATCATGTAGAAAATTATACATAATTATTAGAGTACAATATCTAATCATAGAGGATTATAAACTCTACTGAGAGAACCGTTGAAAGAAAATAAAATACACATAACTCTAATCATTGATTACAACTATTTATAAGAGACTACCATGTAATTTAAAGTGATCAATTATGCTAACTATAAATGATTGCACCTTGTAATATGGTGCTATATAATCACGCTATTTTAGGAGGATAATGCCTTATTACAAGAGTACAATATTTGATTAAAGATAAACATTTATATTAACATTAATTATATTATTGGATCATACAATGTAGTTGAAATTTATTGATTGCAATGGGGCTAATTACAGAATATTAGACCTAGATTCATAGAAGAAATAAATTGGTTAAAAGTAGGTGATCAAAGACCTTAAAACTTATACAAAATTATTATTAATGATAGGATTTCACATCAAATGACCTTAATCATAGAGGATTACACCTAAGTACAAAAGTGCACCATGTGATGAAAATATAATCTTAATATTCATGATTGTATTGTGGGGTGAACCACTTAATTGAGAGCAAATTATAGGTGATTATAACAATGCATCAAAGTAGTTTTTAAGTTGTGAATGCTCTGTATTTAAGGATAAGCCTATAACAATATATAGTATAAAAGGGATAAAATATATTAGTCTCAAAATAACTAATAAATCAAGTAATAGTTGCATGTCATTCAAAGTCTAATGATATTAAAAAATGAGAAAATAAATGAATTAAACAATTATAAGATAGTTCACTTAGCACAACCATATCCTTCATGATGTAACTAACATAATACAAAAAATAGATGTGAATGAAATATAGCTATTGTACACGAATAACTTATTCTCAACCATCATGTATCATTACCAAATACACCAGTCATCTCCTCTTCAATACTTACCAAAAAAGAATTCAAGAGTACTCTCATTTTAGTAATAGAATCCTTTAGTTCTTCATAGTAAAAGAGAATTCAAGAGTACTCTCATTTTAGTAATAGAATCCTTTAGTTCTTCATAGTAATGATTGGCATGATAGGTTGATCGAAAATATAACTTAATATGAAAGAGGCTATTTTGAGACAATATTAAAAGAGGAAAAATTGTATTCTTATACATATGCATAAATCAAGAATTCTTTAAATCTATGAGAACAATTGAACATAAATTGGGCCATGGCATGCTTAGGTATAAAAAAATGAACTTGATAATTGTAGTGGATATATTTTAAAGAAGACTTTTGAGTTATTGAGCAAGTAAGCTACCCCAAACAATACATAAATTCTTTAGTATTGAACATATTATTTATTACTTAAAACAATACATAAATTCTTTAGTCTTGAACATATTATTTAATACTTGTTCATTGTGAAGCTCTTCTTCTTATACATATTATGTTATTTTCATAACTCCTATATTTTTTCAATTGTTTAAATGAGATTGAAACGGGCTTGGCCTGTATTACATCATGACCACATAGTGATATTACAACAAAGATTGGATATTATCCTTGTATCACTTGGTAATATTTGAACCTTGGTCTCCTCCTTAAATGTTGAGGAATCTAATTGATTTTTCATCATCACCACATAGTGATATTACAAAAAAGCTTGGATATTATCCCTCTATCACTTAGCAAGATTTGAACCTTGGTGTCCTCCTTAAACGTTGAGGAATTTAATTGATTTTTTTCAATTGATTATAGGAGATTGAAACAGGCACTTAGTTATATGGGATTGAAACAGGTTCGATCGTATTACATCATCACCACATAGTGGTATTACAACAAAGCTAGGATATTATCCATGTATCATTGGGTAAGATTTGAATCTTAGTCTCCTCCATAATTGTTGAGGAATCTAATTGGTTGATCTATCTTGGATATTATGCTTGTATCAGTTGATAAGATTTGAATCTTGATATCCTCCTTAAATGTTGAGGAATCTAATTGATTTTTTCATCATCACCACATAGTGATATTACAACAAAGCTTGGATATTATCCCTCTATCACTTATTTGAACCTTGGTCTCCTTCTTAAATGTTGAAGAATTTAATTGGTTTTTTTCAATTGATTATATGAGATTGAAACAAGCACTTAGTTATATGGGATTTAAACATGTTCAACCTTATTACATCATCACCACATAGTGGTGTTAGAACATGGGCAAGATTTTAACCTTAATCTCCTCTGTAAAGATTAAGGAATCTAATTGGTTGACCTATACCACTTGATAAAAAAATCAATGAGTTTAGGTGTTGGTCCCCTTATACTGAGTGGTATTTGAACCTTGGACCTCTCAAAAAGAGGCCAAAGCCTTTACCACTACAGTAAACTCATAACTTTTTCATAACTCTTACCACTAAGTTTTTTTCACAAGATGTACACTTTAACAACCTTAAAATGTGGAAAATTTATTTACATACTATTTCTAAACAAATCACCTAAAATAATTGAAAATACATAAATATAATAATAAAAACAAAATCACTAATCAAAAGTAAACAAATCATAATAAAAAAAATAACTAATTAAAATAAAAAGTATATAATATCAATAATACACATTGCATCTAACTTAAAAATATATAAATTAATAATTTATATTTAACTTAAAAAATACATATAAACATAATATATAATTTTTATTAAACCATTACTTAGAATGTTAAAAAAAAAAAAAGCTAACGTCCTAATCCCATCAACACCTAATAACATAATTCCTAAAATAACGAAACCATATCTCTTTTTAAAAAAATCATTAACTTTGAATCTCAAATCTAAAATATGATGACCTTATAATAAATTAGTGCAACCTTAACGAATTTCATCTTATATTAATCGAACAAACAATTTGTGAATCCAATGTCTACAGGAGCCCTGCCCGATTTTAATTCAGGTACTAAAGTTTGAAAGGAAGCGTACCTGACACTAGCATATTAAAAAACTATTGTATGCCCCAATTTTAACCTATAAGGTTTCAACCTTCAACTGTAATGGTGAAAACGTAGCGTATGAGGTGGTACAGAGTGACCATGATGCCGTCATCAATACACGGGCAGTGTGTTTCTTACATCATTCACATCCTATCCTCAACGTCCATGTGCTGCACTCAAGAATTATCTTTATAACCTTCACCTCCTCCGTTTTACTATGAGCACATATAGTAGTAGTGATGATGACGACGATGATCAACGACAAGCATCTGCTCTTCTTCTTAGCGTTCTCCTTTGCCTAGAGAGATTTATGGCTTATAGCTTCCTCTCCTGATTAGTATTATTAGCATTAGTAATCCTGCATAGATTCTGATTCAGAGACTTTCAAAGTCTGAAGTATAACAGTAGCCGTAGTGATAGTACTGCTTCTTCTGCTTACTTATACTAGTGCTGCTTCAGATCGATTTTCTATACGTTGGAGCGTTCCCAGGCATGTCTGTTACATTCTCCTCGGCCTTTGTCAGATTGCTATACCCAATACCGAAGTTCTTAGAGTCCAGTCTTTACAGCAGGGATCCTTACTTGTACACCTATAATACTTGGAATTCTTGAAGCCTGCTCTAGGGTTTCTCTCCTGTTGAAAGTCTGGTATGGATTTCAAGTAGAAGGGTTGAAACAAGGCTTATGGGATTCCCGCCTTAGATATATACACATACGCCCACACACACAGACACAAGTATATATGTGCTATCAGTATATATATCATAAAGAGAGAGAGAGAGAGAGATTGAGAGTTGTTGAATACCAAGTGGGTAATCGAGATAGAGGTATATACACAGTATGAGTGCAGAGGTGGTAGCAGCAGTCCATGGTGAAGGATCTTCATCCAAGGGTACTGAAGGCAGCAGGGAGAGCATGACAGCATCTGCTGCAGCAGCAGCACCCAGCAGGTATGAGTCCCAGAAGAGGAGGGACTGGAGCACCTTTGGGCAGTATCTGAAGAACCATAGGCCTCCTTTGGCCTTGTCAAAGTGCAGTGGGGCTCATGTGCTCGAATTTCTCAAATATCTGGATCAGTTTGGGAAGACCAAGGTTCATCTGACTGCATGCCCCTTTTTTGGCCATCCCCATCCTCCTGCACCTTGTGCCTGTCCTCTGAAGCAGGCCTGGGGCAGCCTGGATGCCCTAATTGGGAGGCTCCGGGCAGCCTATGAGGAGCACGGAGGGAAGCCTGAGTCTAACCCCTTTGGAGCCCGGGCAGTCAGGCTGTACCTCAGGGAAGTGAGAGAGACCCAGGCCAAGGCTAGGGGTATTGCTTATGAGAAGAAGAAGCGCAAGCGCCCCCCAATTCAACAACAACAACAGCAGCAACAACAACAGCAACAACAACAACAACAACAACTACTACATCAGCATCAGCATCACCACCACCAGCATCAGCAGCAGGCACATCACTTTGTTCCAAATGATCCCAATTCCAATACCACAATCATGATCGCCATGCCCAATCAGAATTGATGATGATGGTGATGATCATGGGGGTGGGTGCTTGTTTCTACCATATGTCTAGTTGTTCTCTGTATTGGTGATCAGGTCTGTAATCAGAAAGCCCAACTACAAAAACAAACTTATCTGATCATTCCCATAAAAGCACTTTTCTTTCTTTTTCAAGGTCTGTCCTCTGTTGTTTGCTCCCAATGATGTCTGCCTGTCTGTCTGTCTGCAGTGTCTTGACTATTTTTGTTTTCTAAGGTCTGCCTGCCATGATCTCTACTTGTGCTGAATCCTATGTGTCTGGGGTCTGTCACTCTCTTCCCATGTTTGTTTTTAGGATCTGTCACAATCTTCTTCTCTTCTTCTGCTGTGATCCTTTACCTGTACTACACATCTAGGAACTGAACTGCGACATATCCTTGTAATAATCCCAATATCCTTTAATGCACTTCTCATATAAAAGCTCTGCTTGTATAAGGGTGTTTCCCTGTCTTTAGTTTGTATGTGATACCCTCCTGTGATGTCCGTCGAAGTCTTTGGTCTTGAGGTCTGTGAAACCCTTGTGTAATCGCTATCCCTTTACTCCATGTTAAGCCTTTCTGTCGTATGTCTGTTATGTGAAACTCAAGATCTTGGTCTCTATAGTATTATTATGATTAGTGGAAGCTTCTACCGTTTGGACTCGTGGGAAACCTATGCACTTGTATTTGAGGAAACAATGCATGGGGATCCTTACTTGGAGCCCCTCCGATCCCCTTGAATGGATCTTGAAGGCAGCCATTAATAAGTTTGTACAAGCAGAAGCTCCACTGATCAGTATTATATGTAAAAAGTAGTACCATCATGCAGTGCAAAAGTAGATTGTAGGTAGTTATAAGCATTAGCTGCAAATTCTCTTTATGTAATCATGTAGATTTTCTGCTTTAAGCGCGGGCTTTTTGCATTTGCTATTGCCTGCAATGGCTCCGCCGAAGGTTGGGAAAAACAATGTATTTCATATATAAGCAATATCAAATTTAGATCCGTTAAAAGTATACATGTTGTGCCAATGGCTCTTATGTTTGCGATGCTATTTGAAATATCTAGATCTTCTCGTGAAATGGTTGTTTGAGTTTTCCTTGGTATTGTAGTTTACTTCTCCTTGTATGTCTACTTTTGATGGGATTCATGTGGGCTACGACGAATCGTGATGAATGGATGAATGGGCTACACACAAAACAGCACGATGGGAAACCCATAAACCACCTGAGAATTGAATTGCTGGCTTGGATTTGGTGGAATAAGTAAGAATTCCCATAAGAATTGCATGACATTAGTGAATTGAATTTGCTTGCATAGAATACATGAGATCTTTGAATGTAAAGCTTGTTCCATTGTTGATAGGATCCAATGCCTACTGATCACCAGCTTGTTCCATTGTTGATAGGATCCGATGCCTACTGATTACCAGCCTGTTCTATTTTTCCTCTCAGATTACCAGCCTGTTCTATTTTTCCTCTCAGAGACCTCTTATTATCCATTTACTAATACCCATGTTGTCAATGAATGGTAATTATTCACTTTCTACGACATAGTTCTGGGTGCTTTTTACATTGTGACTGGGAAAAAAAAGGCTTGTTACATTATTGTACTTTGTTCACAGACCATAAGATGAGTGGATTTCTGATGTGCAAAATTTACTGGCCATTTCAAGTGCATACTTTGAGTACCGTCAACTTTCAGGTGGGATTTTTATGCCAGTTCTTTAGGTGGTTTCAGTTTTCAAAAGTTTTTAAATTTTAGAGTAACCAGGTTATGACAGAAACTACACAAAATTCAGTGTAAGGTTCCACAAAACAGTACATGGCATATGGGATATTAAATTAGTGCACAATACACATACAATAAAGACATACATTAAAGGACATAGAGAAAAGCCACATATAAAGAAATGGATTTCCAGTGACAAAATAGGATTGCCTCATTCTTTCAGAGTTATTGTATAGTCAATTAGACAATCAGAAGCACAATGTCAAGATTTGAATTCTTTTTCACAAAGTACCACTAGAAGGATCAATACATAGACTTGGTAGTCTATATTTGATATCGTGACAAATATATGTGGTTTTCTATTTGATGTCTTTGCATTTCTGCAATGAATGAAATTGGTAAACATTGGACAATATTTATTGGATATTTTTACTTTCACTATCTACTGTGCATTTTGACCATGGATTTATTATGGAATTTACTCAATCCATCCTGATGGACTTAGATATTTTTAAAATAGGAAAAGAAACTTTCTCAGTTGAAATCAACCATTATGTTGAAATGATATTCAGATCAAAGCGTTTGTGATTAATATTTCCTCTTGCTATTCATACTAAGGGTTTCAAAGGACTATATAAAAAATTATTTCATTCATTTCTAAGGCTTAAATTCGTCTAAAATGACTCTTACTCTAATTCAATTAAAAAGAAATCTGTGATCACATATCAGCCTAGGAAATGATCATACTTTCAGCCTTTTCATGATATTTTTGATAGCTTCCATAGAGACCTAGGGCAAATACCTTAGAACCAGGCCTCTGGCCTGTGGTGTGGGTTTTTACTTAAAGTTCTGTTGAGATAGTAATATATACTCCTAAATAGAGTATTATTTCTAATGAACTCCTCGATTCCAACAGAGACCATGTTATCACTCAGAGTCCAACGGGCATAATATAGAGCTTAAGTCAAACATACTACAGAACACAGAGTTTACCGTACTATTATTGAGATTCTAATAATACAATCTTACGCCAAAACTGCTTCACTCACAGCAGAAGAATCCTCTTAAGAGATCAGTCAAGGCGTAAACTGAAAGTTGATAACCTTTGGAGCCGAAGATTATGCATATTTTATTTATACAAGTGAAAAGCTATCTGATCTGGGTTTGATCAGATTCACACGGTTTACAGGGAAATTTAATAACTGTGATGGTTGCACGAGGGGCATGTCAGGCTGCTTGCACGCTGCCAATGTTGAGTGAAAGCAGAAGTCATCCACGCATTCAATTCAGTGACTTTGTCCTTGCCTGTCAAACTCGGCATAAAATTAATTTAAGCCTTCTCAGCTATCCAGCTACCCAACCACTTCAATGCAAGTTTCAGGTACATGAGATCGATTTGATGTAAGTCCTGTATTTGCCCCTTGGCTATATTTTGCCTGTGAAATGAAGGGTGATGTGAACGAAAAAGCTGACAGGAGACAAGTCCTCCCTGAGGGCAGCCTGCCCAAGATAGACTCCATACTCAAATGACTACAGAATTCGGTCTTGTCAAGGCTTAAAGTCTCTCAGGTACATTCACAGGACCTTGTACCTTAAACCAAACTTGCACCACATTCACAAAACGCCAATTGTTTCTAATCAATACGATACAATTATGCACCCCTCGAGAATAATTGCGAAAAATAAGAGCTTGTGGACTACTTAAAATCATTAAAAATATGTTAGAATTAGGTCTAATGATATAAGCTTGCAGATATATGTCGTCATCCTGCTTGTTCTATCTGTTCTAATTTACTTTTAAATTGCTTGTCCTATATATGGAATAAATGAAACCCGTGCTATTCAAACATCCTGACAACGAAGTTTGAAAAAAAAAAAAAACATCTTATAATATTTATTTGAAGAATAAGGTGGGTATGGTAGAAGACTACAAGCAACAGCCAATCTGTTGGTTGCTTTTTATTTTAAAATGTTTTTTTTTTCCTCCTCCTCAGAGTAAAACTTTCATAATAATAGAAGTGTGTCAAATTATTAAAAGAAAAATACCATGAAAATCTTTTAAATTTAACAATGTCTCTGTTGATTCTTGCGGATTAAAATTGTAGATTCCAAAACTTGCCAAATGTTGATTCTTTCACTATATTGCTTAGCCTTCCAGATGGAAATAAATATCATGAGTTGATTGTATGTTATATGGTGTACCAAAACCACAGCGCAATTCAAGTTTATTAGAGAAAATCTCCACCGTTCCATGCGGTCAATCCTCGTACCACTTTTGTGTGTGTCCACACAAACCACCCAACAACATTTTATCCTCTGCCAAAAAAAATAAAAATAAACAAACAAATTAGTGTTAAAGATACTGTAATACAAAATGCTCCCTGGCACTCAATAATTCAATCAAACAAAAATACAGCAAGTTGGTGTTGATACGTAGACAGTGCAAGTGCAATGACTTGCAAGTTTAATCATCTGACTCATGACAGAGCAAAGTACGTTGTGTGTTTCTCAAACATGTTCTTTGGCAGAAGAACAGGTCAGAAATTTTTTATGTATATAATTTGCTCGGCTTCCAAAATAAAATGATAATATAAGTCGAGACATGACTGGGTGCAGGCTTTGAAAATTCTTTACACCCCATGCCTGTGTCAAACCAATTGATTATGTATGCACCGTCTTTGAGTGCTGCTTGCATCATTCTGACAATATGCAGAAATTTGTTATTATGGAAGTTGCCCATTGGCCTTACTCCCCCAACTTTTGCATATGGCATTGTGAAAGCTGAATAGATTTTGGGTTAAATAGTATATAATACACTAATCTGCCACTTCTCCATAAAACACAAACATCCCTCTCAATAATGGGTCTCAAAAGTAATTAACGAACCTTTGACTTTACAAAATAATCATTGTGTATTTAATTTTATCCGAAAGATTAGGGGTTTTCAGTGCAGTCAACCAGCATGACAGCTTGTAGGATAACCCAATTCAGAAACTTTTAATTGGACTATTGGTGTTTGCTACAGATGTTATCATTATCATTTTCAAGGCCTTTGTCTGATATTAGTGCCCAAAAGTTATATATTCTCTAATTTTTATATATTAGGATATGTTATGTGGAATCCATGAAGGTGGAGCACATGAGGTTTTTGAGATGTCCATGAGAAAGTAAGTAATCCGTTGAATCATTGGACTTCAATTTTCACCACTACAGAACAGTCAATGAGCTAGTCTTATCAAGGTGAGAGCTGGGTTGAAAACAACCTAAAAATCATTACAAGATCTTATGAAAAGGTATATACAACTATGAAGTGTCAAATGACGTAAAGTGCCGATGGAAAAATCTAATTTACTAATTTAAAAAATTAGCATCCTCCCTGTCATATAAATGCATGATTATGTGGTTAAACTTCAATTTTATTTTTGAATTTCTTTGGAAGAAATTCATCAATGATTCTCATGAGTAAGAGAGAGAAGAGTATGCTAGAACACTTTATATATCTTTAAAAACTTTAAATATGTTAATTTATATTGAGTAAATACTTTTTATATATATCCGTCGTGGGGATTGAACACATTATCGATAATGTAAGTGGCATCCTTGCCGGTAGACCACATCACACGGATATATATATATATATATATATATATATATATATATATATATATATGTCGTGGTTTGAACCTTGTACCTTTTAAAAAAAGGTCAAAGGCCTATGCTTTCTACATACTTAAAATTAGTTATATGAGATTGAAACTTATATTTTAATATAATTATATAATGACATTATAAGGATGTGCCAATTATTTATTGTTAGGCAACATTCTAAACTTGGTATCTTTCTGAAAGTTAAGGAATTTACCTAGTTAAGCTTATTTCATTTTAATATGATATCAAATTTTGTTGTTTTTATATTATTATATATAGGTCCTAGGGGGACAACGGTTGGGGCCTTGGATCTTTTTCGGGAGGTTCAAGGTTCAAACCACGACATGAGTGAGTGTGTGAGAGGGTGGGTGTGTGGTGGTTGTGTGTTAAATTCCCTATTGATAAGTATAGCTTTCGGTTTATGAGAGGTCATGGTTGGAAGGAGACTGTGAGTGTGTGAGAGGGTGGGTGTGTGGTGGTTGTGTGTTAAATTCCCTATTGATAAGCATAGCTTTCGGTTTTATGAGAGGTCATGGTTGGAAGAAGACTGTGAGTGTGTGAGAGGGTGGGTGTGTGTTGGCTGTGTGTTAAATTCCCTATTGATAAACATAGCTTTCGGTTTTATGAGAGGTCATGGTTGGAAGGAGACTACTCAACCCGGTGAAATTTTCTATTGATAAGCATAGCTCTCAGCTTTATGAGATGTCATGGTTGGAAGGAGACTGCTCATCCCGGTGAGTGTGTGAGAGGGTGGATGTGTGGTGGTTGTGTGTTAAATTCCCTGTTGATAAGCATAGTTCTCAACTTTATGAGAGGTCATGGTTGGAAGGAGACTGCTCAGCCCGATGAAATTCCCTATTGATAAGCATAACTTCTCGGCTTTATGAGAGGTCATGGTTGGAAGGAGACTGCTCAGCCCTATGCATTGGTCATAGGGGTTTTCACACTAACCAAATCTAAAAAAAATTATTCTATAAAAAACAATAAAGAATAACACATTAAATTATAAAATATAATACTAGTTAAAGGGAAAATAATTATTATATATAAAACAATAAAGAATAACCCATTAAATTATAAAATTTAATACTTGTTAAAGGGAAAAAAAATATTAGATATAAAACAATAAAGAATAACACATTAAATAATAAAATTTAATACTAGTTAAAAGGTATAAGGAGAAAAAATGAATTGATAGACAAGTGAGACAAGTTGAAAGAGCTACATATGCGTGGACCCAAGTCACCAAAGAACGAATTTGGTTTCTCTTATGAGAAACCCAAGTTCAAATCAAGGGTTTCTCGCACTAACCAAATCTTTAAAAAGAAATATTATATATAAACAATAAAGAATAACATGTTAAATAATAAAATTTAATACTCTTGAAGGGGATAAGGAGAAGAATTGAATCGATAAACAAGTGAGACAAGTTGAAAGAGCTACATATGCATGGATCCAAGTCACCAAAGAATGACTTTGGCTTCTCATTGAAAAACCCAAGTTCAAACAAAACTACGACGAGGTATATGTGGGTACGACAAAACAAAAAAAAGAATGACACATATCCATCTGTTCAATCTTGTTATAGTTAAAGGGGATAATGAGAAGAATTGAATTGATAGACAAGTGAGATATGTTGAAAGAGCTACACATGCATGGACCCAAGTCACCAAAGAATGACTTTGGATTTTCATTTGAGAAACCCAAGTTCAAACCAATCCACGATGATTTTAAACCTATATGAAGCAACTTAACAATTACCTATTTATCATGTGTAGTCATAATATTGATGCAAATTACAACCTAGTTTACTATTAAACTGTCTTTACCAACACATTAAGGGAGTTAAAAAGTGTTACTTTGTTGCACAAAATGAAACATTTAAGGGCCTCATCACTTTCCCTTTAGGATATCCCTTTCCTTCAAGCATCATTTGTTTGAATATAACAATTGATGTAATGTAGATCCCTCCTAACTCTAGATAACAAGAGTGCATAAATGTGATCAAAGAGTGGGTGCAACTTCTAACTGGAGAGTAAGTGCAAATCCTTCGGCAAAAATCTATGCAAATATTTTTTGTATAATTTGATTTAATTTTATAAAAAAAATTACAAATAATTTTTTGTATAATTTAATTTAATTTTATAAAAAAAAAATTGATACAATTTTTTCCCTTGTAGAGATGGTCATATTTTTATGGGGGATTTTATCATTGAGAAAATATTTGTGTTTGCTTCTATTAAGAATTTTTGTTTATGTATATATGGGCTATTTATAACGAAGGATGGTAAGCATTTAGAAATAATATTTATTCTCTTGTTATTAGAAAGTATATTTTATATGTTCATGTATTAGATCTATTAACAATCCTTGCTAAAGTATGATATTCACTCTCATAAGAATTTACCACTTCTTTAATATTGTATGTTCATGCATTATTATGCTATTGATTCCTCCTCAATTATAGGATATGTTTTTGTGAAATTTTATGACCCATTTTCTTTGATAGTCAACTTATTTATCTTGGGAATATGGAAGGTCACAATATGTTGCTCTTTTTATTTCATGGAATGAGTCCCATTTACAACATGGGTTAAGCTTATATTCATCTTCTATTTGGTAGAATGAGATCCTCTTTATGATATGGGTTGATATTATCTTCATCTTCTATTTGGTGGAACTGGTTGGTGTTTTCTAACAATGATTCATTTTTTCTTACTCCAAAATCTAAAGCTAGATCTCTTTTAAAAAAGGAATTGTGAAGAATGTTGGATCTTTGAGATGTATATTTGCAAAGGTGGAAGTCTTGGCCCTCCTTGAGTACATAATTTGGTATTCCTTCCTCTTGGTTGTGTTAAATATCCATACCTTAGTTGAAGAGAAGCTTCTAATCAAGTTGTACTTTACTCTAGACTAAAGTTTTTCAAGGATCATGTTTAGCCTAATGGGCATAACTTGTTTTTTTTTTGTTTATCAGGATAATGTATGTTGTTCTCCCCCCCCTTGATACAAAATAAACCTTAACTGAATGACAAATGGAACTGTAGGTTCAATGAGCTTAAGTGGAATGGAGCTTTTAGTTAGCTATTAACCTAGAGAGTTTTATATTTAAGGCTTCATTACAAAAGTAAATTTACCTCCTTGAATTGTGTACACTAGATTACATATTTTTCTCTCATTCCAAAATTATCAAGCATCCTCTTTGGTGTTTCAAGGATTCTAAAGGAGTTCAATATCATGTTCAAAGGATGTTTCACGTCATGTTCCCATCTAGGCTATCATAGAAGTTTGCCTTACTTTTTCATTACAAGAATGTTAACTTGATTTTTGAATCTTTTTTATAACTACTTTCAAAATTTATTTTGATCAATAGATATAGGATGTACTTTGATGATTTTGACATATTAAAAAATGACAGTGTATCACTCTAACATACAATTATAAAATTTCCTCCTTTTTACGCAAATTCTTCTAAAAAAGTAAAAAATCAAGACATGAAAAGGAAAGTGATGAATTATAGCAACATGTATCTTAGTTGAACAATGATCAATACACTTCAAGCGATGAAGTGAGATCTATACTTTCCATTATGCACCCTTTACCAACATAGTTTAGATCCAGTCATTTAGTTACCAAATAAATATTGACCAAATAACAATAATATGGACTCTATATAGGGGTCAATTTCACTAAATATACTTTGGATAGTAGAATGAAATACATTTTATGTCTTACTATTATTTGGACTACTTACCTTGTTTGGGAAAGGAGTCCCATACTTTTGTACCTCAAAAATAAATTGTGCCTTGTCCTAGTATAATTTATATTTCATATTGTATATACAATACACAAAGAATTGTTCATCTTTATATGTTTTATCACCTTTTTATTGGCCTAATCTTGCATGCCTCTTAGTTTTTATTAATAGTAGTTTTTATAAACCCTGTCCACCTTACATACAATCGTATTCACTAATGGTATCTATAGTGAATTTTCACTACATACAAAATTTGGTGGTGAAAAATACAATGTCATTACTCAAACAGAAGTTTTGAGAAAATATTAAAGCAATAGAAGCATAAAAGTGAGGGAAACATGATCCTTGGAAGGTGTTTGGGTAAAAAACCAATGCAAAAATTTGATAATTGGACCCTCAAGAACAAGGCAACCATAGGGGGATAAAAATTGGAGTTTCGAGGACATCCCAAAGGCTACATTATGAGCAAAATATCAGTCATTAGGATTACCAATAAGATCCAACAAAAGTAAGCACCAATTGATAGGAGACGTGAGTAAATATATCTCTTTTGAAGTAAGGTAAGTGAAGAATGGGGTCCACACGATTAACATCAACCTTGATATTGAGAAGAGACTTCCATGGAAAGCAAAAGCCACCTACACTATCACCATCAAACCCTATATTTTCTAGAATATGGAAGGCTCATAAATGCTATATTTGAAAGGAGCTAGTAGTTTAGAAAAGTTTAATTAGATAAGACCCCAAACCAACTTCAAACCTACCAAACATAAATGTAGAATGGTGCCTCAAGCACGGTAATAATGGAGGACGTAGTATTACTGCCTAGGATAGAATGGAGGAAATTTTAATTTTAAAAATGTGAGATAGTTGTTTAAATACCTAGATCTGAGATTGGGATAAGTGGAGAAATTATATTTTTGTTCTTAGTATCTATCCTTGAGTGTAATTTTCTCTATTTTTTTTATACTAGTCTAGATCGAACCCTAAGTCAATTTATGTATAGACCTCGAGCCTCTATGTTTCCAGCATACATGTATTAAAGATTTCATATACACAAAGAATTGTGATTACTTTCTTTCTATCTTGGTCTTAGTGTGTATGCTAATTTGTATAAGGATCTATGGCTAGTATCTACCCACATCCTTATAAAATGTTTATGGGAAAAATTATGCTAGTTTGAAATTGTGTTCACTTTAGCTATCATGAATGATGCATGTGTTCATTTATCCCACTAGTACATAGATGATTTTGTGATCTTGGCACATCGCCACCCTTAGCTTAGGATTATTTATTTTATGTTCCTTCTCTTTCCCCATTTCTCAGTAAAATCTAATAAATTAGGAGTAGTTTAGAAAGTATGAGCATCAAATATCATATCAAATAAAGAGCTAACCATTAAAAAAAATCCTAGAGATTATCCTCAAAGCCATGGTTCATGCTCTCAGGACTTTTGGAATTGTGTGCTCTTCATGTGACATGGGCATCAGGTGCATCTGGCTATTGCAATGGATGACCATGATGTCTTGAGAAAAAAAAAATTGTTTTGGTATATATGGTGGGATGAATCCTAATATTCATCTTACCAATTGGAGATATTGAGCTAATATCCTATGAAAATCTTAGTCTATTCGCTTGTTAAGCATATTCAACATTCACCTAGCAACTCCTTTGATCAAAGAACTTAAAAAGTGGTGACTCTACTGATAATTAATGGACCAAATAATTTATGAGCTTTCAAACTATCATAAGGTTCAACACAAAAGTAAATCCTCAATTGTTTCTACCAGCACTCAATCATGGTCATAGAAAAAAAGGTCGACAACAAAACATGGATGCACAATAAAAATTGCATTAGAGAAGACTTCTTTCCTTGAATGATAGAGGCCCATTATGACCATCAATACCACATACTACTTCGAAAATGAATATGCCCTCTATGTTAAAATTTTTGTCATATTTTATAGGGGAATATGCAACCATACCCATAGAGCACCTCTAGTACATGGTCAATTTATGTGCTCCATACAATATTGAGGAGCAGAATGTGGTGCTAATATTATTGACATATTTTAAAGGAAATATTTACAAATGATATATCTCACTTTCTCCACATTCAATCATTGATTGAGATCAAATCACCAATATTTTTGTGGATAGATTTGGAGAGAAGATAACTGGAGAATATCTCTTGGAGTAGCTAGAAACCATCAAAAGATCTTTGATGAAAGCCATGGATAATTTTAATACCCAGTTCTACAAGACCTAGTACAAAATCCTTGATGAGATCAAACCTCCCCCAAGTATGGCCTTTATTTATTACTTGAAAGATTTTGATTCAAATATAGTTATGATGGTAAATTTTAGAGGAGGAAACACCTTGCTAGCAGCCTATAGAATAGTCATCTAAGGTAAAAAATATCTCATTCAAATAGGAATGCTATCTCCTAGGCCTCCTATGCATTTCTTTTCAAACATACAACCACCTTATCAATAACATATTATGGTTTAGCCTACCATTTTTTAGTCAACTCATACCATGAACCCAATTTTAATTAAAGCACCTTCTTCTGCTCTAGGTCAACCTCTATTTCTTTAGAGATAGATGAAATGAAGAATATACTAAGAATGACGTCTAATAAGATTTTTTTTTTTTGTACATGGTGGAATCGGTAGCTGCCATGATGTCTAATGATATTATAGCCCTTAAGCAATAGTTAAATATTCAGTGGTTCTACTACCAAAATTACCCAAATCCCCCTTCTAATTAGAAAATGAAGATTACTAACCTACCTTGAATGGATATCAGAGGCATTCACCTCCACTTACCTAAGTTTGGTCAACCCCAAGCCTTTGAACAACAAATGGTATCCATAATTTTTCCCTTGCAATAGTTCTTTTTCAAATTGGTCAAAGATATTATACCTACATAGAATAACTATATGGGAGACCCATACACTTGGAAATACCCTTGCATGGATCCCGATCCTAGTCTTGGAGATATTCAATAGAAAATATATCCTACAAAATAGGTTGCCTATTCATATTCAATCACACAAATGCTAACATAAGCCCCTCAAGGCCTAGCCATAGATGTTCCTCCAAGCGCAAGTGACAACCCACCAGAGTAGACATTAATGATGTGGGATGAAGAAGTATACATTGTATCTAATAAAGTAGATGTCCCAATGACCAATCAACCATAAGTATAGCTAGGGATTTTTACCTAGAGCAAATGAGAGTTGTAGAGGAATAACAATAAATCAACTAGGAAATTTCAAATGTACTTTAAAAAAACCATCAACCAAGGGCCAAGGCAACCCTGACAAGATAGTCATATAAATATGAGAGGGATGATACCAAAACTGGCCAAAGCTCTTAACCATACAATCAAGAGGTCAAGACCAATATGGATAACTAACAGTGCACCTAATATCTAATCCACTGAATCATTTAATATAGTTTAAAACTTGAAATACACTGTGTTGATGTCACTTTGGGATGTTATCACCCTATTGGAATAGATAAAATAACTAGAGAAAGCCATAAAGAAGTAATAGATTTTTGATAAGTAGAAATTTCCAACAATTTTTCAAGTATCTAGTTATAGAACAACTAGACCTAAGCCCTTGTTATTCTAAATGATTCATAATTGCTTGGTCAATTTGGTATTAAGCACCTTGATCATGTCTAGGCAGGTAGAAGACACATTATGATTGGCTTATGAGTTGATCAACAAATGGGTTGTTCAACTTGATGGACTCCAAATCCAATATTTGGTCTAATAAAGGGTATTTCCCTCATACTTCATGCTTACCCTAATGTGAATGTCTCCCAAAAAGTACTAGTGATTGAACTATTGACTTATTTTGGTATTTTCCTATCCAAATACTTTACTGCTAATATTGGGGGATACCTATCATTATACTAGATGTATAATATTATGAGGGCCTTCCACGGTACCAAGACAAATATTCCCTCTAAACTATTTTATATTCATTACATTAAACATGTACCAACAATCAAAGCTAAAATGGAGTAAACATTCCTAGTGGAACAGAGCTAGTATGAGTTTGAACTACAAGTGTACAATGTTTGCATCCCTATTCTAGATGACTGGATGGATGAATGAGTCATCAATATGTGGGGCTTATCCCATATAATACCCTCGAATCAATCAAGTTAGGTACCTACCTAATCTAAGAGAAGAATCCCTTCTTGCCCATGGTCACCAAAGCTTCATAAGACTTGACTAGGATTTGAAAGCTCTACTTTGATAGAGCTAAGTGTAGGGTGAGAGTAGGACCTATCATCTCTCTAGTATTACGTAGAGGGAAAAAGAATCCATAGGCTTATAGGTTATAGTATAATTGTTCTAATAATATTGTTTAGTATGTGGTATTAGTTCATGATCTTCAACTTGTAGCTAAAAAGAGGATTAAGATCTTATGAATATATGGGGATACCAGACTCATTATCAAGCAGGTGATATTCTAATATCTAGGAAAAATAGATTAATGAGATCTTACAAGCGTAGGTTTTGGAACTTACTCAAGACATATGAAGAGGTCAACTTAATGACTATTCCTTGGAATTGAAATATTGATGTTGACTACATGGAGGTTATCGATGCCAAGTTTAACTTGATGGAAGATCTATTGTACAATTATCGGTATGTCAAGATCATCATAAGGCCAACAATCCCAAACAATGAGATACGTTTACAAGTTTTTGACAACAATGAGTAAATTTTATATTTTATCTAGTAGAAGGCCAAGTTTGTAGAAGAACTAACATCTAAAGTATAGGAAACCTTCAAAGATCAAATTATTAGCTCAAGGACAATAAGAATCCTAAAGGATTGGTCATACTAGAGTTCCTATTTGACCCATATGACCAATTCAAAGATAGAAAATACATCATTGTAGACAAAGAAGACTATAAAAAAATGGAGGAATCAACCAAACGAACACTATAGATTAGAAAGATTAGCCAACCTTGAAAGAAAGAAAAACCCTCATCAACCTATTCCAAAAATATTCTAAGGTGATAGCTTGGAGCTATAAATATCTAAAAGGATATTATATAGCATATGATAGAGCTAGATCTAGGGGCCAAGCCCATGAGGTATAAGTAGAGGTGAGTCAATCCAAATATTTAAACTTTTATAAGGAAGGATCTAATCGAGGTAATATAAGCAAAGATAATATACCCACTTAAGCATACCATCTAAGTATCAAATATGGTAGCAACTAGAAAGAATAATGAAGAGATATGATCATGTGTATGTTTTAGAGATCTCAATCAAGCATCATTGAAGGACCACTACCTGTTGCCTCCCATGGACCAAATTTTGTAGACAATGGTTGGGTTTGAAATGTTTTCTCTATTGGATGGATTATTAGGGTATAACTAGGTTTGGGTCAAATGAGAACCAACATAAAATAATATTTACCACTAAGTGGGATACATTTGCATACCAACGTATATCTTTTAACATGTCCAATGTCGAAGTAAAATTATAGAAAGCTATGGATATTACTAAAAGCCAAAAATTTGCACCAAATAAAGTAATACATAGAAGTAATGAACAAACACACTATGATAAAACAATGTAAAATAATGTGCGTCCCATTTTTATTTATTTTTATTGTCTTTCAATGGTGTTACAATAAAAATCCCCTCTTAGGAGATGTTACCAAATCGATACAATGATACACAATATCACGATTAAGGTCTCTTGGTGCAATCGAAGAATTTCCAAGCCAACACAGTTCGTAGGGGAGTGAGTTTTGAACTACCGTGCGAGGGTTGTATGCAAAGCCTTTTGTTGTATTTGTACCTATAACCTACACACAAATAAATAGCAACAAATTAGTAGCATGTGCAGGGCTCACCAAATTTGGACCCATTTTAAATATGAAGATAAATGAAACAAATAAAAAAGGAGGTACATGTATGTGATAACAGAAATATGAACTGATACATAATAGTAAAATAAGAAAATATAATTTAATCTATCAAGAAAAATAGAAAACCTGCAGTCTACCCAAGACCATCTCAGGTTGAGATGATTTTATATATGGATTGTCTTGAGTTGATATGATTGCTATCTCGGATATGCTTTTTTTGTTACCAATACCAAACAACGTTTGGAGTGACCTAGGGAGTATTTTTGATGTATTTTTATTATGAGAAGGTGAGTTTAAGGAACTCGAGTAGTCATCATAGCAAGGGTTGGATTATGTGGATAATGAAAGCAAGGCTTCAAATCCTTTATGGAAATCCAACAACATAATGCTAGCAGTGGGAAAACCTAATGAATATATAACAACACTTTGTTGCTTAAGAATTGGGGATTGAATTCGATAGCACTTCGTTTCACAAATTAAAAGGTTTAAAATGTTTAAAACTAAGGGGTGAGTGCCATTTTATAGATTTCTTGATCAAATCTAGGGCACTCTGCATGAAAAAGCAAAGGGGTAGTTCGCATTGGAAAAATAGATGCATGCCCTAGAATAGCTGATTGCATGAAATTAATTCAAAATAATCTCATGCAAATGTGTATAAAAATACCACAAAATAATGCACAACACTAATAATCAATTTTTACTACCAACTTTTATGTTTAATTTTGACTTTTTGCGACCATATCGAGTCAAGACGATCACGTTCTCAAGATCATCTCAGATCAAAACAATTACGCAACTTATGAGAAAAGTTACCCTAAATTTGGTAAAAAATATTAAGTTAACCCTAGGGCTACCCAAGGTGGAATTTGGAGGGTAGTAAGGAGACATTTTGGTGACTATATTTAAAAGAATGTATTTTAGGTGTCTATAAATACCCCTTTTTGGGATGCTTTGTGCATAAGCACAATGCAAAGCAAAAATAGATAATCTAAAATGGTTGCATTGATTATGAATAATGTTTATTGAACAAATCAACGTGAGATACCCTAATTATGGAAAGGGAACACGTATTTAGGTTATTTCTTTCAACATATTTATGGATTTAATTTTGATAAACCTTTCAACCAGATAGATAATATCTTAGTCTAACAATTTGTAGACACCAAAATCTAGCCACTTGTCCTTCATCCATGCTTTCCTGCCATTTCCACCACAAAAACATAGTCATTTGCCCTCCATCCTAGCTTTCCCACCATTTCCACCTATTATTTATATATATTTATTATATATATGTTTAAATAATAATATTTTATATATTTAATAAATATATATTTATATAAATAAATCAATCCTAGCCATTTGATTTCATTTAATCATGTCTATCCATCCACATCAATCCATGCCACACCCTAAATTTAATATCTACCCTTAGATGTGCTTTAATCTTAGCCACATAATTAGTATCATTGAAACCCTAGCATGTCCTAGGTTGGATTATAAATAGGAGCCATTTTGATGGCTCAACCCCTAAGTTCCCTAAGTATCCCGAGTCTTTTCCTAAGTTTTTGAATTTCTTGAGTTTTTGGATTCACTAAGTTTTCAACCCAATATTTGTGCCCTAATCCCACTCTATTCATCATATTCTTCATCACCTCACTTGCCACCACCATTGTTGCATCCTTCACCATCATCAAATCTACTTCTACAGATTTGACCTGACATCTTGAGCATCCTGTTGCTCTTTATGAGTACTTTTCTACTATCTATTACAGTCTCGAGTGCCCTACCACTCTCCACGATTACCCTATCACTCTCTACCATAGTCCTGAGTGCCCTGTCACTCTCCATGAGCACCCTGCTACTCTTCTTGAGAGCCTTATTGCATTTTATAGTCCTATTCTAATGATGAGTGGGATCTTCGAGTGTCGCTAGGGCACACCTTCACCATCAACCTGCAACTGATCCAAACCAACAAGGAGCAAGGTAAATCATTATTTGTTATCATTTTATTTCATGCATTTTCATTTTTGTTCACTTCATTAGCAACATATCAGTTAGGGTTTATTATTTATAGAGGGCCTCACACTATGGAGCCCTCACAAGTATTACTAACTTATTTTTTGTATCACTATGTGCATATATGAAGGTGCTACACAAGCATTGGATAATTTTTTAAGTTGGAGTGACTTGGCTCAATAGATATTTGAAACCCACTCAACTCTATTGGGAGTAAGAACGAGTTTTACAGACACCACAAGTATTGCTAGCTAGGATTTCAGAGAAGCCTAACATTATTGTATTTATTGTATATGAATAAACTATGTAAAACCTCTATTTTGGCTCACATTGGATTGTACTCAGATACCCCAACAATAATAATATTAGATCTATTCCATTGTGCAATTTTTGTGTTACTTGGTTTATTCATTTTTGGTTAATTGTATTTGGTTTTTCATTTTTGTCTCTACAAATAGCTATCACGGTGGGACACCCTAAGGGTTTCATTTTTTGATTTATCTTGAATTCTAACTTGCTGTTTGTGTCTTATTTTGCAAATTTTTAGGAGCAAAAATTTGGTGTTTTTCACCTATTAAGGTTTTCTAAAGAGTTGCAGAAGGTTGCAGGAAGTGTGCAAATGCTTTGCAGCACTTGGGGATCATCCAAAAACACCTTGAGGCATTTCAAAAATGTATAATTGCATTCAAAAAATGCTCAACTACATTCCAAAAGTTCCCAACTACATTTTACGATAATTTGAAGCAGATACGTAGGCTGTTTGGTAAGTCTGATGTCTAAAACCCTAGTTTTTTGTTTTATGTATTTTGGGTTCTTTGTTGTATTTTTTAGATTCTAAACATAAAATGAACAATCATTAAGCTGGAAAAAAATTCATTCTAGCTTACATTTTAGGTCTACATCCATTCTGTTGGACATTTTGAGCTCATTTAGTTGTCATTGATGTCAAGATGAGAAGTTATGCCAAGGTGAACACATGAAGATATCATTAATACCATGGAGTACACTATTACTATCGCCAGGAACAATGTGAAGAGTTGAAGAAAAGTTATCAAAATATTGTTTTATAAGGGTTTGTGTTAAAACCATGGTGGAAAATTAAATGGTTTTTATTAAAATCATTATAAGGATATAAAGACTTCCTTAAACATTGTGATGGAAGAATTAAGGTTTTTATTAATACCATGGTGGAAAAATAATTTACATCAAACCCATGGAGTACAAAGAAAGGTTTAAAGTTTATCTCAAGAAGGCTTTAATTTTTATTAAAGTCAAAGGTTTATAAAAATAATTTATAAAATTTAAATTCTTTTAGAATTTAAATAATTTATAAATTATAAAGGTTTAAAAAGGTGCCAACATCATCAATTTAATGAAGCGCCAACATCCATAACAAAAGGTGAAATTCATATATAAAAGCTATGCCAAAGGGGCATTAAACTTACCCTTCATCAATTAATTTGATGTGACTAAGAGAAATATTAATCCGTGCGATCGTTGAGGAAGAAGAAAAATTTTGTATTATATTTTAGCGCCAGGGAAAAGACAACAAATGGGAGGGCTTAAGCCTCACTCCCATCGCAAGTGATGGTCCATTGGCAGTGCATGTTTTGTGCAAGTGTTGGTAGTTGAAGTATCCATGATTGGTATGCATGGAGGTTGTTTGCATGTGGGTCTTGAGCACTGCAGAGGAAAACATTATGAAAGTGCTTGTTTTAAGCGCCTAGGTTGGAAGAAAGAGCATGAAGTGCTCTTTGTGTTGCAAGCCTACATCTAGCACATGCGATGGTCTAGCCTATGGTTAGGGCACATGAGGAGGCAAAGATTTGGGGTTTGAATCTCATAAAGTAGCAACGAAGTTGTTTTGATTGTGGCAGATTTATGAGACCCCTTAATCATCAAGAAAAGTTATGATCACATTCTTCCATATTTGAGTTGATTGATTGGATTTTTGGAAAATGAGTTTGGAGTGAAAAGGACTTGATTAGGGTTTCCTATTGAGTGTGTTAAGTTAATGCTTCAAGGTTTTCTACAATAAAGAGTTGTTTTTAAAACCTTATTTTATAAGCATTATTGTTGAAGCCATTAGTTGTTGAGCAAAGAACTTGAACTAGGGTTTGAAAAGAACATGAGTATCATTGTTATGTGAGAGTTGTTTAATAAAAATTGTTGTTGAAGTGAGTTATTGAGAAAAGAACTTGAACTAGGGTTTGAAAAGATCATGAGTATCATTATTATGTGATTGAGCATTGTTGGAAACAGTTTGAGTTGGTGTTTATATGCTTGGACTAGGGTTTATGAGAAAGAAGTGTTTCATTGAGTGATTGGTTGAGTAGAGTTGGTTGAGCCTAGTCAAGTGGATGTGTGAAGTGATTGTTCAAGTTACATAAAATAAAATATTATATATTCTGAATTGATTTTAGAAAGTGATTGAGCATTGAGTTGAATTTGAAGCATATTGAGTCTCTAACAATTCTCCTTATGTTTCTAAGACAACGATTGAAAGTAATTGAGCATTGTGATAAATGTAGAACTTATTGAGTCTCTACCAATTCTCTTTATGTTTCTATGATATTGGACAAGTTTTGTGTGGACTTGTTGAGCAGATTTGAGGTAAGTCTTTGAGGAGACTTGTGGACTGATTTTATGTGAGCTTTTGTGGAAGCTTACAATATATATTTGGATAAGTTATTGAGAGGACTTATTGAGCAGATTTGAGCAAGTTATAAAGAGGACTTGTAGAGTAGATTTGAGCAAGTTCTAGAGAGGACTTGTAGAGTAGATTTGGATAAGTTATTGAGATGACTTATTGAGTATATTTGAGCAAGTTCTAGATAGGACTTGTAGAGTATATTTGAGTAATTTCTAGAGAGGACTTGTAGAGCAAATTTGGACAAGTTTTGTGTGGACTTATTGAGTAGATTTGAGACAAGTCTTTGAGAAGACTTGAGAGCAGAGTTGATTGATTTGTTCAAACCTTGGTTTAGGTCAGATCTAGCAAAGTTGATACAAGCCTTGAGTTAAGGCTTAAGAACAGATATCAAGGATAGATTTGTGCTAGACCAAAGGGCTATGTTTAGTGCAAATTTGAGAGCAAAGTTTGGTGCAAATTTGAGGACAAGTTTGTGCCAGACTAGAGATAAACATTGAGACCGAAGGACTATATTTAGTGTAGATTTGAGATAGAGATTTGGACGTGGTAGATCAGATAGGATAGTAGTCTCTAGTGGATATAGATCCATTAGCTAGGGTAGTGAGGACAGGTCTTCTGAGTGGTAATAAGAGTCTTTAGTGGAGAGAGATCCACAAGCCAATGTAGTGGAGGTAGTAGTCTTCTAGAGGATCACCAGCCAGAGCAGAGGAGAAGGATTTATCCTGTGGATAGATATCCACAAACTTGATTTAGGGGATTGGTTTCTCCTTTGGATAGAGATCCATAAACATTGTAATAGGGAAAGGATTCCCAAGAGATTGGTTGAGAAAATTTTAGTGAAATATTTTCTTCGTGGAGTAGCTTAGATTGGGTGAACCACGTAAATTGTGATGTCTTTATTGTGTGTGGTGATTTATTCATTGCTTTGAATATTTTTATCTATACATTGCATACATTTATTTTGAAAGAAAGGTAAAAAGTGGTATTATACTATTAAAACCCCCTCTTAGTATAAGCTTGTGTTATTCAATTGGTATCATAGTGGGTTACTTCAGAAGAGTTTAATAGCTTGAATGAAAAGCTAACAAGAATACAATAGATTCTAAGAATGTATCCTCAAATAATTTAGCACCAGTATTTTATGGAAGTGACTATATATTTTGGAGTATGATGATGAAGATTTACCTGATGGCACTTGGCAATGAAATTTAGGAAGAAATTAAATTTAGATATGATCCCTTGATTAATCCTCCTATAGATAGGAAGGTAAGCTTCTAAAGCACTATAATTCAAAAGCAATGAATGCACTTTTGAGAGGTTTGCATAGAACATAGTCTATGAAAGTTATGCATTGTCAAACTACAAAAGAAATGTGGGATAAACTGCAAAATATATATGAAGGAGATAAATGTGTCAAGAAATAAAATATACAAAATATCAAAGAACAATTTGAAGAATTTAGAATGAAGGATGAGGAAAACATTAGTACTTATTTACTTTGAATTGATGAGGTTATTAATTATATGAAAGGGCTTGGAATGAAGATTGATAAATCAGATGTTTGTGATAAAGTCTTAAAAACTCTTCCAAAAAGATTCAATGAAAAGGTTTCTGCTATAGAAGTGTCAATAGATGGTGATACTTTGACAAGAGATATGTTGCTTGATATTCTCACAAAATTTGAGATAAGAAATAAAGATCCTATTCCCCAAAAAGAAGCAACATTCAAAGAAATCAAGAATACAAAGGGTAATAAGTCATAATCAAGCAATGAGTCATCTAGTGATGAAGAAGATAACTATGGTAGAAGAGATAAGGACTATAGAAGATCCAAAGATCTAAAATATGTTAAATGTTTCAATTGTGGAAAGTATGGACATTTTGTAATAGAATTTCAAGAAGATAAGAATAACAATGGTGAAAAAAAAAGGATCACATGAATAGGAAATAAAAAATATACAAGCACCAGAAGAAAAGAAAGGATGGACAAAATAGACAAGGAAAGTTATTTTAAATATAAAATAGGAGCTACTATGTGGATAAGGCAAGTAAGTACTCAAGTGATAGTTATGCTAGTTTTTAAGACAATGATAGAGATGAAGTTCTTATAATTGAAGAAAAAGAACAAGTTAAGAAAAGGACTCCAGTAATTCTCAAGTGTTTTAAATGTGGTAAATTTGGCATCTTGAAGATAGTTGTACAAAGGATGGTTATAGTTTTAGTGATGATGAATATGAGGATGTACTTGAAGTACTAGATGAAAACCTTCTAATGGCATTAGAAGAAGTAGTAGGTGATCCTACAGAAGATAATACAACAAAAAATAAAGATGTGGACAAAGACAAACAAATAGAGGAATATTCAGAAAAGGATGGATATGATCTCAAGGGAGAACTTATCTATGCTCTTGAAATAGTAAAGAAGGTAAGAAAGCAAAACTCTAAACTTGAGTTTCAGTTTCAAGAATGTGATGAAGAGAGAAGGTTGCTTATAGAGGATTTAGAAAAATCAAAGGATAAGGCAAAAATATTCAAGGATAAGTTAGAATCAAATATCTTAGAATGTGAAAAGTTAGCACAAGAAGTGGCACTACTAAGAGAAGATTTAGAAGATTCCAAAGTCAAGATAAAAGGGTTCAAAAATAGCTCAAATATTGTGGATAAAATGATCGAGGTACATGTTGGCAATTTTGGGTACTTTGGGTACATTGCCTTTGCTCAAGTGTATAAGTTGTCATTGATGTCAAGAAGCTTTTGAAGGAATTTGATTTGATGTCAAAAGAATCTAAGTTCAAGGAAGGGTTTTTGTGAAAACCAAGGCAGACAAAATAAAAGGTTTTATTTAAAACCATGGACAACATATTTGAAATGGGTTTTTCTTAAAACCCAAGTTGGCTTTTCGTTTCGTTGAAAAAGGTGCCCCGGTGATGAAGATATTTAATTTTAAATATTTAGTTTAAATTTTAATTATTTAAAATTTAAATTAAAATATTTTCCACCAACGAAAATCATGTTAAAAAGGGCCGACGTGTTTGGAAATGCATCAAAGTGCATATAAAATGAGGCAAATAAATTCATTAATGTTTGGCCAAGAGTTTGAGATTAATCCTTGTGCATTTCGTTCTCGACATCGAAGCCCCTGCGCCAGCGAAGGAGGAAGACAAGCATGGCGTGGTCAAAGGAGTGACGGGTTGGTCGTGGTGCCAAGGAGGAGGCGCACGTGGTGGACAAACATTGCGTGGTCAAAGGATGTTGGTTGATCAACGAATGGAGGCCTGCGATTAATTTTTGGCAAAGAAAAAAAAAGGCTAAGGAGATTGAGATGGTTTGTCGAAAGGCGCACTCTCCGGTTACGCCACGACCGTGATTTGTGAAGACCAATAAAATATTCCCTCATGCACTTTGGGGAGGCAAAAAATGACTACACAGATTATTAGGAGGTTGTGGCTTTTTAAAGGAATGTGACGAAGAAGAATTTTTCGTCCGAACGCTTGGCTTAGTTGGTGGATTCTACTCGTGCGGAGATCGTGGCAGAGACAGGGTGTTGAGGTCGAATCACTGAGCACGCCGTGACAAAACTTTTGACAAGGTGGCCACAGATAGTTTTGAGTTGATGAAGGGTTCAATTTTTGTGCCAAGGAAGAGACTTGTTCAGAGATAAGAGGGAGGCCCCTCTCCCTTCCTCACGTGGGCATGGATAGCCCATGCGGTTTAGCCAAGCAACTTGGCTAGAGGAGACGGCGGATCAAATCACGCCGAATCCCCTTTTTAGGGGTGTAAGAGGTATGCTCATGAAATGCAATTTATGCGGAAAGGTAGTGAGTAAAACATATTTTTTGTCTATGGTATTTCCAAAGTTGGTTTGGGAGGTATAAGGTTAGCAAAATTAATATTATCCTTTTGGTTTTATTAAAATGTAATGGAGAGAAAAGGGTGTATGGTGTTGACATGATTTAAATGCTTAGAATTTTATTTTGATGTCAACTATATTTTGGAGGAAGGTCTTTGCTCTATGATTTTCAATATTGTTTAAGGAATAAATTAAATATCCCATGGTGTTGGATATTATTTGAGAGGAGCTTGATGCATGATTAGAAAAAGAGAGATTTCTGGTGTTTTTCCTTATAAAAGTATATCATATTATATATCACTAGAAAGCTTATTTCGAGGGCTATTTGACTAACTCATTTAGAAGGAGAAATAAGGTGTATATAGAAAGAGATATTTCTTTTTGTAAAGAGGTTCAAAAGTGAAGATTGTTGTGCTCTTTTTCAAAGTGTGTTGAGTGTGGCAGATTTCCAAAGGGGTTTCTTCACTTCAAAAAGGTATGGGCACATTCTCCTATTATCTGTTTATGGTGGTTGATTTCTGAAATATCATTGGAGGGAAAAGGATTGTTTGTGGTTTCCTTTTTGAAAGTGGTTGGGTGAATGCTTCAAGGTTAATGTTGAGTTGAATGGTGTTGGTTGACTAAACCTTGTTTGATGAGCATTGTTGTTGAAACCCAAATTGTTGGTGAAAAGAACATGAGTATCATTGTTATATGAGATATTGCATGGTTGGCAATTGTTGGGTTGTGTTTCATGTTCTTGAGAAAAGCATACTACATCTATCTTATTCTTTTGAGATTTGAGATTGAGTTGAGATTGATATTGGGAGTTAAGTATAGAACATATTGAGTCTCTAACAATTCTCTTTATGTTTCTATGAGATTTGAGATTGAGATTGGGAGTTAAGTATAGAACATATTGAGTCTCTAACAATTCTCTTTATGCTTCTATGAGGTTGATGAATCACATTGGGTCTCTAACAATTCTCTTTGTGGGTTCATGCCAAGCAAGTTTTTCTTGATGAACTTGTGAGCGAGGTTTTGAACGAGGTTCCGTTGGGGACTTGTAAGCGATTTGGACAGGTTCCGTGGGGACTTGTGAGCAGGTTTTG
The DNA here is from genome assembly GCA_028583015.1 of Wollemia nobilis. Taxonomy (NCBI): domain Eukaryota; kingdom Viridiplantae; phylum Streptophyta; class Pinopsida; order Araucariales; family Araucariaceae; genus Wollemia; species Wollemia nobilis. The sequence continues at coordinate 10,950,968 of JAQPPZ010006909.1, forward strand.
GATAGGTTCCATTGGGGACTTGTGAGCAGATTTGGACAGGTCCTAGCAGAGGACTTGTGAAGCTGAGTTTGATAGTTCTATCAAAGAACTTGAGGACAGAGGTGCATTGGTTCTATGAGAAGAACCCGAGGACATTTGTGCTAGACCGAAGGACTATGTTTAGTGCAAATTCGAGGACCAACTTTGGAGGTGATAGAGTTGAGGACAGAGGTCTCCAGCCAGAGCAGGGAAGACAGGTGTCTTCTATGGATAGAGTTCCATTTGCTAAGGGTAGCGGAGGTAGAGGTCTTCTAGAGGATCACCAGAGCAGAGCTAGGGGAAGGTATCTCCTTTGAGCAGAGGCTCATAAATTCAGATTGGGGGAAGGTATCTCCTTTGGGCCGAGGCTCATAAACATTGTAATTGGGAAGGTTTCCCAAAGAACTTTGAGATAACTTTTAGAGAAAAGTTTTGTGGACGTAGCCCGAGCTTTCTGGGTGAACCACGTTAAAATTGGTGTCACTTTGTGGATGATTTTGTGCATTGTTTTGATATTGCTTTGGATATATTGCTTTACTATTTTGAAGTATAAAGGAAAAAGTAAAAAGAGGTCTTATACTGTTCACCCCCCTCTCAGTATAAGCTTGTGTTCTTCAATTGGTATCAGAGCCGGTGCCTTCGAAAAAGTTTAACAGCTTGAAGGAAAAGCTAGTGAAGAACACAATGGATTATTCCAAGGGTAAATAGCTTCAAGATAGTGATGAGTCTTCTAGTGATGAAGAGGCATATTACAACAAGAAAGGCAAGTTCTCTAGAAAACACAAAAGTATGAAAAATGTAAGATGTTTCAATTGTGAAAATTTTGGTCATTATGCTACTAACTGTACTGTTCCCAAGAATGAAAGTGATGAAGATAAACAGGATTCTATGAGCAAGGATTTTGAAAAGCACAAGCATCACAGGAGAAGCAAAGATGAGCACAACAATCAAGGAAAGAGGTATTCTCACAAGCACAAGAAGAGTTTCTACCTAGACAAAGCAAGTAAGTGTTCTAGTAGTGATGGTGAATGTTCTTCAAGTGATAATGAAAATGAGATGTTGTTCATATCAGAAAAAGAGGAAGAACCGAAACATAGATTCATTATCATGAAATGTCTTAGATGTGGAAATTTTGGTCACCTTGAGGATGATTGCACAAATAATGATTTGGTTTCTAGTATGTATGAGGATGCTTCAGAAAACTATAAGGAAGATGCATGTATGGTTTTTGAAAAGGGTAGCACCTCTAGTGATAAGAAATCTGAAAAAGGCTTTGATGATTCAAAAGGAAATCAAATAAAGGATCTTGAAAGTGAACTTATTAGTGCTCTTAGTGCTTTGAAAAAGGAAAGAAAGAAGAATGCTAGACTCAAGGATAAGTTAGATGAATGTTGTATGGAGAGAGATGATCTTATAGAAAGTCTTGACATCTCTATGGCTAAGACACAAGAACTCAAGGATGAGTTAGAGTCTAAGGTTCTTGAGTATAGTGAGTTAGAACAGAAAATGGCTTCTTTGAATGAGGAAACTAAAGAGTACAAGGATAAGCTTTACAGGTTTCAAGATAGCTCCAAAAAGGTAAAATCCATCTTCAAAGATCAAAGAAGGGCAACAGATAAAACAGGTATTGGTTTTTGTAAGAATCACAAGGAACAAGTTGGGGAATCTAGTAAGAGATTCCAAAAAGAAAATAGAATTCAGAATGAGAAGAAGTTTTCAGAACCTAAGAGGTCAATTAAAGGAAAGTTTCAAGGTAGATGTTTTGCTTGTCACAGGTTTGGTCACATGGCTTCACATTGCATGGCTCAAGTGAAGGAGGTAAATGACAGTTTCGAAAGTGCTAGTTACTTTCAAGGGTATTGCTACTCTTGTCAATAGTTTGGGCACAAGGTAGTTCATTGCAAGGCAAATAACAGGAACAGGTTTGGTCAGAATAGGTTTGGCCAGAACAGGGTTAGTCATAATAGGTGGATTCAAAGAACAAGTATGCCTCAAAGAAATAACATTGTTACTTGTTACAAGTGCAACAATGAAGGTCACACAACTAGACAGTGTAGAGCTGAACTTCCAAGGTACAGGAACAGAAACAGTGGTATGAACAGGTCCAAGGATCAAGGCATGGTTAAGAACAGGAATATGGACAAAGAGTACAAGAGAAGGCCCGACAAGGAAGTTATAGACGCTGATGATGATCAGTGCCTAATGGGAGTTTTACTCCCACCCAAGAATTAATCACCTCAACAGGAGGTGGGGGAGGGACTAAGCTAAGAGGCTCATTCTTAGTCCCGAGCCCCAAAGGTGGCCCTTTGCCATTGATGACAAAGGGGGAGAGATATGAGTAAGGGGGAGAGCTTCAAAGTGAAGAGGAAAGCTTCAAGTCAGGGGAGCAAAACTTCAAAGGAAGATTCTCGGTTGTTAGCACAGTTGGTTTCGGTTTTGGCTCTTGAGAAGTGTTTTCAGTAAAGGTTTGCCATCAATGACAAAGGGGGAGATTGTTGGCAATTTTGGGTACTTTGGGTACATTGCCTTTGCTCAAGTGTATAAGTTGTCATTGATGTCAAGAAGCTTTTGAAGGAATTTGTTTTGATGTCAAAAGAATCTAAGTTCAAGGAAGGGTTTTTGTGAAAACCAAGGCAGACAAAATAAAAGGTTTTATTTAAAACCATGGACAATAGATTTGAAATGGGTTTTTCTTAAAACCCAAGTTGGCTTTTTGTTTCGTTGAAAAAGGTGCCCCGATGATGAAGATATTTAATTTTAAATATTTAGTTTAAATTTTAATTATTTAAAATTTAAATTAAAATATTTTCCACCGACGAAAATCATGTTAAAAAGGGCCGACGTGTTTGGAAATGCATCAAAGTGCATATAAAATGAGGCAAATAAATTCATTAATGTTTGGCCAAGAGTTTGAGATTAATCCCTGTGCATTTCGTTCTCGACATCGAAGCCCCTGCGCCAGCGAAGGAGGAAGACAAGCATGGCGTGGTCAAAGGAGTGACGGGTTGGTCGTGGTGCCAAGGAGGAGGCGCACGTGGTGGACAAACATTGCATGGTCAAAGGATGTTGGTTGATCAACGAATGGAGGCCTGCGATTAATTTTTGGCAAAGAAAAAAAAAGGCTAAGGAGATTGAGATGGTTTGTCGAAAGGCGCACTCTCCGGTTACGCCACGACCGTGATTTGTGAAGACCAATAAAATATTCCCTCATGCACTTTGGGGAGGCAAAAAAATGACTGCGTGGATTATTAGGAGGTTGTGGCTTTTTAAAGGAATGTGACGAAGAAGAATTTTTTGTCCGAACGCTTGGCTTAGTTGGTGGATTCTACTCGTGTGGAGATCGTGGCAGAGACAGGGTGTTGAGGTCGAATCACTGAGCACGCCGTGACAAAACTTTTGACAAGGTGGCCGTGGACAGTTTTGAGTTGATGAAGGGTTCGGTTTTCATGCCAAGGAAGAGACTTGTTCGGAGATAAGAGGGAGGCCCCTCTCCCTTCCTCACATGGGCGTGGATAGCCCACGCGGTTTAGCCAAGCAACTTGGCTAGAGGAGACGGCGGATCAAATCATGCCGAATCCCCTTTTTAGGGGTGTAAGAGGTATGCTCATGAAATGCAATTTATGCGGAAAGGTAGTGAGTAAAACATATTTTTTTTCTATGGTATTTCCAAAGTTGGTTTGGGAGGTATAAGGTTAGCAAAATTAATATTATCCTTTTGGTTTTATTAAAATGTAATGGAGAGAAAAGGGTGTATGGTGTTGACATGATTTAAATGCTTAGAATTTTATTTTGATGTCAACTATATTTTGGAGGAAGGTCTTTGCTCTATGATTTTCAATATTGTTTAAGGAATAAATTAAATATCCCATGGTGTTGGATATTATTTGAGAGGAGCTTGATGCATGATTAGAAAAAAGAGAGATTTCTGGTGTTTTTCCTTATAAAAGTATATCATATTATATATCACTAGAAAGCTTATTTCGAGGGCTATTTGACTAACTCATTTAGAAGGAGAAATAAGGTGTATATAGAAAGAGATATTTCTTTTTGTAAAGAGGTTCAAAAGTGAAGATTGTTGTGCTCTTTTTCAAAGTGTGTTGAGTGTGGCAGATTTCCAAAGGGGTTTCTTCACTTCAAAAAGGTATGGGCACATTCTCCTATTATCTGTTTATGGTGGTTGATTTCTGAAATATCATTGGAGGGAAAAGGATTGTTTGTGGTTTCCTTTTCGAAAGTGGTTGGGTGAATGCTTCAAGGTTGATGTTGAGTTGAATGGTGTTGGTTGACTAAACCTTGTTTGATGAGCATTGTTGTTGAAACCCAAATTGTTGGTGAAAAGAACATGAGTATCATTGTTATATGAGATATTGCATGGTTGGCAATTGTTGGGTTGTGTTTCATGTTCTTGAGAAAAGCATACTACATCTATCTTATTCTTTTGAGATTTGAGATTGAGTTGAGATTGATATTGGGAGTTAAGTATAGAACATATTGAGTCTCTAACAATTCTCTTTATGTTTCTATGAGATTTGAGATTGAGATTGGGAGTTAAGTATAGAACATATTGAGTCTCTAACAATTCTCTTTATGCTTCTATGAGGTTGATGAATCACATTGGGTCTCTAACAATTCTCTTTGTGGGTTCATGCCAAGCAAGTTTTTCTTGATGAACTTGTGAGCAGGTTTTGGAAAGGTTTCGTTGGGGACTTGTAAGCAGATTTGGACAGGTTCTGGTGGGGACTTGTGAGCAGGTTTTGGATAGGTTCCATTGGGGACTTGTGAGCAGATTTGGACAGGTCCTAGCAGAGGACTTGTGAAGTTGAGTTTGATAGTTCTATCCGAGAACTTGAGGACAGAGGTGCATTGGTTCTATGAGAAGAACCCGAGGACATTTGTGCTAGACCGAAGGACTTGTGTTTAGTGCAAATTCGAGGACCAACTTTGGAGGTGATAGAGTTGAGGACAGAGGTCTCCGACCGGAGCGGGGAAGACAGGTGTCTTCTGTGGATAGAGTTCCATTTGCTAAGGGCAGTGGAGGCGAGAGGTCTTCTAGAGGATCACCAGCGAGAGCAGAGCTAGGGGAAGGTATCTCCTTTGAGCAGAGGCTCATAAATTCAGATTGGGGGAAGGTATCTCCTTTGGGCCGAGGCTCATAAACATTGTAATTGGGAAGGTTTCCCAAAGAACTTTGAGATAACTTTTAGAGAAAAGTTTTGTGGACGTAGCCAGGATTTTTGGGTGAACCACGTTAAAATTGGTGTCACTTTGTGGATGATTTTGTGCATTGTTTTGATATTGCTTTGGATATATTGCTTTATTGTTTTGAAGTATAAAGGAAAAAGTAAAAAGAGGTCTTATACTGTTCACCCCCCTCTCAGTATAAGCTTGTGTTCTTCAAGTACAAAGAAGGTCAAAAAACAAAATAGGTCTTGGTTTTGAACAAAATAAACAAGAAGGAAAGTCAAACTCAAGTTTTAGAGGAGAAGATACATCAGATGAAGATACTTCAGAAGAAGAAAGTGTAAAAAAGAGTAAGACATCTAAGGATGAGTTGGACAATAGAGAGTTCAACAAATATAGGAACAATGCACAAAGAAGATACTGATGGAACAACAATCAAAACATGTCAAGAGAGATTAAAAGACCAAAGAGGTCAAGATAAGGAAACTTCAATGGAAGATTTTTTTCATGTAACAAGTTTGGGCACATGGCTTCACAGTGCAGGGCACATAAAAGATAGGATATGGAAATAGATAACTTTTACATGGGTATTTCTACTCATGTAATCAATTTGTTCACAAGGCAATGAATTGCAGGGTTCATGATAGAAGAGGATATGGCTTCACTAGGAGAAATCCCAAGACATTTGCACCTCCAAGGAATAATAACATTAAGTGTTATAAGTGCAATAATGATGGTCACACATCAAAGTGGTGTAGAGCAGTCATTCCATAATCAACCATGAACATGAATAGAAACATGGATAAGAACATAAACAAGAACAAGAATAGGAACAGGAACATGGATATGAATAGGAATATGGATAGGAACAGGAACATGGATATGAACAAGAACATGAACATAAATAGGAACAAGAACATGGATAGGAATGTAGACATGGATAGGAACATTGAAAGAAATAGTTAAAGGAATCAGAAGGATCAAATAAGAAGAAAAGAGGATAAAGGTATGGGAGTAGAAATACTCCCACCCTAAAATTAACCACCTCAAGAAGAGGTGGGGGAGGGGCTAAGCTAAGAGGCTCATTTTTAGCCTCGAGCCCTAAAGGTGACCCTTTGCCATTGATGTCAAATAGGGAGAGATTTGAATAAGGGGGAGAGATTTGGTACTTGAGAGAGAATTGAGCCAGGGGGAGCAATGTCCCAAGGGGAGCAGAACAAAGGAAAGGTCATTTTTTTGGTAAAAAGAATTTAGGTTACCATCAATGACAAAGGGGGATATTTTTGGATATTTTGAGCTCATTTAGTTGTCATTGATGTCAAGATGATAAATTGTCATTGATGCCAAGGTGAACACATGAAGCTATCATTAATACCATGGAGTACATTATCACTATCGTTGGGAACAATGCGAAGAGTTGAAGAAAAGTTGACAAAATATTTTTTTATAAGGGTTTGTGTTAAAACCATGGTGGAAAATTAAATGTTTTTTAATAAAATCATTATAACGATATAAAGGCTTCCTTAAAAATTGTGATGACATAATTAAGGTTTTTATTAAAACCATGGTGGAAAAATAATTTACATCAAACCCATGGAGTACAAAGAAAGGTTTAAAGTTTATCTCAAGAAGGCTTTAATTTTTATTAAAGTCAAAGGTTTATAAAAATAATTTATAAAATTTAAATTCTTTTAGAATTTAAATAATTTATAAATTATAAAGGTTTAAAAATGTGCCAACATCATCAATTTAATGAAGCGCCGACATCCATAACAAAAGGTGAAATTCATATATAAAAACTATGCCAAAGAGGCATTAAAATTACCCTTCATCAATTAATTTAATGTGACTAAGAGAAAGATTAATTCGTGCGATCATTGAGGAAGAAGATAAAATTTGTATTATCTTTTAGCGTTAGGGAAAAGACGAAAAAGGGGAGGGCTTAAGCCTCACTCCCATAATACATGGTGGTCCATTGGCAGTGCATGTTTTGTGAAAGTGTTGGTAGTTGAAGTATCCATGATCGATACGCGTGAAGGTTGTTTGCATGTGGGTCTTGAGCACTGTGGAGGAAAACATTTTGAAAGTGCTCGTTTTAAGAGCCTAGGTTGGAATAAAGAGCATGAAGTGCTCTTTGTGTTACAAGCCTAGATATAGCACATGCGATGGTCTAGCCTATGGCTAGGGCACACGAGGAGGCAAATATTGGGGGTTTGAATCTCATAAAGTAGCAACGAAGTTCTTTTGATTGTGGTAGATTTATGAGACCCCTTAATCATCAAGAAAAAGTTATGATCACATTCTTCCATATTTGAGTTGATTGATTGATTTTTTGGAAAATAAGTTTGGAGTGAAAAGGACTTGATTAGGGTTTCCTATTGAGTGTGTTGAGTTAATGCTTCAAGGTTTTCTACAATAAAGAGTTGTTAAAACCTTATTTTATAAGCATTATTGTTGAAGCCATTAGTTGTTGAGCAAAGAACTTAAACTAGGGTTTGAAATGAACATGAGTATCATTGTTATGTGAGAGTTGTTTAATAAGAATTGTTGTTGAAGTGATTTGTTAAGCAAAGAAATTGAACTAGGGTTTGAAAAGATCATGATTATCATTGTTATGTGATTGAGCATTTTTAGAAACAGTTTGAGTTGGTGTTTATATGATTAGACTAGGTTTTGTGAGAAAGAAGTGTTTCATTGAGTGATTGGTTGAGTAGAGTTGGTTGAGCCTAGTCAAGTGGATGTGTGAAGTGATTTTTCAAGTTCCATAAAATAAACTATTCTATATTCTGAATTGAGTTGAGAAAGTGATTGAGCATTGAGTTGAATTGAAGCATATTGAGTCTCTAAAAATTCTCCTTATGTTTCTAAGAGAGTGATTGAAAGTAATTGAGTATTGTGATAAGTGTAGAACATATTGAGTCTCTCACAATTCTCTTTATGTTTCTATGAGATTGGACAAGTTTTGTGTGGAATTGAACAAATTTGAGGTAAGTCTTTGAGGAGGCTTGTGGACTAATTTTGTGTGAGCTTTTGTGGAAGCTTACAATACAGATTTGGATAAGTTCTTGAGAGGACTTATTGAGCAAATTTGAGCAAGTTCTAGAGAGGACTTGTAGAGCAAATTTGAGCAAGTTCTAGAGAGGACTTGTAGAGCATATTTGAGCAAGTTCTAGAGAGGACTTGTAGAGAAAATTTGAATAAGTTCTTGAGAGGAATTATTGAGAAAATTTGAGCAAGTTCTAGAGAGGATTTGTAGAGCAGATTTGAGCAAGTTCTAGAGAGAACTTGTAGAGCAGATTTGGACAAGTTCTATGTGGAATTGTTGAGCAGATTTGAGACAAGTCTTTGATAAGACTTGAGAGTAGAGTTGATTGATTTGTTCAAACCTTGAGTTAAGGTTTAGGGCATATCCAATAGAGTTGATACAAGCCTTGGTTTAAGGCTTGAGAATAGATATCAAGGATAGATTTGTGCTAGACTGAAGGACTGTCTTTAGTGCAAATTTGAGAGTGCAAATTTGAGAGTAGAGTTTGGTGCAAATTTGAGTATAGGTTTGTGCCAGAATTTAAATAATTTATAAATTATAAAGGTTTAGAAAGGTGTCAATATCATAAATTTAATGAAGCGCTAATGTCCATGACAAAATGTGAAATTCATATATAAAAGATATGCCAAATGGTCATTAAACTTACCCTTCATCGATTAATTTGATGCGACTAAGAGAAAGATTAATCCGTGTGATCATTGAGGAAGAAGAATTTTATATTATCTTTTAGCACAAGGGAAATTATGAAAAATGGGAGGGCTTAAGCCTCACTCCCATTGGACGTGGTGGTCCATTGGCAATGCATATTTTGTGAAAGCATTGGGATTTGAAGTATCCACGATCGATACATGTGGAGGTTGTTTGCATGTGTGTCTTGAGTTATGCAGAGGAAAACATTTTGAATGCACTCATTTTGAGTGCCTAGATTGGAAGAAAGAGCATGAAGTGCTCTTTGTATTCCAAGCCTATGTCTAGTGCAGGCGGTGGTCTAGCCCATGGCTAGGATGCACAAGGAGGCAGATATTGGGTGTTCAAATCTCATAAAGTGGAAAAGAAGTTGTTTTGATTATGGTAGATTTATGAGACCCCTTAATCATCAAGAAAAAGGTATGAGCACATTATTCCATATTTGATTTTATTGATTGGTTTTCTAGAAAATAAGTTTGGAGTGAAAAGGATTTGATTAGGTTTCCTATTGAGTGTGTTGAGTTAATGCTTCAAGGTTTTCTAAAATAAAGATCTTTTTTTTTTTTGAAAAAATTGAAAAAACTTGTATTAAAACAAAGATCAGTTACAATTGGGAGTAAACACATCCCAGCCGAGAACAAAGAAACATGATTACAAGGCACGAAAACGCGACACTTTCCACCGCAGACCGCAAAAAGTCAACAAGGCGCGAAAACGTGACATGTCACGAAATCGTGACATGTCGCGATATCGCGACAAGCAAACCATCCATGGCCGCGCCAGAGCAACAAGTCGCGAAATCGTGACATGTCGCGATATCGCGACAGCCTGTCCCCGCGGCGCCTATTCACCAAAAGTGTCACGAAATCGCGACGGCTTTTCCCCTTGGCGCCCAATCACCAAAAGTGTCGCGATATCGCGACGAGTTTTCCCAATGGCGCCTATTCTCCAAAAGTGTCGCGATATCGCGACGAGTTTTCCCCTTGGCGCCCATTCTTCAAAAGTGTCGCGATATCGCGACGACTTTTCCAGATGGCGCCTATTCTCCAAAAGTGTCACGAAATCGCGACGAGTTTTCCCCTCGGCGCCCATTCTTCAAAAGTGTCGCGATATCGCGACGAGTTTTCCACTTGGCGCCCATTCTTCAAAAGTGTCGCGATATCGCGACGATTTTTCCCCATGGCGCCTATTCGCCAAAAATGTCGCGATATCGCGACGAGTTTTCCCCTTGGCGCCCATTCTTCAAAAGTGTCGCGATATCGCGACGAGTTATCCCCTTGGTGCCCATTCTTCAAAAGTGTCGCGATATCGCGACGACTTTTCCCCTTGGTGCCAATTCTCCAAAAATGTCGCGATATCGCGACAACTTTTCCCCTTGGCGCCCATTCTCCAAAAGTGTCACGAAATCGCGATGACTTTTCCCCTTGGCGCTCATTCTCCAAAAGTGTCGCGATATCGCGACGTCTTTTCCCCAAGGCGCCAATTCTCCAAAAGTGTCACGATATCGTGACGATTTTTCCCTTTGGCGCCCATTCTTCAAAAGTGTCATGAAATCACGATGGCTTTTCCCCTTGGCTCCTATTCTCCAAAAGTGTCGCGATATCGCGACGATTATCCCCCTTGGCGCCCATTCTCCAAAAGTGTCACGAAATCGCGACAGCTTCCAACCAAAGGCCGCGACGGCGCAACAGGTCACGAAATCATGATAGCTTCCCTCCAAAGGCCGCGACGGTGCAACAGGTCACGAAATCGTGACAGCTTCTCTCCAAGGGCCGCGACGGCGCGACATGTCACGATGTCACGACAACTTCCCTCCAAAGGCCGCGATGGTGCAACATGTCGCGATATCATGACAACTTCCCTCCAAAGGCCGCGACGGCGCAATAGGTCACGATATCGTGACAAAAACCACCCTTAGCATTATCTTTGCTCATTGTCTCAAGGATCGTTCAAGACCCTGCCTAATCACTTCATCCTCCAAAGGCATGTCACTGTGCAGCTGCACCCCTACCTCTTTCTCAGCACCCATCTTCGCAAGGAAATCGGTCGCTTTATTTAAATCTCTACTCACATAGACGGGGATCACATCATCTAATTCCCTCCATAGTTCCTTGATTTGAGAGACCAGAATCCGCAACCTCCATGCTTTCGAAGCAAAGTTCCTCATGCAGTCTAGAGCGCCAACCAGAATTTGAGAATTAGACTCGAGAATTATCCTCCTGTGGCCCTGATTAACAGCCCAGATGGAAGCAGATTTGATAGCAATGGCTTTTGCTTCATTGTTTGTGGCTCTTCCCAGACCTTGCAGTTCCCAATAGAGCACTGAACCAGCATGATCCCGGCAAACTACACCAATTTCGGCACTACTCGGATTGCCTTTTGCAGCTCCATCAGTATTGATTTTGATCCAACCTTCTAGGGGAGGTTTCCAGCTAGCTCTGTCCTGTCTCTCTTGCTCTTCAGCTCCCTCTTCCAGTGGCCCAGGACCAACCTGATTTTCCTCTTCAGCATAGATGGCAACCGTTTCTGTGACTTTGCTCCAGATGACCTGCCAAACTCCATCTAGCGAGGAGAAAGTTTCTCTAAAAATACGAGCATTTCTCTCCAACCACACCTGCCACCAGATGAAAAGTAAGCCAAGCTCCCAACCAATTCGAAGAGCTTTAGATTTAAATCTACCTCTCTTCCATCTTTCCCAAATATTGGTCCGAGTCAGATCACCATTAGCCTGGAGTTTATAGTGAGAGAACCAACGCTTCCAAATCTGACGCGTGAAAGGGCACTCAAACATCAGATGATCAGTTGTTTCCTCGTTCTTGTGGCATAATACACACTGAGATGGACCGATGATTCCTCTACTTTTGAGATTATCAAAAGTGAGAATTCCATTGTGCATAAACTGCCAGGCAAAGAAATTCACTTTCGGCCAGCCCTTGGAATGCCATATCTTCCTCCAATCTTGAACCGGAAATGAATGTGGGGGAGGCTCTGGGAGGATCTTATCATATCCGTCCTTCACTGTATATACCCCAAGGTTCCCATAGCCCCAAGCTAATTCATCCTCCTCGTCTCTCCCTGTGAGAAACCTTTCTGTCAAGATTTTGGTCAAGATGGGTGCCAGCTCCGGAGGGATTGTAATTGGCCACTCCTCCAACCTCTTAAACTTCTTGAACTTATACTCCCCCATTTGGCTAGTGTTGAAATAACTTTCAATTTGGACCCAGCCCTTGGCTTCTATGGCGGATTTAATTGGTTGCAATTCGGGAAACTCAGCAATGATGGGTGGGTACTGGTCCCATGAATCAGTCCAGAAACGTGCCTTCTCCCCTCTCCCCACTTTCCAAAACAATTGGTCTTTAATAACTTGAGATCCAAGCTTGAGAGCCTGCCACACTAAGGATCCAGTACCATCCAGAGGGAAACGGCCCACTTCATTGGGGTGAACATGACCCAAGTATTTACTGGTTAGGATTCTACTGAATAAGGATGTTGGTTGGGAAATCCACCTCCAGTACAGTTTTCCAGCCAAAGCTTTGTTATTAAGCTTGGAGCTTCTCAGTCCCAACCCTCCTTTTTCCTTGGGCTGGGTAACTTTATCCCAACCAACCAAGGCCCATTTCTTCTCCCCTTTTGCTCCTTCCCATAAAAATCTTCTAGCCATTTTGTCCAGCTCTTTCCAAATAGTATGTGGGGCAGCCAGGATAGAGAATTTATAAATTGGCATGGCCTGAATAACTGACTGTAAGAAAGTTAATCTGCCCCCATAGCTTAACCATTTATGAGACCAATGATTCATTCTATCTTTGATACCATCCAAAAGATCCTTCCAGATATCTATTTTTAATTTTTTGAAATGCAAAGGAACCCCCAAGTAAACTACTGGAAGAGAGGTCCTAGTGAATCCCAAGATCTCTATAACTCTGTCCTGTAGCCTTTGGTCAAGATTGAAGAAGACCACTTTGGATTTTTTATCATTGATGACTTGGTTTGAGGCCCTAAGGTAGACATTAAGAGTATCTCTGATTCCTCTAGCTTCCCTGAAGCTGGCCACTCCAACTAGACCAGTATCATCCACAAACTGTAGGTGAGTCAAAATTTCCTCACCCACCTTGATACCTGTTATCAGGCCTTGATGTCTTCTCCTCAAGAAGAGTCTACCTAATCCTTCAGCCAAAATGAGGAAAAGATAGGGAGAGCAAGGGTCCCCTTGACGAAGACCACGTGTGGCTCCAAAAGGTTGCGAGGGAAGACCCTTGATTAGAACAGAATAAGAAGGCGTAGAAACACAACTCATGACCCAATCTATCCAGTCCTGAGAGAAACCAAAGGCTGCCAACATCTTTGACAAGAAACCCCACTCCACCCTATCATAAGCCTTGGACATATCCAGTTTAATGAACATTCCTTTATTACCAGATTTTTGCATTGTATGGATTGCCTCTTGGGCGAGAACCACCCCATCCAAGATCTGTCTACCCTCTACAAAACCCCCTTGCTCTGAGGAAATGATGTTATGAAGGAGAGGTTTTAGCCGTTCAGCCATTATCTTTGTGATTATTTTATAAATCACGTTGCATAAGGCAATAGGTCTGAAATCAGAGATATGAGTCCCCTCCTCCCCTTTTGGAATTAAAGTGATGAAGGTATGATTTATTGCCTTAAGCATTCTTTTATTAGTTCTGGACTCCTCTGTGATAGCCAAAACATCCTCCTCCAAGGTATCCCAAAAGGCCTGAAAAAACTCAATAGGAAAACCATCTGGACCTGGAGATTTGCCGAGTGCTCATTCCAAAGACCACATTCTTCGGTTCATCTCTATCAATGGGTCTAAGAAGGGCCTGATTTTCTTCTTCGAGAGATAACGAGAGGGTATGACATCAATAACTTCATTTTGAGCCTCTACATCTTGCTCCATACTTTCCTTAAAAAGTTTAGAAAAATAATCCATTGAATGGGAATGCATACCGGGAAGAGTATCAAAGGAGTGTCCATTCTCATCTTGAAGGACTTCCATGTTATTCATCTGTCTCCTAGCACAGGCTGATCGATGGAAAAATTTTGTATTTCTATCTCCTTCTAATAACCAAGTGTTTCTTGCTCTCTGTTTCCAGTAAGTCTCCTCTTGGTTATCAATGTCCTCAACCGCTTTGCGCAAGGCATCATCCTCGGTTTTGAGCTGCTCAGTAATTGTTCCTTCCCTGAAGTGTTTTTGAACCTCTTCCCATCTGGCCACCAAGGGAGCTCTTTGGAGCTGGAAATCTGACTTATTAGCTTGCCTCCACTGTTTCAGTTTAACTTTGACAAAATGAAGCTGTTTGTGGAATCTAAACATTGCTGTCCCAAAAGGTAGACGACCTTCTTCCCACCACTACGGAATTTTCTTTCGAAGATCCTCCTTTTGTAACCAAAAATTCTCAAATTTAAACGGTTTGTGATGCTGCCCTGTCATAGTCCCTCCCTCCAACAAAATGGGAAAGTGATCTGAAACTGGGCCCTCCAAAATCTGGAATTTAATATTCCACTTTACAAATGCCTCCTCTGAGACCAGAAAATGGTCTAGCTTTACCTTCCTGTTGTGTGGCTCCCTCCTCTTGTTAGTCCAAGTAAAGTAGGTTCCAGGGCCTTTGATATCCACTAGGTGAAAGGCCTGGACTTGGGCAATCAGAAGCCGGTCCCCTGGATCCAAAACTGGGGTTCCACCTTCCTGATCTCGAGCAGATAATTTAGCATTAAAATCCCCAGCAATAATCCAGTCTAAATCTTCCCTTGAGGACCTCATGTTGTGTACAACTTTCCATTGGAGCCTCTGGCCATCAAGGTTTTGAGCCCCATAAAAATTTGTGATTAAAACATGTTCAGCTGTGACATTATTCCTAAAATGAGATGTGAGAACACCCCTCCAAGCTATATGTTCTATTGCAGTCCATTCCAGAGGGTTCCAAAGAGTAACAATCCCCCCTGAGGCACCTTGGGCAGCCACATCCATATGACCAGCGCCCCTCCAGATTCTACTAACTGTTTTACACATAAGATCTAAAGACATTTTTGTCTCCTGGATGAGCAAAAAGTCTGTTTTACATTTTCCTAAGAGTCTTTGAACAGCAGATTGATGGGTTCTACTGTTTAAACCCCTAACATTCCAAGATTGAATAATCATTGAAAACCTTGAGAGCAGTAAGAATCAATTGTCCTCACCGATCCTCCAGTGATCAGCTTGTCTCCTTGAACTGCTAGCAGGTCCTTATTAGACTTTCTGCCCGCTCCTTGAGAGTTGCTATTTTTGGATCTCTTTTCCACCTGAGTTATCCCTAGGGCTGGCCTTTCTCTGTTCTTTTTTGCAATTCCCATGCTGACATCCTTAATTACTGGCTGCGCTTGGGAGTGCACTATCAATGCCCCTGCATTCTCTGGCTGCGGTAACTCAGTGGACTCAATCACCTGTTCTAAGACAGGGGGAGATGAAGGAGAAGCATGAGTGTGGATGTTATTATCCTCAATATTCCCATCCACTCCTTCCATGACTTGATCCTCTTGATCCACTAGTGTCTTAAAAATTTCATACCTATTGGCTGGCTTGAGTTGTGATTGCTCCTTACCATTTTTCTTTTGCTTTCTCCTTCTTTTGGGCTGTTCAAAGCCATATTTCTGAACATCATTACCCTGAGGAGTATTGGATGGTTCTTTGACAAGAGTAGACTTACCCTCTCTGGGGCGATTTGGCATTCCAAGCGGAGCCTCCGCTTTTGTGTTCAAAATATTTGGACAAAACCGTGCCAAATGGCCATGTTTGTGGCAAACTCTGCATCTGAAGGGCAGAGCCTCATAATCTAACTGTTGGATCCAAGATAGTCCTACCAGTTCAAGTTCCACCTCTGTCGGTAGAGGCTGGCTAATATCCATTTCCATGCAAATTCTTGCAAAGACAAGTTGTGTTACCTTCTATGGTGTCCTTGGAGACGCCCAGATGTCTACCGAGGGAGTTACCGATCATTTCCAGAACCTGCTCACCCCAAAACTCCATCGAAAGAGCGTACAACCGGATCCAAACCGGGACAGCCGTGGGTTCAATACGAGGATCGAAACCCACTCTCCAGGGTTGAACAAATAACCCTGTCGGACCGTGGTTCCTCTTTTCTGATTCAAACGCCCTGTTTCTATCGGCTAGAGAAGAAAAACTAACAATGAAATACCCATTGCTAATAAACCATAAGGAGTACTCACCGTGAGGCTCCCAGTTTTGTTTGACCCAGGTATGCAAGAAATTCAGGGTAGGTCGGATACCCATGAATTTACAAATCAGATCATGGTTAGCTCTGTATATGATTGTGTCTTCGACCATCTTTGGTTCGATGACAATCTTGGGTCTTGAGGCGGATTGTGGGAGGCATCCATTAACTCGATGTGTTGTTGAGCTCTTTCCAGCGTTCTTGAAGAGCGTATGAAGAGCATTCCTCTGAGCTTCGTCATTGGAAGACGAAGAATTTTCTTTTAGCAAATCAGCATATGAGCTCTTTCTCCCAGAGAGAGGATCTGGAGGAGACCCCATTGGGCCCTCCTGGGGCAGCAGACGTTCCTTCAGATCCACAGTAACCAGAGTAACACTACGTCAACCCACCTAATGCCCTGGATTTTCCTTCACTCCACAAACCCTAGAACATCGCCTGTCGCCTGCTCAAAAATTTTCCTGCCAGTTCGCCAGAGCTCCGTTTCCAAAATAAAGATTTTTTTTAAAACCTTGTTTTATAAGCATTATTATTGAAGCCATTAGTTGTTGAGCAAAGAACTTGAACTAGGGTTTAAAAAGAACATGAGTATCATTGTTATGTGAGAGTTATTTAATAAAAATTGTTGTTAAAGTGAGTTGTTGAGCATAGAAATTGAAATAGGGTTTTAAAATATCATGAGTATCATTGTTATGTGATTGAGCATTGTTGGAAACATTTTGAGTTGGTTTTTATATGCTTGGACTAGGGTTTGTGAGAAAGAAGTGTTTAATTGAGTGATTGGTTCAGTAGAGTTGGTTGATCCTAGTCAAGTGGATGTGTGAAGTGATTGTTCAAGTTCCATAAAACAAACTATTCTATATTCTGAATGGAGTTGAGAAAGTGATTGAGCATTGAGTTGAATTTGAAGCATATTGAGTGTCTAAAAATTCTCCTTATGTTTCTAAGAGAGTGATTGAAAGTAATTGAGTATTGTGATAAGTGTAGAACATATTGAGTCTCTAACAATTCTCTTTATGTTTCTATGAGATTGGACAAGTTATGTGTGGACTTGTTGAACAAATTTGAGGCAAGTCTTTGAGGAGACTTGTGGACTAATTTTGTGTGATATTTTGTGGAAGCTTACAATACAAATTTGGATAAGTTCTTGAGAGGACTTATTGAGAAGATTTGAGCAAGTTCTAGAGAGGACTTGTAGAGTAGATTTGAGTAAGTTCTAGAGAGGACTTGTAGAGAAGATTTGAGCAAGTTCTAGAGAGGACTTGTAGAGAAAATTTGGATAAGTTCTTGAGAGGACTTATTGAGAAAATTTGAGCAAGTTCTAGAGAGGACTTGTAGATCATATTTGAGAAAGTTCTAGAGAGGACTTGTAGAGCAAATTTGGACAAGTTTTGTGTGGAATTATTGAGCAGATTTGAGACAAGTCTTTGATAAGACTTGAGAGTAGAGTTGATTGATTTGTTCAAACCTTGAGTTAAGGTTTAGGGCAGATCCAACAGAGTTGATACAAGCCTTGAGTTAAGGATTGAGAACAAAGATCAAGGATAAATTTGTGCTAGACTGAAGGTCTGTATTTAGTGCATATTTGAGAGTAGAGTTTGGTGCAAATTTGAGTATAGGTTTGTGCCAGACCAAATATAGATATTGAGCAGAGTTGTACTAGATCGAAGGACTATGTTTAGTACAAATTTGAGATAGAGCTTTGGAGGTAACATATCAGAGAGGATAGTAGTCTCTAATGGATAGATATCCATTAGCCAGGGCAGTGAGGACAGGTCTTATGAATGGGGACAAGATTCTTTAGTGGAGAGAGATCCACAAGCCAATGCAATGGAGGTAGTAGTCTTCTAGAGGATTACCAGCTAGAGTAGAGAAGAAGGATTTCTCCTATGGATAGAGATCTATGAAATTGATTTAGGGGATTGGTGTCTCCTTTGGACATAGGTCCATAACCATTGTAATAGGGAAAGGATTCCCAAGAGATTTATTGAGAAAATTTTAGTGAAATATTTTATCCATGGAGTAGTCCACATTGGGTGAACCATGTAAATTATGGTCTATATTGTTTGTGGTGATTTGTGCATTGCTTTGATTACTACTATTGATACTACTATATATACATTGCATATATTGATTTGGAAAGAAAAGTAAAGTGGTCTTATACTGGTCACCCCCCTCTCAATATAAGCTTGTGTTCTTTACATTCACACATTCTGATTGGGATTTTTGTTCTTAATTTATTCACAAATACAAAATTCTGTATTTTTTTTGCATCTAAACTGATAAATTGCATAACATAGTAATGCATTTTAGGGTTAGAAATACCTTCTTTTGTTTGTATAAGTAGAAACATCATTAGGATGTCAAAAGTATCCCTACCATTGGGTGATTCCACATAGAGTGGTGGATTAACCCTATGGTTTTTATTTAGACAAGGGGTCTTAAGCAGTGTACTTCACACCCTTTGGAGAAATTGGCATTCTCTTGTTGGATTATAACTTAGATTTATGAAATTAGTTGTTTCTGACATTGTTTGTGCATAATAGTAAATAGAAACTTTAAAATAAAATTCACACACAACACATTTCACTCAAAATGGTAGTGGTTGAATTTCATCACCAACCATTGCTTGAGATTTGGTGATAGTGGCATTTATCTCCATACACCAATCTATGCCCATAGAAACCATAGGATACCCCCAAGAAAACTTGGATTTCATCACCAATAAAAATATTGTTGCCCTATCTTTGCCATAGTATTTAAATTTGTTTCATTAAGCAAAATTAGAACATCGAAACACACAAGACTAACACATAAAATGAATACACATTAAAAATAAGATAATCAATGAACAAGGTAAGCCACATTGGTTGAAACTTAGCATTGGTTGTTTGTTTCCTTTTTTCTCTTAAAATATTTTAGTTTTGTGTTACATTTGATAATTTAGTCTGTATATTGATTTATTTGCTTATGGTATTAACTAGAAACTAAAAGAAAACTATAATTCAAGATAACTTAATGGAACCTTCATCCACCTTCCCCACCACTTCTATGGTAGATTCCTTGAATGTGACATAGGCAGATTTATATATAGGTCCCTCACATTCCTTACCATCCACAACCTATCATTTGACCATGCCCCAAGAGGATTAAACCTCCCACATTACTCATATAGACATGGCAAGAGTAGAAGTTTTCATGAAGTTTTCTAGTTATGTCTTAGATTCCATTCCCAATTCACCCAGACATGATTCTAATTTATAGCAAGAGCTTATTTATTCCTAACCCCCATCCAACTTTACCCATGTGTATACCAACCCTCTTTTTGAGGTATCAGTTACACCTTATTCCATTATTTCCATTCCCTAACCTTCATGTGCTCCTAGCACCTCATATACCTCCACTTACACCAATCTCTTATATGAAGCACATGTCAATGCTGCTTCACAAGTTCCAGCATCACAAGTTGCCATACCTAGTATAACTTGTATCCAAGCCACATATTACAAACCATCTACATCCATAACCTTAACTTCTAATAGAGATATTAGTAAGGCATAGGAGCACATAAATAAATTGCCTAGACAGTGTCAAAATTATCAACAGTAAGTACAAGCAAACCCTAAGCCCTTACATAAATCTACTCAAACTATCATTGTCAACTAGGGTCTATCATGGGTACCAAAATATTCTATAGTTTCTATCCATGTTTCTCTATCAATCCATACCATTATCCATCCTATTCCCATTGGCTAGCCTAGCCATAATCTTAATCCATAAACATCATTCCATAATTCCCCATACTTTCATTAGCAATCCCCCATTCATCATATCCCATCCAATTTGCCTAGTCATCAGTACCAATCTCCTCATCATTTAATCACTCCATAATATTTCTCCATACCACCAAAAAATCATCAGGTAATTCAGGGCTTCCACATTCCTAAGGAAGACCCTCAAATAAAGGCCATGCAGAAACAAATAGATCAATTGATGTAATTTACTCCTGGTTTTTCAAACCTGAAACCAACCTTACACCGATTGATCAATCAACCAATTCATCCTTTGGTACCATCCCTATCATATCTGGTAGAATTTATGGTACCCAAGTTTGATAAATTTAAGGGAACTGAGGATCCCAAACAACATGTGAGCACCTTTGTTTATGCATGCTTCAAAATTCAAGATGATAATGCTCTCATGCTTTGAATTTTTTCTCAAAAATTAGGAGGGGATGCCATAGAATGGTACAATCAATTTACAAGCCATAGTATTTATAATTTTGAGCAATTGATTGATCAATTATTTGATCATTTCATCCTAAATGTTAAAAAGAAGATCTCATTGTCTAATGTCTATGCCTTAAGGCATCATGATGATGAATCTATCTATGATTTTGGAAACCGTTGGAGGGTTATCATCACTAAATTTCCATTTACCCTACCAATGGATGAGATAATTAATCTATTCACCAAGAGTTGTTTAAAACCCATCTCTTGGATGCTCCAAATACAAACTTATCAATCATTTGAAGACTCTTTAGCTTAGGCTAGTGTCATTGAGGTTATCAAAATCCATGAAGGTATTCTTAAGCCTAAGAATAAATAATGGTAGAATAAGGGTCAATACAAAAGCAATTATTTAGGCCAAAACAAATCAACACAGGCTACCCTAGCCACCCAATCCAATCAAGTCAATCAAGTGGTCATGAGCCAGTTGATAATGTCTCAACAACAACCTATGCAACAAACACCACAAAATTTTTTATATCATGCAGTCCCTTCGACAACATAAGCTCCAACAATTCATAACATAGTGCTAGCTATGGAAAACCATCCTTGATGATAGGCTATATGACAAAATTGCCAATACACCCCACTAGCCGAGTCATATGCCTCCCTTTTTAAAAGGTTGTATAAAACAAACAAACTTGCTTTACCCAAAATCAGACTGTATGATCCCACCAGACGTGGTAAGAATTATCAGGAACACCTATTTTATTCTTATCATAGACAAAATGAGCATGGAATCAAAAATTACCATGTGTTTAAAAATGTAGTCCAAAACCTTATTGACTTAGGAGCAATCAAAATTAATAGTCCCCTTGCTCAACAAACCAAAACCTTGGTATATTTCAAACACCACTTCCTCATCACGATGAGGTGCAACCAAATGTAGGAGTAGCTAACACTAAAACTCCTCATAACCAAGTCAATCACATTCAAAAATACCAAGGGTTTGTTGGGGCCATTCATGTGGTCACTAGAGGTCAAAGGAATAACCAACAAAGGCAACTACCTCAAGAAAGTGTGTAACAACCTTCTACATCACCACCCATCCAAGTTTTCCCTAATCCCTCATCACCTATCCATATCCCTAGCCAATAAAATCGACCAAATCCTCCCATTAATCATCCACCTTGACCGGTCATCTCATTGAGTAACCAACTAACTACAAGTATGAAAATAGCTTCTGGTAAATTGTCGATCTATGAGATAATCCACCAATATCCTCCACATCGTGAAGCATTAATGGACATTCTAAAATCCATTGAATTACAATCATAATATCCTAATGCCTTTAATAACTTTGTGGAGAGCATACAAACATGTATGGAGCCTTCCATAACATTCTATGATTTTGATATTAAGCCAATATCATCGAAATCAGTAGACCCTCCATTGCATATCATGACTCTAATTGACAAAAAAGACTTTTAAAAGAGTCCTAATTGATACAGGTTCCTCTATAAACATCATCACCACATCCACCCTTCATCATTTAAACCTTCCTCCATCTCACATCACCAAGTCACTCTTCATCCTCAAAGCATTCAATGATGCTTTGTGTTCCATAGTTGGCACTGTTGTTTTGCCCATCGAAGTAGGGGCTAAAATGTTGCATACAATGTTCCACATCTTGGAAGGATCCATGGCATACAATGTAATCCTTGGAAGACCTTGGATGAGGGAAATGATATGTGTCCCTTCAATACTAAATCAATGTTTAAAATATGTTCTTGAGGGATAAGTACATTGCATATCGATGGATGTCGAATCATTTAAGTATTACAATTTCATCTTAAATACTTATGATTCCATGCTCCCTTCCACTCATATTTTTATTTTGACATAATAAAATCCATCCACCACTCCATAAATTCCTTTATCAAAGGATCCCATTCCTGAAGAGCTTCTTATCACCATTCTTCATCAAGCTTCCACATCCTCACCATCTTCATCAGTGACTACATGCACATGTGGTCACAGTCAGTCCTTATCATCAACATCATTACCATCCACTTCATCATCATCATCAACTATGCAAACCTCCAAAGCCAATCCATTGCCATCACCCAATGTTTCACAAGTTGAATTTACGGATTGCAAGATCCCTTTATCTTCACCATTCTCGAAGCCATCACCTGACCATAATCATTCCATGTCATCCCAAGTTAAGGTCCACCTCACCAATCCTGATAATGGTGAGTATGTGATCAAAGACATCACCATTATACCCCTTACCATCCCTAGTGGTAAGGATTTTAGTCACCCATGTGACCCCTATTTAGAAATAGGAGTAATCTCTAACATGGGTTCAACTCCAAATAGCATAAATTTTGTATATGGGGGAATTTATTCGTCATCAATTCCAGCTTCCATAGAGGAACCCAAAGAGCCAAAAATTGCCAACATTCCAAACATGACGAGATTTCCATATCAATATTTCCACATTGTTAATTGGCAAGGCTATGGCTTAGGATTGTATGGACAAGGAGTGCATCAACCTATTGATGTTCTATATCAAGAGGTGCACGACCATTTAGGTCTAGGCTCCCATGTCCCTACCACATATTATTTTGAACAAGCCTTCCAAAGGATTAATATCAATTCAAGAGAAGAAGCCCTCCATCCTGGTAATTCTGACAATGAAATATATGAAGAATTTGAGCTCATGTCAAAATAATCAAAGCCCATCATTTCCCATTCTGAATAGGATTAGTTTTATCTCAACATGTTCCCCATCCATGAGCCCATATTTCACTTGCTTCTTCCACAAGAGTGAGTCACCCCTACCGATGAACCACCATATCCATTCCATTAAGCCATTTCATAAGCCAGCTTGTAAAATATGTACATATCTCAAAACAGTGATTTTCACCACTATATAAAAAAAAATCAATCAAAAATCATTTTTTTTTTAATTTCTTTACATTGAATATGTAAATATATAATTTATACAAATGCATTTATTTATGTTGCTTGTTGTTGTTCAGGTTAACCAAACCCCTAGCATTGATTCCTAAGTTCCATCCATTCCATCTTTCCTACCCATAAGTCAACATGAATCCTATTGATTTATTCACCCTGCTTCGTAAAACATACGATCCAGATATGCCAATTATAATTGACATAAGCCTCATTAATATGGATAAGATTTCCTCACCCCAAAACTTTGTCATGTTTGTCTTGTTCAAGAAATTTCTAAGGGATTCTGCCAACTACATTCCTCTATCCCCTCTACCTTCACCTTCATCCTCACATTTGAATCCCAAGGTTTTCCAGGTAGAAATAAATGAGGATAAGCCAAAATAATTTGATGAAATATTAGACGACATTAATTTTATCCATATGCCCCATAAATTTGAGGAATTTTCCCACATGTCAATTGAAGATACTATCGATATGGACCTTAGTTTAGGCAGAGATAATCCCTAAATTTTCAAGCTTGGAAAATTTTTATCACCCAACGAATAAGAGCAATTAATTACTCTCCTCAAAAGTAAAAAGGGTATATTTGCATGGTCATACAAGGACATGCCCAATCTTGATCCTAGTTTGGTTATCCATAATCTCACCTTACAGCCTGATGCTAAGTTGATCAAACAAAAACTTAGGAGAATGCATCCTACCGTGGCCCTCATGGTAAAGACAGATCTTTAGAAACTCTTAAACATGAACTTCATTGTTCCTATCGATTATATAGAATGGATTTCAAACATAGAACCCATCCACAAGCCTAACAAGGTGATACACGTTTACACTGACTTTCAAGATCTTAATAAAGTGTGTCCTAAGGATGAATTCCCTATTCTAAAAATTGATACTCTTTTTAATACTTGCACTGGCCATGAAATGCTTTCACTCATGTATGATTTTTCAAGATACAACTAAATTCAAATAAATATTGATGACCAACACAAAACAACATTCACTACACCTTGTGGAAAGTTTTGTTACAAGGTGATGTCCTTTGGCATAAAAAATGCAGGTGCCATTTATCAACGTGCCATGACATACATTTTCCATGACTACATGCATAATATTATTGAATACTATGTGGATGATCTCTTGGCTAAATCTAAAACTAGACAAGAACACATTGATGTATTAGATAAAGTTTTTGATCGACTCCTAGAGCATAATGTAAGGTTGAATCCCAAGAAATGTGTCTTTGGTGTTACCTCGGGTAAGCTTCTAGGATTCATTATCTCCAAAAGAGGAATTAAGGTAGACCCTAACAAGATCAAGGCTATCTTGGAGATGCCTCCCCCAACTAACTTAAAGGAATTACATATTTTACAAGGAAAGATCCAATCAATCCATAATTTTATTGCATAAATTTTTGATAAATGTAGGTCATTCAATCACCTAATACAAAAGGGGGTGCCATTATCTTGGATAGATGAATGTCAAAAAGCCTTCGATGAAATTAAGAAATACCTAGCTTCTTCACCAGTCTTAGCTCCTCCTCATCCAGGGGTCCCATTTTATCTTTATATCTCAACTATGGAATTTGCCTTAGGGACAATGCTTGCACAAAAGAATGAAAAAACTTGAGAGAAAGCTATCTACTACATTAGCCGAACATTGGTAACCTATGAGACTAAATACGCTTATGTAGAAATTTTTTGCTTAGCAGTGGTTTTTGCCACTAAGAAACTTTGATATTACATGCTTAGCCACACAACTTATATCATAGCTAGAGAAAATCCTCTGTGTTACATGATATCCCACACTTACAAAAACACTCGCACCACTAAATGGATAATGCTCCTTACTAAATTTGACCTGGAATTAATTAGTCAAAAATCCATTAAAGGTTAGGTAATAGCCGATAAACTTGCAGAAGCTCCACTACCTAGTGATCATCCTTTGATTATTGAGATCCTAGATGATTCATTATTTACTATCATTGAACAAGAAGAATATGAAGACATTGATATCACACTATTCTTTGATGGCTCTAAGTGCATGAAAGGTCAAGGTGTCAATGTCGTATTTCACATACCACAGGGGATACCTATCCCCTTGTAATTCAAACTTGACTTCCAATGCACAAAAAATACTACAGAGTATGAAGCCTTAATATTAGGTCTTCAATTAGCTATAGTTATGAGCATTAAGCATATTTATATTTTTGGTAATTCTTAACTTGTCAAAAAAATCAACGGAGAATACCAGTGCAAAGAACCTACTATTAAGCTTTATCATGAAGTAGCAATGAAATTGCTCTCTAAGTTTGATTGATATGAAATCAATAGCTTGCCATGTTTGACTACTAGATTTGTAGATGTGATGGCCTCCCTTGGATCATTGATTCCAAAAGACTCCTTTGAAGAGGTACAACCCCTTATCATTTCAATGGTCTCTAAATCTATAATTTCTCGTGTTGAGTTTAAAGACAAAGGATGTTTGATTTATCCAATTGGATTCATACGAGCCTTGGTTGAGCCAAATAGTATCCTTTCTCAAGTTTGGAACACTCCCATATGATATGTATTGAGCTACCAAACACACATTTAAGCAAAAAGTATCCCATTTTGTTCTTTTGGGTGATGTGTTGTACAAACATGGTTATGATGGAGTCCTCCTTCATTATCTCAAGGCTAGTGAGGTTCAAAGAACCATAGTTGAAGCCCATGATGGTACTTGTGGTGGTCATTTTAGTGGAATGGCCATTGCAAAGCATATTTTACACATGGGTTATTATTGGCCCACAATGGAACATGATTTTTGCACATATGTTAAACATTGCAAGAAGTGTCAATAACATGCTAATTTAACTCATGTACCATCACAAGACTTACAACCCATTCAAATACTTTGGCCCTTTTCACAATGAGGCCTAGATCTAATTGGTAAAATTTCACCTCCTTCCTCGGGATAACATACATTCATCATCACAACCACTAAATACTTCACAAAGTAGGTTGAGCAATTCCTCTAACCAATACAACAGGACCTCGAATTATGGAGTTCATACTCCATAATATAATTTGCATTTTGGTATCCCCTTGAAGATCATTTCAGACAATGGAAAGTATTTCAAGAACAAGGATGTTCAAGCAATTTGCAAGAAATATAACATCCAACATAGTTTCTCAATTCCTTATTACCCACAAGAAAATGGACAAGCTAAAGCTTCCAACAAGACCTTAGTTGTTATTCTCAAAAAAAATATCAAAGAAAATCATAGATATTTGCACACACAAATTCCCTTGGCAATATGGGCTTATCAAACAAGCATTTGCATGCCTATAGGGGAAAAACCATTTTCATTGGTCTATGGAGCCAAAGAAATCATGCCTCTTGAGCTTGAGATCCCTTCCTTGAAAATTTCTTAGCAAGAATTCATAGATGATGACATTTCTATACAAGCATATATTCACCAACTCATACTTCTTTATGAGATGCGAGTCAATGTTTTAGAGCATTTACGAGTTTATCAGGACCACCTCAAACGTGCTTACAATACCAAAGTTCATCTATGTAAATTCCAAGTAGGAGATATTGTCCTTAAATAAAACCAACAAAACACCAATGCATTATCGTATCTTTGCAATAAATTTGTGGCTAATTGGTTAGGTCCATACATTATCACACAAAGAGTGGGTAATGGTACTTACAGACTTGCCAGTCTAGAAGGAGAGGAACAATTTGAACCACTTAATGTTATACACTTGAGAGTATTCTATGCATGATTTGATTGTTATATATGTATATATATACATGGCTAATACACACAAACATTTTACATACATTTCATTCAAAACATTGCATTTCATAGTTCACAAATTTGCATGTCATTGCATTCACATTCACATTCACATTCCACATTCCACATTTCATATAGAGATCATTTATTAAGTTCAAGGTCTTAATTGGTCTAACAAAAGTCATGTTGCCTTAATCAGGGGCACCTTCATAATGTCATCCATACAATTCCACAAAGTCAAATTGCCATTAGCAAAAGCCACATTCACAACTCCTAGGTGTTTTCGGTCACTCAGCCACTCCTAGTGTTTTAAGTAAACCTCCAACATACATGTTGAGTTCCTTTTTAGGACCATTGCACTTATACACTAAGAAAATCTTGAGTTATGGAAATTGACTCCAAAACATTCTTGAACCAAAGCACAATTTCACATCTTAAAAACATCTTGTGTCAAAGAGGGATAACACCATACTTGGTTTGAACCTTGAAGTGAAAAGGATCATCCTTGCTAGTACCATAATGCAACATAGTCCATAAAAATAGTGGTTCTCACCACTATCACAATTTTAAAAATAAAAGAAAGAGTAGGGAAAAATCCCTAACAAAAACTCTAAATATTTTACACCACACACCACTAATCAATTGGGTTGTAAGTATCGTACTAAATTTCCAGTCAGACGGTTAGGTAGTCATCCCCAAAACTTAAGAGATCAACAATAAAAGTAATGGACTATGGATTTAGCCTCCATTGGAGCTATAGACGATTGAATGGCAGTGGAGTACACTCATGCATGGTGACATGTCTCTTTTAAAAGAGACCTCTAACCACTCATATGGATAAGAAAGCTTTTTGGTTTCAATTATAACAAGTTTACCCAATTTACTCAAGATGAGTTAAAGAAATCACTTGTATACACAATGGGTCTTGATTGTCTAAGGTCATTACCACGCTCTTGATTCAGTAAATGAATGCTCTGTACACACATTTTGTCCTAGAGGAATTAGGCAATTTTAGTGAGTTTATTTGATGCCACTAGTATATCCGAGTCTTTGCAAAATAGTCAGTTTTCCATATCAACATCCATATATTCTTCCATATCAACATCCATGTCTTCTTCCATATCAAAATCTATGTCTTCTTCCATATCAACATCCATGCCTCCTTCCATGTCAGCATCCATGTAAGCTCATAAGTCATCCATCCCTTTCACCACCAAGTCTGGTACCCCTAATTAAATAATAATGCTAACAAAATGAACAAGAAAAGATCTAAGCTATAAATTATCATTAGAACATGCCATATTGGATTAATCATTTATACATGCCACCTTGCATTAATAATAAACATAAACATACATTACACAAAGCATTGCACAAAAAACATTCACACAAAAATATAACACAAAATGTAAAAGCCATGTATATAAATGTATAAATATAAAATGTACAATAAATGCCCAAAGGCTACATACAATAGAGCAAAAAGGCTTATATAAAAAAGTGCATCTCAGTACTAGCTAATGCCCATGAGTGGTCCCCTGTGACCTACTAGGAGCCCTAGACCAAGAACTCTACCTAGACTCAATTGGCCTAGTCGACTATATCATCGAAAAATATGGAGGATCTAGAAATGTGATATTGTTTACCATACATAAATCCTCCAAGGAGTGTGCATATGTCTCACTCGCCCAAAGTCATCACAATTCCAACCCATGCCACAGTTCCTTTCCTAGAAGCTGTACCTAGAGCATCACAATCATCTTCTGATCATCTCCACCAGCTCCTCAAAACACCCACTTCGCTTGCATCTGAGCTATAGTCGTATCCCATGCACTAAGCTCTACTTGTAGCTATGCTATAGTTACATCATGATACTGCACCAAAGCCTTCTGCTCCACTCACAACTGCTCCACCTTGGCATGCAACCTTACCACCTTGGATATCTCCCCCATATCATCCTCCTCCTCATCCTCCTCCTAACCAACCATAGGATTTTGTCATCTTACACCCATAGAATTCTTACTCTGACTGCTAGCTTGAAGGGGTCTTGGTAACTTAGGAGTCCCATTAGACTCCTCAACATCATCCTCATCATTAGCTTCCACCTTAGGTACCCATACGAGATAGGCACCAAACCATGCCACATACTTTGGGGTTGTTCCTTTATCATCCACATCAGGGACCTCCAAATCCTCATCATCCTCAACCACCATCCTCCATGGCTTCATACATGGAAGCCCCACATCCTCTCAGTGCCTCCTATAAAGCACCAACTCCTATGGTACTCCCCATGGTAAGCCAAACTACCGCAACACCTGTGAGTACTGGAAGTACTCCACCTCATCCTGTTGCCTCCCAACTTTCCACCTTGGCTGCCTGACCTGTTGTAACTACTTCCTATCTCTAGTCCACCTAGTCCCCTACTAATTCCTCCACATCACATGGGTAGATGTTATTCCAGCCCTATATCCCAATACCACTAGCTCGAGCACACCATATTACTTGATTGTACCTTCTCTACTACCGCTCATCTCCTAGAAAAGGATTGCACACCATACCAATCACTACAGGGAAGACCCTTCGATCATGCAACCTTTAAATACTCCCATCCCTAGCACTAAAGAAGAAATATACACCCTAAGACCTTCCTATTTCATCGCATCACCTCATATAACTCCTAGTAAACCTGCACCAATAAAGTAGACACCCATGCATATGGCTACGGTATGGTGAGAAAATCACTCACTAATCCCAATAGGTTCCATGGGAACCTACAACCAGTGCTATTGGGAATAACTATGTTCACCAAAATGAACATCACCAAGGCTGGGAGGGGATCCAACTCCTTGGTCATATACATGGTCAAGTAGGTAATCCCTCCACTCTCCACCTTCACCTCCTCCCATCTATCCTCGAACATCCTGCTCATTTGGGCTTTCTTATCATAGCTTGCATCAACCTTCACTCCCTCCACTGGCACCTTGAGAATACGATACACATACTAAAGATAAAGTAGGGGAAAAATGGTGCATTGAATGAAGCTAAACAACATGCATCTATCTCAAATGTCTATTAAGCATCAAAAGGGAAGCATGCCAGTAAACATGGAAAGATAACCAAAACACGAGAAATGGAATGAAATGAAACTTTATTATATTATATCAATGGATAAAAACTGTGGTTACATAGATGTACCCTTGAGGGCTCTTAATATGATACAATTTCTTACAAAATTATGGGGTGCCCATAGGATCAAGTCCTTTCAAAGAAGCTCATGTGCACTTCCAATGTTCTTCCTCGTACCCAAAATTGAGATGGGCGAACCTATGATGCCACTAATTTTTATTCGATGTTATGATCTTATGCTCCTTGTACATTGTAAGACCTGCACCTACATACAAGGAAACCATAATAATTAAATAGCAAGTGCATATATTGAAAATATGCAAACCCCACAGGCACTAAAAGGCTAGAAAATATGAATATGCAAGACGCCTATCTAAAACAACTCCAAATAACTTGAAATTGTAGAGGTATGTAAAATAGATGGTTTTGGGAAGATATCACCAAAAATAGAACCAAAATTGCATCCGATGACGTGTTTCATCCGTAAAGCACCTTTCAAACCTGCAAAACCCAAAATAAGCAATTTATGGCCCTAAACATATCCAAAATGCATGAAACTTGGATAGTATGCATAAACATGATTTTAAGAGAAC
This sequence comes from Wollemia nobilis, assembly GCA_028583015.1. Classification (NCBI taxonomy): domain Eukaryota; kingdom Viridiplantae; phylum Streptophyta; class Pinopsida; order Araucariales; family Araucariaceae; genus Wollemia; species Wollemia nobilis. The sequence goes on from JAQPPZ010006909.1 coordinate 10,981,840, forward strand.
CCATATGGTTAGATTTTTGAAATCATGCACAAATACCTATGCACCTTCCAATGGACCTTACAAGCCTATAAAAACTTAAAAATACGATATCTCGCTCAATATATCTCTAAAATACATGAAATTTGGACATGTTCATATACTAATCTATAATATGAATAAAAAAGGAATAGTAAATAAATCATGCATATATATATCATTGTACCTTGTAGGGATGGTGGGAACTGTCACAGAATAGGGACCGTCCTGGGGTGGGATGACCACTAGTTCTACCCTTAACTTTTCACTAATTACTTTGTGAATTGGTTAAAAATCCTCCTACTAGTGTTGCCATCACATTTTTTGGTGAAATTAACTCAATTGGTTTGGTTTTGTGATCAAATTACACCTCTTAGATAACTTGCAAACCTCCTTTTCTAGGTAGCGATTTTGAGGGAAAAGGATACAAAAAGGTGAGGGGAAATCTTGGCAGCACTCCGTTGCTATGTCTCAAAAATCCTATCTATAATTTGTGTGAAAATGGATCCACTTTATAGCAAAAGGAAGCCTTTGGGAAAAAAAGCATGTGAGGGCATGCAGGGCGAGAGGTGCCATTTGGCCAAAATGTGGCATGCATTGGAAGGGGAAGAGAATCTTCCATTTTGGTCTCCATCCTACAACATGTCATAAGGATTCTGTGCCCTCTAACCTGTATGCTTGAATAGGTGGTAAAAATGGTAGTTTTTGGGTGCCATTTGTCAAAATATGACTTTTTTGGAGTCAAACCTTGTGGCCATCCCACCCAAGGATGACTGCTTTGCCACCGTACTTGGGTGGTACAGTGGTGATCTGCCCTCGTCCTAAGGTGGGACGGTCATGCCTATGTGGCCCAAAACCTCCCAAAAGTGGGATAGAGCCTTCCAAGAGTGGTTAGGACCACTGTAAAACCTCTAAGGGTTGCCCAAGGGGGCCATATGGTGTCAATTAGACCTTGTCTTGGTCGCCTAATTAGATTGACCAGATTTTAGTGTCTACAGATGCCCCTTTTTGAGATGCATTGTGTGCAACACAATGTTGAGCAAAAATAGATGACTAAAATATTGAATTATTAGGGTTATTCAATAACCTAACCAAATTTTGATGCCCCAATCATGGAAAGAGCATGTGTTCTTGAATCCTTGCTTCTGACGAGCTAAGGAACTTGCTTCAAGTACAACCTTTCCAGTAAGGTTGGCTTGATCTTGGATATTTTTCCTTCATGAAGTGGTGAGGCCTAATTTTTCATGATTCTATAATACCAAGCATTTGGAAATTTGTGCTTGTTTGTTTCCCCAAGCAGGGGCGTGATTGTCTTTGTCAATGATTTGTTGAATGAACACAATTTGCATGATTGAGTGTTTGATTGTTGATTTTGACTATGAAATAATTAAGTATGACTACCCTCTCAAGAAATGAGTTGATGAGGGAGTGACCAATGATAAAAGTGATGAGTTGCTTGATACATATGACTTCGTTAGGGTTTCCTTCGATTTTACTCATTGAAAAATGAAGCATTTGAGAGGATTTTAGTGATTTAGCTAATGCTGTATGGAATAAAGGAGCTGAAAAATCCATTCCCGTTGGGATGGTATGCAAAAAATGGCCTTATTAGGGTGTGAATTAAATACATTTCCACTTATCCATGAGCAATTTATATTCCTTTTGATCCATGTGAAATTTTGACCAAATTTGAGCTATTTTTGGTGGGTTTTGGACCCTTTTGGTGCATTTTAAGTTGTTTTTATGCAATTTTTTTTGTGGCCATCCTAGGGTGGTATGGTGGCATGTTTTATGACCATCCCAAGGTGGTATGGTCGGCCAAATGTGTGCTCATACCACCTTGGGATGGTCATGGCCCTAAGAGGGTTATTTAAGCCAAAAATGGGTCATTTGGGCTCATTCTTGCATTTGGAACTTTGCAGCTTGAGAGGTGAGGAGGAGAAGAAATATTCTAAGTAGTGGAGCTCTACCAAAATTTTTCTATAGTCACCATGAGCCAGTGTGTAGACTCGTCTAGCGGTGGAGCCGATGCAAGACGGGTAAGAATTGAATTTCTTACTACACTATGCTTAAGATTAAATGTGGAATTATTGCTTGTTTTTTATTTTCAACAGAGCACACTAAATTCTCGATAATTGAACCTAATTAGGGATGCCCTATAATTTTTTATGCTTATTTTTGTATTTTTATGTAATTTTCTTGCTTTATTTTACCATTTGACTGTTTTTGGTGGCTTGGAAGGCCCAATTTTTACCAATTTGGGGGTCGTATCTAGGTGGGACGACCAGCTTGGGTTTTTTAGGGGCCATCCCTGGGTGGGATAGTCATAGGTTTGGGTGCCATCCCTGGGTGGGATAGTCATAGGTTTGGGGGCCATCCCTGGGTGGGATGACCACAAACTGGCCTAGAGAGGGGCCCTTTTTTTGTCTTTTTTGAGTGTTTTTAAGGCATTTTGAATCCTATTAGGAGCTTGTTATTGATCAACTTGTATCTGCTAGGTGATGAATATTCAGTGTTGAGTTATGACTCTCTTTGATACCATAAGAGACTTATATACTGATATCGATTGGGAGTGGCTTGATGCCATTGGCCTCAAGCAGGTGATGTGGTTAGAGCCTGTGGTTGGCAATCGTGCTTACTTGATGATTCTTATTGATCTATGGGACCCACACAACAATACCTTCCACATATAAATAGGGGAGATGATAGTGACACTAGAGGACATCTACCGAATATTACACATTCTGATAGAGAGATGGTTGATTGTGTCTACTCACCATGATCGAAGAGAGGCAGTCATGGAGAGATACTTTGGCAGGGCCATGGAGGAGGTGATCGGGGACTCTGCTAGTGGAGGTATACTGGTGGTGTATTGGTATGAGGCTAGGGTACTAGGCATGAGGTACATGCTACTGATGACACTGATCTCTAATATGCTACTACAATACTCATTGCCAAGTTTTTTTGAACCTTCTGGAGCTAGTGTTTACTATGGTAGGATGCACTATGGAGCAACCACTAGTGATGGCGTGGGGGATGACAATCCTAGCACAACTATATGATGAGTAGTATGAGATCCACTCTTGTGGGTGGAAGATATTGGTGTGTAGATTTCTACTATAGGTTTGGGGATGACAACATATAGCAGTGGATAGGCCGTAGGGACTACCATGGACAATGCAGGTATAACTGATGGACTAGGATATTGGTTATGATATATTATGGTAGTGAGCTCAGGAGTTATTATAGAGTTAGTATTGGGTGGGTGATGTGGGCTATTATACCCAGTCTTTTGTAGAACTCAAAGCAATAGATGTACTCTAGATATCGTATAGGGATTTTCTAGCATGGACTAATGCTGAGGTGTAGCTCCACCAGGTGAGGTGAGGGAGATGGCTGGTTGGCCAACACAAGATAAAATGGGATTTATTTTTGTATGCTCAGGTTATGTGGTAGTTCAAGCTATAATAGGGGTTGCCTAGTGAGGTAGTGGTTTACCAACATCATAGGGATGAGAAGACACTAAGGTGGATGGTGGTGGAGATGGTTGGAGGGGATGCAGATCCTATTGTAGACATTTCAAATTTGGATTATGTTGGGACTGCAAAGGAGTATGACTCCTGGTGGGTAATGTGCCAGTGGTGAGGAGAGGGGCTAGTGGGAGGTGGTGTAGTAGCGATGGTAGACGAGGCTCATCAGGAGGCTCCTAATGAGGACTAAGTCAAGCTAGGTTAGTGGCACGGGATTTGTAATATGGCATGTGAGTGGCATGGGCTTCATCACATGGATGGTTAGTGGCATGGGATTTATCATATGAGATATGAGTAGGTAGACCTCCTAGAATTGGGAGATAAGGGTGAATTTGGGGATGATGACACTAGGGATAAAGGGGTGCAAGTGCAGTAGGTGGTGTAGGATGAATTAGAGGTTGAAATGTAGGATAAGCTAGTTAGGGTCAATAAGAAGAGATATATCCTTTGGATATAGGTATAGAATGCTTACATAGAGATAGTAGTTCTACAGGTACAATTGATATCCCAGAGCTCTAGATGGGAGGGACCTAGTAGTGGGGAGATGACTAGGCTATGAGAGGAGGTGGTATAGCTCTAGGTCTTAGTGGAGATATACCAAGTGAGGTGCTAATAGGATAAAGATCTTACTAATGAGTTGGAGGATGAGATAGTGCACCTTAAGGGGTGCATACCAACCCATCCATTTGGTAGTGGATCACACTAGAGTCGACAGAGTGGTATTAGATAATATTCAGCTAGGATGGGGACACCTAGCTCTGCATAAAGGATGGATAGGTCAGGGGTAGCAGGTATGGGAGTTCTTGGTGAGCTCGACTCAAGGGTAGGAGTGAGAGTCATAGTACCAGTCCTGCATGACCATGGTTATTGAGACTCTTATGGATCTTTCTATATTTTTGGATTTTTGATAGTGTGAAGTCTAAGGACTCACTTTATTGTAGCCTATGAGCAATATGATGTATCTTTTTACCCCATACATACACACACACTCTTATACACACACACACACACACATATATAATTTTTATAGAGGTTTATCATCATGTGTGTTTGTACTACTTTATGAGATGTATGCAATGTATTTATTTGCTTTATGATATGATGATGGATGTTTATCATGTATGCATATGTTGTAATGTGATGATTTTTTGTACATGCATGGATGTATGATGAGATGGATGATGTATTGATATAGATGATGAAAATGTGTATACTATATGACATACTATGTTAGCACCATAGACTGTATAGAATTCATCAATTCATGTGTAATGTTGTCATGAGACTATGTAATGTATTTGAAAAAATGGAAAATAACAGAAATGTGATAAAATGGAATGAATGAGAAGATGTTGTAGGATATTTTGAGGTTTTGATGAGACTTAAACACTCTAGTCGACTGATCAATAGTTATATACTAACCATGCCAAATTTTTTGACAAAGTATGAATTTTCTAGGATGACCAAGATACTCAATATCCCTGTGTATGCAAGTGAGTTCATTTTTTTAATACGCATAAGATTAACCTAGTGTCAAATAGGATTAATGTAGCCTATCTATACTAAATATCACCCTATGAGTATCACGATCCTAGGTTTTGTAATTAGTTGGATTAGACCATTAGGTAATATAGGCTACCAAAAACTAGCTCATTTGCATGCAAACATTGGTCTACACACATGCAAAAGGCTAATGTTGCAGACATATCATCATGCATAAGGATACCACCATTTCCAGGAAGGCTTGATGCCACTAAACCTGTAATGAGTATCACCTAATGGTTTCTCAAACACTGAGAATTCTAGGGATTCAATTTCAGTACTCCCTTCTTTTATTTTATTTTATTTCAAGGATACTTGCTCATATGTAGTGATGAAAATCACTGTTTATTTTTGTAATTTGTTTTTTTTGAGCAATGGATTTGGGGAGTTGTGATAACCACTGTTTATTTTGCTTTTGTTTTTTGTTTTTTTTTGTGGGGTTTTTCTTATTGATAGTGGTGAAAACCACTATTTATTTTGGCAAATTGGGTATGGAGGAGCTTGTCCTTTTGTCAATTCTCAAAATTATTAAACCATTCACACAGGGGAATGAGCAAGATAAAAATTTTACTTAAGGTAACCTAGACTACTTCGTAGGTTTCATATTTCCTTGTGCAAAACTTGGATTTATTAGTGCAAAAATGTGTTGGTAAATATAAAATGTATAATCTAAGCAAGACTCTACCTCTTAAAAATCATGATAGATTTCTACAAAATCTAAAGAGAAAACTAGAGATGGATGACTAACCAAAAACCCTAAATATATTCTAGAACAAATGGCTAGGTGAAGGGAATGTATACAAATATGGAAGTATAGGAAATATATGCAGAACACAAGCTTATAATGAGGAGGGGAGCGAATAGTATAAGATCATTTTTTACTTTTCTTTCCAAATCAATATTATGCAATGTACAGATAGCAATATCAACAATAGTAATCAAAGCAATGCACAAATCACAACACATAATAGAGACACCAATTTTACGTTGCTCTAGCTAATGGACCTCTATCCACTGAAGACACCTATTCTCACTACCCTGGCTTATGGATCTCTATCTACTGGAGACTGTAATTCTCTATACTCTATCACCTTCAAATATCTATCTTAAATCTGCACTAAACATAGTCCTTCAATATAGCACACAAATTTCTCAACCTCTATCTCTGGTCTGGCACAAATCTATACTAAAATATGCACTAAACTCTATCATTGATTATTGATTTGTACTAAATAGGGTCCTTTGATCTAGCACAAATCTATCCTAAATATATTTCCTCTGATCTGCACTAAACATAGTCCATAAATTTAGCACAAATATGTCCTCAATATCTGTCCTCTGATCTGCACTAAACACAGTACTTCGGTCTAGCATAAATCTGTCCTCAATATCTGTCCTCAAGCCTTAACACAAAGCTTGACTCAATCATAAATCAACTCTGCTATATTTTTGCCAAACCTTAACTCAAGGTATGAACAAATCAATCAATCAACTCTACTCTCAAGTCTTCTCAAATACTTATCTCAAATATGCCTTGTAAGCTTCCACAATACCTCACACTAATCTATCGACAAGTCCTCTCTATAACTTGTCCAATCTGCTTAACAAGTCCTCACTAGAACTTTTCCAACTATTTATCCTCAAATTTGTATTGTAAGGTTCCATAAAAGCTCACACAAATATACCCACAAGTCCTCACTAGAACTTATCCAAACTCATAGAAACATAAAGAGAATTGTTAGAGACTCAATATGCTTCACACTTATCACAATGCTGAATTAATTTCAATAACTCTTTTAGAAACATGTAGAGAATTGTTAGATACTCAATATGCTTTGCATTAACCATAATGATCAATCACTTTCAATCACTCTTTTTACCACAAAAACATATAGAGAATTGTTAGAGACTCAATATATTTCACACTCATCAACACTCAACCTCTTTCTAAAATCAACTCAAAATATAGAAAAATTTATTTCATAGAACTTGAACTATCACATCGACACATACACTTGACTAGGATCAACCAACTCTACTCAACCAATAACTCAATAAAATAATCCTTGCTTATAAACCCTAGTCCCAATTCATGAACATTTACTCAAATGTTTCCAACAATGCTCATCAACAAATCTCACATAAAAATGATAATCTTGTTTGTTGCAAACCCTATTTCAATTTCTTCACTCAACCAATCACTTAAAAAATAATGCTTATAAAATAATCTTCACATAACAATGATAATCGTGATATTTGCAAACCCTAGTTCAAGTTCTTCATTCAACTAATCACTTAAAAAATAATGCTTATAAAATAAGGTTTTATTAACAACTCTTTATTCTAGAAAACCTTGAAGCATTAATTCGAAACACACTCAACAATTTTTACCAAACAATCCTTTTCACTCCAACTTTGCATTCACAACTTTCAACAATCACTCACTAGGAAGATGTACCTATACCTTTTGTTTGATGTAGAAGTGCCCTTTGAAAACCTGTATCAATCACAATTTTTTTCTTTGCAAATTTCTATGGTTAGATGACAAAATATCTCACTCTCTTTCAAAATATTTTTCAAACACAAAAATAATCAATCCCAAATACACCTTATTACTCCTTGAATTAAGCAATAATTAAATTACACATAAAAATAATCACTCAAAATGATCCTTATAATCTCCAATTTAATAAATCAAACTTTCAAAAATAACCCTTCAAAAATAATAATTGCCTAACCTTTTATCTCCCTCAAAACACTTAATAACCAATTTTAATTTAGGCAAAAATTAAATCTTACAAACCATCAAAAAAATATTTTTCAACTTTAGGCACATAAAATATTTTGTATTTTTCTTGAACCTTAGCACATTCCAAATCAAGTGACAAACCCAACAATCATCAACACATACCTTTGTCTCAACCACTATAAGGGCCTCGATGGGTTCCAACCCTGAAACCTCTCCGTCGAGCATCTTACCAATGTTCTAGCCCACCACATAGGCTAGGTGCTCCCATGAGGAGGGGAAGGCAGTTACCACACTTTATCTCCTTGTTGGGACCACTTCCAAAAATGATGACCTTCCTTCCTTGCAAAACTTGAACCCTACGAGATTCAAATCTACATCCTTCCTGCCAGAAAACGTCTTAACACCTTTCATCATCTCCAGCTACGCTACGTGGCACATGTGCAAAGTGAGAGGATGCAAGCTCCTATTTTTTTGTTCTTCTACCTCAAAGACTTTTCAACGTGAAAATATTACATCCTTTTTGTGCTCGTTTTCAAACTTAGGGGCATTCGAATTAATTGCATTAGGGACTAAGGCAAAGGTTTTGCCTTCATATATACATAGTGCCTTGATGTTATAACACGTCGGTGCTTCAAATCAAATTTTAAATTTAATTTATAAAAACCCCTTTTAGGGTTTATTAAATTAATAAAAATTATTTTATAATTAAATTAAAATTAAATTATAATTAATTTAAGTAACATGAAAGTTTATTAAATTAATTAATAAATTACTTTATAATAAAATTATATAGATTAATTTATAATTAATTAAAATTTCCTTTTTAATATTATAATAAACTATTATCCTTGAAAAAGTCCTGCACCACTTCCCTGTAGCCCATCCTTGGCCCTATCCTAGATCCTTGGCCTTGTCCTAGATCCTTGGCACTTCCTTTTCCCTTCCTCCTCAGCTAGTTGGCATTGTAGATAATATCCTTGGGGTAGGAGATCAATGTTCCACTTATCTACCCCTTTCCTTACTGCTTGGTAGGTTTTTTTGCTGGTGCCTAACATCTGGGATTTCCCTGGGTTCTTTTAAGATGTTCTCGGGTTATGTTTTAGTTCCCTAGCACTCCTTTACCCTCCTCCTTGGCTAGATGGTGTTGCAAATGATATCCTTGGGTTGGGAGATCCATAATTCACTTATTTTCACCTTTTTATGCCCTTTTGCTGAGTTTTCCTTTGGTGCCTATGAATTGGGACATTCTTGGGATTTTCTAGGGTGTCCTTGGATTTTTCTATCATATCCAAAAAACATGCACCTATCTAATACATCAATTGAAATCAACATAAAAAGCATAAAATGATAAACATGATTGCAAATAATGAGAAAATGGATGTTTCTTTTATTAATATTGAAAATGAATATCGGTTACAATCATGCCCCTCCTAGGGTCACCCAAATTTTGATACAATTGATACAATTCCAAATCCCCCAATGGGGTAGGCACAATACTAAGGATCCTTAAATAGTCACAAAATTCTCTAGGGTGGATTTGACCCTCTTCTTCATATTGAGGAAGGAATTAGATGATTGAATCTCCTTCAAATATGTTTCCTGCGGTCAAGAAACAACATACAACTTGTTAAAAGCAAAGGTAGCCTCTCTTGATGAGGCCTTAAAAGGATATTTGCACAAAAGATGACATGATTAGCAATAATCAAGAAAACTCAAGAAAGATGCTAAAGCTATGCAAAACATATAAATATGGCTATAAAACAAATAAACTGAAGCATATCTAACTATTTAATGGCTTGATTGCAAAATTAGAAGCATGGAAGCATGGAAAAGATGCATTATATCTAAACTACAACAATGAAAGGAACTTGCAATTAACACCTAATCCATCTACTAAATGTCTCTAGAATGCTAATTGAATCAACAAAAAGGCTAATCTATCCTAACTAAATAAACTACAAAAGGAAGAACAAGGGGATTCATAGCCATTTGCTCATCGCGGGTCTGAGATGTGGTCAGCACTGTAGACTGTGGCTGACAGCCGCAGTGGAGCTTTAAGTAGTTTTACCCTTAGAATTAGGGCTTCCTCTCCAATCTTCCTTGCCAAATTGATGGTCAAAGTTCACATTTGTATCCTCTGATAGGTTTGGTGGTTGAATTATCCGAATTATGTACCGATTGCATGAATTTGTGTTTCTTGGCTCTCCAAGGCTCCTAGGGCTTCCATAGCGATTTGATCTCTAATTAGGTAGCAAAAGTATCCCTCTCAATGTATGCAAATGATTATGCAATTCGATAGGGCTTCGCTGCTCAATTGATAAAAATATTCTCTCTCTATCTCCAATTTATAGGGGGATCTTATAGCAATTTCCCACGACTAGGGGTGGCTTTCTCATGAAGCCAAGATCAAGATTGGGTAGTTGAGTCAGTTGGATGGAAGGTTCTGGATCCTTCCTCGCTTAAATTGTTCCAATATGCAACAAATTGGCTATTAAAACCAGCTTTTGGAGTCGAATGAAGGCCAATTCAACTTTAGTACTGACCATGGGTGTCATCCATGACTAGCATTGCTAATAGTAGGTGATAGTTGTGGTCCCCAATTGGCAGATTGGGGGTTGTGACTGTTAGCTATGGCTAGAACTTATTAGGTAAAGATACCCAATTGAGTGGTAAGAACCACTACTATACCTTGAATTTGTCCAAAGGTCTTCCATATGGTCTTCTAGCATGTCCCATATGAGTAGTCACCTCAACATGATGTGTTTTAGGTGTCTATAGATGCCCCTTTTGAGATGCATTGTGAGATCAAACAATGCTAAGCAAAACTAGATCTCCTAAAATTATGTCATAGGTTGCATGATGATCACTTGTATGATCAACATTAGATGCCCCAAGTCCAGAAAAAGGACGTGCATCTTGGAATCATTGCTTCCAACTGGGTGAAAGGCTTACATTTGAAGGGTCTGTACTCACCACTAGACATTCGGATAACATCAATGCCAAGTAGGCTTTCGCGCCTGTCAATCCGAAAGGATGAGAGTTACAAACAAATTGTCATATTTTCTATTTTCCCCAAGCAAAGGGGGAAGCTTATAATAATATTTTACAATTATTTGCAAGAATAAATGGAATTTTAACAAGATTAAGGGATATTCTGTTAACTTTGATTATGATTTGATATTATGACTACCCCCTAAAGCGACGAGTTGATGAGGGTAATGACAATGAATTAAGCAACGAGGTCGCTTGACCACTATGAATGATCTTGAGCACATTTAGATTGAGCATTTGAAATTCTTGGCAAGGCCTAATCAGCGATGATTACAACTATTAATAGTAATTGCTCATTTCTATCCCATGGAGTGGTCGGGCTGTAATAGCCTTCTTAGGAAATAAAAATGATACAATCTCGATTAGGCATAGGTCGAATCATATTGTGAATGATATGTTGAAAATATAATAGGAGAATTATGATGAATATATCATTCCCATGGAGCAGTTCAGCTGTGTGGGCCTTCTTAGGGATTGAAATGAAGCATACAAATTCTAGAATGATGAATTTACCCCAAATGTCCTTATGGTAATTTACTCATATTTTTGGATTGTATGGATCAAAAGTTGCTGCAACCGCCAATTGTATAGGGTAAATACTGAATACGATGTGCATTGGGCTTTTGATTTATTTAATTTTTATTTATTTTGATGAATTTTAAATTGCATGTTTTATTGGCTGGGAGGTATGGCGCTTTAAGGAAGGATTTCCATGGTGACGACCTTGGTTGAATGTACTTTATAATCTTAGCCGGTAATTTTATTTTTGCCTTATGATAACATTTTTTGGTGTCATGGTGCCATGTTCACTTATTTGGAGTGTTTAATTTGTCATTTAGCAGCTTTACTTAAGGTAGATTAAGGTAATTTTATTTAATTTGCTGATCGCGGCTCTAAATTGCGAGTATTTTTTCTCACAGCGGCTAAGACATGTGGTCACAAAACCCTAACTTGGGGACCGTGGGTGTCAGTCGTGACCCACCCTAAATAAGAAAAACTATAAAAAGGGTTTGCTCTTGACAAAATTTGATATTTTCACCTAAATTCAAAGTTAACCTGAGAGCTCTGGAGGTAAAAACATAAAACTTAACGTGGAATGTTGCTAAAACTGAACCATACTATCTAGACTTCACACCTATGGCTGATCTAGGAGAGGCATCGACGAGCGGGAGAGATGGGGGCTCAAAGGTAACTCATAAAATGAGACCTCACTTGTGATTACCGGGTTTTAAAAATTAACCTCATTAATTAATCGATAATTGAACCACATTAAACCATAGGCAATGAACCTCACCTTAGATTAGGATTTACTATAGGTTAATTAGCTTGGGGAGGGTTAAATTTTGGGTTTTGAGGTGCTTTAGGGTAGGAGAAAACTTGTTTAGGGTTCCGCTCGCTAGTTGCGGGTGGTAGCCGCAATACTCAATTGTTATATTGGGGGCCGTGACTATCAACCATGGTGGGGTTTAAATTCCAATGCTCAAATTTTTGACCACTGGGCTAGCCGCGATTCCAACCCATGATACACAAACTTAGAAAAATTTTCCAATTTTTTTGCATTTGAGTTTTGATGGGCAATTAATGCCACTTTTTGTTGCTTTTAAGCATTATTTTAATGTTCCTTGAAATTTTTTCTCATATGTGTTCATATTATTGCATTTTTAGGAGATTTTTTAATTTTTTTATCAATTTTAGAGTGATTTTAATTATTTTTTTGCTTTCTTCTTATTTCCTTTATTCAATTTTTGACTAATAGGGTGAGGGATAATGATCTCCTTCAAAATCTATGCCCCCTACTGACTGATGCAGAGCAAGCATGGTTTGTCGATGTTGGATTCAGACACATCTTGGATCTCCCTCCCATCTGAGTAGACCAGGCCTATCTGACAACTTTGGCCCATGTACCACATACTTCGGCTACCTATTGATGGTGAGCCTATCATCGCCTCCCCATTTATAGCAAGGAGATTTGTCTTTGATGTTGTATTCAAAGATCAAAGTGTGGAGGCATAGGGCCACATCGACCATGGCAGTGTCCATGTTGACAAATGGTATGAGGGTGACATCTTCTTAGAGCGAGAGGTTGTATTCATGCATCTGGTTATCAAGATAGCCCTACCTAATTATTCTAGTGTGAGGTTTCCCTGGAACCACCTAGCTTGCATTTAAACTATCATGGCCAGCTCGACGAAGGAGCTTGTTATCTTGTCCTAGAAGAGTGCTCTATTGATGCAGTTGTATCATGAGTTGTATTAAGTCACCCATCAAAGTAGAGTGGGTATTGGTTGCAACCTCATGTTATAGATATGGGGTTGGCAACACATCTGAATAGAGCATCCTACAGAGCTATCCCTAGAGATCACCATTATTGTAGCTACTCGTTAGTGCTACACCACCTACTAGCTTTGGAAGTAGGAGGGGTTTAGGAGCAGGTCTCACATAGGAGACTTGACTCACTACATTGATATGTTTCCCAGATTTACTCTGATGATATTGAGTGGTACCCCTACATGGACTGAGGTAGCTAGATACCTACATCGAGCGCACAGGGATAAATGGATCATCGATCGTAAGGCTAAGTGGTGTGAGTACCACTATTTTTATCATATCCTATGATAGTTCAAGATTTGATAGGATGTCCCAGACATGCCTACCATATATAGACATATGGTCCTATAGAGGGACCTCAACTGCCCTCAGGTTACTCCTCTAGGAGAGGAGGATGATGATTTCTAGGAGTCGGGCCAAAGGGATGCAGGTACCACTCCTGATTATGCCGGATGGTGGGCTGATATTCAGTGGCATGGGAGGGGACCTCTCGATCACCCAACTGGTGGATTTTTTGTAGAGGGTACTGATGGTGTAGAGCTAGATCCCCATGGGTACTATACTTGATAGAGGATAGATGATGATTATGTTACAGGAGGGGAGGCCCCCTAGGTGGATGTAAAGGACGAGGGTCTGGAGGAGGGTGAGGCAGCACTAGATAGTGATATTGGTGAGCTATGAGCATAGGTAGGTAACTTATAGAGTTAGGTGGTTAGGCTACGTACCTATATTTTACATAAGGATACATCCATCACTACTCTAGAGGTGAAGCTATCTCATAGCGAGAGTCAACTACAATAGGCTCAAGTGGAGAGGACAACTCTCCAAGCATAGGTAGATTCAACACGTATGCGGATCACACACCTCACAGGTAAGCAAGATGTGGCACAAAAATAGCTAAGTGCCATAACTACTGAGAGGGACCTATTGAGGATAGTTATGGGGGGCTCCTCTACTACATAGGTTGTGATGTCACCTCTAGTAGCACCATATTATTTACTGCCAACAGGTTGTGACCCTACGACAGAGATCAAGAGACTTCATTCTCTCATGGAGGAGGGAAATGAGTGAGATATAGGTCATGTAGCTCGTATCTCTCAGTTGGAGGGCTACATAAGTTTGATTGGTGGGGAGGTTACAGTAGATACATAGACTATAGGGACCCACCAGAGCCGATCTAGGACCAGGGCAACAGGGCAGTCCTATTCGAGTTAGAGAAATAGGACCCACAGTATCGAGAGGACACACAGGTCCTCTAGCACACATGGAGCTAGCTCGCACAAGAGCCACAAGTATGGCAGGGGTGATGGTGGTGACTCATAGGCTGAGGGCACAGGACCTTAGTATAGGTTTTAGATATACTTTGTTGTACTATTTTTGAGTGTAAGGTCGAGGACCTACATAGTTGTAGCTTGTGGGAATTTTGATGTACCTCTATGTATCTATGGACACACATTTATATATATGATATATTGATCATTTTGGCTCATTATGTGTACTTGTATTTTTATATGTTTTATGTTTATGTTTATGCACATGAATGCAGATGTTCATATTGATGCTAGGCTTATATAATGTGATGTATGGATGACATGCACTAGATAGCTATTTTAATTTATGATTATGATGATATGTAGTGATCTAGCTGCTTAGATGTGCTACTTATGATGGATGCATATGGATGCGATACCTACTTTAAACACATATTTAATTTTGCTGTATTGTATGCATTTAATTTATGATGATGTCACAATATGCTGGTGCAATGTATGTAATGCATTATTTACATGATGGTAATCTAATATAAATGAACTTGTATGTTTTAATCACTTAAAACATAAGGAATGAATGTGATATGTGTTTAACAATCTAATGGATGACACCACATAATGTATACCAATAATGGATTGTAAATGCTTTATCTCTTTGTTAAATATAATACACCCATATGTGAGATGTAATGATGTATGTTTTCTATTCATAAGCTTTTGTAAATTAAAAGAATATATATGATATAATCAGTGGTCATCTAAATATCATTTCTGACATCCATTCGGTATCTAATCATATATTACAAATAATTATAATAAACAAACTAGACTTCTGAAATGCAAGACTTTGATGTTTGATGATTGCATTTGAAAATTTGATTGTTGCTATTTGGGAATTTTTGAGGTTTACCATGAGATTCAAAAACCCTAGTTGACTGATCAAAAGTTGTATACTGACCAAACTAGACTTTTGAAATGTAAGGATTTTGCTAAGATAGACCCTATCTGTTCATTATCCCTATGTGTGCAAATAAATATTAAGATAAAATATAAACATATCCCGATGTCAGGCAGGATTCTTTCAGCCCATTGCTAAGATAGGGGGTTCATAAATGTTTATCAAATCCTAGGTTTAGATTTTAGTTGGACTAGACCACTAGGAGATACGGGACACCTGAAGCTAGTTCTTTCACATTCAAACATTGGTATGTACATAAGCAAGGTGCTAATGCATTAGACATATCGACATGCGTAAGGTACAGTAGTGCTGGCAATTCCATGGATTCAAGTTCACTCCCTTATTTTCTTCAATTTTTTAGGATACTTGCTCATATAAAGTGATAAAAATCAGTATTTATTTTTGTACTTTAGTGATAATAATCACTGTTTATTTTGTACTTTCTTTTTTCTTGAGTAATGGATTTGGTACTGATTTTATTTCCTTTGTACAAATTTTCTTCATTTGAATTGACTTTTTGGAATTTACAATTGATAATTTGCTTCAAAAACTTCATTTGGAGATTTTTATTTGGGGAACTGTTTCTAGGTTATCAATTGTAGGATATCAATCTATGATATCAATATGGGATATCAATTTGGGATGTTGATCTATGATATCTATCTAGGGTATCAATATGGAGGATTTATATGGGATATTGCTCATTTTATCATAAGTAAGGGATTCTGGGTAGGGAATGAACTTGTCCTTTTGCCAATTACCAACATTTCCCATATCGTCCGCATAGGGGGATAAGCAAGAATAAATCTTTTCACATCAGGATACCTAGTCTTGCTTCATGGCTTTCATATTTCCTTATTCCTTATTAGGATTGTTTAATTTATTTATTAGTGACAGAATTTTGATATGCTAAGGGCTATAATAACTAGACCTCAACTACAAAAGTAAAGCAAGATTTCTATCAAATCTTGAGAAGACCTCTAGGTATGGTTGAATAACTAAAAAACCCTAGAATATTCCTCATAGCAACATTATGGGTTGTGTTGAAAAACATAATTACTCACATGAATGATGGATTATGATAAATGCAAATATGCATGATTAAAACACAAACGTGGCATCATTTGTAAGACTAACAAACACAATACATCCTACTATGGAATGCAACAAATGAAAAATACCTATATGCAATGCAATGAAGTGAATGCTTGTGTAAATGAAAATGCATAATGCAAATGTAAATGTTTTTGGATTTTATGCTTTATTACTTTTTAGAGTTTATTGATTTTTTATTTTTTATGGATTTTGAGCCTTTATATTTGACCAAATTGTGAGTACATGCCCTTGGAGCCTTTAGGATTTTACCAAGCGGTTTTAAGAACCCTTGGAGCCTTTTTGGATTGACCAAAGAGCTAACAGATGCCTTTGGAGCCTTTAAATTGACCAAGCGATTTTTTAGAAAATCCTTGGGGCTTTTAGGTTGACCAAAGGGATTATGAGCACCTTTGGAGATTTTAGGGATGACCAAGTGGTTCTTAGGAATCCTTGGAGCCTTTTGGGATTGACCAAGAAATTTTAAGTGAACCATCAAAGACTTTTGGGGTTGACTAAGCGATTTTAATAAAACCCTTGGGGCCTTTAATTGACATGACCAAGTGGTTTTAGGAACCCTTGGAGCCTTTTGGGAGGGTATGCTACCCTATGTATCCTCAATGTGCATGCTATACACTAAAATATAATCAACTTATTTAGGAAGAGTGACATAAATCAACTCTCCCAAATGAGGAATGGACCTCAATGGAGTGCCTATGTCTTGGCGGGGTTGAACGAGTGAACCATCCTCGCGGATGGTGTCTCATTCTACTAGGTCTTGGATGACCCTCTTAAATGATCGACAATACCAAATGTCATGTCCATGCGCTTGATGATACACAAAAAAGGGGCTCTTATCAGGTGACCTAGTCTTGGATGCCTTTTACTTGACTTCAGGAAATACAAATGCCTTTACCTCATGTAACTTTTGGAACAAAGTTAGAATAGTCATATGAAATGAAACTACTCATTGCACTGGCTTATTGGGCCTATGAGGTGACTGACAACCTTGGGGTCACACATGAGGAGGTGTGACCTCCACTTCAGCATGTTGGGGTATTATAAGAGAACCATATTCATGATAAACCCCCTTATCTATAAGGTTTTGCACCTTATGCTTGAATCCATAGAAATCGTGAATGCCATGAACCTCCATTTGATGGTAGAGACAATAATGATCCTCTATGTAACCCTCAGGTTTGACTCAATTTGGGTCTACAGGTTTGATGTCAGGTAAGGTGATGACCTTAGCCTCTTGCAGTTTTTGAAAAATGTCAGACATAGACTCACTTAAAGGAGTCCAAATGTGTTACGACTGTCTTGGGTGCATAACCCACATTGTTTCATTTTGATCACTCAATGATTGGGTTGGCTAAATTGAATCTTGCTTTTGCTAAGGCTTTTCCTTTACTTGCACAGGAAGTGATTCGGCCTTAGATAATGGATGCTTTTGCAATCCCAGTTTTCTATGTTGGTTCATGATACAATGCAACGCCTTATATTGCTCATCCATTCGATGTTCCATATGTTCCAGATGACTTAGAATGGCTCACAAGACTGACAAAGAGTTCATATGTATTTCTAATGACTGATTCAAAATACCTTTGTCTATTGAAAGAAACTAAAAAGTGGATGCTAGAGATCCATTTAGTAATTGCAAATCACCTATTTCCTTCATTTGGGTTGATGCAGATGCTTCTTGATGATACACTTTGTCAGTGCTATCCACATGCTCATACACGTGACTCAATTCATGTTGTTGTTTGAATTGAAAAAAATAAACTATGTCATATTTAGTACCCCCATCCTGATATGGGGTACACACTTGCTCTTGTCCTTGAGAAGGTGGCACAAGAAATGAGTCAGGAGTGACTAATTTTAAATATTTGGACCCCTTCACTATGGAAGCAATGTCTGATTGCCCCATCTCCTACTCTATTTTCCCTAGAGTCACTCGATCCTCTAACTTAATGTCAACCATTCCCACAAACTCATGAGAAAATTATTCCACCATTGCATGAGTCGTAGGTGACTCGTCAACCTATTGGGATTGTAGCATCTCAATTATAACAATTAACTCTTCCTCATGCTCATTTGGTGCATCAAGGATAGGCTCAATAGGTAGAGACTCGACAAGAAGCTAACCTAAATCCTCAATGGTCTCCATGATGGGTGACACCATGGTGTCTGCCTCCATATGCTCTGTACATTCACCATCGTCCCCATGAGATCTACCTTGTGACATGATGGATGATGAAGGTGTGATACACTCAGGTGCATCCATGATCCTGCCAGGTACTTCCCCCTCGATAGGAGTATGATGGTCCTCTAATGACACATACAAGGTAGCTATGAGAATCTCTGTGATCAAGTTCATTAAGCCTTCCCTGATAGGAAAGAATGAAGATGAAGGAGTTATAGGTGACTCCACAAGTGACAGCAGTGGTGACGGTAACTCCAAAACAATATACAAGGTTGTATCCAAACTTTGGATAGACTCATCACATTTAGTGTTTGGATATGTGGGCACCCTGCTAGGTTTCAATGGATGATCCCATGTTTTATAATATTTGAAAGGATGTGGGTCTGCCTGAACCACATGAACTTCATTTTCATGGGTGTACTTAATGCACTAATGCACTATGGATGATATGCACTCCATGGATCTTATCCATGGCCTTCCAAGCAACAGGTTATACTATCTTGAACCCTCTAAAACCTAGTACAATGTAGAAACAATCTTTTATCCCACCTCGATGGGGAGGATTATTGTGCCTACTATAGGGGATTCCACATTGTTTAAATCTTGTAGCATGAAATTCGATGCCTTGATGTGAGAAGGTGGAATTTTGATATGTTTGAACACAGAGGTTGTGATAATATTGATGGACGATCCTGTATTAAGCAACACTCACTTATACACAATATAATTTATCCTCTTTATGATGTGTAGTAGAGGATCAAATTATTTGATAGGGATAGGTTTGAATTCCTATTTATGGAAGGTAATCACAGGTTCCTTATACGATGGAATAGATTGTATATGCACCAAGGACTGTGACAAATTCCGAGCATTGACATTGCTCACCTGTCTAACTTGACTACTCTCAAACTCATGCTTGAGCATGGGATCCTTAAGTATGTATTTTTATTACTTATCAATAGCCGATGGTATGTCTATTTGTCTAAGAGAATGGCTATCTACTTGCTTAAGAGGTAACTCTTGTCGATGTGTAGGATGCATCACGTCGACTTGTTTCCAAAGAACTCTAGGTATGAGCTCCTTTTTAGGAGTTACCTCATATGATTGTTCTTCACATAATTTCTATTGGTAAATCCTCCCTTAAAATTTTTGGAGCCTATCCAACCTTTGTTGATGTGATCTCTTATGCTCTGAGTACTAACGATCTAGGCATTCTTTCTCAGTGCATGCTTCCTCTAATTGAATTTGGAGTAGTCATCTGCTATGGACTGTATGAGACTTAGGTTTCCTATATGACCGACTCATGGAGTAGGATCCACAAATCTCTATCTCACTAGGGGGAGACCTAACGACGATGGTTCTCTCTATGTGTGAAGAAACCCCATGGCCTATATGGGTGGACCCCCTGCATGACAAAGGGGGCTCGTGATGACTATCAGAATGTCACGCTAGGAGGATTATATCCTCAGGTGAATCTTGTGTGTGATGCCTAGCAAGGAGGCATGCAAGATCTAAAATATCCTTAGGGGAATATTGGAGGTATTGAGGGCCTCTCCCTGCATATTCTGAGTCATTAGCTCATGATTGAGCTCGACTATGCCTAGTTGTCATGATGTGCCAACTACAAAAGTCTTGAGAGGAAACCTCTCTTACTAAATATTTTGGCCTCAAGGAAGGCCTTATCTTGATGATTTAAGCAATAAAGAAGCATATAATGCAAACGATGTGATTATCTCCTTTATATTTTAAAAGTGAGCCCTAAACTGTTTGATTTAGAAACTCTTATCGTGTTTGAAAGCTTGTTGGATATAATATTTGTTTAATTGGATTTCACATGTATACTCGCAACTCGACAACTTGGCTATGAACTCCAAGTCACGTAATCCAACCTATAATGTGTGGTAATGAAGCCCACACACGGTCAGGGAGCACAGGTCCTCCTAGATCCTCACCCATTTTCACCCAGTCAACGTCATACCCTCCAAATAGGAGTATATGCAAATTTTCTAGGCTACACAAAGGTTCTTGGATCTGGTATTGATCTAGAACATAGGGTATGTGGGAGTTGAGCCAATGGATGGAAATCACCTCCACCGTCATTGAAACCCTACTAGTGGTTGGATGTCACTTCCAACTCACTAGCATTTAATTGAAACGTGGTGTGTGTGGTTCTTTTTAGATTGCATAAAAGGAAATATGCATAATACAACACTCACATGATCATTTCCTAAATGATATGCATAAAAAGAACATTTTATATTTAAGAAGCATGCTACATACTACATGACCTTTTTGATAATGCAAGTTATGAGGATAAATGTCCTCTGATTAGGCCTCAAGCATGCAAAACCACCACAAGAAATATTCTAGCATGCTAGAGTTGAGGGTGGACTGCAATCAGAGGTCCACTGTTCCTAGCAGCGCCTAGCTAAAGCATAATAAAATGAAATCCTAGGACCTAATTCATTTTCCCATTTTTTCTTTAAGGCCTAATTAAATTCTATTTTATGCATTCTGGAAAAACACAGAGGTAAAATATAGAGATAGAGAGTGTCATAAGGGCCTACCTTAGGTTCTCATATGATCTAGCTTTGAACTCATGCTATCTGCTATTTTAGATGCTAACCGTAGCTCTGATGCACAACCACCACTATAGACCATACTTGTCAGCCTCGGGTTAACTTTATGATAGTGGATATCAACCGCTATGAGCACCTATCATGAAAAATTGAACCACAGTCAGTAAAACATGGCAATATTTGTGAAGTCCCATCGTGATCACATTTTGACCTATCCAAAAATCATGCACCTATCTAATACATCAATCAGAATCAACATAAAAAGCATAAAATGATAAACAAGATTGCAAATAACGAGAAAATGGATGTTTCTTTTATTAATATTGAAAATGAATCTCGGTTACAATCATGCCCCTCTTAGGGTCACCCAAATGGTGATACAATTGATACAATTCCAAAACCCCCAACGGGGTAGGCACAATACTAAGGCTCCCTAAATAGTCACAAACTGCTCTAGGGTGGAGTTGACCCTCTTCTTCACATTGAGGAAGAAATTAGATGATTGAATATCCTTCAAATATGTTTCCTGTGGTCAAGAAACAACATACAACTTTTTAAAAGCAAAGGTAGCCTCTCTTGATGGGGTCTTAAAAGGATATTTGCACAAAATATGACATGATTAGCAATAATCAAGAAAACACAAGAAAGATGCTAAAGTTATGCAAAACATATAAAGATGGCTATAAAACAAATAAACTGAAGCATATCTAACTATTTAATGGCTTGATTGTAAAATTAGAAGCATGGAAGCATGGAAAAGATGCATTATATCTAAACTACAACAATGAAAGGAACTTGCAATTAACACCTAATATATCTACTAAATGTCTCTAGAATGCTAATTGAATCAATAGAAAGGCTAATCTATCCTAACTAAATAAACTGCAAAAGGAAGAACAAGGAGATTCATAGCCATTTGCTCACCGCGGGTCTGAGATGTGGTCAACACTGTAGACCGTGACTGACAGCCACGACAGAGCTTTGAGTAGTTTTGCCCTCAAAATTAGGGCTTCCTCTCCGATCCTCCTTGCCAAATTGATGGTCAAGGGTTGCCTATGTGTCCTCTGATAGGTTTGGTGATTGAATTATCTGAATTATGTACCGATTGCATGAATTTGTGTTTCTTGGCTCTCCTAGTCTCCTAGGGCTTCCATAGAGATTTGATCTCCAATTGGATAGAAAAAGTGTCCCTCTCAATGTGTGCAAATTAGTATAAAATTCGATAGGGCTTCACTGCTCAATTGATAAAAATGTCTTTCTATCCCCAATTTGGAGGGGGATCTTATAGAAATTGCCCAGGTCTAGGGGTGGCTTCCTCATAAAGCCAAGATCAAGATTGGGCAGTTGAGTCAGTTGGATGGAAGGTTCTGGATCCTTCCTCGCTCAAACCACTCCAATATGCAACTAATTTGTCATTGCAACCAAATTTTAGGGTCACATGAAGGCCAACTGAACTTCAGTTCTGATTGTGGGTGTCATCCACGGTTAGCAGTGTGATAGTTGTGGGACCAATTGGCATATTAGGGGCCACGACTGTCAGCTGTGGCTGCAACTGATTAGGAAAAGATACCCAATTGAGTGGTAAGAACCATTGCTATACCTTGGATCTATCCAAAGGTCTTCCATATGGTCTTATAGCATGTCCCATATGAGTAGTCACCTCGACATGACACATTTTAGGTGTCTACATTTTCGTGGGTCTTCCCCTGGGAATCCTAAGTTCCTTATGGATTACTTTTCCTTTGAGCTTTTTGCTCTATCTCTTTTTCTTTCAGGGTCCTATGTGGAGCTGAGGATCAGAGTATCTTTGGTGTAGTACTTCGTATCTTGGGTGTTTGGATTCATGAGTAGCTCTTCATAGTTTATTTTTGGCTTTGGTGGGAGACCTCGTGCTTATTCCTGTGGTGCTGCTCTTTGGGTTTCCATATGTTGGTTTGGTGGTGGGTTTTCAGCTTTTTCATGGCTTGGGGTGAGCCTCTATGCTGAATGCTATTGTTTTCCTATTTGTCATCCTCTTATGGATCCCTAAAGCTACTTGTTGGTGGTGTTGAAGGTTGCTTTGGAGTTCTTGTTGTATTTTTTTGGCTTGAGGGTGGCCCTATGCTTATTGTTGGTAGCTTGTGCTTCATGGCTCCTTCTACTGAGGTTTTTTGGGACCTCCCCACCTCTTTCCCATGGCCTGTTATTCTACACTATTTTTCTCTCTGTTTCGTTTGGCTCCTGGATAGTTATCCTTGCTGCATCAGATTTTCTAGGCCTGGTGATGTTTCTTCTCTAGTTTTTTAGCTGGTTTTTGAACCGTGTTGTTGCATCCTCATTGTTGCTTCCTAGTCTGCATCTTCCTGCTACATCCAGGGTTGTCCTCGATGGGAATGTTTCATTTTGAATTTAAATTTTAAATATTAATAGTGGGCGGGATGGCCCTGTTTTATTCATTCCTTCCTTTAGGCAGGATTGGTTTGTCTTTTTCTCGCTTTTAGTGCTTTGTATCACGTGTATTATTTTTCAAAATTTTCTGGCGGGTCAGCCCTGCTTCTGTTTAGGCAGGATGGCCCTGTCCCTCTTCTCCTTTCTTCATGTCGTTAGGTTGTAATTTTGCTCATGTTTTTTTGGGCTTTTCTGGACTAGATGGTGATATCCATGTCTTCAATGTAATGTTTCAAAAAAAAAATTATTTTTGTCCTTTAAGGCTATCCTCTAGCCTTTCTATAAGGTTGTCCTTAGCCTGTACTGAAAGGATTTTGTCTTTCCTTTGGTTTTTGGGGTTCTTTTTCTTTGGCCTTGGGGCCTTGCCTTTAGTCTTATGACTTTTTGTAATCAGGTTTTTGGATCCTTGATAAAAACCCATTTTTAATTAATTTTAAATGACAAAAAAAAAACTATTATAATATTATTTTCCTAGGCCTCTTCTTTACCCTTTGGACCTCATATGACTTCCTAGAACCGGGTCTTGATCAACTGAATACATACTATCCTTTTGCATTTATTGGAGAACCTAAAACTGATGCTGCCCACTGAAACTACCATTGACTGGTGCTGAAAGCTTGACATCAGTGACCACTCACTCTTGACATCAATGATAACTCATCTACTCAAAATGTACAACAATCCACCCCTTTGTCATTGATGGCAACCCAAATTATTTTTACCAAAACTTGACCTTTTTCTTGTTCTGCTCCCCCTAACTCAATGCTCTCCTTAAACCAAATATCTCTCTCCTTACTCAAATATCTCCCCCTTTTACGTAAATGAAAAAGGGTCACATTTGGGGATCAAGGCTAAGAATGAGTCTCTTAGCTTAGCCCCTCCCCCACCTCCTTTTGAGGTGGTTAATTCTGGGGTGGGAGTATTTATACTCCTAACAAGCACTGGTCTTTACCTTTGTCCTCTTTCCTTCTCATATGATCCTTTTGATTCCTTTGACTATTCCTATTCATGTCCATGTTCTTGTTCATGTTCATGTTCCTCTTCATATCTATATTCTTGTTCTTTCTTGTGTCCATATTCCTATTCTTGTTCCTATTCATGTTCTTGTTCATGTTCATGCTTGTTTTTGGAATATATGCCCTACACCATTTTGTTGTATGTCCATCATTATTGCACTTATAACACTTAATGTTATTATTACTTGGAGGTGAAAATGACTTGGGATTTCTCCTAGTGAAGCCATATCTATTCCTATTATGAACCCTACAATTTATTGCCTTGTGACCAAACTGATTACATGAGTAGCAATACCCATGGAAAAGCTATCTATTTTTGAAGTTCCCATATTCCTGTCTTTAATGTTTCCTACACTATGAATCCATGTGCCCAAATATGTGACATGAGCAACATTTTCCATTGAAATTTCCTTGCCTTGACCTCATTGGTCTCTTAGTCTCTCTTTCTCTATACTGGTTTTTGTTCTATCTGTTTCTTCATTGTGCATTGTTATTTTCCTTGCTGAAATTTCTATTGTCCAACTCATCCTAGGAAGTCTCACTTTCTCTTACACTGTATTCTTCTGAATTTTATTCTTCTTCAGAGGTTGAGGTTGACTCTTCTTCTTGTTTCTTTTGAGCATGTTCAAAAACAAGACCTATTTTTTTTGTTGACCTTATTTGTACCTTGGTCAAATTATCCAAATTCTTTGAACTTATTCCAAACTTGTGTAGCTTATCCTTGGAATTTTATAAATATTCCCTTAGTAGAGCTACTTCTTGTTCTAACTTTTCACATTCTAAGACCTTTACTTCTAGCTTATCCTTGAACTTCTTTGTCTTAGACATTGACTTGTTTAGATACTCTATAATCTTTCCTCTCTCTTCATCATATTCTTGAAATTGAATCTCAACTTGGGAGTTTTGCTTTCTTACCTTCTTTAAGGTTTTAAGAGCATAAATAAGTTCTCCCTCAAGATCAACTCCTTTTTTTGATTCTTTCTCTATTTGTTTGCCTTTGGTAACATCTTCATTCTTTTCTAACTTGTCTTCTATAGGATCACCTTATTCTTCTTCTAGTACCATTATAATATTCTCTTCTGGTCCTTCAAATGCATCCTCATATTCATCATCATTAAAACTAAAACCATTCCTTGTACAACTATCTTCAAGATGTCCAAAATTACCACATCTAAAACACTTGAGTATTATTGGTGATATTTTCTTAACTTCTTCTTTTCCTCAATTAGAAATAGAATTTCATATTTATCATTACTTGAAGAACTAGCATCACTATCACTTGAGTACTTACTTGAATTTTTTTCATAGTAGATCTTCTTTTGTATTTGAAATAACTTCTTCCCTTGTCTGTCTTGTCCATCCTTACCTTTCTTTTGGTACCTGTATGTTTTTGATTCCCTGTTCCTATGATATTTTTTTCTTCATCATTGTTATTTTTAGCTTCTTGAAAATCATTTGCATAGTGACCATACTTTCCACAATTGAAATATCTAACACATTTTACATCTTTAAATGTTCTTGAATCCTTATTCATTTTTCCATAATTAGCTTCTTCATAACTGGATGACTCATTGCTTGAATCTAATTTTTTACCCTTTGTCTTCTTAGTAGCTTTGAATGTTGCTTCCTTTCAAGAATTAGGTTCCTCTTTTGTTCTTAACTAAAAAGCTGTAAGAATACCAAGTAACATATCTCTTGTCAAAGAATCACCATATTTTGATTCTTCTATAGCAAAAATATTTTCACTAAATATTTTTGGAAGAGATCTTAAGACCTTATCACAAAAATTTGATTCTTCAACATTAAGTCCAAGTCCTTGCATGGCATTAACAACCTCATCTACCCTAAGTAGATAAGTGCTAATATTTTACTCATACTTCATTCTTAATTCTTAAAATTGCCCTTTGAGATTTCGTATCTTTACTTTTTTGACACTTTTATCTCCTTCATATATGCTTTGCAACTTATCACAAATTCCTTTTGCATCTTTACAATGCATAAATTTTATTGATTTTGTTCTATGCAAACCTCTCAGTATTACATTTATTGATTTTGAATTGTAATGATGTAGAAGCTTAAATTCCTTATCTTAGGTGGATCAGCTGGTGGTATGTATCCATTTTTAACTGCTTCCCAAATTTAATTTCCAAGTGCCATCAAGTGAATCTTCATTCTCATAATCCAAAATATATAATCACTTCCATAAAACATTGGTGTTGAATTA
This sequence comes from Wollemia nobilis, assembly GCA_028583015.1. NCBI lineage: Eukaryota > Viridiplantae > Streptophyta > Pinopsida > Araucariales > Araucariaceae > Wollemia > Wollemia nobilis. The sequence continues at coordinate 11,008,825 of JAQPPZ010006909.1, forward strand.
TCTGAGGGCATATTCTTATAATTCATTGTGTTCTTGAAAGCTTTTCCTTCAAGCTATTAAAATATTTCGAAGGAACCCGCTCTGATACCAATTGAAGAACACAAGCTTATACTGAGAGGGGGGTGAACAGTATAAGACCACTTTTTACTTTTCATTATCAATAAATATTATACAATATAAAGATAGCAATATCAATAGTAGTAAATAAACTAATGCACAAATCACCACACACAATAGAGACACAATTTTTATGTGATTCACCCAATGTGGGCTACTCCACGGAGAAGATATTTCACTAAAATTTTCTCAATAAATCTCTTGGGAATCCTTTATCTATTACAATATTTATGGACCTATGTCCAAAGGAGACACCAATATCCTAATCAAGTTCATGGATATCTATCTATAGGAGAACTCCTTTCTCCTCTTACTCTAACTAGTGATCTTCTAAAAGAACTATTGTCCCCACTACTTTGGATGATGGATATCTATCCATTGAAGACATCTATCCTCACTACCTTGGCTTATGGATCTCTATCAACTGGAGACTATCATCCTCTATACTCTATCACCTTCAAAGCTCTATCTCAAATATTCACTAAACATAATCCTTTGATCTAACATAAATATGCTCAACCTCTATCTCTGGTCTATCACAAACCTGTCCTCAAATATGCACCAAACTCTATCCTCTGATCTATACTAAAAATAATCCTTTAGTCTAGCATAAATCTATCATCAATATCTATCCTTTAATATGCACTAAACACAATCCTTCGGTCTAGCACAAATTTATCCTCAATATTTGTCCTCTGATATGCACTAAACATAGTCCTTCAGTATAGACCAAATATATCCTCAATATCTATCCTCAATCCTTAACACAAAGCTTGAATCAATCACAAATCAACTCTGCTAGATCTGCCCCAAACCTTAACTCAATGTATGAACAAATCAATCAATCAACTCTACTCTCAAGTTTTCTCAAAGACTTGTCTCAAATTTGCCTTGTAAGATTCCACAAAAGCTCACACTAATCTATCCACAAGTCCTCTCTAGAACTTGTCCAATCCGCTCAACAAGTCCTCACTAGAACTTGTCCAATTTTTTGTCCTCAAATTTGTATTGTAAGCTTCCACAAAAGCTCACACAAATCTATCCACAAGTCCTCACTAGAACTTATTCAAACTCATAGAAACATAAAGAGAATTGTTAGAGACTCAATATGCTTCACACTTATCACAATGCTCAATTAATTTCAATCACTCTTTTAGAAATATATATAGAATTGTTAGAGAATCAATATGCTTCGCATTCACCACAATGCTCAGTCATTTTCAATCACTCTTTTTACCACAAAAAAATAGAGAGAATTGTTAGAGACTCAATATGTTTCACACTCATCAACACTCAACCTATTTCTCAAATAAATTCATAATATAGAATAATTTGTTTCATATAACTTGAACTATCACATCAACACATCCACTTGACTAGGCTCAACCAACTCTACTCAACCAATCACTCAATGAAATAATCCTTGCTTACAAACCATAGTTCCAATTCATGAACATTCACTCAAATGTTTTCAACAATGCTCATCAAAAAATCTCACATAATAATGATACTCATGTTCTTTGCAAATCCTAGTTCAAGTTCTTCACTCAACTAATCACTTAAACAACAATGCTTATAAAACAATTTTTACATAACAATGATACTCATGATATTTGAAAATCCTAGTTCAAGTTCTTCACTCAACTAATCAATTCAACAATAATGCTTATAAAATAAGGTTTTATTAACAACTATTTATTCTAGAAAAACTTGAAGCATTAATTTGAAATACACTCAACAATGTTTACCAAACAATCATTTTTACTCCAACTTTGCATTCACAACTTTCAACAATCACTCACTAGGAAGATGTACCCATACCTTTTGTTTGATGTAGAAGTGCCCTTAGAAAACCTGTTTCAATCACAATTTTCCTCTTTGCAAATTTCTATGGTTAGATTACAAAATATCTCACTAACTATCTTTCAAAATATTTTTCAAACACAAAAATTATCAATCCCAAATACACCTTATTACTCCTTCTTGAATTCAGAAATCATCAAATTACACATAAAAATAATCACTCAAAATGATCCTTATAATCTCCAATTTAATAAATCAAACTTTCAAAAACAACCCTTCAAAAATAATAATTGCCTAACATTTTATCTCCATCAGAACACTTAATAACCAATTTTAATTTAGGCAAAAATTAAATCTTACAAACCATCAAAAAAATTATTTTTCAACCTTAGGCACATAAAATATTTTTTATTTTCCTTCAACCTTAGCACATTCTAAATCAAGTGATAAACCCAAAAATCATCAATGCATACCTTTTTATCAACCACTAAAAGGGCCTCGATGGGTTTCGACCCCAAAACCTCTTTGTCGAGTGCCTTACCAAGGTGCTAGCCCACCACATGGGCTAGGTGCTCCCATGAGGAGGGGAAGGTGCTTGCCCCCCTTTATCTCCTTTTTGGTGCCACTTCAAAAAATTATGACCTTCCTTCCTTGCAATATGTGAACCCCGTAGGATTCAAACCTGTCTCCTCCCTTCCATCAAACATCTTAACACCTTTCGTTATCACCAACTGCGCTAAATGGTGTGTGTGCAAAGTGAGAGGAGCCTAGCTCCTATTTGTTTGTTCCTCTACCTTGGATACTTTTCAACATGAAATGTTGCATCCTTTCTGCACTCATTTTCAAACTTAGGGGTATTCAAATTAATTGCATGAGGGACTAAGGCAAAGGTTTTGCCTTCATATATACACAGTGCCTTGATGTTATAACATGTCAACACTTCAAATTAAATTTTAAATTCAATTTATAAACTTTGCTTTATAACCCTTTTTAAGGTTTATTAAATTAATAAAAAGAATTTATAATTAAATTAAAATTAACTTATTAATTTAAGTAACATGAAAGTTAATAAAATTAATTAATAAATTAATTTATAATAAAATTATATTAATTAATTTATAATTAATTTAAATTTCCTTTTTAATATTATAAAAAACTATTATATTATTATTTGTCTAGGCCTCTTCTTTATCCTTTAGACCTCATCTAACTTCCTAGAACCGGGTCTTGATCACCTGAAGGCAGACTATCCTTTTGCATTTATTGGAGAACCTGAAATTGATGCTGCTCACTAAAACTACCAGTGATTGGTGTTGAAAGCTTGACATCAATTACCACTCACTCTTATCATGTGGTCAGAGATCAAAACAAGAGTGCTGATGCTTTAGATAATTGGGATTTGGACAAATGTGACCTTACTTGTTATGGCCACCCTCCTATATGGTGGGCTTCTCAAATTAGGGAAGCTCTTCTTTCTATCATTTCTTTGGATGGCTCCAGTTATGAAGGTACCTAGTTTCTTCTTGGTTTTTTTTTTTTGCTTCTCTTTGGTTCATTCAATTTTTTTTAGTTCCCTAGCCCATTCTATTTTTTATTTTGTTTCCTCTGTTGATTCTTGCCTTAATAGTCCTATGGTCTAGATAGGTCATTGTTTTGTTCAATTTTTTTTCTTTTTTCTTTTTTGGTTAGTTTTTTAAGGTGGGTGGCTTATTTTTTTTTATTTTGTTTTTGTGTTCTTTGTGTTGTTTTTTGTTGTTCTTGTGTTTTTGTTGTTTTGTTTTTGTTTTTATGTTTTTTGTTATTGTTCTTGTGTTTTTTTCGTTCTTGTTCTTGGGTTTATCTTTGTTTGTGTTATTTCATGTTTTTATGTGTGAGTGTTTTCTATGTTTTTTGTTTTTGTTTATTGTCTGTTGTTGGTTGTTTTTTATTTTTATTTTTATTTTATTTTTTAATTTTTTTTAGGTTTTAGTTGTGTTTATTTTTCATGTTTTTTTTGGGTTATGTCTTTGTTGTGTTCTATTTTTTTTGTCTTGTTTGTGTTTTGTTATGTGGTTCTTGTGTTTTTCTATGTGGTTTGTGTTGTGGTTTCTTTTATCTTATTATGCATGTTTGGTTGTGATTTTTTTTTGACACACTCAAGGAGCATGTTTTTTATTTTATTTTATTATTTTTGTTGTTATTTACTTATTTTTAAATTGGTTTTGTGTGTTTGTTTGCTCGTTGAGTATGTCAACGGTGGTAGTCCAGGTCCGAGTCCTGGGCATTTTTGGCGGAATGGATACCCCTGCCTCCTTGGGTCTTACCCAAAAGTGGCATCCCTTTTGGGATGTTTTCCACAAAAAAAAAAATTAACACTCACTCTTGACATCAATGACAACTCATCTACTCAAAATATCCAACAACGTAGGTGAAAATGATAAATGAAACATGAAATGATGTGAATGATGACTTTAACAACATTGATTTTGAATGATGACTAGTGTACAGTCTCAATGCTAGACATGTATGAGTAAATCTAAAATGCAAAGTGCAAATGATGAGTATGCCTAATGCAAGTGATGGTATCATGCAATGGTATGCAATATAATATGATATAATATATAAATATTTTTTGATATTTTGATGATGTTTTTGAATTTTTGATCAATATATGTATTTACATGTGACCAACGGGCTTATTGGGGGCCATTGGGGTATTTGGGGTGACCAAAGAGCTTATGGAAACCTTTGGGGCTTTTGGGATGATATAGATGGTCATAGACCATCTAGGGGTGTTTTGGGTTGACCAAGCAGGTTGTAGACTCCCTTGGAGCATTTTGGGGTGACCTAGACGGTCATAGACCACCTATGAGCATTTTGGGTTGACCAAGCGGGTTGTAGACACCCTTGGAGCCTTTTGGGGTGACCTAGATGGTTTTAGACTACCTAGGAGTATTTTGGGTTGACCAAGAGGGTTGTAGACACCCTTGGAGCATTTTGGGGTGACCTAGATGGTCATAGACCACCTAGGAGTGTTTTGGATTGACCAAGTGGGTTGTAGACACCCTTGGAGAATTTTAGGGTGACCTAGATGGTCATAGAACACCTAGGAGAATTTTAGGTTGACCAAGTGGGTTGTAGACACCCTTGGAGCTTTTTGAGGTGACCTAGATGGTCATAGACCACCTAGGAGTGTTTTGGGTTGACCAAGTAGTTTTTAGATATCCTTGGAGTATTTTGGGATGACCTAGATGATTGTAGACCGCCTAGGAGCATTTTGGGCTGACCAAGTAGGTTGTAGACACTTTTGGAGAATTTTAGGGTGACCTAGATGATCATAGAACACCTAGGAGCATTTTAGATTGACCAAGTAGGTTGTAGACACCCTTGAAGCCTTTTAGGGTGACCTAGACGATCATAGACCACCTAGGAGTATTTTGGGTTGACCAAGTAGTATGTAGATACCCTTGGAGCATTTTAGGGTGATCCACAACACTCTAGGTATGGAAAGGCCACAGATGAAGGATGTTCAAGGGTTCAAGATCCTCTATTACTTCAAGGAAGGCTAGGCAGTAGGTTTTGGGTCTGATCTAACTAGTAATGACAAAAGGACCTAACTAGTTTACTGTAAACTTGTCTTGCAGATGGGGTGACAAATTAGAATGTTATTGGTTCTATTTCATAATGAGGTTACCAACTTGAAAGTCTCTAGCATGGAATTTCATAGTGTCGGCTCTCTTAAGTCACTCTTGATAAATGCACAGGTGCTCAAGAGCATTGATGCATTGAATATAAGCTAATATAGGTGAGCCTGTAGTGTGGTATCATCATCAATAAAATCCTGTATGGATATGTGCAATGATGGGATTTCTAGATCTAGAGGTATGACCACCTTGACTCTATACACTAGCAAAAATAGGTTTTCCTCAGTGGGTGTCTGAATGCTAGTGTGGTAGGCCTATAAAGCAAGGGGTATTTGCATGTTCCAATCGATGTGATTTTCTTTAACTATTTTCTTTAGAATACTAGTCAGTGTTTTGTTCAATGCCTCTACTTGTCCATTTACTTATGGATAATAGGGCATTGAAAAGTTGTGCTGGATATTATAATTTATTGTCAAAGCACACACATATTTTTTATTGAACAATGTCCCATTATCAAAGATTATATTGGATGGAATACCAAAATGACAAATGATATTATGCAATATGAACTCTGTGTTGTGGGATCCTATCATTGTGGTAAGGAGAATTGGTTCCACTCACTTTGTAAAGTACTATGTAACCGTAAATATAAACATGTGATGGCTTGAGGAGATAGGTGAGATTTTCCCGATTAAATCCAACCCCCATTGCGAGAATGACCAAGTCGATTGAATCAGTTGTAAGGCTTGAGAAGGCATGTGTTTCAAGTTAGCATGGTGTTGACACTTCATGTACTTCTTAACATAAGTGCAACAATATCGCTCTAAGGTTGGCCAATAATAGCCCATGCAAATAATGCACTTAGCGATGGCCATGCCACTAAAATGACCACCGCACATACCTTCATGTGCTTGGGTCATTTTCCAAACTGATTCTTGATGCTCTAAGCAGTGAAGGAGGATACCTTCATAGCCCTGATGATATAAAATGTCTCTAAGCAAGATATATTTTGTCACATTTCTTTTAAATGTCCTTTTTACGACATGCAACAACCCAAGAGGGATATTACCAAGCTTTAGGTACTCCTTGATTTGGGTAGACTAGTCATGTTGTGAGGAAGCCTTGATTACATGAACTGCCTATCCCTTTGATGTTCATCCTAAGAAAATATTTATTGGTATAGAACTTGTAAGAATAGAATTATACTACTATCAAAAGGGTTTTGAGGTAATAGAGTCCCCCAAGCAATATTATTCAAGTGCTTGTGAATTTGTGAGAATCTCTCTTGATGAGGTTCAATTTAAATCAAATGGATTATTGGCGTGGACTGGGTGTGCTCATGCTCAACTATAGATTGTGATAGCATTTTAACCTAAATGGTTGTCATATAATCAATAGGGTTCTATGGGATCAAGGACCTGAGGGAGGCTGTGGTATCCACAAAATGATTAGATGATCAAGGGAGTGCCTCGATGTCATACCATTTAAAATTTAATAGGATTTTATCCATAAGGGCTTTATAGGCTTGCAGAACTGGATACTTACACTAGAAAATCCCTTTGACCTAGTTTGCAATGAGCAAGGAGTCGCTTAAAATGTTGATCTTGGTTATTCTCATGGCAACAGTCATTTGAAGACCTAGGAGTAAGGCTTCAAACTCGACATTATTGTTAGTGCATGGGAAGTTGAGTTTGAAATATGGGGGTATGGGATCCTATTTAGGTGTGAAAAATATGATCACTGTGCCACCCCCTTTCTTGCACTTGGAGCCATTGAAGAAGAGACTCATATCGGCCTATGATTCAGGCTCATCAAAATATGATGATTATGATATTTGGAAGACTCCATCATCGGGAAGCTCCATGCTAAGAGGTTGCTCATCCTAGAGGGGAGCCTCTATGAGTTGATCGATGATGACTTGACCTTTAATTGATTTTTTTCCAATAAACTCTAGATCAAAATTTGTCAACAAAATGATCTATTTTATCATGCGATTGTTATTATAAGTGTGACTAATCATGTATCACAATGGATTCTCTTTTTATACAACATACATGGTATGACCAAGCATGTAATGGTGTAGATTCTTGGTGGTAAAAACTAATGCTAGGCTTAAATTCTCAATGTATGCGTACTTGATTTCATACCTAACCAAGGTGTAGCTAAGAAAATAAGTAGACCATTCCTTATGCAATTCGTTGTTCTGGGCTAATATGGTGCTCAATGCAATATCAGTGGTTGAGATGTATAAGTGGAATGACACTCCTTGTCTAGGTGGAGCTAATATTGGTGGCAAATCCAAATATTGTTTGATTGCATCAAAGATAGCATGACACTCATCATCCAAATGGAATGTGACCCCCTTGTGCAGTAACTTGTTCATGGATAAAAAATTATCTGATAATTGTGCTATGAAGTGTTTGATGGATGCGACCTTACCCTTTAGACTTCAAAGTTGCTTTATGGTAGTTAGGAGAGGCATTTTGAGGATTACCTTGAACTTTTTGGGGTCTACTTCAATGCCTCACTTAGAGACTATAAATCCCAAGATATTTTTAGATGTGATTCCAAAGATGCACTTCTTAGGGTTCAATCTCACGTTATGCTCAATAAGGTGATCTAGGAATTTGCACAAGACATCGATATGCTCATGGCATAATAAAGGATTTGGCAAGTAAGTCATCCATATAATATTCCAAAATCTTATGCATGTAATCATGGAAGATGTATCTCATGGCGCGTTGGTAGGTAGCATTGGAATTTTTAAGGACAAAAGGCATGATCTTATAGCAAAATTTTCCCCAAGGTATTGTAAATGTCATTTTGAGCTGGTCTTCTAAATTGATACGAATTTGATTGTACCCAAAGAAACTATCAGTGAGGGATAGCATTTTTTAGCCTACTATGGCATCTACTAGGGTATCAATACTCAGCAAAGGAAAATTATCGTTAGGACTCACTTTATTCAAGTCTTTAAAGTCAATGTAAATGAGAATCCTCTCGTCAGGATTCTTTATGGAAATCATGTTTGAAAACCATGGTGGATAGTCTACAGAAATGATAAACCTGGCATCCAAAAACTTCTTTAGATAATATTTGACCATTAGGGCTATTTTTAGATGCATATTTCTTAGCTTTTGCTTAACAACATTGGGGTCAAGCATTAGATTGTGGGTGACTAGATTTGGATCTAGTCCCAACATGTCTTTGTAGGACCATGTAAAAGCCTCCTTATTATCTGTGAGAAGGGCTATGTAATATTCTTGATATATGGGGGATAGGATTTCCCCTAACTTGATACATTAAGGATTCTAAAGATTTTAGCTGATATATTTGTCAATCATTGGTTTGATTGACATATGCAACCCCTCCTCCAACTGGTGGGAAGTAGGGATCAGGTGAATGTCATCTGCTGGGTTTAGATCAATAATTGGAACCTTAGGTTCCTCCTCAGCATGAAATATATCATGAGTAGGCATCAAAGAGAAATGAAATAATTGTAGCATCTCATCACAAGGCCAGTACTCAGAAGACAATAGGAAGAACTCCCCGATCAAATTCAATTACCCCCAAGTCAAGATATAGTGGCTTCAATAGGTTATTTGAATCTCATAGGGGCTCAAATAGATCTATGGAAATTATGTTTATGGATGGATGATTTCCCCTAGGTGGTTGATGGTGTCTATAAACATTGGGATGTTGCAATACCTAAGGAGGTGGTTGTGGCAGAGGCTAAATGACTGAAGGTGGTCAGTGCAGCTATGGGTAAGCTTACTCCTCTAGAGGTAGAAGTTGTCACCAGATGGGATCGTATAATGGTAACATGTGCAAATAGAAATCATCTTCATCATCCATAGGTATGATCTGCACGTATTATCCATTAGAGCTAGCAGAGTCAATCAGATTGAATTTGTAGTCCGACTCATCGTAAGATGTCCACTCATAAGGGGAACCTATATCCTCTTTCTCACTATCATGGGGATGCATGTGTGAACTTCAAACTCTCTCGTAAGATTGGATGACATCATGAGGTGGGTCATTATCACCTAAATGTATAGGAAAGTAGTCCCCTAGTGAGTAGATGCAATTGGTTTTGGTATAAGGATCTCGCACAAGCTCATCCCTAAAGTTTAGAGTCATGCACTCTAAGTTATCTATGAGCACATCAAGGAACATAGGCTTATTATGTCCCAAACCAAACTTGTCATAAGACATTTGATACTATGACTGGTAAGGAACTCGAGTGCCTTGCTCATATAAGCCCAACCCATAACCGTACTAATTACAAAGATGAATATACTTCATGGTAAAGTTAGGGTTGGACATGTAGTTGATGTCCTCAAAAAAAGGCTCTTCATCCTTATCCTACTACTGATAAGGCTCGATGCCATAGTAGAGGTCCCCATAAGTGAAATTTATTTGATTAGTGGGAAGACCAAGAGGTGCGATAGTTTCTATGGGAAGATGAGGTCAACCCATGTCTTGCACCAAATATATAGTAGGGGTAGTTGTAATATTTCTAACCATGTACTATCCCAAATCGGTGGTTGCTAGGTGCACTATGACATAAGGCTATAGAGAAGGAGGGGATGAGAGTGAGACTTGAGTTGACTCAATATTTTACTCATGCAATAGCTCCTCATCTACTTGGCTATGGATCTCCTCTATGAAGATGTTGGATATGGTTGGTTAGACCTCATTAATAGGCTAATTTCTTAGGTTCCAAGGCAAAGGATCCATAGATAGTGGAGAAATTTTAGGGGGTACTGATGATGAGGATGGTATAGCATGATATGGTGATGGATCGCTTGAAAGCGATGGTGATGGAGTCAGACCTTGGACGGATTTATTTGTTTGAAAATATAGATGGGTTAATGGAAATGTTGACTCAGGGAGTTGCTACACCATATTGTAATACTTGAAAGGCTCTAGGTCTATAGAGAAAACATGAACTTGCCCTTCATAAGTGTACTTGAGGCACTGGTGAGCAATTAAAGGGACATGCTTCATGTCCCTGATCCATGATCTACCTAACAAGATCTTATATGCCATATCACCCTCTAAGATGTGGCATAACATCAATATGGTATTTTTCCCTACCTAAATAGGTAGGATGATCACACCAACCATTGAGCATATGCCATTAGTGAATGCTCAAAGGGTGTAGGCAAACACGATGATATGGGATGTTGGGAGCTTCAAATGCTTGAGAGTTGTTGTAGTGATGATATTGCTAGAAGACCTAGTGTCTACCAACACTCTCTTGTAGGGTGTTCTATTTATACATGTGATGATGTGAAAGAGGGATCCACCATATCATTTGGAACTAGTTTAAGATCATCTTCTCAAAAGTTAATCACTAGTTTCATGCATTACTGCACGTCCCATGAAATTATTGAAGGAGTTAGACTCCTGGGGCTATAGATTAATTTCCTTAAGGATCTCCATTAGAGCTTCTCTATGAGGTGGAGATTGCTGAATGAGCTCATATATGGATAGTCATACCGATGTCATTCTTAGGCTTTGATTGAGCTTGCTCTTAATTGTGACCACAGGCCTAGGTGGGAGACTCATCACGGGAGGTGGTAGAGGCTGTGACATTGAAGGAACACTGCTCTAAGTTATAGGTGGTGCGACTGGACTTAGGTACTACCTATTCCTTGTCATAATATTGATCATAATGACATACCCTTGCTAAGGGCATGCATGATGAACACTCATTTACCTAGGGCACTGACTTGGCCTGCTTTGCATGGTAGGCAAAGGGTCTTTAAGCACCTCCATTTATTGGTTTTTTGGTGTGATAGGATTTTCTAACTGAAGGGCATTCCTATCGATCATGTCTTACACCAAATGATTAAAATTATAGCACATTTGCATGCCATTTCTATTTTACCTATGAAACTTACAATATAGGTCTTCTCAGCACCCTTTGGGCTTTGGTGCATTTGGGTTGATCGATTGACTCTCAAGAAAATTTATCGAATTAGCCACTAAGAGGAAATTTAAAAAAGAGTCCATAGAATATAAAATGGGCATGAACTATCACTTGGGATGATGCTATTGATTTTGCCCTTGATTATTTTGGCTGTCCTTATTATAGTTTCTAGGTGTGGCCTGATAATTAGGCTTTTGATATGGTGCAGGTTGCGCTAGCCCTAGAATGCTAATGGCAATGTAATTAACTACTATTGGCTTAGGCTACACTAGGGTATTCTTAGCATTCTTGTTCCACTCCTTCTTGCGAGGCTTCACAATATCTCCCTCTTGAATCTTGATATCTTCAATTATTCTAGCCTATTCTAGGGTATATTCAAGATTTAGATATTTTTGCAGTTGCAACAACAAGGAGATCAACTTTAGGTAGCTCTTGGAAAACATCCGAGTCAACTTCAACATGGGAAGTAGATATATCAGATTGGAAAGCAATTTTCACTACCTATTGCCATAATTAGCTATTGACTCATAATCATATTGTTTCAACCTAGGGAGATCATCCAGGATCACATTACTCTTGGTATTGAAGGTGAATCATTCCAGGAATGCATCTACAAGTTGGTCCAAATTAAGCATGTTATGCTTTGAGAGTTGGGTAAAATATTTTGTGGCCAGGATAGAGAGGGTAGTCATGAATATCTACAAAATCAAAGCATCATTATCCTGGATGCCAAATAATTGGTTTAGGAACTTTGTAACATGCTCTTGCACATCTTCTTATCCCTTAAAGGTAGCCATCTGAGGCATCTTAAACTATTCTAGATAGGAAGGGACATGCACCAAATTATGGAGTGGTTGACTACATAACTGATGCAGGGTGGGCTTCTATGATCTAGACCTGGAGGTCTTGTTTTCTACTGAGTCTACATGCTCTAGCAATTATCGATATGTGTTTAAGGATTTAATCTCCTCATCCTTGCTCCTATCTTGGGATGGAGGTCAAGTATACTCAGGACTATTTTAGGTTGGTGTTATTTCACCCCCTTCCTTGATAAGGCATTTCTAAATATTCCACCTCTGGCTCATGCTTGGTGTAAACCCCATAGGGTATATCCTGAGCCGGTATATAGAGAGGGGTACATACCTGCTGGGGGCACCCTATGTTTGGCCTAGGAGGCAAGTCCCTATTTGGCCTAGGAGGTCGAGGAGGCAATGGTGGGTAAGGTCTAGGAGACCTATCTTGAATGAGAGCATGTTACCTCATATGGACCTCCTATCTATATGTATTAGGGGTAGGAAACCTCTCATGCAATTTTTTTTGGAACTCGTAAGTTTACCGTTCAATTATTTCTTTCTCAAGTTGATGCAAGCAGTCTAGTTGCTCTTTGTCTCACCAAAGCTGCTTGAACTATGCTTGGCATTTTGCATATCTTACAACCACTTGATTGATATATTCCATTGTGTGGGGCATAAGAGACCTAGGAGTCTCACCCTGAGGATGACCTCATTCAAGATAATCTACGATATAAATCATGCACTTCCCCTCGATCGAGAACCACCACATTTACTTGAGTTTTTGGCCTAGGCATATGCTCATTATACTCATTGAACACATAGGAACATTGTGCTTGTGTAGTTTACTACTATTGAGGATAATAAAGGATTTCTTCATGCCATCCTTTATGAATGAGGAAGGGAATGGAAAAGTTTGCTCGCCCTAAGCGACGAGTATCATACTCATCCTGTTGTCTAGGTTGCTAGAACCTAGTAGGGTGATGTAAAGGTGAGGTATGATCAACCTGCTCTTCCCAATATGTGAAGTCATGCTCTATCCCATAAGTGAGTGTGTTAGACCTATTAGGTATGCAGATGCATGCCACCTCTCTATCTACTTGTGCCTCAGTGCATTGTTGCCTTTCATCAAATAAGGCATGTGATGTATATAAATACCGAGAACACTCTCTCAGATAAGATCCACAACCTAGAGGGGTATCCTGCATGGGAATACCTCCTAGGTGTTTCTCATGTCCCACTGTCCTGGGACTTGGGTGAGTAGAGGCTCACCAAGGAGGAATGGCCAAATCCTTGGGACTAAAGTGGAGATGACTCATATCTCCTAGTCCACTCTCCATAGCTTTCACTCATGATTGGTCTTGGCTGTGGGTGCACATGATTATGAATCGATACAAACCCTAGATGATTATATACTTTGAAAAATCTTGAATGATATAGCATACAAGAAAGGAAACACTCAATAAAAATGAGTGATTATCTCTTTTAAGTTTTAGATGTGAATCCCTAAGCTATTTTGTGTGTTTCAGATGTGTTGTTTGTAAAGATGACCTTGTATCACGTGTTTGAATTTTATTGAATGATAATATTATGTTTAATTGGATTTCACTTGTATGCTCATAGCTCTACAATTGACAATGAAATTCATGGTCATGTAAACCCCTCAAAATATGGAGATAAAATCCACACCCAGGCAGGGAGCACAGGTCCTGCCGATCCCCACCCAGCACCCTGTGTGCAGTGATACACACCTTTAAAGATGAATGCATGCTATTTTGCATGATTAGGATAGATCTTGGAGTTGGTATTGGTAAATAACAAGGTTTCATGGGATTTGAGGCAACAGATGGAGATGAAAGCCACTGTCGTTGACCTCTACTAGTGGTTGGTGATGAAATCCAACTCACTATCATTTAAGTGAAGTGTGGTGTGTGTGGTTATTTTTAAGACCAAATAAATTAAACAATGCAAAATTCAATGGTCATTCACTAAATGCAAGCAAAAATTATATTTTACTTTCATAAATCTAGCTAAAAAGAGACCCACAAGATGCAAACCCTAAATGATGGCCTACCCATTATGTAGCCTACATGCAAGATAACCATACAAGGGCATCATAATTTAAATTATTTTTTATTTTTATTATTTTTATTCTCTATTTTTATTTATAAGAAAAGGAAACCTATATTCATACATTTCTATTAAACAAATCATGCAAGAAAAATCAAATTTCAGCAATTTCTTACTATGTACTAGAAAACTAGAAGTTCAAGTACCTACCTTATCACTTGGGGAACTTGCTATTTTTGGCATCTGAGTAGAAAAGGCTTTGCTTTGTGGCCATTCTAAGGTGGTATGACTACTAGTTTTATGGATTTCCTAGGGTGGTATGGTTATGTCTCAGTACTAGGGTGGCATGAGGAGGAGTCTAGAGGCCATTTTAGGCTAGAACGACCAACACCTGCAATAGAAACCAAGCAAAAATCAAGGTTAAAATTTTAGAAAATCAATAGGGACAGGGTCCCACCATGATAACCACTAAATTAGGGGAAAAATGGTGCACCTAATGAAGCTAAATCACATGCATATATCTCAAATGTCTATTAAGCATCAAAAGGGAAGCATGCGAGTAAACATGGAAAGATAATCAAAACATGAGAAATGGAATGAAATGAAACTTTCTTATATTATATCAATGGATAAAAACCATGGTTACATAGATGTCCCCTTGATGACTCTTAATGTAATACATTTTTTTACAAAATTATGTGTTTCCCAAAGGATAAATTCCTTTCAAAGAAGCTCGTGTGCACTTTTAATGTTCTTCCTTATACCCACAATTGAGGTGGGCAAACCTATGATGCCACTAATTTTTTCTTCAATATTATGATCTTGTGCTCATTCCTTGTACACTATAATACCTGCATGTACACACAAGGAAACTATAATTATTAAATAACAAGTGCGTATATTGAAAACATGCAAACCCCATAGACACTAAAAGGCTAGAAAACATGAATATGCAATATGCCTATCTAAAAAAACTCAAAATGACTCAAAATTACGTAGGTATGTAAAATAGATGTTTTTTGGAAGATATCACCAAAAATAGGATCGAAATTGCATCCGATGATGTGTCGCATCCGCAGAGTGCCTTTCAAACCTGTAAAACCCAAAATAAGAATTGTTTGGCCTTAAACATATCCAATATGCATGAAACTTGGATAGTATGCATAAAAAATGATTTTAAGAGAATGGATATGGTCAGATTTGCAAAATAAGGTACAGATCCATATGCACCTTCTGATGGATCCTAAAAGCCTACAAAAACTTAAAAATATGATATCTCGGTCAAAATATGTCCAAAATGCATGCAATTTGTACAACATGTTCATATAATAATACATAATATGACTAAAAAAATAGTAAATAAATAATGCACATATCTATCCTCATCCATTATAGGTATAGTAGGCACTATCACAGAATGGTGACCGTATTAGGGTGGGACGACCACTAATTTTACCTTTAATTTATCACCAATTCCTCTATGAATTGGTCAAAAACCCTTCTAGTGGCATCTTCATCAAATTTGGTGGTGAAATTCACTCAATTGGTTTGGTTTATGATCAAATTGTACCTCCTAGATCACTCGCAAACCTCCTTTGCTAGGTAGATATTTTGAGGTAAAAGGGCACAAAAATGTGAGGGGAAATATTGGTAGCACTTTGTTACTATGTCTAAAAACTTCTCTCTATTATTTTTGTGGAAAATAGATCCAATTTATAGCCAAAGGAAGCCTTTGGGAAAAAATACATGCAAGGGCATGCAGGGCAAGAGGCACCATTTGGCCAAAGTGCGACATGCATTGGTGGAGGAAGAGAATCTCCCATTTTGACCTCCATCCTATAGTATGTCATAAGGATTCTACACCCTCTGACCTACATGCATAAATAGGTGGGGAAAATGGTAGTTTATGGGTGTCATTTGTCTAAATTTAACTTTTTGGGAGTCAAACCTTGTGGCTATCCCACCTGAGGATGGTCGCTTTACCACTATCCTTGGGTGGAATAGTGGTGATCTGCCCTCATCCCAAGGTGGGAAGGTCATACCTATGTGGACCAAAACCTCCCAAAAGTAGAATAGAGCCTTCCAGGATTGGTTAGGACCACCATAAAACTTTTGAGGGTTGCCCAAGGGGGTCATATGGTGTCAATTACACCTTGCGTTGGTTGCATTATCAGATTGACCATATTTTAGTGTCTACACAAGGGTAATGGTCACCTCCATGATCAGTAGTTGGAAGGTCCCCTTATCTGCATCCCATCCCTCAACCAAAGCTAGGAGATACCCTCATCCACCCTAACTACATCTAGTAAAGACACTTCCTCTATCCCCATCACCCTTAATACACCCTAGTCTACCTCTGATAGAAATTTTATCATCCTAGGAACAAGGGGATAAAATCGATGTCAGGGCTCCAAAATCTCCAACTACAAACAAGCAACACATATCATGAGTTAAAAACAACAACAAAAAAAACAAAAAATTTGCACAACACAAAAAGTTTTCAAGGGCATTACCTTGGAAAACCTTGCCTTTGCTCCAACTACCGTGCTTGTTCCCTCCATTGCCATAGTTTTGTGCCAAATTTAAAATTGTAGACACCTAAGGACAAAAGGTCACTTCTGAAGACTTACCTCCAGATTATTGACCATGGACGACAGCATAATATGGATGGCAGAACCAAATGACGACAATTAAAATATCTTCAAATATATCTTGCCTTTCCATTTTGGTTACGAGATTCTCTCCAGCTGATAAAACTTTATGAAAAGGATTTGTAATGTTATTATTTGTCAAATGTCAAAGTTGTTAAGACTTCCTACATTAAAGGAATTGAAAAGTCTTATACAACCCTATTATGAGTCAGTTAGATAGAAAATATTCCATGTAATGCCACTTGGACCAATAGGAATATTTTTAGGTCCAAGTCAAATAAAATATATTTAGCTTTAGGATATCTTATGATGCACGTACAATCATCACTCCACATTTTTAGCAAGATACATACGTGGAAAATATTGTACATTGTATTAGTCTTAGTATAAATATACATCAGAAAATAGAGGAACGTCTATCTCTTCTGTTCCTTCTGCTGCATTATTGTTACATTTCAATCATGTTACAGAGCTTGTACATTTGAGCCTTCATCAATAAAATAGCATTTCTTCAATTATGGTAACTTGTATCATTTCTAGCATTTGTTTCTTCTCTGTTTTGAATCTGTAAATACTGTAACCTGCATTCATGAATAATGAATAAACATTAGTATAAATCATAATATTTAGTTACTGATAGAGTAGTTTAGGGGAAAAGAACTTACACTGCCACTTAGGAGGCAGGGCCCACTCCTAATCGATAGTCCCTGAGCTCTTTTGCCCCCTACATTAGATTAGAATTAGTTAGATCTGCATTATAAAATATATAAAATTTAGAAATTGCATAAGGATCCTAATAGTTAAAATTCATAATAAATTGCATTTATTTACCATTTTTTGCATAATTCATACTGCATATTTTTATATTTCTTTTTGTACACGTGTACGCATGATTTTTGAACTGGAAATTGAACTAGACTTAAGCATTAATTCCTACGATCATATCTATACTGGATTGCTACTTTTTAAATCTAACCTTGATTTCCCTCGGATTGATAAAATTAAATGTAAGCTTCTACAACCGATCATTTTGGCACCATTGTCGGGGAAAGTAGCATCGTAGTAGTTGATCAGAGAAGTCGTTGGCAGTGCAAAGCGAGAGGACTTACTTGTATGCATGAGATCTTGTGGACACATGAGCCCCTGGTGTGCATACGAGTCAGAGTGGTTATCGACATAGATGGGATGCAATAGCCCTCCCTATCGTGGGTAGCTAACAACAAGCCCCGCCTTACAACGTTGTTAGGTTTTTTTTTCATAAATATTTCATGTTTTAATTGCTTTCCTAGATTAAAATTTGCTTTCCTGCAATTTCTTGCTTTGGGTAATTATTATTGTCTAGGTGATGTAGGGTCCTATGGGCAAGTTCAGGAAGTAGGCGAAGGTAGTAGCTAAAAATAACCCCCTGTCTTGGGAGTAGGAATTAGTCTACAGTGAGTGACACGACTGTGATGAAAGCCCCCCTAGTCAAATAAACAATAAGAAGTTACCTGTTATTTCAGTACTATTATTTCATTTCCACCGAACTATTACTAAATTGGTTACATGGATTACGTTTACCGTGGATCGTACCCAATTATAGTAATACTAGGTTGTATACTTGTTTCTAATGATATTAAGTTTGGTTGTACGGATTACGTTTACCACGGATCGCACTTGAACTTAGTAGCATTAGGAATTTCCCTAATATTGTTAAAATTAGGTTGTACGGATTACGTTTACCACGGATCGCATCCTGGTTTTAATAACATTAGGATTGTTAAAATTATACATATTTCGTTTTTGTTAATTTTTTTTGAATTTTATGAATTTTATGTTTTAATAGATAGTAGATCAAAACAGAAAACAAAATCAAAACCTAAAAAAAAAAAAACATTTTCAAAAAGAAAAAAAAACAAATGGTTGAAAGTAGTCAGATTGAATTCATAGATCTCAGGAAATTTCTGATTCAGCAAGAGGTTAATCTTCTTGTTGATCAAAAATTTATAACAACCAAGTCAGAATGGGAAGCACTGTGTGTAAGAATTGATTCTATCAACGAGAGATCAGAAGAACTTAAAAAGATAAAAAGGATTAATATTGCAAAAACTTTAAGGGTAAATCATCCTACACCTTATGATAATCTGGGAGTAAGTTGTGAAAATTGGCTTTGGGATAGACGAACTATAGTAAATCCATCAATTTATCCTTGGAACCAGTACCTTGAGGATTCCCTCATTGTTCACAATTTTCTTGCAGAAATAGAGAAAAGAGAGTTAATCCTGCAATACAACAAAAGGTATTTTAGAATTCCTAGAGTTGTACGTTTTAGAGAATTATGCGAAGGTTTATGTTTCGAGCTACAGTTTGGAATTCCTAATTCTATAGCAATTAAAGCTTATCTTTGTCAGCTGATTCAACTGTTGGTAGATCATTTTAATTTTGAGGAAGAACATTTTATGACACCAGATCAACTTGATCCAATCAACGATATACATAAGTTATTTATAGAAGACTAGGTGTTATATTCAAAATAAAAAATAAAAAAATAATATATAAAATATATATAAAAATATAGATTTAGAATATACATGAAAATACTGAGAGACTCTAAAGGAAGATTTATAAAAATAGATAAAATAGAAAAATCCCCAAGAAACTTTAGACAACCTGGGATTTTTAAAACAGAAAACACTAGAGCCACATCATCAAATCAAGCTGAAATCCTAGAACAAGATCCCAACACATACTTATTACCAAGTCCTGAGTTTGATGATCATATAGATTCTTCAATATTCACTGATCCTATACCTGATCCAATTCTTGAATTCCTATATTCAAGTATGGCAGATGCTGAAAGTGAAGTAGGAGAAGAAAATCATGGAAATAGGGAACAAAGACAAGAAAGACCAAGGCAAGAAAGAGATCACATAGAAAATAGACAAAGAAAAACATTTGCTTTTCCAATTTTACATACAGATGGAACCACAAGAGATCCTAAATCAATCTCTCTTTCTGTATTACCTACCTTCCATGGAAAACCACATGAAGATCCTGATGCCTTTCTCTTTGAATTTGAAGTTGTATGTCAAGCTTATTTCTACACTACAAATGAGCAAAAGTTAAGATTATTTCCTTCTACTCTTAAAGATGCCGCTATGATATGGTTTATGGGTTTAGGAGAAGGAGTTTGTAATCGTTGGGATGGTGAAAATGGATTAAAACAATTATTCCTTGAGAGATATCAAGACTATTGTAGAGTTAGGGACAAGAAAGCTGAACTTTTCCGAATGAATCAAAAGGAAGATGAATCTTTGGAAGATTATCTTGAAAGATTTATATTTGTAGGATCTAGAGTAAACATAGAGCTTGAAGAAGAAATCTTAAAAGAACTTTTTCTGAAAGGATTAAAGGAAGATGTTCTTGAAATCCTAAATCTTATGGCAAAAGGAGATATTCATTCTATATCTTTTGAAGGGATTGTAAATCTTTGTAGAAACTATTCAAGAAACAAACCCTTGAGAAGTAATAAATATACATCTACAGGAGCAGGAGTAACAAGAGCTGAAATTGGAAATATGTTGGAAGGTTTAAAAACTGATTTATTGAGTAATTTCACCTCATATTTGGATTTAATGGATAAAAAAACAAAGGACAGTGAAGAAATTTACTGCCATAGATGTAGGAAGAAACACAATTCAAGAGAATGCCCTCTCAACATAACAAATATCTCCAATATCTCTGCTTGTTGCCAAATTTGTGATAAAGATCATAAAACTGAAAAATGTAAATATATCTCCGTTGTTAAGGCTGCCATAAAAGAACCTGAAGTAGAAGAAGCAGAGGATGTTTATTTTGTTGCTCAAAGAGGAAATGGTCCATTTAATGGCCCATCAAATTGGTCAAACCCTAGTTATCCCAACCAACAAAGACCTAACCAATGGTCCAATATACCAAACTGGACAAATTGGAATTCTTACAATCAAGATTGGAATATACCCCCATGGGCTCAATTTATGGCTAATACTTATGGAGGACAATTCCCATGGAATCAAGGGACACAAAATCAGAATATGCCTGGTTGGAATAATAATCAAGGTGGCACTAATTGGTCTCCAAATACAATGCAACAACAAAATTCTCAAAACCAATTTAGGGGACAAAATACTCAAAATCTACCTCAAAATAGACTTCTTCCACCAATAAATAATAATAATAATCCTCCTAAGTAGTTACCTCTTCCAGCTCAACCAGTTCCTAACCCTAACAACAATAAAAATGTCCAACAAGTCTATGAAACAAATGAAACATGTTCTATATCTATAGCACCTTGTCAACAAATACAATTAAGATCAGGAAAGGTGTTAGAAAATAATGTCAATATTTCTGATGATCCAATTGAAAACTTGGTTGAAAATGAAAATGACAACAAGAAGGAAACAAAAATTCAAGAGGAGAACATTCCAACCAAACAACAAGAAATTCAAACAAGTAAGGAAATAGAAGTACCATTTCCTCAAAGACTGGCAATACCAAAAGAACCATCCAAGCCAACTTTTAATTTTCTTCAAGAAATAGAAGGTGTTACTATCAAAATTCCTTTATTACAAGCTATCAAGGATATACCCATCTATTCTAAACTTATCAAAAATATATGCTCAAAAAGTAAAAAGAAGAATGAATTTCAAACTATTCAAGTTATTGGACAATTATCTGAGATGATGATAGAAGATAAGATGGTACCTAAATATACAGATCCTGGAATACCTATACTCACTGTGCATATTGGAAATATAACCTTACAAAATATTTTGGTTGACTTAGGAGCTGCTATTAATGTTATGACCAAAGAAACAACAGATTCCCTAGGAATACAAAAATTACAATTAACTTCTATTGTGCTTCAACTCGCTGATAGATCTACTATTAAGCCAGAAGGAAAATTAGAAGATATTATGGTCTCAGTAAGTTCATGGGAATATCCAGTAGACTTTATAGTCTTACAACCCAAAAATAAATTAGGGGGACATCCCTTAATTCTAGGAAGACCATGGCTTGCAACAGTTGATGCCTACATTAGTTGTAGATCAGGAAACATGACTATTTCTAATGGTAAAGATACAAAAGATCTTAATTTATTTCCTGAATCACCAATAGAAGAAAAACAATTGTGGTATGATTTTCCTCAGGAATATGATGATATCCAAACTTTATCAGTTAATGTTCTAATTGAAGAACTTGAACAAGAAGCTGAGGGACCTTTACCATTGTTGTTAGAAAATCAACAAGAAAATCAAGACCAAGACATTAGCAATTTACCTCAATTTTCCAATAATGAAGCAAGCACAAGTCAATCTCAAATGGAAACATATGCTTATGACTTGAATATTTTTGAACATGAAATAAATGGAATAGATGCAAATATGGAAAAATGTAAACAAATAGATATTATACCTGGAAGAACTCTTAACATCAGTAATGAACTCACAAGCATACAAGAGTCACAATTGGTAGATATGCTTAAAAAGCATCAATCTGCATTTGCATGGAACTATGAAGACATGAAGGGTATCCATCCAAGTGTTTGCACCCATCGTATATTTATCCAAGAAGGTTGTAGTCCTGTAAGACAACCACAAAGAAGATTAAATCCAGCTATGAAAGAAATAGTTAAAGAAGAAATCATTAAACTTTTAAATGTAGGTTTTATATACCCAATTTCAGATAGCCAATGGGTATCACCTTTGGTGATAGTCCCTAAAAAGAATGGTAAATGGAGAATTTGTGTTGATTATAGGGAATTAAATAAAGTAACTAAGAAAGACTATTTTCCCTTACCATTTATTGATCAAGTCTTGGATACATTGGCTGGAAAGAAATATTTTTGTTTTCTAGATGGTTTTAGTGGGTATAATCAAATTTCCATAGCTGAAGAAGATCAGGAAAAAACAACTTTCACATGTCCTGTAGGAACCTATGCCTATAATGTTCTACCTTTTGGATTATGTAATGCACCTGCAACTTTTCAAAGAGTTGTATTGGCTATCTTTGCTGATTTAATAAATGAATGCGTAGAAGTTTATATGGATGACTTTACAATATATGGTACTACTTTTGAAGAAACTTTATCTGGATTGCAAAAAGTTTTAATAAGATGTCAAGAGCAAAATATCTCTCTTAGTCATGAAAAATGTTTCATGATGATGAGGGGTGGTATTGTTCTAGGTCATTATATATCACAATATGGTGTTAAAGTAGACCCTACAAAAATTCAAGTTATTCAAACTCTTCAACCCCCAAAAACACAAACTGAAGTAAGAAGTTTTTTGGGACACGCAGGATATTATCGTAGATTCATTAAATATTTCAGTAAATTTGCTACTCCTATGCTTAAGCTCTTAATGAAAGACAGTGAATTCAATTGGACAAATGCATGTCAAAAAGCCTTTGATGAAATAAAAGAAAGATTAACCACTGCTCCAATATTAAGAGGACCAAATTGGGAATTACCATTCCATATACATTGTGATGCTTCAAGTTATGCAATAGGAGCAGTATTACAACAAATAGAAAACAAAATACCCTATGCTATTTATTATATAAGAAAAAATTTGCATGGAGCTGAACTCAATTACACTGTTACAGAAAAGGAATTTTTAGCTGTAGTTCATGCTCTTAACAAATTTAAACATTACATTACAGGGTATGAAGTTTTTGTTCACACTGATCATTCCGCCATTAGATACTTAACAAATAAAGCAATAGTTGGTGGTAGAGTGATTAGATGGCTTCTTTTATTACAATAATTCAATGTTACAATTATAGATAAAGCAGGTAAAGATAATGTTATTGCTGATCATTTGTCTCGAATACAAATTTTTGATGACAATGAATTGATACAGGATAATTTTCCAGATGAACATTTATTTGCCCTTTCTATTTTTACTCCTTGGTATGCCGATATTGCAAATTATTTAGTAACAGGAAAAATACCTCAACATTTTACACCTTATGAAAAGAAGAAACTAATACATCAAAGTATTTCTTTTACTTGGATTCATGGAATTTTATTCAAACGATGTCCAGATCAAATAATTAGAAGATGTGTACAAGAAAATGATGTATATGATATTATTAGGGCAGCACATGAAGAACCTTGTGGAGGTCATTATGCAACCCAAAGAACAATAAAGAAAAATATATAAAACTGGATATTATTGGCCTACAATGAATAAATATGCTCATAGATTTATTGATAGATGTGATGCTTGTCAAAGAGCTAGTAAGCCTACTCCTTCTATGGAAATGCCTTTGGTTCCACACATAGCATTTGAACCATTTGAAAAATGGGGAATTGATTTTGTAGGACCTATAGAACCTCTAAGTGATGGTAATCAACACATATTATGTTAGTCTCACAATGACACTGAGAGGGGGGTGAATTAGTGTAGCTCTTAAAAACTTAAATCTTCAACTCTTAATGCCAAAATAATGAAAACTTAAAACCCAATAAAGCAAATATAACAAAAGAGCATCACACAACACAAGATGTAGTGAGGTTCACCATTTTTGGCTACTCATCAAAAATTGACTGTTTGGACTCCCATACAAATCCAGCCTTTGCAAAGCAACAACTTTACAATCAATTTACCAACACACACTAGAAGGAGCAGCAACCCCTGATTTATCTGCACCAACAGAAAAGAGCACCAACCCATGATTTATATGCACTAACAAAAAGGAGCACCAACCCCTGATTTATCTGCACCAACAGAAAGGAGCATCAACCCATGATTTACCAACACCAACTGGAAGGAGCACCAACCCCTGATACAAAGCACCAACTTGGACTTCTATTTTGAAACTAGAAGATTGACATAAATATGCCTTCACTTTTACAACACCTTGACTGGTCTATTGCTTTCCCAACATCGCCCACTCTTCACACAACACACATCCTTCTCGCTCGCCTCTCGCGTGCCTCTCGCTCTCCTCTCACTCTCCTCTTGCGCTCCTCTCACGCACTTCATCGAATAAATTCACTAAAAAAACTCTCCAAGCAGCACCCATTTTATAACAATCCTTTCTCTTTGTAACTCCAGTCGTAACTCCTCCTTTCAATTCTCATGCACCACTTGTCAATTGTAATGCCTTCTTTATGTAACTCCTTTTGTATATATAGAGTAGGCATTTCGTCAAACATGTTACATGCAAATAATTGACACCATATTCTCCTACCATGACTATTTGTCTTCTCGGTCATGACTGTTCATTTTCTCCTTTGTGCATGCATGCATTTTGGTTTCTGCAAAAGCTTTTCGATTCTATTTTGATGACTGTTAGTTTTCTCCTTCGACTGTTCATTTTCTCCACATGGGCATGTGTCCACTTCTTTCCACATGTAATGTCCATCTTAAATGATTTTAAATCATTAAAGATTCCTTATGGGTCCACATCACTATGCAGTCTTCAGTTTTACCATCCTGGTCTTTAGTCATGAAAATGTGACATGTCGCGATATCGTGACACTTTTGTTTCACTGCTTGCCTAGCCTTTTCAAGTCACGAAAATGCGACATGTCACGATATCGTGACACTTTTATTTCCCTGCTAGCCTTGCCTTTTTGAGTCGCAAAAATGTGACATGTCGCGATATCGCGACACTTTTGTTTCTCTGCTAGCCTGCCCTTTTTGAGTCACAAAAATGTGACATGTCGCGATATCATGACACTTTTTCTCCTTTGCTATTTCTCTTGTCTTTGGGTCATGAAAACATGACATGTCTTGATATCACGACACTTTTTCTCGTTTGCTCTTTCTCTTGTCTTCGGGTCGCAAAAATGTGACATGTCGCGATATCGCGACACTTTTTCTCTCGGACTCTCTCTCTTGCAATATGTCACAAAATCATGACACTTTTTCTTCCATACAATCTCTCTTGCAATATGTCATGAAATTGTGACACTTTTTCTTTCGGACTCTCTCTCTTGCAATATGTCGCAAAATTGTGACACTTTTTCTTTCGTACAATCTCTCTTCCAACATGTCGTGAAATTGTGACACTTTTTCTACTTGCCTTTTTCTCTTCCAACATGTCACAAAATCGTGACACTTTTTCTTCCGTACTATCTCTCTTGCAATATGTCATGAAATCACGACACTTTTTCTTCTTGCCTTTTTCTCTTCCAACATGTCACGAAATCATGACACTTTTTCTACTTGTCTTTTTCTCTTCCAACATGTCATGAAATAGCGATAGTTTTTCCTGCTTGTGCTTTCTCTTCGAACATGTGAAATCGTGATAGTTTTTCTTGCTTGCGCTTTCTCTTCGAACATGTCACAAAATCATGATAGTTTTTCCTTCTTGCGCTTTCTCTTCGAACATGTCACGAAATCACGATAGTTTTTCTTGCTTGCACTTTCTCTTCAAACATGTCACAAAATCATGACAATTTTTCTTGCTTGCGCTTTCTCTTCGAACATGTCACGAAATCATGATAGTTTTTCCTGCTTGCACTTTCTTTTCAAACATGTCATGAAATCACGACAATTTTTCTTTCTTCTCAACATGTCGTGATATCGTGACAATTTTTCTTTCTTGCTCAACATGTCGCGATATCGCGACAGTTTTCTTCCTTGTGATTTTCTTTTGATTACTTCGATCTTTTTGAAAATCATTGTACATACTCTGAAGAGCCTCTTAACTCCTATCCACTGCATCAACCGATCTCTCTGACTGTGTTGACAACAATGATAATACTGTTGTTGCACCTTGCTCAACAATCTCCCCCTTTGGAATTGTTGGCAACACATGTGCAATTTCCTATAACTCTTGTGCAATTTCTTGTAACTCTTCTCCCCCTTTGACAACAATACCAAAGGGCTACTGTAAACTCCCCCTGAGTCCATGCACAACATTCTCAGGCAAAAATTATTACACTTAGCAAAAATATAAACAAATACACAAATGCTCCCCCTGAGAATGTGATCCCGATAGCTAGTCAATTCTTGGGAAACGTGACCACTCCCAATTTATTGCGAAGGTACTCAAAGACTTTCTTGGGCAACTATTTCATGAAGATATCCACTACTTTCTCTGTTGTTGGAATAAAGTCCATCTTAACCTCACCTTCCGTAACTTTCTCCTGTGTACAGCATGTTGTCGCTGCAATATATTCTTCCTTTGCTGTGGATAAGGAGACTGAATCTGGTTTCTTACTGTGCCATGTGACCAACCTATCTCCAAGATAGAATGCACCTCCACTGGTACTCTTTATGTCATAAAGTTTTCTTGGATAAGCACTCTAATCTCTACTCATTATATTATAATTCCTATTGTACCTTGCTTTTACTTATTTAGTATAGCTTGATCCTTTTGACTACCACCTCCTCCGTGACTGACGACTTTGCCTCGCATCCATTGTGTAGTTCAATGTCTCTGGTTTCTAACAGCTGCCATGAATGTTTTCATCGCTTGCATAGGTATTGACAGTGGACTGTTACCTCTAGCGTTGGAACCTCAATCTGCACACAGTCATCAATACTCAGTATTATGCTTCTTGCTAGGGCATATGTCAGGGCTACTCAATGTCTTAGGTGAACGTTCTTCACGTGATTCTAGGGAGAATTTATCCTTGCTACGATCAAGGGATTCCTCAAGAAATATCTCACATTCCTCAAATAATTCAAGACTTTCTTAGGTGCATAGGCATCTTGTCCTCCTTGGCGCTTCACCACCTGGATGCTATTCTCTCAACGTCTTTGCCTTGCATGTGCCACTTGGCACTCTTGACGAACTGGGTGCTAGTGCTACTATTTTATTTGACTCTGGAATCTCTTTGATAATGGCTACTTCTTTAGAGAAAATTAATGCTCTCTTATACTAAATGATGTGTTGTATTTTTTGTTAAGAAATGCACGCCTTCCCAGCTACACATTGGCAGTAATTTTCATAATGATTATGAAGAGCTTTACCATAGTCCTCCCTCGATATTGGTAGATGAATCAAGACGTACTCACAACATTGATTCTATGTTATTTTTAGATTAGGAATGTTACAGGCTTCAAAACCAGCACCTGCTAGCTTATGCTTCCATGACATGATGACCTGTGCTGCATGTTCTATCTCAGATAACACCTATCAGCTGCTGCATCGAAAACCTAGCTGTTCACCATGTTGTTCTCATTGAAGCACATTAGTTTGACACTATCTGCTATTGTAACTGCCATCACCAGAGAGATTTCATAATAATAAAAAAATTGGCTCTGTCAAGACAACATCTCATGCTCCTATTTATTACCTCCACAAACAACTACATGAACTGAAACACATTTTGACAACTATACGACAACTCCCCCTGACTACTTGCCTTTCATCCTTAGATAAACAAACAACATAGGAGCATTAAAATAAAACATTAAGATTGCTCCCCCTAAGGATGTGCTACCTGGAGCTGCTTAGTGCAATAGAGGAGTAATCTCCTTCACTCCAAGGAGACACGATTTCCTCTCTTCTTTCTTTCTCCAACCTTTCTTGAACTTGGGCTTGGGTTTTTCAACTGCATCCCTATTTTGAACTTTTTTGTGAACTTGAAAATTCTCTTGGGTGGTTGTCTCTTGTGCATCCTTGATGGATGATTATTTTCCTTTCTTTGATGCACATGATTTCTTCCTTATCTGTGTTGCATTCTTTGTGTATGATGAAATCTATTGTCTTGCCTTAGATTAGATACAAAATTTCTTGGAAAAAACCTTGCTATGTGCCCATGACCATTACATTTAAAACATTGCACATGGTGTTCAATCGGAAAAGTAGATGTATTTCTATCATCATAACTCTTTGATCTATTATTCAATCCATAATAAATTGCCTTGTGACCATAATGGTTGCATCTAAAACAATAGCCATTAAAAGCATTATTATGAATAGAGTGAGAGTGATAGAACCTCTTTTGTTGTGGTTGCTTTGTTGTAGATATCCTTTGATATTTTCTTCCTTTTGAAGATTCAACTTCAGACTTTTCTTGCTTTGATCCTTCAATAGTGAACTTCTTCTTCTCTGCATATTTGGAAGATGAAGGTTGTTCAGATTTACATCCAAGACCAAGCTTAGACATGGGGCTTCTTTGTTGACTTATCATTTCATCTAGCAACTCTGTGCTCTTCTCAAATTTGAGATTTGTATTTGCCTCTTCTAGTTGTTTCTTCAATAAAACAATCTCCTCTTATTGTTTGTAGCAAACAATCTCTTTCTTATTGATCTGTGACCTAAGAGTTTCTTCAATCATTTTGGACTCTTCTTCTTGCAGCTTTAGATCACTAATAACTTTGTTAGATTCCTCTTCACGTTTGCTACATACATCGACTTTATCATCCAGGTGTGACTTCAAGGCTTCTTCTACTTTCTTGGCTTTATGAATTTGTAAGAGATCTTCAATCTTATCCCCATATTATTCCAAATTCTTGGACAGTATTTTGTTCTTTTTTCTTTCTATATTCAACTCCTCAAGTGCAGTGATCAACTCACCTTCTAGATATACTTCACCCTCAAGGTTTTCATCACATACTTCAAAATTCTCTCCTATATTTTCTAGTTCAATTTTCTCTTCCAAAAGAATTGAAACTGATTGAGATGCCTTATTTGAGGAGGATCTATTCTTCTTACCCATTGCGTACTAATCCAAGATCAACCCTAGCTAATTTAGCCTAACAAGGGAAACTAGCTCTGATACCAATTGTTAGTCTCACAATGACACTGAGGGGGGGGGTGAATCAGTGTAGCTCTTAAAAACTTAAATCTTCAACTCTTAATGCCGAAACAATGAAAACTTAAAACCTAATAAAGCAAATATAAAAAAATAGCATCACACAACACAAGATGTACCGAGGTTCACCAGTTTTGGATACTCCTCAAAAATTGATTGTTTGGACTCCCATCCAAATCCAGCCTTTGCAAAGCAACAACTTTACAATCAATTTACCAGCACACATTGGAAGGAGAACCAACCCCTGATTTATCTGCACCAATAGAAAGAAGCACCAACCCTTGATTTACCAACACCAACTGGAAGGAGCACCAACCCCTGATGCCAAGCACTAACTTGGAATTTTGTTCGGAAACTAGAAGATTGACATAAAGATGCCTTCACTTTTACAAGACCCTGACTGATCTATTGCTTTCCCAACATCGCCCACTCTACACACAACACACATCCTTCTCGCTCACCTCTCGTGCGCCTCTCACTCTCCTCTCACTCTCCTCTTGTGCTCCTCTCATGCACTTCACCAAATAAATTCACTAAAAAAATTCTCCAAGCAGCACCCCTTTTATAACAATCCTTTCTCTTTGTAACTCTAGTCGTAACTCCTTTAAATTCTCATGCACCACTTGTCAATTGTAATGCCTTCTTTATGTAACTCCTTTTGTATATATAGAGTAGGTATTTCGTCAAACATGTTACATGCAAAGAATTGACACCATATTCTCCTACCATGACTGTTCATCTTCTCGGTCATGACTGTTCATTTTCTCCTTTATGCATACATGCGTTTTGGTTACTGCAAAATATTTTTGATTCTATTTTGACGGTTGTTAGTTTTCTCCTTCTTCGATTGTTCGTTTTCTCCACATGGGCATGCGTTCGCTTCTTTCCATGTGTAACGTCCATCTTAAATTATTTTAAATCATTAAAGATTCCTTATGGATCCACATCACTATGCAGTCTTCAGTTTTATCATCCTAGTCTTCAGCCGCAAAAATACGACATGTCGCGATATCGCGACACTTTTGTTTTACTGCTTGCCTAGCCTTTTTGAGTCACAAAAATGCGACATGTCAGGATATCAAGACACTTTTGTTTCTCTGCTAGCATTGCCTTTTTGAGTTGCAAAAATGCGACATGTCGCGATATCGCGACACTTGTTTCTCTGCCAGCCTGCCCTTTTTGAGTCGTAAAAATGTGACATGACGCGATATCGTGACACTTTTTCTCTCTTTCTCTTGCCTTCAGGTCACGAAAACATGACATGTCACGATATCGTGACACTTTTTCTCCTTTGCTCTTTCTCTTGCCTTCGGGTCACAAAAACACGACATGTCATGATATCGCGACACTTTTTCTCTCGGACTCTCTCTCTTGTAATATGTCACGAAATCGTGACACTTTTTCTTCCATACAATCTCTCTTGCAATATGTCGCAAAATCGTGACACTTTTTCTTTCGGACTCTCTCTCTTGCAATATGTCGTGAAATCGTGACACTTTTTCTTTCGTACAATCTCTCTTGCAATATGTCGCGAAATCACGACACTTTTTCTACTTGCCTTTTTCTCTTCCAACATGTCATGAAATCACGACACTTTTTCTTTCGTACTATCTCTCTTGCAATATGTCACAAAATCATGACACTTTTTCTACTTGCATTTTTCTCTTCCAACATGTCGCGAAATCGCGACACTTTTTCTACTTGTTTTTTTCTCTTCCAACATGTCGCGAAATCACGATAGTTTTTCTTGCTTGCGCTTTCTCTTCGAACATGTCACAAAATCATGATATTTTTTCTTGCTTGCACTTTCTCTTCGAACATGTCACAAAATCGTGATAGTTTTTCTTTCTTGCACTTTATCTTTGAACATGTCATGAAATCGCGACAGCTTTTCTTGCTTGCGCTTTCTCTTCGAACATGTCGCAAAATCACAACAATTTTTCTTGCTTGTGATTTCTCTTCGAACATGTCGCAAAATCGTGATAGTTTTTCCTACTTGCGCTTTCTTTTTGAACATGTCATGAAATCGTGATAGTTTTTCTTTCTTCTCAACATGTCATGATATCACGACAGTTTTTCTTTCTTGCTCAACATGTCACGATATCACGACAATTTTCTTCCTTGTGATTTTCTTTTGATTACTTTGATCTTTTGGAAAATCACTGTACATACTTTGAAGAACCTCTTAACTCCTGTCCACTGCATCAACCGATCCGTTTGACTGTGTTGACAACAATGACAATACCGTTGTTGCACCTTGCTCAACATATTAGTATGTACAGATTATGTTACCAAATGGGTAGAAGTTAAAGCACTTACACAAGCTAAGGCTGAATTAGTAGTTAATTTTCTTTATGAAAACATAATGCAACGCTTTGGTGCACCTAGAGAATTGGTTTCTGATCATGGACCTCAATTTACCTCCAAAGTGATTGAAAATTTTGTCCATATCTATCAAATCAAACATAAAAAAACTTCACCATACCACCCACAATCTAATGGACAATTACAAGTTACAAATAGAGAACTTGAAAAAAATTATCACAAAAACTGTAACTATCAATAGGGGTGATTGAAATGAAAGATTAAAATAAGATTTATGGGAATATAATACAACTTGGAAAACTACCATAGGTTTATCACCTTATGAAATGGTTTATGGGAAACAAGCCATTTTGCCCATTGAATTTGAAATTGAAACATTACGCACATCAGTTCAACTTGACATGGATTTGGATAATGCACAAAAAGAAAGGTTGGAAAAACTAAATATTTTAGATGAAAAGAGATTAGAAGCCTTGCATAGAATAGAAATAACTCAACAACAATGAAATAAATGGCATGATAAACATATTGTACCATGTACATTTCAATCAGGAGATTGGGCCTTGTTATTTGAGTCCAGTTACAAAGATTTTCAAGGTAAATTAAGAGCCATATGGCTAGGACCCTATGAAATCGAGGAAATATTTGGAAACAATATAGTTAAACTTAAGCTTATAGATGATTCAACAAGAAAAATATTAATAAATGGCCATAGGCTTAAAATTTATAAGAAGCCATTATCTAAAGAAGAATTCATACATCAGTTTAGAAAATAAAATGATTTACAATGTATTTCTGAACGACAATCAACCACTATTCAATAGACTTTCTTTTTGAAAAGAAAAAATATATTATGTACATATTTATACATATACATACTTATACATATACATATATATACATAATAATGTAAATATTATATTAAAAACAAAAAAATGATCTTGCTTCCTTTATTTCATCATGAAGTTTCTATATTCCCTTCTATTTTTCAGTCCTCAAGAGGTTTTTCAAAGCAAATTCTTTATCTTTAACCCTGTAGAGAAAGATGACCACACGATGTATAGTACCTTGTTGCTAGATGAAATCTAGGTATTTTCTTCAAATACTCAAATTCTATCTAGTATATTAGGGAAATTCTCATTGAAAATAGAGCAAATATTTTGAAATGTTATAAGATTATTAAGTTTTCTCTTTTAACCACATACACATATACATTTAAATAACATTGTGATGTTTTAGAAAATTAACTCTTGTATTATGTGTGCCATAAGTGAAAAAGTTTCCTTGCTCATCCATTTATATGTATGGTCTAGATTACTAATGAATTGGCAAAAGGACAAGCTCGCCCTATCCCTTGAAAAAGAAGAAGAGAGAAGAAAAAAAAGAGTGAAAAAAAAGAAGAAAAAAAAGAAAAAAAAGAGAGAAATATTCCCTTGCTCCTCATCTAATCGAGCAAGTATTCCCCCCAAATTCTTGTTCTCTATAAATAAACAAGAATTCAAAAGCTCAAAAAGCAAAATATAAAACTCTTGCTTCTCCTCTAAATAAGCAAGAAGCCCAAAAAGCATTATAAAATCCCTTGCTAAGCAAGTATCCCAGACAAAAGTCTAAAAAAAAAAAAAAAAAGAAGGCAAAAAGAGCTTGAATCCCTGGAATTCTTAGTATTTCACATACCATGGGATATTCTTTCTCAAAGGTATCCTTACGTATTAGCAATAAGTCTGGACAAGACCTCTAGATGCTTATAAGATCAGCTAGCTTTTGGCATATATAATCCTTGTTGTTCTTTAACCTTTACTCATAATGGGGAATGAATCTTCACTGCACACACGGTTGGTTTTGAAAGAAAGCTTGAACATATTAGAATAACCTTAACACTAAATTGATTTGTAATAGAAGTGAAGTTTCTTTCAGTATGCTTAGACTGTTGTTTGATGACCTTGAAGAATTTGCCTAGAAACATCCTATGCAATTCCTAGTAATCCATTATCTTTCACAAGTACTATCATTTCAAAATTCTCTCTAAAAACATGGCCTATACTTACTTTTCCTTCTCATTTATCCATGTTTTCTAATGACTGACAATAGCAACTTCTTAATGACATATAGGAAGCATAATCTCCAAAAAATTTATATCCACTCCTATTACAATTACTACTATCTTTCCTTTGTTTTGGCTATATAGCCAAAATTAAAGTCTGGGGGAGGGGATAAATACAAATATATAGGTGTATAATATAATTTGGAAGTGTATATAGCTTGAGGGAAGAAATAATAATAAAATAGAGGAAAATTTTTCTTAATAGTATGTATAAATACCTTCCGTAAATACTATCCGTAAATAGTTATGATAAATAAAACTTTTGTAAATAAATAAAATTAAAATATTGTAAATAAATAAAACTTTTAATAAAATTTTGAAATTTTTTTATATATATTATAATATTTAATTATAATATATATATATATATATATATGTGTGTGTGTGTGTGTGTGTGTATAATCCATTCATATATTATAAGTAATATATATATATATCTATCTATATATATATATATATTATAATGTTAATATAACTATCTAACAATATAATAATGAAAATATAAATAATATAACTATGTAAATAATATACTAATAAATAATTATTAATAATATAAATATTTTCGACATGAGCTCTTTTCACTTTTCAATAATTGCATTAACCACAAGAGCAAGTATGAGGAATAATAGAGTGGTAAGATGAGAAGGGATCCGAGACATTTTTCGTAGGACTGCCCAAACTGCCGAACTCGTTTCGGTCATATCTCACTCATCCGGACTCGGATTGAGCTGAAATTTTGAGGGTAGATGCCTGAAAAACCCTAGAACGTCTCCACCAATTTTCATATCATTTGGAGCAACACAGATCCTAGCGCATCCCTATGTGTGAACGACATATTTGGCAAGCGGCTATGCGAGGGTTTCATCTGGGTTGAGTGCAAGCAGCTCCAGAGGTTGGTTTTTAGGGCCTTCGGGCCCTAGCGGCCAATATTTTTGTGGTTTATTCTCAATATTTTAGCAAGAAATGTTGCAGGGGATACAAGATGGGTTAGAAATTTGTCTTTCAACAGATCATACTGTGAACTTGAGTGACAACGGCTTCCAATTTGCTGCACAAAAGAAAAGTGAAAACCATACCTTTCCACTGACGTCTAGGGCAAGGATTAAAGAGATCACGAAACAAGTTTCAAGCAGTTGATCAAAAAATGGCTCATATCTCAAGTGAATCTGGTGCTAAGGTGCACCCACAAAATAATTCTACTATGAAAACCCCTATCAAGGGTAAGAATTTTGAAGACTCAGTCCCAAAAATGAATTTTAGGGATGCCCTTCATGGTGGACAGCCTCAGCCCAATGCTAATATCAATATTAGGGCTTCCCATAAACCTCTAAGAATGCCTAAGATTGATCCCAGGAAAACGGAGTCATGATGTCTTAAAGCAACTGATGGAACTCCTATTGTTAAGCTTGATATGGATAACATTCAGACTGGCATTGAAGATTTGGAAAAAAGAGGACTAATTTGTCGGTTCGTGGGTTTTCGTTCGAGTCTATCTGCTTTCAAAGTCCTGGGCTGCAAAAAGCTGGAAAACTAAAGGTGAGTTACAAATCTCTATTTATCCAAATGGTTATTTTCTTGTTTTATTTGCTAATAATGAAGATAGAGAGAAAACTTTTCAAGGGGGTCCTTGGTTTTTTGGAAGGGCAGGGCTTTTCATGAAGCCCTGGCATACTAAATTTAAAGCCGAAGAAGAGATGCCTTCTATTGCTCCCGTGTGGGTTAGACTCTTTGGCCTCCCTATTGAATTTTGGAATCCTACTATTTTTTCTTCAATTGGAAACTCTTTAGGAACTTTTATGATGACTGCTGATTGTACTCAAAATTTTGAACATATTATTTATGCTCGGATTTGTGTTTTAATGGATTTTGACAAACCCCTACCTAAAAATATCACATTACAATTTGGGGAAGACACTTGGGAGCAAGTAGTGGACTATGAGAACATTCCTTTTCGTTGTAGAATTTGCCATGAATATGGTCATTTGGCCAGTGCTTGCCCAAATAAAATTCCTGATCAAAAGAAAGAAGATATAAACTTAGCAAGTTTCCAAATACCTAAGAAGAAGAACACTCAGAAAAAACCAGTTATGAAGGATCAATCAAAGTCATCTGCTAATATGTTTGAAATCCTTTCCACAAATGATGTCCCAAGTGAGGAAGAGGAAATAATGGAAACTAAAATCTTAGAAACACAATTTAAATATGAAGGGAAGAACTCAGAGACAAACCAACAAATCAAAGGTTTTCAACAAAAAAAGGAGAAAATTTACACAAGAAAAACAATATTTCAAATGTCAAAACTTCAAATAATGCAGGTCCCAATATAGACTCTATTGAACCATCTAGTAAAATTTTGGCTGTGTACGAGCATTCTTCAAGGTTAGAAGCCATCTCGGATTCAATTGGAATAAGTCAAGAAACAGGGAAAAAAAAATTGAAGATGGATTCTAATCAAAAAGTAGGTCGCAAGACCAATCAATATCATATGGTAAAAGAAGGTGAAAAGCTTGTAGAGGAAGGTAAGATTAATGCCCTTCCCAACTTTTTTAGCCCCGGTATTAATGAAGATCATCACTTGGAATATTAGAGGACTCAAAGGGAGTCTTTCAAAACAAAATGAAATTAGAAGAATGATTCAGGTAAATCATCCACATCTTGTTTTCCTTCAAGAAACTAAGATGTCAATGGAGGATATGGACTTAATTGCCAGTAAAATTTGGCCAACCGAAAAGTGGTTTCCCTCAGTTCCCAAGGGACTTCGGGTGGCATTGCTTGTCTTTGGGATCCAAAAGAGGTAGTTATTCACCATATGGTTGGTAGTTGGGGTTTGTTGGCTATAGCTATTCAAAGTAGACATTCCAACCAGATTATGCTCATCATTACTGTTTATGCTCCGACTTCTTTGGAGGAAAAAAGAAGACAATGGAAGGATATTACTCATATTATCTCTCATTTTCCTAAAGCTTGGATCTTGATCGGAGGAGATTTCAATACCATCCTCTCTCTGGATGAGAAAAGGGGGGGAAATAGAAATTTGGACAAAAGCACTGACCTCATGAGCGAATATATTGCAAACCTCCATCTTGTGGATATCCAACCACATAATGGCCTTATGACTTGGTCTAACAGAAGGCAAGGCTTAGCTTGTATAATGGAGAGATTGGATAGGTTTTTGCTCTCTGAAAATTTCTTAATCCATGGTCACATTCCTAAAGTGAAGACTCTTAATAATGCTGGTTCGGATCATTGGCCACCATGGTGGAAATGTGGAAAACCAATGTGAGTTTCTCTCCTTTTCGTTTTCAATTAATGTGGCTTAGAGACATTTCCTTCAGACCTCATGTGCAACAATGGTGGAAGGAAGGTAAACCTAGGCATGGGACTAAGATGTTCTGTTTTGTCAAAAGACTGCAATACATTAAATCCAAAATCAAGACTTGGAACTGGAAAGAGTTTGGGGATGTTCATAAAAAAAAACATGAAGTTATTGCTCATATTGAAAATTTGAATAAGAAAATCCATTTAGATGGCCTCACAGAGAAGAGAAGTGCAGATGAAATTAAACTCACAACTCAGTTAGAGGAATGGGAAAAAAGAGAAGAAATATTATGGAAGCAAAAATCTAGAATTCAATGGCTCAAAGAAGGAGATCGAAACACAAATTTTTTCCACAAATCTCTTCTAGCTCGAAGATCTCACAACTTTATTTCTTCCTTAAAATCAGATTCTGGAGATGTTGTTTATACTTGGGATGGCATGAACTCTATTGTTGTTGATTACTTTTCCAATATTTTTGCTGCTACTCCCCTTGACTCAACTTCACAATATAATGTTCTTCAAGCAATCCCTTCTCTTATCACTTATGAGGAGAACTCTATTTTGACTGCTCCTGTTACTATCAATGAGCTTCAACAAGTAGTTTTTAAAATGCAAAAAGGGAAAACCCCAGGTCCTGATGGTTTTCCTATTGAGTTCTACCAAGAGTTCTGGGATATCCTTCATGTTGATTTATTAGAGGTGGTGGAAGAAGCCAAGAAAGCCAAAGAAATTTTGAAGGTTATCAATAAAACTTATATTACTCTTGTTCCAAAAGCTCAAGAGGTTGATCATATCTCAGCTTTTAGACCTATTGCTTTATGTAATGTTCTTCTCAAAATCATTACTAAAATCATGGCAGTAAAGGTTGAAGCCTCTCTTGCATAAGATTATTTCCCCGGACCAAGGGGGTTATGTGGAAGGACGTCAAATAGTAGATGAGATAGTTCTTGCTGATGGATATGCAAAATTCTCCTTCCATGTTCATTCGGTTAGACTTATCCAAAGCTTATGACAGAGTGGATTGGCACTTCCTTATCAAAGTTTTGAGGCAATTTGGTTTCTCTAAGGATTGGATGGATTGGATTATGGGATGTATCTCTTCAGTTTCCTACTTAGTTCTTATCAATGGTAGGCCTTCTCAGTCTTTCCCAACTTCTAGAGGTATTAGGCAAGGTGACCCGCTATCCCCTTATTTATTCATCATTCTTGCTGAATGCTTGGGTAGGACTATAACCAAAAAGAGGGAAAACAAAACCCTTGAGGGAGTTACCATTGCTCATGGAGCTAGACCTATCTCTCATCTTCAATTTGTGGATGACTCTACTATTTTAGGTAAAGCTACACTTAAGGAAGCTTCTAATATTAAGCAAATCATTAGCTATTTTTCTAAGGCTATTGGGCAGCTTGATCAATGAAGACAAATCTAAAGTTATTTTCTTTCACCGCTTCGCTAGACAGGAATCCATGGTCTTGGATAAGCTAAGATATAAGAAGACCTCTCTTCCAATCACTTATTTAGGTATTCCCATAAATATTCAAAGGCAGAAAAATAAATATTGGAATTGGTTGTTGGACAAAGTCAAGAAGAAAATTGGAAAGTGGACCAACAAGTGGCTTTCTTATGGGGGTAGAATCACCTTGGTAAAATCAGTCCTTCAAGCTATTCCTATTTATGTTTCTTCCATTTTGAATATTCCAAAGGTTGTTCTTCGAGAATTGGATCAAATCAGTCATCGTTTCCTTTGGAGTGGTACTAAGGAGAAAAGAAAATGGGCCTTGGTGAAATGGGATACTTTATGTCTTCCTAAGAGTGAAGGGGGGTTAGGTTTATGGTCTTCAATTAATAACAACAAAGCTTTAGCTGCTAAATTATATTGGAGGATGTTGCATAACCCCAATGCTCTTTGGGCCAATAATCTCCATGCTAAATATGCTGAGAACAAAAGTCCTGAAGACCTTGTTCGCTATCAACTTCCTACCAAAGGTTCTCCCATTTTAGCAGCTTCTTAAGACTGTGAGGATTTGATAAAGAAAAAATTATTTTGGATCATTCATAATGGTCAACATGCAAATTTTTGGACAGATTCTTGGGATGGTCACAAGCCTTTGATAACTCAATTTCCCGATTGGAGGCCTTGGATGGAGGAGCTTCACCGAGCTAATTGGATAAAGGTGGCTAATTATTGTCGGTACCATACTGGTAATTCAAAGGTTGGTAGATATTGGATCCCTATTGAGGACTGGCCTATTCAAATCCCATAAAGGCAAAGACAAGATATCCAAGGCATCCTTCATATGAGATCCCTCTCTTGGTCCCATGAAAAAGATTGTTTTGGATGGAACAACACTACTAAGGGTGAGTATTCAGTTGCTCAAGGTTATTTGACCTTATGCCATAATAATCCCAACCATTCTTCTGACATATTTTCTCAATTGTGGGCTCAAAAGCTCTGGCCTAAGGTGAGGTTCTTTAATTGGCTTTTATTGCATCGTAGGGTGCTTACTCGGTGAGCAACTTATGAAGCGTGGTTTTCATGGCCCTTTTAGATGTGAAATGTGTGAAGAGAATGTAGAAAATATCAACCATATTTTTATTGAGTGTACTTTAGCCTCTCGAGCTGTGGAGGAGAATGGCCACTTTACTTGGCTTACAAAGTGGTCCAATTTTTTTACTTTTGAACAGACTTTGGAGGGATTGGCCTAATCAAGAGGGTGTTGATCATTTTATTAGGCAGTTAGTTTGGATGGGTTCTACCATTCTTCTTTGGAATATTTGGAATGAAAGGAACAACCAAATTTTTAATCAAGATAGGAAGGATATTCACTATATTTGGCAAAAGACCATAGCCAACTTAGTTGAATCAGTCCATCATCTCCTTAATCACCCCCAAAACTCCCACCAAATATGGGATCAAGTGATGCAAAGATTGAATATTAAACCTTCTAAGGGCAACCATCTTAAAGGGAATGTGAGTATTAGTAAATTGGATAGGAATAGAAATTGGCAACCTCCTCCTAAGGATTTTGGAAAAGTCAATACCGATGGAGCCTCTAGAGGGAACCCCGGAAAAGCCAAGTGTGGGAGGAATTGGTAGACTTTCAGATGGCTCCCTGGTTTTTACTTTTGCTGAGAATTTGGGTATTCTTTCCAATAACCTTGCTGAGGGGTATGGTATCCTCGGAGGTCTTCAGGAGGCTACTAAGGTTGGATGGGAAAAGGTGTTAGTTGAGTCTCGACTCTCAACTTATGATTAATATCTTGAAGAATCCTTCTAAGAATCATAAGGTGGATTGGAGAATAAAAAGAATTATTGAGAAGATTCAGTTAATCCAGGTGGGATTTTTGAAAGTTGATTACAATCATGTGGTCAGAGATCAAAACAAGAGTGCTGATGCTTTAGCTAATTGGGCTTTGGACAAAGGTGATCTTACTTGTTATGGCCACCCTCCTATATGGTGGGCTTCTCAAATTAGGGAAGCTCTTCTTTCTATCATTTCTTTGGATGGCTCCAGCTTCGAAGGTACCTAGTTTCTTCTTGTTTTTTTTTTTTGCTTCTCTTTGGTTCATTCAGTTTTTTTTAGTTCCCTAGCTCATTCTATTCTTTATTTTGTTTCCTCTGTTGATTCTTGCCTTAATAGTCTTTTTGGTCTAGATAGGTCTTTGTTTTGTTCATTTTTTATTTCTTTTTTCCTTTTTGTTTTTTTTGTTTAGTTTTTTAAGGTGGGTGGGTTTTTTTATTTTGTTTTGTTTTTGTGTTCTTTGTGTTGTTTTTTGTTGTTCTTGTGTTTTTGTTGTTTTGTTTTTTTTTTTTTTATGTTTTTTGTTATTGTTCTTGTGTTTTTTTTTCGTTCTTGTTCTTGGGTTTCTCTTTGTTTGTGTTATTTCGTGTTTTTATGGGTGAGTGTTTTCTATATTTTTTGTTTTTGTTTATTGTCTGTTGTTGGTT
The DNA here is from genome assembly GCA_028583015.1 of Wollemia nobilis. Lineage (NCBI taxonomy): Eukaryota > Viridiplantae > Streptophyta > Pinopsida > Araucariales > Araucariaceae > Wollemia > Wollemia nobilis. The sequence goes on from JAQPPZ010006909.1 coordinate 11,050,251, forward strand.
GTTTTTTATTTTTATTTTTGTTTTATTTTTTAATTTTTTAGGTTTTGGTTGTGTTTATTTTTCTTTTTTTTTTTGGGTTATGTCTTTGTAGTGTTCTGTTGTTTTTGTCTTGTTTGTGTTTTGTTATGTGTTTCTTGTGTTTTTCTATGTGGTTTGTGTTGTGGTTTCTTTTATCTTATTGTGCGTGTTTGGTTGTGCTTTTGTTTTTGACACACTCAAGGAGCATGTTTTTTATTTTATTTTATTATTTTTGTTGTTATCTTCTTATTTTTAATTGGGTTTGTGTGTTTGTTTGCTCCTTGAGTGTGTCAAAGGTGGTAGGCCAGGTCCGAGTCCTGGGCATTTTTGGTGGAATGGATACCCCTGCCTCCTTGGGTCTTACCCGAAAGTGGCATCCCTTTTGGGATGTTTTCCACAAATAAAAAATATAAAAAAATATAAATATTTTTGGATATTTTTTTTAATTTTTATTTTTAATATTAGGATGGCCATTATATTATCTAAAGTCCTAACCTAACTTATTAAATCCGACCAAATTATAAACTATAAATTATAAACTATAAAATATCTATTAGACCCGACCAAATTTCATAAACCTAAGATATAAACTAACCTATTAATAGACACGAGACACGAAACATGAGACATATACTCTAACCTATTAATAGACATGAAACAAAACTTAAAAAACCTAAACCTACCTCACAAATCTAGACCCCAAAACCTCGTACCTAGACATACCACACACCCTAAATTACCTCATAAACCTAGACCCTAAACCACACAAGTCTAAAAACACCTAAACCTCGACCGTCGAAGACAAGGAAGGTGGCTTCACCACGTATTGACATTCTAAACCTGCCACGCATAAAAGCTGCCATTCATCTTAACCAATCAACGCGAACGACCACGGATCAACTCCTCCACCATTGATTACGTATTAATCGACGGATAATCAATGTTTTAAACAAACACAAATTACGATTTACGCTGTCGTCGATCGTAGCTTATAATTCATTTCTCCGTCGTCGATTATGAATTACGAATTAGGGTTTAGAGGGACTATAAACACCATTCTCCACCATTGATTACACAAATTTACAACCTCCATCGTAGATTGTAGTTAAAGTAAAAAGGATTAGGGTAAAATGGTAATCAGTCTCACCGCTCAGACTTTACCCTGCATTTCTCGTCGCTTAGACTTTACCCTACATTTTTCTACCATGCAGACCGAGGCATGTGAAATTCTATTCACCTACATAGAAAATTTAGAATACCCTAGTCTTTTATACGTCTTTCTCTGTGATTGCGAAGTAGGTAACAAAAACTGATTGAGGGTGGAATACGTAAGGTGGCCACCAGTGTCTTCTGCGACAGCGACAGACAATAGTTCTAGATGAAGATAGTTCTCAACAAACTAATAATATCTCTCAACCAATTGTGCCAGATTTTTAAGGGTCTAAAGACTCCGATGAAGATCTCCCTTCTTCTCAGGGTAAGGCTGCAAAACCAAAAGAGAAAGAAAGCGACCATGAAGTTGAACATATTAAGACTATAATTGTAGAAACATCAATTATAGCAACAGGTATAGATAGGAAAACTAAGAAATAGGTGCAACAAGTTAAGAAAGAACAAAAATACCTAGGACATGAGGAAGAGCTTCCAGAATCTCAGCCAGTGATCAGTGATCATTAAAAACTTTTTAATATTTATCAAAGACTTATATATTTATGTGGTTTGAAAATCAATTTTATTCATATATTTGAATATGTATGGATGGATAGTTAGTATTTGTATATGTTGTTTAAAAATAGTTTCTTTATATATAAATTCATCTATTGCACGTGTTTTTAAATCTATCTCCTGTATGTGTTTTTAAGATCTATCTACTGCATGTGTTTTTGAGATTTATCTATTGCATATGTTTTTAAAGTCTTTTTTATTGCATGTATTTTAAAAGTTTATCTGCTACAAATCCTTATTATTTTCTAGAGATTATCATCAAGATACTATGTAAAAGATAACAAAATTTTTGATATTTAAATTTTGTTCTGGAGATTATTATCAGATTACTGTATTTTGATTTTCATGCAAAAGATGACAGAATTTTTGATGTAGCTGATATTTAAATTTTGTATTAGTCTTATATTATTTCAGCATCAGAGTTATTGCATGATGAATTCCTGTATTTTTTTTTATACAAAAATAAGTACATTTTATAAATTTTTTATATCTCTTAATACTGTAACATTTCTTCTGGAACTGTGCATGCATAAATCTGTTATTTCCTTTATATTTATTTTTTTATGTATGCATGAGGACATGCATAAGATTTAGTCTGGGGGAATGATGAGAGGTTATTTAATACTAATTTTTGGATCAAATTTATTTATTTTATTGGAATATTTAATATATTTTTACATGTTATCATCAGTTTAATATGAATCATTGATGAAAATTATTAAAAATGGTAATTTGATATTTATAGTTAACTTACGTCCAATTTGCCCGAGTTCTGATTTAAATGCAGGTAATAAGTGAATAAATTACAAGCTTGTACCTTAGATATGAAGAAAAACCATTAGCAGTTAGAAGAATTCAACGGATGATCTCAGTTTACGAAAGACAGTTACTGGAAGTAATTACTGACAGTAATTACGTAAGGACAAAATGTCACTTGTAAAGACTTACCTCCAAATTATTGACCATGGACGACATCATAATATGGACGACATAACAAAATGATGACAATTAAAATATATTCAAATATATCTTGCCTTTCCATTTTGGTTACGAGATTCTCTCCAACTGATAAAAATTTATGAAAAGGATTTGTAATGTTATTATTTGTCAAATTTCAAAACTATTAAGACTTCCTACATTAAAGGAATTGAAAAGTCTTATACAACCCTATTATGAGTCAGTTAGATAGAAAATATTCCATGTAATTCCACTTGGACCAATAGGAATATTTTTAGGTCCAATTCAAATAAAATATATTTAGCTTTAGGATATCTTATGATGCACGTACAATCATCACTCCACATTTTTAACAAGATACATACGTGGAAAAGATTGTACATTGTATTAGTCTTAGTATAAATATACATAAAAAAAGAGAGGAACATCTGTCTCTTCCATTCCTTCTACTGCATTATTGTTACATTTCAATCATGTTATATAGCTTGTACATTTAATCCTTCATCAATAAAATAGCATTTCTTCAATTATGGTAACTTGTATCATTTCTAGCATTTGTTTCTTCTCTATTTTGAATCAGTAATATCTGTAACTCTGCATTCATGAATAATGAATAAATATTAGTATAAATCATAATATTTAGTTACTGATAGAGTATTTTAGGGGAAAAGAACTTACACTGCCAATTAGGAGGCAGGGCCCACTCCTAATCGACAGTCCCTGAGCTCTTTCGCCCCATGCATTAGATTAGAATTAGTTAGATCTGCATTATAAAATATATAAAATTTAGAAATTGCATAAGGATACTAATAGTTACAATTAATAATAAATTGCATTTATTTACCATTTTATGCATAATTCATAATGCATATTTTTATATTTCTTTTTGTACACATGTACACATGATTTTTGAACTAGAAATTGAACTAGACTTATGTATTAATTCCTACGATCATATCTATACTGGATTGCTACTTTTTAAATATAACATTGAATTTCCTTGGATTGATAAAATTAAATGTAAGCTTCTATAGTCGATCATGGACCAATTACCAGGGCCATAGGTGATAAAACTTAGGCAGTTTTGTAACCGTCCCACCTAGGGACGACTAGCAGTCTACCCATGGCACACCCCAAGATGACCATAAAATAGGATATAATTTTAGAGAAATTCCTCTATATTCTCCTTAGTAATGTCCTAAGGAACCTATTTTCCAAATTTGAGGTATTTTGGAGGAGTTTTGATTCTGGTTTGGTGATCCCCAATGTTGTAGGTCTATCTAGCTCACCTCGGGATGACCAACAGTCAAGCATAGTTTCACCTTTAATATTGCTTCCAAAGTTGCTTATTTGTGTTTAAATCATCTTTATATATGCATATGCTTACTGTATATTAGTTTTTATATATGTATATCATTTCATTTGGTTGTAGCATTTGCCTCTTTTACTATGCTTTCTATGTTATATCCATTCTATGAAATAGGTGCTATTAACCCCATTGTAGTCCCTTGTGTGTAGGTGTAGGTGTTCTATGTAGAAGGAAGGAGCTAAGAAGACCATAAGAATAGGTTTAAGGATAGCTCTCAATCGTGGGATGTGATATTTACAAATACTTCACCACAGTTACATCGCTTTAAGGCCCATTTCAAGGGACTAGATCCCTTGAAACTTTGTAATGTTGAATGTATCAATTTGTTAAAAGCCCTTGAGGGGATGTTTGTAATATCACACTTGAAGCCAATAATGAATGAATAAGAGGATAAATCCACCATTTTATTATATGCTTTTTGCTTCAATTTGATAGATTACAAGTTTATATGCTTTTCCCTCTTGAATGCTTTTTAACTGCTTTACATTGCAATGGAATGCCCTTAAGGTGATGTAGTAAATTTTGTATCTTTAGTGGCGATCATGGTATCCAATATTTTTAAGTCTCCCCCTCTGGATGATGCTAATTTGAACCTCTTTTTCTAGTTTTCTCTAGTTGCAGGTAGTGACCGTTATGAGCAAAAACAACCCCTTTGTTGCTCCATGGAACTGGGTGAGATGTCCAACTCCATGGCACTAGGTGAGATGTCCATCTCCATGAAAATAGGTGGGATGACCCCCAATATGTGACCATACCTACCTAGGATGACCATAACACTAGAGGGTTTCTATAAAAATTTGCAAAAACAACAAGTTTCAGGTTCATTTTTACACCTTTCTGCACTTTACATTTGCAAATTTGCTATCCAAAATAGTTAAATTTTACATTCTATTGTCTTATCTATGCATATAAATGTTAGATATCCTCTTTCCAAAACTGTGCATTAATTATATCAGAAGAAAAAAGGAAAATAATAGTATAATTTCTACTTTTTGTAGAGTTTGATTGCTTGCCACTTGCCAAAAAAGGGTTAAGTTCATATAGGTGTTTCATTTCAGTGCTTTCATTTTTACGCTACTAATATTTCTGAAATAAAAACACACTTTCATGCATTTAGTAAAAAATAATTGAGTGCTTCATTGTTTTCTTTCAAATATTTTAAAAGTAACACACACACACCATGATCCACTTAAACATTGGTGAGTTGGACTTCATTCCAAACCACTGATAGAGTTCAATGAAAATGGGTTTAATCTCCATCCATTGACTCAAATCTTGTGAAACTTGTTCTATTGGCCAATACCAACTCCAAGATCTGTCATAACCATGCAAAATAACATGCATTCCTCTTCAAAGGGGTGTATCATTGCGCATAAGGTGATGGGTGAGGATCGGTAGGACCTATGCTCCCTGGTTGGGTATGGATTTCATCTCCATACTTTGGTTTGTTCACGTGACCAAAATTTCACTCTTGGATGTCGAGCTATGAGTATATAGGTGAAAAAAATTTAAAATTTGAGAATATCATTCAATGAAATATTAAACATGAGAAAATTATTTTCTTTACAAAGCAACACATCTTGAAACACAACAAACAGTATATGATTCACATCTAAAAAATTTAAAATGAGATAATCACTTTTATGCTTGTGTGTCTCTATTGTTTGTTTGTTTTAAATTCATATAAATTGTAAAGAAGGTAAACACATAATAGTTAGAGTATATAGCTATGGTACTTACTCATAGCCAAGCCCATTCAGGGTCAGAATCTATGGGCAATAGAGAAGAGGATATATAACATCCTCATGTTGAGCCTAGGGATAGGATTATTCCTCCCTAGAAATCAACTACTCTTCCCAGTCGTAGATCAACTGATGAGTGGATGGTTACTCCTAGAGAGTCAACTAGAGGATTTAGCTTACAGGGAATACCTTCATAGGGTACTCCTGCATGCCATAGTCCTAGTTTGGGAAAGTATCTCCCTAATTCATATACTACAAAAACCTTCTTTGAGAAGAATAACCATGCAATGAGGTGCCTCCACATAGAGAAATACCACGCATTCGAATTCCTACTCGATCCTCTACTCCTAACCATATAAAAGATCAAGAGCTCACACCTCGAGTAGGATTGAACAATCATCTCAAGATTTCAAGTCACCCTACGCCTTACCTTACCTTGTTTACAAGGGAAGACCTGAGGAATATTCAAGTTTTCCTCATGAAAATATATCAATAAAAGTACGTTGTGCCTCTGTGCTATTAGTCTTTCAAAAATATTTGTTTAGGAGAGAACCTCAAGTCAATGCGACTGCCCTCGATTGAGGGAATCATGTATTTGATCTCATAGAGCCTCTTGAATAGGATGGACAAAAAGGCAATCATGCTAAGTTACATAGACCTAATACAACTGATCAAATTAATAATTTGGTCCAAAGATATGCTAACCGCCAAGCCGAGTTTAATCAACTTAGGTCAGATAAACATTGCTTAGATCTCTTAGAGCAACGACAACAAATAGAGAAAGAAAATATTGAATGACAAATTCAAGAAACTTTGTGTCATGGAGCTATAACTCCAAGTACGCATAGACAAGAGGCTCACCCGAGGCAACCAAATTTCCAACAAGATAGGTCTCCTAGACCTAGTCCTATGTTGCCTTCTAGACCTCGTAGGCCTAAACAGAATGCATATGATAGGCCAAACATAGATTACCCTCAACAAGTGTTAGTTACTCCTGAAACACCTTATGGGGCTTATGATGATTTGGAACAAGATGAGGATTATGTAAAAGCACCTTATGGAGGTGTGGCTGTTGTCAATCAACCACCCCAACATAGGCTTAATATTCCTCATCCACATCTATCAGTTCAAAACAAGGAAGAGTAGATTAAATCCTCGGATGTTTATAAAGCTTTTATTGCATTCTTAGAAACTATAGAAGGTAGGATAGATGACAATGGGCTTCAAAAGCCTACTTTGTGTAAGATAATGAACCAACCGTTACACCCATACATTCATTCCCTAGTCTATCCTAAGAATTTCAAAATGCCTAAATTTGATAGATTCAAAAGTGAAGAAGATTCTCAAGAGCATGTTACTAGATTTTTAAATTTGTGCGTCAACATATAGGAAAATGATGAATTGCTCCTAATAAATTTCTTGAGTACCCTCGCTGGTCGTGCCATCAAGTGGTTCAACCAACTTCCAAAACATAGCATCTACACATTTGAACAATTTGCTGATGCATTTTTGGAACGTTTTGCCTTTAACACCAAAATAAAGGTGACATTAACCGACCTCACAGGAATGAAACAAACCGAGGATGAGATGATTACTAACTATGAAAACATGTGGTGAACGCTTTTGGCTAAGCTACCCTATCTTTTTCTAGTGACTTAATTAACTCATTTGTTCTCAAATAATAGCTTGAAACCCATCTCTTTAACATTGCAATTACAACAATACCCTACCTTGGAAGAATCTCTAGCACATGCTATAAACATAGAAGAAATAAAAATCCAAGAGGGAGAAATAACAAAACCTCATAAGAAGAAGTGGACAAAGAATCATAAGAATAGCTTGGCACCTGCAAATCCATCTATGGTCAATCAAGTGGCCATAAATGTTCCTACGCCTCCTCAAGTTATGCCTCCCCAAAAGGAAAACTATCAGGATCAACCTCCTCCTATGAATTATAACAATAATGGTACAGTGAACCAGGGACAAAAGCAACGTCGTCCTCAGTGAAAATTTACTCCCATCGTTGAATCCATTGATTCTCTTTTCGATCAATTGTGGTCTACAAATATGGTTAATTTACTAGATATCAAACCCAACAATCTGGAAATAGACAAACCCAAGCTTATGGGATGTGGAGAGGATCAGTATTGTAAGTTTCATCGACAAGATGGCCATGATTTACAATCGTGCTATGGTCTTAAACATGTAGTAAAAGACATGATTGAGAGGAATGAGCTTATAGTAGATGCTCCAGTAGCTCCTACCAATCAAAAAATGGGTATTTTCAAATATCCTTTACCAACTCATGAGGTACAAGTAGCGCCTGCTAAACCAATGAATGAGGTGAACCAAAAACACCCTGTTCAAGGGTATGTTGGGATGGTGAGTATTGTGACCAGGAACAAGAGATATACAAGTCAAGTCGCATAGCCTACGACTTAAAATGATGTTCTAAATACGTTGTAAACTACACCACCTATAGTAAAGTTCTTCCTTCTAGGCCAAAAATGATAATTAAGACCAAGTTTGCACAAATCTTCAGGACCACATCAGCATGACTGTCCATCTATGAGTTGATCCAAAAATCACCTCCACATCAGGATGCCTTTATGGACATTTTAAAATCTATAGAGTTGCAATCGTAGGAGTCCAAATCTTTCATAGATTTTGTAGTACATGTGCAATAGTGCAAAGAACCAGTCATACAATTTCATGAACATGAGCTAAAATAAATAGCCAATGATGTGGTAGACCCTGCTTTACACATTATTGCATGTATAAATGAGATCCCATATGAGAGAGTTCTTATAGACATTGGGTCCTCAAGTAACATCATAAAAACTAAAGCACTAAAGCATCTTAAATTGCTAGCATCTCATGTTGTGGCATCAACTTACACTCTTTGCGCTTTCAATGACACAATATGCTCTACTATCGATACCATAGTTTTACCCATTCAGGTGGGAAAAAATATTATACCGACATTGTGCCATGTGCTAGAGGGTGAGATGGCCTACAAAATTTTGCTCGGAAGACCTTGGATACAGGATATGAAGTGTGTCCCCTCCATCATGCATCAATGTCTTAAATACACTCATGAAGGGTAAGTAAATGTAGTATCTACAAATCTAGAGCCCTTAAAGTACTACAACATGTTGCAATAGATTCCAGAGTTGAAATTACCTTCAACTCACATAGAATTTTGATTAAATACACTTGGTCAGAGTCTACCCATTCCAACACCTTCATCATCATCTACTCCATCCTCATCATCACCACCTTCAGAGAAAGCTTCGACATCGTCAAACCCTCCATCAAGGAACACGTCGAAGAGGCCTATTGATGAGAGCCCACTATTAGTTTCTACCATATCCAAGGAGGAGGTTCCTTGTGTTATTAATGAGGAATTACCTCCAGAGGTGAACATTGAATCACCTCAAACCTCCATTCCATATCATCTAGATTTGCCATCCTAGGTCATATTATAGATGTCTAGCATAGGGATAGGGGAATACTTGGTGAGAAATATCATGATAGTTCCTGAAGATATGAAATTTACTACACCACCTTAAGGGCATTCATTGCAATGTATAACAGTTATAAAGCATTCAAAGGGAAATAACACATGAACTTATAATATATCAAAGTGAAGCAAATATATAACCAAATGGTGGATTTCTCCTTCTATTTAATCATTGTATAGCTTCAAATGTGAGATTACAAATATCCCCTCGAGGGCTTTTACAAATTGATACAAATTCCATTACAATGTTCAAGGGATCTAGTCCCTTGAAAGAGGCCTCAAAATGGTGTAAACTATGGTTTGTCTTCGTAAATCTTGCATCCCATGATTGAGACCTATCCTTAAACCTATTCTGCTAGTCTTCTTAGCTCCTTCCTCCTGTGTAGAATACCTACACCAACACACAAGGGCTTAAGATGGGGTTAGTAGAACCTGTTTCATAAAATGAAGATATCATAGAAAACATAGTAAAAGGTGTGAATGCTACTGGTGAGCAGAAATTCATGTCTCAAAAAATTTTCAATCAGACTTGGGTTGCTGCTTTTTCTTTTGATTTCTTGAAACCATTTGGAACATGATGGAAATCCTTCAATGCCAGATTTTTATTTTTTTTTCAACAACACATTTTATTTCTACTTCTACACTTAATTATGGTACAACAAGTTCATTCCCGCGTTTAACTGAGAAGCTAAAATATATAAATAATTGCCTATGGGATTTGGCTTTGAATTTACCGGTAACTATTTTTGGCCTTATAAAAAGCTCCTTGGTGGACTCATGCTTCTCAAATAAAATATTTATAGGTAATTTCAAATAAGCTTTTTATCTGACCTGTAAATCATAAAACTACAGTTTAGACACTCCCCGGCAACGATGCCAAAATGGTGAGAAAAAATTCATGTCCCGAAAAACATTCATTTCTCTTCCATAAATTATCAATATGATAAGTTCGTAAACTTATGAGTGTCATGCACAGTAAATGCCTGTAGTGTTGGGGAACAAATCTGGTTGTACCTTATTTAGTTTCGTGGGGAGGTTTGTGTAATTGGATTCCAGCCAAACCAAATAAACTGAGTGCAGAGAATTTAAATAAATAAAATACAATGCTGAAAATAAAATGCTGAAAATAAAAGCACACACCTAAATAAAATAAAGCAAGAACTAAAGCAATAAAATAATCTACAGAAAATAAAGAACATAAATAAATAATGGAGGACTACTGCAGGGAGTGGGCCCAAGCTCCCGTAGATAGTCCGCTCGGCTAGCTACGTAAAGCTTGCTTTAAAAGAGGAGTTGCACTCTTGATTAATTAAACATTAAAATAAAATAACTTCTCTGTAGAATTAATCATTGATATCCTTTGTTCATCTGGCCTACGTCTTTATATAAAGCGCAGCCAGATATCATTACAATAACAAATCAATCTATTTTAATCACGTGATGTGATTTAGTTACAATTGATTCTACTCATATTTTATTCTTCTATTTGAAAGTATGTTCATTCACCAGAAGGATAAATATAAACATCCTTAGGTGTACGTAACAACAAATCCTAAACTAATGCATCCTAAAAATACTAATATGCTTTAAGATCTTTACAAGGTCAACCGACCAATCAGTTTATAATAATAACAAACACTTTATTCTATTTAATAAATGCAAAAATAGATCTCCTTTGTCTTCACGTGCAACCTCATCCATAGTCCTTGGTAAACCAATCAAAGTTGACTTGGTAAATCTTTCAAAGTATGAAGGCATGGAGGCACCTTTCGGTTGTAGGGAGGCGCTCTTCTTCCGTTGGCACCTTCTGATTGCAGGGAGGCGCTCGTCTTCCGTTGGCGCCTTTCTGTTGTAGGGAGGCGCTCATCTTCTTTGGGTGCCTTCTAGTTGTAGGAAGGCATCTACTTCTGTTGGGCACCTTCCTTGAAGAGGAAGGCACCTACTCTCTTGCCTTAGTCTCTGTAAGCAGAAGTATGCCGGGTCCAAGTGGATGTAGACTGGAAAACACCTTATTAGTACCAATACCTACATTTATACACATTTCCCACTAAAAACACCAATCAAGCATAATACCAGATTTTATATCAATTATATGCACAAGTTATATAAAATACATCTCATATGCTAATTGAACCAGTGACAATTCTCCTTAACCGTGTATATAAAATGAGCATTTTTGGTGCTCATCACCTACAACCAAACAAAGTGATCTAAATATGTAAAAATGAATCTACAATGAGCATATATATATATATATATATATATATATATTCTAAGATAATATAAATAATAATAACCAGATTTGGAAGCAATATTTAATACAAAACTATGCTAAACTGTTGGTCACTCTGGGGTGAGCCATGGAGACCTGCAACATTGGGGACTCCAAATCCCAAACCAAAACTCCTCCAAATGACCTAAAATTTGTACTAGAGGTTCATCTAGATATCCTAAGGAGGTCTATGGAATAATTTATCCAAATTTCTCTACTTTTTTGAGACCATCCCTATGAGTGACATGGGTTGACTACTAGCCATCCCCAAGTGGGACAGTTACAAAAATGGCTTAGTTTTGTCACCTATGGCCTTGGGAATTGGTCCAAAATAGGGTGAGGGTGTTTTCAATAGATGGGGTAAAGTTGTCCTTCAATTTGGCATATTTTGTATTGGTAGATCGGGTCCTATAGCCATTGAAAGTGCATTTGAAGTGAAGAGTGTTTCAAGGTAGGGAAGGGTGAGTTTTGGTTTCCATATGGGTTGGTAGCAAGTAGGGATAGATTTGGGAAGCACTTCGTTGCTCAAATACTACTTCTCTCCTCTTTTGAAATTGATGTTTGAGCCTCCTTTTATAGCCCAAAATGGCATCTAGGGTCAAATGGCATCTTTGCCATGTGAGGCAAGTGATGCCATTTGTCCTAATTGCATCATTGTTTGGGGAGGAGAATGTTGCCCCTTTGGGTCTTCCAATCTACTACCCTGTAGTCCATTAGCATGTCCCCAATAAATATGGGATGATTGGATGCACTAATGGCAGTCTTGGATTGCCATTTAGCATGTCCTTTGACTTTTTCAAAGGTCTAGTTAGGGATCATGCCACCGAGGGACAGTTGTTGATGGCTGTCCCTGGGTGGAACGGTCACCAATTGCGGCCATCCCTGGGTGGCATGGTCACCATTAGGGGCCACAAAACTGACCCAGACTACTAGAAACACTCAAAAATAAGTTTTGGAGGGTTTTGGAAGCCTTTTTCTACCCTAGATAGGTGCCTAATAAGGCCATATGTTGTCAATAAGAGGGCATATATAATGCACTGATAGTATTATCTTATTTATGTGATTTAGGTGTCTATAGATGCCGCATTTTTTGGGATACGTGATGTGAAACAAAGCGTTGAGAAAAAATAGATCACTAAATCATTGAATGATCAAGGTTGTTCATTAACCTAATAAACTATGGATGCCTTCATTGTGGAAAATCATATATTCTTAGAATCCTTTCTATTGACATAGTCGAAGGATCGATTGCATGTATACGTTTCAGTCATGCTGTAATGATAATATTATGGGGCTTAGGGCATACTATGTCTTGGTGCCTTGTATTATTGTAAAAATTTACATGGGTCAATTCCGAAGGTTTCAATGAGGTCAAGCCTATTACATTTGCTTCTTATGCTAATTATTTGCCCCAGCATGGGCTTGAAAATTTATCTTTAGCCAAGATTCTTTTGAATGCATGGAATTTTACACTTATGAGTGTTTAAATGTTGATTCAATTTTTTAGTTAGTTATGATGACTAACCCCTCAAGTGATGAGTTTATGAGGGCATGAAAAATTCTAAAGCGATGAGTTTCTTGAAACATATGGCTTAATTAGGGCAACTCTCTATTTTGCCCATGGTACTCTATACCTGTTTGGAGGAGATTTTTGACTATTTTGATGAATATTTTTGGAGGAAAAAGGTCCAATATATTATTCTCGTGGAGTAATATAGCCATGGAGGCCTTATTGGGGACTAAAATAGAGTCTTTTAATGCATCCAAAAGTATTATAGGTTTAGTCTAAATCCCTCTCATTTTCTTGCCCAATCTGCCTTGTTTTTGGTGGGTTTTGGCCAATTTTTTGATATTTTTGATGTTTTTAATTGCCATTACAACCATCCCAGGGGGGGATGAGAGAAGTATTTGTGAATTTACCATGGTGGGACAGACAGCCAAAAGTATGCTCATTCCACTCAAGAGCGGTCGACTTCTTTTGGAGTTATAAAAGGCCAAAAAGGGCCATTTTAGATCATTTGCGCAACTTGTTTGGAGAAGTTGGAGAGGAGATGAGGTAGGAGAGAGTTTTTTGAATAGGAGAACTACTAAAATATCAACCCACAACATGAGCCAACCAACGGACGCATCGGGTGGTGGAGCCAATGCGAAACGGGTATGGATTACATGCTTTTCTCTGCCCTATTTTATTGAATTTTTGTAATTTATGCTCTAATTTAATGACTACAGCCACACATATTATTTAAGAAAATTAGTAGTACTAAAATACATGAAATTTAACCTTAGGAATGCTTTATTTTCAAAAAATTAGGGTTAAAAATCACCTTTTTTTTGTGTTTTTTAGGATTTTTAGGGCATTTTAAGGGTCAAATGGACCCTATTTTACCCCTATTTGGGGACCGTCCCTATGAGGTAAGGTTATGGGTGGCTGTCACTTTGTGGTACGCCTACCAAATTATGGACCGTCCCTAGGTGGGATGACCAAAAATTGGGCCAAAAATGGCCTTTTTGTATGTGTTTTTTTAGTGCTTTTATAGCAAAAATTTGCATTTTTAGGTCCTATTTGACACCCTGATTTGAATGAGCAGATAGTTAGGAGTTAGTACAGGGTATAGAGTCTCTTTCAGATCACTACAGACCATTTGAGTGCTTTATACTTGCATTGGCTAGATGCCATCGGTTTGAAGCAAGTTACACGGTTAGATCCCATCATGGGAGACTATGCCTATCTGATTGCTCTGATAGACCTATGGGACCCTTGCACTAATACTTTATATTTAGATACGAGGGATATGAAAGTGATACTATAGGATATATATTGAATACTACATATTTATATAGAGGGGTTCTAGATAATATCTTCTTTGATGGAGCGACGAGAGGTCATAGTACGGAGGTACTTCAACGTGTGCTAGGAGGATGTCCTGACTGACATGGTTAGTGGAGGGATTCTAGTGTCTATATGGTACTAGGAGGGTGCACTTGTAATTAGGTACAATTTGTTGATGAAATTTATTAGAAACATCCTATTAACCAATCCTTTAGGATTTGGGTTCCCATAGAACATAATAGAGCTGGTCTTTACTCTAGTTGACTACATAGAGGAGCTGATAGTGATGGCTTGGGGTCCTACTTTATTGGCACAGTTATACGATAAGCTATATGAGATCCACTTTCATGCGAGGAAGGGTTTGTGCTATATATTTCTACTATAGTCTTGGGATTTGTAGCATATCATGGTGGAGATACCATGGGAACTATCGTGGACCACTCGAGCAGAGCTACCAGACAGGGAGATTGGCTATGGAGAGCTATGGACAAGGTCACATGAGTCAAGGTATAGCTGATGATATGCTGGGGAGGTAGAGCACTATGTAGAGGATTTTGCATGGCTCAGGGTAGCAGATATCGAGTGGATGCCCTAATAGGATTGTCCTGCTTAGGATGAGGCTTCGACACATCTAAACTGAGTTCAACAAGGTATGTGGTTGATAGGGCGACATGGCACAAAGTGAGAGTACTTCTCTTATGATTGTGTGCTATGACAGTTCGGGCTATGCTATGGATTTATTGGTGAGATGATGGTCTATCATCATTGTGAGGATGAGAGGACTCTAGCATGGCCTATGGTAGAGGATTTGGAAGATGAGTCATATTCTAAGGTGACAATCATAGACTCAGATGATGCAGACACTATAAAGATGTATGACGCATGGTGGGTCATGCGATAGTGGTGAGGGGAGGGACCACTCGGAGGGGATGTAGCTATGAGGACAACAGATACTCATAGGGGTGCTCTAGATGAGGAGGGTTTTTTGTGAGTATCTAGATGATGAGGAGGCAGACACAATTGAGTGAGTTGTGTGTCAGTGTGCATCAATAGATAGGGTGGAGTTGATATATGTATAGGATCCAGTTGGCTTTGATGATAGAGACTTGGGAGATCAAGGTCTGCAATCATAGTTAGCAACATGAGATGCTAGGATCATCTAGCTATAGAGTGATTGGGATTTACTATAGGTATAGGTGTAGAGAGCATAGGAGGAGATGGAGAAGCAGGTAGTAGTGATAGCTACATTTCAGGCATAGGTTGGTAGATAGGGCCCTAGCCGTGGGGAGTCCAACATTGGTGATATAGCCATGATGGAGGAGGAGATAACAAATATCCAAGTTTTGGTAGTAACCTATCAGACTAGGTGTCAAGAGGAGCATGCCTACATGGATATGATGGAGGATGAGATAGTTCACTGTAAGGGACACATACCAGATCGAGCATTAGCTATTGGATCACAGCGTAGCTAGGGGAGTAGGACGGGACACTCGTCTTATCAGATGAGGGATCTGAGTAATTCTCAAAAGATTTATGTATCTAGAGGCAACATATCAAGGGGGTGTAGGTCAAGGAGCTCACACCAGACTCATATTAAGAGTAGAGGATATATTTGAGGTACCGGTCCTACGTGACCATGGTCAGCAGACTTTGATGGTTTTTTTTGGTTTTTTTGGATTGCAAAGTTGGATGACTCACTTTTATTGTAGCCTATGGGAAGTTTATGGACTATGATGTTGCTTTTAGATTTTATATATATGGACTATATATATATATATATATATATATATATATATATATGACTTAGCTTTTGATCATTATGTCATTTTACTGCTTTATGATATGAATGCAATTTTTTATATTGATATATGATGTTATGATGGATGTCTAACATGGATGCATGTATTTATCTGAGGATGTGATTTAATGATATGTAGATGTGGATGCTTCATTGTATATGGCTTTGTAAATTAAAAGGTATGCATAACATAGTCAGTGGTCGTTTAAATATTATTGCTAATATTTAACTGGTATCTATCCTAGATCATGAATAGCACTTAATAAACAAAAGTTTTTAAATGTGTCTGATTGAAAGTAATGATTTGATTAGATTTAATTTTTGTATGATGGATTTACAATTACTATTTGATGCATTATATGCTAGCACCATAGACATACAAAATGTATATTGATTATTTTCATGTTATTATAACACTTTATTTGATAGATATTGTAATTTTTACAAACATGTGATAGCATGATGTAAAATGGAATGGATAATGTGATGTGATATGATTTTATTTAATAGTTTTTAAGAGCCTCAAATACTCTAGTTACCTAATCAAAAGTCATATACTAACTATACAAGATATTTTTAAAAAGTATGCATGTACTAAGATAACCAAGATAATCGACATCCCTATGTGTAAACATGAGTTCATTACTATGATAACACATAAGATTACCCTAGTGCAAATGGGATTCATTCAGCCTATCAGCACTAGAGATCATTCTATGAGTATCATTATCCTGAGTTTTGTACTTAGTTGGATTAGACCACTATATAACCTAGGTTACAACAAGCTAGCTCATCCATATTCAAACATTGGTCTATACCTAAACAAGTTGCTTAAGTGATAGAAATATCATTATGCGGGAGGATACCGCCATTGAAAAGTAGGCTATCCACCAAACCTATAATGAGGATCACCTTATGTTTCTCTGATGTTGAGAATTTTAGTGATTCAAGTTTTTGAATCCCTACCTAAAAGAAAGGGGTTAGCTCAAGGGAATTTGTTCATTTTGACTTGTTGAGCAAGGGATTTTAATAGTGATGAGAACCACTATTTCTTTTTGCTTTTCCTAGTGATAATAATCAATGTTTCCTTATGCATATTTGGGAGTGATAATAATCACTATTCTCTTAGGAATATTTGTTTGAGATACACGTCCCAATGTAGGGCAATGTATTTTTTCAATACTGGGGGTATAATAATCATTATTGATTTTCTTTCTTTGGGATACTTACCCCAGTGTAGGGTAAGGGATTTTGGGTAAAGAGGAACTTGTCGTTTTGTCAATTCTCAGCATCTTTGAACCATTCACATAGGGGTATGATCAAGATAACATTTTCGCTTAAAAGTAACCTAGAATACTTCATAGTTTTCATCTTTCCTTGTGCTAGAATTGGATTTATTAATGTGAAAATTTTGTTGGTATTTTGATGTATACCAAGCATTATCTAAGTAGGATTATTCCTTCTAAAAATCATGCTATATTTCTATAAAATCTGAGAAGACAAATAGATATGGATGAGTGACCAAAAAATTTAACTATGTTTTACTAACAGTGGCTAAGTGACGGAAAATAGACATATAATGTAAATGGTATATGTAATATAAACTGATGGTATAACTGACATATGATAACAATGAATTTTTACCAGATGCCTAATGTACAGACTTGGTGCTAAACATATATGATCAATTTGGAATGATGCATAATGCAATGATGAGTATGCCTAATGCAACTATGATTATAATGTAAGTGACGAGGAATGCCTAATGCAACTATGATTATAATGCAAGTGATGAGGAATGCTATACAATGCAATATTTTTGTATTTTGATGATTTTAATAATGATTTTCTTTTTTTTTTATTTGTAATTTTGATATATATATGTACAAGTTGACCAATGGTCTTAATGAATGCCATTAAATCTTTTTGGGTGACCAAAGGACTTATAGATGCCTTTGGAGAATTTAAGTTTGACCTAGATAGATTTAAACTGTCTAGGAGCATTTTATTTTGACCTAGACGATCATAGACAACATAGGGGAATTTTGGGTTGACCTAGATGATCATGTACTATCTAGGAGCATTTAAAGGTGACCAAATGCCTTATAGATGCCTTTAAAGATTTTTGGATTGACCTAGATGATTGTAGATAGTATAGGAGATTTTTGGATTGACCTAGATGATTGTAGATAGTATAGGAGCTTTTTTATGTGACCTATCCGATCAAAAATCTCTAGGAGCCTTTAGGGTGACCTAGGCGGCTAATGACACTTAGAAAGTGTCTACGACTACCTAGGGGTATTTGGTTGTGACCAAAGGGTTTATGGATACCTTTGGAGCATTTAAGCTTGACCTAGATGATTTTAGATATTCTAGGGGCTTTTTTATGTGACCTAGCCGGTCAGACACTTTCTAAGTGTCATTGCATGCCTAGATCACCCTAAAGGCTCCTAGCCGATCAAAAAACGCTAGGAGCCTTTAGGGCGACCTAGGAAGACAATGACACTTATAAAGTGTCTATGACTTCCTAGGGGTATTTTGTTGTGACCAAAGGACTTATGGATACCTTTGGAGCATTTAAGGTTGACCTAGATGATCGTAGATATTCTAGGGGATTTTTCATATGACCTCTAGCTAGTCAAAAATAGCTAGGAGCCTTTAGAGTGACCTAGGCGGGCAACGTCACTTAGAAAGTGTATACGACTTTCTAGGGGCATTTGGTTGTGACAAAAGGGCTTATGTATGCCTTTGGAGCATTTAAGGTTGACCTATATGATCATAGATAGTATAGGGGCTTTTTTATCTGACCTAGCTAGTCAAAAACCGCAAGGAGCCTTTAGGGTAACCTAGGCAGGTAATGATACTTAGAAAGTGTCTATGACTACCTAGGGGAATTTGGTTGTGACCAAAGGGCTTATGGATGCGTTTGGAGCATTTAAGGTTTACCTAGATGATTGTAGATAGTCTATGGGCTTTTTTATGTGACCTATCCAATCAAAAATCGCTAGGAGCCTTTAGGGTGACCTAAGCAGGCAACAACACTTAGAAAGTGTCTATGACTTCCTAGGGGTATTTTGTTGTGACAAAAGGGGTTATGGATGCCTTTGGATAATTTAAGGTTGATCTAGATAATCGTAGATATTCTAGGGTATTTTTTATGTGACCTAGCTGATAAAAATCTACTAGGAGCCTTTAGGGTGACCTAGGTAGGTAACGACACTTAGAAAGTATCTACGACTACATAGGGGAATTTTATTGGCACTCTAAGCATGAAATGGTTGTAAATGACTTATATTAATGGGTTTAGGATCTTAATTCCCTTCTATGGATGCTAGGAAATAAGTTCCAGGTCTAATCTGATGTGTAATGTTGAATGGACCTAGCCAGTTTGTTGCAAATTTGTCTTGTAAATTGGAGGAAAATTTGAGTTTTGCTAGTTTTTATTTAGAACTAAATCACCTACTTGAAAGTCTCTCTGATGTACTTTCAATTTGTAAGATCTCTTAAGACACTCTTGATAAACACATAGATTCTTGAGGGCATTCACACGTTGTTCATCAAGCAACGTTAACTGATCTAACCAAGCTTGCCTAGCTATATCATCATCGATGAATTCTTGCATGGAAATACGTAGTGATGGAATCTCTAACTCCAGAGGCATGATGGCTTCAACACCATACACTAGTGAAAACTAAGCTGCTCCAGTGGGTGTCCTAATACTAGTGCGATAGGCCCAAAGGGAAAGAGGTAATTGATTATGCCAATCTTTATGATTTTACTAAATGGTTTTGTTCAAGATGACGACTACTGTTTTATTTGATGCCTCTACTTACTCATTGGTCTGTGGATAATAGGGCATGGAAAATCTATGCTTTATGTTATACTTTATTGTTAACACACGCACATCCTTATTTTTAAAGGTGTTCCATTATCCAATACTATTTTGGATGGAATACCAAAATGACATATAATGTTATGTAGCATGAACTCTGTAATGCGAGGTCCAATTTTTGTGGTAAGGGGAATTGCTTCCACCCATTTTATGAAATATTCAGTTGCCTTTATGATAAAAATGTGATGGCTCGATGATGTAGGTGAGAGTTTCCCAATTAAATCAAACCCCCATTCTTCAATTGGCCAGACTAATTGAATCAGTTGTAAGGCTTGTGAAGGTACATGTGTTAAATTTGCATGGTGTTGACACTTCACACACTTCTTAACATAAGCGCAACAATATTGCTCTAAAGTTGGCCAATAATAGCCCATGTGGAGAAAGAACTTTACGATGGCCATGCCGCTAAAGTTACCACTGCATGTACCATCGTGCACTTGGGTGATGGTCCAAGATGACTCCTGTGAGTCTAAGCAACAAAGGAGAATACCTTCATAACTCCGATGATACATAAGAAATTTTGCTACCTTTTTCTTGAATGGTCGCTTTACAGTGTGCAACAATATATGTGGAATATTACCTAGTTTAAGATAATATTTAATCTAGATGGCCCAATATTGCTTTGAATAAGCCTCAATATTATGAATCGTGTTATCCCTTTGATGTTCGTATCATGTGAATGCTGATTGAGAGTGAACTTAGAGATATAGCATTGTGCTAGTATCAAAAGGATTATGAGGGAAAAAACTCCTCGAGTTAAAATTATTCAAATATTGGTGTAGTTGAGAGAACATTTCATGAGAAGGCTCAATCTGAATCATGTGAAAAACTAGTATAGCCATATGCTCTTCATGCTCATTCGTAGCTTGCGCTAGCATTTTTACTTGGATAGTTGTGATATCATCTGAAGGTTCATGCGGGATTAGCGACCCTAAGGAATCCATTGTATCCACAAAATTATTATATGAACAAGGGAGTGCCTCTATATCATACCATTAAAATTTGACTAGGTTTTTTTCCACTAGGGCTTTGTAGGCTTGCAAGACGAGACATTGACACTAGAAAATCCCTTTTACCTGATTAACTATGAGCAAGGAATCGCCAAAAATGTTTAGCTTTGTTATTTTCATAGCGATTGTCATCTGAATTCTTATGATGAGAGCTTCATACTCGGCATTGTTTTTGGTACAAGGAAAATCTAGTTTAAACGAAAGAGGTATGGGAGCCCCTTGCGATGTGAAAAACAAAATACCCGCACCACTATCTCGCTCGCACTTGGAACCATCGAATAATAGAGTTATGTCTGCTTGTGACTTAGGAACTGTAGAATCAGGTGATTCTAAAATTTGAAATACTCCATCATCAGGAAGTTTTATATAAAGACGTGAAATTTACTACATTGCCTTAAGGGCACTTTATTGCAATGTGTAACAATTATCAAGCATTCAAAGGGAAATGAGCATAAACTTACAATCTATCAAAATGAAGCACATATGAAACCAAATGGTGGATTTATCCTTCTATTTAATCAATCATAGCTTCAATATATGAGATTACAATCATCCCCTTGAGGGCTTTTACAAATTGATACATTCAACATTACAACAACCAAGGGATCTAGTCCCTTGAAAAGGACCTCAAAATGGTGTAAACTATGGTTTCATAGTTTGGTTTGGTGTAAATCTCACATCCCGCATTGAGAGATATACTTCAACCTATTATTTTGGTCTTCTTAGCTCCTTCATCCTACATAGAACTACCTGGACCTACACACAAGGTCTTAAAATGGGGTTAGTAGCACCTGTTTCATAAAATGAAGATAACATAGAAAACATAGTAAAAAGTGTGAATGCTACAAAAAAAAAAATGATATACATATGTAAAAACTGATATACAATGAGTATATATATATTCTAAGATGATATACGTAGAAATAAATGGATTTGAAATCAAGTTATAAGGTGAAACTATGTTGAACTGTTGGAGCTTCAGGGTGAGCTATGGAGACCTGCAACATTTGGGACTCCAAATCCCGAACCAAAACTCCTCCAAATGACCTCAAATTTGGACCAGAGGTTCATCTAGATATCCTAAGGAGTTCTATGGAGGAATTTCTCCAAAATTCTCTACTATTTTGAGACCGTCCCTATGAGTGCCATGGGTTGACTGCTAGTCATCCCCAAGTGGGATGGTTATAAAACTGGCTTAGTTTTGTCAACACATGGCCTTGGGAATTGGTCCAAAATAGGATGACGGTGTTGTCGATAGATGGGGCCAAGTTTTCCTTCAATTTGGATGATTTTGGATTGGTAAATCGGGTCCTATTTCCCCTAAAAATTCCTTCAAAGTGAAGAGGGTCTCAAGGTAGGAAAAGTGCGAGTTTTAGTTTGCAAATGGGTTGGTAGCAAGTAGGGATGAATTTTGGCAGCACTTCATTGCTCAAATGCTCTTCTCTCCTATCTTGAAATGGAGGCTTGGGCATCCTTTTATAGATCAAAAGGGAATATAGGTCCAAATGGCATATTTGCCATGCAAGGCAAGACTTTTATTAGCCTATAAGGGTGCCTAATAAGGCCATATGTTGTTGATAAGAGGGCATATGTAACACACTGATAGTATTATTCTATTTATGTGATTTATATGTCTACAGATGCCCTATTTTTGGGATGCACGATGCGAAACAAAGCATTGAGAAAAAATAGATCACTAAATCATCGAATGATCAAGGTTGTTCCTTAACCTAATAAAATTTGGATGCCTTCATTATGTAAAAGAATACATTCTTGAAATCCTTTCTATTGACATAGTTGAAGGATCAATTGCATGTATATCTTTCAACCATGTTGTAGTAACAATCTTATGGGGCTTAGGGTATACTAGGTCTTGGTGCCTTGTATTCTTGTAAACCTTCACATGGGTCAATTCCTAAGGTTTCAAGGAGGTCAAGCCTATTTAATTTGCTTCTTATGTTGATTCTTTGCCCTAGCATGGGCTTGAAAATTTATCTTTAGCCAAGATTCTTTTGAATGCATGGAATTTTACACTTTTGAGTGTTTAAATGTTGATTCAATTTTTGAGTTCATTATGATGACTACCCCCTAAAGCGATGAGTCGATGAGGGCATGACAAATGCTAAAGTGATGAGTCACTTAAAACATATGACTTAATTGGGAAAACTCTCTATTTTGCCCATGGTACACTATACATGTTCAAATGTGATTTTTGACTATTTTGATGAATAGTTTTGGAAGCAAAAGGCCCAATATCTCATTCCAATGGAGCAGTCTAACCATGTAGGCCTTCTTGGGGACTAAAATAGAGTCTTTTAATGCATCCAAAAGTATTAGTTTTTTTAAGTGAAAAAAACTTGTGGGGCTGCATTGGTCTGAGAGACCACAAATAGGGGGTTCTACACCGTCAAAGTCACCCGAGAGTCACACCCGACCCTGCCTGCACCAACATTATCAATTGGATTTAGGGTATCCAATTCAAATTTTTGGTATGGTGGAGATTCAAAACTAGGATCTACATTGGAGGATTTCCCTCTCCTCTCCAAATCACTTGCAACACTTGGGTCCAAAAGTATTATAGGTTCATTCTAAATCCCTCTCATTATCTTGCCCAATATGCCTTGTTTTTGGTGGGTTTTTGGCCCATTTTTTGATAATTTTGATGTTTTAAAGTGTAATTTTATTATGAACATCCCAAGGATGATGAGGGAAGTATTAGTGAATTTCCCATGGTGGGATGTCCAGCAAAAAGTGTGCTCATCCCACCCAGGAGCGGTTGGGTTCTTTTGGAGCTATAAAAGGCCAAAAATGGTCATTTTAGCTCATTTGTGCAACTTTCTTGGAGAAGTTGGAGAGGAGAGGAGGTAGGAGATAGTTTTCTGAAGTGGATTTCTACTAAAATCTCAATCCACAACATGATACAATCATTGGATGCATTGGGTGGTGGAGCCAGTGCAAAATGGGTATGGATTACATGGTTCCTCTATTCTATTTTATTGAATTTTTGCAATTTCTACTCTAATTTCATGACTAAAACCACACAAATGATTTAAGAAAATTAGGAGTACTGAAATACATAAAATTGAACCTTAGGAATGCTTTATTTGCAAAAAAAATAAGGTTAAAAATCATTTTTTTTAATGTTTTTAAAGGATTTTAGGGCATTTTTAAGGGTAAAATTGACCCTATTTTACCGCTATTTGGGTACCATTCCTATGAGGGAAAATTACTAGTGGCCATACCTTGGTGGGATGACTACCAAATTAGGGGTCATCCCTGGGTGGGATGGCAAAAAATTGGGCCATAAAAGGCCTTTTTGTATGTGTTTGTTTAGTGTTTTTATAGCAAAAATTTGCATTTTTAGGGCCTGTTTGACACCCTTATTTGCATGAGCAGATAGTTAGGAGTTGGTATAGGGTATCGAGTATTTCTCAGGTCACTAGAGACCATTTGAATACTACAAACTGGCATTGGCTTGATGTCGTCGATTTGAAGTAAGTTACGCGGTTAGATCCCATGGTGGGAGACCGTGCCTATCTAACTGCTTTGATAGACCTATGGGACGCTCACACTAACACTTTCCATTTAGCTATGGTGGAGATGAAAGTGATACTAGAGGACATCTATAGGATACTATGTATTTTTATAGAGGGGTTCCAAATAGTATCTTCTCTTACGGAGTGAAGGGAGGTCATAGTGCATAGGTATTTTGACACGTGCTGGGAGTATGTCCTGACTGAAATGGTTAGTGGAGGGATTCTAGTGTCTGGATGGTACTAGGATGGTGTGCTTGGAATTAGTTACACTTTTTTGATGATATTGATCAGTGAAATGCTACTACCCAAATATTTATGAGCTAGGTTCCCATGGAACCTAATAGAGCTGGTTTTTACTCTAGTTGATTGCATAGAGGAGGAGCCTATAGTGATGGCTTGGGGTCCTAATTTATTGGTATAGTTATACGATGAGCTATATGAGATCCACTATCATGGGTGGAAGGGTTTGGACTACATATTTCTACTACAATCTTGGTCTTGGTAGCATATTGCGATGGAGAGACCACGAGGACTATCGTGGACCACTCGAGCAGAGCTACCGAATAGGGAGATTGGCTATGGAGTGCTATGGATGAGGTCGCATGTGCTAGGGCATAGCTGATGCTATGATGGATAGGTAGAGCACTGTGTAGAGGCTTTGCATGGCTTAGGGTAGTGGATATCGAGTGGAGACCCTATAGGGATTGTCCTTCCTGGGATGAGGTTTCGACACATCTACGCTGAGTTCGATGAGGTAGGTGGGTGATAGGGCAACATGGCACAGAGTGAGAGTACTTATCTTATGATCGTGTTCTATGAGTCGATGGTCTATCATCATCATAGGGATGAGAGGACTCTAGCATGGCCTTTGGTAGAGGAGTTAGGAGATGAGTCATATTCTAAAGTGATAGTCATAGACTCAGATGATGTGGGCATTATAGAGAAGTATGATGTGTGGTGGGTCATGTGAGAATGGTGAGGGGAGGGACCACTAGGAGGGGATGCAGCTATGAGGACAACGGATACCACTAGGGGTGCTAAAGATGAGGAGGGTTTTGGTGAGTCTCCAGATGATGAGAAGACAGACATAAGTGAACGAGTTGTGCATCATCGTGTGTCAGTAGACAGGGTGGAGCTGATAGATATACAAGATCCAATTGGATTTGATGATGAATACTTGGGAGATCAGGATCTCTAGTCAAAGTTAGCATCATGAGATGCTATTATAACAGAGCTATAGAGTGATCAAGATTTACTATAGGCACAGGTGCATAGTGCATAGGAGGATATGGAGAGGTAGACAGTAGTGATAGTTGTATTTTAGGAACATATCACTAGACAGGGCCCTAGCCATGGGGAGTCTAGTAGTGGTAAGCTAGATAGGATGCAGGAGGAGATAGCACATATCCAAGGTTTGGCAGTGACCTATCAGACTAGGTGTTGAGAGGAGTGCACCTACATGGATATGATGGAGGATGAGATAGTGCACTATAAGGGGTGCATACCAGATCGGGCATTAGCTATTGGATCACAACATAGCCAAGGGAGCGAGATGGGACACTCATCTGCTTGGATGAGGGCTTCGAGTACTTATTAGAGGATGGATGTATTTGGAGGTATTAGATAAAGGGGAGTAGCTCAGGGAGCTCATGACGGACTCATATTGATAGTAGAGGAGAGAGTTGAGGTACCGATCATACGTGACCATGGTTAGTGAACTTTGGTGGTTCTTTTTGGTTTTCTTTTTGGATTGCAAATTTGGATGACTCGCTTTTATTGTAGCCTATGTGTATTTTATGGACTATGATGTTGCTTTCAGATTTTATATATATAGACACACACATATATATATATATATATATATATATATATATATATATATATATATATATATATATATATATATATATATATATATATATAACTTAGATTTTGATCATTATGTCATTTTACTGCTTTATGATATGAATGCAATTTTTATTTTTGCTATATGATGTTATGATGGGTGTCTAACATGGATGCATGTATTTATCCGATGATGTGATTTGATGATATGTAGATGTGGATGCTTCATTTTATATGCTTTTGTAAATTAATAGGTATGAATAAAATATTCAGTGGTCATTTAAATATTATTGCTAATATTTAACCGGTATCTATCCTAGATCATGAATACCACTTAATAAACAAAAGTTTTAAATGTGTATGATTGAAAGTAATGATTTGATTAGATTTAATTTTTGTATGATGGATTTGCGATGACTATTTGACACATTATATGCTAGAACCATAGACTTATACAAAATGTATCTTGATTATTTTCATGTTATTATAACACTTTATTTGATGGACATTGTAATTTTGACAAACATATGACAACATGATGTAAAATAGAATGGATAATGTGATGTGATATGATTGTATTTGATAGATTTTAAGAGACT
Organism: Wollemia nobilis; assembly: GCA_028583015.1. Classification (NCBI taxonomy): domain Eukaryota; kingdom Viridiplantae; phylum Streptophyta; class Pinopsida; order Araucariales; family Araucariaceae; genus Wollemia; species Wollemia nobilis. The sequence goes on from JAQPPZ010006909.1 coordinate 11,077,367, forward strand.
CAAACACTCTAGTTACCTAATAAAAATTCATATAATAACTATACAATATCTTTGGACAAAGTATGCACCTACTAAGATAACCAAGATAATCAATATCCCTGTGTGTGCATGTGAGTTCATTACCATGATAAAACATAAGATTACCCTAGTGCAAATGGGATTCATTCAACCCATCGACACTAGAGATCATTCTACGAGTCTCATTATCCTAAGTTTCATACTTAGTTGGATTAGACCACTATATAACCTAGGTTACAACAAGATAGATCATCCACATTCAAACATTGATCTATACATAAACAAGATGCTTAAGTGATAGACATATCGTCATGTGGGAGGCTACCGCAATTGACAATTAGGCTATCCACCAAACCTATAATGAGGATCACCTTATGGTTCTCTAATGCTAAGAATTTTAGGGATTCAAGTTTTGGAGTCCCTACCTTTATTTGACTTTCTCAAGGGAATTTTCTCATTTTGATTTGTTGAGCAAGGGATTTTAATAGTGGTGAGAACCACTGTTTCTTTATTTGCTTTTCCTAGTGATAATAATCATTGTTTCTTTATGCATATTTTGGAGTGATAATAATCACTATTTTCTTTGAAATATTTATTTGAGATACCTACCCCAGTGTAGGGCAATGTATGTTTTCAATACTAGGGGGATAATAATCATTACTGATTTTCTTTCTTCGGGATACTTACCCCAGTGTAGGGTAAGGGATTTTGGGTAAGGAGGAACTTGTCCTTTTGTCAATTCTTAGAATATTTGAACCATTGTCATAGGGGGATGAGCAAGATAACCTTTTCGCTTGAAAGTACCCTAGACTACTTCATAGTTTTCATCTTTCCTTGTGCTAGAATTGGATTTATTAATGTGAAAATTGTGTTGGGATTTTGATGTATACCATACATTATCTAAGTAGGATTCTACCTTCTAAAAATCATGCTAGATTTCTACAAAATTTGATAAGACAACGAGATATGACCGAGTGACAAAAAACTTTAACTATGTTTTTCTAATAATGGCTAAGTGATGGGAAACAAACATATAATGTAAATAATATATGTAATATAAACCGGTGGTATAACTAACATATGATAACAATGAATTTTTACTAGATGCCTAATGTGTAGACTTGGTGCTAGAAATACATGATCAATTTGGAATAATGCATATGCAATGATGAATATGCCTAATGCAACTATGATTATAATGCAAGTGATGAGAAATGCAATATTTTTGTATTTTCATGATTTTTTTTGTTATTTTTGAGATATGTGTATATATGTACAGGTTGACCAATGGGCTTAATGAATGCCATTGGGGATTTTTAGGTGACCAAAGGGCTTATATATGCCTTTGGAGCATTTAGGTTTGACCTAGATAGTTGTAAACTACCTAGGAGCATTTTTAGCTTGGCCTAGACGGTGATAGACCTTCTAGGGGCATTTTGGGTTGACCTAAACAATCATAGACTACCTAGGAGCATTTTTAAGGTGACCAAAGGGCTTATAGATGCCTTTGGAGCTTTTAGGGTTGACCTAGATGATCATAGATAGTCTAGGAGATTTTTAAGGTGACCAAAGGGCTTATAGATGCCTTTGGAGCTTTTAGGGTTGACCTAGACGATCGTAAATAGTCTAGGAGATTTTTTATGTGACCTAGACAAAAAAATACCGCTAGGAGCATTTAGGGTGACCTAGGCGAGAAAAGACACTTAGAAAGTGTCTACGACTACCTAGGGGTATTTGGTTGTGACCAAAGGGCTTATGGATGCCTTTGGAGCATTTAAGGTTGACCTAGATGATCGTAGATAGTCTAGGGGCTTTTTTATGTGACCTAGCCGATCAAAAACTATTAGGAGCCTTTAGGGTGACCTAGGTAGGCAATGACACTTAGAAAGTGTCTACGACTACCTAGGGGTATTTGGTTGTGACCAAAGGGCTTATGGATACCTTTGGAGCATTTAAGGTTGACCTATATGATCGTATATAGTCTAGGAGATTTTTTTATGTGACCTAGCTAGTCAAGAACTGCTAGGAGCCTTTAGGGTGACCTAGGTGGGCAACGACACTTAGAAAGTATCTACGATTGCGTAGTGATGTTTTGTTGAGACCAAAGGGATTATGGATGCCTTTGGAGAATTTAAGATTGACCTAGACGATTGTAGATAGTCTAGGGGCATTTTTATGTGGCCTAGCTGGTCAAAAACTGCTAGGAGCCTTTAGGGTGACCTAGGCAGGTAACAACACTTAGAAAGTGTCTACGATTGCCTAGGGGTATTTTATTTGTGCTCTAAGCATGAAGTGGTTGCAAATGAATTATATTCATGGGTTCAGGCTCTTCGTTTCCTTTGATGTATGCTAGGCGATAAGTTGTAGGTCCAACATGATGTGTAATGATGAATGGACCCGTAGCACCCTAAAATTGGCATAGTTAAACCATCAATAAAAAGATAAAAAAATTGAATTTTAACCTCGAAACCACCCGTTAACCGCTCACATCATTTTTCATGCCATTTTTAGAAGTTGTTTTGACTGTTATATCGTCACCTATCTGACGATATCGTCCCAAATCGGATGAATTCATCTAGAAAAAAACATCCAGACAATTTCATCCCAAAACCAAATTTTCATAATTAGCCTCTATTTCAACAACCTCTCCAACTCGGAAAAAAGCATGTTTGCATGGTTGGAGATTTCTATGTTGGAGATCTCCCAGATTGGGATGATCCCCAACCTCCTAACCTCCCACTAATCCTATATAAACTTGGGTTTTTCCAAGTTTATCCCCCTGGCTAATCATTTTTTGCAACTCTAGTTTTTTTTTGTATTAGAACATCCTCACCCCCATCATTTGCATTTGTATTTTTAGGTTTTATTGTAGGATTTTACTGTGTTTCAACCGAAGGAAGCTCGGATCATTGCATGCGATCCAACACGATTTTGAATGATCCTATCAATATCGGTGATGATCTCGTATGATTATAGATGATTTTGACTGTAGTTTAGATTGGGGGCAACCAGAGCCCTGAGTTTGTGTTTTCTACCTTTCTTTCTTATTTAATTGTGCATTAGATTGATTTATTTTTGTTCTACATCCTAGAGTTCACCTCATTTAGCATATTTGCATGATAAAATTTAAAATAAGTTATTAAAATAGTGCATCCCATTTGATTTTCTATTTGGATTTATTATTTAAGAATCTATACTATTATTTCTATCATTTTGCATCATTCTTGCAATTGCATTTTTGGTTTTTAGTGTCTGTTTCCATGATTGCAGGTTTCTGATGATCTTTTCTGATCTCAAATGATAACCTATGATTTGGGATTATTTTGCATAATTACAGAGGATCCTGTCATATCCGAGATGATCTAGACTCCTACAAGCTTCAGAATCTTCATCAGACATCAGGAATCAGGTGTATTCCTCTCCATTTCACATAGTCTCTCTATTTAGGATTCATTCATGTTTGCTATCTTTATATAAACCTAAAATTTCATATTGAATAGCTTAGATTCATTTTAGCCAACCTAGGAATATGAATTATTGAATATAAAATGAACACATCAAACCCATTCTCAACCTAGGCGCGAAAACTGCCACTCAAAGTTTCCTGGTGAACCCCACCATTCGTCGAAAATTCACCCTTATACCCCTCCCATGAGAGGCACGACCTTCAAAGGTCCTATCTGTTCGAGGTATTGTCCCATCCTTCTCGTATCCCCCTTCCAAGGCACGGATCCTTTAGCCTGAAGGTAAGGGTATGAAAAATTTGGGTGATACATTTTTGGTGAACCCAACGTGAAACTAAAACACCTTTTGAAAAAAAAAAAAAAACACATTATTAAGAACATCTAGAATCATTAGAAAATTGTTAAATTTGCATATCATATTTAGATGGTAGATTATAATAGAAGACGAGCTGTCACCATAAATTTTGAAAATCAATTAACAACCATAGAGATTACTTCTATGCTTAGAGTACCTCAAACAAATAGAGTCCAACATTTGTGGGATGAACTTGATAGGAGATTGGGTATTATTGAATCTAGATATGTAGAACTTAGGCAAATTAAGAGGTTTGTCCTAGATAGAATCCTGGATCCTGATCAGGTGACTTTGTACCATGAACTTCAGAGAGCTTTCCATAGGTGGTTAGCCAATAAAAGAACACTTGTGTCTTCTGAATTATACACCTTTGAGGAATACCTTGAGAATGCAGTTATAGTACATAAATTTCTATCTCATATAGAGGATCAAGAAGTTGTTCTTACAAATAGAAAGATATGGAATAGAGTTCCTAGAGCTGTGTTGTATCGAGAGTATTGCCATGAACTTTATTTTTACAGGTCAAAGTCTGAAATAGATCATATTACCATAGCACACTTTGTCAAGTTCTTGAAAAACCACTTCCAATTTGAAGAGGAGCATTTCATGACTCCTGATGAACTTGATCCTATCAATGATATCCATAAACTATTTATAGAAAACTAAGTCATTCTTTTTACTATTGTTATTTCTTGCAACTAGCATGTTGTTTTTTATTTTTATACTTGTGAAATAATAATAGAAAACAAAAAAAAAAACAAAAAAAAAAAAAAAAAAAACAAAACATTTCCTTTTTAAGTATTATAGTAGGTATATAGTTAAAATATATACCTCTCAACCCTATCGCATATATATAAGTATATATATTTGCTAAAACCTAATTTTAGCACAATGCCTAGAATTAGGAATGGAAAACAAACCGAAGAAGAAGAAGATTGGTTAGGAAAACCATTAATTGACCAAAATGTCCCTCCTGAGGACCAAGTTCCGGAAGAAGGAACCCTAGACCAACAAGAAGAAGAGCTTGCTGTAAGAAATGAATGAGAAGAAAATGTTAGAGAGGAATGATCCTCATCCCCTAAAATGTCTTCGAGAGGAGCTGTCACTTTTGAGAACATAGAACAATTTTGGAAGTTCATTAATACTAATATTGGTGTTTTTAATAGAGCAGTCCATATGGACAAGGATCGAATTAGTGACACTCAAGAAACTCTAGAAGAAGTATTTCACACACGCACTAATACATTGTCATTTATTGATCAAGAGAGTGATCAAGCTAGACCATCCAATTTGGATATGGTAGCTATGATCCAGAACATGCAACAACAACAGGTTACCCAACCATCTAAAGTTCCTGTTAGAAAACCTAGGGTCATTCTTGCATAAAAGAAACCATCATTTACTACTCTATTTTGCCAAGCTATTGAGCAACATACCTCAAATAAACAAAAACCCAAAACAAAACCAAACACTAATTACCAACAATCCGAGATACAACATAATACTATTACAAATTCCCTTCATAATACTCTTCCTACCAACACTTTGCATAATAGCAATATAGCATCTAATACTTATGTCGCACCATCATACACTCATAAATCCCATACCTATGTCCCATTGAACCAATATGGTGGAAAAACTAGTAATATTGAAGCTGTGGTGAAATAGTTAGTTTCCCTCATGGACCAGATAGATCCCTACCATCCCTCATACAATTATCGAGAGATGCATAGTCAACATTTAGATCATTTAGTTGTAGTATAGCCGTATCCTAAACATTTTCCTATGCCTGTCCTGCCCATATATAAAGGAATGAAATATCCCATAGATCATCTTCGTATGTTTAGGATAACATGTCATGATATATCACATGATGACTTGTTATTACTAAAAATGTTCCTGAAGAGCTTGGGAGGAATGGCATTAGAGTGGTATTATCAATTACCCAATAATTATTTGAGGAATTGTTAAGAAACTTCCAAGTGTTTTGTTCATCAATTTAGTGTCTATAACGAAAGACATGTGATCATTAAAGTTTTGTATAACTTAAAACAAGACAAAGATGAATGCTTTGCTGATTTCCTAGCTAGGTGGAGACAATTGATAGGAAAATTGCATTTTGTGTTACCTTATAGGGAGATGTTGGACATCTTTATTAATAATTTGCAAGAGCAATGATGTAGGAGCATCCGGTGGTGGCAGAGCAATCTTGCATCATCCAAAAAAAAATTTAAGTGCTGGCAAGGGGATAAGCTATCGCGATATCGTGACACATTTAGAGAATAGGCGCCAAGGGGAAAGGCTGATGCGATATCGTGACACATTTGGAGAATAGGTGCCAAGGGGAAAAGCTGTCGCGATATCATGACACATTTGAAGAATAGGCACCAAGGGGAAAGGCTGTCGTGATATCACGACACATTTGGAGAATAGGCGCCAAGGGGAAAGGCTGTCGTGATATCGCGACATGTCACAGTTTCGCGACCCAAAGATAGAAGACAAGTGCGAAAGGTAAAGACATTACGATTTCATGACATGTCACGGTTTCGTGACCCTAAGGTAGAAGACAAGCACAGAAGGCAAAGACGTCATGATTTCATGACATGTCACAATTTCGTGACCTGAAGGCAGAAGACAAGTGCGAAAGGCAAAGACATCATGATTTCGTAGCATGTCACGGTTTCACGACCCAAAGGCAGAAGACAAGCACGGAAGGCAAAGATGTCATAATTTCATGACATGTCATGATTTTGCGACCCAAGGACAGAAGACAAGTGCAGAAGGTAAAGACGTCATGATTTCATGACATGTCATGGTTTCGTGACCCGAAGGTAGAAGACAAGTGTGGAAGGCGAAGACGTCATGATTTTGTGACATGTCACGGTTTCATGACCCATAGGAGAGAATAGAGGCTGAATGCCAAAATTTCACGATATCACAACCGAAGAGGAGAGAGAGGGCAAGGAAGCAGAAATGTCACGATATCACGACAGGTTGTTTATGACTCTAGACAGGCAGGCGGTTGCAGAGGTCATTGCAAAAGGGCACATGGCAGCAAAATACAGGTGGCTACAGAGCACTCCTGAGAATGATGACTCAGAGGGTCGATGGGCAGGTGGCTATAGAGCACTCCACAACTCTATTGCATGATGATCCAAGGAACCTAACAACAAGATGCAGGCAGCGACAGAACATTCATGCGGGCGGTTATAGAAAACTTCGTAGTCTGTGTAATGATGTCCAAGGGGGGGTTTGGTCCGCTATAAGAGGTAGTTCATACATTGTAAGGGGGGTTGGCCATTTGTAACTTTTGTAATTCAGATTTTGGAAGTTTTTAATGAAAATTTGGTGGTTTTTCTACATATAATCTCAGTCCTACGTCAAGTGGTATCCTAGCCAGAAGGTTCTGAGCGCACAAATAGATCGTCGGCCATGAGGTAGTTTGTGCCAGGATCTATGGTTGGGGGTTGTGAGGAAGTGAGCAGGATGCCTCCACAAAGAAACCATGGTGGTGCAAGGAATAGGGGGTAGAGGTCAATCTCAGAGCCTTGCAGAGGCAAGTTCAAGCCTTGCAGGAGGAATTGAGAAGAGGAGTTGAGCCAAGAAGAGAGGACCACAGTGAAGATGAATTTTGGGAAGACAAGGGTCCATCTAATGAGGAAGAAGCATTGGATCCAACAAAAGCTAGGCAGTATAGGTCCATATCCCAGATCGGGAAGAAGTCAAAGTTTGACGTCTCCACATATTCTAGGAATCTCAACCCTGAGGAGTTGATAGATTGGATCAACGACATGGAAGAATATTTTGAGTATGAGGAGATCTCAGATCCAAATCGGATCAGGTTCACCAAAACAAAGTTGAAGGGACATGCTAGCATCTTGTGGAAAGGAGTACAGTTGGAAAGGAACAGGAGGGGAAAAGAAAAGATCCCCAGGTGGGGTCGGATGGTTGAGAAATTGAAGAGGCAATTCATCCTCGTGGATTATGAGTTGGATCTATTGAGGAGGATGCAAAGTCTAAGGCAGGTGAGTAAATCTGTCAAAGAGTACACGAAGGAGTTCTACCAGATATCAATTCGAACTGGCCATTCTAAGGTGAATAAGGAGAAGGTCGCCCGATACATCAATGGATTAAGAACCATCATTAAAGAAGAGCTGAGTCTGGTTCGGATGAGCATGGTTGAGGATGCATACTAGTTTGCATTAAAAGTGGAAGAGAAACTAAATAGGAGGTTTGAGGTTAAGCAGAGAGGAAAGTATCATGGTGGGAGAGCTGGTGGAAGGACCAATGAAGGAAGATACAAAGATCTGAAGAAGACTGGTGAAACAAGTAGTAACCAAGACGAGAAGGAAGAGAAAGAGGAGAATACCCACCGCCCACGCAATCAGAACAACAGCTACCCGAGGGGAAGAGGTAGGCCTAGGCGTGGGTATGGGAGAGGTGTATTTTGTGGGACCTGCTTCAATTACAGGGAAGAAGGACATCATGCATACAACTGTCCATAGCGCCAAGAAAGGCCAAATTGGAGACTAGAGGGTCAGGACATGGCTGCTATAGCAGATGAAGGTGTCAAATCTGAGCACTCTAAGAAGGCAGAATGAGGATAAGTGATGGTCATAAGGAGAGTCTTGTTGAATGAGGAAAAGGAGCCAGACCAGAGGAACAACTTGTTTCGCACGAGATGCAAGTGCTTAGGCAAGGTCTATAACATCATTATTGACAATGGTAGTACTGATAACTTGGTCTCTGAGGATATGTTTGCCAAGTTATAGTTAGAGAGAAGAAGACACCCGCATCCATATCAGATTACGTGGTTACAGAAGGACCATAGGGTGTTGGTCAATGAGCAATGCCTGGTGAAATTTAACATTGGAACTTACCGTGATGAGGTACTGTGTGACATCCTACCTATGGATGCATGTCACAAGTTGCTTGGGAGACCATGGCAGTTTTACTGGAGTGTAGTACATGATGGTCGAGCCAACACGTATTCCTTGTCAAAGAATGGAGTTCGCCATAAGTTGAAACCCTTGAAGGATGCGGACGAAAAGGTATGTAACAGTGCTCAAATCTATCTAGTTGATGGACGGAGATTTTTAGATGGCCTGAAGCTAGATCATATGTGCTATGCAATAATACGTAGGGTTAGGGAAAAGGAATGCGAGGATACCCCAGTAGAAGTCATGGACCTATTAGAAGAATTTCTAGATATCATGTCAGATAATGTACCTGAGGGTTTACCACCTATAAGGAAGATCAGTTACCATATAGACTTGGTACTTGGGTCTAGCTTTCCAAATAAGGCTACACATAGAATGAACCCTATGGAAGCTGAGGAGATGAATAGACAAGTTCAAGAGTTGTTAAAGAAGGGGTTGATTCGAGAGAGTCTTAGCCCGTGTTTAGTACGTGCAGTACTAGAACTAAAAAAATATCGAGTGGAGAATGTGCATAGAATCTCGGGAAATTAACAAGATCACTATAAAATACAGGTTCCCATTGCCAAGGATGGATGACATTATGGACTGTTTGAGTGGAGCTGAGTACTTCACGAAGATTGATCTGAAGAGTGGTTACCATCAGATCTATGTTAGAGAAGGGGATGAGTGGAAGACAGCCTTCAAAACCAAAGAGGGTTTGTATGAGTGGTTGGTCATGCCATTTGGGCTAACCAATGCACCTAGTACATTCATGTGGCTGATGAATGAAGTATTGAAACAATTTTTAGGCAAATTTATCATTGTCTACTTGGATGATATCTTGATATTTAGCAGAATCCTGGAGGAACACCTGATGCATATCAGGAGGGTTTTTGAGAAGCTGCGAGAGGAGCAGTTGTTGATAAATCTGAAGAAGTGTAACTTCGTGAAGAGGGAGTTAGTATACCTGGGATTTGTCATCTTAGTAGACGGTATAAAAATAGACCCAGAAAAGGTGAGGGCTATTATAGAATGGCCTGATCCAATAAGCGTGACTGAGGTAAGATCATTTCATGGTCTAGCCAATTTTTACAGAAAGTTCATTAGAAATTTTAGCAGTATTTGCGCATACCTTACGGAGACAATGAGAGGGAATAAGAAGGAATTTAAGTGGACAACCAAAGCAGACAAGAGATTTGCTATGTTAAAGAAGAAGGTCATAGAGCAACCTGTATTAGCACTTCTAGATTTTAATAAGGTATTTCAGGTAGACTATGATGCTAGTGGTAGTGCCATAGGGGCTGTATTGAGTCAAGAGGGTAAGCCTGTCACTTATTTTAGTGAGAAACTCAATGATGCCAGGAAGAAGTATTCAGTGTATGATTAGGAGTTCTATGCTATAGTTCAGGCTTTGAAGAAATGGAGGCATTATTTGTTGCCAAAGGAATTTGTTCTATATACTGATCATCAGGCACTACAGTATATTAACAGTCAGGGAAAGCTAAATCAGAGGCACCTGAAGTGGGTTGAGTTCCTACAGAGCTATACCTTTGTGCTGAAGCACTAGAGAGGAAAGTCCAACAGAGTTGCGAATGCCTTAAGTAGAAGGCAATTTTTATTGATGGAAATGAAGGTGGAAGTTGTAGGGTTTGCTAAACTTAAGGGTTTGTACCCTACAGATCTTGACTTCGTAGAAGCTTGGAAGGCCTGCTCTGCACCTGTTACTTTAGACAGGACTAAGTGGTTAAATTTTTTGATCCAAGATGGAATGCTGTTCAGGGGGAACCAATTATGCATTCCACGAAGTTCAATGAGGGATAATATGATCAAGGAAAAACACAGTGGAGGTTTGGCTGGACACTTTGGTCGAGACAAGACCATTTCCCTTATTAATGAAAACTACTACTGGCCACAATTGCAACAAGATGTGACAAAATTCATGCAAAGTTGTAGAATATGCCAGATGGCGAAAGGTGTGAGGCAGCATACTGGTTTATATCAACCACTACCTATACCTAAGAGGCCATGGGAGGACATCAGTATAGATTGTGTTCTTGGTTTACCCAGGATGCAGAGGGGAAACGACTCCATACTTATGGTGGTTGATAGGTTTTCAAAAATGGCTCATTTTATTCCCTGTCAGAAAACTAGTTGTAAATGTGCAAACTTGAATTGTATTAATCAGTCGAGTTTAAATAACACAACACTTGTCGAAAATAGTCACGACTGAAACAGCACTGTTACAACAGTGTAACAGTAAGCGTAACAGTACGCTTAACAATGCAATAGAGACAAAGTGGTTATAGTACGCTAACATCCCCCTTTATTACATTATTTGGGTAATGTAATAACTAATAGCTATACTAACATCCCCTTACATTATTTTGCAATACAAAGTGAGCTGCTGAAACAGTTCAAATTTGACACGTCCAAGTGCCTTAGTGAAAATGTCCGCAACTTGAGCATCGGTGGGAATGTCTTTGAAGCTGAATTCGGTGCTTTGGAACTTCCTCTCGAATGAAATGACATTGTGTGTCAATGTGCTTTGTTTTTTCATGATGGCTGGATTCTTGACGAGGTTCAGAACACCCTGATTGTCGCAAAACAAGTGTATTGGAGATTTTGATGGATGGCCCATACTTGTTAGAATGCGACGTAACCATATCACTTCGCACACAGCTTCACGTGCGGCGCGATATTCTGCCTCTGTTGAAGAAATAGCAACCACCGTTGCTTCTTCTTGTGCCAAGAGACGAGGACCGGATCCCAGGATGAAAAATGTATCCGAGAAGTTGACTTGCGATCATCAAATGATCCGGCATAGTCGGAGTCCGTGTATCCTTGCAAGAAGAATTTGTTGTTCCTCTTGTATTCTAGGCCATATTCTATAGTACCACGGACATAGTGAAGAACACGTTTTTCTGCTTTCCAATGAATAGTCTTAGGCTCCTGCATGAACCTCGAAAGATAGTTTACAGCAAATACGAGATCTGGCCTAGTATTGGTCGGATATATGAGACTCCCAATCAAGCTGTCGATAGAGAGTGCCATCTACCAGGGTGAGTCATCATATCGCGATAAGCGAAGTCCATTCTCCATAGGAGTTGCCATTGGCTTGCGATCGATCATGCGATATTTATCGAGCAATGTCTTGGCATACTTTTTACGAGACACTTTGATGGTGTGCTCCTTACGGCTGAATTCCGGACCAAGACGGTAATGGAGAAGTCCGAGATCTGTCATCTCAAAAGATTTGCACAAGTTTCTTTTGACGAGTAGAGATCATATCTTACGAACTCCCTGTAATGAGCGAGATCATCCACATAGAGTACAAGCAACACTATCTCGGAACCACTGTTTCTTGAAATAGAGGTTTGCATCGACGGACATCTCTTAAATCCATGCTTGCATTAGGTGATTGTCCATTTTTATATACCAAGCTCGAGGAGCTTGTTTCAGACCATACAAGGATTTTACCAATTTGCAAACTTTCTGCTGTTGGCCTTCCACTTCAAATCCTTCAGGTGAGTCATATAGACTTCTTCTTGGAGATCACCATTAAGAAAGGCACTTTTGACATCCATTTGGTGAACTTTCCACCCATATTGTGCTGCCATAGCACACATAACCCGAATTGTGGTCATCCGAGCGGTAGGTGCAAAAGTTTCTTCATAGTCGATGCCTTCCTTTTGAGCATAGCCCTTTGCAACAAGACGGGCCTTATGCTTATCAATTGTTCCATCTGCCTTGTACTTGACTTTGTATACCCATTTGCAGCCAATAGGTTTCTTTCCATGCGGCAGATCAACAAGCTTCCAAGTTTTATTCTTCATCAGAGACTCATACTCTGTATCCATAGCGGCCTTCCACTGAGGCTCACTAAGAGCATCTTGCACTGATGCAGGTCCAAGACTATCTATGGTAGACATGAATGCCCTGTCATCATCAATATCCATATCCTCAACTTCTCTACTTGGAGTCACAGAAAGTTCCTCAAAAGATTGACAAAGATCATCAACCTCACCAGTTTCTGCGGCTTCTCTTTCCTGTTGAGCCATACTCGCGTGTACGAGGTCTATCCAAATTCAAATTGGGAGGAGTGGATAAATTTGCATCTCCGATTGTATTTGTACACCATTTAGGATTACGCTCGGTGGTGGTGAAGAAGATGTAGAAGGACCTCACTGTCTGTGTTGACGAAGGAATCTCCTCTTCCTTTGGTTCCACAATATCCTGGTGTATTGTAGATGTGCTCTGTGATGTGAAAGCTTCATCAAAGACAACATCTCTGCTGATATGAATTTTCTTGGTCAAAGGATCTATCAACCGATATCCTTTAGAGTGCTCGAGAATATCCAAGAAAAATACATCTCAGTGTTTTCTCATCTAGCTTCTTCCTTTTTTCTTTCGGTATGTGCATGAAAGCTTGACACCCGAAAATACGTAGATGAGATATGGAGGGTTTTCGACCACTCCATGCTTCTGTGGAGTCATTCCTTTTAGGGCCTTTGTGGGTGCCCTATTCAAAAGATACACTGCAGTGGTGACAGCTTCTGCCCAATATTGTTGCCCAAGAGTTGCACCTGTGAGCATACAACGAACCATTTCCATGATAGAACGGTTCCTTCTCTCAGCAACTCCATTCTGCTGAGGAGTATAGGCAGTTGTTAACTGTCTCTTGATCCCATGTTTATCTAGGAATGCAGAAAATTCATTAGAGGTAAACTCTCCCCCTCGATACGAGCGGAGGGTTTTAATAGAAGCCCATGACTCCTTCTCAACGGATTTCTTGAACTGTTGGAAGAATGCGAAAGCTTCAGATTTCAGTTTGAGAAAGAAAACCCACATCTTTCGTGAGTAGTCATCTACGAATAAGTGAAAGTACCTCTTCCCTCCAACAACTTGTTGGGTGTGAAAGGACCGCATAGATCGGTGTGAATTAGCTCCGAGAGGTTTTCGTGCTCTTGTAGAGCTCTTCTCAAATGGTACTCTATCTTGCTTTCTCGCTAAGCGGTCGAGCACACCGGCAATGTGGCGAGAAAGGGAAGGAAGACCCTTTACCATCTCATACTTGCTGAGCTCAAGTAAGTAGCCGGAACTAAGATGCCCATATCTCTTGTGCCATAGGGAAGTTGCCTCCTTGGTAGAGGCAGTCATGGCAACATGTGGAGTAGAGATAGCATCTAGTGCAAATAAGCCATGCTTATATGAAGGTGTTGCAATCTGCTTACCCTTCCCGGTAATTGTACAACACTTCTTTCCATTCTCAACACGAAAGTTGACAACCATATTTCTGTCCGGGATTTGTGTCATCGACAACAAATTGTTGGCCAATCCCGGAACATAGAGGACCTTGTCAATCGACACTTGCCATCGGGAAGAGTGGTCGAAACTGTACCCTCTCCACTGAACCCTGTAGGTTTTATCATCGGCAATGGTGACGGGTTTGCCCTCCTTGGCCACAAATGATTCAAACCACGATCCATCGCCGATCATATGTTTACTAGCTCCGGAATCGACATACCAAATAGGATCCCTCCGAGTGGAATCTGTGGTAGTCATGAGCACCTTGTGTGCCCATTCGGAATCCGAGTCGGATTCTTCAACGACAACATTCGCATGGGGTTGCTTGTTTTTATTTTGTGGTTTGTTTTGGCCTTTTTGCTTGTTCTTATGCCAACACCTGTTGGTGTCATGGTTGTCTTTCTCACAGATCTTGCACCACCTCTTCTTCTGTTGAGGTTGCTTGCCTTTTCCTTTCGTATCCTGTTGAGAATTTCCTCCTTTACGAAAGTTGCCTCCTTTTTGCCCATTACCTTTCTTCCTAGAACCCTTGCTGTTGGTGTATAGGGCTGTATTGGAAGAATCATCCTTGTGAAGTTGGCGTGCCTCCTGTTGTTGAAGCAGATTGACCAACTCGATGTAGGTAATTTGTCGTTGGGACACCTGGATGGAGGTTATCAACATGTCAAATGAAGAAGGTAAAGCTCTCATCACAAGTGAAATGAGAAGCTTTTCATCCACAGTATCTCCTAGAGAACTCAATTTCTCTTTCAACTCAGACACTCTGCACAGAAAGAGTTCAAGTGTTTCACCCTGTCTCAAACTCGGGTTATGAAGTTGTTGTTGAAGATGAAGAATGGTGGATTCATTCTTCCCCTCATAGATGGTTCTAAGGGCATCCCATGCCTCTTTACCACTTGCTTTATCGGCTATATGAGGTTGCACTTCATCCGAAACAGCAAACAAAATGAGCACCTTTGCTCTCCTGTCTTTCTTGTCAAAAGCAATCCGATCTGCTGAAGGACCTGTGGATCCTGCTTTTGGTGAAGGCCTTGTTGCTACTCCAGGTAACAATATCCCACAAATCTTCCATTTGGAGAATAGCCTTCATCTTATGTTTCCATGGTGTATAATTTGGACCTTTCAATAAGCGATGCGGATCGGTCATCAATTTTGCAACGGCGGCCATAGTGAAGGTTCCTTATATCACCAAATTGGTCCCCCTTTCGATATACCTTTTGCTAGGCCAATATACCGTACAAAATACCCGCCCTTACGTGAGGGAAACTATAGGTATTTAGAAAGATCAACAAAAATCACCCGCCCTTACGTGAGGGAGACTATAGGTGAATTTTAGAGATCATACGATACGTGGAACATAAGCGGTGCTAAAAGGGAATCGCCTTGTTGATGGCACCTACCATAGAAGATTCTTCTCATGCGTGGGGCGTAACTTCCCCTAAACACTATGAAGAATACTTCGTCAGGATTTACGCCTAAACACAAGTGCGATAAAGGGTAGTGGATGGAGTAAAAAATGCAAAAATGGCGTACTTATTCCTCCCAGACGATTTATAGAGAACAAGCTCAGACGTCGTTATAGCAGCTATATTAGGCGGCGGATACAGTAGCCAAATCACGACAGCTTTACCTGTAAGTGCTGGCCAGAGGTATCGCAAATACCGAACGCTGCAGTGCAAATAAATTGCACAGATGGGTTTTATATTCCGGGGACTTTAGGGAGTGTTTGATTTTAATTTTTAATGTTATAGTGCAAAAATGAAATATGCAACATACAACAAAAAAAATGCCCACTAGAATAACCCACTAGGTGTCGGTCCACGACCGAAAATGCACCTTTTACAATGCCAAATTGCTATTTTTCATAAAAATTACTCTCAATCCCCCTTTGATTTTTTTGAAAAAAAATCCCCCCTTAAAAGGCTTTCTTTAACAAAGCATTTTTATAATTATTATCAATTTTAAAATTAAAATAAATAATTTTAATTTCTATAGTTTTAAACTTTAGAAAAAAAATAAATTAAAATTAAATTTAATTTATTAAAGTTTAAAAACTATATTAAAAAAAAATTAAAATTAAAAATTTTAATTAAAAATAATAATAATAAAAAAATGACTTTGACAAAAAAAAAATTATACCTTGGGGGAGTCGGCGGGATTCGAACCCCCGACCTGTAGGCTCCCTGAGCCTTACCGCACGGCTCACGACCACGTGAGCCAGCGGGCTGATCCGAAAAGATCAGCAAGTCACCTCCCTTTTCAACACCCTCTGCAGCAGCCTCCGGCTCGGCTTCCTCTCTGCAAGTCGCAGCGAGAATTTTTTTTTTTTTTTTCGGCCCGGGGGGCTTGCGTCTAACCGCCCTTTTCCGCTCTCTGCCCGTTGTTTTTTTTTTTTTTTTTTTTTAAATCCGGGGCAGCCCCGCGCGCAGGGATTCGGGCTAGAGGGCCCTCGGCCCTTCTGCGCAATCACTGCGTCTCACGGACGCAGTCCCGCGGGGCCCTCCGTCTCACGGCGCGGGGGGGGTTGCCCGTCTCCAACCCGTCTCACGGACGCAGTCCCGCGGGGGGGGGGTTTATACCCCCTCCGATTTCCCGCGCGGGCGGGAATTTGAATTCCCGCTCCGCGAGGCGGGCGGGAGTGGGGGGGGGGCCACCTCGGGGAGCGCGCGCGCGCAGATTGCGCGTCGCGCGTGGGTGGGGAGGGGGGGGGCGGGCGCACGTAGATCGCGCGTCGCGCGTGGGTGGGGAGGGGGTGAGGGGGGGGCGGGGCCACCTCGGGGAGCGCGCGCGTCCGTTGACGCGTGACGCGTCCTCCCTCCAACGCGCAGCGTTTGCGCTGCGCGGGGGGGTTCTCCCCTCCTCGACTGCCGCGCGCGGCTCCTCTGTCGTGCGTGGCCGCGTCGTGGCCTGCAGAGCGCGGGCTCGCGCTCGATCGTCGCGAACTGGACGCGCGTTCGGCTCCTCCCCGCTCTGCGCGAGGTCCTGCACGTCCCTTTTTTTTTTTTTTTTTTTTTTTTAACGCACGGACTGCGAGAAAAAAAACGCGTCCGAATCAAAAAAAATCGCGCTCTGCTCCTCACCTCGCCCCTGGCTCTGATGCCATGTAAATGTGCGAACTTGAATTGTATTAATCAGTCGAGTTTAAATAACACAACACTTGTCGGAAATAGTCACGACTGAAACAGCACTGTTACAACAGTGTAACAGTAAGCGTAACAGTACGCTTAACAATGCAATAGAGACAAAGTGGTTATAGTACGCTAACATTCATGGTCTACCAAAGAGTATTGTGTCAGACAGGGATGCCAAGTTTGTAGGGTATTTTTGGAGAACCCTGTGGAAGAAACTGAAGACAAATTTAAAATTCAGTTTTACATACCACCCACAGACAGATGGCCAAACAGAGGTGGTAAATAGAAGTTTGGGCAATCTATTGAGATGCTTGGTAGGAGACAAGCCCAAGGGATGGGATTTAGTTTTGTCATAGGTGGAATTCATGTACAACAACTCTGTCAACAGGAGTACCAACAAATATCCATTCCAGATAATCTATGGGAGCAGCCCAAGAAACGCTTTTGAGTTGAGGAGGATGGATACGAGAGAAAAGTGCAATGCTGAGGCCGAAGACTTTGCAGAACACCTGAAAAGTTTGCATGAAGAGGTGACAAAGCAGATCACTAAGATGAATACTCAATATAAGACCAGGTCAGACTAGAAGCACTGGCCTAAAGAATTTGAAGTGGGAGATGCCGTCATGGTCCATCTAAGAAAAGAAAGGTTTCCTACCAAGATCTATAACAAGCTGAAGATGAAGAAGTTTGGGCCATGCATAATCATTGGAAAATGAGATTTGAGCAATGCATACGAGGTGGAGTTGCCGAGTGAACTTAACATCTCACCTATTTTTAACATTTTGGATTTGGTCGAGTATCATGAAGGAGGTAGCAGTGAGACCCCAAGCCCAAATTTGTGGAGCATTCCAACAGCCACCCAAGTCACAGATGAGATAGAAGAAGTCCTTGACACGCGTGAGGGCCGAAGTACTAGGAATAAGCGATATTTTTAATATTTGATCAAGTGGAAGGGCAGACCCGTAGAAGATGCGATTTGGTTGTCGAAGGAAGAGGTTGACCGCCTGGGTCTACCTCACACAGAACATAAGTGAAGGTCACTTCTCAATTCACCTCAGGTGTTTGATGCAGGAGCATCCAGTGGTGGTAGAGCAATCTTGCATCATCCAAAAAAATCTTTAAGTGCTAGCGAGGGGATAAGCTGTCGTGATATCATGACACATTTGGAGAATAGGCACCAAGGGGAAAGGCTGTCATGATATCGTGACACATTTAGAGAATAGGCACAAAGGGGAAAATCTGTCGTGATATCGCGACACATTTGAAGAATAGGTGCCAAGGGGAAAGGCTATCATGATATCACGACACATTTGGAGAATAGGCGCCAAGGGGAAATGCTGTCGCGGTTTTGCAACTCGAAGACAAAAGACAAGTGCGAAAGGTAAAGACATCACGATTTCATGATATGTCACGGTTTCACGACCCGAAGGCAGAAGACAAGAACGAAAGGCAAAGATGTCATGATTTTGTGACATGTCGTGGTTTCACGACCCGAAGGCAGAAGACAAGTGTGAAAGGCAAAGACGTCACGATTTAGTGACATGTCACAGTTTCATGACCCGAAGGCAAAAGACAAACGCGGAAGGCAAAGACGTCATGATTTCATGACATGACATGATTTCGCAACCCAAGGATAGAAGATAAGTGCAGAAGGTAAAGACATCATGATTTTGTGACATGTCATGGTTTCGTGACCCGAAGGTAGAAGACAAGTGCGAAAGGCGAAGATGTCACGATTTTGCGACATGTCGTAGTTTTGCGACCCAAAGGAGAGAATAGAGGCTGAACACCAAAATGTCATGATATCATGACCGAAGAGGAGAGAGGGCAAGGAAGCAAAAATGTCATGATATCACGACAGGTCATTTATGACTCCAGACGGGTAGGCGGTTGCAGAGGTTGTTGCAGAAGGGCACGTGGCAGCAAAATACAGGTGGCTATAGAGCACTCCTGGGAATGATGACTCAGAGGGTCGATGGGTAGGTGGCTGCAGAGCACTCCGCCACTCTATGCCATGATGATACAAGGCACCTAGAAATAGGATGTAGGCGATGACAGAACATTCATGTGGGCGGTTACAAAAATCTTCGTAGTCTGTGTAATGATTTTCGAGGGGGGGTCGGGTCCGCTATAAGAGGCAGTTCATACATTGTAAGGGGGGTTGGCCATTTGTAACTTTTGTAATTTAGATTTTGGAAGTTTTTAATGAAAATTTGGTGGTTTTTTTGCATATAATATCAGTCCTGCATCAAGAAACTATCTTACGAATTATCAACTGCTACCTTGACCACCTTCAATCAGGATATAGACTTAGCCCGAAGAGTGGAAGATGCTCTCATTAGGAGAGGTTAGCTTAAAAATAAAGATGATGAGAAAACATCCAGAAATCAATATAAGAATAAACAAGTTATGGGTGATGGAGTCATTGATAGCAAAAATATTGCTAATGTTAATGCTACGAAGACAACGAAGAATTTTATACTGAAACCTCCTGATAAACCTCCTCAAGAATTTACTATGTTAAATGAACCTTTAC
Organism: Wollemia nobilis; assembly: GCA_028583015.1. Lineage (NCBI taxonomy): Eukaryota > Viridiplantae > Streptophyta > Pinopsida > Araucariales > Araucariaceae > Wollemia > Wollemia nobilis. Next base: position 11,097,097 of record JAQPPZ010006909.1, read on the forward strand.
AAACTATTCTATCACAATTATTAGAATGAGGTTTGATTAAATTACCAAATATCTAGGAACCTGATCCAACTATACCCAGATACAGAGCTGATTTACACCGTGACTTCCATAGAGGACCTGGACACACTACCAAATCTTGTAAAATATTAAAACATAAAATACAAGACTTTATTGATAACAATGAGATGGAGGTGCAAGCCTTTCAACCTAAGCAAAATCCTCTTAATAATGTTCAAAAGAACATCCCACAAAACCATAATCATAATGCCAACCAGTTATTGGACATCTTTCAACATCCTTTACCAAAACATGCTAAGGAGGTGGCTAATCAAATTGAACATCATAATTTTCCTTCTCTGGCCCAATATGTAGGAACTATTAGTGGGCATTTACCTGCTCATGAGCCATAAATATTTGACACAAATTTATCCATGGTTACAACCAGGACTCTACATAATATTTAGATACCTGATTTTAGTGATATAGAATACGAGACTGAGAGTGATATGGAAATCACATCAAATCAATCGAATAGCTCTAAAGATGAATCAGATACTATTCACCCTATCACAAGTCATATGGTTCCAGAAGAACCATTTCCAAGAAGAGTCACTAATAGACCATCATCCCACCAATTAATTTCTAATGAGTTAGCTATAAATTCTAGACCAAGAGCCATTCATCATCTGCAGAATAATATTGTGGGTACCATCAGAGCTGTTATTAGACAATAGGATCAAAATTCTCAACAAGATCAAATTCAGAATGGTGGATCAGCTCCATTTGTTTTGAAGGTTCCTAATAAAGGGAATCATGCACCTAATGTTCAAACTAAACCTCCTTATAATATTAATGAACAATTATCAAATATTATAGCTAGAATTTCTCTCTTGGACCTTTTAAGATCTTCTCCCACACATAGAGATGAATTAATGCTCACATTAAGCCAGATGATGGTACCATAAGACATTCACCCTCAAGACATAGCCAATACTATAATAACTTGTGAAGTTGATTGTATTGACTTCCGAGAAGAGACATACCGCAACATAGTTTACATAAAGATAACCCCTTATATATTATTGCCTTAATTGGAGATGTAGCAGTCAAACGAGTTTTTATTGATAATGGTTTATCTTTAAATATTTGTACTTTTGACTCCTACCAAATATTTGGGTTTAGAAGTGATGAAATGAAAAGAACTGATATGATTATAAAATCTTTCAATGATGAAACATAAGAAATGTGTGGAGTTATTACCATTCCATTGTAGGTTGGTCCAGGAACCTTGGATATGACTGTGTTTAATGTACATTACCCTGCATCGTACAATATACTCTTGGGTCACCCTTAGATTACTGCGATGCAAGCTGTTCCCTCAAATTTACATCAATGTGTTAAATTCAAATTTAAGAATCAGTTGGTTACCATTCATGGTGATCCAAGACCCTTTGATATGTGTGCTTTGGTAGAACCTATTGGAGTTCAATTTTACCCCGCATTGTCATCCACACATCCTAATTCTCATTATCCATCTAAACATGTGAAACTCACACCCACAATGTCATCTACTTCTTCTCTGTCATATGCACCTTCACATATAGCTCAACCATCTTCTGAAAAAACCACATTAGGACCTAAGAAAGATCCTAATCCCATAACCAATGGCTCTCATTCTACTACTATAACTTCTATACCTATAATAGACCCATCTATTGACACCCCTACATCGTCTATATCCACCAAAGTCATATTTTCCACATCAAAAGATGTAGGGAATGTTACTTCTACCTCTTATGCTCTTACTGGCGAGCTCTTACCTGATCTATCTAAAATTATTATATCAAAATAAATGAATGTTTCTATGCAATATTCCCTTATTTTAAATAATTTGCCACCATATCCTCATACATTGGGCCTCCCACAGTCTATGGGAAGTGTTTACCAAGTCAGGAGCTATACCTTTATTTATAAGGGATATGACTGGGGTAGAATACCCAGAAACATCAGAACTCATTATTGCTTGATGTTATTTTACTAATGAGTATACTAAAGCCAAACCTATAATGTGTAATATTGGCATCTCTCTTTAGGAAAATAGAGGTCACTGGATCTAGGGAATTCCTAAAAATTTCCAATGCTAGATCTACAGTTGGCACATATTGACCCGTCAATCTACCATAAGCCTTTTGAAACCTGACGTTGAAAGAACTGATAGTCTCATTGATTTCTCTCTTAATGCTAGAAAAATGTTGATATAACACACTGGGGTCAATCACTTCACCAAATTGTGATACAAAAACCTTCTCCAGGTCATTCCAACTAGTAATAGAGTCATTAGTAAGATTCAAAAACCAATCGTATGCTCCCTCCTGGAGAGTGAATAGGAATAACCTACAAGCCACATCTTCATGCTACACATTCAACAACTTTAGAGCATTTTTAAATGCCACTAGGTGTTCTTCTGTTGTTCTGATTCCATCATTTTTGTAGGTAGGAAGATACTTCTCAGGATTTTTGGGTAAATCATGCGCTGTACTAGGGATATTCAAAGTAGTGGAACCCAAACAGTTTGCCATCACTACCTGATTAATGATGATATTTTGAGTTACAGTTGGAGGAAATATGAGTGGTGATAAAACTATGCTGGATAAATACTTGGGCCTTCTAAGGCTACTTCTCCTTGGGGTTTCCAACTTAGGCACAATGAGCTCTCCAGCTCTAGAGTGGGACCTAGTTACTCTATAGGTAGAGTCTAGCTTTACACAAGCAACTTACAATCCTTAACAAATACTGAACAAAGTTCGGTCAGCCCTCCTTATAGTGCCAATTTTAAATGTTGGTTCGTCTTTCATACACACCCTGTGAAGAATGAACATAAAATACCAATAAAAATTATACGGGATAAATCCCACTCACTTTAGGATCTTGCTGGTTATCCAAGGTGTGAGTTACAGAGTTGGGTCGAATGGCTATTCACTCTTTTCTACTTTTGGAATAGTTTCAAGTAGACTGTTTGTTACCTTACAACGGGTTTGACCTTAGTTAAATAATTTTTAGCAGTGGTTATCTTTGTTAACAATCGGATTTACAATGAGTTCTTTGATATAGCTCTTTATGCTTTAGAGCTAGGGTAGGGAAAAATGGATCATTTTACAATGATTTCTTTGATATAGCTCTTTATGATATAGTTCTATGATTTAAAAATAAAATGGATCATTTTACGATGGAACAGAGAGAGTAGGGTAGGGCAAAAAAGATAAGCTTGTCTAACTTAGTTGCAGAATCAAAACTACCAATTTCAGTCACACTATTTAGCTTCACGATAAAACCAATCAAAGAGGAAGGTGTCCAGCTTTCTAAGATCACCTTCTACTAAGAGAATAAGACAGAGATGATAAAGATTTGAAAGAAAATCATAAATAGAAGGGAAGTTGGTGTCAACTGGTATCTCTCACAAGTAGCCTAGCTTGCACAGTGAGGATAGAGCAATTAGAACAAACTCGAACCTTAAATCTTTAATTTTCCCTAGCATACAACAAACGAAATGAAGCCTAGTAGCATATTCAATCTTGATAACATAGATTTACAACTAAAATAAATAAACCTTAGCGAGATGAAAACAAAAGAAGATGCACTTATCACAATCCAAAAGATATTAGGCTCCTAGCCATGCTATCACAAAAAAATGATGTCACACCAACCCCAGGTACAGAACAAAGCATTCAAACAAGATTTGTAGGAAATTGCTAAAATGTCTTTTATTCTAAGTTTTCGCATCTAGAATTTACATTCAAAATAAGTATATATAGAATCAGGACAGAACCTAATATTTTCAAAATATCTTCTTCTAAATATCTAAATCTTATCATAAAAATCCCATTGTCGAGGCTTTACAATATAATGTATTTTTATATAGAGTTTCGATAAACACTAATCACTCTGAAAATCTTCTTGTGGATCTTGCCATAAATGGAGAAGATAAGACTTGGTTTCATCCTCATCAAATGGACACCGTGTGTAAATGTATCTTCATCTTTTGATAATCCGTCAGAGCATCTCATTAATTCCTCTACAAAATTTAGATGAGTCACTGACTTCCTAGGCCTTCTATCCTCGCACAACCACCTTTGTCTGGTTTGAGTTGAAATTCTTTGCACACCATTACTTTTGCCATAAATGGAGAAGATAAGACTTGGTTTCATCCTCATCAAATGGATGCCGCATGTAAATGTATCTTCATCTCTCGATAATCCATCAGAGCATCTCATTAATTCCTCTACAAAATTTGGATGAGTCACTGACTTCCTAGGCCTTCTATCCTCGCACAACCACCTTTGTCTGGTTTGAGTTGAAATTCTCTACACACCATTACTTTCACCATAAATGGAGAAGATAAGACTTGGTTTCATCCTCATCAAATGGACACCGCATGTAAATGTATCTTCATCTCTCGATAAGCCGTCAAAGCATCTCATTAATTCCTCTACAAAAATTGGATGAGTCACTGACTTCCTAGGCCTTCTATCCTCGCACAACCGCCTTTGTCTGGTTCAAGTTGCAATTCTCTACCCACCATTACTTTTGCCATAAATTTTCTTGGCAAATGCATCCACCGAAAAATTCCTTAATGTTTTTTATTTGCGGCCAGATCTGCAAAATCTGGATGGATCATAAATTCTTGGCATCTCCTATTTCCATCTGACGGTCCTCGCTTGATTTGTGCCAAAATTTAGGTTTGTCTATCTTTCTCGCCATTACTTCTGCCTATAAATGTAACTGTTGGATCACTTTTTGCAAAAGAAAAGCAAATATTAGAACTTTTTAATTAATTAATTTTTTCATTTAAATATTTCTAGGGTTTGGACTATGTCGAAAAGCTTCCACTTCCTTTGGATGGGTGATGAAAAATTTAAATAATGGCCAAATTTTGCAAAATGAATATAAATTCGAAATGCCATATCAAGCAATTAGCCTTCGTAATAATTCAAAACTTTAATGGAGTTTAAAATATTTTAGGGCAAAATTAAATTTGAGCGAAAGTCCGACATGTAATGAGCATTAGGGTTTGATTTCCTTCTTCCAAGCTCATATTCTCATGAAATTAAAACATGTCACGATATCGCGACATTTCCCTCAAGTTACTTCTTCCTTGCTTGTGCCTTCACAAAAATGGAACATGTCGCGATATCGCGACATTTCCCTCAATTCATTACTTCCAAGCTTGTGCCCTCGTAAAAATGGAACATGTCATGATATCATGACATTTCCCTCAATTCATTACTTCCAAGCTTGTGCCCTTGCGAAAATGGAACATGTCACGATTTCGCAACATTTTCCTCAATTCATTTCTTCCAAGCTTGCACCCTCGCGAAAATGAGACAAGTCACGAAAATGGAACATGTCACGATTTTGCAACATTTTCCTCAATTCATTTCTTCCAAGCTTGCGCCCTCATGAAAATGAGACAAGTCACGAAAATGGAACATGTCACGATTTCATGACATTTTCCTCAATTCATTTCTTCCAAGCTTGTGCCCTCATGAAAATGAGACAAGTCACGAAAATGGAACATGTCACGATTTCGCGACATTTTCCTCAATTCATTTCTTCCAAGCTTGCACCCTCATGAAAATGGAACATGTCATGAAAATGGAACATGTCACGATTTCGTGACATTTTCCTCAATTCATTTCTTCCAAGCTTGTGCCCTCGTGAAAATGAGACAAATCTAAAAATGGAACATGTCGCGATATCGCGACATTTCCCTCAAGATTTTATTCCAAGCTTGCACCCTTGCAAAAATGAGACAAGTCCAAAAATGGAACATGTCACGATATCATGACATTTCCCTCAAGATTTTCTTCCAAGATTGTGCCCTCACGAAAATGAGACAAGTCCGAAAATGGAACATGTCGCGATATCGCGACATTTCCCTCAAGCTTTTCTTCCAAGCTTGTGCCCTCGCAAAAATGAGACAAGTCCAAAAATGGAACATGTCACGATATCATGACATTTCCCTCAAGCTATTTTTCCTTTATTGTGCCTTCATGAAAATGGAAAATGTTGCGATATCGTGACATTTCCCTCAATTCATTTCTTCCAAGCTTGTGCCCTCGCAAAAATGGAACATGTCGCGATATCGCGACATTTCCATCAATTCATTACTTCCAAGCTTGTGCCCTCGTAAAAATGGAACATGTCATGATATCGTGACATTTACCTCAAGATTTTCTTCGAATATTGTGCCCTCGCAAAAATGAGACAAGTCCAAAAATGGAACATGTCGCGATATCGCGACATTTCCCTCAAGCTTTTCTTCCAAATTGCAAATTCTCCAAAAATTGTAGGTTGACTCCAATGACTTTGTCCATCTGTATTTTGCATTTTTACATATTGGTGAAGGATCTTCCTTACTCAAAAATTATTTTAACATTTGAAAAATGAATTTTAAATTGCTCGAGAATGGTCAGCTTCACATGGTGTAGAAAAATGACAAAAATTCAAAGTGCCCAAAATTTGATAAAAATTTACAAGCATCTAAATAAGCCCAAAGGGTATCCAAATCTGCAAACGGAACTTTAAAATTCATCACGGATTAAGAGAATGCATTTAGAAGTTTGTTGGCCAAAATAGAAACTGCTATTGAAAATTAAAATCTCTGAAATGATTAATATGAGTTAATACATTTAACATGCAAAATTTCAGAAATTTTAAATTGAAATCAATGCCATATGCAAGCCTACTTGGACACTTTAATGTAGGCAAAATTTGAAAAGGATGCAAGCAAAATTTGGAATTAAAACCCAAAAAACTCAAGAGGGTCCCTGCGAAAAAATAAAAAATTAAATATTTTCAAAGGATGGAATTTAATTTTTTTAGTGGGGGTGTGTTGCTTCTCAACAAGTATGAAAACACCATCTCTTTCTGTTGAAACCTGCAACATTGATGCAACCTTCCTTTCTAGATGAGCAGTAAGAATCTTCTTACATCATAATTGCCTCCTTATTGCTGGAAATGAAGTATTGGCTCCATTGTTCCTCTTCCTTGCTGAAATTGATGCTTGTCCTCATGTATCCCCATTTTGTGGGACATGCCTTTGTTGCAATTTTTTCTCTCTCTCTTTTTTTTTTTTTTTTCAAATTTTCTTGCCTTGATTGTACTCAAGAAGGAAGTTCACAAACAAAACTATTCTTCTTTTTGCTTTTCTTGTATTTTTTTTTGTAGTCAAAATTTTTATCATCACTCTGAATCTGAATTTGAAGAGAAATTCTCTTCCATTATGTGTACATCCAATGGAATATCCTTCAATAAATCTTCCTTAGTTAATGGTGTATGGTATACCCGAAGGCAATGTCCATTCACCACTAACATCCTCCATGAATTGCCAATGGGAGAAAGAAGCACTGCTCCATATCTAAAAACTTCTTCAATCAAGTGTTGTCCATGCATCCTAGTCTGTAAAATCTTGTCAATATGTACTTGAAACAATTAAATACCAATTCCCAAAATATGTTAAGTGCTTACATCAAGATAAAATCTTGATATACCATTGTAATTCCATGTAAAGGGATTGAAATATTGTTTCAAAATAGCAACAATTTTGCTTTTTGTTTATAAGTCAGCCAACTAATAATGTTCAAGAATTTTCTTGGCTGCACTTCAATTTGTTTCATTCCTAGGAGGACATAATTTACCTCTTTGTAATTTCTTACTAAGGAGTTCAATGGAAGTAAATTTTCTATGTGCAATTTTTCTAATTTTTCTCCTTTATCCAAGGCTAATTTTTGTGTGTTTGGACTAAATGTTTTCTATATATCTTAATTTATTTTTGCCTATTCAAGCTTAGGTAAGTTCTTATTTGAGCATAGTTGGATGTTTACTGCAGTCAATAACATTTCCTGCAGGTTTTTTTTTTACCAGATTCAGCTACATAGACAAGGGTTGCCTATCCTGTATTATTCAGATTGATCACAAGTTGGGCTAAAAAAGATGTATTTTTGGTTTGCACAATAAGACAAGTGTACAACTTAGCATATCATCTACTTGTCAGGTAGGATCACCTATAATGAGATCAACTATTGTCTTTGTAGGCTAAGAATTTATAGGTTGCAGTTTAGCGTGATAAAACCCTAACAATCTTTAAGCAATAATGACAAAACTCTAGGATCACCGTTGAGCTCCAAACTTATATTTTGATTGTGCAAAAGTTTTGTGATGAAATATATATTTTTTAACAGAATCAAATTACATAGACAGGGGTTTCCTATCCTGTATTATTCATATTGGCCATAGGTTGGGATGAAGGTGGTGGTTGATTTACTTACCTTGTTTGTTGTTGTTGGGATCTCTCTTTGAGAAGAATTCAGATTAGGCAACAAATTTTGTATCTCTGAGTTATGGAAGTAAATGGCATTCACCAATGATATGTCCCTGTGAACAAATGCTATAGGTAGTTGATATGTCTATTTTTTTCAAGGGATAGTCTTGTATATCTACCATGATATCTTTCCAACACCTAGTACAAATTTGTTTATACTACCCTAATGATATAGATATAAAAAGTGCAGTACTAGCAGATGGCTCTTCTAAATTTTTTTAAGAGATATTATGTTTCTTGATAATGAGGATGATGAATTATTTCAATTTTTATCAATAATTTCAAACATAGGCAATTTAACCCCCAAGTGTGAAGATCACCTCTCTGTGGTTGCTTGTTTTCTAAATGGACTGAAATGCAACTATCAATAATTATTATTTATACCAACTATTACATTTAGATTTTACTCTGAACTTCATAACTTAGCACAATAATAATTATTTGACTACTTTTACCCTCTAACAACACCATGATCCCTAAAAATGGTGCCAAAATGATGCGTTGTTGTTAAACACATCATTAAATCTCAAATATCTTATCAATATGGGGTGGTGTCCAAGGCTGTCTACGATAGAAGGCTAGGGCAGAGTACAATTCAGGCATTCAGATTTCAAACATTTATTGGGTGAGGTAGATTTAGTTTAGCATTTTGGTGTCACACTAAACCTAATATATAGAATAGATATTTGCAATAAATAAAAACTAATTCTAAGTTCAAAAAATTAAAGTTAACTACAATTGCATGAATTGAAATTGCTGAATTGAAATCTAATCTACTTTTGCAGAATTGAAATAACAAAATTGAAATTGCTAAATTGAAATGTTGCTGAAATGAAATCCTGAATTACATTTGAAAAATTGAAACCTATTTTACTATTTTAGAATGGAAGTGATGCTTGGAAATAAAACACCTGTCAATGCCTTGCCACAAAAGGTCGTCAAGCTTCTGCTATAAGAATTGACAGTAAAATGAAATATGCTAGAAATTGAAAGCTACTGAAACATAAAAATAACAAAAAATGGAAAGCAAAGGAAACAAGAAATAAATGTTTAATATAATTTGTCATCTGACACACACATAAATATTGTACACAAACATAATATAAAATATCAATCACATAATACAAAATAAAAACAAGAAAATGAAATCTGGTAAGCAATCCATTAATTCTGCTGCAGCAAAACTACAGATTAAAACCTGCCATAAAATCTCTCCTTCTAGATATGAAAGTGGGCCCATACTTCCTGATCTATAAGGAGGTGAAAATCACTCCTTAACTAATTAAAACTTAGAACAAAAAATGATAAAACAACTACACTTTTATTGATGACAAAACATGCTGAAAACTATTATAGAAAATTGTTGTACAGTCCTAATTGCTGCTATTGAAAACTCTCCTCTATTCTAATTCCTAACTAGCTCAACCAAGGAGGGAGCTATGTTATTTATATAAATATTTACAACATATCCCATGCTCAAATCAGCCTATGTGCTACTTTACAGTGATTTACCAATAATTTTGCATCTAAAATAAATGCAAATCTAGAAATTTTGTGTTGCAGTAGTAGTCATTGGCCCTTAGAAAGCATCTTCAATGGTGGGAGTACGTGGGAGAAGTCTAGAAATATCTCACACATATTTCTTCACTTCAGAATATGCCATTTCTATCTTGCAAACAACTTCCTATTATGCTATAGTTATTTCTGTGTTTATCCTAAAAGAGGATCAAAATTGATCTTTTCCATGAATGGTGGCTTTTGATGGCAAGGATGGCAAAATCAGATGGGAAATATTTTCCCTTAACCTTCTCAACCTTCTTTCCATTTTTCCATGGTCAAAAAATAGTCAAAAATTCAAAAAGCATTTTATGTTCTTGTTTTGAAGATAAGTGGCTCATTTCGAAGAGACTGTATTTCTCATTCCGAAGATGTCCGCTCATTCCAAAGAGACTGTATTTCTTATTTCGAAGATGTCTACTCATTCCAAAGATCTTTGGAATGACCAATTATGTGCTCTTCAAGTGATTTTATCTGCATTTCTCAGGTGGATTAGCCCTCATGATCATATTGCAATAGCCTTCATTCCTCTCCATGTGTGAATTCCATACCTTGCCATTCATTGGTAGCTTGCTGGAATTTACATGGTAAATTACTGCATTTTCCAACTCTGCTACACAGTTGTAAAATATTGGCATTTATTGCAAATTCAAACAAATTAGAACATGAAAAAATTATTCAAATATCAACATGAAGGAGTACATCAAGTTTCTACTGAATTTATACACTTCATTCACCAAGTAACAATGCTGAAATAGTGCAACAGTGCTGCACAATTGTCCTTGTTCTGTTATACCCTGTTGCTACATATTTAGACCATGTAGGAATTCTTGTAAATAGGTTAGATGTCTTCTGTAGTCCTTATAAACTCATTCCATCCATATCCTCATGCTTTGCTTGACAACTTCAAGGTGTTCCTATAAAGTGACAGCTTACTAATTTTTATATGGCTGTTTTTTTTCTGATTTTTAGATTTATGACAGTCCTAAAATTTTGGCTTCAATGTGGATTTGAAACAAGTTGAAGGGCTGAAAAACATAAAAAAAAAATTAGAAGTTAATGGATATCAGCATACCACATTTGGTTAATTGAAATGCATGTTTTTACTTGCTACTTAATCAAGCAAAATCAGTCACAAAATTTTGAAAATAGTCAAAAACAAAGATATAGTATTCCCAACATAAAATCATGGAAACGCTTAAAAAATAATATATTTTAGTCAACTATTTGGCAATTAACTTATCATATGGTATTCAAACATTGTGCAATAATGAGGTGTTTTTGGGCCTCATCAGGTAGAATTGACCAAGTCTTGAGAAGACTTGTACGTAGGATTGAGCAAGTCTTGTGAATACTTGAGATAGAATTAAGAGCAGATTTGATTGTTTATTTGTTCAATATTTATGTTAGGGCTTGGGAAAATATGAGCAGATTTGATTGGTGATTTGATCAAGATTTGTGTTAAGGCTTGAGGATAGATTTGAGGATAGAGTTTGGTGCATATTTATGAGAAAATTTGTGCTAGATCTAAAACTAAGTTAGAGTATATTTGTACTACATTTGGGATAAAGTTTGGTGTAGATCTGAGAAAGAGTTGAGAGTAAGCTTTGGATGTGATAAAGTGGAGGATAGTAGTCTCTAGTGGATAGAGATCCATTAGCTAGGTTAGTGAGAATAGAGGTCTTTAGTGGATAGAGATACATTAGCTACGACAGTGAGGATAAAGGTCTTTAGTGGATAGAGATCCATTATCCAGGGTAGTGAGGATAGAGGTCTTTAGTGGATAGATATCCATTATCTATGGTAGTGAGGATAGAGGTCTTCAGTAGATAGAGATATCCACAAGCTAAAGCAGTGGGGACAAAAGTCTTCTAAAAGATAATCAACCAGATCAAAGGAGAAAGAGTTCTCCTATGGAAATATATCCATAAATTAGAGGAATGGGAAAGAGTTCTCCTATGGAGTGTGATCCATGAACCAACTAGAAAGATCGATTTCTTCTATGGAGAGATATCCATAAACCAATTGAGGAGAAATAGTTCTCCTGGATCAAGTTCCATGAAATAGAGAAAAGGGGAAAGAGTTCTCCTATCGATAGAGATCCACAAATAAGAGCATTAGGGGATTGGTGTCTCATTTGGATAGAGTTCCATAAATATTGTAATAGGGAATTGATTCCCAAGAGATATTTTGAGAATATTTTAGTGGAAATATTTTCTCTATGGAGTAGCCCACATTGGGTGAACCATGTTAAATTGGTGTCTCTATTGTGTGCGATGATTTTTTCATTGCTTTGATTATTAATATTGATATTTCCATTGATAATATTGGATAATATTGTTTAGAAAGAAAAGTAAAAGTTGGTCTTATACTATTCACCCCCTCTTAGTATAAGCCTGTGTTCTTCACTTACCCACTCGTATCCTTCTAGTTTCACCTAGGTGTATACCAACCCTCTTTTTGAGGCATAATATACACCTTCACATCACTTGTACCTTAAAAAAAAATCATGCAACCAAAGTATTCCCATCCCATATTCATAGACCACCACCTATGGAAATCCATTGTATGAAGCATATGTCAATGCTTATTCACAAATGTTAGCTTCCACTATATCCAATGTCCCTAATTTGGTTGCAATCTATCCTCCGCCAACTTAATCTATTTCCAACACATTTACACCATCTACCTCAGATGTTGCCATACAAAAATCATGGCAACACCTCATTAAATTGCTTATGGCTCAGTAAAATTCTCATTCTTGCTCCCAACAATAAATATGGGTGGTATATCTTAAGCCCCAATCCATTCCAAACTAGCCTACCTTATTTACATTAAATCCATCATGGGTATTGCAATATTCTATGGTTTCCATCCCCACACCTCCATTAACTGACACCTATTCTATTCCAATAAGTCAACACATTCATAGTCCTCAAACCTCATCTCCATTATATAATCCACAATAATTCCTTCATCAAGCTGAAAATCATCAAATGTAGTCCAATCCATCAAATCATCATCTCATCACACATCAAAATTTTACCACTTCATCTCCACTCAATCAATAAGTAATTCAGGCCTTCCACATACCTGGGTAAGACCCTAGAATTCAAGAATTGTAACAACAAATTGATTTTTTGATACAACACACTCCTGGTATGATGAACCAAAAGCCTAATTTAAGATAACTAATCAATCAACCCATTAACTTTTCAGTACCATAACCTCCATATCCAAAATATTTTACATTACCAAAATTTGATAAATTTAAAGAGACTGAGGACCCTAGAGAGCATGTAAGTACATTCATTCACTCATGCTTCATAATTAAAAATCAAGATACTTTAATGCTCAAAACCTTTTATTAGACATTGGGAGAAGATGTCCTAGAGTGGTATAACCATTTGCCTCATCTTAGTATTTATACATTTGAAAATCACATTGTCTAACTTATTCCCTGAGATATTTTTCCTCAATGTTCATAAAAAATCACATTGTCTAACTTATAAAACCTTAAGCAATTTGACGATGATTTAGTCTATGATTTTGGCAACCATTGGAGGGATGTTATCATAAAATTGCCATTCTCCCTACTAATGGAATATTTAATTCAATTATTCACCAAGAGTTGCTTAAAACCCATATCATGGTTATTATAATTGCAACAATATAACCCATTTGAATAAGGTCTTGCCCAGGCTAGCATAATTGAGGAGATAAAAATCCAAGAAGGTGTTCTAAAGCCTAAAAAGAAATAATGGAAGAACAAGGGCCAAAAAAAAGGAACTTATTCTAGTCAATCCAAGCCAAATCATACCCATCAAGCAAATCAAGTAAATAAAGTGGTCATGAGTCATATTATAATGGCTTGACAACAACAACCAATGCAACAAAAACCACCAAAAATACATATAAAGAGGTTCCCTCACCACAAAAAATTTAAAACACAGTGTCAACTATGGATAACCACCAATGTCAATAATATTTTTGACAAAATAGCCATTATACACCCTTCTTTTTTGGTAAGTAAATTTCTTCACTAATTATCGGGTTTTACAGGTTGACCCAAAACCTTTTACAAAAGATAGCCTTCAGCTGAAGCTACGGATCCTAGTTATCCTGAGGATATTCTATCCTCTACAACTACTAATATCCCTAGCAGTTTTGGCTGGGCAGGCAACAAACATAGACCAAAAACAAAATAGGACCAACCAAGACGGGCAAGCCACACTGATCAAAATTACAAAAGGAAAAGGGAACCTCAGCCCTAAGAGGATTACTTCCTCTAAAAAAATGTCAACCAAAAATGATACCCCCTAGGACCCAAGGATCCTCATACCTCATCTTTGACATATTCCTCGAGCTCCTCTTCCTTTTCGTCCTCTTCCTCCTCGTCATCGTCCTTGAACTCAAATTTCTACATGTATCCTTCATTGAATATCACTTGAGTCATATTGTCATAGTGCTCCTACATTTGGTGGATGATGGTCGCATAAGATTTTAGAACAAACCTTTGGAGAACCATGATTATAGGTCCCTCCTCGTCTAGGTCGCTAGCACTGGTTTTGGAACTACCTTGGATTTGTTTGTTCTTGAGTCTCAATGAGGATCTCGTTAGGATTTGTTTATTTTTTCTTGGCTGTTCCCCCTCTGGTTATGGTCTCCCCCACTCTCTTCTTCATCAAAGACATAGATGAAGTTTTACTGGTGCCTGGGCTAGCTCTTGCCCCTGAGCTTTCTGCCTGATTATCAGGTGGTATCTCCTAGATGACTTGAGGTTCAGGATTAGGTGTCATGGCCAAAACCCACTTATATATTACTTTGAATAACCCTTGGTGCATCAGCATGGCAAACTCTCTCTTTTTATGATAGACGTTGATGGTGTAGTTCATCAAGTTCATCAAAAATTGAGAAATACTTATCGGGTTGACATCCTGAAAGAAGTTTACAAATGCATAGTGAAATCTCAAGAAATTCTTACTGGGATCCTCATCCGTGATAAACTCCATCATGTTTTTTATGACCCCATTCCACAAAGTGGGCAAATCCATTCTGGTGAGCCCATTCTTGGCTTCCTTGAAAATTTTTGGGTTATCGCGAAATTCCTTCAATTCCACCTCCTAGTGATGTTTCAAGGAAGCCAAATTTTTGGTTGTCATGAAATTATTTCAATTCCTTCAATTACACCCTTATCCAAATCATATGCTTCATTTTTTCATAGGTTGTATGACATAAATAAGCTTGAATTTCCTTACCTTCTATTTTTATGGAAAATTTTGTTAAAGTGAAAAGGTAAAGTTTTTCTATCTCTTGTCAAAGTTCTGAGTTTATCTTTAGCAAAATTCTAACCTTCGCCATTGATAATGCTTCCCTCAACCCCTTACCTTCCCAACCCCTGTCTCCCTTTGAAGCCTCTATGGGAAGGGCTCTTAACTTATCTATTGTGACTAATTCTTGCTCACATCCCAAGTCCACCAGAAGTCATACATCTTGGATACCTCCCCCTCAAGGCTGGCTCAAACTAAATTTTGATGGTGCTTCTAAGGTAAACCCCAGCCATTCGAGAGTATGTGGTTTCATCAGAGATATTTAAGGTAAAGGTCATCATTTCTTTTACCAAATTTCTTGGGATTCAGTCCAATCAAGTTACTAAGGTACAAACTCTTTGGCGTAGTCTGATCTTGGCTAAATATGTGACCAACAACATTCTAGTTTAAGGTGATTTTTTGACCACCATCAACTACCTCAAAAATACCAAAATTCCTTCTTTGAAAGTAAGAAATTGCATAGAGGAAACTAGAATCTTAAGTAAACAATAAATCTGCTGATGCTCTTGCCAATTTTGGCACTACTATAAGTGAGTTGATGACTTGGACTTCTGATCCTCCTCAGTTTTTAATCCATGTCATTGACAAATATTCTTTGACTTCAGGTCTTTCTTCTACTGACGTGGAGCAAGTTAGCTTTGTTCAAGGTTCTTTTCATGCCTAAGTGCCATAATTCCCATTTTGCTAGTCCCCATGTTAGATCGTGTATTAGGCTTCATGTGTTTCTTTGTGATGCCAAAATTGTTTGTCAGTTTCTCCACCTTCAAGGTGGAATTTTTACATTAATCATCTGTTTCATTCTTGATTATCAGTTTCCCATTTTCCATAGCACCATCATTTTTGGATTCATCAAAAATTACATCCCTAGAAAGTATAATTTTATGTGTTTTGGGATTGTAGAACCTATATGCTTTGGAAGACTCACAATATCCAACAAAAATACATGCTTGAATTTTTGGGTCAAGTTTCTTTCTTTGCTCATCAAGAATATGTGCATATGCAAGACAACCAAAAACCTTAAAGTGTTTTACAGTTGGCTTCTTGCCATACCATCCTTAATAAGGATTAATCCCATATAAACTAGAAGTAGATTCAAAATTTAAACACTAGTTCTTACAACATCAGCCCAATACATGTTACTTAGATTCTTAGTTTGAAGCATTGATCTAGCCATTTCTACTATATTGCGGTTCTTTCTTTCAGCCACACAATTTTTTTGTGGTATATAGGCAGTTGTGAATTACCTTTTGATCCCACAATATTTACAAAATTTTAGAAATATATTAGATGAATACTCTCATTCTCTACCAGTCCTTAGAATCTTTTAAAAAAACTCACTTTGATTCTCTACATTATTTTTGAAATCTATGAAACAATCAAAAGCTTCATCTTTAGTTTACAAAAAATAAATCCAACACATCCTAGAGAAATCATCAATGAAAGTGATAAAGTAATAGTTGTTAACAATGATTTTGGTTTGCATTGGACCACAAATGTCTGAATGCACCAATTTTAGTGGATGGCTTGCTCTCCACGCTTTTCCCTTTGGAAACTTGGATCTTGAGTGTGTTCCCAAAGTACACCCTTCACACACTTCCTTGTGTTCATAAAATTTTGGAAGTCCACTCACCATAGCTTGAGAAGTCAATAATTCAAGCTTACAAAATTGAGATGACCATATCTCAAGTTGTAAAGCACACTTGGATTAGAAATAGCTACACTAGCAAGTTGAGCACCTCCTTGTTATCCAAACTTAACAGGAAACAACCTATTCTTTGTCATAGGTACTTGTGTAATAACTCTATTAAAATTGTTTTTATAAAAATTGCATATTTTACTTCATCAAAAACAAGCCTATAGTTCTTCTCCATAATTATCCAACACTAAGAAAATTATGTTGGAGTTTGGGGGTGTAATATATGTCATTTACCTTCTTGGTGCATTATTTTGTTGGAACCTCCATGGCTCTAATACCAAATGTGAATCTCATTCACATACAACTTGTATTGCTCAAAAAACAATTACAATTTATAGACCTTGATCTAACAAACCAAGGCTCAACATAGGAGTTTTGTAGATTTAATGCAACCTCTTCCTAGTTTAGAAGATGCTAACATAACCCTAACATTCCTCTAACTTATTCTATCTATGGAGGAGTAGTATTATTAATTAATACTAATTAATTGGAGTAGTGTTATTAAATTCCAACACACTCCCAATCCATAAATCCCATATTTCCCATGCTTCCACCTCTCCACCTATCCACCTCATCCTTCCATGTCATCATACCACATCATGTCTATCCTCTTGAGAGATCATTTCTCGGATTATCTCATGATTTATTTTGGTGATTGAACTTACCTTGTTAGTCAAGATTGCATTGGAACATTTTGGCTTGTTATGTGGCATGAGTACCGAATTTGCTATAAGAGCATTGTTAAAATAAATTATTTTGCCTTTGGTCATCATATTGCCTAGGTCCTATGCTACTACTAGAGCCTTTTATTTCTAAAATTTTCTCTTCTACTGCATTCCTCCCGCTCTATCACCATGAACTCCTTTGTTAAGCCATCTAAGTTATGCATTGATACCATTATTGAAGGTATTTTTGTGAGTAGAAAATTCCTTCCCTTATTTAAGAAATTTGAAGGGGAAGACCCTGAGATCACCTTGGATTTCATGGAGATATGGGATGAGCGGTCACTATTTGTGATAGATCATACATCCTCGACATCAAAATGCTTGTTGAATTTATTGGCTAGCAACCTAAGGGAAGGTCCATTAGAAGGGAGAAGCATAATTGGGATGTAGAATTAAAGGATGTCACTAGTAAAGACCTTGCTTAGGAATGCGGCATGATGAACTCCATTTTCCTTGGGGGAATGTCCTCAAACCCATCATGGAATATGTTATTGTTGATGACCTAGATAAGACCTTACACAAATTTCATTTTTCCTTTTATAATCATTTCCATGATGTTAGGGCAATAAATATTCCTCAATTTATTTTTAATTCCATTAGTCATACTATTGAGGATGCCAGAGAGAAAAAAATGTCTAATTTATCCTTACACCATGGTATTTTCAATGTTATATACAAAGACTGGTTGATTCATTGCCCTGATGGTGTCATATTAACCCCTCTCCCAAAGCCTAAGCTGATTTCTTTGAAAGCCAATTCTTCCCAAACCACGCCCCAATCTTCTACTATCCCAAAATTGTCTACCAAAAAAATAAAATCATCGAAGATATTACAAAATTAAGGAAAATGCCTAGAAGTGCTTCTCCTGATCCTAAAAGTGAACCCAATATTGAACTTGATATTGAACCTGTTCAAAAGTCATTGCATGCCTCTATGCATCTAAAGAACAAATACAAGCAGAAGGAGTATTTGGTTATTGAGTCTGATGAGGAAACTAAGGATGACCCTAACCTTTGTTTGTAGGAGTATATCATAGAATATATTTCAAACAACATTGCTCAAATGATTGATCTTCATAATGCTTTTAATCCCTATTTTTAAAGAAATATTTTACTGAAAAGGTCGAAGGTGTGCCTGCTGCAAATCCTAATAAGATGACTATAAAGTCTAAGGACATCCTTGCTAAAGATAATGGTGCTGAGTTGGATTTTTTTTGGGAGTATATGCGATCTTTGTGCTAAGTGATGCACTGCCATTAAGCACATCATTAATTCTCAATGAATTTGTCAATCCAGGGCAGTGTACAAGGCTATCTACGAAAGAAGGAGTGAACAGGGCTATAATTTAAGGTCAATTGGGAGCAACAAGTCTTATTGGTGGAACTGATTGTGTGGGGGTTTTTAGGTCTCTTCTACCTCTAAATTGCATAAATTGAACTTTAATCTAATTGCAAGAATGAAAACTAATTGCTGATTATAGAAATGAAACCTTAGTTACAATTGCAAGAATGAAATCTGATTAAATTGTAGAATTAAAACCCTAGTTACAGTTGCAGAATTGGAAACCTAATTACAGTTGCAAAATGAAAGTCTATTTACTCTTGCAATAATGAAAACTAAAATTAAGTCCTGTCAATACTCTGTAATAGAAGGTTGTCAATCTTCTATGCAGGGGTTGACAACAAAAACAATAATGCAGGAAAATTGCAGAAAACTGTAAATTGCTGGAAATGGAAATTGCAGTAAATTGGAAAGTTTTTGGAAAGCAAAAAGACTAATCAGATCTACTGCTAATCACATCACAAAAGTATCTTGAATAGAAAATAAATTATTAGGACTGAAATGGATGTTAACTACTACAAAAGAATGAAATTGACAAGTTTCACAGCTTATTCTATTGCAACAAAATCAGAACAAAACCTGTCTGTTAGTCCTCCTCCTAGGTCTGGAAGTGGCCAGCCTCCTTTTCTAGAAGAAGGTATGAGTTCCTCTCTCTCTAAATATTACTCACACTCAAACATAATAGAATGAATAGAAAAACTTGTACTTTATTGATTCAGAACATGATTACAAATCTCCTGCTAAAACCTGTTACAGAACTATAACAGTCTCAGTTTTCTCGCTTATTCTCTATCTATATTTTCTCTACTACTATTTCTACTATTATTATTATTAGCTCAACCTGGATGGGAGCTATCTTTTATAGATGCCTAAAATCTAATTACAACAGAAAATATACTCTGCAAATCAATTCCTGTTATTCTACAGTATTCCCTGGGTTTATCCTAGAAGAGGATCTTTTCCATAAATTGTGGCTTTGGATGGCAAGGATGACAAAGTTAGATGGGAGATATTTTCCTTTAACCTCCTCAGCCTTATTTCCCTTTTTCCACCATCAAAAATCAGTCAACAGGTCAAAAAGTGCTTTCTGTTCTCAATCCGGAGCTAAGTGGCTCAATCCGAAGATATTCGCTCAATCCGAAGAGACTGTATTTCTCAATCCGAAGATCTTTGAAATGACCAACTATGTACTCTTCAATTGATTTCAGCTGCATTTCTCAGGTGGATTAGTCCTCAGGATCAGATTGCAATAGCCTTCATTCCTCTTCATGTGTGAATTCCATGCCTTGCCATTCATTGGTAGTTGGCTGGAATTTACATAGGAAAACCAGTTTTTGCTGCATAGTAGCAGTTCTTTGCACTATTTTCTAAATTCAAAGAAATTAATGCTTGAGAAACATCAAAATAAGAATAGTAAAGTGTTGCTATCAGCCTAAGCATATCCCTTATGTAACAGGTCATGGCAAAGTGACATAAAACTACACAAAAACTATAAAAATCAGCATATAATATTCCAAACACATCAATCATGCAAACAATTAATACACAACATATTAGATCAACTTAACTAGTATATAAAGTAAATCATAGAGTTTTAGGCAAGTTTTAGTTGTTCAAAACATGCTATGATGGAGGCATTTCCAGGCCTCATCATTTTCCCCCAACTTATATTAATGCATGTCCTCATGCATTCTGTTGGGCTATAGAATCACATATATCCATATTCAAGTTCCATGATCTGTAGAACAACTTTTTGCCTATATAGTATCCTCTGTTCTCCTGAAGGTTTTTGAGCCAATTTTCAAACTGCTCATCTGGTTGAGGATCCTCTTCAAAATAGTAGGGAACTGGAGTAATGATGGTTGGAGGTCTAAATCTGAGACCTACCCAATTATGCTGCATAATTTCAATAAGTTGTATCACCCCTTCTTCTCTTCTTCTAACCATTCTAGATTAATGGGAAAATACTCCCCTTTGTGATCAACAATATTCTCAAAAAGACCCTCTTTTTCTTTTCATTCCTCTCTTAGTTTATGAGGTTGAAGGTTCTAAATACTATTTCTTTTGCAGAATATCTATAAACATCTATTTCCTCCTCTTAGCATCTTTTCCTCCTCTATAAACATTTTGTCTTCTTCCTCCTCATCCTCTTTTTCGAAGACTACATCAATCAAAGCAAAGTAAAACCTATCAAAGCTTCTTAGGTTTCATTTGAAATGATGCTTGTAGACCAATTTGATAAGACCATGGTGAGGGCTCCATTTTCCCTCCTGATAGTGTTTTGCCATGTTTTGTAGCTCCTGGTGTAGATATAGGGGAAGATTTACCCTAACCTCAAGTTGTTGCCTACCATGTCTAAGGTGGTTCAAAATTTTAAAATGATGCCCTGATAAAACTACATACTACCCTTCACAAGTTAAAAACTTGATTACCCATGTGGCTACTTCATCCCAGGGTTTTTGCAAGCTGGTCCTCTTTACACCCTTACACATGTTATTTATCAAGTATTCTGGTTCTTTATCATCTTCTTCCAGAAATTGACTAACTATGTTTGCTAGTGTATTCTTGCTAGTTCTAGAAATTTGAAGACCCTCTAATGGAAGTTCAGTAATTTGACTAAGAACTTCAGGGGTTACCTCAATTCTCATGTCGTTGATGTGCACCCTATTGTTTCTGAATGTGCGGGCAAATTCGGTAGCCAAATATTCAGAGCTTCCATCGAATTTGTCTAAAAATGGCATAAACCCTCCATCTTCAAAAATTTGCAACACTTCTGGAATCTCTCGAAGGATGGTAGTATCTGTTGGTTCCATTTTTATCTTTCATCCCATTTTTCTGTTCTTGTTGTGCTGAAAATACTGCTCACCTCTGCTGCTACAGCCATCCGCTAGGTCACTGGTTTCTGGTTTCTGTAGAATTATAGGGTTTTCTCTTTGGATTTGCAATGTTTTGTTCTTCTTTAAAAATAAATTCTTGTAATCATGTTGCATCAGTGATTACATCTTTGAAATGAAGAGTGGCATGCTTCCCTATTTTTGACTTGGACACCTGTCCATCAATCATTGGACATACGTCCTTGCCATAAAATCTCCTTAGCTCATCCGATCTACGCATGATTTTCCCACATGCATGGTTATCAACAACGAACGGTGGTGGCACGTTATTAGTTATTTTCCCCATGATTTCGTACTTCCTCGAGATGAGACAAATCTCACCGCGAACCAGCTGACATGTGTCAATGATCACATGGAGTCAAAAATTTTGTTGATCGTGTCTTTTCTCCCTCCTTGGATGCCACGTGGAAACATAACATTAAGTGCTCATTCCAAAGATTAAATTTCATTCCGAAGATAAAGTTTCACTCCGAAGACAAAGGTTTCATCGAAGAATTTTCAATCCGAAGACAAGGTTGGACTTGTCATTCTGAAGACAATTTTCAATCCGAAGACAAGGCTGGACTTGTCATTCCGAAGACAATTTTCAATCCGAAGACAAGGCTGGACTTGTCATTCCGAAGACAATTTTTAATCCGAAGACAAAGCTTCATTCCGAAGATACAATGCAACAGTCATTCCATAGATACAATGCAGATATTGAAGATACAACAAAAACCAACATTCTTCTTTTAAAACATGTTTTGCTTATGCCAACTCTTATGAACACTTTTATACTAATGGTTAATTGTCATATACTATATATCAAATATTTACAATGAGAAAAGTGCAAGAAACATATACCTGGTTAAAACAAGTTAATGCAAGTTTTTGAAAGATGACTGCTTTTGTTGATGCTCTGTTGAGGCTTACTGCAATACTTCAAAAACAAATGTAGTTGGTGAATTTGTACAATGGTGACTCAAAATTTTTCAAGGTTATGCATGCCAGAAAACTGGTTTTCATGCATACCAACTCAGTAGTGCCTTAGAAAAAGGTTTTCACTGCTGAGTTATTCATTTTTCTCTTTCTTTTTTTTTTACCTCTCATTTTCTTTTTTTTTTTTTTTATTCTGATTATGCCCATGAAGGAATTCACAACCAGAATTTATTCATCTTTTTGTTTTCTGATATTTTTTTTTGTATTTTTTTGTTTTCTTGAAATCCATGATTATGCTCAATCTGTGGCAATTGTGGTGGAAGAGGGAATCTCTTCTACCTATTGTGCATCCAAGCTATCAAGTTGTTGCAAGAACTCCTCCTTAGTCAGAGGTGTATGGTACACTCGAAGGCGATGTCCATTCACTACCAACTTTCTCCATGAATCATCAATGGGAGAGAGGCGAGCTGCTCCATTGTCAAATACTTCTTCAATATGGTACGGTCCAAGCCATCTAGTCCTTAGTTTTCTAGGGAAGTCCACATAGCGAGAATCAAACAGCAAAGCCCAATATCCTTGCTAAAATTTTCTCTATTGTAGGTGGCCATCATGCCACAACTTCCTCTGCTCCTGAATTACTTCAGTTTGGTGCAGAGCATCCAACCGAAGTTCATCCAATGCATTCAGCTACAGAATCCTATCCGCTTGTGCCTGTGACAATTCAATTCCAATTTCCAATGTTGTGCGCAATGTTAGTAGCTCAAATTCAATAGGTAGGAGGGGATTTTTACCAAAAACTAGTTCATAAGGTGTGAATCCAGTAGTGGATTTCCAAGTAGTATTGTAAGCCCAAACTGCTTCAGGTAATTTATCTAGCCAGTTTCTCCTATGAACAACTACTATTTTCATCAAGATCCATTCCAATTCTCTGTTTGTTACCTCAACTTGGCCATTTTCTTGTGGGTGGTAAGGTGATGATTTCCTATGTTTGATTTCATACAACTCTGTAAAAGCCTCAATAACTTTAGATGCAAATTGGGGTCCTTGGTCTGTGGTGATAGACCGTGGAGCTCCAAATCTCTAAAAAATTTGGTTATACAAGAAATCAATGACCTTCTCTTCACGAGCATGTTTGAAAGCACGCACCTCTACCCACTTTGTCAGGTAATCAGTGCATACCATAATATGCACCTTTCCTTGAGAAGGTGGATCAATAGGTCCCACAAAATCAAGCCCCCACCTCTCAAATGGTTCTAAAACCACTTGAGGCTGTAGTGGCATTTCATTTGTGTGAGTGGGTTTCCCCATTCTTTGGCATGCATCACAATGCCTGATGTACTTTTTCACATCCTTGTGAAGAGATGGCCAATAATATCCTGTTCCTAAAATTTTCCTAATTGTGCTTTTTACAGAATAGTGTCCACTAGAGGGTTCATCATGACAAGCCCTAAGGATATCATATACCTCATCCTTTCGGATGCACCTACGTAACACATGGTCAGGACTACTCTTGAAAAGCATACCTTGAATCCATTCAAAAGAAGAGCTCTATTTGATCAATTGTTTTCTTTGTTTGGAAGTAAAATGTGGGGGAACTTTCCCTGTGACCAAATAGTTGGCTATATCTGCAAACCAAGGTGATTGGACAGATATAGCAAATAATTTTTCATCAGGAAAAGTGTCCTCCACTAATTCCCCTTCCTCTGTGTTCTGCAACCTGGACAAAAAATCTGCTACAACATTAGCTTTTCCTGGTTTATTGATTATTGTGATATCAAATTCCTGCAACAACAGTAACCAACGGATAATCCTTGCACTCACCATAGGCTTATTCATCAAATATTTAATGGTTGTGTGATCTATGTGAATGAATATTTGATAACCTGTGATGTAATGCCTAAATTTATTGATGGCATAGATTACTGCCAAGAATTCTTTCTCAGTTGTGGTATAATTTTTTTAGCTCCTATCAAGTTCTTGCTAATGTAGTAGATAGCATAGTGTTCACCATTGTCGATTTGTCCCAATGCTGCTCCAATTGCAGTATTGGAAGCATCAGTCTGTATGTGGAATGGTAATGTCCAGTTAGGTCCTCTTAACACAGGTGGAGTTACTAATTTTTCTTTCAGAGCTTCAAATGATTCCTGACACTTTGTAGTCCAGGAGAATTCAGAATCTTTAGTCAATAGGGCAAACATGGGATGGCCTATTGTGCTAAAGCTGGGAATAAACCTATGGTAAAAACCAATGTGTCCTAGGAAGCTTCTGACATCAGTCTGAGTTTTAGGAGGGAGAAGGTTCTTGATAATTTCCACCTTCTTTGGATCAACCTGGATCCCTTGAGGAGAGATGTGATGACCAAGAACTATTCCTTCCTCCATCATCATAAAACATTTGTCTAGATTTAAGGATAACTGGTAGGTTTCACAGTGAGTTAAAACTTTATCAAGGTGTTCCAATGTAAAGTCAAAAGTCTATCCACAGACTGTGAAATCATCCATGTATATTTCAACACTATTGGTAGTCAGATCAGAAAATATGGCTAACACTGCTCGCTGAAATGTTGTTGGGGCATTACACAAACCAAAAGGTAAGACCCTATAGGCAAATGTTCCCCATGGACAGGTAAAGGTTGTTTTCTCTTGATCTTCAAGTGCAACCTGAATTTGATTATATCCACTAAATCCATCAAGAAAACAAAAATATTTCTTTCCAGCAAGAGTATCTAACACCTGATCTATGAATGGCAATGGAAAATGATCTTTGTATGTCACTTTGTTCAGTTCTCTATAGTCTATACATACTCTCATTTTTCCATTTTTCTTAGGCACTATAACCAATGGAGAGACCCACCGACTATCAGAAATTGGGTAAATGAATCCTACTTCCAAAAGTTTTTCAATTTCTTCTTTCACAATATCCCTCAAGGCAGGATTCAGTCTTCTCTGAGGCTGTCTTACAGGCTTGACATCTTCAATATAAATTCTATGAGTACATACATCAGGGTGAATCCCTGACATATCTTTGTAATCCCAAGCAAAAGCATGGATATGCTTCTGCAAAATAGTTGTCAATTTTTCTTCCTCTTCCCTAGTAAGCTGGCTATTTATGTTCAAAAATTTGCCTGGATGGACTTCTATTTGTTTTGTATTTGGAAGGACTGAATTTACTTCTTCATAATTGTTGACTAGGGAATTAAGAGGACAATGATGAGATGGGAGGACATAAGAAGTTTCTGTCTCATTGATTTCTGATGGAAGCATATCCTGTATGGAACAATGAGAAGGGAAGATCAAGTGATGGTGCCACCCATGTGGTAGTGAAACAGATGTTTCCTATGATGGTATAGATGGCCTTTCTTCAGAACTTTGACCTTCTTCTCTCACTAGCAATTGATTGATATTGGTTGCTTCCTCTTCTAACCCTTGTTCATGCAGAACATTCATTAGGACTATTTCATTTTCTAAAATTTCTGTGTCATGGAGGTCTTCTATGTGTTCCCTTACTACCAAGGTGGCTAGTGTGGAAATAACCTCTTCTGGTTCTTCATATGAGTCAGGAAACCATAACTGACCTATGAAATTGCTTAAAGGTCTTGCAGGAGGATATAGAGAAATCTATTTTAGGTCAATACCATTTGAAATTGTCATTTTTCCAGATCTGCAGTCTATAAAGGCTGCTGCAGTTGCAAGCCAAGGTCTTCCTAGGATAATGGGATAGCCATGTGCTGAGTTTCTTGGCTGTAAAACCAAAAAATCTATAGGGTATTCCCAAGAAGAAACTTCTATAGGGACATCTTCAATGATACCTTCAGGTTTTGCAACTGACCTATCAACCATTTCTAAAACTATGAATGTGGGGCTGAGATGTTTGAGCTGTAATTGTTCCATTGTATCCTTGGTCATGATATTTATTGCAGCTCCTAGATCAACTAAGACGTTTGATATTGGTACTGAGCTTATGATCACTATGATAACTAGACTTCCTGGGTCACTATACTTTGGAGGTACTAGTTTTCCCGAAAGGGATCAACTTTCTTTCCCCCAAAAAGAAAAATTTGGGGGAAATTTTTTTTTTCTCCCCCCCCCCCTCTCCTATAAAAAAAAAAAAAAATTATATAAAAAAAGGGAAATATCTGGGGGGGGGGGGGGGGGGGGGGGGGATATTTTTTTTTTTTTTTTCTCTTCCTTTTATAAAAAAAAATTTTTGTGTGGGGGGTGGGGTGGGGGGGGGGGGGGGGTGCGGGGGGGGGGGGACTGTGGTTCTATTTTTTCTTCTTCTTCTTTCATTGTTGGTTTGACTTTGCTTAGTTCAATAGGTTCTTGAATTTCATCTTCTTTCACTTCAATTATAATAGGTTCAGGTAAAACTTTCCCTGAACGTAGTTGTATGTTGCTACAATCTAGAATTTGCATATCTGAATTTCCTTCAGAATCAGCCATATAGGCAGGAGCTGCCTACCTTATGTTATTTGGATTTATTACAGGTTGAGCTGGTAATTGAGGTTGTTTCACCTGTTGCATTTGTTGATTTGGTTTTCCTTGAAAATTTTGATTTGGTGCAGGCAACAAATTCTGAGTTTGACCTTGATTTCTTTGTTGCCTTGGATAGGACTGGTATTGTTGACCCCACTGTTGTTGATTTTGCATCCAAGATGGATTACTTTGATTTTGAGTCCATGGTGGGTTATTTTGATTCCATGATGGGTTATTCTGGTTTTGATTCCAGGATGGATTATTCCAACCTGTCTGTGGCCATTCTTGAGAATTTTTCCATTGAGAATAATTCCAAGGACGTTGGGGTGGTTCTGACTGTCCCCAAGACATGTTTCCATGGTTGTTTCCCCAATTTGTAGGAAAATGAGGGGTATTTTGATACTGTTGAAATTTTCCCCCTTGTCTTGGTCCCACATAATTGAGTTCTTCTATTTGAGTTTCTAGGACAGTTTTTAGTTGTGGTAGCAGATGACATTTGTCGATCAAATGTCCTTTTGAGCAAATACTACAAATGGCTGAAATGGATGTTTTGTTTAGAGGACATTCCTGTAAGGCATGTTTATTCCTGCATCTTGGGCAATAAATTGCTAAAGGTTCTATGGTTTTTTCTTTAGCAGACATTTCTCCCAGAGCTGTGTTTAATTGTACCAGGATATCAGTCTTAAAATTTGCAAGTTCCTCTATTAGGTCCTTCACATCAGTGCCATTTGTACTCTTTTTCTTTCTTTTCTGCCTAGTGCGAGAGTAATTTCTGCAAATATCCACAATCTCATCCATATTACGAGTACTTACATCCCCATTTCCCATCAAATCTAATACCTCTCTGGATTCATCTTGTAATCCTCTTAGAAAAATGGTTTTGCACAATTCTGGTTCTCCTAGTCCACACCTTCTTTGAACAAACACAAATCTATCAAGGTAATCTTCTAATGTTTCATCATCTTCTTGTTTAATTCTGAACAACTCATCTTTCCTGTTCCTTACTCGACAATACTCTTGATACTTGTCTAAAAACACAGTCTCCATTTGATCCCAGGTTTGGATGGAATCTGGTTGTAAGCTCATGAACCAACGTAATGCTGAGTCCTTGAGTGTTGAAGGAAAAACCTTGAGTTTCTTATTATCATTTATATAGTCATAGGTTTGACACACTACTTTGAACTCAAATAGGAACTGATCAGGATCTTTAGATGCAACACCCCGAAAGGTTGGAAGCACTGAAGGTGAGATTGTTTTCATGGGAGAGTTCTATGTGGGATTCAGAAGAATAGGATATTCAAATGTTCTAGGAGGTTGGAGCACATCTTGATCATCTTGATCATTTTCATTATGGACATGACCATGCTGGTCATCCCCATCTAGATTGCCTCTTTCTGCCATAATTTCCTGTTCTTCAAAAATAGTTAAACCTATCCAAATTTCTTTCTCAAGAGGTCCAAAACCTTCTGTTGATAATGAGTCTGGTAATTTTTCTTGCTCAGGAGATTCTGATGATGATGAAGCTGGTGGTTTTTGTTTTAGTTTTTCTGGTAGTTCAAACATAGGTGATTCACCCCTTAGGCGTGAAGATCTTCTTAATGGAATAATCCAGGGATATCTTTGGATAAT
This sequence comes from Wollemia nobilis, assembly GCA_028583015.1. NCBI lineage: Eukaryota > Viridiplantae > Streptophyta > Pinopsida > Araucariales > Araucariaceae > Wollemia > Wollemia nobilis. The sequence continues at coordinate 11,126,041 of JAQPPZ010006909.1, forward strand.
TTTTCCTTCTTCATCCCTAGGCCTACTCATTCATGCCTACTCCTTAATGACATAAATTATAAGTCAATAATTGTTACTTAACCAACTGTTATATTCAGATTTTACCCTAAATTTTCACAACTCAGTCTAATTAACAACTATTGAACTGTTGACACCTTCTAACAACACTCTCCCTGGAAATGGTGCCAAAATGATGCACTGTCATTAAGCACATCATTAATTCTCAATGAATTTTTCAATCCAGGGCAGTGTACAAGGCTATCTACGAAAGGAGTGAACAGGGCTATAATTTAAGGTCAATTGGGAGCAGCAAGTCTTATTGGTGGAACTGATTGTGTGGGGGTTTTTAGGTCTCTTCTACCTCTAAATTGCATAAATTGAACTTTAATCTAATTGCAAGAATGAAAACTAATTGTTGATTACATAAATGAAACCTTAGTTACAGTTGCAAGAATGAAATCTGATTAAATTGCAGAATTAAAACCCTAGTTACAGTTGTAGAATTGGAAACCTAATTACAGTTGCAAAATGAAAGTCTATTTACTCTTGCAATAATGAAAACTAAAATTAAGTCCTATCAATACTCTGTAACAGAAGGTTGTCAATATTCTGTGCAGGGGTTGACAACAAAAACAATAATGCAGGAAAATTGCAAAAAATTGTAAATTGCTGGAAATGGAAATTGCAATAAATTGGAAAGTTGTTGGAAAGCAAAAAGACTAATCAGATCTACTGCTAATCACATCACAAAAGTATCTTGAACAGAAAATAAATTATTAGGACTGAAATGGATGTTAACTACTACAAAAGAATGAAATTGACAAGTTTCACAACTTATTCTGCTACAGCAAAATCAGAACAAAACCTGTCTGTTAGTCCTCCTCCTAGGTCTAGAAGTGGCCAACCTCCTTTTCTAGAAGAAGGTATGAGTTCCTCTCTCTCTAAATCTTACTCACACTCAAACATAACAGAATGAATAGAAAAACTTGTACTTTATTGATTCAGAACATGATTACAAATCTACTGCTAAAACCTATTACAGAACTGTAATAGTCTCAGTTTTCTCGCTTATTCTCTATCTATATTTTCTCTACTACTATTTCTACTATTATTATTATTAGCTCAACCTGGATGGGAGCTATATTTTATAGATGCCTAAAATCTAATTACAACAGAAAATATACTCTGCAAATCAATTCCTGTTATTCTATAGTATTCCCTGGGTTTATCCTAGAAGAGGATCTTTTCCATAAATTGTGGCTTTGGATGGCAAGGATGACAAATTTAGATGGGAGATATTTTCCTTTAACCTCCTCAGCCTTCTTTCCCTTTTTCCATCATCAAAAATCAGTCAACAGGTCAAAAAGTGCTTTTTGTTCTCAATCCGGAGCTAAGTGGCTCAATCCGAAGATATTCGCTCAATCCGAAGAGACTGTATTTCTCAATCCGAAGATCTTCGGAATGACCAACTATGTACTCTTCAATTGATTTTAGCTGCATTTCTCAGGTGGATTAGTCCTCAGGATCATATTGCAATAGCCTTCATTCCTCTTCATGTGTGAATTCCATGCCTTGCCATTCATTGGTAGTTGGCTGGAATTTACACAGGAAAACCAGTTTCTGCTGCACAGTAATAGTTCTTTGCACTATTTGCTAAATTCAAAGAAATTAATGCTTGAGAAACATCAAAATAAGAATAGTAAAGTGTTGCTATCAGCCTAAGCATATCCCTTATGTAACAGGTCATGGCAAAGTGACATAAAACTACACAAAAACTATAAAAATCAGCATATAATATTCCAAACACATCAATCATGCAAACAATTAATACACAACATATTAGATCAACTTAACTAGTATATAAAGTAAATCATAGAGTTTTAGGTAAGTTTTAGTTGTTCAAAACATGCTATGATGGAGGCATTTCCAGGCCTCATCACTAGCCTACTTTTGAGACCTGAGTGCTCTTTTGGGTCTCTTACTATTCAGTTTTGTAATGGTTCATTGCCCTTTTGTGGTTGTTATTACTTTAAATCTGTTCCTTTTTCTTCTTGTTGGTTGAGGATAACCTTGTTTTGGCAATATTGTTCTTTTATTTGTAGGTTGAGGACTACCTTTGTTGTTTTTGTACTTCGAATATATTTATTTTCTCTTGCTCTTAGTCTCTTTTGGCATGTAATGCCTTGTATTTAGGTTTTGGTACCCTGTTAAAACCCGTCTGTTATATATGTTAATATATTTAATCGATAAAAAATCTAGATGACCCTAACAAGCATAGAAAAAGCTATAAGAAAATTTTTCTTTGCCCTTATCATCGATATAATGTGAATGATATTAACGGATGCTACACATTCAAAGATATAGTGCAAGACCTAATTAACTTAGGGGACAGAAAGGTTGATAGTCCCTTAGCTCAACAAAATCAGAACCTTGGCATATATAAAACACCACTTCCTTATCATGAAGAAGTGTAATAAAAAATAGGAGGATCAAACATTATGACTCCTAATTAAGTCAATCATGCGCAACAATACCAAGATTTTTTGGATGTTTTTCATGCGGTCACTCGAGGTCAACAACATACTATATGATCTAAAAAGGCTCAAACCTAATGCTTCCTATTGCAAGAATTGAAAAGAAATACGAAATGCATAAAAGAATGAGAAAATGACATAAAATTGATAAGAAAACATGCTTTATTCCATTCTATTTGAATCCAAACTTAAATTAAAAGTACATCCCTCTTAGGGATAATCCTTTTGATGCAATAGTTACAATAGGATGTAATATTTCCCTCTCAAGGGTAGGTGTGATTTCCAAGTGCCTTTGAGGATGACATGAACTAATCTAGGGTGTTGATGACCCTGTTATCCATGATTTGAGACATTTGTTGTCTTGCATCCCAAAACCCTATTAGTCCTGCATGCAATAAACAACAAGAAACATTAGAAACAAAGGAGACCTCTCTTGATGAGGCTTTTAAGAGTCATTGTGCCAAAAGATAATATGATAACAAGAAATCAAGAAACTGATTAAATGCATGTAAATTGACCTAAATCATGATAATCTACCATTAGAAACATAAAAGAAACTAAAATATATCTATCTAAGCTTCTAATTAATCAATTAAAGACATGAAAGCATAAGAAAGATTCATTATACCTACACTACACTAATGAAACAAAATTGTAAGTAACTCCTAATATGTCGATCAAAAATCTCTAAAAAAATGAATTGAACCCATAGTATGATTAATCTAACCTAATTAAATAGATTGCAAAATAGAAAACAAAGAGAACAGGGATTACTTTCTGATCGTAGGTCCTTCAAGCAGCTGACACTGTTCATCGTGGCTGAGAACTGTGGCTGAGCCTGAAGTATGTTTGCCCTTCAAATCAAGGCTAAATATTTGATTCTCCTTGCAAAATTTATGGTCAAGGGTCACCTTTGTATCCTTTGATAGATTTGGCGATTGAATTATTAAGTGAGTGCATGGATTGCACAAATTAGTGTTTCTTGAATCTCCTAGCCTCCTAGGACCTCCATGACAAGTGATCTCCAATTGGGTAGCAAAAGTGTCCCTCTCAATGCACCTAGGTGAGTATACAATTTGATAGGGCTTCGATGTGTTTCAATTTGAGATGTGTCTATATCTTTTCTCAATTTGGATGGGGGTTAAATAGAATTTGCCAAGGGCTAGGGGTAGCTTCATGAGGAAGCCAAGAACAAGATTGGGCAACTGAGTTTGTTTGATGGAAGGATATGGAACCTTCCTTTCTCAAACTACTCCAATCTGTAACCAATTGGTCATTGCAACCAACTTTGGGTCGAATGAAGGCCAACTATCTTTGAGGCTTGATCGCGGCTGATAAGCATGGTCAAATCTACTAACCACACTTATCAGCAGTGGCTATAACTAACTAGACAAAGGTACCAAAATTGAGTGGTTAAAACCACTGCTGTACCTTGGAATTTGTACAAGGCCTTCCATATGGTATTCTAACATGTCCCATATGAATAGTCACCTTGGAATGACACGTTTTAGGTGTCTATAGATGCCCTTTTGAGATCTATTGTGAGATCAAAAAACGTTGAGAAAAAATAGACCTCCTAAAATGATGTTGATGATCATTGATCTGATAAATATTAGATTCTCTAGGTCTTTCAAAGAGGACGTGCATCTTAGAATCATTGCTTCCAACTGGATGAAGGGCTTAAATTTGAAATAGTTCTCACTCATCATCAAAAATTCGGGTAGCTTTGGTGCTACAATAGGAGTTAGGCCCTATATAACCGAAAGGAGGAGAGCTACAAACAAACTATCATATTTGCTTTTTGCCCTAGCATAGGGTAAGCTTATGATAGTCATTGGTAATGATTCATAAGATGAATACAATTTTTACAATATCGAGGGATCTATGATCAAGGAATATTTTATTGATTATGATTATGATTATGATATTATGACTACCCCCTCAAGCGATGAGTCAATGAGGGTAATGGCAATTAAATGAAGCCACGAGGTCACTTGACCACTATTAATAATCTTGAACAGATTAATATTTAGCATTTGAATTATTAGCAAGGCCTAATTAGCTATGATTGCAACTAAGTGATTGTCCATTTCTATCCCATGGACTGGTCTAGCCCCGAAAGCCTTCTTAGGGAATCAAAATGAGGACAATGTCACTAATTATTCTATTGAATCATATTATCAATGATCTAATGAAAATATCATAGGAGAATTGTGATGAATATCTCGTTCCCCTGGAGCAGTCCGACCATCTAGACCTTCTTAGGGATTGAAATGAAGAATACAATTCAAGGATGACTAATTTTATCCCAAATATTTTTATGGTAATTTACTCATCTTGTCGGAATGCATGGATCGCAAGTCACTGCATCTGCCAAGTGTATAGGGTAAATAACTACATACTGGGTGCATTTGGATTTTAATGTTATCTAATTTTATTTTGTTAAATTTTTAGATTTTAAATTATCTGGTCTGGTGGGTATTTTTAATTTATTATTTTATAGCTCTCCATGGTTGGAATTGAGAGCATTTATCACAGTTTATTGATCATGTCTATCAGAAGTGGTTAAGAAAGTCAAATTCCTTGATTGTGGCTCAGATCCACGAATGGAAAACCCTAATTCAGGGACCAAGGTTTTTAGATGCAGTCTAAAACAAATTTGAAAATGTATAAAAGGCTTTTCCTATTTGAAAATTTTCATTATTTACCTAAAACTTCTAGTAAAACTGAGAGCTCTGAGAGGTAAAAAATGAATTATGACATGGAACGCTATTGCAAAATTCACTTATTATCTTCTATGTACACCGATGGCTAACTAGTCGAAAGCTTTGACCAATGGGGGAGTCGGTGTGTCCAAGGTAACACACAAACCGAGACCACACTTGCAAATTACTGGATTAAAATTAACCACACTAAGTAATGGGTTAAACAAACCACATTAAACTATCGGTAATGAACCTCACCCTAGTTAGGTTTAGCATAGGTTAGGTTAGAGGGGAGGGTTTAATTTCAAGGTTATTTTGGGAAGGACGTGACCCTAAAAGGGTCATACTCCTTAGCCATGGGTGGTAGACGCGATCCCCAATTGGAAAATTGGGGGTCACGACTATTAGCAGTGATGGTATTTAAATCCCAATGGTCACATGTTTGACCGTTGCATCGACCATAGTTTCGACCCATGGTGCACAAACTTTAGAAAAATTTTCAATTTTTTAAATTTTTTGGGGGTTTTTGGGCAATTAATGCCATATAATGCATTTTTGAAGTGCTTTTTTTATTTTTTTGAAATTTTTGATCACTTGTGTGCATGTTTTTGCTTTTTCTTGAGATTTTATGATTTTTTTGTCATTTTTAATTGTTTTTGTATTTACTTGATTGCTTTCACTCAGGCCTTGATGAACAAAGTGAGGGAGACTAATCTCCTTCGAAACTTACGCTGCACTCTCTCTTCCATGGAGTGGATTTGGTTTGCTATCATGGAATTTGGTTATGTCAGGAACCTCCCCACCATCAGAATGGATAAATCATACATGACTACCTTGGCCCATTGTTGGGATGCAAAAACCAACACATTTCACCTGTCGATGGGTGAAATGACTGTTACTATGGAGGATGTCTACCGCATGTTACGCCTACCTATTTATGGTGATCCCATCACCTCCTCTCCTACCATGGTGAGGAAGGCCGTGTTTGATTCGATATTTGCTAGATGGAGTGTTTAGGCACATGGCCACATTGACCATGGAGGCATCCACATTGAGGAGTGGTTCTAGGCCAGATTATTTTCACAAAGAGAGGTGATATTCATGCACCTGATTATCTAGATAGTCCTCGTAGACTCATCAAGCGTGAGGTTCCCCTGGAACCTCCTGGTTAGAACTAGAGAGGTTATGGTTAGTTCGATCAAACGACCTCTCATTCTGGCATGGGAGAGTACTCTTCTAGAATAGCTCTATCACGAGTTGTATCATATCACACACTGCAGTAGAGTGGGAATCAACTGCAACATACTTCTATAGATTTGGGGCTAGCATCACATTTTGATAGAGCACCCTATTTATTTACCCCTAGAGGTTACTACTATCCCTATATATTCTTAGTGCTATGCAACCTAATGGTCCTGGGAGCAGGAGGGTTTTAGGAGTAGGTCTCATGTAGGAGACCTGGACCACTATATATCTTGATTTGAATAGCTTTGCCCTCAGCACATACAGTGGAAACCATACATGGGGTGCCCAGCATAGACAGAGGTGGATAGATACCTATACCAGGTGTGTCGAGATAGGTGTATTATCGACCGAAAAGTCAACATATGTGAGTATCAGTTCTTCTCTCACATCCTAAGGTAGTTTGGGATTCGACAGGATGTCCCAAAGGTGCCTACTATCTATAGATGCTTGGTCCTAGAGAGGGACCTGACTTAGCCCTAGGTGACTCCACTTGGAGATGCTGATGATAACTTCTAGGAGTCAGGCCTAGCGAACACAAGAACTACTACTGATTGTGATACATGGAGGTCTAGCTTATAGTGGCACGAAGAGGGACCTCTAGGCTGACCAGTAGATGGCTTCATAATAGAGGGTGTAGAAGGCATAGAGGTGGATCATCATGGGCATAGGACCCATCAAAGGATAGAGGGTACATGGGGTGTAGGGGCCACTACATAGGAGGGCCCACTACATAGGAGGGCCCACAGGTAGATGTAAAGGAGGAGGTATTTGAGGAGGGCAAGGCACCTCCTGATAGTGAGGTGGGGTAGTTGAGGGTATAGGTTACTGACCTCCAAAGCTAGGTTGGTAGACTTTGGACTCAACTCTTGCATAGGGATACTACTATCACCACTTTAAAGGTGAATTTATCTCACAACTAGAGCTGGTGATGTGACTACAAGGGGGAGAGGTCCACTTTTCAGGTTAGGATTGCCATGACAGATGTAGAGATTCAAAATCTCATAGGGTAGCTCACTCTTTTATAGTCCTAGGTAGACACTTCTGTAATACTACTTGTAGCACCCTAAAATTGGCGCAGTAAAATTGGAATAATTACATTCACCTTAGTAAATAAATTTAAATTCAAATTTAACCTCCCAAACCGCCCGTTAACCGCCGAGAAACCCGTTTCCTCCTTTTTCGTGCCATTTTTAGCAGCTTGTTTTGACCGCTTGACGATATCGTCTCCGATCGTACGATATCGCCCTGCATTTGACGATTTCGTCCGGACTAGAACGTCCAGTACGATTTCGTCGCAAAACTGAATTTGCATAGTTGGAATCCGCTCCAACGGGTCTCCAATCCGGCGTAAGCGTGTCTGCGCCATTGGGACCCTTCCCCCGTTGGAGATCTCCCAAATTGGGATGATCTCCAACCTCCCAACAACTATCCTATGCCTATTTAACTCTAAGACTTTTCCCTCCCCAACCCCTCGCTGAATTTTTATGCAAATTGAACCCTTATGCTCTAAAACATCGTAATTCATATTTTGCATTAGTCCTATAGTCATTTCATTGTAGGTACACCACTGGTTTTCAGCCGGAGCCAGCACCTATCGCAGCTCGACGAACCTGTCAAGATCGGAGGCGATCTCGTCAAATTCGGGACGATCTCGCATCGATGCGAGACGATTTCGATCGCAAGCACACATCGAGGCAATCAATGCCTCGGAGTTTGCTCTTCTGTCTCTTTTTTCTGTCATTTTATGCTATAAATTAGATTGTTTATTCAGTTTTTATACTATATTGCATCTGGAGTTCACCCATTTTGTCTAGTTTGCATATTAAGATCATATTCTGCTATCTAAACACAATGATTTGCATTTACTTCTGTTCTTGTATATTGTTCAACACTCATATTACCGTTTCACATAGTTTGCCCCCGTTTGCAAAATAGAATTTCTTGTATTTCGCATCTCGCTTGCTCGTTTTGCAGTGTCTCTCGATGAATTCGTCCGACGAATTCGTCGATTGCGGACGATCCTGTCGCTTTAGACGATTTTATCAAATTGAAGGCGATTCTCGTTGAATTGCGGACGATCCAGATCGCTTCAAGCTTCGTAAACTCCATCGACTTCCGGATCGGTAATCTTCATTGGCCTCCTGCAAATTCTCTCGTTTCTGTTTTCCTTTCTGTTTGTCGTATGCATTTAAATTGCATTTTCATGTAGTTTAAGTTAGAATCATTCGGCCAAACCTAGGATGAATGTTTAAAAATAAAACGAACTCATCAAAACTCATTCCCAAAACCTAGGCGTGGAAACCGCCATCAAATGTTTCCCGGTGAACCCAAAATCCGTCGAAAAATCACCAAAATGCACCTCCCTTGAGAGGCGGGACCTTCGCAAAGTCCTCTCGTCCGAGGTACCGCACCATCCTTTTCCCATCCTCCTTCCGGGCGCGGATCCAATAGCCTGAAGGTAGGGGTGCGAAAAATTTGGAGCGATACATTTTGGTGAACCCGACGTGAATGCATCATAACCTTTTGAACAAAAACAAACAAAGACAAAAAAAAAAAAAAATTAGAACAACTAAAACTTAGATGCATTTTAAAACATTTAAGGTTCAAAATCATGTTTAGATGGTAGCTCCTAAAAAGAGGTTAGCAAGTTATTATAAACGTAGTAAACCAATTAGCGGCCATAGAAGTTAATTCTGTCCTTAGTGTCCCCGAAGCAAGTAGAAATCAATCCTTGTGGGACGAGCTTATCGAGAGACTTAGTATCATTTCATCTAGGTCCACACAACTTAAACAGATTAAGAGGCTAGTCTTGGATAGAATCCTGGATCCTCATCAATTAGTGTTCTATCATGAACTTCGGAGAGCTTGCCATAGGTGGTTAGCCTATAGGAGAGCTTTAGTATCTTCGGAGTTGTTCAACTTCGAGGAATACCTCGAGAATGCAGTACATTGTACACCGATTCCTAGGCCTTGTAGAGGACCAAGAAGTTGTTCTCACAGATAGGGAAAGATGGAGTAGAGTTCCGTGAGCTGTGCTATATCGAGAGTATTGCCATGAGCTTTACTTTTATCAACCAGCATCTGAGATAGACAATATTACCATAGCCCTTTTCATCAAATTCTTAAAAGAAAACTTTCAATTTGAAGAAGAACATTTCATGACCCCTGAACAGCTTGAACCTATTAATGATATTCATAAATTATTCATAGAAGATTAGTTCATCTACTTTCAGCCTTATTATTATTGTGTGCATTTATTGTTTCATTTGCTGTCTTTATTATATTGTTTCAAAGAAAAACTAAAAAACTAAAAATCAAAATCAAAAAATCAAAAAACATAGTAAAAAACTTAAACATTTCATTTACAATATTGCATTAGGTATATATAAATATATACCTTTTAATTTGTTGCATATATATATATATATATATATATATATATATATATATATTTGCTGAAATCAAAACTTAGCACCATGACTAAACTTAGGAATGGTAAAGAAATTTTAGGAGAAGGAGAAGATTGGCTACAAAATACAACCGAAAACCCAAATGTCCTTCTTGGAGATACAAATCCGGAAGGTGAAACTCTAGGTCAATCAGATGAAGACTTAGGTGAAGATAAGGAACAAGAAGGAAGTGTTAAAGAATCTTCGTCCCCTAGAATAGCTCCAAATGGAGGCATCACTTTTGACAACGCAGTAACATTTTCAAAAATTTCTTAATCAACATATCGACGTCCTTAATGTGGCAGTCCGTATTGATAAAGGGGAAATTAGTGATGCTCAAACAGCCTTAGAACGGGCGCTTGATATGCAAACTAATCCCTTGTCTTTCATTGATCAAGAAAGTGATAAGGGTGGACCATCTAATGCGAATATGGTCACTATAGCCCAAGCCATGACCAAACAACAAGGTCACCCAACCTCCTAAGCAACCTCTTACTCAACCTAAAATCACTCCCGCACAAAAGAAAATTCCCTTCACTACTTCCTTCCTCCAAACAATTGAGCAAAATGCTTTAAATAGACAAAAATCTAAAACAAAGCCAAATACAAACTTTCAACAATCTACAATACAACACAATCCAACTTCAAAACTCCTCCATAATATTTTTCCTACCAATGTTTTACACAATAGTAACATGGCATCTAATCTGCATGTTCCTCCATCCTACGCCCATAACACTTATGGCAATGCCCCACCGAATCAATATGGGGGGCAAACTAGTAGTTTGGAAGCTATGGTGAAACAATTGGCTTCACGTATGGACCAGATAGATCCCTACCGTCCCTCGTATAATTATCGAGAGATTTGTAGCCAACCATTGGATCCCATAGTGGTAGCTCAACCATACCCTAAACATTTTCCCATGCCCGTCCCGCCTATCTATAAAGGAACCGAAGATCCCATAGAACATCTTCGCATGTTTAGGATAGCATGTCACGACATATCGCATAACGACTTGCTATTACTAAAAATGTTCCCCAAAAGTTTAGGTGGAATGGCGTTAGAGTGGTATTATCAATTGCCCACTCATTCCTTAAGAAACTTTGAAGAAACAAACCGAGTCATTTGTTCATCAATTTAGTGCCTACATCGAGAGGCATGTAACTATTAAAGACCTATACAATTTAAAACAAGATAAAGACGAATGTTTTGCTGATTTCTTAGCAAGATGGAGACAATTGACAGGAAAACTGCACTTTGTGCTACCCTATAGGGAAATGTTAGACATTTTCATTAACAATTTACAAGAACAACTTTCTTATGAGCTATCAACAGCTACTTTGACTACCTTCGATCAAGCTATAGACTTAGCTCGAAGAGTAGAAGATGCCCTCATTAGGAGAGGCCAACTTAGAAAGAAGGATGATGAGAAAACATCTAGAAATCAATATAAAAACAAACAAAGTTGTCGGTGATGGAGTCACTGACAAGTAGAAATGTTGCTAATGTCAATGCAACAAAAACAACAAAAAAATTCATCTTGAAACCTCCCCGATAAGCCTCCTCGAGAGTTCACTAGATTAAACCAACCTTTATCAACTATTTTACCTCAACTTCTTGAAAGAGGTTTAATCCAACCGCCAGCCTATCCGAGAACCCGACCCAAGCATACCCGGATATAGAGCCGATTTGCACCGTGATTTTCATAGAGGTCCTGGACATTCTACCAACGCTTGTAAGAGATTGAAACATAAAATACAAGATTTGATTGACAATAATGAAATGGAAGTGCAAGCCTTCCAACCTAAACAAAACCCTCCTAATAATACCCAAAAGACTGCTCCCCAAAATCAAAATCGAATGCCAATCAAACTTTAGACATATTTCAACACCCTTTACCAAGACATGGTAAAGAGGTAGCCAATCAAATTGAACATCACAATGTTCCCCCTCCTACCCGATATGTAGGAACCATTAGCGGGCAATTACCTGTTCAGGACTCTCACACATTCGACACAACCTTATCCCTGGTTACAACCAGGCCCTTACATAATTTTCAAACTTCCGATTCTAGCGATATAGAGTCAGATAGTGAGAGTGAAGTAGACACCATTCAATCGAATAGTTCTGAAAACGAATCAGATCCTATTCAACCTATCACAGATGCTAATGTTCCATAAGAACCATTTCCCGTAAGAGTCACTACTCGACCTTCTTCTAATGAAGTCCTTCCTTATGAACAAGCCATAAACTCTCAACCGAGACCGTTTCAACGTCGTCACTATAACATTGTAGGTACCATCGGAGTCGCCACCCGACAACAAGCTCAAAATCCCCAACAAGAACCAAACCGGAACGATGGATCAGCTCCATTTGTTTTGAAAAATCCTAATAAAGGAAATCATGCTCCTATTGTTCAAACTAAACCCCCTTACAAACATTAATGAGCAATTGTCTAATACCACCGCCATAATCTCCCTTTTAGATTTATTAAGATCCTCCCCCACCCATAGGGATGAATTGATGCTTACTTTGAGCCAGATGATGGTACCTCAAAACATCCAACCCGAAGCTATGGCCAATACTATCATCACGCGAGAGATTGATTGTATTGACTTTCGGGATAAAGATATCCCACAACACAGCTTTACACAAGGATAATCCCTTGTATATTACAGCTTTAATTGGGGATGTAGTCATCAAACGAGTCCCGATTGATAATGGCTCATCTCTAAACATCTCGCACCTTTGACTTCTACCAATGATTTGGTTTTAGAAGTGATGAAATGAAGAAGACTGATATGATTATCAAAGCCTTTAATGACGAAACACAAGAAACGTGTGGAGTCATTACCCTCCCATTGCAAGTTGGTCCTAGAACCCTTGAGACAACTGTGTTCATTGTACATTGCCCAGCATCGTACAATATACTTTTGGGTCGCCCTTGGATTAACGCCATGCGAGCAGTCCCATCAACTTTACACCAATGTGTTAAGTTTGAGTTTAAAAATCAGCTTGGTCACTATTCATGGTGACCCTAGACCTTTTGATATGTGCGCATTGGCAGTAACCAGCTTGGAGTGCAATTTTGCCCTCGCTCCGTCATCCACATATCCTAGTTCTTCTTCATCTAAAACTCATGAAATATAAACCCATCACTTCATCTATTCCTCCTCCATTAACTTCATCTTCCCATATAGATCAACCACCTTCTAAACAAATTACTGTAGAACTTCAAAAAGCTCTTAAAACTACAACCAATTCTTCAAGTTCTAATCCCATAAATTCAAAACCTTCAGACACATCTATCATACCTTCCACATCTCAAGACATAGGTAATAAGCCTTCTACATCTTATGCCCTTTTTGATGATCTTTTACCGGATTTATCTACAACCTTAATATCAAAAAATGAATGCTTTCATGCAAGATTCAGACCTTTTAAATCAATTGCCGCCATCTCCTCGTACTTTGGGCCTCCCACAACCTATGGGAAGTACTTACCAAGTCGGGAGTTGCGCCTTCATGTACAAAGGATATGACCGGGGAAGAATCCCTCGTAATATCAAAACCCATCATGATGGATATGCTCGGTGCTATTTTACCAACGATTATATTAAAGCTAAACCCATGATGCTTAAAATGGGATATAAAGGGAAAGGCTTAGGACCTTTCCAAAATGGCATGAAAGAACCTTTCGAGGTAGAACCATGGCCTGCCCGATGTGGTGTGGGCCTATTACCTAGTAAGGGTCAACCCTTTCCTTTTGAGGATGATGATCATCTCATATGCTATCAAGACTATTTGGATAGACATGTTGATTTACCTCTTAAAAATCCATCATTTTCATGCAACATGCTATCCATAGCATACCCTGAAATGATTGCTGACCCCGATGAAGAGTTGGAAGGAGATATCTTCCATGATGTCTCTCGTTGAAGAGATGTTGTACAACGGGTTTTATTTTGATGGTTCTATACCAACCATAGCTCAACTTGAGGCCGCCGACCCTCGTAACGAATTATCTAAATTAACTTTACAAGAGTTACAAGAGTTGGGCGTTTCACCCGCCCCACCTAATTTTGAAAGAGATCTACACATGGAGGTAGAAAATGTCATTAAAATTAATATTGGAACTGAGGACAACCCTCACATAATCAACATTGGAGCAGTAACTAAGTCAAGAAAAACAAGAACAATACATTGCATTTCTTAAAGAGTATGAAGATGTCTTCGCTTGGACATATGAAGATATGCCAGGTCTAGACCCTTCTGTAGTCATGCACCATCTAGTGGTCCATCCGGATGCTAAACCCGTTAAACAAAAACTTAGAAAAATGCATCCCAAAGTGGCTCGGCTAGTCAAAGGGGAGTTAGAAAACTCCCGAATGTTATCTTCATACAAGCTATTGATTATGCCGAATGGATCTCCAATGTAGTTCCAAACCACCAAGAAAGAAGCCACCAAAGTTAGGGTTTGCACAGATTTCAGAGATATTAACGCTGCATGCCCTAAAGACGACTTTCCTCTTCCAAATATGGATCAAATTATTGATTTTACTATCGGAAGTGGGATGATGTCCTTAATGGATGGATTCTCCAGCTATAATCAGATCAGGATAGCTCCTGAAGACCAGGCTAAAACAGCCTTCATTACCCCCTGGGGTACCTTTTGCTGGAAAGTGATGCCCTTTGGCCTAAAGAATGCCGGGGCAACTTATCAACGGGCTATGACCTACATCTTTCATGATATGATGCATGATATCCTACATGATTATGTAGATGATATTATAGCGCGCTCTCTTATTGAAGATCATCATTTAGACGATTTAAGAAAAGTTTTTAATCGATTACGAGAATATCTCATTCGATTAAATCCAAAAAAATGTATATTCGGAGTTAAATCCGGCAAGTTATTAGGGGTTTTAGTTTCTTTACGTGGTATCGAAATTGACCCTCTCAAAATTGCGGCTATCACTGATATGCCCGCACCCACTAATATATCTGAATTACGAAGTTTACAAGGTAAACTTCAAGCTATCCGTCGCTTCATTGATAAGCTGGTGGACAAAACTGGTCCCTTTCTTAAACTCCTTAAGAAGGACGTCCCCTTTAATTGGGACACATAATGTAGAGAAGCTTTTGAACTTCTCAAGCAATATCTCCTTAACCCTCCGGTGCTTTCACCGCCTAAATCTGATCGCCCATTTCTTCTATATATTTTTGCTTCGTATTCTGCCTTAGGAGCTATGTTAGCTCAACTTGATGATGAAAAATGAGAACGTGCTAATTATTACATTAGCCGCACCTTCATCAGTTATGAAACCCGCTATACAGCGTTAGAGAAGTTATGTCTAGCAGTCGTGTTTGCTACGCAAAAATTACGACATTACATGCTTAGCCAAAAAACGTATGTCATTGCCAAATATGATCCTTTAAGATATCTCATGAGTCGACCTTATTTATCGGGTCGCACAGCCAAGTGGGTTCTTGCTCTAAGCGAGTTTGATCTCACCTTCATAGGACAGAAGTCTGTTAAGGGTCAAATCATAGCAGATCAATTAGCTGCTGCACCCTTAGAGTCTACTCATCCCCTCATTATCGAGTTTCCTGATGAATGCCTTCAATTAGAGGCAGACCTTGTTGAACAATGGTCCTTATACTTTGATGGAGCCCGATGCATGAGTGGGGTCAAGTGTGGGTATTATTTTAATATCTCCGCAAAAACATCTTATTCCTCTCGTCCTTCAAACTAACCTTTGCTTGCACCAACAATACCGCTGAGTATGAAGCTCTAATCCTTGGATTACGAGCCGCTTTAGCGCTTAAAATTAAAAACCTCTTAGTTTTTGGGGATTCCCAATTGGTTATAAACCAAATTAATGAAGTTTATCAGACCGTAGATGATAAACTTCGCCCATATAAGGCCTATGTTTTACAACTAATGGCCTTGTTTGATCAAGTTACCTTGGAAGCCATTCCTCGAACTAGCAACCGTGCAGCCGACGCCATGGCCGCCGCTGCATCTCTCTTGCCCTTGGAGTTAGACGACGAATATGCTACTATCATCATTCGTCGACTCCAGGAACCCGCTTCACATAAGTCATGCTTAGAGCCTTTGGATGTGTTTCTAATCAAGGAAACTACTCCTGAACTCTGGTATACAGACATATTTGATTTCCTCCAAAATGGGACTTTCCCTGCTAATTCTAATCGCAACCAACGTCGGTTATTACGTCGACGAGCAAGTCGATTTGTAATCATTGGCAATACTTTATATAGGAGATCTTTTGAAGGTATCCTATTAAGATGTCTAAATTTAGAAGAGTCTAAATCAGCTTTGAGTGAAGCCCACGATGGATCTTGTGGAGGACACTTTAGTGGTAGCGTCATTGCTAAAAAGCTCCTTCGGATAGGATACTTTTGGCCTACCATGGAAACGGATGCACATGAATATGTGCGCCATTGCGACAAGTGTCAAAAACATGCCGACCTTGTCCATGCGCCTGCATAAGAGCTGTAGGCTATTTCTTCTCCTTGGCCCTTTTCTAAATGGGGCTTGGATATTATTGGTAAAATTAATCCCGTGTCTTCTCGATGGACATAAGTTCATCATAACCGCCACCGAGTATTTCACGAAGTGGGTTGAAGCTATGCCTTTAGCTTCCCGCACCGGTTCACATGTCTCTAAATTCATTTTTAATCAAATCATCTCGCAGGTTCGGAATTCCTGCAAATCTCATCTCCCGACAATGGAACTCCATTCAAAAAATAAAGATGTTAAAAAATTATGTCAAAAATATAAGATTCAACATCGCCGGTCTACTCCCTATTATCCTCAGTGGTAATGGTCAAGCGTAAGCTTCTAACAAAACTCTAATCAAAATTCTCAAAAGACTAGTCAATAAAACTGGCCGTGACTGGCATATTCAATTATATCCAGCCTCGTGGGCTTATCGAACTAGTGTTCGAACCCCCACAGGCACTTCACCATTTGTTTTGGTATATGGTGCCGAAGCAGTTTTTCCATTTGAATTAGAAGTTCCTTCTTTGGCTCTGCTACTTCAAGACACCGAAGTAGGAGATGAATATCGCGCTGGCAGACTCAGTCAGCTGGAACTCCTAGACGAAAAATGCATCAATGCTTTAGAGCATCTCCGTGCATACCAAAACAAGCTTAAAAGAGCATATAATAAGAAAGTTCGTCATCGATCCTTTGAGATTGGCGATCTTGTTCTAAAAGAAAATCAAAAGAATACAAATGCAACCAAAGACCTGAAACGTAAATTTGAGCCCAACTGGCTTGGACCATACATCATTACCGCAAAATTTGAATCAAGAGCATATAAATTGTCTACCTTAGATGGTAAAGAACTTAAAGAACCCATGAATATTTTACATCTCAAACGTTATTATGCATAAATTTGATTATTTCATCCATGTATATATTTGTTCAAAATCATTATCTTGTATTTCTTTCAATTTATTCAAAAACCTCAAAAACATTCATAAAATCTTCAAAAATCTTCAAAAATATTTATTGCATTTATTTTGTAAAGTTCCTTTTGCTTTAAAACAAAAATCAACATAAAAATCCAAAAACAAACTATATGCTTGACTCTTTCGAAACCAAAACAATATACGGAATAAAGAGAGAGTCAACATTCTCAAAACTTTCTCAAAATCATTATTTTCTTACAATTATTGCAATTATATGTTTCAACTTATTTTGGATAAAACTAGCATTTATTTGGCATCCCTCACTTGCACACTCACACAATAAATATCTTGATTTTATCTGGCATGATTACTAATCTCTCTTATATCAAAGTTCACAAAAATCAATTAAATAAAGTTTGAGCATAGAGAATTGATCTTGGTATTTACTTAAACCAAGCACATCTTTTCACAATAAAATGATTATATTTGTAATTTCCATGTTTTGCTACATAGTAGAACGGATTTCTTGAGTGAAAAGTTTTCCTTGCTATCCTATCATGCACATGGTCTAGAATCTTTGAGAATTGGCAAAAGGACAAGCTCACCCCTACCCGTAATAAAAATCCCTTGCTCTACAAACTAATCTGAGCAAGTATCCCTAGAAAAAGAAAAAGAAAAAGAAAAGAAAAATTCAAGAAAAAGAGAAAAGAAAATGTTATGTCAACAATGTTCCAAGCATTATCAAGCAAAAGAAAAATAAGCAAAGTTCAAAAGAAAGCAAGAAAAGCAATAAAATCCCTTTCCCTACCCTTTGAAAAGAAAAGAAGGGTGAATGAGCTTGAATCCCCGGAATTCTCAATTATTCGAAAACTGTGAGGTAAGCCCCATAACAAGTGGTTTGTGCCCAACCTCGCTTGGCCTTGGGTAACTCCTAGCGTGGCGATATGTCCGTCACATTAGCGACCTTCTTTTGTACAGCACCTCTGTCTCGCTCATGGATTAGCTAGCTCTTGATAATCCGATCTACATAGTAGCCTAGTATGGTTATATGCATCTACATCATGGTTAATGAACACTTAGTTGGTTTATTCAAATCACTTGTATCATAGTATCTTGCTCAAAATTGGTAATTGAACCATACAATTGCACACACATTTGTATTTGAGAGATTTTGTCTATCATTATGATAAATCAAGATTGGCAATGAATTCACTTATGCACATGGGATTCCTTATAAATCTAATTTTTGTCTTCAAAATACTTTGAAATATTATTTTGCAACTTGTTTGGAATAATCAAGTACAATTATTTAACAACATATCATATATATCTTATCGACTTTCGCAACGATGGTATAATTCCAAAACCAAAATTGGAATTTTATGCTTAGCGCAAGTCCTCATTTTCATCTTTTCTGTTCATAAAAAATCAATCATGTAATAAAACTATCTATTTTCTTTGATCTTCGCGATGATGGTATAAGTCTATACCTACATATTCTATGCCTAGCGCAAACCATTGTAACAATATTTTTTTCCCAATTTATCAAAATTCATAAAAACCATATGACTTCATTTTATTACACAAATTATGCTTTTCAAAAGCAAACACATTTTTATTATTTCATATCATTATGTCAACCTTTGCATTTTGCAATGATGGTATAATTCTTAAGGAATTATTCAACAAACTTTATCACACTTAGGAATTTATGCCTAGCAAAAATCATTTTACAATATTTCATGCATAATATTTTCATGGAAATCTGAAAACAAACCATCATCATCATCATCATTTGCATCATCACAACAAAGTCTTAAGACAGTCTCTTAAGCACTCTTTTCTTTTAACAATATTTCTATCCTGGGACTAGCTTGACGACCGAGTGAGCAAGGACTCCATGAAATGGTCTATAATAGCGACAATGTCCTTTGAAATTATTGTTAGAAATCTCTTTTTATTTTTTATCACATTTCATTACAACCAATCAATTTGTTACATCAGATTATTTCATTTAAAATATTTAAAGCATGACATCCAAGTTATAATTTTTTCCAAAACGACATAATTACATGACTCATCAATAAAATCATTACATCAATCAACTCAATCAATCAATCAAACATAAAAAGCATCATAAGCATCACATAAGACAAGTCATATGATCAAAAATATCTCATCTATATATATCAACAGAATATATACATCATCAAAACTAGATTGGTATGCCACAATCTGTACCTCGGCATACTCAATCCTCTATCAATACAAGTATAATACAATATCAATGGCAGTATCCCGCCCTCTAGCCTCGAGAGCCTCTAGAGCTCTCGGCCTCATCTCCTCCCCCGCCCTACGGAGGACGAGGTGGTCCCATCGCAGTATGTGTGGTACTGCGAGTCCTCGTCATCGACCGGGATGAGCTCCTCGTCGACCCCTGTCCCGATAGGATCTCGCTATGGCAGGTGGCACTGCACCCTCCGGCCCTCTCGGCACCGCCTCGGTAGTATAGCGCCCGATAGAATGCGGTCCGAGAAACCGACCGCAGCAGCTCCCGAGTGCTTACCCCTCCGCCTCGTGCCCCGAGACGAGCATTCTCGTCTCGTAGCCGCGACACCTCGCACTCGGTGCCGTGCAACCGCATCCTGTAACGTCTGCACCTGAGCTCGCAGACGATCTCTCTCTCTTCCCGGAGAGTAGCCATCTCGCTACTCTCTCCAATGTCCACACCCTTGCCCTTATCAAGCGATGGTGGCCTCTCGTGGAGATGGGGGTCTCGCCTCCCTCCTCTCCCTCTCCCTCTGCCGCGGCCTCTCCTGTGCCTCGTGGCCTCCTCTCGCTCTCCTCTGCCGTGACCCCGGGCTGCCTCTACCACCGCCTCGGCGCCGCCTCCCTATCCGACGCACAACCGCGTGGATCGGTCCCCGAGCCCTCGTCATCCGAGGAGGGCGGATGCCCGCGTACGTGCATCGTAGCCATCGGCTACCCCCACGTCGTCCCCATCCACCGGCCGAATGGGGGCATCGTCCGTGTCCCGACTCCGTAATCGCTGCATATCTGGAGCCCCGCTAACCGTGGTGTTATCCCGGATGACTCCGAGAAAACTCATAATCCCCGAGAGATGGGATCCCCCGCCGTAGACCGAACCGTCGCAAAACTCGGTCATAGCGGTGGAGCTCCACCTCTCCCTCTCCATCCGTAGCGCAGACTCGCCCGATGCGAGCCAGCTCCCCGTCCGTCCTCCGGCCACCCCCGGATGCTCTCTCCATGGCCTCCTGTGATCTCGGTCCGGGGACCAAGTCATCCAAGAGTCTCCGGGACACCGACAAGTCGATCCGTCGCCGTGCCCCTCTCCGGAGCCACCAAGAGAAGACTCGGGGCCTCTCCCCGTCAACCCTCGCGCTGGAAGCCCTACCGGCCTCCGCACCGCAATGTGCTCCTAGCACCAAACCTGTAGGAGCGATGTCATAACCAGACATCGGCCGCCCTTGTATACGACCCCATGCAGGATCCTATACAATCGGCATAGAACAAAGTTGCCCCAAGAAAATCTGTAGCCATGGTCGCGCATGTCGTAGATCACATCTGCCAGCATCCATGGTACCCTGCATCCGCTCTGGTGGCACAGCGGAAGTCCACCAACCACTCCACCCAAAACTCGTGTCGTTGTAGATGCCCTGGCATCTGGCGCAGTGCCTCGATGTTCACTCCGCCCTTCTCCAGGGCGAAGCTCGGGTCACCGCAGAGTCGTCCCATCGCGTGGCCCTGATTGGCCGTAGGTGTGATCATCCTCCCTTGTATGGGGATTCTAAGAATCCTCCATACATCCTCTAGTGTGGGAGTCATCTCCCGCTTCGGTAACCGGAAGCATGAAGAGCCCGGTACCACCTCTCTCGCTAGGGCCGTCGCAGCCCCATGTCAGGAGAAACTTGTGGCATCTCTCGCCACATGTAGTAAGCCGGCTCGTGCCGCCGATCTCGCTCTCGCCCGTGTCGAGCGGCCAAGTCATCTCTTAATCCTCCATATTTCCACTCTCTCGCTCTTTAGTAATCCTCTCTCGCAAGCATAAACAACCAAAACAACAAACAATCATTAATAACAATTTTAGCAATCAATAATGCAACTTAAAGATCAAAATTTTGCAATTGATGATATCGCCCACTATTGGCCGATATCGTCCGAAATTTGAGCAAAATCGTCTCCGATTTTGCGTGTCGAAATCGTCTCTAATTTGACGAAATCGTCCCCTTTTTGCCGATTTCGCCCTTGGGCGAAATTGACGAACTTGAGACGATTTCGTCGAACTAGGGACGATTTCGTCCGGACGACGTCGATGGCCAAAAACGGCCGCGATGCTCAAAATTCATCTTAAAATCTATCTACCAAGCATGTAAATTCAAATTAAATCAATCTAAACTAAGTTTAAACCCTTACCCGTAGACCGCGGTGGACCTCTACCGATCTGTGCGCTGTCTCTACCATTTTTGCTCCAGAGCTCTAAAAACAATAAAATGAATAGTAATAATGAATTAGGGTTTTACCCTATTTTTCTTAATTTTATTCAAAATAATTCAACAATAATTTTTGCTTTTCCGTGTTTTTACCGCAAACGTTCGATTTGGGTAAAAACACGGAGGGGGCACCATAGTAAGTTGTCGTACGATTCGACCAAGAATCGTCGCCTAAAAATGGGAATAATTTTTTGCTTTCTCGTAGATCGAGAAGAACTCATCTTTAACGCATTTTCTTCGGAAAATTCGCTAAAGAGGGGGCAAAATGTAGCACCCTAAAATTGGCGCAAAGAAATTGGAATAATTACATTCACCTTAGTAAATAAATTTAAATTCAAATTTAACCTCCCAAACCGCCCGTTAACCGCCGAGAAACCCGTTTCCTCCTTTTTCGTGCCATTTTTAGCAGCTTGTTTTGACCGCTTGACGATATCGTCTCCGATCGGACGATATCGCCCCGTATTTGACGATTTCGTCTGGACTAGAACGTCCAGACGATTTCGTCGCAAAACTGAATTTGCATAGTTGGAATCCGTTCCAACGGGTCTCCAATCCGGGCAGAAGCGTGTCTGCGTCGTTGGGACCCTTCCCCCGTTGGAGATCTCCCAAATTGGGATGATCTCCAACCTCCCAACAACTATCCTATGCCTATTTAACTCTAAGACTTTTCCCTCCCCAACCCCCGGCTGAATTTTTATGCAAATTGAACCCTTATGCTCTAAAACATCGTAATTCATATTTTGCATTAGTCCTATAGTCATTTCATTGCAGGTACACCACCGGTTTTCAGCCGGAGCCAGCACTCTATCGCAGCCGACCGAACCCGTCAAGATCGGAGGCGATCTCGTCAAATTCGGGACGATCTCGCACCGATGCGAGACGATTTCGACCGCAGCACACATCGAGGCAATCGATGCTCTCGGAGTTTGCTCTTCTCGTCTCTTTTTTCTGTCATTTTATGCTATAAATTAGATTGTTTATTCAGTTTTTATACTATATTGCATCCGGAGTTCACCCATTTTGTCTAGTTTGCATATTAAGATCATATTCTTGCTATCTAAACACAGTGATTTGCATTTACTTCTGTTCTTGTATATTGTTCAACACTCATATTACTGTTTCACATAGTTTGCCCCTGTTTGCAAAATAGAATTTCTTGTATTTCGCATCCGTTTGCTATTTTGTAGGTCTCTAATGAATTCGTCTGACGAATTCGTCAGATTGCAGACGATCCTATCAGCTTAGACGATTTTATCAAATTGAATGCGATTCTCGTTGAATTGCGGACGATCCAGATCGCTTCAAGCTTCGTAAACTCCATCGGACTTCCGGATCAAGTAATCTTCATTGGCCTCCCGCAAATTCTCTCGTTTTTGTTTTCCTTTCTCGTTTGTCGTATGCATTTAAATTGCATTTTCATGTAGTTTAAGTTAGAATCATTCGGCCAAACCTAGGATGAATGTTTAAAAATAAAACGAACTCATCAAAACTCATTCCCAAAACCTAGGCGTGGAAACCGCCGTCAAATGTTTCCTCGGTGAACCCACCATCCGTCGAAAAATCACCAAAATGCACCTCCCTTGAGAGGCGGGACCTTCGCAAAGCCCTCTTGTCCGAGGTACCACATCATCCTTTTCCCATCCTCCTTCTAGGCGCGGATCCAATAGCCTGAAGGTAGGGGTGCAAAAAATTTGGAGCGATACACTACTCACCGCTTACTAGGCTAGGGAATTAGCTCCCTCATCTTCATAGATTGCTTTACTACCCCCAGCTATTCCAGTAGTACTAATAGTACCAGTAGTATTAGTGGCTCAAGGACTGGAAGGGTTATATTAGGGGGTCGAGATTAGGAGACTTCAGGCTCTGGTCGAGAAACATATTGAGGATACCTCATGCAACTCTATCTACATTACCACTCTAAGAGGGCATATTGGACTAGTTGAGGGCGAGATTCTAGATATGCCCATGGATTCAGGGTCTTAGAGGACTTGCACTCAAGAGACATGATAGTCCTCAACTAGCTCAAGTCATAAGACTCACATATATGAGATATCTTCTGGTTCTAGCTCACGGAGGACCCATCGGGAGGGTGGATATGATGGCGGTGCCTCATAGACTAGGGGCACAGGCCCTGGCTAGTACAAATCTTAGAGATGTCATTATACCATTTTTGAGTGTAAGGTTGAGGACCTACACATATGTATCCTATGAGCATTTTTTTGACCATGTCGATGTACTATTGACTATTTATTTTGACACACACACACACACACACACACACATATATATATATATATGATATGACATTGAGACTCATTATATGTGTGATTTATTATAATTTTTAATAGTTTATGTTTTATGAGATGCATATGGATGCAATGCGTTATTTGTTATGCTATATGATGTGATGTATGGATGACATGCACTAGATAGCTATGCGATAGATGATTTGATGCTATGAGTTATGTATATAGATGTACTACTTATTATGGACACATATGAATGCCATATTTTGATGTTACATGCATGTATACTTTGCTTCACTTGTATGCATTTAATTTATACTGCTATGACATAATCTATGCCATGTATGTATTGCATGTATTTCTTTGTTTCTTTGATAATGTGTTTGTGAAATGGACATGTATGCTTTAATCACTTAAAACATAATGTATGCAATATGATTTTTAAAAATCTAATGGATGACACCATAGAATGTATAATAGTCATGTATTGTAGTCGCTTTATCTTTTTGTGAAAGATAGTACACCCCTATGTGAGATGCAATTATATATGGTTTTTATTCATGGGATTTTGTAAATTAAAATAATATGGATAACATAGTCAGTGGTCATCTAAATATCATTTCTGACATCCATCCAATATCTAATAGATATTATGAATAATTCTAATAAACAAAAACTCATAAAAGAAATTGTTGTTTTGATGATTGCATTGAAAATTGGTTGTTGCTATTGGGGAAATTTTGAGGTTTTCCATGAGACTCAAACATCCTAGTTGACTTATCAAAATTTGTATACTAACCATACTAGACTTTTGAAACATAAGGCTTTTACTAGGATAGGCCCTAACTATTCATTATCCCTATGTGTGCAAATGAGTATATTGAGATAAGGCATAAACATACCCCGATGTCAAGAGGGATTCTTTTAGCCCATTGCTAAGATTGGGGGTCCGCATATGTCTATCCAATCCTAGGTTTAGATTTCAGCTGGACTAGACCACTAGGTGATACAAGATACCTAAAGCTAGCTCTTCCACATTCAAACATTAGTCTGTGCACAAGCAAAATGCTAATGTATCAGATATATCATCGTGCGTAAGGTACAATAGTGCTGACTATTCCAGGGATTCAGGTTCACTCCCTTATTTTCTTCAATTTATTAGGATAGTTTCTCATATATAGTGACAAAAATCAATGTATTTTTGTATAAACTCTATTTGTTTTTTTTTTCTCTTTTATTTTTCTTTATTTATTTATTTTTTATTTTCTTTTTCTTTCTTTTCTTTTTATTTCTTTTATTTATTTTTATTTACTTGAGCAAGGGATTTGATACTGATTTGATTTTTGTTGTACAACTTGATCTTCATTTTATTTGACTTTATGGGATTTACATTTTGTAATTTGATTCAGAAACTTCCTTTGGGGATTTTGCTTTGGGCAACTATTTATGGGATATCAATTTAGGATATCAATATTAGGGTATCAATATGGAGGATTGATCTGGGATATCACTCTGGGATATTGTTCATTTTAACGTAAGAAAGGGATTCTAGGTAGGGAATAAACTTGTACTTTTTGTCACTTGCCAACATTTCCTGGATCGTCCGCACATGAGGATAAGCAAGAATAAAATTTTCACCTCAGGATACATGATCCTGCTTTGTAGATTTCATTTTCCCCTAGTCCTTATTAGGATTGTTTAATTTGTTGATTAGTGATAGAATTCTAATATGCTAAAGGTAATACAAACTAGACCTCATCTACAAAAGTAAAGCAAGCTTTCTATCAACTCTTGAGAAGACCTTTAGGTATGGCTGAATGATTGGAAAACCCTAGTATATTCTTCATAGAAATAATTGGGTTGTGATGAAAAAACATAATTACTAAAAAGGGTGATAAATGGATGAAAAATATAATGCATAGATGCATGATTGAAACACACAAGTGGCGTCATTTGTAAGATTGTAAACACCATTGATTCTAATGCAAGTGTGGCAGATGGATATGCCTAATGCAATGCAAAAATGAAATGCATGTGGAAAATGAGAATGCAATGATGCAAAATGCAATGCAAAGATGCAAATGAAATGCAAGTGTTTTTTATTTTTGATATTTTTCCATTTTTTTGGATTTTATTGCTTTTTATGTTTTTTTTTATGGATTTTAAAAATTTGGATTGACCAAAGAGCTTACATACGCCTTTGAATACATTTACTGGGATGACCAAAGGGCTTACAGATGCCTTTGGAGCCTTTTAATGGGATTACCAAGGGGCTTACAGATGCCTTTGGAGCATTTTGACTCGGATGACCAAAGGGCCTATAAATGCCTTTGGAGCCTTTTTGATGCAGGAGCATCTGGCGGCAGCAAGGCAATATTGCATCAACCAAATTTTTCTAAGTGTTTCATCTTCTTCTTTTATATTTACAAGGAAAAAGTTGGTCGTGATATCGCAACTTCGCGATATCGCGACGTCGCAATATCGTGACATAAATCAAGACAAAGGGCTCAGAGGCAGAATGGTCGCGATATCGTGACGTCGCGATATCGCAACATAAATCAAGACAGAGGGATCGAAGGTAGAATGGTCATGATATCGTGACATAATTCAAGATAGAGGGCTCGAAGGTGGAATGGGCATGACATCATGATGTCGTGATATCGTGACATAAATCAAGACAGAGGGCTCAGAGGCAGAATGGTCATGACATCGCGACGTCGTGATATTGTGATGTCGTGATATCATGACATAAATCAAGATAGAGGGCTCAAAGGTGGAATGGTCATGACATCACGACGTCACGATATCACGACATAAATCAAGACAGAGGGCTCGAAGGCGAAATGGTCACGACATCATGATGTCGCGATATCACGACGTCGCGATATCGTGACAAAAA
Organism: Wollemia nobilis; assembly: GCA_028583015.1. Classification (NCBI taxonomy): domain Eukaryota; kingdom Viridiplantae; phylum Streptophyta; class Pinopsida; order Araucariales; family Araucariaceae; genus Wollemia; species Wollemia nobilis. The sequence goes on from JAQPPZ010006909.1 coordinate 11,153,070, forward strand.
TCAAGATAGAGGGTTCGAAGGCGGAATGGTCGCGATATCACAGAAGGATGTTTTTAGAGGTTCGAGGCCTCTATAAGAACCCAATTTTTGTAATAGACTAGCGTGGTGGATTGGAGAATGCGCTTAGAGTGCAGTTTGAGGAAACCAAGCTGAGCGCTAGTTTTTGTAAAGCCTACGAGGTATTTCTGTAAGTGTTTCCAGATTATTGAATGAAAATACTAGAAAAGTGAGAGTTTCGTTCTCCCATCCCCCATTAGTGGTATCAGAGCTGGAAGTTCTTGAGTGTGTAACATATCGCCGGACGTGAGGCAGTTACACCAGGATCTATGGAAGGGCTTGTGAGAGAGTGAGCAAGATGCCTCCAAGAAGAAACCCTATTGGTGGGAGAGGCATGGCGTCAGCAGAAGATGTCCGAGCTTTGCAGTGGCAAGTTCAGGCCTTGCAAGAAGAACTGCATAGAGGGCATGAGCTAAGAAGAGATAAAGGCAGTGAAGACGAAGTGGATGAAGAAGAAAACTAGTTTGAGGAAGAAGAAGAGACTGTGGATCCTGCATAGGCCAGGTTGTACAGAGCCATCTCCCATATTGGAAAGAAACCAAAAATGGAGGTTTCTACATATTATGGAAACCTAAATCCAGAAGAGGTGATTGACTGGATAAATGATTTAGAAGAATATTTTGAATATGAGGAGGTTGAAGATCCTGAGAGGGTCAAATTTGCCAAGACCAAGCTGAAGGGTCATGCCAGCATATGGTGGAAGGGAGTATAGTTGGAGCGGAACAGAAGAGGAAAAAAGAGAATAACAAAATGGGAACGAATGGTAGAAAAATTGAAAAGATAGTTTATTCCTGTAGATTATGAATTGGATCTGCTAAGAAAAATGTAGAGTTTGAGACAGATGAAAAAAACTGTCCAAGAGTACACAGAGGAGTTTTATAAGATCTCCATCAGAACTGGCCATTTAGAGGCAAGCAAAAATAAGGTGGCCTGTTATATCAATGGGTTGAGACCCAGTATCCAGGAAGAGTTGAGCCTAGTTCGGGTGAGCACCATTGAAGATGCTTACCAGTTTGCTCTAAAGGTTGAAGAAAAGCTAAACAGAAGGTTTGAGAGTAAGCAGAACAGAAGAGGTCATGGAGGAAAGACTGGTGGAAGAAAAGATGAAGGAAAAGAGACGAAGAAAGAAGAAATTAGCAGCAGCTAGTAACAGAAGGAAGATGAGGAATCCAGATCCAGTGGCCAGAATAACTACCCAAGAGGAAGAGGTAGATCTGGACGAGAAAATAGAGGAGTGTTTTGTGGAACCTATTTCCACTGTGGAGAAGAGGGACATCGGGCATATGAGTGTCCCCAGCACCGCGAGAGGGTGAACAAGAGACCTGTGGGTCCTACCAGAGCTGTTGTGGTAGATGAAAGAACCAAATCAGAACATTCTGAGGAGGCAGAGAGAGGGGAAGTCATGGTCACAAGGAGAGCCATGCTGATTGAGGAAGACAAACCAGATCAGAGGAGAAGCCTGTTTCGCATGAGGTGCAAAATTTTAGGTAAAGTCTGTAATGTTATTATAGACAATGGAAGTACTAATAACTTAGTCTCCGAGGAAATGGTCACTAAGTTGCAACTGGAGAGGAGAAGACACCCGCATCCATACCGAATTGCATGGTTGTGGAAGGACCACATAGCATGGGTCCGTGAACAGTGCTTAGTCATGTTCAAAATTGGGAGATACCAAGATGAAGTCTTGTGTGATGTTTTTCCTATGGATGCTTGCCATTTGCTGTTAGGAAGGCCATGGCAGTTTGATCGAAGTGCAGTGCATGATGGTCATGCAAATACGTACTCATTGATGAAATATGAAGTGCACCACAAGTTAAAGCCATTACAGGCAGTGGACGAGAAGGTGTGCAATAGTGCCAAAATTTGTCTGGTAGAAGGCAGAAAATATTTTTGCCAGGAGACAGGGTTTGAGCGGGTTGCAGAGGCCGGTGCACGTTTGGAGATGTTGCAAAAAATCGTGATCGAATAGCACATAAGTGAAGATCACTTCTCCATCAACCCCAGGTGTCTAATGTAGGAGCATCCGACGGCAGCAAGGCAATCTTGCATCAACCAAATTTTTCTAAATGTTTTGTCTTCTTATTTTATTTTTATAAGGAATAAGTCGATCGTAATATCGCAACGTCGTGATATCACGACGTCACAATATTGCGATATAAATCAAGACAGAGGGATCAGAGGCAGAATGGTCGTGATATCATGATGTCGTGATATCACGACATAAATCAAGATAGAGGGATCAGAGGCAGAATGGTCGTGATATCACGACATCACGATATTGTGACATAATTCAAGACAGAGGGCTCAGAGGCGAAATGGTCGCAACATCACGATGTTGCGATATCGCGACATCGTGATATCATGATGTTGCGATATCATGACATAAATCAAGATAGAAGGCTCAGATGCAAAATGGTCGTGACATCACGATGTCGCGATATTGCGACGTTGTGATATTATGACATAAATCAAGATAGAGGGCTCAAAGGTGGAGTGGTCACGACATCATGACGTCACGATATCGTGACATCACGATATCGTGACATAAATCAAGACAGAGGGCTCAAAGGCAGAATGGTCGTGACATCGCGACGTCGCTATATCACGAAGAAAATCAAGACAGAGGGTTCGAAGGCAAAATGGTCGCAATATCGTGACATGTCACGATATCACGACATGTAGCGATATCGTGGCCAGAAGAAAACAAATGGGAAATAAACACGCGGACAACCATGTGCATGAAAAAAGAGGCAATAGTCATAGATGAAAATTCTGACAAAGCGACAGTTGTAGGTCATGGGAAATATGGATGAGACATCAATTCAGAAGAACCGTCTGACAAACGGTGGTTGCAGGCCAAGGGTCTTTTTAAATGCATGCTTTCATGGCGGATCGGGGTAGTTGCCCATTTATGGAAAGAAAATTGAAGACTCAGCTGTGGAATCCAATTTTGCCAGTTTTTATAATGAATTCTTCCAGGTGGGTCATTAATGACCTAGAGGGTTGAGACCTCGATAAAAACTCAAAGATTGTAATAAATCGGGTTGGTAGACCAATTTTCAAAGGATGTTTTCAGAGGGTCGGGACCTCTATAAAAATCCAATTTCTATAATAGACTAGCGTGGTGGATTGGAGAACGCGCTTAGAGTGCAGTTTGAGGAAACCAAGCCGAGCGCTGGTTTTTGTAAAGCCTACGGGTTATTTCTGTAAGTGTTTCCAGATTATTGAATGAAAATACTGGATAAGTGAGAGTTTCGTTCTCCCCTCCCCCATCACTTTTACTGGGATGACCAAAGGGCTTACAAATGCCTTTGGAGCCTTTTTAGAATTGACCAAAGGGATTACAAATGCCTTTGGAGCCTTTTATGGTTTTAGGAATAAAATGTTTTAAGATGAAGGATATTGAGAGTTCAGGCTCTTCAATTCCTTCTAGCGATGTCAAGCGATATGTCCTAGGTCCAATATTCTCAAAGATGATATAAGGATCTAACCAGTTAGCCATAAATTTATCTCACATTTTTGGTAGCAAATGCAAGTTCTATTGGTTCTCTCTTAGAACAAGATCACCAACCTCAAAGTATATCAGATGGTCTTTGTCATTGTAAGCTCATTTTAAGCGATAAATATGGAGATGCTCAAGGGCATTCATGCAAAATTCATCAAGTAGCGTCAATTGATCTAGGTGAGCTTGTCATGTAGTGTCATCATCGATGAAATATTTTAATGTGATACGCAGTATTGGAATCTCCAACTCCAGGGGCATAATGACCTCAATGTTATATACTAGTGAAAATAGATTTGCCCCAGTGGGTGTCCAAATACTAGTCCTGTAAGCCCATAATGCAAGGGATAGCTGGATGTGCCAATATTTTTGGTGCTCTTATACCATATTTTTCAAGATAGAGATCACTATATTATTTGAAGCCTCAACTTACCCATTTTCATACAGAGAATATGGAGTCATAAAACTATGTTTGATTCTATACTTAGACGTCAAAGCTCTCACAATTTTTTTTTTGAATGGCATTCCATTATTCAAAATTATCTTGGATCGTATTCCAAAATGACTTATGATATTATTGAGTATGAACTCAACAATACACACTCTAGTTGTCATTGTTAATGGAATGGCTTCTACCAACTTTACAAAATACTCAGTAGCCATAATAATGAGAGTATGTTGGCTCGACGATGGATGAGAGATCTTATCGATGAGATCCAGACCCCACTGAGCAAATGGCCAAGTCGCTTGAATAGGTTGTAAGGCATGTTATGGCAAGTGCATAATATTAGCATGATGCTAATATTTAACGTATTTCTTGACATACACATTGCAATCCTTCTCCACAGTAGGCCAATAATAATCCATACGAAGGATGCTCTTGATGATAGCCATGTCGTTGAAATGGACATTGTACGTACCATCATGAGCTTGCAAAATTTCCCAAGATGACTCTTGGAAGTCAAGACAATGAAGGAGAACTTCATCATAGATTCTACGGTACAAAATATCTATTAGTAAGACATACTTTGTTGCTTTTTGTTTAAATGTGCATTTTGCAATATGGTACAATCCCTAAAGGATTATACCAAGCTTCAAGAAGTCATGTATTTGTGACATCCAATTCTGGTAATTCTCAGCCTCAACTGACAAGACAACATGTTCCCCCTATGATTTAATATTTACAAATGTAAACTGTGTTGGCAATTTTGGGTACCTTGGGTACATTGCTTTTGCTCTAAGTGTAGATGTTGTCATTGATGTCAAGAAGGTCTTGAAGCAATTTGGTTTGATGTCTCAGAATGTGTTTTGATGAAGGTTTCAGTTTGGACAGTGAGTTTCCAAGAAGATCAGAGTAGCCCAGTTGCAAAAGATCAAGAAAAAGACAAGTAAGAAAAAGTATGCAGGCGGCTGGAAAAACTGTCGCGATTTCGCGACATGTTTTAGGAGAGAGAAAGTGCTGGCAAAACTGTCGTGATTTCGCGACATGTTTTAGGAGAGAGAAAGTGCTGGCAAAACTGTCGCGATTTCGTGACATGTTTGAGGAGAGAGAAAGTTTGGGCAAAACTATCACGATTTCGTGACATGTTGGCAGAGAAGGAGAGCAAGTTGGAAAGTGTCACGATTTCATGACATGTCGCATTTTCGTGACTCGAAAAGTGCAGGAAGGCAGAAAAGGAAAAGTGTCACGATTTCGTGACATAATGCAAGGAAGGTTGTACGGACGAAAAAGTGTCACGATTTCATGACATGATGCTGAAGAGAGAGTCCGCAAAGAGAACTGTCATGATTTCATGACAAGTTCGAAGAGAGAGAAAGTTACATGTAAAATGTCATGATTTTGTGACATGCTGCAGAGGTCGAGTTGAGGACTGTCATGATTTCATGGCATGTTGAAAAGCTCGAAGTGAGAACTGTCACGATTTCGTGACATGCAGCGAAGGAAAGAGTTTGATATGAGAAGCGTCATGATTTCATGACAGGCAGTAGAAAAAGTGTACGAAAGCTGAAAGCGTCACGTTTTCATGACAGGATGGAGAGAAAGCTTGCGTCAGCAGAAAATGTCATGATTTCATGACAGGTTGAGAAGGCAGCTTTGAGTTGGAGAAAGTGTCACGATTTCGTGATAGAAACTGGAAGCAGGTCTTCTATAGGAGAAGTGTCATGATTTCATGACAGAAGCAGAGAGGAAGGCTATGAAGACAAAAGCGTCATGATTTCGTGACATGTTCCAGTTTCACGGGTGTAAGGCAGAAAGAAGCTCGAGGCAGCAGAAGTGTCACGATTTCATGACAAAAGCTGAGAGGAAGGCCATGAAGACAAAAGGGTCATGATTTCATGACAGAGTTAAAGATGACGTCAGCAGAAGCAGATGTGTCATGATTTCATGACAAAAGAAGAGAAGAAGGCAATGAAGACTAAAGTGTCACGATTTCACGACAGTAGTGAAGATGACGTCAGCAAGAGGCAAAAGTGTCACGATTTCATGACAAAAGCACAAAGGAAGTCGACAAAGGCCAAGGTGTCACGATTTCACGATAGTAGGCTAAAGAAGGTGTACGACAGGCAAAGGTGTCACGATATCATGACATGTTGGAGTTTCACGAGAAAAACTATAGAACAACAGAGGCGGTTGAAGCCGACAGAGTTAACCTTGAGCCGACGAAGTGTAGGGTTGTGCAGCCGACGTTGTTTTAGGGATATGCAGCCGACTAAGATCAAGAATCTAATCTTGAGATTTGTTCTATAAAAGGAGGGCTGTTTCGAGTTTGAAGGGATTTTTTGGTGAATCGAACTTGCGAAAGCAAAGTCCGCGGGGCGTAGAGACCGAGTCGAATCGATTCGTGCGAAGTGTGCGAGATGCAGCCATAACAACGCAAATAGCACAGAAGTGGCGAGTTCATGCGCACTATGAGAAGTTCGATCGTAGAGTGTTGTATGCTGCTGTGTTTGCATAGAGGTGCAAAGGTCGATGTTCGATCGAGTGCAGCTGTAATTGCGCAATAAGAGCGAAGGACTGTGTCTTGCCGAACAGAGGAAGAGGACAACTTGTACCAGATCGAAGGACTATGTTTTGGTGCAAATTCGAGGACCAACTTTGAGGTGACAGAGTTGAGGACAGAGGTCTCCAGCCAGAGCAGGGAAGACAGGTGTCTTCTGTGGATAGAGTTCCACTTGCTAAGGGCAGAAGAGGCAGAGGTCTTCTAGAGGATCACCAGCCAGAGCAGAGTTAGGGGAAGGTATCTCCTTTGAGCAGAGGCTCATAAACATTGTAATTGGGAAGGTTTCCCAAAGAATTTGAAATAAACTTTTAAAGAAAAGTTTTGTGGACGTAGCCCAGCCATTCTGGGTGAACCACGTTAAAAATGAGTCCTCTATGTGTGATGCTTTCTGTCTTGTTTAATATTGTGTTGATGCCACTGCTATCCGATTTTAAAATTATTAAATGGATAAGTCTTATACTGTTCACCCCCCCCTCTCAGTATAAGTTCATGTTCTTCAATTGGTATCAGAGCAGGTCACTCCAGAAAGAGCCTAACAGCTTGGAGAAGGATCTATCAGAGGAACATATAATTTTAGAAAGAAATGAAGAGGTTGAGTTCGATCTCAAAAGTGAATTCTTCTTGGCCTTGAGAAAGCTTGAGAAACTCAGGGAAGAGAATTCTGTTCTCAAGCATAAATGTCAGGAAGAAGAAATAGCAAGATCAGAATTGTCTCAAAGTGTTATAGATTTCAAAATTCTAGCTGAAGAAGGGAAGAAGGTTGAACAGGTTCTAACAGAGGCTCTAAAAGGAAAGGAAGCTGATTGTGAGAAACTAGAAGAAGAAATTATGTCTCTTAGAGTGAAGTTGGAACAGTTGACTCTCAGACAGAATATTTCATGTGAAAAGAAGGATGGTATCACCATTCATGAAACAGGGTCTCCGAGCAAGATCAATCTTCATCCTGAAGAGCAGTGGATTCCAGTTGATCGCAAGAAGAACAATCATCCAAGGCATCAAAACAGGTTACATAATACCTTCCATGGCTATTGTTTTTCCTGTAAGAAATTTGGTCACATAGCTATGCATTGCAATAAATATCTGAATAGCCATTGTAAGGAAAATGTTAACTCATTTGCACCTCTTATGAATAAAAATATCATGTGTTACAAGTGCAAGAATTTTGGGCATATAGCAAGGATGTGCAGTTTTGAATAGATTTAGCTTTGAGTTCACTAAAAAGAGGAATGAGATCAAATCTAAGTCAATGATAGTTCAAACTGCTTTTCATGCTCAAGACAAAGTAGAAAAATGGTATCTTGATAGTGGTTGTTCAAAACATATGACTGGTGAAAAAGAAAAGTTTTTGGTTTTCAAAGAAACAAACAGAGGAACAGTCAGTTTTGGAGATAACAGGTCCGCAAAAATCTGTGGTAAAGGGACTCTTAGTTTGGATGGGAAATCCAAAATAGAGAATGTGCTCTATGTAGAAGGCCTAAGACATAATCTTCTTAGTGTGAGTCAACTTTGTGATCAAGGGCACATAGTATCTTTCTTTTCAGATAGATGTGAGATAAGTAAAGAAAAAAATGGAAAACTCATTGCTAGTGCTACAAGGACTCCAAACAATCTTTACATGCTAAGTGAGATAAAAAGGGAAAAGTGTTTTATAACTCAAGAAGATGAGAGTTGGTTATGGCATAAAATATTGGGACATTTGAGTTTTGATAATCTTGTCAATATTAGTAACAAGGAAGCAGTCGAGAGACTTGCCTAAAATAAAAAGGCCCCATAACATCATTTGCGGTCCTTGTCAACATGGTAAACAGACCCGAACCAGTTTCAAATCAAAAGGGCATACTTCTTCCAAACCATTGGATCTTATTCATACTGATTTGTGTGGCCCCACCAGAACTCAGAGCATTCAGGGAGATAGCTACTTCATGTTGTTTATAGATGATTATTCTAGAATGACTTGGGTTACTTTTCTCAAAGAAAAATCTGAAGCTTTTGAAAAATTTAAAGCTTTTAAAGAAATGATTGAAAATGAGACCGACAAGAGAATCAAATGCTTAAGATCAGATAGAGGAGGAGAGTTCACTTCAAATGAATTTGTGGAATACTGTGAGCAACACGAAATCAAAAGAGAATATTCAACAGCAAGAACTCCTCAACAAAATGGAGTAGTTGAAAGGAAAAATAGAACTATTGAAAATATGGCTAGAGCTATGTTAAATGAGTCAAAACTTTTAGATGGCTTTTGGAGAGAAGCAATCAGTACAACAGTTTACATCATCACTAGGGCTCAGCTCAGAGTCAATCATCATAAAACTCCCTATGATTTGTGGAAAGGAAGACCAGCTACAGTAAAACACTTCAAAGTGTTCGGGAGTAAGTGCTTCATCAGAAGGGAAGATCAGAATTTGGGAAAATTTGATCCTAGGTGTGATGAGGGAATTTTTCTTGGATATTCCAGCAGAAGCAAGGCCTACAGATGTTTCAACAAAAGAACTCATACTATTGTAGAGAGCATAAATGTAACAGTAGATGAAAAGACAGGGATAAGAGAACCAGTCAAGGAACTGGGTGATGAAATCTGTCAAGAAGAATTCAGAGAGGCTTCAGATGAAGAAGAGGAAAGACAACAACTGCTTCCCAAAACTCCTTCACGGTATGTTCAGAAACATCATCCCAAAGACTTGATCATTGGTGATCCAAATAGCAGGCAAACAAGAAGAAGAGTCATTCCTTCGCATGATTCTACGAATGTTGCTTTATTGTCTCAGATTGAGCCAAAAGATTTCAGTGAAGCATGTGCAGATAAATTTTGGATAAAAGCAATGGATGAAGAGCTAAATCAAATAGAGAAAAGTGAAACTTGGGATTTGGTTCCTAGACCTAAGGACAAGAATGTCATTGGCACAAAATGGATTTTCAGAAATAAACTCAATGAGGATGGAAAGATTGTCAGAAACAAAGCTAGGTTAGTTTGTAAAGGTTATTCTCAAGTAGAAGGTGTTGATTTCGAGGAGACGTTTGCGCCTGTTGCTCGTCTTGAAGCTATCAGAATGTTTTTGGCCCTTTCTAGTTTCAAATCTTTCAAGGTATTTCAAATGGATGTAAAGTCAGCCTTTCTAAATGGGGTGTTGAATGAAGAAGTCTACATAGAACAGCCAGAAGGAGTGTCTCTCTCAGAACAGCCAGACTATGTATGTAAACTGAAAAAGGCCTTGTACGGGTTAAAACAAGCACCCAGGGCTTGGTACTCAAGACTTGACGGGTATCTTCATGAACAAGGTTTCAGGAAAGGCGTGGCAGATAGCAACTTGTATATTAAGAATGAAGGCGATGATATGTTGATCATAGTTGTCTATGTTGATGATATTATTTTTGGGGGAAATAATACTCAGATGTGCAAAGTTTTTGCCAACACCATGCAGAAGGAATTCGAGATGTCTATGATTGGAGAGTTGTCATTCTTTTTAGGGCTTCAGATTGTGCAATCAAAAGATGGTATATTTCTCTCTCAAGAAAAGTATATCAAAGAAATGTTGAAGAAATTTGGGATGATGGACAGCAAACCCGTGTGTACTCCTATGATTACAGGGTGCAATCTGAGTAAAGATGATGAATCTCCAGCGGCAGATCAGAAGTTATACAGATCTATGATTGGCAGTTTACTATACAGTACAGCTACCAGACCGGATATCATGCAGGCCGTTGGATTAGTTGCAAGATTTTAGGCAGCTCCAAAAGAATCTCATGTTATAGCAGTCAAAAGGATATTCAGATATTTGAAGGGAACTATGGACTTTGGGCTTTGGTATCCCAAAGGTGATGATTTCACCCTCACAGCCTATACAGATGCAGATTGGGCAAGCAGTATTGATGACAGGAAAAGCACTAGTGGTGGAGCATTCTTTCTGGGAAAGAGTCTGGTTTCTTGGTTAAGTAAGAAACAACCTTCAGTTTCCTTATCTACAATAGAAGCTGAATACATAGCAGCAGTGGCTGGGTGCACACAAGTTTTATGGATGAAAACCACCTTGGAGGATTTCAAAGTCAAGCATGAACAACCCATCTCCATTCTCTGTGATAATACAAGTGCCATAAGTATTTCTAAAAATCTGGTAATGCACTCAAGGACGAAGCACATTTCCATCAAATATCATTTTCTAAGGGAGAAAGTGCAAGAGAAGCAGGTCAAGCTAGAGTATGTGCCTACTAAAGAGCAAGATTGCAGATATCTTCACCAAACCTCTTCCAAGAGATACGTTTGAGTATCTAAGGGAGAAATTGGGAGTTGTACTCTCACCTCAGAATTAATCACCTCATCAGGAGGTGGGGGAGGGACCAAGCCAAGAGGCTCTTTCTTAGTCCCGAGTCCCAAAGGTGGCCCTTTGCCATTGATGACAAAGGGGGAGAGATATGAGTAAGGGGGAGAGCTTCATGTGAAGAAGAGAGCTTCAAGTCAGGGGGAGCAAAAACTTCAATTGCAGATTCTCAGTTGTTGGATCAGTTGGTTTCAGTTTTGGCTCTTGACTAGTGTTTTCAGTTAAGGTTTGCCATCAATGACAAAGGGGGAGATTGTTGGCAATTTTGGGTACCTTGGGTACATTGCTTTTGCTCTAAGTGTAGATGTTGTCATTGATGTCAAGAAGGTCTTGAAGCAATTTGGTTTGATGTCTCAGAATGTGTTTTGATGAAGGTTTCAGTTTGGACAGTGAGTTTCCAAGAAGATCAGAGTAGCCCAGTTGCAAAAGATCAAGAAAAAGACAAGTAAGAAAAAGTATGCAGGCGGCTGGAAAAACTGTCGCGATTTCGTGACATGTTTTAGGAGAGAGAAAGTGTTGGCAAAACTATCATGATTTCGTGACATGTTTTAGGAGAGAGAAAGTGCTGGCAAAACTGTCACGATTTCGTGACATGTTTGAGGAGAGAGAAAGTTTGGGCAAAACTGTCACGATTTCGCGACATGTTGGCAGAGAAGGAGAGCAAGTTGGAAAGTGTCACGATTTCGTGACATGTCGCATTTTCGTGACTCGAAAAGTGCAGGAAGGCAGAAAAGGAAAAGTGTCACGATTTCGTGACATAATGCAAGGAAGGTTGTACGGACGAAAAAGTGTCACGATTTCGTGACATGATGCTGAAGAGAGAGTCCGCAAAGAGAACTGTCATGATTTCATGACAAGTTCGAAGAGAGAGAAAGTTACATGTAAAATGTCATGATTTCGTGACATGCTGCAGAGGTCGAGTTGAGGACTGTCATGATTTTGTGGCATGTTGAAAAGCTCGAAGTGAGAACTGTCATGATTTCATGACATGCAACGAAGGAAAGAGTTTGATATGAGAAGCGTCATGATTTCATGACAGGTAGTAGAAAAAGTGTACGAAAGCTGAAAGCGTCACGTTTTCATGATAGGATGGAGAGAAAGCTTGCGTCAGCAGAAAATGTCATGATTTCATGACAGGTTGAGAAGGTAGCTTTGAGTTGGAGAAAGTGTCACGATTTCATGACAAAAACTGGAAGCAGGTCTTCTATAGGAGAAGTGTCATGATTTCATGATAGAAGCAGAGAGGAAGGCTATGAAGACAAAAGTGTCATGATTTCGTGACATGTTCCAGTTTCACGGGTGTAAGGCAGAAAGAAGCTCGAGGCAGTAGAAGTGTCACGATTTCATGACAAAAGCTGAGAGGAAGGCCATGAAGACAAAAGGGTCATGATTTCATGACAGAGTTAAAGATGACGTCAGCAGAAGCAGATGTGTCATGATTTCATGACAAAAGAAGAGAAGAAGGCAATGAAGACTAAAGTGTCATGATTTCATGACAGTAGTGAAGATGACGTCAGCAAGAGGCAAAAGTGTCACGATTTCATGACAAAAGCACAAAGGAAGTCGACAAAGGCCAAGGTGTCACGATTTCACGATAGCAGGCTAAAGAAGGTGTACGACAGGCAAAGGTGTCACGATATCATGACATGTTGGAGTTTCACGAGAAAAACTATAGAACAGTAGAGGCGGTTGAAGCCGACAGAGTTAACCTTGAGCCGACGAAGTGTAGGGTTGTGCAACCGACGTTGTTTTAGGGATATGTAGCCGACTAAGATCAAGAATCTAATCTTGAGATTTGTTCTATAAAAGGAGGGCTGTTTCGAGTTTGAAGGGATTTTTTTGGTGAATCGAACTTGCGAAAGCAAAGTCCATGGGGCGCAGAGACCGAGTCGAATCGATTCGTGCGAAGTGTGCGAGATGCAGCCATAACAACGCAAATAGCATAGAAGTGGCGAGTTCATGCGCACTGTGAGAAGTTCGATCGCAGAGTGTTGTATGCTGCTGTGTTTGCGCAGAGGTGCAAAGGTCGATGTTCGATCGAGTGCAGCTGTAATTGCGCAATAAGAGCGAAGGACTGTGTCTTGCCGAACAGAGGAAGAGGACAACTTGTACCAGATCGAAGGACTATGTTTTGGTGCAAATTCGAGGACCAGCTTTGAGGTGACAGAGTTGAGGACAGAGGTCTCCAGCCAGAGCAGGGAAGACAGGTGTCTTCTGTGGATAGAGTTCCACTTGCTAAGGGTAGAAGAGGCAGAGGTCTTCTAGAGGATCACCAACCAGAGCAGAGTTAGGGGAAGGTATCTCCTTTGAGCAGAGGCTCATAAACATTGTAATTGGGAAGGTTTCCCAAAGAATTTGAAATAAACTTTTAAAGAAAAGTTTTGTGGACGTAGCCCAGCCATTCTGGGTGAACCACGTTAAAAATGAGTCCTCTATGTGTGATGCTTTCTGTCTTGTTTAATATTGTGTTGATGCCACTGCTATCCGATTTTAAAATTATTAAATGGATAAGTCTTATACTGTTCACCCCCCCTCTCAGTATAAGTTCATGTTCTTCAAACTGGAAAATAACCTTATGGTGAATGGTAGTACCACTCACCGTTGGACCTTGCAAGATCAATGACCCCCAAGGTGCTATCTTGAGAAAGTCTCTAGCTATGTAGAACCACTCATGATTTGGTTCTATATGGATCATGTTGATTGATTATTTATTATCTAAAGCCTCACGCTACACAATAGAATATGATGTCTTGACATGGATGGTAGGAAAATTGGTAGAAGGATTCTGAGGGATTAAAGATCCCAAATATGCCATAGTATCTACAAATATTTTGTATGAACAAGGGATTGCCTCTATGTCATACCACTCCAACTGAGCTAGATAAGTATCAACAAGATCTTTGTAGGCCTTCATAACATGATACCTACATTGAACAAGTCCCTTCACTTGGTTTACAATGAGAAGGGAATCGTAAAATATGTTTAACCTTTAAATATTTCATGGCGACAACTATTTGGAGACCCAAAATTAGGGCTTTGTATCCAGTGTTATTGTTAGTGCAAGGAAAATCTAACTTGAATGACAAGGGAATTGGAGCTCCTTGCAGTGTGAACATCACTATCCATGCACCATGCCCTTACCCACACTTTGAACCATTGAAGAATAAGGTCATATCAACAATATTATCATGCTCTTCAGATCCAGGTGCTTCTGATAAGGCAAATACTGCATCAACAAGAAGTTCTATTGTGAGAGGCCTACTATTCTCAAGAGTTTCCTCAGCCAGTTGATCAACTATGACTTTTATCTTAATATAATTTTAGCTTATGAATTCCAGATCAAATTTTGTCAATAGCATGATCCACTTTGTAGTACGTGTATTATGATATGTCTTGCTCATCATATACTACAAAGGGTTTTATTTTGATATGACATATGTCGTATGACTTAATATCTAGTACTACAATTTCTTTGTAGCAAAAACTACTACTAAAAATAACTTCTCCACATATGCATATCCTAGCTCATAACTCACCAATGTTTGGCTAATATAATATATGGCTTGTTCTTTTTCTTGCACATTCTTTTGGGCTAACATAGTTCCCAATGCAAAGTCGATCGTCGATATATACAAAAAGAATGGTACATATGGTCTTGGTGGAGCTAGCATTGGCAGCGTCTCCAGGTATTGCTTAATATCATCAAAGGCTGCTTGATAGTCTTCATCCCAATTGAATGGGACCCCCTTGTGTAGCAATCGATTCATGGGTTGACATTTATCCGATAAATATGTGGTAAATCACTTTATGGATGCTACTTTGCCCTGAAGGCTTCTTAATTATTTGATATTTATGGGGGAACGCATATCTAAAATAGCCTTGAGCTTTGCTGGGTCAACTTCGATGCCTTGTTTTAAAATAATGAATCCTAAGAGCTTTCCTGAAGTTATTTCAAATACACACTTCTTAGGATTCAACCTGACATTATGCTCTATCTAGTGATCGAAGACCTTCCTCAAGACCTCTACATGCTATGAACGCAGTCATTGACTTTGCCAATAAATCATCGATATAATATTCTAATATCTTATGCATGTAGTCATGGAAGATATATGTCATAGCCCACTAATATTGTAGCAACCCCGAGAATGCACGCATCGGTCCCTTTTTCTAAAACCCTACTTGCAATGCTTATTTAAAATACCAAATATAAAATGGAAAGACAAGAGGAAAAAACATATAACATGAAATAACAAAAGATGAATCTATTTATTGATATTGAAGCTCGGTTACATGTCGGTCCCTCTTAGGGATACCCATTTTGATACTATAAATTACAAATAGGCAAGGAGTGCCCCTTCTATGAAGAGGTGGTGCACTTATAAAAGCTTTTCGGTTCCGAACATGAAAATTTATGAGGGATTATAGATGCCTCCTTCTCTAGGTATGTTTCCTAGAGGGATCCCTTTTGCTCTCATATGTTGTAATCTTCATTCGATGTACCTATGGCCCTGCAAGCAATGAAACAACAACACACATTTAGGTGTCCGAGATTGCCTCCCCGGATGAGGTTGTTAGTAATAAAATAATGTAACGGAAATATGATAAAACTATGCCATGAAATCATGTAAATCTATGCTAATGATATAAGAAAATAGAATAAAATATGCTATGTCTATCTAAGCTAAGCCTGCGGGCCACTTTCCAAGACAACTCGCTAAAGTAAACCTTGCCCTATTTTCCCAAAAGCTATGGGTCAAAGAATTTAATCTAATGGTGAAATAGTAGGTTTTATGCTCTTCGATTTGTCAAAGCTCCGTTGTACATGTGATATCAAATATAACTTTTTGAGTCTTGAAAGCTCTCCTCAAGAAGATGTCTAAAGATCTCTAGATATCTTATTCTCTATATCTTGGTGCTCTTAGACTTGCACCTTTTATAGTGTGAAACTCTAGGTCTATGTCCAAGCCCTAGAAATGAATTTCCCATGTGTAGTGCAAGTTAGCATGAGAAAATTTTGTTCATTGTCTATATTTGAAGGCCAGTTAACTAAATCTAACTACCCACTTGAGTCTTCTATGTGAACTGGTCATTAGCATGAGAATATTTTGTCCTTTGTTTATGCTTGGAGGTCAGTTAACTTAAGTCTAAATGCAAACTCAAGTCTCCTATGTGAACTGGTTGTGAAAAGGAATGCAAAGTCACTCCCTCTCACCTTTATTGCATGCAGACTACCACTTCCACATGTGATTAGGCCTATTTGTCGATAAACCACTTCTTATGCCTTAGCTATTGTCATCTGTAGTGGCTAAGATCTGGCCATTGTCATCTACAGTGGCTAAGGTATGGCTGCTCTAGGCTTGAGCGACTAGGATTTGGTCACTCTTGGCTTGAGCGACCAAGCTTGGATGGCTTGAAAAGGCCCCAAATGAGTGGTGAGAACCACTATTGATGCTTGGAAAGTCCAATATTATGTCTTATGATCTTATGAGTGTGTCTATGTAAGTAGCTCCCCTAAGCATGACATGATTTAGATGTCTACAAATGCCCCTTTTTGTGATGCACTGTGTGGAAAACACAATGCTAAGAAAAAATGTAGACTGATATGTTTGTAGGGTGTATGGTGATCAATGGTTTGATCAATGTTGGATGGCCCAATCATGCAATATGGTGCACATCCCTTGAATCATTGCCTCAATATTCGAAGGACTTATCTTAATGGATTTTGCATGTCAAATTGCAATCATTCCTCAAACTCAATCGGGTAGCTTTAACTGCTACACCAATTTCGACCGATAGGAGAGCTACAATTGAAGATGTCATGTCTACTTACGTTCCCAACAAACAAGAGAAATTTGTGATTGTTTTATGCAATGATTCATAGGACAAACACAATTTTGCTATGATCGAGTGATATTTTGTTGATTTTTATTATGATTAAGTTGAAGTTTTGAACTACCTCTTCACATAATGAATTGGTGAAGAAATGACAATGAATGAAGCGACAAGTCGCTTGACCAATATGACTAATCTGGTTCCTTTCTAGCATTTATTGCTTTTAATGGGTAATCCCACATCCAAGTGTGATTCCAATTACTTATGATAATCATCCATCCCTATCCCAAGGAGTAGTCTGACTATCAATATCCTTCTTAGGGAGTTAGGATGAGTGATTATGTTCATGCCTAGATTGTATCACTTTGACTTAATGTTTTTGATGTCATAGGGGAATTAGAATGAACCCTTTGCACCCGTGGAGCAGTCCGACCATCTTGATATTCTTTGGGTTTGAAGGGTGACATATCGTAATTCTAAAATGAGTTGTTTTTGCCCCAAGTGTCCTTATGGTTATATACTCATCTCATCGAAATACATGGAGTGCAAACCATTGCAATCATCGAGTGGATAGAGTAGGTAACTGAATACAAGGCCTGCTTGAGATTGTGATTTTATGTGATCTTTTTTTATTATTTTGAACATTCTGATGATCGTAAACCACCAAAGTGTGTTTATTTATTGTTTTTATGGGATCCCTCAAGCAAAAAATCCCTTATTTTGATCTATGGATCTAGCCGCTATCAGGTCCAATGACTTCTAAGTTCCTGCATGTGGCCGCTGTCACCTTGAGAGACCAAGAATTTTGAGCTGACATTAGCGATGGCCAAGGCATAATTAAGGAAATATAAAAATTTATTTTTCTAGGGTTTGACTTGTTATTTTCACTATTGAAGATTCATTTTCAGACCTGTAGTGCAACGGTGACGGTTGCGACTTCAAAAATTGCTAGTACTGAAGACATGGCTACGTGGGGTGAGACATCAACTACTGGAGGAGCCGAAGCTTCTCAAGTATTTCTCTCTTCAAAACCCTAGCTCTATTTTATTTGTCTAAGTAAAATTTAACTTCACTAAGTAATGAGCAAAATGAAACTTACTAAACCTACTGACAATGAAAAAACTCCGTAATTAGGCTTAAGTTTCCTTTTAATATGGTGGGTTAGTCCCCAATTTTGCTATCTGTCAGTGGCTTCAGCTTAGGATTTTTTTAATTTTTTTAATTATTCACCTACTGCCGCCATTTGGGTGTTCTCAAACTTAGCTTAGTTTTGATGCTTGGGTAGGAAATTTGCTTTCCAATTTGTTTGCTTTCCCTCCCTTTGTTGTTTTATTGGAGCTATTTTGTTAAATTTATAATTTTTTTATTTTCTGGCCAAGGGTTCACGGGTTTGCCGTGTCGTGCCTTGGACGTTGTCGCTCAGAGCGGCCAAGCTTGAATCCCAACGGCAAAAAATTTGACCATTCTTCCTTGGCTATTGCTGCCTCCAGCGGCCAAGTTTCGGCCACTATAGGCGACAACGACTAAAGCTTAAGCCTTGTTTTTTTGCATTTTTGTGTATTTTTATGATTTTTTTTAATTTTGCTTTGCTTGATTAGGTGCAATTTATTCTTCCTTTGCTTAGATTTAGAGTAACTCATACTCTTTTGCATCGTCTTCATGTTTATTATGAATTATGCCTTAGATGCACTGTAGTTATATTTTGTCTTTCTTCTACTTTATTTAGATCCTCACTGCTCGGGCTCGGGACCCGAAGCTCCTGCTTGACTTGCTTCCTGGATTTGATGATATTTACTAGGAGTGGTTTAAGGCTCGTGGGCTATAGTACGTCATCAGGTTCACCCATATTATGGCTGACCAAGCTTATATTATGGCTTTAGCCCATCGTTGGGACCCACGGACCAACACCTTCCACCTTCCGCTCGACGAGATGATTATCACGTCGGAGGATGTGTACAAGATATTTTGGATCCCATTCGATGGGGTGCCCATTGTTTCATCAGCCACTAATGATCAGGTGGTCATCTATGCTCAGGTTTTTGGAGCGTACTCTACACAGGCCCTCCAGGAGACTGGGTTCGAAGGAGTATCTATCAAGGTTTGGTATGATGCTCATGTTTTCACAGTGAGGCATGCCATGTTGCTGATGGTGATCAACAACATTCTTATCCCGTATTTCTTGGGTTTGAGGTTCCGTTGGAACCTTCTAGAGATGGTGCAGGACCTACTGGATAGCGAGGAGCCTATCATATATGCATGGGGTAGATCATTATTGGCTTAGTGCTATGATGAGTTGTACCACATTCATCGGTGAGGACATGTCAGCATTACTTGCAACTTTATCCTACAGGTTTGGGGATGGGAACACATTAAGTTAGATCACCCTAAGGGGCTCTTGATCAAGATTATAGCTATTAAGGCTCAGACACAGTGCTATGCTACTAGATGGGCTTGAGAGCACGAGGAGCGTAAGAGCTATACTTTTGCAGGGGAGTTGTCCCACTATACTGATGCTTTCACTAGACTATTGGTTGGAGATGTTGTGTGGTGGTCTTACTATAAGTGTCCTTCTTGGGATGATCCAGCTAGTTTTACTACCAAGACACGATGCGAGCGATGGCTTGTTGACCATAAGATTGCCATCTGAGATTATTTATTCTACTCTCGAGTTCTTTGTCAGTATGGATTTTAGTAGGATGTGCCCTTGATACTGTTTCTATATCGATGCCTCATAGCAGATAAGGATCTACCTCCATGATAGATCATAAAGCTTATAGATGAGGAGGATGCCCCAGCCATAGACCCTATAGTGGTTGGGAGAGTTATAGAGACATAATATTAGTGGTGGGGTTATAAGATGTGGCATGGCATCGATAGCCTAGGGCATGAGGATGATAGTGGGGGTGATGGACCAAATTTGGTAGGATGCATGATTCAAGCTAGGACTGAGGTATGGGGCCATCCAGTAGAGCAGGTGGCAATAGAGGATCCTGACATTCTTGAGGAGGAGGAGGAGTTAGAGCCCGAGGAGAGAGACTCTCCTATGAGAGTGCAATTGCATGAGGTCTAGGCTAAGATTTAGGCCACTAAGATCTAAGTACAATGATGAGATGCTACGATTGAGCATCTCACAACATAGATACAGGCTTTATAGGCTACTATTGGGGGTGGCGATGTTAGGATGCAATTTTTTGTTCCTCCTTCTACACCACAGGAGGTTCCAATGGTAGGTTCAGGGGTAGATGTGGGATGGCTTTAGTCTTTATTGGATGAGCATGAGGAGTGGATCCGGGGACTTACGAATCATGTCACCATCCTTCAGATGTAGCGTAGGAGGCATGGGATTGTCCCTAAGGATCCAGTAGGTGCAGGTGGTTCGCAGGTCAACGTGCACTCTACCTTGGGATAGTCTTCCACTCGTCCTAGCCAGCGGACCCAGACTCGGATAGAGATACCAACAAGCTCGCATCACTCGACTTTTGACATCGCCATAGGGAGAGGTGGCACCGAAGGAGGTGGTGTAGGGGACTCAAGACCGATATTTGATTGATTATCTACTTGGTTCTTGATCTATTTTTGAGGTCGACTAACCTACATGACTATAGCCCACAGGTATTTTTGTATATCCATTGGAATTGACACACATAATTTTATGATAGATTTGCTTTTTATGACTCATTATGTGTATCGTTTATTGCTTATGTTTTTGTTATTATTTTGTTTTATGATATGATGTGATGATGGTATTATGATGATTTTATGAATATACTAGATGATAGATGATATTTGAAGATGCTTAGATGGATGTGTATATGCTTATATGTTTTGATGATATGATGTGACGTATTTTGAGGATGAATGATGAATTTATGATTGTATGTAAATGGATATTTCCTATATGTTTTATGATGTGGTTTATGGATGATTAATGACTTGTTTTTGTGGATGCAAATGTTATTGTTAAATGTATGTTTAATTTTTGCTTTAATTATATGCATCTAACTTATGTGATGGAATGGTATAAATGAACCTATATTCTCTAATCTCTTAAAACATACGAAATGCATATGGCATTGACAATCTTAATGGGTGATACCATAGAAAGTAAAAAAATAACCATAAATTTAAATAATCACTCCTATCATAAGAATTGATTAAGTATTCATATATGAGATGTAATGGTGTGTAATGTATTTTCTTAATAAGTTTCTATAAATTAAAAGATATAAAGTAGTCAGTGGTCGTCTATATACTATTTCTAATATATATGCGGTATTTGTCCTACTATGTTGATACCCCCTAATTTATAGAATATTATAAAGAAAGTGATGGTGTTAATGATGTTATGATTTGTTGCTATGTAAAATTTTTTGGGCTTTTCGAAGATTCAAACACTCTAGTTCTCTATCAACAACTGTCTACTTACCACTTAGACTTTTGAAAAGTAAGGCTTTTACCATGGACCTGGTTTTTCATGATCTCTGTGTGTGCATGTGATTGTTTATTTTGAGATAGAACTCAAACATTTTCTCCAATGTTAGGTAGGATTCTTTCAGCCCATTGCTAAGATCAGGGATCCTCAAGTGTTCATCTCATCCTTATGTTGGACTTAGTTGGACTATACCGGTAGGCAATATTTGGTTATTTAAGCTAGCTCATCCATATTCAATCATTGGTCTACACAAAGGCATGAAGCAATTGTAATAGACATATCATCATGTGTAAGGATTTCTCCTTCCAATTTTGTACAATGCTGAGAATTCCAGGGATTCAAGCTTTATTCCCTTCTTTGGCTTCTTTTTGACTTTGGATATTTGCTCATATGTAGTGATGAAAATCACTATTTATTTTTTTGATTGATTTTTTTTTTCTAGTTTTGTACAATGCTGAGAATTCTAGGGATTCAAGATTTTTTCCCTTCTTTGGCTTCTTTTTGACTTTGGATATTTGCTCATATGTAGTGATGAAAATCATTGTTTATTTTTTTGATTGATTTTTTTTTTTTGAGCAGGTATTTTTGTAGTGATGATAATCACTGTTTATTTTGCTCATATGTAGTGATGAAAATCACTGTTTATTTTCTTTTTGAGCTTGATTTTTTTTTTGGATTTTTGATTTGTGTATCGGATTTTTGCTTTGAAATCTGGACTGTATGCTTGGCATTTTGAATATGTATTTTTCTTTGGATTTTTGCTTGTTTTGATTTAAGCAAGGGATTTGGATAGGGTAAAGCTTGTCCTTTTGCCAATTCTCAACACCTTTAAAGGCGTTGCATAGAGGGATAAGCAAGGATAATCCTTTTTGCTTAAGGTAACCTAGACCACTTTGTAGCTTTCATATTTTCATTGTACCAGCTAGGATTTTAGTATTTCAAATTGGATATTGAATATTCAAGACTACACAGCTAGGCCTTACCTTCTACTAATAAAATTTATTTTTCTCAAAATTTGATAAGATTGCTAGGTGTGGTTGACTAACTGAAAAACCTTAGTATATTATGTGTAGCAACAAATAATGTGAAGAACACAAGCTTATACCGAGAGAGGGGGTGAATAGTATAAGACCTCTTTTTACTTTTTCCTTTATACTTCAAAACAGTAAAGCAATATACCCAAAGCAATATCAAAACAATGCACAAAATCATCCACAAAGTGACACCAATTTTAACGTGGTTCACCCGTAAGGCTCGGGCTATGTCCACAAAACTTTTCTCTAAAATTTATCTCAAAGTTCTTTGGGAAACCTTCCCAATTACAATGTTTATGAGCCTCGGCCCAAAGGAGACACCTTCCCCTGATCTAAATTTATGAGCATCTACTCAAAGGAGATACCTTCCCCTCTGCTCTAGAAATGATCACTCAGAAGATCAACTGCCTCTACCTCTTGCCAGCACGTGGAACTCCTTTCCATCGAAGACCTCCTGTCCTCAATGCTTATCCAAAGAGACTTATGCCTTCTATGATCACGTCCACAACAGTTCAACTACCTATACCAAACACAGTCAGTCGGTCAAGTAAAAGTCTTCCTCTGTCTGTCAGATCTGTCCAACTTTATGAAAAAATAAATCCTCTACACATAAGACTTCTCAAATACTTGCCAAATCTGTCCTCAGGTTCTCTGATAGAACCAATGTACTTCTGTCCTCAAGTTCTCTGATAGAACTCTCAAAAAATCAGCTCACAATTCCTCTGCTAGGACCTACCCAAATCTTCTCACAAGTCCTCACTGGAACCTGTCCAAATCTGCTCACAAGTCCCCACCGGAACCTGTCCAAAACTTGCTCACAAGTCCCCACCGAAACCTGTCCAAAACATGCTCACAAGTCCCCACCGGAACCTGTCCAAAACCTCAGCAAACTCACCAAGAAAAACTTGCTTAGCATGAACTCACAAAGAGAATTGTTAGAGACCCAATGTGATTCATAAACCTCATAGAAGCATAAAGAGAATTGTTAGAGACTCAATATGTTCTATACTTAACTCTAAATCTCAAATCTCTTAGAAACATAAAGAGAATTGTTAGAGACCCAATATGTCCTATACTTAACTCCCAATCTCAAATCTCATAGAAACATAAAGAGAATTGTTAGAGACCCAATATGTTCTACACTTAACTTCCAATCTCAAATCTCAAATCTCATAGAACCATAAAGAGAATTGTTAGAGACTCAATATGATCTATACTTAACTCCCAATATCAATCTCAACTCAAACTCAATCTCAAAAGAATAAGATAGATGTAGTAGCTTTTCTCAAGAATATAAAACACAACCCAACAATTGCCAACCATGCAATATATCATATAACTATGATGCTTATATTCTTTTCACCAACAACTAGGGTTTCATCATCTCAATGCAAGTAGCAAGACTTATTAACATAAACCCTATTGCAAAAATGCTTCTTCTTCCTCAACTAGAATTATGCATTCACCCAAAGATTCAACAATAACTTTAATGCATAAACAATCTTCAATATCTAGAAAATAAGATTTATACCAATAATACCTAGTAGACAACCTTTTCACTCCAAACTCAATTTCAGAAAATATACCATAAACAACATACATGGAAGAAGTTGCCCATACCATTACTTTGATGAAGAAGGAGAACTCAAAATCTGTCACAATACTAACTCTCAATTTGCCATCAATTAGAGTTAGCAACTATACAATATTACACAATAATAAAGATCCAAATATAACACCTTATTTCTCCAACTTAGTAAAAACCACCAAAGTACAATAACATACAAAATAACACCTCTTTACACTTTATTACTCCACATAAACATTAAACATTAAACATCAATGTCAAAACAAAAAGATACCTTAACCTTATACCTCCCGCGCATTCACGGCCACCATTCTATGCACACCACGACCAAAAAGAAATCCCCAAAAAAGAGAATCAAACTCAGCACCTCTGCCATCTAGCACTTTCGCTTAAACGCCACCGCCGTTGGGTCATAAGAGCCCAACGAAATAACAAACCGTTGCCCTCTCTTTTATCTTTCTTTGACGCCAAGATCCTGGAAAACGTAAACGTCTTCCACAAACCGCATGCAAACAAACCACTACCGTCAAGCCAAAAGGTAAGGATACATCCCAAGCTCAAAATCGAGATTGCTAAGCGCAGTCTCCATGACGTAGAACATGCATGATCTCAAAGATGTCGACGGAGATCGAAAACACATAGCGAGCTCAAACGAAGACACCAAGCACTTTTCGAAGGATGAGAGCAATGCAAGTCACAGACGCCAAGCACAGATCGAATGAAACGATGCAAAATCAAATCATATATGCCAAGCATAATTCGAACGAAATGACGTAAAGCAAATCGAGAAGCCAAGCACAAATCAAAAAACAAAGAACCACAAATCGCAGATGTCCAAATAATAATCGGTGGTGCTAACTTTTGAAAACCATGCCCACTTATATAGCAATTTATCCATTACTGATTGACGTCGGCGCTCCTCCAACGATGGCAATAAATCGACGACACTTAAGGGTTGAAAGACCCTTTAATAATAATTAAAATAATAATAATTATTATTTTATTAATAATAAATTAAACTTGGACCTTTGACAAAGGTATGAGTTAATTTAATTATTAATAATACACATGGACCTTTGCATTAAGTTAAGCTTGGTTTTAATAAAAACCCTTAATGAGTCCAAATGGTTTTAAGAAAAACCTTTAGCCTTGACACCATGGTTTTAATAAAAACCCTTTAACATAATGAAGCTTCTCAAGATATTCTTCTCTTTTGAAATCAACACAAAAATGCCTTTTGACATCAATGACAACTTATACATTTGAGCAAAGGCAATGTACCCAAAGTACCCAAAATTGCCAACAATCTCCCCCTTTGTCATTGATGGCAAACCTTACTGACAACACTTCGCAAGAGCAAAAACTAAAACCAACTGTGCTAACAACTGAGAATCTTCCTTTGAAGTTTTGCTCGTTGAGTGGTATTTTCACCCAATTGTGAAAGTACACTCTCCCTTAGGATTTGGATTCCAAATCCCCTCTTGCAAAGAAGTTAAACAAACAACTTCTCCAAGGTCTCCGTTATATTAGCATTTGCATATGTGCATTAGTAATCTCAAATAAAGATATTCAATTTAAATGCTTGAAACACCTTAGTGATTGCAAGTAACTGTAAACAAGGGGCAATGTTGATTTATTTTACCATGAAACTTTAGTGATTGTTCATTGAACCAAAATAAATCAAATGTGAGTTGGCCCTCATATGACCACGATGTAGTGCTTTAATTCCTTTTATCTTGATGGTTTTAAAATAGATTTTATCTTGCATTAAATCCTCAATGATGAATAGGGTCTTCACATGTAGCTTCAAAATGTCACTTTAACTTATCCCTCTTAAATGAAATCAAATTTTCATCAAGATGAACAATTAAGTGCTTTAAGGAAAAGACCTTCAATGTAATACTCAAATTACCCCTCTTTCGTAAAATTAGAATTTTTATGAAGAAAGGGTAATTTTAGGCCCAAAATAGAAATTTGTGAAAATGCCATAAAACATAACTCCTTCAATGAAATTGGAATTTCCGTGAAGGGAATGTCATCATAGGTTCATGAGTGCAAAACAAAACTGGAAAAATGAAATTTGACCTTAAAATGGAAATTTTCTATTTTCGGATTTTAAAATCTGTAACAAAACAGCAACTTCGATGAATTTTTAAAAATACTAAACAAGTCCGAAAATGAAATTTCAAAGTGCGTATTGGAAGTCTGAATTATAACCTACGCAATGGTGAAATTATTTTTAGATTTTGAATTTTTTTTAATGTTTATTTTAATTCCTGAAAATAAGGAAAAGTTCTGAAATTAAAATTTTTGAAAACAGAAAATTAAGAATTTGCATCAAAATAATTGCTGAAAATGTAGCAATGCAAAAGCTCCTTCAGTTTGATAGCACCCCATCCTACAAAACCGAATACGTGAGAGTTTCGTACATGCAACCTAGCCTATTTGACCTGCAAAACAAACACAATCAAAGTAAACTAGGTGCTGGCTCCTAGGGTTTAAATATTTTCCAGATTGCAGACATTCACATGAAATAACCCAAAAACAATGGCATATATTTCACATACAAATCTGAAATTTGAAAGAAGAAACATAAAACAACTAAAATGGAGCATGCAGAAAATTTCTCATTCTTTTTTGCTAACAAGGCCTAAAATTTCTGAAGAGAAGCTTTGGCATTCAAATTATATTCCAAGTTTTACATCTCAAAATCTGCCGCCATTTGGCCATGCCAAAAGTTCCAGTCCCTGTTACAACCTTTCGATGGAGTATTTAAAATTGCAGGAAAACTCTTCACCTTCGTAGCCCTTCGTTTCCATTTTCCTCCGTTTTGTTTTCCCCCCTTTCATTTAGAATGTCATAGGTGAAAAAGAAACGTGCATGTGTATAATCATGGGCCATTATAATCTACGTAACGGCTATTCCCCATAGCCCAAATACTTTTAATATGCCATTTGTCGATTCTAAAAAAAAACATCTGTATTTAGGCTATTTGTCCCCACGTGGATGACCAGGGCCTAAAAAATATAGCATGGTGATGATATTATTTTATTTTTAATTTTTTATTTTAGCCTCCATTGTTCGCATGGGGATTGCCTAATATCACGACCATGCCTCCCCTTTATAACTATCCACTGCTCTTTATAAAACATTCGGGCCTCTTGACACGTTACTCCCATCATGCACTAAACTCTCTTCAAGTTCATAAAATTTATAACACTCATGTAGTCCCTCGTTGCCATGATGCTTTCTCACTGTTGTCCGACT
This sequence comes from Wollemia nobilis, assembly GCA_028583015.1. NCBI lineage: Eukaryota > Viridiplantae > Streptophyta > Pinopsida > Araucariales > Araucariaceae > Wollemia > Wollemia nobilis. The sequence goes on from JAQPPZ010006909.1 coordinate 11,180,100, forward strand.
ATGTATTATTTGATGCACATAATAAACTTTCATCTAATCCGCTGCTCTGACTATGACTGTTCCTGCATTTTACTGTAGCATGCCGGATATTTTACTGTGGCGGGCGACGACGACAGCGTTGCTCACAAGCAAGAGGTCGCCGGTGCTGAAATTTTTGGTTGCGTACAAACCCCGGCCCATGAAATTGTTTGAAATCGGCGGCCCCCAAGAAACCCCCCTACAGGTGGACGTAAACCGCATCTGGGACATCATTATCCGGAACTCCTTCGGTGGCGGAGTGCAGACGTTTGCAACGAAGGCCAAAGTTCAAGCGCGGGGCCTTGCTTCAAACGAAGATTTCACCGGACTGTGGCTGCTACCGTCGTTCATCAACCATTCTTGCCTACCCAACGCCGGCAGGTTACATGCCGGGAATGCAATGTTTGTGCATGCCTGCAAGCCGATCAAGAGAGATGAAGAAATCACGATTTGCTACTTTGACACCCTGGTTCCGTTGCGGCAGCGCGAGGCCATGTGCGAGAACTGGGGTTTCAAGTGCAAATGCAAGCGGTGCACTCTGGAGCAATCTCTGCACCCATACCTGAAGCCTCTATCTGCACAATTTGAAGAGTTGCACCACAAGGCTTTGGAGGAAACCAATGCCGCGAGGTCTGCCAGAAAGACTTTCCCAATGCGTAGATGACAATATCCTCCCTTCGACACCAATCACGATGGAAGACGTTTGCGTGGCTGCTGGTCTGCTGTTTCAAACTGTCACGGTGCATCGTGTCATTCAAAATCTCGTCGAATACCTGGTAATCTTCTGCCAGGTCGCTCACTACACTGTCGTCCATTATGGCTGTCCTTGCTTAGGCTTACCCATATCAGTACCGCGTCCATCCACCATTAAAACTCACTGACCTCACTGTCGATGTGCTCCGTAAAGGGAAGATGCTGCTGTTGGTTGGTCGGACAACCTGCAAAACACATAAAAAACATATATTAAAAACATTAAGCTTTAACCCATTTCATTATTATATATTTTATTTTTTATTTTTTATTATTTTTTCTTTATTGAGTAAATACTTCTTATACATATACATGTCCGCCGTGGGGAGTGAACCCGGGTCACAATCACCTAGCATGCAAGTGGTGCCCTTGCCGGTAGACCACAACACGATATATATATGTGTGAGATGTATATACTTAAGTTCATTTGTTATTTTCATCTTCTATTCTTTGACCCAAAACAAATGAAATAAAACCTAACAAGTGGACATCAAACTTTCAAACGATAACACTGACAACACATGCTTGCCGACACACAAACTGACGATAAAACGGAAACGTCGACGAGAAAATGACCACAAAGTCGTTAACAAGAAAATGACGACAAAAGTCATCGACAAGAAAATTTGTCGACAAGAAAATATTGTCAACAAGAAAAAGTTGTCGACAATAAAATATCGTCGACAAGAAAAAGTTATCGACAAGAAAATATTGTCAACAAGAAAAAGTCATCGACAATAAAATATCGTTGACAAGAAAATGACGACAATAAAATATCATCGACAAGAAAATACTGCCAACAAGAACCAACAACAATTGCAAAACCTACGACAAAACGAAGGATTAGACACTAAAAATGAAATGCCAATACCCGAATATCAAAACGAAAAGGTGGGTCCCCAATTTTGAGGTGTGTTGTGGATCAGCCACAACATGCTCCCCTTGACTTGAAGCTTTCCTCTTCACTATGAAGCTCTCCCCCTTACTCATATCTCTCCCCCTTTGTCATCAATGGCAAAGGGTCACCTTTGGGGCTCGTGACTAAGAATTAACCTCTTAGCTTAGTCCCTCCCCCACCTCTGGATGAGGTGATTAATTCTGGGGTGGGAGTAAAACTCCCATTAGGCACTGATCATCATTAGCATCTATAACTTCCTTGCTGGGCCTTCTCTTGAATTCTTTGTCCATATTCTTGTTCCTGTTACTGTTCTTGTTCTTATTCTCATCCCTGTTCTTATCCATGCCTTGATCCTTGGACCTGATCATGCCACTGTTTCTATTCCTATATTCCAAAATGTCAGCTCTACAATGTCTGATTGTGTGACCTTCATTGTTGCACTTATAACAAGTAACAATGTTATATATTTTAGGCATACCTGTTCTTTGAATCCACCAGTTTTGACCAAACCTGTTCTGACCAAACCTATTTTGACCAAACCTATTCTGACCAAACCTGTTCTGATCAAACCTGTTCTGACCAAACTTGTTCTGACCAACCCTGTTTTGATCAACCCTGTTCCTGATATTTGCATTGCAATAAACTGCCTTATGCCCAAACTGTTGACAAGAGTAGCAATACCCTTGAAAGAAATTACCACCTCTGAAACTGTCATTTACCTTCTTCACTTGAGCCATGGAATGTGAAGCCATGTGACCAAACTTGTGACAAGCAAAACATCTGCCTTGAAACTTTTCTTTATTTGACCTCTTGGGTCCTGAAAACTTCTTCTTCTCATTCTGAATTCTATTTTCTATTTATGTGCATCTATCATTCAAGTACTCATGATCTGAAATACTTTCCTCATCAGAACTCTCTTCCTTTTGGAGTCTCTTACTAGACTCTCCAACTTGTTCCTTGTGAGTCTTAACAAAACCAAGACCTATTTTATCTGTTGTCTTTATTTGACCTTTGATGAGAGACTTAACCTTTTTGGAGCTATCTTGAAACCTGTGAAGCTTATCCTTGTACCCTTTAGTTTCCTCTTTCAAAGAAGCCATTTTCTATTCTAACTCACTATACTCAAGAACCTTAGACTCTAACTCATCCTTGATTTATTGTGTCTTAGTTATAGAGAAGTCAAGACTTTTTATAAGATCATCTCTCTCCATACAACATTCATCCAACTTATCCTTGAGTCTAGCATTCTTCTTTCTTTCCTTTTTCAAAGCACTAAGAGCACTAATAAGTTCACCTTTGAGATCTACTTCACCTTCCTCTATATGTTTTCTATTAGAATCATCAAAGCCTTTTTTGGATTTCTTATCACTAGAGGTGCTACCCTTTTCAAAAACCATACATGCATCTTCCTTATAATTTTTTGAAGCATCCTCATACATACTAGAAATCAAATCATTATTTGTGCAATCATCCTCAAGGTGACCAAAATTTCCACATCTAAGACATTTCATGATAATGAATCTATGTTTTGGTTCTTCCTCTTTTTCAGATATGAACAACATCTCATTTTCATTATCACTTGAAGAACTTTCACTATCACTACTAGAACACTTATTTGCTTTGTCTAGGTAGAAACTCTTGTCGTGTTTGTGAGAATACCTTTTTCCTTGATTGTTGTGCTCATATTTGTTTTTCCTATGATGCTTGTGCTTTTCAGAATCCTTGCTCTTACAAATTCTGTTTATCTTCATCACTTTCATCCTTGGCAACAGTATAATCAGTAGCATAATGACCAAATTTTCCATAATTAAAACATCTTACATTTTTCATATTTTTGTGTTTTCTAGAGAACTTGCCTTTCTTGCTGTAATATGCCTCTTCATCACTAGAAGACTCATCACTCTCTTGAAGTCGTTTACCTTTGGATTTCTTGGTAGCCTTGAAAGCTGCCTCTTTCTTGACATCAACCTCCACTTGAGTTCTTAACTCAAATGCTGCAAGTATACTATGGAGCTCATCCTTTTTCAATTTATCCAAATATTTAGCTTCCTCAATAGTATAACTCTTTTCACTAAATCTATTAGGAAGAGATCTTAAAATCTTATCACAAACATCATTTTCAGCAAGCTCAAGACCTAAGTCTTTCATGGAGTTAACAACCTCATCCATACGAAGCATGTAGTCACTAATCTTTTCATCATCATTCATCTTGAGTTGTTCAAACATACCTTTGAAGTGTCTCAACTTGGCCTTCTCGACATTTGTATCACCCGTATGAACCACCTTCAACTGATTCCACATTTCATTAGCTGTCTTGCAGTGAATCACTTTGGTGAGATCTACTTTTTGCAAGCCTTTCAGAATTGCATTCATTGCTTTTGAATTGTTGTGATGTAGGAGCCTTTCTTCTTTAGTATTAGGACCAAGTTTAGGAATAGTGTACTCATCTTCAATCACTTCCCAAACCTTATTCCCAAGTGCCATTAGATGAACCTTCATCCTTGCACTCATAAGACCAAAATATAACCCATCAAGAATAGGAGTTGTAATGCCACTTGAATGATCCATTGTGTTCTTTACTAGCTTTTTCTTCAAGCTGTTAAACTTTTCGAAGGCACCCGCTCTGATACCAATTGAAGAACACAAGCTTATACTAAGAGGGGGGGTGAACAGCATAAGACATTTTTTTACTTTTTCCTTTATACATCAAAATAGTAAAGCAATATACCCAAAGCAATATCAAAACAATGCACAAAATCATCCACAAAGTGACACCAATTTTAACGTGGTTCACCCATAAGGCATGGGCTACGTCCACAAAACTTTTCTCTAAAAGTTATCTCAAAGTTCTTTGGGAAACCTTCCCAATTACAATGTTTATGAGCCTCGACCTAAAGGAGACACCTTCCCCTGATCTAAATTTATGAGCCTCTACTCAAAGGAGATACCTTCCCCTCTGGCTCTGGAAATGATCCCTCAGAAGATCAACTACCTCTACCTCTTTCCAGCACGTGGAACTCCTTTCCACTGAAGACCTCCTGTCCTCAATGCTTAGCCTAAGAGACCTCTGCCTTCTATGATCATGTCCATAGTAGCTCAGCTACCTATACCAAACACAGTCAGTCGGTCTAGTACAAGTCTTCCTCTGTCTATCAGATCTGTCCAACTCTATGAACAAATCAATCCTCTACACACAATCCTTCTCAAATACTTGCCAAATCTATCCTCAAGTTCTCTGATAGAACCAATGTACTTCTGTCCTCAAGTTATCTGATAGAACTCTCAAAAACTCAACTCACAAGTCCTCTGCTAGGACCTACCCAAATCTACTCACAAGTCCTCACCAGAACCTGTCCAAATCTGTTCACAAGTCCCCACCGAAACCTATCCAAAACCTGCTCACAAGTCTCCACCGAAACCTGTCCAAAACCTGCTCACAAGTCCCCACCGAAACCTGTCCAAAACCTCAGCAAACTCACCAAGAAAAACTTGCTTAGCATGAACTCCCAAAGAGAATTGTTAGAGACCCAATGTGATTCATAAACCTCATAGAAGCATAAAGAGAATTGTTAGAGACTCAATATGTTCTATACTTAACTCTAAATCTCAAATCTCATAGAAACATAAAGAGAATTTTTAGAGACCTAATATGTTCTATACTTAACTCCCAATCTCAAATCTCATAGAAACATAAAGAGAATTGTTAGAGACCCAATATGTTCTATACTTAACTTCCAATCTCAAATCTCAAATCTCATAGAACCATAAAGAGAATTGTTAGAGACTCAATATGATCTATACTTAACTCCCAATATCAATCTCAAAAGAATAAGATAGATGTAGTAGCTTTTCTCAAGAATATAAAACACAACCCATCAATTGCCAACAATGCAATATATCATATAACTATGATGCTTATATTCTTTTCACCAACAACTAGTGTTTCATCATCTCAATGCAAGTAGCAAGACTTATTAACATAAACCCTATTGCAAAAATGCTTCTTCTTTCTCAACCAGAATTATGCATTCACCCAAAGATTCAACAATAACCTTAATGCATAAACAATCTTCAATATCCAGAAAATAAGATTTATACCAATAATACCTAGTAGAAAACCTTTTCACTCCAAACTCAAATTCATAAAATATACCATAAACAACATACATGGAAGAAGTTGCCGATACATTTACTTTGATGAAGAAGGAGAACTCAAAATCTGTCACAATACTAACTCTCAATTTTCCACCAATTAGAGTTAGCAACTATACAATATTACACAATATTAAAGATCCAAATATAACACCTTATTTCTCCAACTTAGTAAAAACCACCAAAGTACAATAACATACACAATAACACCTCTTTACACTTTATTACTCCACATAAACATTAAACATTAAACATCAATGTCAAAACAAAAAGATACCTTAACCTTATACCTCCCGTGCATTCACGACCACCATTCTATGTACACCGTGACCAAAAATAAATCCCCAATGAAGAGAATCGAACTCGGCACCTCTGTTGTCTAGTTCTTTTCCTTAAATTCCATCGTCGTTGGGTCACAAGAGCCCAACGAAATAACAAACCGCTGCCCTCTCTTTTATCTTTCTTTGATGCCAAGATCCTGGAAAACGTAAACGTCTTCCACAAACCGCATGCAAAAAAACCACTGCCATCAAGCCAAAAGGTAAGGATACAGCCCAAGCTCAAAATCGAGATTGCCAAGCGCAGTCTCCATGACGCAAAACATGCACAATCTCAAAGATGTCGACGGAGATCGAAAACATAGAGCAAGCTCAAATGAAGACACCAAGCACTTTTTGAAGGATGTAGAGCAATGCAAGTCATAGACGCCAAGCACAAATCGAACAAAACGGTGCAAAATCAAATCGTAGATGCCAAGCATAATTCGAATGAAACAGCGTAAAGCAAATCGAGAAGCCAAGCGCAAATCGAAAAAATAGAGAACCACAAATCGTAGATGTCCAAATAATAATCGGTGGTGCTAACTTTTGAAAACCATGCCCACTTATATAGCAATTTATCCATTACTGATTGACGTCGGTGCTCCTCCAACGATGGCAATAAATCGACGACGCTTAAGGGTTGAAAGACCCTTTAATAATAATTAAAATAATAATAATTATTATTTTATTAATAATAAATTAAACTTGGACCTTTGACAAAGGTATGAGTTAATTTAATTATTAATAATACACATGGACCTTTGCATTAATTTAAGCTTGGTTTTAATAAAAACCCTTAATGAGTCCAAATGGTTTTAATAAAAACCTTTAGCCTTGACACCATGGTTTTAATAAAAACCCTTTAACATAATGAAGCTTCTCAAGATATTATTCTCTTTTGAAATCAACACAAAAATGCCTTTTGACATCAATGACAACTCATACATTTGAGCAAAGGCAATGTACCCAAAGTACCCAAAATTGCCAACATAATGATTGTGTTGAAAAATACATTTACACACATGTGGATGGAGGTATTGATATGAATGACTTGTGTGACAAACTATGGTATCACTTGTAAGGCTCTCATGACATATGCAATTGTAGTGGATATGAATATGTAATGCAATGATGTGGATGCAAGATGTGAGATGCAATTATTTTTGTATTTTTTATTTTATTTGACCAAAGGGCTTATTATGCCTTTGGGGATTTTGTTGTTGATTTTGACCAAGCGGTATGGATCACCTTTGGAGCCTTTTTGATTGGATTTGACCAAGCGGTTTGAATTACCCTTGGAGCCTTTGAATTGATTGGATTTGACCAAGTGGTTTGGATTACCCTTGGAGCCTTTGGTTGATTTTGACCAAGCGGTATGAATTACCCTTGGAGATTTTTTATTGTATTGGTTTTGACCAAGCGGTATGAATTACCCTTGGAGCCTTTTGAATTGATTTTTTGAATTTTATGTTTTTATGATTTGTTTGTGTTTTTGACATATTTGAATGTTTTTGTGTTTTTATGACATATTTGAATGTTTTTGTGTTTTATGACATATTTGAATGTTTTTGTGTTTTTATGACATATTTGAATGTTTTTGTGTTTTTATGACATATTTGAATGTTTTTGGTGTTTTATGACATATTTGAATGTTTTTGTGTTTATGTGTAAAATACCTTTAAATGAATGATATTGAGAGGTTCAGGCTCTTCAACCCAATCAAATGATATAAGGTGATATGCTCCAGGCTCAACTCTCTGTGAAATCATATATAGACCTATCCAGTTTACTGTAAACTTATCTTGTAGATGCGATGACAAATTTGAATTCTGCTAGTTTTCTTTGAGCACTATATCTCCAACCTTGAATTCCCTTAGGTGGACTTTACTATTGTAAGATCGTGCAAGGTGATCTTGGTAAACATGGAGATGCTCTAAAGCATTGACTCGATGTTCATCAAGAAGCATCAACTAATCAAGGCGGCCTTGCCACGCAACTTCATCATCTATGAAGTCATTTAATGCTATGCATAGAATCATGATTTCCAACTCTAGAGGCATGATGGCTTCAATACCATATATTAGTGAAAATGGTGTTGCCCTAGTGGGCATCCGTATACAAGTCCTATATGCCCATAGTGCAAGAGGCAAATGTATGTGCCAATCCTTGTGATTTTCTTGCACTATATTCCTCAAAATGGAGACTATTATTTTGTTTGAGGCTTCTACTTGCTCATTTTCTTGCGAGTAATAAGGTATTGAAAAACTATGCTGAATATGGTATTTGTTCATTAAAGCACGCATATTTTTGTTCTTGAACGATGGCCCATTATCTAATATTATCTTAGAAGGGATCCCAAAATGACTTTTGATATTGTGGAGTATAAACTCCGCAATCCTTGGTCCTGTTGTTGATGTTAAGGGGATTGATTCTACCCATTTAGTGAAGTATTTTATGGCCATTATGATGAATTTTTGTTGTCCTGAGGACGGCTATGAGTTATTCCCAATCAAGTTTAGTCCCCATTGTGAGAATGGCCATGCTCCCTTGATGGGCTGCAAAGCTTATGATGGTAAGAGCATTAGGTTTGCATGATGCTGGCACTTACTACATTTCTTGACATACTCACAGAAGTACTTTTCCTTTTTGGGCCAATAGTAATCCATTCTCAAGTTGTGCTTAACGATGGCCATGCCACTAAAATGGCCTCCACATGTTCCGTTGTGAGCTTACAAAACTACCCAAGATGTTTCCTAGGGCTCAAGACAACAGAGTAATACTCCATCATATCCTCATCTATAGAGGATTCCTCCTAGTGAAATGTATATTTTTTCTCTCTATTTGAACGTTCACCTTTCAATATGCAAAAAATCTTGAGGTATTATTCCAAGCTTTAGGAAGTCCCACAGTTGGGAAATCCAATCCTGATAGGTCACATCTTCTATAGAATATACAGCTTGCTCTTCCTACATTTTTGAGGTAGTGAACACGGATTGAGGAACAAATCTATGGTATATGGTTGCACCACACTCTACAGGTCCTTGGGAGATCAAATACCCCCAAGGTGATATTTGCAAGAAATATCTGGCTGTAAAGGACCAATCCTAATTTGGTTCTATGTTGATCATGTTGACTGATTCTTGATTTTCAAAAGCCTCACGACGTATTGCTAAATGTGAAGCACTTTTACATGAACGATAGTAAAATAAGCAAATAGATTCTAAGGGATTAAGGATCCAAAGGATGCCATGGTGTTTGCAAATCTATTTAACGTACGAGGGATTGCCTTGATGTTGTACCATTCTAGATGAGCTAAGTAGGTGTTAAAAAGTTCTTTGTAAGTCTTCAAGAGTGGGCACCTACATTAGAATAGTCCTTTGACCTAGTTTACTATGAGTATGGAGTCACCAAATATATTCAATCCTTAATGCCCATCGATACGGCTATTTGGAGTCCCAGGATCAATGCTTTATATTTTGTATTGTTGTTTGTGCATGGGAAGTCCAGTTTGAATTATAAGGGCAATGGTGCACCCTGCGGTGTGATAAATACAATCCCTACTCCACCTCCTTGTTCACACTTTGAAACATCAAAAATAATGACATGTATTTTTATTTCTTATGTTCTTCAAGTTTTGGCATATTTTATAATGCAAAGACCGCATCATCGGGCAACTCTATGGTGAGATTCTGGTTATCCTAAAGAGGCGCCTCTGCTAATTGATTTTCTATGACTTGTGCCTTGATGGAATTTTTGCTTATGAACTCTAGATCAAATTATGTCAATAGCATGATACACTTTGCAGTACATGTATTGTGATATGTATTGCTCATCATGTACTACAAAGGATTTTTTTTGGATATGACGTAGGTCGTATGGCTCAACATGTAGTGTCACAACTTTCGAGTTGCAAAGACCACTGCTAAAGAATTTTTTTTGACATACACATATCCTAGCTCATAGCTCACCAAGGTGTGACTAATGTAATATATGGCTTGCTCTTTATCTTGTGTATTCTTTTGGGCTAACATGGTGCCCAGTGCAAAATAAGTAGTTGATATATAGTAAAAATGGTATGTTTGGCCTTGGTGGAGCCAATAATGGTGGCATTTCCAGATAAGTTTTGATCTCTACAAAGGCTTGATGGCATTGTTCATCCCAATGAAAGGGGACTTCCTTGCATAGCAACCTGTTCATAGGTCTGCATTTGTCTAATAATTACATGATGAATATTTTGATGGATGCTATCTTGCCTTGTAGGCTCATCAACTCCCTAATGTTGGTAGGGGTGGCCATTTTTAGTATAGCCTTCACCTTTGTAGGATCTACGTAGATGCCTCTATTGGATACAATGATTCCCAAGAGCTTGCCAAAAGTTATGCCAAATACGCACTTCTTAGGATTCAATCAGACATTATGTTATATGAGGCGATCAAAGACTTGTCTACGGACTTCGATATACTCTTTCCACAATAGGGATTTGGCTAATAAGTCATCCATGTAATATTCCAAGATCTTATGCATATAGTCATGGAATATGTATGTCATGGCTCATTGATATGTGACACCAGTATTTTTGAGACCGAATGGCATCACTTTGTAACAGAATCTTCCCCATGGAGTAATGAAAGTAGTTTTATATTGATCTTCAAGCTTAATCTAGATTTGGTTGTATCCAAAAAAACCATCCATTAGGAAGAGCATTTCATGACCTACGGTTGCATCTACAAGAGAATCTATGTTTGGCAAAGGGAATGAATCCTTTGGTGTTGCCCTATTTAAATCCCTAAAATCCATGCAGATATAGACTGTTCCATCAGGTTTCCCTTTCGGGTACCATGTTTGACACCCACTTAGGGTAGTCGATAGGAACTATGAATACTGCATAGTTTTTGCAATTCATTCTTCACCATCAAAGCGATGGTTGGATGCACTTCCTTAGTTTTTGCTTGACTGGATTATTCATGGGATCCAATGAAAGGTTGTGAATGAATAACTTTGGATCTATCCCTAGCATGTCTTTGTAAGTCAAAGCAAAAATGTTTGACCTCTCCTTGAGGAGAGGAATTAGGATGTATTGTTCTTCTAGAGATAGATTTTATCCGAATTTGAATTTTCTTGGTTGGGTAGGATCATCACTGATGTCCGCCTCGAACGTTACATCTATAGTTATATGTGACCCATCCTATAGCTGATGAGGCATGGGTATCAAATGAATGTCATTGGCAGGATTCATAGGATCTACTGACTTAGGTTCCAAACCAACATGGAAGACATCATACGTACAACCTGATGCAAAATGGAATGGTTGTAACATCTCTTCATTGGGGAAGAGGTATTCAAGATCTATGGGTGAATTAGCACGATCCCAATCAATAGCCTCTACATAAAGATGCAATGATTTAGTAGGATCTTCTAGATTATGGAGTGGAGTGGTCAAATCAATGAAGATCATGTTGATGGATGGAATGAAGTCTCCAGGACCACATGGGTGCAATCTTGTCTCAGGGGTTTCCCTTCCATACTCACGATGAGGTTCTGGAGGAATGGGAATTTCTAGATCTGGCCTATAAGCAGGGCAGAAAATAGGATCATTGGGCTCTAACTACTCTCTAAATGTAGGCAGAGGGGGATTGACCATCCAATGAATGGTAGCTAGGTCAATAGGTCTCCCCAAAAATCATAGATGAGGGTCTATGGCATGAAGTGCCACCTCTCTCTACTAGCTCGTTGACTTGCCGCAAGTGGTGAGGTCCAAGATAAGCCATCTCAATCTCATCCTCAAAGTCATCATAACTTATCCAGAAACCGTTAGCATTGGTATGTGGCCCTAAGAAAATGAGCTTATGTCTTGGACCCAAGTAGGCCATATCTATTTCATCTCCATATTATTTGTCACTTATAAATAATCTATTTGTATTTGTATCTCACTCCAAAGTCAGGGGTTGATGTTAGTCTTACAATGGCACTGAGAGGGGGGGTGAATCAATGTAGTTCTTTAAACTAAAATTCATAGCTCTTAAAACTGAAATAATGAAACCTTAAAACCAGATAAAACAAGTATCACAATAGAACATCACACAACACAATATTTAACAATGTTCACCAATTTGGCTACTCCTCAAGAATGACTACTTGGACTACCATCCAAATCTAGCCTTTGTAAAGCACCAACTTTACAATCAATTTACCAGCACCAACTGGAAGGAGCACCAAACCCTGATTTATCTGCACCAACAGAAAGGAGCACCAACCCCTTATTTACCAACACCAACTAGAAGGAGCACCAACCCCTGATTTACTAGCACCAAATGGAAGGAGCACCAACCCCTGATTCCAAGCACCAACTTGGACTTCAATTATGAAACTAGAAGATTGATAGTAAGATACCTTTGCTTTTGCAAGACCCTGACTGGTCTTCTTCACCTTTGCGATCTTTGTGCACTCTGCTCTCTCTGTGCAATCACTTTGCACACTCTGCTTCGTTACAGCTACACTTTGCCTTTGTCTTCACCCTTTGCACTCTCTGCGCCTTCTACTTTCTCTACGCAATCACAGCCACACTTGATCGAATTTCAACCTTTTTCACTCTCTGTGCACTTTGCTCTATCTACGCACTCACAGATGCACTTAGGATAATTCGACATGACTCTTCACTCACTTTGCGCACTTCACCATCATCTCGCCGCTTCTATGCATTTTGTGCTCTTACGGCCACATTTCACACTTTGACATGAATTCGACGACTTACACAACAACACCTCAATTCTCCAAACAACCCTCCTTTTATAACAATATTTTCATGATGAAAATCCTAATCTTAGTTGGCTATAAACCCTAATCTTGGTCGCATTTCATAACAATTGTAAACCCTAATTTTAGTCGGTTGTCATTCTTCTCATTTCAGTTGGGTTCTCATTCTTGACTTGCACATTTATGACCTATCGTGAAATCATGACATTTCTATCTTTGAAGCTTCTTTTGTTGTTGTTGCCACGAAAACACATGTCGCGATATCGCGACACTTTTTTCTCTCTCCTCTTTCTCTTTGCTTTGGTCCGTGAAAATACAACATGTCGCGATATTTCTACACTTTTTTCTTTGCTCTTTTTCTTTGCTTAGGCCCATGAAAATACATGTCATGATATCATGACACTTTCGCCTCCGTACGCTTTCTCTATTCTTTTGTCATGATATCACGACATTTCTTCCTCAGTATACTTCGTCTTTGCTTTTGTCGTGATATCGCGACACTTCTGCTTCCATAGACTTCGACTTTGCTTTTGTCATGATATCATGACACTTCTACCTTTGTAGTCTTCAACTTATCTTTTGTCATGAAATCATGACACTTATGCTTCCATACTTAGCTTCTTTGCCTTTGTCGCAAAATTGTGACACTTCTGCCTTCGAAGTCTTCTTCTCTACTTTTGTTACGAATTCATGACACTTCTGCTTTTGAAGTCTTACTTTCTACTTTTGTCGTGAAATCACGATAGTTCTACTTCCGTACGCTTCCTCTCTTTCTTTTGTCGTGAAAATGTGACATGTCGCGATATCGCGACACTTTTGTTTCTCTGCCAGCCTACCCTTCTTGAGTTGTGAAAATGCAACATGTCACGATATCGTGACACTTTTGTTTCTCTTCCTGCCTGGCCTTTTTGAGTCATGAAAATGTGACATGTCACGATATCGTGACACTTTTCCAACTTTCTCTCTCCTATTTTAGTCGTGAAAATGCGACATGTCGCAAAATCATGACACTTTTCTTACTTGTTCTCTTTCTTCAAACTTGTGAAATCGTGACACTTTTTCCTGCTTTCTCTTTCTCTTCCAACATGTCGTAAAATCGTGACAGTTTTTCCACTTGCCTTTTTCTCTTCTAACATGTCGCGAAATCGTGACAGTTTTTCCACTTGCCTTTTTCTCTTCCAACATGTCACAAAATCACGACAGTTTTTCCACTTGCCTTTTTCTCTTCCAACATATCACAAAATCGTGATAGTTTTTCCACTTGCATTTTTCTCTTCCAACATGTCGCAAAATCATGATAGTTTTTCATGTTTTTTCTCTCTCTTCTAACATGTCGTGATATTGTGACAGTTTTTCCTGCTTTCTCTTACTCTTCCAACATTTCGTGAAATCACGACAGTTTTTTTTGCTTCTTCTCTCTCTTCCAACATGTCGTGAAATCATGATAGTTTTTCCTACTTTTTCTCTCTCTTCCAACATGTCACGAAATCACGACAGTTTTTCCAGATTTTTCTCTCTTCAAACATGTCATGAAATCATGACAGTTTTTCTTACCTGCTGTATATGTTGCGATATCGTGACACTTTTCTTACTTGTCTTTTTCTTTGATCTTTTGCATATGGGCCACTTCGGTCTTCTTGGAAAATAACTGTACATACTTTGAATAACCTTTGAAATCTTTTCTTCTGCATATTAATAGCTTTTGAACTTCCTGTCCACTGTATCAACAGATCTATCTGACTGTGTTGACAACAATGACAATACCGTTGTTGCACCTTGCTCAATAGTTGATGGCTTAGACCTAAGTAAGCGCTTTATGTTGAGTCTTCTAATTCATAGTCACTTTCATATAATGTATATCCACTCTCATTTTGGATGGACCATGTGGATATTTGTAAATAGTAAGGTCCTTTGTAGGCTAAGCCAAGTTGTGGTGGAATCCATTCTCCTCATCCCACAAGTTGTGCCCTATTGGGGTGGAATCAATTGAGGTGTTTGGATGATAATTTTTTGGAGGTGGAATGTTCACTGTGGCCACTTTTTTGTTGCTCAAATTTTCTATTCTTAGGGAGTGATAAGGAAATAAATCAATGTCTTCTCCTAACCCTATGCTTAATATTTCCAATGCCACTACAAGAGAGTCATCTTGACCTCCGCTATAATAGCCTAAGCCAAATATGTCGAAGGAAAACTGATATAGTGGCTCGTAAGGCCTCCTGTGCCTCTACCCATATATGCCAAGGCCATAGCCATGACAATGGCAACGCTAAAAATAGCTAAGAGCAAACTTGGGATTAGAGAGGTAATAAACATTGATCGTGAATAATTCATCACCATCCTCTTCTATATCTGAAGACTTATGAGCATAGTCTAGGCTGACATAGACAAAATTGGTTTGGTTAGGATGGATTCCCAGTGGAACCACTATTCCTACTGGTAGCCTCAAGTCTTTAGACCTCCCTATATCTTGTGCAGACTCAATGATAGGTGTGAATGTGATGTTCTACACAAGGTACTCCCCTATGTATATGCTTTCCAAGTGTATTGATGCATGCGACATGGATGATCCCATGGATGATATTGGTGAAGTAGGGTGATAATCACTATCTTCATCTTGATCTTGAGGATATTCCTCTTCCATAGGACTTGGAATTTCAACAATGTCTATAGTTGGCACTTATTTGGGCATTTCTTCCTTAACTAAGGGTGCCTTTAGCTTATTATTATCTTTTGGTTTTGACATTGATGGCACTTTAGAAGCATTGACTATCTTGAGTGCACTAGGAGGTGTTGATGTGCATGTGTCTTTTCTTATCCCTTTGTCATCATTATCCACTTGTGTGGTTGGGGATGAAGGTTCCACATATATGTGAGTATAAGGGATCATGAATTCTCCTAGAATTTCCACCTGATTAACGTATTTAAAAGTCTCTTCATCGGCCAGAACCACATAGAATTTGTTTTTGTGCACATACTTGACACACTGGTGCAAGATCGAAGGCACACACTTCATGGCTCTTATCCAAGGGTGCCCTAAGAGGATGTTGTATTGCATAGCTCCTTCCAAGACATGACACATCATGGGGATGGTCTTGTGCCCCACCTTGATGGGTAGGACTATTGTTCCCATAGTATTGCATAAAACATCATTAAAAGCTCTTAATGTGTAAGATCCTGGAACGATATTGGTCTTGGGTATCTTGAGGTGCTCTATTATAGTTGTTGTAATGATGTTAATCAATGAACCTGTATAGACCAAAACCCTCTTGAAAGGTAAGTCATTTATGGCCGCTACAATGTTTAGTAGAGGGTCTCATAAGGCAGCAAAAATTGTCTTAATCTCATGATCTTAGAATTGTATTACAGGTTCCTAGCATTCTTGCACTTGTCCCACAAAGTGAGCAAATGCATTTGCATCTTGCGGTTGAAGCTAAATTGTTCTTAAAATCTCCATTAGAGTCTCCCTAAGATTTGAGAACTATTGTATGAGCTCATATATGGATAACTTAGCTGGAGTCGTCTGTAGGTTTTGCTCCAATATACTATGAATAGTTACCATAGGTCTCGTCGGTGGACCTAGAAGGTTGTCTTGTATGCCTAGGGGCAATTGGGATGTTCATGGGAGCTACAGGCGTTTATGGTTGACCATACCACCTAGTACTTATTTATATGTTAATAATATCAACCATCCCAACACATCTGTGGGTAGGTATGTCAGCTCAAACCTAATTTACTTGGGCCCCTTGCTCTTGAGGGTCCTCATGATTGGGTAGTGGGTTTCTATATATGCCCATGTATCTATTATTGGGAGCTAGTGGGTTGTCAACTTTGAGTCGTCCTACCTTAATCATATTTTGCACTTGATGCTTAAACCCGACGTAAGCCTCAATGTCATGCCCTGGTATCCTATGATAAGGACAAAATTGATCTTCAATTTATCCTTTTGTCTTAGGATGGTTGGGATATATAAGAGATATATCAAGAAATCTGATCCTTATGGCCTCGCTCAACTGATTAAATATTGATTGCATTGATTCT
Source organism: Wollemia nobilis (assembly GCA_028583015.1). Taxonomy (NCBI): domain Eukaryota; kingdom Viridiplantae; phylum Streptophyta; class Pinopsida; order Araucariales; family Araucariaceae; genus Wollemia; species Wollemia nobilis. The sequence goes on from JAQPPZ010006909.1 coordinate 11,197,029, forward strand.
ATCAGAGGCATGAAATAACGAGGTGGCTTGCATTCTTAGTTTCTTCCCTGATTGTTCTTTTGGTCATAGTTGGCTAGCAGGGGATGTGCTTGATAGTTCTATGGTTTTTGTGAACCCCCATATTTGGGTGTATCCAATCTGACTTGATTGACTGGATCAGGGTTGCCCTGCTTCTGTTTATACTTGTCATTCTTACCATTCTTGTTCCACTCCTTTTTCTTTCGGAGCTTAATGGTTCCCTCATCTACTTTTATCTCTTTGATGAGCTTTACCTATGCCAAAGCTTCCTCAAATTAAGGATACTGTTGGAATTGTAGCAAGAGGGATATATTTTTAGAACAACTTTTGGTGAACATGCGAATGATCTCTTTTGTGGTAACATAGAATGATAACTTTGCCATGAATTTTCTCCATTTATTTCCATAATCCATTATTGGCCCATAATCATACTGTTTCAAGTTAGCCAGGTCTAAAAGGTTCACCTTCTTCTTAGAACCAAAGGACAAACACTTCAAGAATACATTTACTAGTTGTTCAAAGTTGGTTATGCTATGCTTAGGTAGTTGGTTGAGCCATTGAGTGGCAAAACCTAAAAATGTCATTATGAATGTTCTTAGCATGAGAGCATCATTGTCTTAAAGATAAAAATATGTGTTGATAAAATTGGTGACATTCTCTTGTGCATGCTCTTCACCTTTGAACTTCTCTAATCTATGCATCTCAAAGTGCTTAGGATATGGAGGGCTAGGGATTGATGGGCACAATGGTTGATTGTGTATTTTTCTCAATGTTGGTGAGTTCCCAACTACCTCTTTTTTCTCAAAGGTTTTCATCTTTTAAATAAGCTCTTGAAATGCATTTGATGCACAAATTTCCTCCTATTGTAAGCCTATTCACATTTTCAATGGAGGTAACTCTCTATCCATTTGATTTGTTTCATTTTACTCCCTCCTACGAGGGGAATCAGGATTGTGATATTGGTTTTTTATGTTTGCCCTTCCCCCATTAGTTAGATTTTGTTCATGATTTGGTGGGGGGTTTCATTTTGGGCTGTCTTGTCTTGTGCACCTCTCCTTAGGTGAGTCAGTGTGTCTTATTCTTTGATGGTCACCACTATTTTTTGGTAAATTGTTAAGAGCTAGCTTCTCAACTTGCTCTCTTAAATGCTGCTCATGTTGGCGCAATAGTCTCTCTTTGTTTCTCTTGTTCGAGAGCTTCTACTAGCTCTCGCTCCTTACATAATGAATTTTATAAATTCATCATTCGGTAAGTTTGTGCTATTATAGAAGACTCATTTTTATCTTTGTTCTTGTTGTCTTGACTCACAGATTCCTCAAGGGGGTTTCTACTGTATTTGTACTTTTGCTAGTTACTATGACTTGTTTAGTGTACTGTTGAGTATCCCTATGATTATAATCCATGCATCTTATGCAGTGTCACTCTGAGGTACTCCTATACTAAGAGGTATGTTTAGAAGTTACATTTTGTGAGCTTCTAGATGTAGAGTTCTCAATAGCTATAGTTATTTGAGTTGGTTGAGTAGGAAATCGATCCAACCCATCTAGTTATCTTGTTTTCCATGGCTGGTCTCGTGGGGTACCATTTACTCCTATATAGTATATGATAATATTTACTTTTATGTTAAATGTTTCTTCTATGTAATTTCCATGACTAGATGTAGCTCTGGTTTCTTGCCTTTTAGTGGGTAGACATGTTTCATATGTTTCTTGTGAGTCTTGAGGTGTTACAATTCTTATTTGCCTTCTTGATGAAGAGGGATTGGTTGTGACATTTTTTCTCCATATGGATGGAGATGTAGCAGTCTCATCATCCCTATGTGAAGAATGCATTTTAGAACCTTCTTTATGTCCATATGAGGAGGAAGCCCTTGAAGCTTCCTCATGTCCTTGAGATGTTTCTATGTGTTTAGAGGAGGCCCTTGAGGTCTCCTCATGAAGCCTCTTTTTGTTTATGTGACTTTGTTCCATGATGTGGATCCTTACTTTAGGTTTATCGAAGAGATACCCCAAGGATTGAGTTATCACCCCTTAGGATCGTGGAGCTACGTCTCACAGTCTTAAGGGTAGGTCATTAAATGTTACTACAACTCTGCCTATGAGCATGAATTACTTCTGTCTCTTCCTCAATATCAAATCGAGGGTGCTTACTTCTTATTTTGACCATGTTTTTTTATGACTTGATATTTTGAGTTGCAAATTAGGAATGACCACACAATACCAAACAAATGTTTATCTTGATTATCGATTTGAGTGTGCCCTAGACTATTTTATGTGTTTTGATGTGTTGCTCTTTCAATTTATTTGCTCTTGTTCTTGGATTAAGAATGAGAAGACTCATCCATAGTGACAATCAAGTACACTCATGCCAAACATGATTTTCTCAAAATAAGCTAGGGTACACTGCTGAAGACCCAATGGAGGGTTCACCTAGCTCTTAGACTCTGAACCAATGATTGTTCCAACAATGGGAGACAATTTGAACACATGTAACTTAGTGTCACTATAAGTAAGTTTCTCAATCTATTTCTAGGAAGCTCTAGGGGGTAAACCAGTGGAAGGAGATGAATTCCAATGTCACTAGACTAAATTTAAGGTTGGTGATGAAATCTAGATCTCCAATGTTTTAAATGAGATGTGTGTGTGTGGTGTTAATTTTAAGCTTGCATATCATAAAGTGCATCATATAGCAGCAATGAATCTTTCCTATATGCCTAAGTGAAAAAATACATTTCAATATTTAGAAAGATGCATGAACTACTATGATTTGTATGAGAAGACTTTATCTCATGCAACTATGGCCTCTAGTAGGGCCTCAAAGCAAGCAAACAACATAAAATGTCTAGCACGTTGGATTATAGGGTGAAATTTTTAGGTATAAGTCACTGTTCCTAGCAACGCCTAGTGGAAAATTTAAAAGAAGATATAAGATATGTGAAATGCTTAATTATTTATTCTTTTATTATTTCAATTTCTAAACATAAATGCGCTTTAATTGCTCTATTTTAAACACATAGAAGTAGAAAGAAAGCTATAAAATATCAGAGAATCTATACCAACATTTTATCCAGCTCAAAGAGTCAGTGTTTTGACCTCACTGCACTCCAGTTCTGGCCATTGTTGACTAGAGCAGCTGATTCTTGGTCACTATAGCTCAGAGTGGCTAAGCTCTATTGGCTGTTGTAGCTCAGAGCAGCTAGTTTCTGGCCACTATAGCTTAGAGCGACTAGATCTGCACATAAAATTAAGTTAGTATTCCAGTAGAAAATTAAAAATTAGTGGTGGTCCCACCATGATTGCCATCTCTAGAGACCCCAAGAACGCACGTACCGGTCCATTTTTCTAAAACCCTACTTTCAATGCTTATATAAAATACCAAAGGTAAAATGGAAAGACAAGAGGAAAAAGCATATAGCTTGAAATAACAAAAGACAAATATCTTTATTGATATTGAATCTCGGTTACATGTCGGTCCCTCTTAGGGATACCCATTTTGATACTATAAATTACAAATAGGCAAGGAGTGCCCCTTCCACGAAGAGGTGGTGCACTTATAAAAACTTCCCGGTTCTACACACGAAAATGTATGAGGGCTTACATATGCCTCCTTCTCTAGGTCTATTTCCTAGAGGGATCCCTTTTGCTCTCGTATGTTGTAATCTTCATCCGATGTACCTATGGCCTTGCAAGCAATGAAACAACAACACACATTTAGGTGTCCGATATTTCCTCCCTAGATGATGTTGTTAGTAATCAAAGAATGTAACGAAAATATGATAAAACTATGCAATGAAATCATGTAAATATATGCTAATGATATAAGAAAATAGAATAAAAGGTGCTGTCTATCTAAGCTAATCTTGTGGGCCACTGTCCAAGACAATGACTGCTAAAGTAAACCTTGCTCTCTTTGCCCCAAAGCTATGGGTCAAATACTTTAATCTGATGTTGAAATAGTAGGTGTTATGCTCTTCAATTTGTCAAAGCTCCGTCGTACATGTGATCTCAAAGAGAACTTTCCAAGTCTTGAAAGCTCTCCTCAAGAAGATGTCTAAAGATCTTTGGATATCTGATTCTCTATATCTTGGTGCTCTTAGGCTTGAACCTTTTATAGTGTGAAACCCTAGGTCTATGTCCAAGCCCTAGAAATGAATTTCTCATGCGTAGTGCAAGTTAGCATGATAAGATTTTGTCCATTGTCTATATTTGAAGGCCAGTTAACTAAATCTAACTACCCACTTGAGTCTTCTATGTGAACTGGTCATTAGCATGAGAAGATTTTGTATTTTATTTATGCTTGGAGGTCAGTTAAATCAAGTCTAAATGTAAACTCAAGTCTCCTATGTGAACTGGTCATGAAAATAAATGCAAAGTCACTCGCACTCACCTTTATTGCATGCATACTACCACTTCCACATGTGATTAGGCCTATTTTTTGGTAAACCACTTCTTATGCATTAGCTACTATCATATACAGTGGCTAATATCTGGCCATTTTCATCTACAGTGGCTAAGGTATGGCCACTCTAGGCTTGAGCGACTAGGATCTGGTCACTCTTGGCTTGAGCGACCAAGCTTGGATGGCTTGAAAAGGCCCCAAATGAGTGGTGAGAACCATTTTTGATGCTTGGAAAGTCCAATATTATGTCTTATGATCTTATGAGTGTGTCTATGTAAGTAGCTACTCTAATCATGATACGATTTAGGTGTCTACAGATATGTAGCACCAGCATTTTTAAGACTAAATGGCATAACCTTATAGAAAAATGTCCTCCATGGTGTTATGAACGTGATTTTATGTTGGTCTTTAGGATTAATCTGAGTTTGGTTGTAACCAAAAAAAAATCCATTAAGAAAACCAATTCATGAATTGCAGTTGTGTCTACAAGAGCATCAATGTTCGAGAATAGAAATGAATCTTTTGGTGTTGCCTTATTTAGGTCTCTAAAATCTATACATATACATATTCTTCCATCAGGTTTTCCTACAAGTACCTAGTTTGATGCCCATTTTGGATAGTCAATGGAAACGACAAACTCTACATCTAGCAGATTTTGCAATTCATATTTAACCATTAAGTCTACTATTGGATGTATATTCCTATGTTTTTGCTTAACTGGATTCTTTGATAGATCTAGCGAAAGGTTATGAGTAGAAAATTTTGGATCTAGACCTGGCATGTCTTTGTAAATCCAAACAAAGAGATTAGGCCTCTCTCTCAGTAAAGGTATGAGGTTGGCATTCTCATCAGGATTCAAAGTATCTCCAAATTTAACCTTCCTTGGATTGATGGTATCATCACTAATATCCACTTTTAAGGTTTCCTCTACTGACATAGGGATCCCTCCTCAAGCTGATAATGCGTAGGGATCAAGTGGATGCAATTTGCTAGGTTTATAGGTTCCTTATTGGAAGCATCCTAAGCATGATAGAAATCATGTGCACAACCTGGTGCAAAATGAAAAGCTTGCAACATTTCTTCATTAGGAAATAAATTTGTAGGCTCTAGGGGTGAATCAGCATAATCCCAGTAAATAGCATCTACATTAAGACATAATGGCTTGGATGGATTAGTTGGATTACAAAGTGGAGTGGTAAAATCAATGGAGATCATATTGATGGAACGGATCATATCTCTAGGACCACATGAGTGTGACTCTACATGTGCAAAACTTACATCCCTGAGATGTGGTTCCAGGGGTATGGGGATCTTCGAATCCATTTTGTGAATAGACTTTATTATGGGATCATTGGGATCAAGGAGCTCCATGTATGTTGTTAGATCAGGAAACACCATGTGATAAATCACATTAATATTCTTAGGCCATCCCCTAAGGCAAGGATGGAGATTGATTTCTTTGTACATCTCCTCAGAAGTATACAATGTATTACAAGGGCACAAATAGGGAGGTCCTAAATAGGCTCTCTCTGTTTCATCTTCATCATAATTGTCATAATAAATATACTCACCTCTACATAATAGAAATGGGTGATGCCCCACATGAGGCCCCATGTAGGCTATGTCTTGATAGCCATCATCATTGTCGAAGGGATATTCACTCGTATTTATTTATTCCAAAGGTAAAATATGATGCAAGAGCATGGGACCCAAGCATGCCAACTTGGTTTCATCCTTATATTGCTCATTGTTTGAGGACTCATCATCATCATAATTATCATGTATGTAACTTGGTCCACCTATATCGTATATGGACTCTACTATATCCTCATCAGAGTGATCCTCTAATTTAGACTCTATCATTAAACTAGCACTATGAACCTGCATGCCTGTGTCATCGACTGCCTCATAGATTTATTGACCCAATTTTTCTCTTGGTATATGAACTATATCGGTACCCATAAATATATCTTCATGATATGCCTCGTGTGGTTCTATAATTATGTAATACACTATCTGTTTATCCCTCCAAAAGGTGGAAGGATTAGGGTGATTCATATCGAAATCAACTTCACCCACCAGACTAAGGTATAGGCAGTCTAATGATATCGCAAGAAGTTCATCCTGTCCTCCACTATAAAATCCCAACCCAAACCTATCAGTAGGTAATGGATATTATGGTTCTATAGGGCTCATGTACCCCTACTCAAATAGTTCAAGACCATAACCATGCAAATGGTTGCATTTGAAATATTGTAAGGCATACTTCAAGTTGGAAAGATAATGAAAATTTACAACAAATGGTTCATCATCATCTATATCCATGGGGGTGCGAGATGCAAGCTGGTCGAGCCCTCCATAGATAAAATTTGTTTGGTTAGGGGGCACCCCTAGAGGTACCACTGTCCCTACAAGAAGGCGATGGGAATTTGGTCAGCCCATGTCTTGTGCAGTCTCAATGATTGGTGCAAACCTCACATTATACACAATGTATTCTTCCAATCTAGGATTAACCAAATGAATGGTCACCTATGATGCAGATGACCCTATTGAAGATGTAGGTAAAGTAGGTTGCGATGCCTCTTCAACTTCTCTTTGAGAATTCTCTACTTCCATGGGAGAAGGTACCTCAATCACAACTAGTTTGGATGCATGCTTTATTTTATTTTCACCCATATTTACTTTTAGCTTCTCATCATCATGATGCATCATGGATGTAAGCGGTCTAGTGGAAGCAGTTGTGTGCTCCAGTCGTTGAGATGTAGATGTTTTTGGTTTAGCACACACTTCTTTATTTTTGCCTCCTGGATCTTTGATCGATGACACTGGCCATATGTCCAGGTGCGTTGAGGGGAGCATAAAATCCCTCGACAAATATGCTAGATTCATATATTTAAATGGTTCCTCATCTAAAGGCACCATGTGAACCTATCCCTCATGCACATATTTGATACATTAATGTAAAATAGAAGGGACACAATGCATTTCTCTTATACAAGGTCTCCCAAGGAGTATATTGTATTGCATAGCACCTTTTATGACATGACACATCATGAGGATGGTCTTTAGTCCTACCTAAATAGGTAACACTATAGTATCAAAATTTGAGCATAATGCATCTTTAAATACTCTAAACATGAAGGTAGAAGGTATGATATGCATATTTGGTAACTTCAGGTAAGTTAATGCCTTGGTTGTGATAATATTGATCAATGATCCCATATCGATCAAAACTCGCTTGAATAGTATATGATTCACACATGCAATAATATGGAGTGGTGTGTCTGCTATAATAGTGGAAACCATCTTGAATTCATGATCATGAAGTTGTATAACCGGTTCCTAGTATTGTTTCACATGTCCCACGAAGTGTGTGAATGCTTCAAGATCTTGGGACTACACCTTTATGGACCTTAAAATGTCCATAAACATCTCCTTGTGCTTAGGATATTGCTGAATAAGATCATTTATTGACAACTTCACTAGAGTTATCTATAGGTTTTGAACCAACCTACTTCTGATGGTCACCACAGGTCTAGTTTATGGGCTTGGCATATTCTAGACTGGCCTTGGAGGAGGCACAACTTGGACTCTAATGGGGATCAGAGGTTGATTGGGTCTTTCATACCTCATATTCCTTGTGACAATGTTGACCATTCTAATGAACCCATGGGTTAGGGGTTCGATGCGTACTTGGTTGACCTGGCCAATATTATTCCTTAGTGCCTCATGGTTGGGTAGAGGATTTTTGTAAATTCCCATATTTTTATTATCAAACGATTGCAGGTTGTCTACAAGAAGTGTACCTCTTTCGATCATGTTTTGCACTATATGTTTGAAAGACCAATATACTTAGATGTCATGGCCCTTCATTCGATGAAATATGCAATACTAATAATATTTTTACCCCTTATACTTGGGTTGATTAGGATACTTTAATTTTAATTTGGGTAAATTTATGGCCTTGGCCTCACATAACTGATGAAAAATTGAAGCCAATGACTCTGATAACTGAGTGAATAAGCGAGGAGGGTGTTGTTCCTTATTTTTACCCTTGTAGTTATTGTTGCACTTTGCATACTGCACAGGAGGAGGTTGGGCCTGATAGTTTCATTGTCATTGTCCCTTATCCCCATTTTGAATGTTTAACACCACCTGATTAACATGAGCTGACTTGGCTGGTCGTTTCTCAGTACTTTTCTTATTCCATTCCTTCTTATTATTGAGATTCAAGTTACCCTCTTGTAACTTGATATCCTCAATCACTTTGGTTTGCACCAAAGCCTCCTCAAAAGTATAGTACTGCTACAATTGTAGTAATAATGAAATGTGCTTGGCATAACTTTTCATAAACATTCTAGTCAATTTAGAAGCAGGGATGGAGAATAAAAACTTGACCATCATCTTTGTCCACCATTTCCCATAATCCATAACTGGCTCATCATTATGTTGCATTAAAGCAGCTATATAAGATAAGTTTACCTTTTTCTTAACATCAAAGGAGAAGCGTTCAATAAATGCATCATCCAATTGCTCAAAATTGGTGATACTATGCATCTTGAGTTGGTTGAACCACTCCCAGGCTGGGGCTGAGAGGGTCATAATCAAGATCCATAGGAGCAAGGAATCATTGATTTCAATATGAAAGCACATGTCTAGAAAACTCGTCACATTCTCCTAAGCGTCCTCCTCTCCTTTAAACTTATCCAACCTGGGCATCTCAAAATGCTCAGGATAGGCCAAAATAGGCATAGATAGGCATAAAGGTTCATTGTGAATTTTATTCAAAGTAGGATTTTGATAAGCTATCCCTTGTTTCTCAATGGATTTTACCTTTTCTACCAAGGCTTTATAGGCCTACGAAGATAGAAACTTCTCTTCTATGGATCTCCTTGTAGGCACCTTTGGAGGTAGATTCTTCTTCGGTCGAAGTGATGGATTAGGCTCATCCATCTCTTCGACTAGGGAGATCTCAAGATATTCTTGATATAATTCCTCTCCTACTTCATTTTAATATTACCTATTCCCATGATGTTCGGATGCAGGGCATCAATGTCTATGTTGGATTGTAAGGTGAGTACGAGTGCCTATGTGCTCAAGGTGCAAAGCGGGCTGTAAAGTAGCTCGTCTATAAATGTACTCCCCATGCTCACTAGGGGGATGTAATATGACACTTTCTAATAGATCCTCCCTCTCAACACGATCCTTCTGATCAAGGATGCATTGTTTACGCATGCATTGTTCATATAAACGCTATATTATGAACCTTTGCCTTAGAGTGTTCTCATTTTTGAGGTATTTTCCTACTCTATGCAAACATCCTTCAATTGGTATTGGAGGATCTGACATCTCTGCTTGAAAACTAGTCTATGAGATCTATCTATATGGTTGATCATTTGAGGACTCTAGTGTGTACACTATGTTTGAGCAAACTTGTGGGTATGTCCTCCAATGGACTGATTTACTATGCTTTTGCCATTTTTTGTGAAGATGGCATTCAAGTCTAGTTGTTGCTCATACTCTATTCCTACATGAGATACAAGAGTATGCATATCTCGAGAGTGCTTGGAGCACTCTTCAGGTTCTCTAATAGTCCTAATGGTGATATCACTATGCATGCTCATAGGATAAAACTGGGCAGGGATAGGCTTATAGCCTAACTATCCTACGACTCTGTCTAGACCATCCAACTGTCTACTATGCCATGGCTCATGAGGTGGCATACCATTAGCTCCCACTTTAGATATATCGATGGTGATCCTACAAGGATCACTTTTGGTGGGAGTGTGTATGGGCCTATGCTCGAAAGTGGCCTTGTCCACTTGTCCCTAAATGGGTGGATTCTAGACCTGTCCATACTCAGAAGGTCGAGGACTCAAGCCTCCCATAGACACAGGACGTAGGGGTACCAATATGGATCCCTCATTGACATACTTCTCAGTAGATCCTATAGATGTACATGGAATATGATCATGGTAAATTCTAATATGTTCAAAACCCCCATGCTAGGAAGTTCCATGCTCTAACATATATCTTGAAGAGTGTCTAGTAGCTCCTCTAATAGGGATATTCTCAAAAGAATCCCCATGCATACAATTATCCCCCCTAATACTCATTGAATGAAATCCATAAGGATTCTATGATTGAGGGTTCTATGTGACTTGTTGTGTGTTGTGTGGAGCTTCGACTTCGATCTCGATTCTATGCCCATATTGGCCTCTCCATGTAACCACCATGATGTATATCCTATGTCTAGATTTAAATTTTATTAGCATGCAAAGAATACAATGATGATTATCTCTTTTAAATTTTAAAATGAGCCCTAAACTTTTTGATGTGTTTTGCAATTTTTTGTATCAGTAAAGTAACTCTTATTATGTTTGCAATATGTTGATGATTTTCTCAATTGTTAAAGGGATTTCACTTGTATACTCGCAACTCAACAACTAGGTAATGAACTCCAGGCCATGTAATCCCCCTAAAATATGGTGATGAGGTCCACACCCGGGCAGGGAGCACAGGTCCTCCCAAATCCTCACCCAATCTCACCCAGTCAGTGTTATACCCTCTAAAGAGAAGTACATGCAAATTTTCCAAGCTACGAATGGTTCTTGGATCCAGTATTGGTCTAGTAACAAAAGGTTCGAGGGAGTTGGGCCAATGGATGGAAATCACTACCACCATCATTGAAACCCTAATAGTGGTTGGATGTGAATTCCAACTCACTAGCATTTAAATATGTCATGGTGTGTGTGGTTCCTTTTACTTTACATGAAATAAAAATGCATAAATAACACTCAAATGATTCTACATGCTTTTCAAAATAATGTTTCACTTTTAAAAAATGCATGACTATGATAAATTATGTTTATAGGATGCAACTATCTATGATATAAATGGCCACTAATTGGGCCTCATGCATGCAAACTCTAAACAAGCAATGTCCTAGACCGCTGGAGACTAGGGTGGACTACAATCAGAGATCTATTATTCCTAGCAACGACTAGTAGAAAACTAAGAAAACATCTAGGATTTTCCTTTTTACCTTTTTCTATGTTTTCCTAATTAGCATCCATCTATTGCATTTTGTTTCTATAAAAATACAGACAAAAAATATAGATAGGAGAAAATGACCCTACCTCAGATCCAAGTCTATTGATGGTGTCTGATATCTATTTTTTGTTCTTTGTTGACCACGTTTGTTAGGTGCAGATGTTACTATTTCCTACGGGTGTCAACCATGACGATAACTATTAACCATGGTTGTCAACCATGGTGAGCACCTATCATCAAGAAATCATAGAAGTCAGTTATCCATGGCATGAAATGCAGAGGTTCCACTGTGATCACCTTATGTACGATCCAGAAAGACTCACACCTAATGGTTCCTATTGCAATAGTTGACAAGAAATACAAAATGCATACAAGAACGAGAAAATAACAATAAATTGATAAGAAAACACACTTTATTCCATTATATTTGAATCCAAACTCAAATTACAAGTACATCCCTCTTAGGGATAATCCTTTCAATACAATAGTTACAATAGGATGTAATGTTTCCCTCTCAAGGGTAGGTGTGATTTCCAAGTGCCTTTGAGGATGACACGAACTGCTCTAGGGTGTCGATGACCCTCTTCTCCATGATTAGAGGTATTTGTTGCCTTGCATCCCAAAACCCTATTAGTCCTGCATGCAATAAACAACAAGAAACATTAGAAACAAAGGAGGCCTCTCTTGATGAGGCTTTTAAGAGTCATTGTGCCAAAAGATAATATGATAACAAGAAATCAAGAAACTAATTAAATGCATGTAAATTGACCTAAATCATGATAATATACCATTAGAAATATAAAAAAAATTAAAATATATCTATCTAAACTTATAATTAATCAATTAAAGACATGAAAGCATAAGAAATATTCATTATACCTACACTACACTAATGAAAGGAAATTGCAATTAACTCCTAATATTTCAGTCAGAAATCTCTAAAATATTGAATTGAACCTACAGTATGATTAATTCAACCTAATTAAATATATTGAAAATAGAAAACAAAGAGATCAGTGATTACCCTCTAACTGTGGGTCCTTCAAGGGGTTGGCACTATTCATCATGAGTGACATCCATGTCTGAGCCTGAAGTATGTTTGCCCTCCAAATCAGGGCCAAATCTCCGATTCTCCTTGTCAAATTGATGGTCAAGGGTCGCCTTTGTGTCCTTTGATAGATTTTGTAGTTGAATTATTTAGTGAGTGCATGGATTACATGGATTAGCATTTCTTGAATCTCCTAGCCTCCTAGGACCTCCATGACAAGTGATCTCCAATTGGGTAGCAAAAGTGTCCCTCTCAATGCACCTATGTGAGTATGCAATTTGACAGGGCTTTGTTGCATTTCAATTCGATATGTGTCTATATATTTTCTTAATTTGGAGGGGGGTTAAATAGCATTTGCCAAGGGTTAGAGGTAGCTTCATGAGGAATCCAATAACAATATTGAGCAGTTGAGTTTGTTGGATGGAAGGATCTAGAACCTTCCTCGCTCAAACTAATCCAATCTGTAACCAATTGGCTGTTGCAACCAAATTTGGGTCGAATGAAGGCCAACTGTCTTTGAGGCCTAACCACAATTGACAAGTGAGGTCAGCTCTACTAACCATGGGTATCAACAGTGACTAGCACTAACTAGGCAAAGGTGCCCAAATTGAGTGGTTAAAACCACTACTATACCTTGTAATCTATACAAGGCCTTCATATGGTCTTCTAGCATGTCCCATATGAGTAGTCACCTCGGCATGACACTTTTTATGTGTCTATACATACGAATCAATAAAATGCACAATAAAAAATTGTTCAATCTTCCATAGCACCACAGGAAAGTGTGTTTTCTCAACCTGTCATTTGATCATTGCCCATTCAATTCTCTATCAATTCTACCTAACCCATTTATATTCCAAGTCATCCATATCCACCCAATCATCCTACCAATCATCCATAGTGGCCAATAATCTATCTAAGTAGCTAGATTACTGCTAGCTTTAAAATGAATTTAACTAAACTATCCATTTATGAGCTAATTAAACAATCTCCCCCACATTGCGTGGCAATAATGGAGATTCTAAAATCCATTGAACTTTAATTTGACGATGCTAATGCCTTCAAAAATTTTATGGAGAGCATCCGAACATGTATGGAGCCTTCCATCATATTGTATGATTTTAAAATCAAACCAATATCATCAAAATCAATGGGCCCCCCACTACACAACATGACTCAAATTGATAGGAATCCATTTAAACAAGTTTTGATTTATATCAACTCCTCCATCAATATCATCACCACCTCCACTCTCCAACATCTTAATCTTCCATCATCTCATATTGTAGCCCAAAAATTCTTGCACTCCTTTCCTCAAGGCTAATGGATCCATACCTTAGAGGGGAATGGGAGAATGAATGGTCTACACCTTGAAAGAGAGGTACTTGATCGTACCTTCTTATGGTGATTTTTTGATGAATTGGGTGGGTTCACCAAGAAAAATTTGGTGGCAATTTTTGAGCCTAGGTTTTGGGATTTGTTTTGATATGTTCCTTTATAAAATCATGCAATACACCTGGCTTGGCCAATATGCAACTACGCTAATCTATATGCAATTTTGATTCATATGTAAGTAGCAAAAAACAGAAAATAAAATTTGAATATCAAATGTAGTGCTTAAAAAGTGATTTAAAACACTTACTTGTATCCAAAAGTCTAAAGAAGATTCTGATTTTTGATGCAGGCAATATCGGGTAAAATTCAGTAATAACAGTCAAAATCAAGCAATATTGGGTGACCCGATTATGCGGAAATCCAACCGATCTTGACGAAAAGCTATAGTTTTATAAATGGATGCAAAAACAAACAATTTCACAGAGACATATGCATTTGAATGGATTGAATAACAATTATCAATGATCTTAAGATAACAATAGAAGGATGTTCATATGCATATCTATGCTAAATGCTTGAATATTTATGAAATAACGAAGAAATATGCCTATTAGATCCAAAATAATAATAGTAATGAATTGAAATTTGATGTAATGAATATGAAACATTAATTTTAAACAATAGGTATGGAGAAAGATAATGCAAACTCTAAGGTCTGGATACCCCCAGTCGACCAAATTGCAAAAATATGTGTTGCAGGACAAATTGGGCAATTTTGTGTAAAATTGGGCAATTTTGTGCAAAATTGGGCGCTTTTGTGCAAAATCAAGCATAACAATATTGTGATCGGGTGATCTGATATCGCTTAAATCTAATCGATGCACAATTTTAACCTATAAAAACACAGTGAAATGGGCAAAAATATAGTGTGAAAGTATGCGGGAGTTCCAGGGGGAATTTGAGGCGAGGAGCCTAGATTAAAAAGGAGGGAGTCAGGGGAGCTATTTGTCTAGAAATGGAAGAGGTTGCAACTTCTTCTAATCCGATCAAAATCGGGTGAACTGATCCTGCAACTACCGTGCAGTCACCTAAATAGAGACAAGGGGTTATAAATTATTTTTTTGCCTTGCTAAAGTAGGCGCTTTTCATTTTTGAGCAAAATCGAGTGACCTGATTTTGTACGATTTTACGCGGAGGTTAAAAACAACTTATAACGGGCACAAAAATCGAGGTAACAAATTAGGGGTGGAAAATTTGAGTTTTCAAAAAGATTTTAGCTTAGTTTTAATTAATGTGAGTCATTTTTAAGGTGCTCCATTTTACCCCCTCTTTAGCACATTTTTGAAAAAATGCATTAAATATAAGATGGCACGCTTTACGAGAAAGCAAAAATTTTATTGCAAATTTGTTGATGGTTTCAAGTTTTGTTGTTAAATAGTTTTAGGTATGATGCCCCCTTCGAGTTTTTGTACCAATTCCAATTTTGGTAAAAAACTCAAAATTTGCATCTTTTATTAAAGTGAATGTTAATAAAATCATAAAATTAAAGTAAAACCCTAATTCATTTTTACTGTGCAGTTATTTTGTTTTGAGCTCTGGAAAAAAGAAGATGGCATAGGTTCCTCACTGAGCAGATCTAGTGTAGTTGCCACAAGTGCTTGTTGATATGCGACTACTATGGGATTACGACATGTGGTGTAGTTGCCACAAGTGCTTGTTGATATGCGACTACTAATCACATTGGCTGAGCGATGGCACCCAGGCTCTTCTTGCTTCTAGTTACCAATAGGGGAGATGAATCCCATACTAGAGGATATCTGGAGGATCCTCAGAGTACCTATCAGAGGTATATTTGTTGCCATATCTGGAAATTAGATACAGGTACTTCAGAGACTACAGGGATCCTCACTTTCCTTTGGCTAATGGGAGGATTGGGATTGAGCTTTTGAGCCAGAGATTGAGGGTTTCTTGAATCACAATTGTACTCAGTGGGATTGTTGGTGGCTTGCTTCTAAACCACTTTAGCAGTCATATTCTACCATGGACCTTGGTAGAGGTCATTGCCGATATGAGATATTAGAGGGTTGTCTTTTCTTAGGGGCCTTTCATTTTATGTCGTTTGTATAGGATCCTCATCAAGGTCATATACAAGGGCACTATGACATTGTCCCTCACTTATTTCCTATAGGTTTGGGCATGGGATCATATTATTATCAGGAGGCTAGCAGGACTACCATTGGCAGGATTGGCTAAAGAGAGACCTAGGGAATTTTATTGGTGTCTGCATAGAGCTCCTGGGAGTCAGATATCCTTGGATATAGCTAGGAGATTTTTGGATGACCTGATAGTATACAAAATAACATGGAGAACATACAAAGGTCATCCTGATTTGCCAGAGGATGGATATCAGTTGGCTTACATAATACGAGTGATTTGGCTAAGGATGGACCAGGGTGACATGGAGCTTCACTGCATTGACCGAGTCATGTGATAGTTTGGACTACCACATGATGTCCCTAGGACTAAGGATGTCTACTTTGCTAGCTCTACTCAGGATACTACCATAGTTAGTGAGGCTCCTGACATGGCAAAGTATATGGACCCAAATGTAGATTATGAGGTGGTCCCTACAGCCGCTAGGGATGATGCTGGAGTGACTGATGGCTACTTGGGTTGGTATGCCCAGATTCAACCAACGAGGATTACTAGACTGAGATCTGAAATACATCAAGTCTACGACCAAATGCAACAACACACGCCCAGTAGCTTAGCAATAGTAATTGAGGAGATAGGGTCATGTTCCTCTTAGGATAGGAGGACTTCACACTAGAGGTGGTCACCTAACACAGAGGAGGTGAGTCCAGGAGGAGAGGAGGGCATCCCCCTCACTAGAGGGAGGAGCATCTCCTTAGTAGGAGGTGAGACCTGACTTACTCGATAAGGGCAAGAGGATTATGGAGGAGAGATAGAGCAGTGAGATGGATTCTCTATGAGCTAAGGTTATTAGGTTGAGGGAGGTGACTGCCTCTCAAAATACCATAACTAAGACACTAAAATGGTTTGATTTTTGAAAAATGTGTTATTGTGTGATAATAAATTTAATATGTTTAGAAATATACCTCGAAGGATGTTATGATGTTATATGACTATTGGTGGAGTTTAAAGCTTGCTAAGTCATGAAGCTAATCCTATTTGTGAGGAAGATTTCTATATTGCTAAATAAAATGGCCGCGCTCTTAAGAACAATATTAAGGCTTTTATGGTGAAATTCAATGTTTGATGTTGTTTTGGAACAATGTGTTTAATAAGTTTTTGTGAAATTATATTCATTTAAGCATGAAAAATCTGAAGGATGATTTTCTCTAGGCATAGAATCCCTAAATAATTGCATATGAATTATACCATCATCATGAAAATCAATATGAAATGCAGGATGATATGAATTTGGGTTGTTATTTTAAAATGTGAAATTAAAATATTTATGTCACATGCTCAAAAGATTTTACAACTTTATGAAGATATATGAAATAACTTTTGGGGATGAAAAATTAGAAAGATGACTTGCACTGGGCATAAAATTCCCAAGTGTGAAATTTGAAGAAAAATAGTTACTTAGGAACTATACCATCATCGCGAAAATCAAAATTAAATGCATGATGAATTTTTTTTAATTTTTCAATGTTATTATTGGTAAATTATTATGTTATGATGATAAAATAATTTATATAAATTAATACTAGGGATTGATATTAACTATCTAAAAAAAATCCCAAAGAAATATTTTAACTTATTTCAAAGATAAATTTAAATTTATCTAGAACCTAGTGTGTGAAAGGTGAATTCATTCTTTATTTTTATTGTCATGATGATACAAAATCTCTCAAGTAATAAATGTGTGTGCTTTGCGAGGTTAATTTACCAATTTTGAGTAAGGTAATGATAAAGCAAACTTGAATGAACCAATGCATGTGCAAGTAGAATGTTGATTTGAACATGATTTTGTGCATGCATTGGTACTGAACTGTTATGTAAATCAAATTACCAAAAGCTAGCTAATTCGAATGCAGACATTGGTCTATACAAAAGAAATATTACTAATGTGATAGACATATCGCCATGTGAAAGGAATTACCCAAGGTTAAGCAATTTGGGCACAAATCACCTGTTATGGGGCTTACCTCATGGTTTTCGAATAACTGAGAAATTCTAGGGATTCAAGTTCAATACTCCCTTATTTTCTTCAAATTTTGGAATAGGGGTTTCTTGTCCATTTTTGAACAAGGGGATTTTATTGCTTTGTAATGGAATTTTTTTTTGGATTTTATCTTTCTTTTCTTTCTTTTTCGTTCCTTTTATATTTATTTTCTTTCTTTTTCGTTCCTTTTATATTTATTTTCTTTCTTTTCTCTTTTTTTTTCTTTATTTATTTTCGGTATACTTGCTCATATTATGCGTAGAGCAAAGAATTTTATTCAGGTATGGAGGAGCTTGTCTTTTTGTCAATTTCTCAGTATACTAGACCATGCACATGATAGGATAGCAAGGGAAACTTTTCACTTAAGGTATTAAGACTTATTATTTAGTACCACTTTTAAAAATTTCCAAAAAATCATTTTAAGATGTAAAAGTGTGTCCTTGGTTCAACAAGTAGCAATATCATTCTCAAAACTCAAAATAATTTAATGAAGTAATATTGTTCTTTGGTACAAGAGAGATTTATAATCAAAATAACAAAATCAAAACTATTAAATATGTGAAATTTTGGTGCATGGTTCAAGATAAATTTTGAATTTATCTGAAGTAAACTAAAATATAACTTGCAATCTTGGTAGATAATAAATGCAAAAATAAATCTAATAATGCCTTGGAAATATTTTTATGGATTTTTAGATTTTGTAATTTTTTTTGTTGTTTTTGATAATATATTGAAATGCATGAGAAAAATATTTACAACTATGTACAATGATGAAAATTTTGGTTTCTATGCATAATATCTTTTCATATGCATAATATTCATGGGTTCCTTGAGATCTTTTCCATCCAAGGTAGACAATCTGTATGCACCTGATCCAAACTTAGCAGTAATGATAAACGGTCCAAGCCAATTAGGTTGAAATTTTTATTTAAGGTCTTTTCTTGATTTTCTTTTAATACTAAATCACCAACTTCAAAAGATCTATTGTCAACTTTCTTTGCTTATGATATTTTAAGTTTGTCTTGGTAGGCACGAAGATGCTATAAAGCATGAATGCACTTTTCATCTAGAAGTTCCAGATGACTTAACCTACCAACGTTCATCTCCTACTTTGACATCTTGAAGTAGGAGAGCTAAAGAAAGAACTTCTAAGTCAAATGGAAAAACTACTTCAGCACCATAAACCAATACAAAAGGTGAAGCACCTGTAGGAGTACGAACACTAGTTCGATAATCCCAAGGTAGGATATAATTGTATATGCTAGTCACATCCTATTTTATTAACCAATATTTTTAGGATTTTGATTAATGTTTTATTAGATGCTTCAACTTGGCCATTTCCTTATGGATAATAAGGAGTAGACCATTTATGTTGTATTTTATATTTTCGACATATTTCTTAACATATTTGTTTTGAAACATGTACCATTATTAGAAATGAGATTAGATGGAATTCCAAATCTGCAAATAATTTGATTGAAAATAAATTTAGAAATTTGAACTCTTGTGCAAGAAGCTAAAGGTATAGCTTCTACCCACTTTGTGAAGTATTTTTTTGTTGTTATTATGAATTTATGACCATAAGAAGAAATAGAATTAATTTTACCAATAATATCTAAACCCAATTTAGAAAAGGGTCAAGGAGAGGCTATGGCTTGGAGGTCCTAAGTAGGAGCATGGACAAGATCAGCATGTCTTTGAAATTTGTCACAATGATGCACATAATAATTGGTATCCTTTTCCATGGAAGGCCAAAATTCTAAGGATATTTTGAGTAATGCCACTTCCACTAAAGTGTCCTCCACAAGATCCATCGTGGGCTTCACTTAAGGCTTTCTTAGACTCTTCTAGGTTAATACATATTAACAAGATACCCTCAAAATATCTTCTATATAAGGTATTACAAACAATTACAAAGTGAACAACTTGCTTATGTAATAGCCTACACTGGTTTTTATCTAACCCTTCAGGGAAGTTCCCATCCTGCAAAAAATTAAAGATATATATATATACCAAGGCTCTGGTGTAATTTCATTAATAAAAAATACATATAATGGCTCTAAGAAAGACTTATAGGAAGTATGGTCTTGGAGTTTGTAAATAATGATAGTATTATACTCATCATATAACTCCAAAGGCAACAGAGAAGAAGTCACAACCATAGCATCGACAACACGATTGCTAGTTCAAGGAATAGCTTCTAAAGCTACTTTTTCAAAAAATGATATAAGTTTAAGCATATAATTTTATAAGGGCAGATTTTTTCATCTTGTGTCTGATAAAATTCATTTATTTAATTTATCACAAGTTGAAAACCTCTAAAAACTAAGACTTTAATTTTTAAAGCTAAAGTGGCTCGTAATCCAAGGATTAGAGCCTCATACTCTGCAATATTATTAGTACAATCAAACTATAATTTAAAATATAAAGGAATAAGGTGCTTTTGAGGAGATATTAATAGAATACCTACACTTGCACCACTCATACATCTAACTCCATCAAAAAACAATGTCCAAGTCTTAGAATGATCTTCTAAATTAAGACACTCATCAGGAAATTCAATTTTCATGGGATGAGTAGACTCTATAGGTGCAACAACTAACTGATCCACTATAACTTGGTATTTTATGGATTTTTGGTTGATAAATGTGAGTTCAAACTCACTAAGAGAAAGAACCCACTTAGTTGTGCATCTAGATAAATAAGGTCTACTCATAAAGTACCTTAATGGATCAGTTTTAGCAATGACATATGTTTTTTGACTAAGCATGTAGTGACACAACTTTTGCATAGAAAACACAATAGCTAGACAAAGTTTTTCTAATGGAGTATATCTTGTTTCATAACTTATTAAAGTTATACTTATATAATATGTGGCTCGTTCTTTCTTTTCATCATCAATTTGAGCCAACATAGCTCCAAGTGCAAGTTTCAAAGCAAAAATATATAGAATAAAAGGACAATCAGGTCTAGGTAGAAAAAGCACTGGAGGATTGAGAAGATATTGTTTAATACTATCAAAATATTCTTGACATTCCTTATCCCATTTTAAGGAGATGTTTTTCTTGAGTAATTTAATAAAAGGTTTTGTTCTATCTGCAAATTTATCAATGAAGCAATGAATAGCTTGTAATTTTCCTTGTAATAGTCTTAATTTTGATATATTTTTAGGAGGTGGCATATCATGAATAGCCTTAATTTTTAGAGGATCTATTTCTATGCCTCACATAGAAACAATGACTCCTAATAATTTTCTAGATTTTACTCCAAATACACACTTGTCTGGATTTAAACGTATCAGATATTCTCTTAATCTATCAAACAATTTTCTTAAATAATTAATGTGATCATATTATTTTCTTGAATAAGCTATAATATCATCCACATAATCATACAAAATATCATACATCATATCATGAAAAATATATGGCATAGCTCTCTGATAAGTTGCACCTACATTCTTTAATCCAAAGGGCATTACTTTCCAATAGAATGTTCCCCAAGGAGTAATAAAGGTTATTTTATCTTGGTCTTTAAGAACTATTCTAATCTGGTTGTATCCTAAAAAACCATCCATAAGGGACAACATTCCACTCCCAGCTGTAAAATCTATGATTTGATCCATATTAGGGAGAGAAAAATCATCTTTAGGGCATGCAACATTAATATCTCTAAAATCTATGCAAACCCTAATCTTAGTAGCTTCTTTATTAGTTACTGGAACAACATTTGATATCCACTTAGCATAGTCAATAGCTTGTATAAAAATTACATTCAAAATATTTTCTAACTCACTTTTAACTAGTAGTGCTACTTTAGGATGCATTTTTCTGAGTTTTTGCTTTACAGGTTTAGCATTAGGGCACACTACTAAATGGTGCATAAATATAGAAGGATCTAGGCATGGTATATCTGCATATGTCCAAGCAAATACATAAGAGTATTCTATAAGAAATTCAATAGATAGCTTTTGTTTTTCTTTACTTAACTCTGATCCAATATTGACCAAGCGAGGGTTCTCCTCTATCCCAATATTGATTTTTAGAATATTTTCTACAAAAATATTTAAACCTCTTTCAAATCTGGGTGGTGCAGGTGACACACCCATTTATTGTAATTCTTATAATGTGCATTTATCTAACTATTACTAAGGATTAGTAGCTTCTACATGAGCTACACATGGAATTGATCCATCAAAGAAGAATTTTCTAAAAACTTCATCAATAGATATATCATGACAAATATCCCATTCTAAACATTCATCCATAGAAGCAATCATTTTTGGATACACCATAGTCAACATATTACAAGTATGTATTCTTTTAAGAAGCTATTTTTGTTCCATATATTCTTGATATGTTATAATATGGTCATTATCTTCATATGGAAATGGTTATATTTTCATATTAATATAACCAAGACCACATCGGGTAGGCCATTATTTGACCTCCAAAGGTTATTTTATACCATTTTTATGAGGTCCTAAACATTCTCATCTATAACCCATATTACACATCATTGGTTTTGATTTTATATATCCATTAGAGAAGTAACACTTAGCAAATCCATCTTGATCAATTGTAAATTCTACAACTATAATTTTACCCCAATCATACCCTGCATATACAAAGTTACAATTCCCTATATGACAAATGCTTCCCTTCTTTGGAAAGCCTAATGTTTGGGTAGATGGTTGTAACTTAGATAGCACCAAGGAATCTTGGGTAGAAAAATTAACTTCTTCTATAGTTGCAAGCACTAAAGATAAATTCGGTAATACTTCATCTGAAATGGTATATGAAGTAGATGGACTATCCTCCTTAACTGGTTCTTTAGATGTTGTAAATTTAAATATTGTGGACTCAAGAGGTGAGTCTACTATTATAGATTTAGGAAATGGATTAGATATAGGCTCATAATGTGATGATGATAATGATGTAGAATTTGTTGATGTTGATGATTTAGACTGTGTTTTTAATGATATTGAATTAGAAGGTGATGATGATTTAGAATTAGAATATTTTGATGATGAGGGTGTACTAGGATGAATAGAAGATATAGTAAGATAGAAAAGAACTCCTATAGGTTCCACCATAGCACACATGTCAAATGGCCTAGGATCACCATGAATGGTGACTAATTGATTTTTAAACTCAAATTTAACACATTGATGTAATGTGGAAGGTACTACTCTCATTGCATTGATCCAAGGTCAACCTAGAAGAATGTTGTATGATGCAAAACAAGGTACAACAAACATCGTCGTATCCAAAATACTTGGGCCAAATTGCAATAGGATCTTCATGAATCCACATTTTTCTTGAGTTTCATCATTAAATGCTTTGATAATCATTTCAATATTTTTCATATCTTCTTTTTTAAATCCATATCTTTGAAAGAAATCATATGTGCATATTTTTAATGATGATCCATTATCAATTAGGACTCTTTTAACTCCTACATCCCCAATCAATGTTGTGATTTATAAAGGATTATCTCCATAAAAACTTTGAGGAGGAATATCTTTATCACGAAAATATATGAAATTTGTTTCATCCAAAGTTACAACATTTACTACAACATTAGGTTCAATATCTTCAAGTACCATCATCTTGCTTAAAGTTCTCATTAATTCTTCCCTATGCATGGAAGAAGTTCTTAAGAGGTCCAAAAGAGAGATTCTCGTTGTTATGGTAGCTAATGGTTCATTAATATGATATGGAGATCTTTATTGTGAACTTATTACATTATTTCCCTTAGTAGGAGATTTTAATACAAATGGATTTGTTTTCTCATTTTGACTTTGATCTTGAGAATTTTGGTTTTGTGCTTGTTGTCTTGTAACAACTCCGATGGTACCTACAATGTTACTATGTCGTGGATCACCAAAGCAGGGTCTAGCATTTTCTACTTGCTCATTTGAAAGCCATTATTGAGATGATGGTCTAGTAGTTACTCTTCTTGGAAATGGCTCTTTTGGAATTGATAAATCTATAATAGGGGTGACTTGATCTAATTCATACTCAGAACTATTTGAAGAAATCTCTAATTCACTTCTTGTTTCACTTTTTGTGTCACTTTCTAGAGATGTACTTTGGCAATTTTTTAGAGGTCTAATAGTGACTAGAGATTTAGTAGTTACACATGTTTTTTGCAAATCTTGATGTGGTAGAAAATTGCTAATAGTTCCCACATATCGAGTTGGATGAGGAACATTGTGATGTTCTACTTGATTTACAAATTCTTTATCATGATTTGGTAACGGGTGTTGAAAAATATCCAAATTTTGATTTTGAGGTTTTTGTGTATTATTTTGAGCATTTCTTGGAGGGAAATTCTCTACTTCCATTTTTCCATTATCAATTAAATCTTGTATCATGTGCTTCAATCTCTTACATGATTTTATTGAATGACCATCAACTCTATGGAAGTTACAATGTAAATCAGCTCTAAATCCAACTATGGTTGTGTCAGCTTGTCTTATTTCAAGCAACCATATTAAACCTTGTTCCATTAATTGAGGTAAAATCATAGTTAAAGGTTGATTTAATCTTGTGAATTCTCTTGGTGGTTTATCAGGAAATTTTAATACAAATTTCTTTACAACTTCAGCAAGATTAACATTTGAATTATTTCTACTATCAGTAACTCCATCACCCACTACTTGTTTATTCTTATATTGATTCTTGGAAGTTTTATCTTCATCCTTCTTCTTAAATTGACCTCTTCTAATGAGGGCATATTCTACCCTCCTTTCTAAATCAATGGCTTGATCAAAGGATGTTACTATAGCAGTAGAAATTTCATAAGATAGTTGTTCTTGCAAATTACCTATGAATATATCCAACATTTCATGATGAGGTAATGCAAAGTGTAATTTACCCAAAATTTGTCTCCACTTAGCCAAGAATTCCATAAAAATTTCATCTTTTCCTTGTTTCAAGTTGTATAAATCCTTAATGGTCACATGCCTCTCTATATAGGCACTAAATTGGTGGACAAACATTTTTGTTGTCTCCTCAAAATTTCTTAAATAATTAGTGGGTAACTGATAATACCACTCTAGAGCCATGCCTCCCAAAATTTTAGGGAATATATTTAGAAATAATAAATCATCATGAGAAACATCATGACATGTTGTCCTAAACATGTGGAGATTCTCAATAGGATATTCAGTTCCCTTATATATCGGGAGGATAAACATAGGGAAATATTTAGGGTAAGGTTGAGCTACCACAATAGGATTTAAAGGTTAACTACACATATCTCGATAACTGTATGAGGGATGGTAGGGATCCATATGGTCTAGACAAGAAGCTAACTATTTAACCATAGCTTCAAGTCCTTGTTGTTGTCCACCAAACTAATTTTTTTGCACCATACTATTATGTCTTTGATAATAAGTAGGTGTTGAGTGTAAAGATTTTTAACTGAAACAATGTTGTGTAAAGTGTTTGTAGGAATTATATTTTGTTGGATTTTCTGTTGATAATTTGTATTTTGATTCTTCTTAGCTTTTTGTTGATTTGACATTTTTTGATTAAGAGCTTGAGTGAAGATGGACGTGAATGGTTGTTTCTATTGTTTAGGATTGGTTTTTCTAGCAGTAATTTTGGATGTTTGTACCATTGGTTTTTGAACATTTTGATTTAAAGGTATCATATTTTGATTAGATGGTCCTGCTTGATCATTATCTTGATATGTTGAGTTCATGTATGATAATGGATTTGTATGTATCCAAAATGTAGTTGCTAAGGCTGATTCCATATCACCTTCTCCTGAATTATCCATTTGTATTGCTTGACTAAATTCTCCTATGTGGTTTTTTATAAATTGGGTAAATTTGCTAATAGATTCAAATTTAACATTTCCTTTTTCATCTAATGTAGGTTCATTAGGATCTTCTATTTTATCTATTACATTATCACCTTCATATTTTAAAAGTACATCCTCTCCAATGAGTGCTCTATCCTCAATATTTTCTTGTTCTTGTTCTCCCATATTTTCATTATCTACTTGTTTGCCACTTCTTAATATAGGCATTTTATTCTAGAATATTCTCTCTTGCAGATATATATTATATATGTGCTAAAATTTTGGGGCATATATGCTATATATATACCTAACAAAACAAAAATAATATAATATGTTTTTTTTTGGGATTTTGTAATTTTAGATTGCAAAAAACAAAGCAAACACAACTATAATATTATAGATATTATACTTTAATTTTCTTGAAAAAGCCTATAGATATCATTAACAGGTTCCAGTTGGTTTGGTGATAGGTAGTGTTTGTCTTCAAACTGGAAGTTGGATTTTTAATTTTTTATGAAATGTGCTATAGTGATGCAATCAAATTCAAAATTTTATGTATAAAAGTGTAACTCATGATAGTCTTCTCGATAAAGCACAACTCTAGGAACTCTGTTAAATCTTCTCTTATCGTCTAAAACAATCTCTTGATTTTCCACTCATGATAGAAATTGATGTACTACTATTGCATTCTCAAGATGATCTTCAAAGGAATAAATACTTGGAGAAATTATAGCTCTCTTATTTGCTAGCCACCTATCACAGGCTCTTTGAAGGTCAAAGTAAAAAGGTGCACTATCGGGATCCAGGATTCTAGACAAGTCAAACCTTATGATTTTCTTAAGTTCAGGTTCTTTAGCTCTTATAATCTCTAACCTTCTCCAAATCTTAGGGTATGGTACACTACCTAATGAAGAAAATTCTTGGTTTGCTAGTATTGTACTAACATTAATTCGAACAACTCTCCTTATGTTATAATCTACCATCTATGGAATGCAAAATTATGTGATTTAAACTAGTGTTTTTTTTGTTTTTTTTTTTTCATTTTTATGACTACTAAAAATCAGAAGAAAGCCTATGTATTCATGTCGGGTTCACCAAAGAATGTAGCCCAAAAACTCTTGCACTTCTTTCCTCAAGGCTAATGGATACGCACCTTAGAGGGGAATGGGAGAATGAATCTACCCGAAGAGGGCTTCTCCTCTAGGTGATTTTTCAACGAATTGGGTGGGTTCACCAAGAAATTTTTTGTGGTAGTTTCTAAGCCTAGGTTTTGGGATTTGTTTTGATGTGTTCCTTTTATCAAATCACACAATACACCTAGTTTGGCCAATATGCAACTATGCTAATCTATATGCAATTTTGATTCATATGTAAGTAGCAAAAAGCAAAAAATAGAATCTAAATAGATAATGCAATGCTTAAAAAGTGATTTAAAACACTTACTTGTATCCGAAAGTCTAAAGAAGATTCTAATTTTTGATGCAAGAAATATCGGATAAAATCCAGCAAAATCGATCGAAATCAAGTAATATCGGGTGACCCGATTATGCGAAAATCCAACTGATCTTGACTAAAAGTTGTAGTTTTATAATTGGATGCAAAAAACAACAATTTCACAAAGACATATGCATTTGAATGGACTGAATAAAAATGAGTAATTATCTTAAGATAATAATGGAAGGATGTTCATATGCATATCTATGCTAAATGCTTGAATATTTATGAAATAATGAAGGAATATGCCTATTAAATCCAAAATAATAATAGTAATGAATTGAAATTGATGTAATGAATATGAAACATTAATTCTAAACAATAGGGATGGAGAAAGACAATGCAAACTCTGAGGTCTAGATACCCCAAATCGGATGAATTGTAGCAATATGTGTTGTAGGCAAAATCGAGCAATTTTGTGCAAAATCGGGTAAAACGATATCGTGATCAGGTGATCCAATATCGCTTAAATCTAACCAATGCACACTTTGAACCTATAGAAATATAGTGAAATGGGTAAAAGTATGGTGTGAAAGTATGCGGGAGTTCCAGGGAGAATCTGAGGTGAGGATCCTGGATTAAAAAGGAGGGATTCAGGTGAGCTATTTTGCCAGAAATGGAAGAGGTTGCAACTTCTTCTAATCCTATTAGAATTGGGTGAACCGATCCTACAACTACCATGTAGTCACAAAAATAGAGACAAGGGGTTATAAATTATTTTTTCACCTTGCTAAAGTAGGTGCTTTTCAATTTTGAGCAAAATCGGGTGACTTGATTTCATGTAGAATCTTTCGATTTTGCACGAAATCATGCGATTTTGCATGGAGGTTAAAAACAACTTATAACGGGCATGAAAATCGAGGTAACATATTAGGGGTGGAAAATTTGAGTTTTCAAAATATTTTTACCTTAGTTTTAATTAATGTGAGTCATTTTTAGGGTGCTACACATATCACCAAATCTACCTTCACCTTGAAAGCATTCAATGATGCTCTCTGTTCCATAGTTGGCACTATTTATTTACCCATCAAATTAGGGGTAAAAATATTGCACATAATGTTCCACATATTTGAAGGATCCATGGCATACAATGTACTCATTGTACATCCTTGGATCAGGGAAATGATATGTGAACCCTCTATACTCGATCAATATCTCAAATATGTACACAAGGGATAGGTTCATTGCATACCAACGAACATTGAACAATTTAAAAACTGCAATTTCATCTCAAGTCCTTATCAATCCACTCTTCCATCTAATCATATTTTCTTAACTCTATAAACCACCCCATAAACCATGCCATCCATATCTTTATCCAAAGCTTATATTCTTGAGGAGCTCCCCACCACTACTCCACATAAAGCTTCCACCTCCATGCCCATATCATCATCATAATCGACTATAGGTACATGTAGTCAAGCCCAATCCACATTTTCCACATCATTAGCACCAACATCCTCCATCATTACTTCATCCACATCATTGTCCATTCACCAAACACCTCAACCAAATCCACTGGCATCTATATTAACTAATGTCTCACAAGTCGAATTAATATATTATGAGATGCGATACACCTCCACATAATCCCAAGTTGTGGTCCATCTCATTAGTCCTAGTATTGGTGAATATGTGGTCCAAGACATCACTACCACACTGCTCTACATCCAAATAGCTAGGTATTATGATCACCCATGTGATCCACCCTTATCCATAGGAGTCATGTACAACATGGTTTCAATACCCAATAGTATCCATTTTGTATATGGGGGGATTGATTCATCATCTAATACATCTTCCCAAGATGAACAAAAATAACCAACCCTTGCCAATATACAGCACATGTCAGGTTTTCCATCCTGATAGTTTCATCAAGTCAATTGGCAAGGCTATGGTCTAGGCTGACATGAATAGGGAATGCATGAGCTCATCGATAGTCTATATCGAGAAGAACATGATCATTCAGGTTTAGGCTATCATTCTCATCTTTACACTTCTTCTTTTGAACAAGATTTTCAATATATCCATTTGAATTAAGAAGAATAAACCCATCACACTGATGAATTTGAAGAGAAAATCTTTGAAGAATATGATATTATGTCGATAGATTTTGATGAATCTGATAAGGAAATGACACTCATCATTCCATTCACCGAATAATATGAGTATTACCTTAGAATTTTTTCCATCCATCAGCCCATTTTTTTCTTGCTTCTTCCACAAGAGCGAGTTGAACCAACAGGTGAACCACCCCCACTTCATTAATCCACCTCACCAAAAATATTTGTAATATATGTACATAATTAAAAAAATCAAAAACACAACAAGTTCAATTATTTTTTATCATTGCATTGCATGTGCATGGATTTTTGCCTATTACATTTATTTGTGTCACTCACTATTGTTCTATTTCCTAGAGTTCTTGCATTGGTTCTACCATATAGGATCTATCCATCCTCCACATTGCCTACCACCAGTTTTCCCTTTAATTTAGTATGAATCATGTTGACGTATTCATCGCACTCCATAATACATATGATTTGGAAAAACTAATTCCAATTGACACGAGTCTTATTGATATGGATTGTATTTATTTGCCTCCATCCCTTTTCAAATTCATTCTTTTTAAGGAATTGTTAAGGGCTTCAACCAACTATGTTCCTCCATTACCTCCACCTTTGCCTTTACCTTTGTCTTTAGATATTGAGGTTTTCTAGGTAGACATAGAAGAGGTTGAGTCAAAATAGTTTGATAACATTCATCTAATACCAATACCCCATCATATTGATGAATGTTCTCATATGTCCATTGAAGATACCATCGATGTGAACCTTAGTTCAGACATAGACAATCCTCAAATTGTTAAAATTGGAAAAATCTTATTCATATATGAACAAGAGCAATTAATTGCACTTCTTTAGTAAAATAATATTATTTTACATGGTCCTACAAATACATGCTTGGTATTAACCCTAATTTTATTATCCATAATCTCATCTTGCACTCTGATGTTAAGCCGATCAAACAAAAATTGAGAAAGATACATCCTACCATTGCTCTCATGGTCAAAGAAGAGCTTCAAAATATTTTAGATGTGGGTTTCATTGTACCCATTGAATATCTTAAGTGGATTTCAAATATGGTACCCGTTCGTAATCTTTATGGGATGATACACATTTGCACTGACTTTTGAGACCTTAAAAAAGCGTGTCCTAATGATGAATTTCCTCTACCAAAAATTGATACTCTTGTCGACACCTGTGCTAGCCATGAAATGATTTCTCTAATGGATAAATTTTCAAGATACAACAATATTTGAATCAATCCTGATGACCAACATAAAACAACATTCATTACATATTGTGGGACTTTTTATTACAAGGTGAAGCCCTTTGGCATCAAAAATGTAGGTGCCACTTATCAACGTGCCATGACATACATCTTCCATGATTACATGCATAATATCATTGAATATTATGTGGATGATCTCTTGGAAAAATTTAAAACTTGACAAGAGCACACTGGTGTCTTGAAAAAAGTCTTTGATCAAATTCTAGAGCATAATGTAAGGTTGAAATCCAAAAAGTGTGTCTTTGATGTCACCTCAAAAAAACTACTAGGATTTATTATATCTAAAAGAGACATATAAGTGGACCCAAAAACATTCAAGGCCATCATGGAGATGCCTCCCCCAAGAAACTTGAATAAATTGAATAGTTTACAAGGAAATATCCAATCGATCCATCGTTTCATTGTGCAATTTTTTTGACAAATGCAGGCCATTCAATGACCTGCTACAAAAAGGGTGAAATTTTCATGGATAGATGAATTCCAGAAAGGATCCTCATCAATAGGTAAAATAATCATTATTAGATAAATGCATCAATAGGTACAATCATTGCTAGGTAAATATTATGTTTAATTTATTGTATATTATTTCAATTTTTGCATAATTTGTGTTTACTACAATTGTTATTTTTCCTGCAAAGCCTAAGACTAAAAGCGAATACAATCAAGTCTAAGTATTAATAACTATGGTATAATCTATATTGTATTTCTACTCTTTAAATCTAACCTTTATTTCCTTGGATTGATATAATTAAATATAAGCATTACAACTAGATATTTTTGGAACCGTTGTTGAGGAGAGTAGTTCTATAATTATTAATCAGAAAGGATATTTTGCTGCACAAGAAGAGAGGCTTACTTGTATATGGAAATAGGTACGTATAAGTCCTTGGTGTGCATACGAGTCAGAGTGGCACAAGATGGTCCCAACAAGCCCCTTTGTTCGATGCTTCTAGGATCTTTTTTCTTGAGGAATCATTTTACTGCTCTCACAGTTAAAATTTTATTTTTTGCAAATTTTCCATGCTTTGGGTGATTGCTATTATTTTTTTTGGTCTGGATTCTATGACCTATGGAAAAAGGAAGTAGGTATTATTGAGTGACACAGTCATATTAAAATGCTCTTAAATAATTAAAGAAGTGATAGCAAAATAACCTTTTACTTTCAGTAATTTCATTTCCGAAAATTTACTTTTCAAGCAATATTTCATTTTACTCCTAGTGTGCTAAGATTGGTTGTATGGATTCATAGATCATGAGTCACACCTAATTTTAGTAAACATTAGGATTGTTAAATTTTTTATTTATTTCATGTTATACTAGGATTTGCAATATAAATTCATAGATTGTGAGTCTCACCTAATCTTAGTAACATCAAGATTGCTTTAGAAAATAGAAACTCTATTTTATTCTACCGTGTTAAGAATAACTATAAAATGATTTCTTATAATTCATACCTAAAATTGACAATAGTAGGATTTTTTTGAATTGGTGATAAAAAAAAATAGAAACAAAATAGAACCCAAACAAAACTAAAACTAAACTTAAAAAAAAAAAGGAAAAGTAAAAGAAAGGTTGCTAGATGCTGGAAAATAGTCTAAAATAGTCTACACTTATAGACCTTAGAAAATTATTGATTGAACAAGAAGTGAACCTTCTTTTTGAAAAACAACACCAAATATCTGGGGAAGAGTGGGAACACTTGTGCAAACATCTTGATACCATAAAATACAGATCAAGTGAATTGAGTCAAATCTAGAGAATAAACATAGCTCAAATTCTAGAGATAAACTATCACTCACCCTACCTTGAACTTATTAGGAGTTGTGAACGGTGGTTAGGGAATATGAGAGAAATAGTAATGGGACCAGTATTTTGAAGTTCCCTTACCATCCATAGTTTCCTAGAAAATATAGAGGATAGGGAAGTAAACCTAGAATATATCCAAAGATATCATACGGAACCAAGAGTAGTAATATTTAGATAATTATGTTAAGTCTTGCATTTTGAATTACAGTTCAAAAACCTTAATCCAATTGTAAAATAGGCTTTTATTGTCCAATTTATTACTCTGGTAACAAAATATTTTGGATTTAACGAAGAGCATTATATGACTCTCGAACAACTCAAACCTATCAAAAATATTCATAGGTTGTTCCAGGAAGACTAAAAATTTGTTTCAAAGTTTCATGTTCAGACCTAGAGACTCAAAAGGTAGATTTATTAAAATTAGTAAACTAGAAGTAGATTGCCAAGAAAACCATAGTAATAAATCTAAAATTTCTAAGTTAAAAGAAACTAAAACTACATCCTTAGATCAAATTGAAATTCTAGAACAAGATCCCAAGACATATTTGCTGGCCAAACTAGAGTTTGACAATCATATCGATCCCTTGTCTATTTTTGCTGACCCTATACTTGGTCCAATACTTTAAATTCTATATTCAGTCATGGCTAATCAAGGTAGTGAACAAGGGGAAGTAAATAGAAATCAAAGTCAAAGAACAATGGATCAAGAAGAAGTAGAAAACCAAAGGGGGGTAGATAGAGAAATACTTTTACCTTCCCAAATCCTTCTTATGAAGAAAGGCTAACAAGAGAACAAAAATCAGTTTCTATTGTTGTTTTGACCACTTTCCATGGGAAACCATATGAGGATCCTGATGCCTTTCTCTTTGAATTTGAAGTGGTGTTCTAAGTTTACTTTTACACCATGGATGGGTAAAAACTAAGGCTATTACCTTATACACACAAGGATGCATACTTGATATGGTTCATGGGTCTAGGGGAAAATATTTGCAATCGACGATATGGAGAACGAGGATTAAAACACATATTCCTTGAAATATACAAAGACTATTGTACGGTTCAAGATAAGAAAGTAGATTTGTTTCATATGAATAAAACATATGATGAATCCCTTGAGGACTAACTCAAGAGATTTTGGTTTGTGTTATCAAGAGTAAACATTGACTTGGATGAGGAAGTTTAGAAAGAACTTTTTCTAAAAGGGCTTAAGGAAAATATCTTAGACATACTAAAAGGTATGGAAAATGTAGATATCCATCAGATGGGATTAGGAGAGATCATAAATATTTTATAAAAATTAATCAATAAATAAACCATTAATAAGTAATAAATACCCATTATTAGGAGGGGGAGTAACACGAGCTGAAATCAGTAATATGCTAGAAAATATCAAAATTGATTTATTGAACACATTGACATCATCTCTCAACCTCATGGATAAGAAACTGAAGGAGCACATAATTGAAGAGATATATTGTCATAGATACATAAAGAAACATAATATAAGGGTGCCCTTTGAATGTTACAAATATTCTCAACATATATGCCTATTTCAAAATATGTGACAAGAACCATAATACTGAAAATTGGAAATATATCTCAGCTGTCAAAACCACTATCAAAGAGCCTGAGGTTGAAGAGGTAGAATATGTCTACTTTATAGGTCAAATGAGGAATGGTCCATTTAATGGTCCATCCAATTGGTCAAAATTCAACTATTCTAACCAACAAAGACCCAATTATTGGTCAAATACTCCAAATTGGTCAA
The DNA here is from genome assembly GCA_028583015.1 of Wollemia nobilis. Lineage (NCBI taxonomy): Eukaryota > Viridiplantae > Streptophyta > Pinopsida > Araucariales > Araucariaceae > Wollemia > Wollemia nobilis. The sequence continues at coordinate 11,231,313 of JAQPPZ010006909.1, forward strand.
ATTGGAATAAGTATAATCAAGATTGGAACATGCCTTCTTGGGAAAAATTCATGCCCAATTCATATGGAAATTCACCTCCATGGATGGTAAGCCAAAATAAAAATGCATCTATTTGGAATGTTAATGGTCAATACAATCACACAGGACCAAGCTGGTCTCAGGGGCAACCCCAACAACAAAACTTTCAAAATCAATTTAGGGGACAAGTACCTCAAAACCAACCTCAAAATAGACTCCTTCCACCTCCAAAAAACAATAATCCTAAACAATTTCCTTTACCATCTCAACCTGTGCCTAACCCCAATAATAATAAAAACACACAATAGGTCTATAAAACAAAATAGGCATGTTCAATATCTATAATGACCTAAGAGAAAATTCACTTAGGATCTAGAAAAGTATTGGAATATCATAGAGCTACCCTCATAGAACTTGAAGAATCTACCAAAAATTTGAGCAAAGAAAAAGGACAAGATGATAAATGTTAGGAAGGAATAGAAATTCCTCCAAAAGAAGTGTTGGATCAATAGAAAGAGGTTCAAATTTCTCAAAAACAAATAATAGCTCCATTTCTTGAAATACTGGCTATACCAAAAGAACCATCTAAACCAACTTTTAATTTTCTTCAAGAATTGGAAATTGTATCTATTAGAATTCCTCTTTTACAAGCTATTAAAGATATTCCTATCTACTCCAAATTGGTAAAGAATATAATAAATTTACAAAATAGAAAGAGGAATGAACCAAGGACTAGTCAAGTTATAGGTCAACTATATGAAGTCATGAGTGGTGAGAAATTATTACCAAAATATATAGACCCTGGATTACCTATACTCATAGTTCATATTGTAAGGACAACCTTGCATAATGTATTACTAGACTTAGGGGCTTCCATAAACATCATGACAAAGGAAACAACAAAATATTTAGGAATACACATGATTCAATCGATCTCTATAATGCTTCAACTTGCAAATAAAACTACCATTAAACCAGAAGTAAATCTAGATGACATTATAGTTTTTGTAAGTTCATGGGAATACCCTATAGAATTTATAGTATTACAACCAAAGAAAAAGTTAGGGAGACACCCCTTGATATTAGGAAGACCATGACTTGCAATAATTTATGCTTATATTAAAATATCGGGCCTCATAAGATTGAATGTTTATCCCTTTCCTAGTGCTTTCAATGGTGTAAAAGGTTTAAAATGATTCTTTCATGGTGGTTATATGGGCGGACTACACAAATATTGTTGTGGCGGATTCCAGGGTAGATAGTGCAGAATACTATGGCGACCATAAAATTCAGAAAACCTGTCCAGATTCATGGCCGCTACCTATTCCACCATGTAAATTAAAAAAAAAAATGATGCTTATATTAGTTAAGATCTAGGAATATGACTATTTCAAATGGTAAGTATACTCAAAATATTAGCTAGTTTCCTGAATCCATAAAAGACAATAATTTTTTAAACCAATTGTGGTAAGATTCTTTTGAAGACTTAGATGATCTAAAAAATTTATCTATTAATATGCTAGGAGAATATTTTCAACAATAAATTGAGGGGCCTTTAGCTTCTCTTCTTGATGAGGAATAAGGTACTAATGAAGTTACCATGACAAATGATGAAGCAAGCACAAGTAACCCTCATCAGATGGTCCCTCATCAACTAAAAACTTTTAAACATGAAATACTGAGTATATATAAAAATTATAAACAAATAGATATTACATCTGGAAAATATTTAAATACAAGAAATGAGCTTACAAAAATTCAGGAATCACAATTGATAGAAGTGTTAAAGAAGCATTGGACAACATTTGCATGGATTATGAGGACATAAAAGGGATACATTTGAGTATTTGTACTCATCGTATTTTAATTCAAGAAGGTTATCACCTAGTGAGACAACCTCAAAGGAGATTAAATCCAAATATGAAGGGCATAGTCCAAGAAGAAATTATTAAGCTTTTAAATGCGGGATTTATATACCCTATATATTATAGTCAATGGGTTTCACCATTGGTGATGGTTCCTAAAAATAACGATAAATGGAAAATATATGTAGACTACTAAGAACTAAATAAAGTGACAAAGAAGGAATATTTCCCATTGCCTTTTATAGATAAAGTCCTTGAAACTCTAGTTGGTAAGAAAAAATTCTATTTCTTGGATGGATTTAGTGGATATAATCAGGTCTCAATAGCTAAGGAAGATAAAAAAAATACCACTTTTACATTTCCCATAGGAACTTATGCTTATAAATTCTTATCCTTTGGATTATGCAATGCACCTGCTACATTCTAGAGATTTGTTTTCACTATTTTTGCTAATATGATTAATGAATGCGTAGAAGTTTACATGGATGACTTTATAGTCTATGATGACACCTTTGATGAAACTCTAACAAATTTACAAAAAGTCCTAGCTAGATGCATAGAGCAAAACCTTTCTCTAAGTCATGAAAAGTGTTTCTTGATGATGAGGAAGGGAATTTTTTTAGGACATTACATATCCGAAGAAGGTGTTAAGGTAGATCCTACAAAAATATAATTTATTCAGTCCCTTCAGCCTCCAAAAACTCAAACAGAGGTAAGAAAATTTTTAGGGCATGCAGGATACTACTGAAGATTCATTAAGGATTTTAGAAAAACTTCTTCTCCTATGCTTAAGATCTTAAGCAAAGATTATGAATTTAACTGGACTGAAGCATGTCAGGAAGCCTTCAAAATTATAAAAGATAAATTGATTATTGCTCCAATCCTGAAGGGACCAAACTGAAATTTACCCTTTCATATCAATTGTGATGCCTCATGGTATGCAATAGGGGAAGTACTACAAAAAATAGAGAATACAATACCTTATGCTATCTATTATGTGAGTAAAAACTTGCATGAAGCTAAGCTTAATTACACCATCACTGAGAAGGAATTCTTGGCAGTAGTTCATATCATCAATAAATTAAAACATTACATAACTAGGTATGAAGTATTTTTTCACACTGATCACTCTGCTATTAATTACTTAATGAAAAAATCTACTATAGGAGGTAGAGTGGTTAGATGGCTTCTTTTGTTACAAGAGTTTAATGTTACAATCATAGATAAGGCAGGAAATGATAATGTCATTGCATATCATCTATATCATATGCAAATATTTCATGATAAAAAATTATTCCCTAATAATTTTCCTGATGAACATTTGTTTACTCTCTCTATCTTCACTCCTTGGTATGCTTATATTGTAAATTACTTAGTAACAGGAAAAATACCTCAAAACTATACACTACATGAGCATAGAAAAATAATACGTCAAAGTATTTCTTATATGTGGATAAATGGATTCTTGTTTAAAACATGCCTTGAAGAACATGTGCTTATACTGTTAACCCCCACTCTCAGTATAAGCACATGTTCTTCAATTGGTATCAGAGTGGGTCTCTCCATGAAAAGACTAACAACTTGGAGAAGGATCCATTAGAAACACACATGACTTTAGAAAATGAAGAAGAGACCATGTTTGATATAAAAGAGGAATTCTTCACTACTCTCAAGAATTTGGAAAGGATTAGAAAGAAGAACTCAATATTGAAGAAAAAAATTCAATAATATGAGGAAGCAAAAATGGAACTTCTACAGAGTTTCACAGAACTCAAGATAAAGGTAGAAAACTAAAAGAAAATTGAACAGGATATGAAAGATCTATTAAGAGCAAGGGAAACAAAGTGTGAAATATTGGAAGTAGAAATTGTATCTCTAAGGCATGAAGTTGAAAAGTCCAAGCTTCAACAAGATATAAAATTAGGGAAATAGAAAGAGGAAACATCTTTAAAAGAAATAGAGACATCAAATAGAGATAAGCTCGCTATTCATACTCCAAAAGGAAAGGACATCAAGAAAGAAGAAAGTATAGAAGAACCCGTGTACAAGAGTTAATCACAAAATGAGAATCACTCAACCATATTTTTAAAGGCATACAAATAGGTTACACAATTTCTTCCATGGCTATTGCTTTTCTTGTAATAAATATGGTCATAGAGTTGTACATTGCACTGGTTATGTGAAAAGTGATGTCAATAGAAATTTCAACTCTTTTGCACCTCTTATGAATGATTATATCATATGTTACAAATACAATAATTTTGGTCACATGGCTATATGGTGCAAAATGGTATTTCCTAAGTTTAGTAAAAATAATACTTCAACAACTAGAAAGGAGAAAAAGGAGAATGAAAAGTCTAGATAAATGTTAGTTCAAACAACTCTTAATGCTTAGAAAAATGGTTTATTTATAATGGTTTCTCTAGAAACATGACAGGAGATAAAGATAAATTTATTGTACTCAAAGAAACTAATAGAGGATCAGTAAGTTTTGGTGATAATCGATCAAAAAAAATTTGTAAAAAAAAACTTTGAGTTTAGATAACGAAAAGAAAAGAAAAGAAAATGTACTATATGTCAAAGGATTAAGACAAAATTTTCTAAATTTAAGCCAAATTTGTGATCAAGGTCATATGGTTACATTTCATTTAGATATATGTGAGATAATAAAGTTTGAAACTGGAAAAGTCATTGCAAATGCAAGTAGAACTCCAAAAAACCTCAATATGCTTAGTGAGATTAAAGGAGAAAAATATTTTCTAGAGGATGGGAGTTGGTTGTGGCATAGAATAATGTGTCATTTGAATTTTTACAACATATTCAACTTACGTAATAAATAGGATGTTAGAGACTTACACAAGTTGAAAAGGCCACAAAACCCAATCTATGCACCTTGTCAACATGAAAAGCAAACTAGAACAAGTTTCAAATCAAAGGGATATATGTCATCTGAACCATTAAATCTAATACATACTAAAATATCTGGTCCTACTAGAAAATAGAGTATTCAAGGTGAAAGTTACTTTATATTGTTCATAGATTATTACTCCATAATGACTTAGGTAGCTTTCCTAAAATATAAGTCAAAAGCATTTGACAAATTCAAGGCATTTGAAGAACGAAATCAAAAATGAAATCGTAAAAAGGATTAAGTGTTTGAGATCTAACAGAGGAGGATATTTTACCTCAAATGAATTTGTAGATTTTTGTGAACAACATGGAATCAAGATAGAATTTTCAGCTACAAGAACTCCTCAACAAAACGGAGTAGTTGAAAGGAAAAATAGGACTATTGAGAATATGGCTAGAGCTATGTTAAATGAGTCCAATATTTTAGATGGATTTTGGAGGGAAGAAGTCAACACAGTAGTGTATATAATCACTAGGGCTAAAATAAGGGTAAACCATCACTAGACTCCATGTGAGCTTTGGAAAGGAAGATCGACCATTGTAAAACACTTCAAGGTTTTTGGAATCAAGTGTTACATAAGACGAGAAGAGCAAAACTTGGGCAAGTTTGACCCAAGTTGTGATGAGGGTATTTTTGTTGGGTATTTTACTAAGAGTAAAGCCTATAGATGCTACAAAAAAAGGAAAAGCACTATTGTAGAAAGTATAAATGTAACAATTGATGAGAATATAGATTCAAGAGGACTAGTTCAATAAATTATGTATCAAGAAGATAGAAGTTGTCAAGAAGAGTTTCGTGAGGAATCAGATGAATAAGAGTAAGAAAAATAGACTTATTCCTAAGACTCCATCCAAGATGTACAAAAACATCATCCAAAAGAGCTAATCATTGGGAATATAGATGAGAGATAGATAATGAGAAGGATAATAACACCATCTTAACAAGCAAATTTTTTCTTATTATCTAAAATTGAGCCAAAAAACTTCAATGAGGCAAGTGAAGATAAGTTTTGGATTAAGGCAATGGATGAGGAATTAGACCAGATAAATAAAAGTAAGTCTTGGGAAATTTTATCGCAACCAAAAGATAAAAATGTGACTGGCACTAAATGGGTATTCAAAAGCAAGTTAAATGAAGATGGTCGGGTGGTTAGAAATAAGGCAAGATTAGTATGCAAAGGTTATGCATAGGTTGAGGGAATTGAATTTGATGAGACATTTGTTCTAGTTGCATGACTTGAAGCTATAAGGATGTTCCTAGCCTTCTCAAGTTTTAAAAACTTCAAATTTTATCAAATGGATGTTAAGTTAGCATTTCTAAATGGTGTTTTGGAAGAAGAAGAAGAAGAAGTTTATATTGAGTAGCCAAAGGGATTCAGACTAATCGATAAAATAGACTATGTATGCATATTGAAGAAGGCACTATATGGTTTAAAGTAGGCTCCTAGGGCATGGTACTCAATATTGGATAAGTACCTTCAGGAATAGGGGTTCAAGAAAGGAATAGTGGACAATAATTTATACATCAAAAATGAAGGGAATGATCTACTAATTGTGGTTGTTTACATGGATGACATTATTTTTGGGGAAAACAATGATAAGATGTGTCAAAAATTTGCAAAGAGCATGCAAAATGAATTTGAGATGTCTATGCTTGGTGAGTTGTCCTTCTTTCTTGGACTTCAGATTTCACAATCAGAGAAAGGAGTATTTCTTTCACAAACCAAGTATATAAAAGAGATGCTAAATAAATTCAAGTTAGAATATTGCAAACTAGTAAGTACCCCCATGGTTATAGAATGTAAGTTAAGTAAGGATGATGAATCTCTAGAGGTAAATCAAAGATTATATAGATCTATGATTAGCAACTTACTGTATGTTACATATATAAGACCAAATATCATGCAGGAAGTGGGACTAGTGGCAAGGTTTTAGGAAGAACCCAAGGGAATACATGTAGTAACAGTTAAAAGGATTCTCAAGTATCTAAAAGGGACTATGGAATTTGGGCTCTGGTATCCCAAAAGTAATAGTTTCACTCTTACGACTTATACAAATGTAGATTGGACTGGAAAAATTGATGATAAAAAAAGAACAAGTGGAGGAGAATTATTTCTTGGATATTGTTTGGTCTCTTGGGAAGTAAGAAATATGTATTAGTATCCTTATCTACAATAGAGGTAGAATATATTGCAATAGTTTCCAGTTATACATAGGTATTATGGATGAAATGAACTTTAGAGGATTTCAAGATAAAACATGATCATCCTATTCCCATATTGTGTGATAATACAAGTGTTATAAATATCTCAAATAATCCAGTGATGCACTCCAAGACAAAGCATATTTCGATTAAGTATCACTTTCTAAGAGAGCAGGTGATAGATAAGCAGGTTAGGTTGGAATATGTTACTACAATGGAGCATATTGTAGATATTTTCACTAAGCCACTTTCGAAAGAGACTTTTGAGTACCTTTGAGAAAATTTAGGAGTAGTTATACTCCCACCCCAAAATTAACCACCTCAAGAGGAGGTGGGGGAGGGGTTAAGCTAAGAGTATCATTATTAGCCCCAAGCCCCAAAGGTGACCCTTTGCCATTGATGCCAAAGGGGAGAGATTTGAGTTAGGGAGAGAGCATTCAGTCAGGGTGAGTTGATTCTTAGGGGGAGCAAAGCAGAAAGAGGTAAAATAAATGGTAAAAGGAAAATGGGTTGCCATCAATGACAAAGGGGGATATTTTTGGAAATATGAGAGAGTTTTATTGTCATTGATGTCAAGGAAGATAAGGACCAAGTTTATTGTCATCCATGTGTTTATGTTTGAGGTTTTATAAGCAAGGTGAATGTTCAAGTTTCATTAATATCCTTTGATGGTTTTTCTAAAAAGGCAAAGAAGAAGTAATATTTTTATAATATTTAATAATCTAGGGTTGGTTTATGAAAAATGAATGCAAGAAGTTATCGCATTATAAATCATATAAAAAACCCATATGGTAGATTGAGTGGTTAAATGTTTAATTATTTAATTTTAAATAATTTAACCTTAAGGTTAAAATTTAAAATTAAATAATAATGATTTAAAGGCCCTAAGTTTTTAAATTATAAATTCAAATTTTAAAAATTTGAATGTCCTCGCCGACGTTGGAGAAAAAGCATTGAAATGCATATAAATAATACCAAAAATCTTTGGCATTAATCATCCTTATGAATCAACATTTATGAAAATATTTCATGCGCCATAATAAAGGATTCACGTGTTATAATTAGTTGGATACAAAATAAAGTACAAGCACTAGTGGAGCGCAAAAATTATTTGAAGTAGCCTATAGCTTAGTTGACAACTAGGGGCTGTGGTAAGGCATTCAAGGAATGCTAGGCTAGAGTTAGAATCGTGAGCATATCATTTTTCTAAAGAGGAAGGTATTTTGTTTACGCTTCATAAAAGGGAAGAGGATAAAGGCACTGAGGCACTCCTTTTAGCTCATGTGAGGGCACGTAGCCCAAGTGGCATAAGCTTAAGCGCTAAGGCACTTGGTGGAGGAAATGTGGGAGTTCCTAACCTATCGAGGACATTTTGCTAAGCCAAAAGGTATGCAAATCGCTTTATAATTTTTATTAAGGTTTTTTCTAGGTAAAACTTATGGAACGTGCACTAGGGGATTATATTTAGTGCTAAGGTGGTTGGAAATTAAATAAAGAGAGAGATATAAGGTTTTGGTTAAGTTAGAAATTAAATTATCCTTTTAGAAGGAGTAATAATGCGATAAGAGGAGTTATATTTTATTTTAAATATAAAAGTTCTAAATTATTAAGAGGAGTAATAAGGTTATTAATGAAAAGTTATTGTTTAAGTGATTTACTTGGTTTTTTCTAATCTTTTAAAGTGTGGATTTTATAAGGTGTAATTGAGATCTTATGCTATGTATGGTGAAATATTTTGAGGAATCATTTAAGTGAATTTTTGAGTGAATATTTTTTTACCTAACCTTTGATATTGTCAAAGAGTTGATTGTGATTGAGACAGGTTTTGAGAATAAAATTTTCTTCAAAACAAAGGTATGGGCATATCTTCCTTGTGAGTGAAATATTGTTGGATGTTATGAATGCTAAGTTGGAGTGAAATGGATTGTTTTATAAGCATTGTTAAGTTTGGTTTTGAGAAATCCAATATTGATTGATGTGGATTTTTTAGAATGAAAGTTGACAATAGAAACTTTGTTTGATAAGCATTGTTCACTAAAATTTCATTCCATAAAACCCACATTAATCAATATTGGATTTCTCAAAACCAAACTTAGCAATGGTTATCAAACAATAATTTTGACTCCAACTTAGCATTCATAACATCTAACAATATTTCAATCACAAGTAAGATATGCCCACACCTATGTTTTGAAGAATATTTTATTATCAAAACCTGTCTCAATCACAATAAAATCTTTGCCAATCTCAAAGTTTAGGTAACAAAATATTCACTCAAAAATTCACTTAAATGATTCCTCAAAATATTTTACCATACATAGCATAAGAACTCAATTACATCTTATAAACTCCACACTTTAAAAGATTAGAAAAAACCAAGTAAATCACTTCAACAATAACTTTTCATTAATCATATTATTACTCCTCTAAATTTTTTAGCACCTTTATATTTAAAATAGAATATAACTCTTCTTATACTATTATTAATACTTCTAAAAGGATAATTTAATGTTTAACTTAACCAAAACCTTATATCTCCCTCTTTATTTCCTTGCCAACCAACTTAGAACTAAATGTAATCTCCTAGCACACGTTCTACAAATTCTATCGAGCAAAAACCTTAATAAAAATTACAAACTGATTTGCATACCTTTTTTCTTAGCAAAATGTCCTTGACAGGTTTCGAACTCCCACCTTTCCTCCACCAAGAACCTTAGCACTTAAACTTCTGCCACTTTGGCTACATGCCCTCACATGATCTAAAAGGTGTGCCTAGATGCCTTTATCCTCTTCCCTTCCATGAAGCACAAAAAAAACACCTTCCTCTTCAGCAAAATGGTGCGCCTGTGATTTGAACTCTATCCTAGTGTTCCTTAAATGTCTTACCGCAGTCCCTGGCTACCAACTCAGCTACTAGATACTTCAGAATAATTTTTGTGCTCCACTAGTGCTTGCACTTTCTTTTGCACCCAACAAATTATAACACATGTGAATCCTTTATTATGGTGCATGAACTCTTTGCATAAACATTGATTCACAAGGATGATTAATGCCAAAGATTTTTGGCATTATTTATATGCATTTCAATGCTTTTTCTCCAACGTCGGTGAGGACATTCAAATTTTTAAAATTTGAATTTATAATTTAAAGACTTAGTGCCTTTAAATAATTATTATTTAATTTTAAAATTTAACCTTAAGGTTAAATTATTTAAAATTAAATAATTAAAACTTTAACCACTCAATCTACCATGTGGGTTTTTTAGATGCTTTATAATGCGACAACTCCTTGCATTTTTTTTCATAAACCAACCCTGGATTCTTAAATATTATAATATTAAACCTTCTTTTTTGCCTTTTTGGAAAAACCATTGGAGGATATTAATGAAACTCGAACATCAACTTTGTTTATAAAACCTTAAACATAAACACCTTGATGACAATAAACTTGGTCTTTATCTTCCTTGACATCAATGACAAAAAAACTTGCTCATATTTCCAAAAATCTTCCCCTTTGTCATTTATGGTAACCCATTTTCCTTTTACCATTTATTTTACCTCTTTATGCTTTGATCCCCCTGAGAAATTGCTCCCCCTGACTTAATGCCTCCCCCTAACTCAAATCTCTCTCCCTTTGACATCAATGGAAAAGGGTCACCTTTGGGGCTCGGGGCTAAGAATGATACTCTTAGCTTAACCCCTACCCCTCATCCTCTTGAGGTGGTTAATTATAGGGTGGGAGTAGAACTACTCCCAAATTTTCTCGAAGATACTCAAAAGTCTCTTTCGGAAGTGGCTTAGTGATAATATCTACAATCTGCTTCTTTGTAGTAACATATTCCAACCTGGCCTACTTATATGTCATTGGCTCTCTCAGAAAGTGATAATCAAAATTTGCTTTGTATTGAAGTGCATCACTGGATTATTTGAGATATTTATAGCACTTGTATTATCACACAATATGGGAATAGAATGATCATGTTTTATCCTGAAATCCTCTACAGTTTATTTCATCCATAATACCTGTGTACAACCGAAAACTGCTATAATATATTCTATCTCTATTGTATATGAGGATACTAATACCTATTTATTACTTAGCCAAGAGACCAAACAATCTCCAATAAATAATGCTCCTCCACTTGTGCTTTTTCTATCATCAATGTTGTCAGCCCAATCTGCATATGTATAATCTGTGAGATTGAAATTGTTACCTTTGGGATACCAAAGCCCAAATTCCATAGTCCCCTTTAGATACCTGAGAATCCTTTTGTTGTTACATGTGTTTCCTTGGGTTCTGCCTAAAACCTTGCCACTAGTCTCACTGCCTGCATGATATCTGGTCTTGTAGCTATGACATATTATAAACTGATAATCATATATCTGTATAATCTCTAGTTTTCCTTTGGAGATTCATCATTCTTACTTAACTTACATCCTATAACCATGGAGGTACTTACTGGTTTATAATATTCTAACTTTAATTTCTTTAGCATCTCTTTTATATACTTGGTTTATAAAAGAAATACTCCTTTCTCTGATTGTGAAATCTGAAGTCCAAGAAAGAAGGACAAATCACCAAGCATAGACATCTCAAATTCATTTTGCATTATGTTTACAATTGTTTTACACATATTATCATTGTTTCCCCCAAAAATAACGTCATCCATGTAAACAACCACAATTAGTAGATGATTCCCTTCATTTTGATGTATAAATTACTGTCCACTATTCCTTTCTTGAACCCCTATTCTTGAAGGTACTTATATAATCTTGAGTACCATGCCCTAGGAGCCTTCTTTAAACCATATAGTGCCTTATTCAATCTGCATACATAGTCTAGTTTATCTATTAGTATGAATCCCTCTGGCTGCTCAATATAAACTTCTTCTTCCAGAACACCATTTAGAAATGCTAACTTAACATCCATTTGATAAAATTTAAAGTTTTTAAAACTTGAGAAGGCTAGTAACATCCTTATAGCTTCAATTCATGCAACTAGAGCAAATTTCTCATCAAAGTCAATTGCCTCAACTTGTGCATAACATTTTCATACTAATCTTGCTTTATTTCTAACCATACGACCATATTCATTTAACTTGTTTCTGAATACCCATTTAGTGCCAATCACATTTTTATATTTTGGTCATGGGATAATTTCTTATGTCTTACTATTCTCTATATGGTCTAATTCCTCATCCATTCCCTTAATCCAAAACTTATCTTCACTTGCCTCATTGAATTCTTTTGGCTCAATTTTAGATAATAAGGAAAAATTTGCTTGTTGAGATGGTGTTATTATCCTTCTCCTTATCTGTCTCTCATATGGATTCCCAATGATTAGTTCTTTTGGATGATGTTTCTATACATACTTGGATGGAGTCTTAGGAATAAGTCTTTGTGTTTCGTCCTCTTCTTTATTTGATTCCTCATGAAACTCTTATTGACAACTTATATCTTGATACACCATTTGCTAAACTAGTTCTCTTGAATCTATCTTCTCATTAGTTGTTACATTTATAATTTATACAATAGTGCATTTCCTTTTGTTGTAACATCTATAGGCTTTCCTATTAGTAGAATGACCAACAAAAATACCCTCATCATAACTTGGGTCAAAATTGCCCAAGTTTTTCTCTTCTCCTCTTATGTAACACTTGATTCCAAAAACCCTAAAGTATTTTATAGTGGCCGCTCTTCATTTTCAAAGCTCATTTGGAGTCTTGTGATGGTTTACCCTCATTTGAGCCCTAGTGATTATATACAATACTGTGTTGACTGATTTCCTCCCAAATAAATATGAAATCTTGGACTCATTTAACATAGCTCTAGCCATATTCTCAATAGTCCTATTTTTCCTTTCAATTACTCCATTTTTTTGAGGAGTTCTTTTAGCCGAGTATTCTCTCTTAATTACATGCTATTCACAGAAATATACAAAATCATTTGGGGTAAAATCTCCTCCTCTATAGATCTCAAACACTTAATCCTTTTGTCAGTTTTATTTTCAATCCATTTTTTAAATACCTTGAATTTGTCAAATACTTTTGGCTTATCTTTTAGGAAAGCTACCCAAGTCATTTTGGAGTAATCATCTATGAACAATATGAAGTAACTTTCACCTTGAATACTTTGTGTTCTAGTATGACCACATAGTTTAGTATGTATTAGATTTAATGGCTTAGATGACAAATATCTCTTTTATTTGAAACTTATTCTAGTTTTCTTTCCATGTTGACAAGGTGCACAAATTGTGTTGTGTGGTCTTTTCAGCTTGGGTAAATCTCTAACATCCTGTTTATTGCTTAAGTTGACTATGTTGTCAAAATTAAAACGACCCATTCTTATATTCCACAACCAACTCTTATCCTCTTGTGATAGAAAATATTTTTGTCCTTTAATCTCACTAAGCATATAGAGGTTGTTTGGAGTTCTACTTGCATTTGCAATGACTTTTCCAGTTTCAGATTTTCTTATCTCACATATATCTGGATGAAATGTAACCATATGACCTTGCTCATAAAGTTGACTTAAACTTAAAAAATTGTGTCTTAATCCTTTAACATATAGTACATTTTATTTTCTTGACTTTCTGTTATCTAAACTCAGAGTTCATTTTCCATAAATTTTTACTGATCCATTATCACCAAAACTGACTGATCCTCTATTAGTTTCTTTGAGTACAAGAAATTTATCTTTGTCTCCTATAATGTGTATAGAAAAACCACTATCAATAAACCATTGTTCTTATTCATGAAGAGTTGTTTGAACTATCATTGATCTAGCCTTTTCATTCCCTTTTTTCTCTTTCTTGTTGTTGAAGTTGTATTATTTTTACTAGAATCAAGAAGTACCATTTTGCACAATCTAGCCTTGTGTCCAAAATTATTGCATTTGTAACATATGATATCAACATTCATAAGAGGTGCAAAAGAGTTGAAATTTCTATTGACATCATTTTTCACATAACCAGTGTAGTGTACAGCTCTATGACCATATTTGTTATAATAAAAGTAATAACCATGGAAGAAATTATATAACCTATTTGGATGCCTTTGAAAATGTGGTTGAGTGCTTATAATTTTGTGATTAAATCTTGTCCATGGTTATTATTTTATTTATTCTTTCCTGATGTCCTTTCCTTTTGGGGTATGAGTAGCGAGCTTATCTTTGTTTGATGTCTCTATTTATTGAAAGTTTGATTCCTCTTTCTATTTTCCTAACTTTATATCTTGTTGAAGCTTGGTATTTTCAACTTCATGCCTTAGAGATACAATTTTTTATTCCAATATTTCACACTCTATTTCACTTGCTCTTAATATATCTATCATATTCTCTTTAATTTTATTTCCTTTTTCTATCTTTATTTTGAGTTCTGTGAAACTCTGTAGAAATTCCATTTTTTATTCCTCATCTTCTTGAATTTGTTCCTTCAAGCTTGAGTTCTTTTTAATCCTTTCCAAATTCCTGATAGCAGTGAAGAATTCCTCTTTTATATCAAACATGGTCTCTTCTTCATTTTCTAAAGTCATGTGTTTTTTTGATGGATCCTTGTATCGCCCAAATTTTTTGCACCCTTGCCTTTAGGCTAAAGGATTCGTGCCTGGAAGGGGGATGCGAGAAGGATGGGACAATACCTTGGACGGAGAGGCCCTTTGAAGGTTGTGCCTCTCGGGGGATGGGTATAAGGGTGAATTTTTGATGGATGGTGGGGTTCACCAGGAAACTTTGAGTGGCAGTTTCCACATCTAGGTCAAGAATGGGTTTGATGTGTTCATTTTATGTTGAATCATTCAGATTCCTAGGCTGGCCAAAATGAATCTAAGATATTCTATATGAAATTTATGGTTTATATGAAGACAAAAAACATAAATGAATTCTAAATATAGAAAATATCTAAAATGGAGAAGAGTGCACCTGATTTCTAATGTCTGATGAAGATTCTGAAGCTTGTAGGAGTCCAGATCATCCTGGATATGACATGATCATCTATAATTATACAAAATCATCTAGATCATAGGAGATCATCTAATATCAGCCAAGATCGTCAAAGACCTGATGAATTCATCAGAAAAATTCATCAAAAACCTACAATCATGAAAACAGACACCAAAAACCAAAAATACAATTGCAAGAATGATATAAAATGATAGAAATAAGAATATAAATGCTTAAATGATAAATCTAGATATCAAATCAAATGGGATGCAATATTTTAATAATTTATTTTGAATTTTATCATGCAAATATGCTAAATGAGGTGAACTCCAAGATGCAGAATAGAAGTGAATTAAACTAATGCATAATTAAATAAGAAAAAGAGATAGAGAATGCAAACTCAGGTCTCTGATTGCCCTAATCTGAATTGCAATCAAAATCATCTGCAATTGTACAAAATCATCGTTGATCTTGATAGGATCATCCAAAATTGTGGTTGAATCTTCTACGATGATCTGAGATTCCTTCGGCTGAAACATAGTGAGATCTTGTAATAAAACCTGAAAACACAAGTGCAAATGATGGGGGATAGGATGTTCTAACATAGCAAAAACTAAAGTTGCAGGGAAATGATCATCCAGGGGGATAAATTGAGAAATACCAAGTTTATATAGGATTAGGGGGAGGTTAGGAGGTTGGGGATCATCCCAATCTGGGAGATCTCCAATGTAGGAATCTCCAACCGCATAGACACGCTTCTGCTCGAGTTGGAGATGTTGTTGAAACAAAAGCTAATTATGAAAATTTGGTTTTGGGATGAAATCATCTAGATGTTCTGTTCCAGATGAATTCGTCCGATTTGGGATGATATCGTCAGATCGGTGACAATATCATCCAATGGTCAAAAAAAATTCTAAAAATAGTGTGAAAAATGAGGTGAGCGGTTAACGGTGGTTTCGAGGTTAAAATTCAATTTTTTAATTTTTTACTGATGGTTTAACTGCGCCAATTTTAGGGTGCTACATTTTGCCTCCTCTTTAGCGTATTTTTTGAAGAAAATGAGTTAAAGACGAGTTTTTCATGCTTTACGAGAAATAAAAAATTTATTCCATTTTTTAGACGACAATTTTAGGTCGAATCATACAACTATTTGCTATGGTGCTCCCTCTGAATTTTTACCTAAATCAAACGTTTGAGGTAAAAGCGTGAAAAAGAAAAAATTAAAAAAATGTTGTTTTTAAATAAAAATAGGAAAATTAGGGTAAAACCCTAATTCATTTTTACTGTTCACTTTCACTATTTCAGAGCTCTACAGGTGAAATGGTGGAAGTGGCACACAGATCGATAGAGGTCCGGTGTGGGTTGCGGGTAAGGATCTAAACCTAGTGTACTATGTTTTTAGCTTGATTTGTTTAATTTTTTACTTGAATTTTAATTGTTTTTGGGCATCGTGGCCGTTTTTAGGCCGTCAATGATGTCGGGATGAAATCATCCCTATATCATCGATTTTGTCTGAGGACGAAATCTGAGAAATAGGGGCGATCCCGTCCAATAAGGGAAAATTCACAAATTGAAGAATCAGAGACGATTTCATCCTATTAAGGACGATTTAATTAAATTTGGTACGATATCATCCAATAATGGGCGATATAATTTTTTATGAGATGAAATTGATTTTAATTGATTTTAATGATTATGTACTAATGATTTTTTTTATTTTATTATTTATTTTGCAGAGGGGATTGCTAAAGAGTCAAGAGTGGAAATACGGAGGTCTCAGGGATGACTTAGCCATGCTCGATCAGGCCGAGCGAGATAGAATAGTAGAGGTCAGACTATAGCATGTGGCAGAGATGCCATAAATTCTTACAGACATGGGGCTACTGACAGCCCTAGTAGAGAGATAGTATCCAAAGTCATCCTGATTCTGACTACCGACAGGGGAGATGACTCCCACTCTAGAGGATGTATGGAGGATCTTGAGGATCCCCATACATGGGTGGTTCATGACTCCTTCGGCCAATCAAGGCCACGCCATGATGAGATTGTGAAGTGACCCAAGTTTTGCCTTGGAGAAGGGCAAAGTGAACATCAAGGCTTTGAAGCAGATCCCTAGGGTGTCTCAATTGACCTAGGTTTTGATAGGGGTGGTGGGTGGCCTTCTTCTATGCCACCAGAGCGGATGTAGGTTATCGTGGCTCCTCTCAAATGTGGTCTACGACATGAGAGACCACGAATATAGGTTTTCTTGGGGTAGCTTTGTATTATACCACTTGTATAGGATCCTTTACAGGATCGTATACAAGGGAGGTCAATGTTTGATGTTGACATCATTCCTACATGTTTGGTGTTGGGAGCACATTGCGGTGTAGAGGCCGATAGGGCTTCCACTGATAGGTGTTAATCGAGAGAGACCTTGGGTTTTCTATTGGTGGATCCAGAGAGGTTCACAGTGGTGGATAGATCTATCAATGTCCTGGAGGTTGCTAGACAACCTCACCCTAGATCAGATCACCTAGAGACCATGGAGAGAGCATCCAGGGTGGGTAGAGGATGGACAGGAGTTGGCTCACATTAGGCGAGTCATCTGGTTGAGGATAGAGTGGGGAGAGGTAGAGCTCCATCGCTATGACCAATTTTTGAGGTAGTTCGATCTACAACAAGGGATCCCTTCTCTTAGGGATTATGAGTACTCCTGGACTGTTCGAGATAATACCACATTGAGCAGGGCTCCAGACATGCAACGATTTTAGAGTCAGGATGCTGATGATGCCCCCATTCAACCAGTGGATGGAGACAACATGGGGGTAGCATATGGGTATGATGCCTGGTATGTAGGCATTCACCCTCCTCGGATGATGAGGGCATAGAATTTTATGCATGTTGTAGTGCAATGTATGGAAAGGTTGTGCCAGGATTCCATCGATGCAGTGAGAGGTTGTGGAGGGAGGGATCAGCGACAACCTCCTCAAGAGAGACATCAGAGAGTACCATAGGCTCCAGAGAGATTGCAATAGCCAGAGAGGAGGGAGAGACTCCCTTCTCAACAGAGGGATAGGCCACCATCACCCTATAAGTTCTAAGGTGTCGAGGTGGGGGATAGCAGCAAGATGGCGGCTCTCCTGGTGAAGAATACCTACCTACGAGCTCAGGTGCAGACTCTTTAGGATGAGGCTACATAGCTCAGGGATCGAAGCAGAGGGGTGAGCATTTTGAAGCTGGCACGAGCTATTACATAGATCATGGTCTACCAGAGGTTGTACTATCATGTGGTTCTAGAGGAGCAAAGGATACCACTACTAGCTAAAATTATGGAGCCAATTAGGATGGGGTCATCGAGGACATCATCATGATCGACGTCGAGGACCTACGATACAACACGAACTCCGATGGGACCACCTCCTCCACCTGAGGGTGAGAGAGAATATGAGGCTGAGAACTCGAGGGCTTCTCGAGACTAACTGCTCATTGTACATAGACCATATATTTTTGAGAGGATTGAGTATGCCAGGGTATATATTATGGCATACCAATCCATTTTGATATGATGTATAGACTTCATGATATATATATATATATATATATATATATATATATATATATATATATATATATATATGTTATTTTTGTGATATGACTTGTGCATATGTTTTATGATGTTTTAATATTTTAATGGTTGATTGATTATTCATGTAATTATGTCATTGAAAATATTATAATTTTATGTCATACTATAAAATTTAAATGAAATAATCTGATGTAAACAAATTGGTTGTTGTGGTATGATTTGATTAAAATAAAGTGACTCCTAACAATAATTTCAAAGGACATTGTCACTGTTACATGAACATTTCATGGAGTCATCGCTCGCTAGGTCATCAAGCTAATCTCGGTAAGAGAGAAATATTGCTAAAAGTAAAAGGGTGCCTAAGAGACTTTCTTAATACTTTGTGTTGTGATGATGAAAAATGATGATGGTGATGATTTATTTTCATATTTCCATGAAAATATTATGCATGAAATATTAAAAATATGATTTTTGCTAGGCATAAAATTCCTAAGTTTGATAGAAATTTGAACAATTGCCTAGGAATTATACCATCGTCGCAAACTGAATGTTGACATAATGAAATGAAATAGAAAAGTTTTTGTTCTTTTTAAAGCACAATTGTGTAACATAATGATTTAAGCCATATGCTTTTATGGATTAAATAAATGGGAGATAAAATTAGAACGATGGCTTGCACTAGGCATAGAATTTTAGGTATAGACTTATACCATCATCGTGAAATCCAAAGAAGAAATTGATGTAATAGTTTTATTGCATAGTTGATTTTTGATTTTGAGATAAAAAATATAAAAATGAGGACTTGCACTAGGCATAAATTCCAATTTAGGTTTAGGAACTATACCATCATTACGAAAGTCGAAAATATAATGTGACTTTATTGCTAGATTTTTGAACATGTTTTCAAAGAAATTTTGAATTTTTGAAAAAATGTATTTAATTATTTTTACGCTAAGACAATATTCTCAAGTAATAAAATAAAATTATTCTAGAAGATTTACATAAATATTTTAAATTATCTCAAAGACAAAATTTAGATTTATAAGGAACCCAATGTGCATATGTGAGTTCATTGCTGATTTTGATCTATCATAATGATACAAAATCTCTCAAGAACAAATGTGTGTGCAATTGTATTGTTCATTTACCAATTTTGAGTAAGATAATTTGATACAAGTAATTTGAATTAACCAAATGAGTGTTCGTTGACCATGATTTATATGCATGTAACCATACCAAACTACTATGTAAGTCGTGTCATCAAGAGCTAGCTGATCCATGAGCGAACATAGGTCTGTACAAAAGAAGTTCGCTAATGTGACAGACATATCACCACACTAGGAGTTACCCAAGGCCAAGCAGGTTGGGCACAAACCACCTGTTATGGGGCTTACCTCACAGTTTTCGAATAATTGAGAATTTCAAGGATTCAAGCTCATTCACCCTTATTTTCTTTCAAAGGGTAGGGGAAGGGATTTATTGCTTTTTGCTTTTTTTTTTTGTATTTTTGCTTGACACTGAGATAATGCTGAAATATTGCTGAGGTGGTACAAAATGATAATGAAATAATGCTTCTTTTTCTCATGATTTTTCTTGACTTTCATTTTTTTTCTTCTTTCTATACTAGGGACACTTGCTCGGATTGGCTGTAGAGCAAGGGATTTTTATTCTAGGTAGGGGTGAGCTTGTCCTTTTTTCAATTCTCAAATATTCTAGACCATGTGCATGATAGGATAGCAGGGGAGACTTTTCGGTCAAGAGACCACTTCTAATGTGTAGCATCGCTTTGAATTTGTAATGAAATCATTTTAATGTGAAAAGGTGTACTTGGTTCAAGTAAATAACAAGATCAGTTCTCTATGCTCAAAAATTTATTTAATTCAACTATGGACTTTGATATAAGAGAGATTAATAATCATACCAAATAAGATCAAGATATTTATTCATGTGAGTGTGAAAGTGAGGGATTCCAAATAAATGCTAATTTATCCAAAATAACTAAAAATATAACTGCAATACTTCAAGAATTGATAGGTGCAAAAATAGAAGATATTTTTGAGGATTTTTATGATTTTGATTTTTTTATATTTTGATTTTAATTTATGAATTAAGATAATGCATAATATTACTTTTTTTGAAATTTTTATATGAATTACTAAAATAAGACAATATGTATAATATATACAGTGACGAAATTACCAGATTTATGTATAATAGCACTTAAGATGCATAATGTTCATAGGTTCTTTAAGATCTTTACCATCTAAGGTAGCTAATCTATATGCTCTCGATCCAAATTTAGCAGTGATAATATATGGCCCAAGCTAGTTAGGCTCAAATTTACCTTTAAGGTCTTTAGTTGCATTAATATTTTTTTTATTTTCTTTTAAGATGAGGTCGTCGATCTCAAAGGATCGATGATGAACTTTCTTGAAATATGCTCGTTTGAGCTTGTTCTGGTAGGCACGAAGATGCTCCAAAGCATTAATGCACTTCTCATCTAGGATTTCCAGTGACTAAATCTGCCAGCATGATATTCATCTCCTACTTCAGTATCTTGAAGTAGCAGAGCCAAAGAAGGAACTTCTAATTCAAAGGGAAAAACAACTTCAGCGCCATAAACCAAAAAAAAAGGTGAAGTTCCTGTGGGAGTACGAATGCTAGTTCGATAAGCCCACAAAGTAGGATATAATTGAATGTGCCAATCACGGCCAGATTTATTGACCAATATTTTGAGGATTTTAATTAATATTTTATTAGATGCTTTTGCTTGGCCATTACCCTGAGGATAATAGGGAGTGGACCAACGATGTTGAATTTTATATTTTTGACATAGTTTATTTACATCTTTATTTTTGAAACAAGTTCCATTATCCGAGATGAGATTTGTAGGAATTCTGAACCTAAAAATAATTTGATTAAAAATAAATTTGGAAACTTGAGTTCCAATGTAAGAAGCTAAGGGCATAGCTTCAACCCACTTCGTAAAATACTCGATGGCGGTTATGATGAATTTATGTCCATTAGATGACACAAGATTGATTTTTCTGATGATGTCTAAGCCCCATTTTGAAAAGTTCAAAGGAGATGAAATAGCCTGTAGTTCTTGTGTAGGTGCATGGACAAGGTCAAATTTTTTCTAGCACTTGTCACAATGGCACACGTAATCATGTGCATCATTCTCCATGGTAGGCCAAAAATATCCTATCCTAAGGAGCTTCTTAGCAATGGCACTACCACTAAAGTTTCCCCCACAAGATCCATCATGGGCTTCACTCAAAGCTGATCTATACTCTTCTAGATTCAAACATCTTAGTAGGATACCTTCAAAAGATCTCCTATATAAGGTATTGCCAATTATGACGAAGCGACTTGCTCGTCTACGTAATAACCGATGCTGGTTTCTATTAAAACCTTTAGGGAAGGTCCCATTTTGAATAAAATTAAAGATATCAATGTACCAAAGTTTAGGAGTAGTTTCATTGATTAGAAATATGTCCAAAGGTTTCAAGCATGATTTAATTGAAGTAGGTTCCTGGAGTCAATGAATAATTATGGTAGCATATTTGTCATCTAACTCCAAGGGTAAAAGAGATGCAGTTGCGGCCATGGCATCAACTGCACGATTGCTAGTTCTAGGAATAGATTCTAAGGTAATTTGATAAAATAAAGATATTAATTGTAATACATATGCTTTATATGGCACAATTTATCATCTTTGGTCTAATAAACATCATTAATTTGATTTATAACAAGTTGAGAATCATCGAAAACTAATAGATTTTTAATTTTCAATGCCAGGGCTACTCGTAATCCAAGGATGAGAGCCTCATATTCAACAATGTTATTAGTACAAGAAAATGTTAATTTAAATAAGGACCATTGCTTTGAATGATCTACCTCTAGTTTAAGGCATTCATCAGGAAACTCAATGACGAGGGGATGGGTGGATTCTAAGGGTGCAACAGCTAATTGATCTGCTATGATTTGACCCTTAATAGACTTATATCCTATAAACGTGAGTTAAAAATCACTTAGCGCAAGAACCCACTTTGTTGTGCGACCAGATAAATAAGGTTGACTCATGAGATACCGCAAGGGATCGGATTTAGCAATAACGTATGTTTTCTAATTGAGCATATAATGGCATAGTTTCTATGTAGAAAATATGACTGCTAGACATAACTTCTCTAATTCTATGTAGCGGGTTTCGTAACTAAGTAATGTTCTGCTAATGTAATAATTAGCATGCTCTCTTTTCTCATCATCAAGTTGAGCTAACATAGCTCCTAAAGCAGAAATATACAAGATAAATGGGTGATCAGGTTTAGATGGTGAAAGTACAGGTGGGTTAAGAAGATATTGTTTGAGGAGTTCAAATGCTTCCTGACATTCCTCATCCTAATGGAAAGAGACATCCTTATTAAGAAGCTTAAGAAAGGGTCCAATTTTATCTACCAGCTTATCGATGAAGCGACGGATAGATTGAAGCTTACCTTGTAGACTCCATAATTCAGATATATTTTTAGGTGCGGGTATATCAGTGATAGTCATAGTCTTGAGAGGGTCAATTTTGATGCCACATAAAGAAACTATAACCCCCAATAATTTACATGACTTAACTCCGAATATACATTTGGTTGGATTCAATCGGATAAGATATTCCCTTAATCGATCAAATACTTTTCTCAAGTCATCTAAATGGTCATCTTCTTTAGTAGAACGAGCTATAATGTCATCTACATAATCGTGTAGTATATCATGCATCATATCATGAAAGATATAAGTCATGGCTTGTTGATAGGTTGCACCTATATTCTTCAACCCGAATGGCATCACTTTCCAATAGAAAGTCCCCCAAGGGGTAATAAAGGTTGTTTTAGCTTGATCTTCAGGAGCTATCCTGATCTTATTATAACCAAAAAATCCATCCATTAAGGATATCATTCCACTCCCAGTAGTAAAATCAATGATCTGATCCATATTGGGAAGGGGAAAATCATCTTTAGGGAATGCAGCATTAATATCTCTAAAGTCTGTACAAACCCTAACCTTAGTAGCTTCTTTCTTAGTTACTAGAACTACATTCGAGATCCATTCATCATAATCAATGGCTTGTATAAAAATAGCATTCAAGAGTTTTTCTAACTCCCCTTTGACTAGTAATGCCACTTCAGGATGCATTTTTCTAAGTTTCTATTTAACAGGTTTAGAATCCGGGTGCACTACTAGGTGATGCATAACTACAGAAGGGTCTAATCCTAGCATATCTTCATATGTCCAAGAAAATACATCTTCATATTATTTAAGAAATACAATGTATTTGTCCTATTTTTCTTGAATCAATTCTGATCCAATGTTGATTATGTGGGGGTTATCCTTAGTTCCAATGTTAATTTTTATGATATTTTCTACTTCCATGTGTAGATATCTCTCAAAATTATGTGGGGTGGGTGAAACGCCCAATTGTTGTAATTCTTCCAAGGTTAGCTTGGATAATTTGTCTTGAGGAGTCATGGCCTCAAGCTGGGCTATACTAGGTATAGAGCCATCAAAATAAAATCCATTATGTAATAATTCCTCAACGGAGACATCATGAAAGATATCTCCCTCCAACTCATCATCGGATTCAGTGATCATCTTAGGATAATCTATAGATAGCATATTACATGTGAATATCTTATTCATTAAATGCAAAGCAACGCCTTCATCTAAAAATTTTTGGTAACATATAAGATGGTCATCATCCTCAAATGTGAATGGCTGACCTTTACTATAAAATAGGCCCACACCACATCTGGCGGGCCACACTTCTACCTCAAAAGGTTCTTTCATACCATTCTGGAAAGGTCCCAAACCTTTCCCTTTATATCCCAATTTTAGCATTATATGTTTGGCTTTAATATACTCATTAGTAAAATAACATCGAGCATATCCATCATAATGAGTTCTGATGTTTCTGGGTATTCTACCCAAGTCATATCCCTTATAAACAAAGGCACAGCTCCCGACTTTGTAAATACTTCCCATAGGCTGTGGGAGGTCCAGATGGTGGCAAATTATTTAAAATAAGAGAATCTTGCATAGAAGCATTCGTTTCTTCTGATATAAGAATTTTAGATAGATCAGGTAAGAGTTTGTCAGTAAGAGCATAAGAGGTAGAAGGAACATTCTCTACATCTTTTGATGTGGAGAATATGAATTTGGTGGATGTAGACGATGTAGAGGTGTTGATAGATGGGTCTATTATAGGTATGGAAGTTATAGGAGTAGAACAAGAGACATTGGTTGTGGGATTAGGATCTCTCTTAGGTCCTAATGTGGTTTGTTCAAAATATGGTTGAGCTATATGTGAAGGTGCAACTGATGGAGAAGAAGTAGATGACTTTGTGGGTGTAAGTTTCACACGTTTAGATGGATAATGAGAATTAGGATGTGTGGATGACAGAGCAAGGTAAAATTGAACTCCAATAGGTTCTGCCAAAGCACACATATCAAAGGGCGTTGGATCACCATGAATGGTAACCAAATGATTCTTAAATTCAAAATTAACACATTGATGTAAGTTTGAGGGAACATCTCGCATCGCGTTGATCCAAGGATGACCCAAGAGTATATTGTACGATGCAGGGCAATGTACAATAAACACAGTCCTATCCAAGGTTCTCAGACCAACCTGCAATGGAATGGTAATAACTCCACACGTTTATTGTGTTTCGTTATTGAAAAATTTTATGATCATATCAGTTCTTTTCATTTCCTCACTTCTAAACCCAAATATTTGGTAGAAGTCAAAAGTGTAGATATTTAAATATGAACCATTATCAATCAAAACTCGTTTGACTACTACATATCCAATTAAAGCAGTAATATACAAGGGGTTATATTTATGTAAACTATGTTGAGGTATGTCTCTATCCTAGAAGTCAATACAATCAACTTCACGAGTTATTATAGTATTGGCCATGGCTTCAGGTTGAATGTCTTGTGGTACCATCATCTAGCTTAATGTGAGCATTAATTCATCTCTATGTGTAGGAGAAGATCTTAAAAGGTCCAAGAGGGAAATTCTAGTTGTAATATTTGATAATTATTCATTAATATTATAAGGAGGTTTAGGTTGAACATTAGGTGCATGATTCCATTTATTAGGAACCTTCAAAACAAATGGAGTTGATCCACCATTCTGAATTTGATCTTGTTGATAATTTTGAGCCTATTGTCTAGTAACAACTCCGATGGTACCCACAATATTATTCTGTGGATGATGAATGGGTCTTGTGTTTATAGCTAGCTCATTAGAAAGTAATCGGTGAGACGATGGTATAGTAGTGACTCTTATTTGAAATGGTTCTTCTGGAACCATATAACTTGTGATAGGGTGAATAATATTTGATTCATCTTCAGAACTATTCAATTGGTTTGATGTGATTTCCATATCACTATCAGTCTCGTATTTTGTATCAATAAGATCAGGTATTTGAATATTATATAGAGGCATGGTTGTAACCATAGATAAAGTTGTATCAGATATTTCCAAATCATGAGCAGGTAAATGCCCACTAATAGTTCCTACATATCGGGTAGGAGGAGGGACATTATGATGTTCAATTTGATTAGCCACCTCCTTACCATGTTTTGGTAAGGGATGTTGAAATATGTCTAATGACTGATTGGTGTTCTGATTCTAGTTTTGTGGGGTGTTCTTTTAAAAATTATTAGGAGGATTTTTCTTAGGTTGAAAGGCTTGCACCTCCATCTCATTGTTATCAATCAAGTCCTATATTTTATGTTTTAATATTTTACAAGAGTTGGTAGCGTGTCTAGGTCCTCTATGGAAGTCACAGTGTAAATCTGCTCTGTATCCGGGTATAGTTGGATCAAGTTCCAAGATATTTGGTAATTGAATCAAACCTCATTCTAATAATTGTGGTAGAATAGTTGATAAAGGTTGATTTAACCTAGTAAATTATCAAGGAGGTCTATCAGGAGGTTTTAGTACAAAATTCTTCGTTGTCTTTGCAGCATTAACATTAGAAATATTTTTGCTATCGGTGACTCCATCACCCACAACTTGTTTATTCTTATATTGATTTTTGGATGTTTTCTCATCATCTTTATTTTTAATCTGGCCTCTCCTAATGAGAGCATCTTCCACTCTTTGGGCTAAGTCTATAGCCTGATCAAAGGTGGTCAAGGTAGCAGTTGATAATTCGTAAGATAGTTGCTCTTGCAAATTATTAATAAAGATGTCCAACATCTCCCTATAAGGTAACACAAAGTGCAATTTTCCTATCAACTATCTCCACCTAGCTAGGAAATCAGCAAAGCATTCATCTTTGTCCTGTTTTAAGTTATACAAATCTTTAATGGTCACATGTATTTCGATGTAGGCACTAAATTGATGAACAAAAGACTCGGTAGTTTCTTCAAAATTCCTCAAAGAATTAGTGGGTAATTGATAATACCACTCTAATGCCATTCCTCCCAAGATTTTTGAGAACATTTTTAGTAATAACAAGTCATCATGTGATATATCATGACATGCTATCCTAAACATACAAATATGCTCTATGGGATCTTCGGTTCCTTTATATATGGGAAGAACAGACATAGGAAAATGTTTAGGATACGACTGTGCTACGACTATAGGATCTAAAGGCTGACTACACATCTCTTGATAGTTGTACGAGGGACGATAGGGATCTATCTGGTCCATGCGAGAAACTAGCTGTTTCACCATGGTTTCAAGATTACTAGTTTGTCCACCATATTGGTTCGGTGGGACATAGGTATGGGATCTATGAGTGTATGATGGTGTGACATAAGGATTAGATGCTATATTGCTATTATGCAAAGTTTTGGTAGGAAGAGTATTATGAAGGGGATTTGTAATAGTATTGTGTTGTACCCTAGATTGTTGGTAATTGGTGTTTGGTTTTGTTTTAGGTTTTTATTTTTTTGAGGTATGTTGATCAAGAGCTTGGTGAAATAGAGCAATAAATGATGGTTTCTTTTGTGTGGGAATGACCCTAGGCTTGTTAGCAGGCACTTTAGATGGTTGGGTAACCTGTTGTTGTTGTATGTTCTGAATCACAGCTGCCATATCCAAATTGGATGGTCCAGCTTGATCACTCTCTTGATAAATAAAGGACAAGGGATTAGTGTGTTTTTGAAATACTTCTTCTAGAGTTTCTTGAGTGTCACTAATTCGATCCTTGTCCATATGGGCTGCTCTATTAAAAACACTAATATTAGTATTAATGAACTTCTAGAATTGTTCTATATTCTCAAAAGTGATAGCTCCTCCCGGAGACATTTTAGGGGATGAGGATCCTTCCTCTCTAATAGTTTCTTCTTGTTCATTTCTTACAGCAAGCTCTTCTTCTTACTGTTCAAGGGTTCCTTCTTCCAGAACTTGGTCCTCAGGAGGGACATTTTGGTCAGTTAATGGTCTTCCTAACCAATCTTCATCTTCTTTAGTTTGTTTTCCATTCCTAAGTCTAGGCATTGTTCTAAACTTAGATTTTAGCAAATATATATACTTATATATATATATGTGGTAGGGTTGAGAGGTATATATTTAACTATATACCTACTATAATACTTTAAAAGGAAAATGTTTTGTTTTTGTTTTTTTTTTATTATTTTGTTTCATTATATTATTATTTTGCGAGAATAAAAATAACAAACAACATGTTGGTTGCAAGAAATAACAATAGTAAAAAAGAATGAATTATTTTTCTATGAATAGTTTATGGATATCATTGATAGGGTCAAGTTCATCAGGAGTCATGAAATGCTCCTCTTAAAATTGGAAGTGGTTTTTCAATAATTTGACAAAGTGTGCTATGGTAATATGATCTATTTCAGACCCTGACATGTAAAAATAAATATCATGGCAATACTCTCGATACAACATAGCTCTAGGAACTTTATTCCATATTTTTCTATCTGTAAGAACAAATTCTTGATCGTCTATACGAGATAGAAATTTATGTACTACAACTGCGTTCTTAAGGTATTCCTCAAAGGTGTATAATTTAGAAGACATAAGTGCTCTTTTATCTACTAACCACCTATGTCAAGCTCTCTGAAGTTCATGATACAAAGTCACCTGATCAGGATCTAGGATTCTATCTAGGACAAACCTCTAAATTTTCCTAAGTTCTACAGATCTGGATTCAATAATACCCAATCTCCTATCAAGTTTGTCCCACAAATATTGGGGTCTATTTGTTTGAGGTACTCTAAGCACAAAAGTAATCTCTATGGTCGTTAATTTATTTTCAAAATTTATGATGATAGCTCATCTTCTATTATAATCTACCATATAAGTATGATATGCAAATTTAACGGTTGTCTAATGATTCTAGATGTTCTTAATAATGTGTTTTTTTTTTTGGATTTTTTTCAAAAGGTGTTTTAGTTTCATGTCGGGTTCACAAAAATGTATCGCCCAAATTTTTTGCACCCTTACCTTTAGGCTAAAGGATTTATGCCCGGAAGGGGGATGCGATAAGGATGGGAAAATACCTCAGATGGAGAGGCCCTTTGAAGGTCGTGCCTCTCGGGGGAGGGGTATAAGGGTGAATTTTTGACGGATGGTGGGGTTCACCAGGAAAATTTGAGTGGCAGTTTCCACGCCTAGGTCAAGAATGGGTTTGATATGTTCATTTTATGTTGAATCATTTAGATTCCTAGGTTGGAAAAAATGAATCTAAGCTATTCTATATAAAATTTCTAGTTTATATGAAGACAACAAACATAAATGAATCCTAAATATAGAAAATATCTAAAATGGAGAAGAGTGCACCTGATTTCTAATGTCTGATGAAGATTCTGAAGCTTGTAGGAGTCTAGATCATCCCGAATATGACAGGATCATCTATAATTATATAGAATCATCTAGATCATAGGAGATCATCTGAGATCAGCCAAGATCATCAACAACCTAAAGAATTCATCAAACGAACTCTTCAAAAACCTATAATCATGAAAACAGACACCAAAAACCAAAAATACAATTGCAATATTGATACAAAATGATAGAAATAAGAATATAAATTCTTAAATGATAAATCTAGATATCAAATTAAATGGGATGCAATATTTTAATAATTTATTTTGAATTTTATCATGCAAATATGCTAAATGAGGTGAACTCCAAGATGCAGAACAAAAGTGAATTAATCTAATGCATAATTAAATAAGAAAAAGAGATAGAGAATGCAAACTCAGGGCTCTGATTGCCCCCAATATGAACTATAGTCAAAATTGTCTACAATCGTACGAGATCATCGTCGATGTCGATAGGATCATCCAAAATTGTGGTTGAATCACCTGCGATAATATGAGCTTCCTTTGGCTGAAACACAATGATATCTTGCATTAAAACCTAAAAACACAAGTGCAAATGATGGGGGATAGGATGTTCTAACACAACAAAAACTAAAGTTGCAGGGAAATGATCAACCAGGGGAATAAACTGGGAAAATCCCAAGTTTATATAGGATTAGGGGGAGGTTAGGAGGTTGGGGATCATCCCAATATGGGAGATCTCCAACATAGGAATATCCAACCACGCAGACACGCTTCTGCCCGAGTTAGAGAGGTTGTTGAAATAGAAGCTAATTATGAAAATTTGATTTTGGGATAAAATCATCTGGACTTTCTGTTCCAGATGAATTCATCCGATTTGGGATGATATCGTCAGATCGTCGATGATATCGTCCAACGGTCAAAACAACTTGTAAAAATAGCATGAAAAATGAGGTGAGCGATTAACGGACGATTTCAGGGTTAAAATTCAAATTTTTATCTTTTACTAATGGTTTAACTATGCTAATTTTAGGGTGCTACAATCCTTCTCCAAGATATTAGTCTTTTCACGAAGAGACCCGCTCTGATACCAATTGAAGAACATGTGTTTATACTAATAGGGGGGTGAATAGTATAAGATAAAAAAATTTACTTCTCAATCCATATGATAAAATAAATAGTAATAAAGTAGAAATCATTACTATTGGAACTGATTCTTGCATCGATAAGATTTGATTGTCACGTTGCAAAAATCTATTTGAAACCGAGTTATTATAGGCTCTGCTCAACCTACCTCTTTGTTCTGATAAACATGAATATTGCTAAAAGAAAACTATAGAACAGGTAAGGAAACTCCAATGTTAATTCTATGATAAATCATTGATTACGTGCTCCAGATTAATATAACACTATATGTATTAAAATGACCAAGCAAGAAAATAACCAATTGTTATACCTTATGTAGACCGATGCCTAGATTCATTGGGCTATTATAGCAATTTAACAACAATTTTTACATGAACAAAGAGAATGGGGAAAATAAAATTGGCACTCTTAGATTTATTCGAATATCATAATAAAACTAAAATTTAACCAATGAAAGAAACATATATAATGCATTCAAATAATGTAATCCATTACACAATGACACATAGTACCGAGACAAAGATATAACAAGAACGAAACTCAGAATTATATTGATTTCATAAAATATTATATGTGGAGTGGGCAAGATGCCTTTTAAATCTATTTTTATCAAATAAATACATCAATACAATGAAAAAGACTCTGTTCAAATAATGTAATAGGTCTCTCCTACTATTCTTATTCCAATCTAGTAACATTAGAGTCTCTAAATCTTAGGCTCAATAGGACAAGAAATAATCTCAGCTTCTTGAGTAGTTTCCTATCAAAATCCTGCACAGTATAGGGAATAAAGAAGAATGAATGAGAAAAATAGACACAAAAGGGAGATACAACAATACAACTCTAAAGGGAACTCAAATATACCTCTTAGAAAAAATTGCTATTCTCTAGTTACTTTATCATGAATCAAAACCTGTCTGCTTCCTTTTATAGTTGTTGGTTCTTGATTATGTTATTTTTGATTTATTTCACACTTGTCCTCTTCTGAGTTGATCTTCAAAACTGGTACAACTAGCTTCCACTATCTTTTTATGTTTGGGTTGTACCCTCCCTTTTGACCTTCTCAAAAAGTAGCTTACTTTAACCAGTGATGGTGGTGTTTGGAGAGTCTATTTTCTCATTTGAATCAAATATTTAAAAACTTCTAATCCTGTGAACATTCGAGATTGGTGTTCGATTACCCGTTGTACAAAATAGGTGGTAGACTCTGTTAAATTGAAGAACTTCTTGATGGGCTCAACTTTGGTGCCGAATACTGGTCGATTCCTATTGTCTCAAAATGTTCTAGTCCTTTCATCATATGTTGTTGCTAACCATGCCATTAAATCTAATGAGAAATAAACCTTTGGGTATATCAACTTCTTGAGGTTACTGTTACATCTGTTATTTCTAGGGAAACACTTGTATTGTTACCTTCGGGCCTTATGAAATAGGTCAGTAATTATCCATGGGATCCTATTATCATTCTCCATTACAAGAACAAAACTCTTGATACATACATTTTCGATCTCATATTGTTGTACTGGAGTAGGTTTCTTATCAAATCCACACTTTTGAGCAAATTCATACATTATGCTACTGGGTATAAGTAGTCCAAAAATCTCAAAGTATGGTGACTAGTCTGTAACAAATTTTATTGCTTCTCTGGTGTCTTCAAGCACAAAAGCATTTATCGATGATCTCATTGTGCTCATAGTAGCAAGTATAGTCCTTCTGAAATAGGTAGGCTCAAAACTCTTCTTCTCTTTGTACTTCTTGTGTACCAATTTTTGCTCTTAGATTTCCAGGGTGGTAAACTTGATTGATTTTGTGAACTCAAATACTGGGTGGTGAAATGAGTTCGATAAATTTGCATGTTTGTCATTAATACTGTATTACCAACTACCTTTTTAAAATGGGCCAAAGGAAATTTGCCAACACATTTCTTCCAAGGTTGGGCTTTGATGGCGAGTAAATCCCGTCATCCTGTGTTTTTGGGTTCTTTGGTTTGTGTACCTGCAATTATTTAAAAATTTGATATTGGTACCTAAAGCTTATTCTTTTATGACGTGGAGTTGTAACGTGTGATAACGGGGCTTACATTTTGAACCTCGTGCCACCTTGGCCCCAAATTATAATTAAATCTTAGGGATCAATCATATTGTTAATTTGGTAGCAATCATCCTAGGAATCCTCATAAGATTCAGTTATTGATGTGACTTCCTGACATTATCTTAGATATCCCAAGTTTCTCTAAATAATCATGAACGAGTGCAATCATTGGATCAACCTTTGTTCTATCATTGCCTTGGATATTTTATAACCTGTGGGTTAGATAACCAAAATAAATATGCCTTGAACCTTCTTTGTTTAATACTGACTAATCAAAATAAAGGTGGTGATTAATAATGCATTATGGCCCTTGTTAAATGTGATTAAATTTTAATTAATTGAATATCGATTTAGGGTTACCATTTGATTTAAATTTGAAGTGTGCACCATCATTGGATTACTTCGAGAGGGAGCACATTTGTTGGATTCGTTGAAAGGTATCCGTAGGATTAGCCTTGCTTATATCTTATCATTTTTACTTTGACTCAATCACTGCTATCGGATCTTGAGGAGGATTAATGCAGTAATTTTTGTCAAAGAACCTGCATGATTGTTAGTCCACTAACTTATATAAACCTATGTTAGGTTAATCAGATTAATCACATTTATAAAGTCAAAAACTCCTGATTAGTAATAATTCATTCGATGATACTTAGGTTCAAAGTTTATACAATCATTTATTTGACCTTATAATAATGTGAAGTATTAATCATCATATAATCATGGCTAATCTAGTGATTAAAACTTTAACAACATTGCATTAAACATAGGCATCGTATAATCAGTTCACCTCTCTATGCGCTCACCATTAGATCATACAATGATGGGGGCACGATCGTTGGATCCCCCATACATGCGCAAGGTTTAGCAAAAGGAAGGGGGAATATTATCCCCGTATCAACCTTATAAAACTTGATTAAGGGATTTTCTTAGCCTTGATAATGCATTTAATCAATTATTTGACCAAAAACCTTGTGAGTTAACCTTTGATCATTTTTAACAATGCACTATCATTGGATCCGAGCGGAGATGGACGCTGCCGTTAGATCTTTGCGTTGTTTCATCCCTTTGTTTGACTTTGACTTATTCACCACCGTCAGATCTTGACAAGGGCCTTCACATCCATTGATTCCCTTTTTACTTTAAATATTCGTATGATAAAAGGAAATCATGGAATGGATCGCATCCGTTGATCTTTGAGCTTGTTCTAGCGTTGTCGTTAGATCTCCTGCAAGCTGTACTTAAAACCGGGGCATACATTATTACATTTTATTAATTTTTTTTTTTTTTTTTTTACTATCTTACCATTTCCTCATTTGGGTTTCGATTTTGGCGTGGTCGTTAGATCTCGATCGATGTTGGTGTGACCGTTGATCTCGATCAACCTACGGGGTTAGTTACCAAGGGGCACATGATTTTAAACTTTGATTAAGCCGAAAGGGGGATAATTATCTGATGTGTTAGACCCTTACTAATCTTATTTAATAGATTTAATTAATCTCATGGGGTCTTTTACCTTTTTGATGTGCCTTTTATGAGAGCGCCACCGTCGGATTAGATCTTGATCGAGTGCAATCATCAGATTTGTCCAATTAGCTCAATGTTTAATTTCAAGGGGGTGCATACCCTTAATGCTTTTGACCATAGTATTTTAAAGAGTGGTTTAATCAAATCAAGCGCGTCCGTTGGATTTACATTTTGCTTAAGCGCTACCGTCAGATTAAAGGACACATGTTTTTAAATTTTAAACCTAAGATGTATCTTTTTATTTCGAACATTACCTTTTGACTTGTTTGACTTATCCCTTAAGCGATTTATTAAAGCACCATCGTTCGATTAAATCGGATTCAAACGTGGCCTTTGGATTTGATCTAAGGTGCTCGATTTTTAACTAATGGGGTGCATACCCTTAAGCCTTAATTAAATTCTTCGACATTACTTATGTTTTTTTGGCTTTAGACCAAGGTATTTGATTAAATTTCCCCCTTACTTTAGAATACCTTAGGGTTTAAATATTTATCATTTGATTTAGGCCCAAGGGAGACTTTATTTTAGGAGGATCAGAGTTTGGCTTGTTAAAAATCTGATTAATAAAATTTTTCCATAACCCCTATTAAGATAATTGAGCATTATTAAAAGGGGCACACATTATTAATGAACAAGGTAAAACTTATCAAATAAGCCCATGAAAAATCAATTTACTCACACTGACTGAAATAGTGACCAACATTTTTTGCATTTTGATTGAAACCAAAAATTTAAATTTGGGGGTTTCAAAGTTTGAGTCAAATTTGGCTCCAACATAGGCTCTATCTGGGACAATGTGTTAAAAACATGAGGCACTTGAGAACCATAGAATCTCTTGGTTTTATTGCAATTTGGATACAAATTCACATCATCAATACTGATAAAAAAAACTTAAAAACAACAAAACATTACAATTTTAAAACTAAAAAACTGTACAAATGATAGGACATCAAAGTAAGAGAGTATTGAAAAACTGTAATTTCCTTTTATTCACTTTTTGGAAAAAATAGGGCCAAAATTTTAGAAACATATGAGATTTTGAGATATATTGTAATGCTTGTTCTAGCTAAGTTATAAGATATGATTACACAAAATTTGTCAAAATATTTTTGCTCCATCATGTTTAAGCCCATGTGTGTGTTTGTGCATTTATTTTGATTTCTAAGTCTTTCAGAACTTTGCCATATCTGAGAAAAATAGTTAAGCCTAATATGTGATTTCACTCTTTAAAAATTTTCACCATTCTGCAGGGCTCCACTGCCAGTCAAGCGTCTATAGCCCTTGTGGAGTTGCTTCTAATCCCATCTAGTTTTACCCTACTACCAATCAAGCGTCTATAGCTGTAGTAGAGGTTTTCCAAGATATCTCAGGCAATGACTCAATTTTACTTTATTGTAATTTTTCTTTCTCGTTTGAGAAATATTTGATATAAGCAAATTGTGCAACGAGTATGCCTGAGTTGAGGATTAGTTTTTGGCTATAATGATGAGTGTAATAATTTTTAGCTTAACCACCCTCTCAAAGATAACTCGGTTCTTTGGACCTTTGAAGTCACTTTAAGTATCATTTGTAATGTGAGGCTTTGACATGATGTTTCAATCAACTTTGTTTTCATCTTGTTTTATCTCATATCAAATAACCATTGCATAAACACTCATATTTGAAAAATTGTAAATCTCATCAGAGTCTAAAATAAATCTCCTTTTTTCTTATTATTTTTGGTGGAATCAACAGTAATGTATACTCATCAAACTAAGAATATCATGTGTACAACAACTCAGAATTATGCTAACAACAAAAGAAAAGCTTATCTAGTACACAAAATAACAAAATACATCACTCTATTTTTTGGGTTTTTGTTTTTCCACTTTTTTTTATATATACCTCTTTTTTTTTTTTAACCTTCAACAAGGATTGTACATTTTGAGGTGTTGGCCATTAATAGGGATAGCCATTATTTCTCCCTGTAAAGTCTGCAATTTGTATGTATTATGCCCTATAACATGGGCTATCTGGTATGGACCAATCCATTTAGGTTCAAATTTACCCTTTTCACCATGCTTATCATTTTTAGGATCCCAATAGATGACTATATCTCCCTTAGAAAAAGGAGTACCCTTGGCTTTCTTATTAAATAATTTCATAGTTTTCTGGGTTTGTTCCATCATTCTATTAAGGGTTTCTCTTCTTTGCTCTTCTAACAGGACAATTTGGTCAAGCCTTCTCTGTAAGGGATTGGGGTCTTCATGGTCTTGCAATAGGAGGGAAAGAGCCAATTTTTCTATTCTTGAAGGTAATAAGGCTTTCTCTCCATATACCATCTCATAGGGGGTTCTTCCTGTGTTTCTTTTAATAGACAACCTATCAGCCCATAGAGCAAATTTAAGTTCACTGTCCCACCCTCTTTTGTTCTTTCCTAATGACCTTTTTATTCTAGTTATTACATTATTATTTGATGACTTAGCTAGACCATTTCCTTGGGGATAATAATTAGCATAATGGGACAACTCAATTCCATATTCAACACAAAAATCTACCATTTCATATGAAACAAAATACTACACATTATCTGTAACTAGTTTGTGAGGAACTCCAAACCTGGTCAGAATGTTTTCCTCCAAGAATTTGATGATAGTGGCAGTAGTGGATGTTCTCAGAGGTGCAACTTCTACCCACTTTGTAAAGTAATTTGTTGCAGTTATGATCCACTTGTGTTGGCCATATGAATTAGGTTTGATCTCTCCAATTAAATCAATGCCCCATTGGGTGAATGGTGCTTCAATGATTATTGGCTTGAGGGGCATGGCTGCTAGCTACTTTTTTCTTGCAAAAACTTGGCAGTTATGATAGTTCCTAACATATTTATATATATCCTTAAAAATGGAAGGCCAATAATATCCTTCTCTCATAATTTTATTAGTTGTGGCTCTTGGAGCAAAATGTCCTCCACAGAAACCATCATGAAATTCATTAATTATTTCTGGGACTTCACTTTCATACAAATAGATTAATAATACTCCATCAAGGTGTTTCCAATATAGCACACCATCTTGTATATAATATTTTTGGGCTTGAAGCTTGACTGACCTCATTCTGTTTACTGACATATCTTTAGGGAATGAAAGGGTTTGTAGGTATGACAAGATTTATTCATACCATTTGCATTTGGTATTATTGATTATTTTGACATCATATGCCTCATCTATTGTGAGAACATTTTCAAATCCTTCTTCTTCTTTGTTAGCCAACAATTTTTGCCAAACCTTACCCTTTGATAGTTTTAACTATTTTGAATTCAGCATCATATTGAAGAAGCTTTACCATCCATCTTGTTGGTCTTCCTAATGGCTCTGATTGAGAAAAATATCTTTTATTGCTATAAAAGGGATGCAGAAGTAAACCTTATTTGAGCCAAATATACCTTTGAAGTGTTCTAAAGATTGGATGATTGCATAAGCATGTTTTTCTAGCAAGGTGTATTTAAGATGTGCTCCTTTCAATCCTGAACTCATGAAGGCTATTGGCCTTTCATTATTTTCATCATATTTTTGTGAAAGAACTACAACAATTGAATGTTCAGATGCGTATGAATAGATGTTAAAATCTTTAAAATAGTCAGGGCAGCTTAGGGCTGGAGTGGTTGATATGGCTTCTTTGATTTTGTTAAATGCTTCCATATTCTCTACTGTCCATTTTATTTCTCCAATTTTCTTAACCATATCATTTATGGGTTTGGTCATCTCTACAAAATTTGGAACAAATCTTCTAATAAAATTTATCTTGCCAAAGAATGACCTGACACCTTTTAAATTTTTGGGAGGGGGAATTTTGGAAATGGCTTCAATTCTTTCTAGGTCAATGCTTATTCCTTTTTCTGAAACTATATGACCTAACAAATTTCCTTGTGTAGTCCCAAAAATGCATTTCTTGGGATTTAAAGAAATTCCAAATTCCTTGCACCGAGCAAAAACTATAGTTAAGTGTTCTAGATGTTCTTCTGGATTTTTAGAAAATACTGTGATATCATCCAGGTAGACAACTACTATTTTGAACATTAATCCTTTGAAGGCAAAATCCATTGCTCTCTAAAAAGTAGCACCTACATTCATTAGTCCAAAAGGTATTCTTAAATATTCAAATGTGCCCCAAGGTGTAGTGAATGTTGTCTTATGTCTATCTTCTGGATTTATTTGAATTTTATTGTATCCTAAAAATCCATCTAACAGAGACAATCTAGTTGAGCCAACTACTGCTTGCAATAATTGTTCCATGTTGGGTAATGGGTAATTATCTTTTAAAGAACTCTTGTTTAAATTTCTAAAATCTACACAGAGTCTAATATCCCCATTCTTTTTTCTGACTGGTACTAAATTGGATATCCAGGAAGAAAATCTTACCTTTCTAATTATTTTGGAATCCAACAATTTCTGTACCTCTTTTTGCATTATTGGGTGTAGATTTGGGTTGTACTTCCTCTATTTCTATCTAAATGGTTTGGAATCTTCTTTCAGGGGTATTATGTGTGTCATTACATCTGTTTGGAAAGTTTTAAGATCTTCATAAGTCCAAGCAAAATGTTCTTTGTTCTTTTTCAAGAAACTGATATATCCAGCTTTTTCTTTAGCAGGTAAGGCCATGTCTACTTTCACTATTCTAGGTTCTTTCATTGAACCAATGTTAATGTCTTCAGATATTACCTCTCTACTTAAAGTCTTATAAGCTTTGTCAAAATCATCAAATAGAATCTCTAGAGAAACCAATCCTTTGGGTATTCTATTAGTTTTCAACTGGATTACTTCTACTGGCTCTCCTATTTGGTCTTTTAGCTTATCTTCATCCTTTTCATCATAGATTACATTTGCATACTAATTTTGCAGAGTCATAAAATCCTTAATATCTATATCATCTTGAAATACCTATAGATAGACTATGTTATTTGGCACATAAGGCTTATAGACTAAAATAGTTGGGAATCTGTCCATATATTCTATAGTTATCTTTGGATGATCTAAACCTGAGGTATTTACTGCTAAAATCTTAGCAACATGATTTTGTTCTCTTGGAATATATGAGATATTGAAAGCTAAGAATTTATCAATTTCTTCCAATACTGCATTTTTATATTGCTTAAGCCTAGGGTTTTTGGTCTTATATTTACCTTTGATCTGCTGTATAATAAGCTCTACATCACCTGTTATAGTCAAGTAGTTAATGCCTAGTTCTTTCACTTTTCTTAACCCTAACAGTAAGGCTTCATACTCAGCTACATTGTTTGTGCAAGGGAATTCTAGTATGTAAGGAATACCAAGGTAATTTCCTTTTATATCAGTCAAATTAACACCTGCACCTGCTCTAGATTGGGATTTAGCTCCATCAAAAGACATGGTCCACATTTCTTGAGTCAATACTCTATCTGATTCATCATCTACTATTTTCATAACTTCTGGATCCATGTTCTTTGCTTCTGGTACCTCCACCAGGAATGGGTTGTGCCATATGGAGTAAACTCCCATCCCTTTTTCTTCCATAGATTTTACTAAGTTTATCATTGTTTCATCTATTTGAATTAACTCTACGGAGTGCTTATTAAATGGTTCTCTTCGTAAAATTATATTCTCCTTATCTGATATTGGGATTGTAGCATAGGACCAATCCAGTTGAATTGAACCTCCTAGTTGTTCTTCCCAATGTCTACTGAGTAATAGTGAGAAGAATGGGTCAACATAAACTACTGCAACATCCATGACTATGCCCTTTTTGGGGTGTTGATCCAAGAAAACCAACAATCCAGTTATTACCCCTACACAAGGAATTTGTTTGTTGTTCATTATTGAAATAGGGGTAGAATCTCTAGTACAAATTAATCCCATTTGATCAACTATTAATTTGGGCATGATATTGTGTGAGGCTCCACTATCTAACATGTAGTTATGGATGACATATATTTCCCCTTCATGTGAGTTGTACCTTAATGATACATAAAAGGGTCTAACAGAGGATGGTGATCTTGTATCATGTTGATTTTGTCTAGCAGCATGGCAAGTTGGGTATTCTTTTTGTTCCACTAATCCAAATGCTCTGCAGACTTGTTCTCTGTATTGTTGAACTTTCATAAGTTCTCCAAATGTGATGTTAACCTTTTGTTTACTGAGTTCTAATCCAACATCAAACTCTATCTTCTTTATATCTAGTGGTTTATTACTTTCTTCTTTGGGAATCTCTTCCTCTAATTCTATTACTTTAGGAGTGATCTTTTTGAGGGTTTTATCAGTTCTCTCTTTACTGATGTTCTTATTTGTGAAATTTTGTTTTCTTGTTTCACTTGTGGAGGCTTTCTCTGTCCTATCTGGGACATTCCTATTTCTTAAATTCAAAGTATGGGTAGCCTCTAATTCTTCAACTTCTTGAGCAGTGGGGATTAATTTCCCTTGCTTCATCTTGTCATATCTTGACTCATGTGATTTTTGCAAGATTTTGGTTCCTTCAGCTACTAAGATTTGAGGATGATCATTTGAAGCATATTTATCCATATCTTCTTCAAACAACCTTTCTCTGGATTCATATTCAATAGACCAACAAGCATTGATTCTTATATCCTCTTCTGATTCGGCATGTAAATCTACATTGCGTTGATCACTTAGGTGAATTCCACATGCATCAGGGTTATGAGGTGCATCACATGTAGAGCAAAAATAGGGAAAGCCTTTTGCTACATTGGCATATGGTATGGGGTTAGGAATATTGTTCTGATCTCTGTAAGAATCTCTATTTTTCTAGCTATTGTTACCATTATTCCTATTCCTATTTCCTTCTTCAGAACCATTGTTGTTTCCCCAATTCCTATTGAAGTTATTTTTAAAAGGAGGATGATTATCAACATGAGGTCGCTCTGTTTGTGATGATTCACCATTATTACCATTATTTATTTCAATTATTGCTATCATGTTGTTCATGTTACTGAGCATCTCAATCATTTGACTAGTCAATTTCTCCATTGGATCAATTTTAGTTCTTCTTTGTATATCAAATGCTACTCTTTTAGGTTTTCTATTAGGTAGGTTGACTTCTAGAGAATAAGGCTTCATATTACCATTGTCAAGCATATTTTTTTCTATATCCATTGCCTTTTCCATACAACCATCAATGGTAGTGGCTTGTTCTTGCCTTAGCTCATAGTTAAACTCTCCTTAAAAAGTATTTTTATAAAAACAAATAGATTGAATATCACTAGGCCTAAGGTTGGTAGGGATTTTGTTTCTAGTCTTTGAAAATCTTCTATTAAAGTCACTAACAACCTCATTCTATTTTTTTCTTCATGGTGGCTAATTCGGTTAACAGAGATTGTTCATTTTTCCTTTCACCATATTTCTTTAGAAACACAACTTCCATTTTGGTGAAGTTTGGGATATCATTGTCGAGAAGGGAATTGAACCACTCTCTAGCATATTTTTCTAAAGTCTATAAAAATAGTCTTAAGACTACGTCTTCATGTTCAACCTCTAGACTATCCATCGCATACAAGAAACCCTTGATACGATCTTCTCCAGTTACTGTACTATTTCCTAAGAATTTTGGAAGGTATTTGTGAGCTTTACTGGGCAAGGCATTAAGATTTGTTGGTAACACAAAAGGCCTATATCTATTAGTTCTCCATAAATGAACATTAGCCTAGGCCATTGTTATTGTAGAATTCAAATTCATAGTAGCAATACCTACAGGAATATGGTTTTGGGTAGCCTGAATGTAATCTAATGGATTATCTACCTTTGAATTACTATTTATTGGATAATGAGAATAAACACATGTATATTCTATAATATAATTCAAAAATTTCTCTACAGTGATGTCAAGAGTAATAGTATTCTGATTTTTCTTTATGTACTTTTTATCGCTAGAATTCAATCTACTATTATAAGCGATATTCTTGAAAAGTGGAGTTTTCTGGTTATGTATAAATACCTCTGGATTCTCGAGTTTTGGGAATAGCTCCTTACCGCTTCTTCTGGTGTTAGCCAACACATTCTACTCTTTACCTTTTTATTTTATCTTCTAGGTTCGTTCAGACAGAGTCACCAGCACCAGGGTGCAGAAAGAACAACATATATTTTTATCAAGAATGCTTGATAGTAACACTCATCCTCATAGGAGTCGGTTCTTGGGAAAAATCAAGAAAATAAAGAAATGTAGAAACTTACTTCAAAAATAAATTTAAAACAAGAATCACGGACATAACAAATAAAGAACACTAAAAATGTAAAAATTAAAGACGTTGGTTCTTTATTTTGACTGGTCATCCATTGATTAAAAATAATCGTTGAAAGAAAACTATTAAGAAGATAATTAAATCTTTCTATCAAGTCCTCCCCGAAACGGTGCCAAAAAATTATTGGAACCAATTCTTGCATCCATAGGATTCGATTGTCACGCTGCAAAAATCCGTTTGAAACCAACGAGCTATTACAGGCTCTGGTCAACCTGCATCTTTGTTCTGATAAACATGAATATTGCTAAAATAAAACTACAGAACGGGTAAGGAAACCCCAATGGTAATTCTATGATAAATCATTGATTACGCACTCCAGATTAATATAACACTATATGTATTAAAATGACCAAGCAAGAAAATAACCAATTGTTATGCCTTATGTAGATCGGTGCCTAGATTCATTGGGTTGTTATAGCAATTTAACAATAATTTTGATATGAAGTAAGAGAATGGGGAAAAGAAAATTGGTGCTCTTAGATTTATTCGAATATCATAATAAAACTAAAATTTAACCAACAAAATAAATGTATATAATGCATTCAAATAATGTAATCCATTACATAGTGACACACAATACTAAGACAAAGATATAACAGGAATGAAACTCAGAATTGTATTGATTTCATAAAATATTACATGTAGAGTGGGCATGATGCCTTTTAACTCTATTTTTCTCAAAGAAATACATCAATACAATGAAGAAGACTATGTTCAAATAATGTAACAGGTCTCTCCTACTCTTCTTGTTCCAATATAGTAACAGTAGAGTCTCTGAATCTTAGGCTCAATAGGACAGGAAATAATCTCAACTTCTTGAGCACTTTCCTATCAAAATCCTCAACAATAAAGGGAAGAAAGAAGAATGAATGATAAAAATAGACATAAAAGGGAGATACAACAACACAACTCTAAAGGGCACTCAAGTATACCTCTTAGCAAAAATGCTATTCTCTAATTGTTTGATCCTGAATCTGAACCTGTCTACTTCCTTTTATAGTTGTTGGTTCTTGATTTTGTTATTTTTTATTTATTTTTGGCCTTACACTTGTCCTCTTCTAATTTGATCTTCAAAAATGGTACAGTTGGCTTGATTCTGTTTGGAATATACCCTCCCTTTTGACCTTCTTATTTTAACCAGTGATGGTGGTGTTTGGAGAGTCTATTTTATCATTTGCATAAAAAAATATTTAAAAACTTATAATCCTGTGAACATTTGATATTGATGTTTGATTACCCATTGTACCAAAAAGGTGGTAGACTCTATCAATTTAAGACCTTCTTAATGTGCTTGAATTTGGTGCTGAATACTGGTCAGTTCCTATTGTCTCAAAATGTTCTAGTCCTTTCGTCATATGCTGCTGCTAACCATGCCATTAAATCTAAAGAGAAGTAAACCTTTGGGAATATCAACTTCTCGAGGTTACTATTCCATCTGTTATTTCTAGGGAAACCCTTGTATTGTAACCTCCGAGCTTTATGAAATAGGTCAGCCATTATCCATGGGGTCCTATTATCATTCTCCATTACATGAGCAAAACTC
This sequence comes from Wollemia nobilis, assembly GCA_028583015.1. Lineage (NCBI taxonomy): Eukaryota > Viridiplantae > Streptophyta > Pinopsida > Araucariales > Araucariaceae > Wollemia > Wollemia nobilis. The sequence goes on from JAQPPZ010006909.1 coordinate 11,275,205, forward strand.
TTAATACATTCATTTTCGATCTCATATTGTTGTGTTGGAGTAGGTTTTTTATCAGCTCCACACTTTTGAGTGAATTCATACATTATGCTACTGGGTACAGGTGGTCTAAAAATCTTAGAGTATGGTGACCATTATCTAATGAAGTTTACTACTTCTTTGGTGTCTTCAGGTGCAAAAGGGTCTCCCCATGATGCCATTGTGCTCATGGTAGTGAGTCTAGTCCTTCTGAAATAGAGAGGCTTGAGACTCTTCTTCTCTCTATACTTCTTACGTACCAATTTCTGCTCTTAGATTGCTAGGGTGATAAACTTGATTTATTTTGTGAACTCAAATACTGGGTGGTGAAATGAGTCAGATAAATTTGCACGTTTGTCATTAATATTTTATTACCAACTACATTTTTAAAATGAGCCAAATTAAATTTGCCAAAACATTTCTTCTAAGGCTAGGCTTTGATGGCGAGTAAAGCCCATCATCCTATGTGTTTTGGGTTCTTTGGTTTTTGTACCTGCAATTATTTAAAACTTCACTATTGGTCCCTGAAGCTCTTCTTCTCTAACATGGAGCTATAATGTGTGATAAGGGGGCTTCCATTTTGAACCTCGTGTCACCTTGGCCCTGATCGATAATTAAATCTTAGGGATCAATCATATTTTTAATTTGGCAACAATCATCCTAGGGATCCTCATAATATTCGATTATTGATGTAAGTTCCTGACATTATCTTAGATATCCTAAGTTTCTCTAAATAACCACGATCGAGTGTAGCCTTCAGATCAGGCTTTGTTCTATCGTTGCCTTGGATTTTTTATAACTTGTGGGTTAGATAACCAAAAGAAACATGCTTCGAACCTTCTTTGTTTAATATTGACTAATCAAAATAAAGGTGGTGATTAATAATGTGTTATGGCCCTTGTTAAATGTGATTAAAATTTAATTAATCAAATGTCGATTTAGGCTTACCATTTGATTTACCTTTGAAGCGTGCACCACCATTGGATTACTTCGAGAGGGAGCACATCCATTGGATTCATCAAAATGTGTCCGTAGGATTAGCCTTTATTATATCTTATCGTTTTGACTTTGACTCAATCGTTGTCGTCAGATCTTGAGGAGGATTAAAATAGTTGTTGATGTCGAAGAATCTACATGATTGTTAGTCCACTAACTTATATAAACATGTGCTAGGTTAATCATATTAATCACTTTTATAAATTCAAAAACTCATGATTAGTAATAATTTATTCGACGATACTTAGGTTCAAAGTTTATACAATAATTTATTTGACCTTATAATAATGTGAAGTATTAATCATCATATAATCATGGCTAATCTAGTGATTAAAACTTTAATAATATTGCATTAAACATAGGCATCATATAATCAGTTCATCTCTCTATGCGCTCACCGTTAGATCATACAATTATGAGGGTGCGATCATTGGATCCCCCGTACATGCACAAGGTTTAGCAAAAGGAAGGGTGAATATTATCTCTGTATCAACCTTATAAAACTTGATTAAGGGCTTTTATTAGCCTTGATAATGCATTTAATCAATTATTTGACCAAAAACCCTGTGAGTTAACCTTTGATCATTTTTAACAATGCGTTAGCATTGGATCCGAGCAGATATGGGCGCTATCGTCAGATCTTTGCATTGTTTCATCCCTTTGTTTGACTTTGACGTATTCACCACAATTAGATATTAACAAGGGCCTTCGCATCTATTGATTCTATTTTTACTTTAAATCTTCGTATGATAAAAGAAAATTATAGAATGGATCACATTTGTTGGTATTTGAGCTTGTTCTAGTGCTTCCGTTAGATCTCCTACAAGCATTCCTCATTTGGGTTTTGATTTTGGCACGGTCATCGGATCTTGATCGATGTTTGCATGGTCGTTGATCTCAATCAACCTACGGGGTTAGTTACCAAGGGACACATGATTTTAAACTTTGATTAAGCTAAAAGGGGGATAATTATCCGATGTGTTAGACCCTTACTAATCTTATTTAATAGATTTAATTAATCTCATGGGGTATTTTACCTTTTTGATGCACCTTTTATGAGAGCACCACCGTCGGATTAGATCTTTATCGAGTGCAATCATCAAATTTGTCCAATTAGCTCGATGTTTAATTTCAAGGGGGTGCATACCCTTAATGCTTTTGACCATAGTATTTTAAAGAGTGGTTTAATAAAATCAAGTGCGTCCGTTGGATTTACATTGTGCTTAAGTGCTACCTCCATATTAAAGGACACATGTTTTTAAATTTTAAACCTAAGATGTATCTTTTTATTTCGAACATTACCTTTTGACTTGTTTGAATTATCCCTTAACTGATTTATTAAAGCTCCATCGTCTGATTAAATCGAATTCAAACATGACCTTTGGATTTGATATAAGGTGCTCGATTTTTAACTAATGAGGTGCATACCCTTAAGCCTTAATTAAATTCTTTGACATTAATTATGTTTTTTGGGCTTTATACCAAGGTATTTGATTAAATTTCCCTGTTACTTAATAATACCTTAGGGTTTAAAGATTTATCATTTGATTTAGGCCCAAGGGAGACTTTATTTTAGTAGGATCAAAGTTTGGCTTGTTAAAAGTCTGATTAATAATTTTTTTTCGTAACCCCTATTAAGATAATTGAGCATTATTAAAAGGGGCACACATTATTAATGACCAAGGTTAAATTTATCAAATAAGCCCATGAAAAATCAATTGACTCACATTGACTGAAATAGTGACCAACATTTTTTTTGCATTTTGATTGAAACCAAAAATTTAAATTTGGCGGTTTCAAATTTTGAGTCAAATTTAGCTCCAAAAATTATACAAAGCATCACACACATGAGAGACATGATTTAACGTGGTTCACCCAATGTGGGCTACTCCATGGAGAAAATATTTCACTAAAAATTTCTCAAAAAATCTCTTGGGAAAACCTTTCCCTATTATAATATTTATGGACCTCTATCCAAAGGAGACACCAATTTCGTAATCAAGTTCATAGATCTCTATCCATAGGAGACACCAATCCCCTAAGTTGTTTCATGGATCTCTATCCACAGGAGAATTCCTTATCCTCTGCTCTGGCTGGTGATCCTCTAGAAGACTCATACCTCCACTGCTCTGGGATGTGGATCTCTCTCCACTAAAGACCTTAATCCTATATAACTTGGCTAATGGATATCTATCCACTGGATAATACTATCCTCTATTATATCACCTCCAAAGCTCTGCTCAATCTCTATCTCAAATTTACACTAAACATAGTCCTTTGGTCTAGCACAAATCTACTCAATGTCTATCTTTGTTCTGGTACAAATTTGTCCTTAGATCTACACAAAACTCTATCCTCAATATATATTCAAGATTTACCACAAATCCTAACCAATCACAAATAAAATCTACTCACAATTCTTCCAAAGACTTATCTCAAATCTATCCACAATTCCTCTCAATAACTTCTCCAATTTTCTCAACAAGTCTTCTCTAAGACTTGCCTAAAATGTTTTTGTAAGCTTCCACAAAATTTCACTCAATTATATCCTTAAGTTCCTCGTAGGACTTACTCAAATTTTACCACAAGATCTCACAAAATCTTGCTCAAATCAATTACAAAACTTGCATATAAACTCAACTCAATTTTCATAGAAAACTCTTTCAATCTCTTTCTCAAATCAATTCAGAATATAGAACAATTTTTTTCACATAAATTTAACTATCACTTCAATACTTCCAATCAAATAAGCCCAATCAAATCCACTCAACCAATCACTCAATTAAATCTTAGTCAATAATGCTTATCAAAAAATTTTCTATTATCAACTTTCATTTCAGAAAACCCACATCAATCAATATTGGATTTCTCAAAACCAAAATTAACAATGCTTATAAAATAATCCTTTTCACTCCAACTTAGCATTCGTAACATCCAACAATATTTCACTCACAAGGAAGATGTGGCCATACATTTATTTTGAAGAAGATTTTATTCTCAAAATCTGTCTCAATCACAATCAACTCTTTGCTAATCTCAAAGGTTAGGTAACAAAATCTTTACTCAAAAATTCACTTAAATGATTCCTCAAAATAATTCACCATACATAGCATAAGATATTAATTACACCTTATAAACTCCACACTTTAAAATATTAGCAAAAACCACGTAAATTACTTCAACAATAACTTTTCATTGATCACCTTAGTACTCCTCTTAATTATTTAACACCTTTTAAATTAAAAATAAAATATAACTCCTCTTATCCCGTATTACTCCTTCTAAAAGGATAATTTAATTTTTAACTTAACCAAAACCTTATATCTCCCTCTTTATTTCCTTGCCAACCACCTTAGCACTAAATATAATCCCCTAATGTACATTTTTCATATTCCACCTAGAAAAAATATTAATAAAAATTACAAACCAATTTGCATACCTTTTTGCTTAGCAAAATGTCCTCGATGGGTTTTGAACTCCCACCTTTCCTCCACCAAGTGCCTTAGTGCTTAAGATTTCACCTCTTAGGCTACGTGTCCTCACGTGAGCTAAAATGTGTGCCCCGATGTGTTTATCCTCTTCCCTTCCACAAAGAACAAACAAAACAACTTCCTCTTCAAAAAAATGGTGCACCCGCAATTCGAACTCTGGCCTAGCATTCATTGAACACCTTACTGTAGTCCCTGGCTACCAATTGAGCTACAAGATGCTTTGAAATAATTTTTGTGCTCCACTAGTGCTTGTCCTTTCTTCTGCGCCCAAGGAATTATAACACATGCAAATCCTTTCTTATGGTGCATGGACTCTTTGCATAAAATTCGATTCCCAAGGATGATTAATGCCAAATATTTTTGGCATTATTTATATGCATTTCAATTCTTTTTCTTCAACGTCGATGAGGACATTCAAATTTTTAAAATTTAAATTTATAATTTAAAAACTTAAGGCCTTTAAATCATTATATTTTTAATTTTAATTTTAATTTTTAACCTTAAGGTTAAATGATTTAAAATTAAATAATTAAACCTTTAACCACTCAATATTCCATATGGGTTTTTTAGAAGCTTTATAATGTGAAAAATCCTTGCATTTATTTTTCATAAACCAAACCTGGATTCTTAAATATTATAATATTAAACTTTCTTATTTGCCTCTTTGGAAAAAGCTCCAGAGGATATTAATGAAACTCGAACATCAACCTTACTTATCAAACCTCATACATAAACAACTGGATGACAATAACCTTGGTTCTTATCTTCCTTGACATCAATAAAAATAAAACTTGCACATATTTCCAACATGCCTTGAGCAACTAATTAGGAGATATCTACAAGAAGAAAATATATATGACATCATTTAGGTAACACATAAAGAACCCTATGTAGGTCATTATGCCACCCAAAGGATAGTTAGTAAAATGCTACAAGTTGGTTACTTTTGGCCTACTATGAATAAATATACCTATAAATGTATTGATAAATGTGATGCTTGTCAAAGAGCTAGTAAACCTACACCTTCAATGGAAATACCTTTGGTTTAGCAAGTAATATTTGAACCATTCAAGAAATAAGGGATTGATTTTGTTGGATCAATAGACCCTCCAAGTGTAGGTAATAAACACATACTTGTGTGTACAAACTATTTCACTAAGTGGGTTTAAGTTAAAGCTCTACCATGGGCACAAGCTAAACCAGTAGCTGATTTCCTTTATGAAAATATTATGCAATGCTTTGGAGCACCTAGAGAACTAGTCTTGGATCATGGATCCCAATTTCTCTCCAAAGTAATTACATATTTTGTTTACATATATCAAATAAAACATAGGAAAACCTCACCATATCACCGTAAAAATAATGGACAATTAGAAGTTACAAATAGTAAGCTTGAAAATATCATTACAAAAATTGTAGTTGTTAATAGGGTTAATTGGGCCGAAATATTACAATAATTTTTATGGGCATACGATACAACTTGGAAAACCACCACGGGTTTGTCACCTTAAAAAATGGTCTATGGCAAACAAGCTATCATGCCCATTGAATTTGAAATAGAAACTCTTCGCATAGTGATACAACTTCACATGAATTTGGATCGATCACAAAAGGTTAGATTGGAAAAGTTAAACATTCTAGATGAAAGGAGACTAGAGGTATTACAAAGAAATGAATTAACCCAACAACAAAGAAATAAATGGCATGATAAACATATTATACCATGAACATTTCAACTAGGATATTGGGCCTTGTTGTTTGACTCTTGCTACCAAGATTTCCAAGGTAAATTGAGGACAAGATGGCTAGGAACCTATGAAATTGAAGAGTATGAAATTGAAGAGATGTTCGGGAATGGTACAATTAAATTTAAGACCATAGATAATTAAATAACAAGACTACTAGTAAATGGGCATAGGCTTAAACTTTATAAAAAACCATTATATAAGGAAGAATTCATCCACGATATTAAGCAACAAGTTGATTTGTAGTGTATCTCTGAACTGCAACCAACAACTATTGAACAATAACTTTTTTATAAAAAAAAAAATAAAAGAAAAATATGATTTTGCTTCCTTTGTTTCATAATGGAGTTTCTATATTTTCAATACTTATATCTTATTTTCATCATTTTTTAGACTCAATATTATTTCAAAAAGATCCCCCCAAAAATAATGGACATTTATTTTACTTATATTAATTTGAGAACTTGTAGGAAAATGAATACCACACTTTGCATAATACTTTATTGCTAAAAAAATATGGGTGTTTTCAACTACTCAACCACCACTAGTGTTTTGATCTAATTCTCATCGAAAATCAAGCAAGGATTTGTTGAGGTAGAACATGTCAAAACTATCATGGTTGAAACCCTAGCTAAAGAGAAAAAGGTAAAATAATAGGTGCAAAAGGTGAAGCATGAATGAAAATTACCAGTAGCATGACCACCATCATCATGAATTTCTTCCTGATGATCACAAGTCAGATAGAAACTGGAAATTGATAAATTATTTTCATATAATGCTTTATTTGATATTTGATGTTTATATAATTTCATTTATGCAAAGTATTTTTAATGATTTATTTTCCATATTTTTGTAGAAATATTTTGTGATATAAAAATATGATGTTTATATTTGAAACTATTTTGATTTCCATAAAACTTTAGTATTGATGATTACATAATTACAGTATTTTTCAGCTTCAAGGAATTTTCCCAGTGCAACATTATGAAGTGCTTCTGATATCTTATTTATTTGTCTACCAAAGACATGTTATGATATTGACTTTGTAGATAATAGATATATTCTTTTAAAATTTGAAATAATTTATTTCAACTACAAAAATTCACCTGAAACCCGTAGTCATATTGTCATATGTTGATATATGTTTTGAGTTATTTTTGAGATTATTCATTTCTTGTGATTGCAAGTACCGTTACAAATATTTTTCATACATGATGTTTAATAGACCTATTTGGTTATATTTGAATAATAATTGTACTGTCTTATTTCATGTATTTGCAAAGGAATTTCTGAAGAAAGTGTAAAATTTTATTAATATTTCTATTATTTATTGATATTTTATTTATTTTTAGAAATCTAGATCATTATATCTGATATCTATACAATATTTGTGATATTCTATTAATCTCATTTTCTCCATATGCATGAGGAAATGCATATATTTTAGTTTGGGTGAAAATGATAAGTGTTTATTTAGCATATATTATATGTGATATATTGTTTGATTTCTATATTTAAATCATGAATGTAATGGATTTTAATGGTTATTTTAGTTCATTTATGTAAATTCTCGATAAAATGATGAATGCAGATTAAATTAAATAATGTATGCATTTTACATGAAATACGTGCAAGATGTGTATTCTTGGACATGAAAATGTTGAAGGACATTTCACAAGAGTATTGTACGACAACACAAGATTCAAACCAGATCCTGAACATGAGATAAAATGGATGTAATGATGACAAATTGATAAGGCTATAGATATGGGTTACAGAACACAGTGGCTTAGTACTATTATAGAATATGGTTACTAAAATATGTTACAGAACAAAGCTGCTAAAGTATGTTATTGAAGATGTCTGCTGAAGATTATTATTGAAGATGTCTATCGCCAAGAGTTATGGAAAGATTTGACCAAGTCAGTTTACAAATGCACTGAATTCCACATCAGTGACAACATGGAACCCTTACATGGTAGCATATGTTATGAATGATTTTAGATAGTATAGTTGGCTGACTTGTCAAATATTATTAATGATGAACTTATGATTATTGAAGTTGTTTTATAAAATTGTATAATTAGTATGTTGTTAGGTTGTCTAGATTCCAACGCAAGATTGTCATGTCCTTCCCGTATATTGTTATATCTTGTGAAATATTTAAATTAGATGTATTTTGTTATGTTCGTTCATGAATTACCACTTGGACAACTTAGGTTATGATTAAGTACAAGTAGGATTAGGAAACTATGTTAGTTTAGATTATTTTTGTTAGGTAACTGTGTCATTTATTATGTTAATTAGCCCAACAACAAAGAAATAAATGGCATGATAAACATATTATACCACGAAAATTTCAACTAGGAGATTGGGCCTTGTTGTTTGACTCTTGCTACCAATATTTCCAAGGTAAATTGAGGACAATATGGCTAGGAACCTATGAAATTGAAGAGATGTTCGGGAATGGTACAATTAAATTTAAGACCATAGATAATTAAATAACAAGACTACTAGTAAATGGGCATAGGCTTAAACTTTATTAAAAACCATTATATAAGGAAGAATTCATCCACGATATTATGCAACAAGTTGATTTGTAGTGTATCTCTGAACTGCAACCAACAACTATTGAACAATAACTTTTTTATAAAAAAAAAATAAAAGAAAAATATGATTTTGCTTCCTTTGTTTCATAATGGAGTTTCTATATTTTCAATACTTATATCTTATTTTCATCATTTTTTAGACTCAATATTATTTCAAAAAGATCCCCCCCAAAATAATGGACATTTATTTTACTTATATTAATTTGAGAACTTGTAGGAAAATGAATACCACACTTTGCATAATACTTTATTGCTAAAAAAATATGGGTGTTTTCAACTACTCAACCACCACTAGTGTTTTGATCTAATTCTCATCGAAAATCAAGCAAGGATTTGTTGAGGTAGAACATGTCAAAACTATCATGGTTGAAACCCCAGCTAAAGAGCAAAAGGTAAAATAATAGGTGCAAAAGGTGAAGCATGAATGAAAATTACCAGTAGCATGACCACCATCATCATGAATTTCTTCCTGATGATCACAAGTCAGATAGAAACTGGAAATTGATAAATTATTTTCATATAATGCTTTATTTGATATTTGATGTTTATATAATTTCATTTCTGCAAAGTATTTTTAATGATTTAGTTTCCATATTTTTGTAGAAATATTTTGTGATATAACAATATGATATTTTTATTTGAAACTATTTTTATTTCCATAAAACTTTAGTATTGATGATTACGTAATTACAGTATTTTTCAGCTTCAAGGAATTTTCCCAGTGCAACATTATGAAGTGCTTCTGATATCTTATTTATTTGTCTACCAAAGACATGTTATGATATTGACTTTGTAGATAATAGATATATTCTTTTAAAAGTTGAAATAATTTATTTCAACTACAAAAATTCACCTGAAACCCGTAGTCATATTGTCATATGTTGATATATGTTTTGAGTTATTTTTGAGATTATTCATTTCTTGTGATTGCAAGTACCGTTACAAATATTTTTCATAAATGATGTTTAATAGACCTATTTGGTTATATTTGAATAATAATTATACTGTCTTATTTCATGTATTTGCAAAGGAATTTCTGAAGAAAGTGTAAAATTTTATTAATATTTCAATTATTTATTGATATTTTATTTATTTTTAGAAATCTAGATCATAATATCTGATATCTATGCAATATTTGTGATATTCTATTAATCTCATTTTCTCCATATGCATGAGGACATGCATATATTTTAGTTTGGGGGAAAATGATAAGTGTTTATTTAGCATATATTATATGTGATATATTGTTTGATTTCTATATTTAAATCATGAATGTAATGGATTTTAATGGTTATTTTAGTTCATTTATGTAAATTCTCAGGTAAAATGATGAATGCAGATTAAATTAAATAATGTATGCATTTTACATGAAATACGTGCAATATGTGTATTCTTGGACATGAAAATGTTGAAGGACATTTCACAGGAGTATGATACGACAACACAAGATTCAAACCAGATCTTGAACATGAGATAAAATGGATGTAATGATGACAAATTGATAAGGCTATAGATATGGGTTACGAGAACACGGTGGCTTAAGTACTTGTTATAGAACATGTTTGCTAAAATATGTTACAGAACATAGTTGCTAAAGTATGTTACTGAAGATGTCTCTTGAAGATTATTCTGAAGATGTCTATCGCCAAGAGTTATGGAAAGATTTGACCAAGTCGGTTTACAAATGCCATCGAATTCCACATCGGTGACAGCATGGAACCCTTACGTGGTAGCATATGTTATGAATGATTTTAGATAGTATAGTTGGCTGAATTGTCAAATATTATTCATGATGAACTTATGATTATTGAAGTTGTTTTATAAAATTGTATAATTAGTATGTTGTTAGGTTGTCTAGATTCCAATGCAAGATTGTCATGTCCTTCCCGTATATTGTTATATCTTGTGAAATATTTAAATTAGATGTATTTTGTTATGTTCGTTCATGAATTACCACTTGGACCACTTAGGTTATGATTAAGTCCAAGTAGGATTAGGAAACTATGTTAGTTTAGATTATTTTTGTTAGGTAACTGTGTCATTTATTGTGTTTTTTTTTTTTTGTAAAAGAGGGTAAAAATTTATTAACTCAACAAAACATTCATGATACAAAGAAAAAGCAGAAGCTATTCAGACATATCAGCTCTCAATAAAGAAGAGAGAGATTGAGAGCAATCAAAAGAAAGTTGAGACCAATTTTGAACATCCCAACCATCTTGAAACTTAGAAGCCCATTTAGCTAACAAATCTGCTACCCTATTCCACTCCCGAGGAATATGCACAAAAGAAATAAATTCCAAGTGAGCAGAGATATTAAGAATTTTCCGAGCAACCCAACTCAACCGCCAACAACCATGAAGACTATCTCCAGAATTTAACAAATTTATAACAATCTGAGAATCAGATTCACAAACAATCCGACGCCAACCCAAAGCATACCCTTCCTCCAAAGCATATAAAATTGTGAGTGCTTCCATGAAGTTATTAGAATGATGTCCCTTAAAGCAAGAGAAAAAAAATTGGATAGTACCACTACTATCCCACCCCACAACACCAATACCAGCATTACCCGGATTACCCCGGGAAGATCCATCTGTATTAATTTTCAGCACTCCCGGAGGAGGTGGATTCCATTTGCCAGCCCTCTGCACCTGATTATTCTGACCCATCCATCTGCAAGAGACATTAGGACCAGGACCATTAACCATCAAGCCTAATCTTTCCATGATCTGATGTTTCGCATGGTCCACGGGAGAAATAATCTGACATTTTGCAGACACAGTTTCCTGGATCATTCGCAAAATCCTCTGCCAGACCTGGGAAGTAGTTAACTCCTTACCTTGGAAAATCCGATAGTTTTGTTCAAGCCAAATCTACCAAAAAATGCATGAAGGACCAATACTCCATCCAACTTGTAAAAAGAAATCCGCTGCAGGAGGCCGCCCCATACTCCTCCAAAAATCAACTATTGATGAAGCATGCGAACAAGGATGATTCCATACTCCCCACCAATAATGCCAGACTTGTCGATCAAAGTCACATTGGAGAAGTAAATGCCCAATGGATTCTTGGCCTTCCCACAGTTATAGCATAAAGAGGGGCCGACAAACCCACGCTTTTGAAAATTATCCCAAGTGAGACAATGATTATGAGTAGCCTGCCACCCATAAAAACTACACTTCGGCCAAATAAACTTATTCCAAACTTGCTTCCACCATGGAACCTCCTCCTCACCAAACCGTTGCCGATCCAAAACATAATAACCAGCAGCAACCAAAAATATCCCTCTATTATCTCTTCCCCATGCTAGCACATCATCCCCAGGTAGAGAAGAGCAGGGACGGCTAGCGAGAATACGGGCCAGCTCTGCCCTCGCATCCATAGTGCCACCAGCAGGCCATTCTCGAGGATCCTTCCACTGGAGACTAACCATCTGACCAAAGGACTTAACAGTTTTGAAATCTGCCACCTTCAACCATCCAGCATCCCAAAAGCATTGAGAAAGATCTTGAAGATGTGGAAACTCGCTAAGAAGAGGAGCAAAGCCATCCCAAGAATCCTGCCAAAAAAGATCCCGAGACCCAGTATAACAAATCCAGAATAACCCCTGCTTACCTGACTCTGCTCCCTTTTTCAAAGTATTCCAAACAAATGATCATCGACCAGTCAAGCTGTATCGAGGAATCTCTGAACCTTCCACTCCCCTAAGATACTTGTGGGAGATAATCTTGGCCCAAGTTTGCTCCTGATTACTACACCAACACCAATACGACTTAGCGACCAAAGCAGTCCCAGAAAGAGAGCTTAGACGAAGACCCAATCCCCCAGCTTGCCTTGGTCGACAAATAGTCTCCCATTTAACAAGACTCCATTTTGAGGAACCAAGATTGCCAGCCCATAGGAATTTCCTAGAAAGAGAATCCAGGTCATGAAGAAAACTTGCTGGAGCAATCTGAATAAGGCATCTATACACCGGTAAATCCTGAACAACTGAATTCAAAAGTAAAACCCGACCAGCAAAAGTTAACCATCTATGAGTCCAATGACTAACTCGACTACAAAATTTGTCAAGTATGTTAGTCCAAACCGCCCTAGGTAGAGGACCAACAAAAATGGGAATCCCAAAGTATGTAAGAGGAAGAGTTCCAACCTGAAACCTGAGAATCTGAACAATTCTAGCTTGAACCCTGTGATCTGTATTGAAAAATAAAATAATAGACTTGTGCTCATTAATCTCCTGACCAGAGACAACCAAATACAAGTCCAAAGCATGTCTAAAGTTGGTTGCTTCACAAATAGAAGCTACACCCAAGAGAGCAGTGTCATCAACAAACTGAAGATGGGAAATGGCTGGCCTACTATTCTCCCATTTCCATCCATGAATAAGACCCTGGTGAACCTGATCTTTAAGCCAACGACCCAGACCTTTAGCCATAATTATAAACAAGTACGGAGATAAAGGATCCCCCTACCGAAGACCCCGGGAAGCATGAAACAAAGGAGAGGGATTTCCATTAATTAGGACAAAATATGAGGGAGTTGTAATACAACTCATAATCCACTCAATCCAAGAAGGATCAAATCCAAAGGCCAAGAGGATTTTGTGAAGAAAATACCATTTCACCCTGTCATAAGCCTTCGCCATATCCAACTTCATAAACATAAACTTATTCTTAGAAGTGCTCATAGAATGAATCGCCTCGATAGCAATAGCCACTCCATCAAGAATCTATCGGCCAGCCACATAGCCACCCTGCTCATCAGAAACAACTCTATCTAGCCAAGGCTTGAGATGCTCCGTAATCAGCTTAGTAATAATTTTATACACCACATTACAGAGAGCAATAGGCCGAAACTGATCAAAAGAGCTAGCACCCTCATTTTTAGGAATTAGCATCAAAAAAGTGGAATTCAAAGCTTTCAACAACTGATGGTTATGAAAGGACTCAAGAACAACCCTCAAAAGATCAGATTTAATAATTTCCCAAAAGTGTTGAAAGAACTCAACCGGGAAGTCGTTAGGCCCCGGAGCTTTCCCAGTCTTCATAAGGAAAACTACCCTTTATAGTTCATCAATGGAAATAGGTTGAAGAAGGCATGCATTGATCTCTTCTGAAATAACATAAGGAATACAACGCAAAATAGTATGATCATCAACAAGATCCCCACAAAAATCCTCAGAATATAAGGAAGAAAAAAATCAAACAGCTTCCCAAGAGATATCCTGAGAAGCAGACAACTGAATACCTTGAGAAGAAATAATCGAAGAAATACCATTATCATGTCTTCGATCCTTAATAGTGTTAAAGAAAAAATCTATATTTCGATCTCCTTGTAACCATTCCACCTTGGCCTTTTGCTTCCAGAAAATCTCTTCCCGAAGCTCCCATTCTTGAAGTTCATGCAAAGCTTCAGACTCCTCCTGCAAATTCTGCTCTGTTAACCCATGATCTCTGATATGTCTAGTGATAACATCAAGCCTTCTTTGGGCCAAAGTTTTAGCCTAAAATAGATTCCCGAAACACTGCCTGTTCCACTTTTTGAGTTGATATTTCACAAATTGGAGTCTTTTAACAAAAGAGTACATAGCAGTACCGTGGGAAGGACAGCCCTGACTCCACCAGAATTTCATCAACTCGTACAAAGAGGGATCCCTAAGCCACATTAACTGGAATTTAAAACTTGGATGATGATCCATTTCTTGTCGAGAGATAACAAGTTTAATAGGCCAGTGGTCTGATCCCCTCCAGTCAAGAATCGTTGAGTTAGTAACCCAAGAATTGCTAATCCAAAATGAAGAAGTAAGAAACCTGTCCAACCTCTCAAAGATCGAGTTAGAACCACACCGCTTATTCGTCCAAGTGAACACACCATTCTTTTGCTTAATATCCACCAGATTAAGAAGCTGAATATTATCATTAAGGAGTCTAGAGGCAGGCCCCAAAGTACCCACACCACCCCTCTTCTCATCAATACTAGATAAAACATTAAAATCTCCAGCCATAATCCAAGTATAGAATGGAACCAAGGCTCGAACACTTTGAATATGATTCCACAACAGCACCTTCCCAGCAAGATCCAAGGGGGCGTAAATGTTAGTGAACAAAACCACTTCTCTAGACTCATGGCAAGAAGCTATCATAGAAAGAGATGACTTATTCGATACCCACCAAAGAGGAGTAAGCTTCTACGGATTCCAAAGGCTAACAAGCCCCCCAGCACTACCCACAGCCCCAACACACTGACAAAGACCTTGAGGCCAGAGTTTAGAAGCAATACTAAATAGACCCTCCACCAATAATTTAGATTCTTGAAGAAAAACAACATCCGGCTTATGTGCCTGAACAAAATCCCGAATAGCTTTTTGACGAGGTAAGCTATTCAAACCTCTCACATTCCAAGAAAGAACAATCATTTAGAGAGAGAAGAAAAGTGAGACTCCAAGGGTTTAACCACCCCACTCTCAACCAATGTTTCTCCCTCCATATGCAGTTTATGTGCATCTTTCTTTCTACCCGCCTTAATCAGCTTCGCAGGGGCATATTTTTTAAAGTTCTATTGGAGTAACCCTAGAGAAGGACTAGGCCAAGAACCCTTTCCTCTACTAGAAGTCAGCAAATCAGCCAAAAGAGGGTCATCCCCTTTCACACCGTCCTGTTGCCCCTCCGAAATAGGAACAATTGCCAGGGCTGTGTTCAAAGAAGAATCTGTCACTTCCTGTTGCCCATTAGGATTCAACACCTCAGTTACATTTTGAGTATCCATATTCAAATTACCATTCATTCCTTCATCAGGAGATACCAACTCATCTAAGGCATCAAACTTATTATACAGGCCATCCATTTGTCTAGCAGTAAAGGTCCGCTTCAACCCTTTTCCCTTATTATGATTCTTAACTGGAACAAAGCCTTCTTTGTCTACCCCACTAACATCCATGGGAGCCCTCCCCTGTCCAGGTCCAACCTCTTGTGTAACTGACTTCCCACCCTGAGATTGTAGATTTGGATTTTTAGAACCAAATGATTTATTTTCAGGCATTTTAGGGCATTTACGCTAAAGATTCCCGTACTCATGACACAACCGACAATGGAAAGGAATAGTTTCATAGGCTAATTGTTGAACCCAAGAAAAATATCCAATGCATATTTGCATAGAATCAGGTAGAGGCTTAGATAAATCCAATTCCACACAAATACGGGCACATGAGACTACCTTTTTGTCTGAAGTTTGCTGAGACAGTCCCACCGGTTTGCCTAACACCAATGCAATCATGTGTAGAATATCCGTCCGCCAAAACTCCAAAGGTATCCATGGAAGTCGAACCCACACTGGAACCCTAGAAGGAATCTCCTCAGTCGGATTAAAACCCATATGCCAGGGTTTAATAAACAGGCCAATCTGGTTGTAAAAGTATGGGCCCCCCTCAAAAGCCCTATTTCGGTCTGCCAAGTAGGAAAACACCACCAGAAAGAAATTATTAGCTCCCATCATGATCTCCATATCACCGATCGGGTTCCAAGTACTCCTGGCCCACTTTTCAAATGCCAAGAAAGGGATGCGAATACCCAAGAATTTGCATATTAAAGCATGATTTTGCATATATTCAACATCATCTCGCAATTGACTCAGGCTGAATCACAAGAACAGGCCGCTCCCCAGCCCTTTCCAAGCATCCATTAACTCGCTTTGCACGAAACCCTCCTTCCAAAGAAGAATTACTTAGGCCTGAAGAATTACCCTCTGCATTATGCCAAACAGTGAGCCACGAAGGGCTTCCTTAAATGAGACATTATTCCGACATTGGGTACCTCCAGGCAAAGCCATTCATGCTGTTCCAAAAATCTCAGAAATCCCTTCTCCTCAGAGCACCTCCTAATTTTTTCCTCAGCTGTTCGATTCGCTCAAGAGATAAATGTCATGATAACATATTATACCACGAACATTTCAACTAGGAGATTGGGCCTTGTTGTTTGACTCTTGCTACCAAGATTTTCAAGGTAAATTGAGGACAATATGGCTAGGAACCTATGAAATTGAAGAGATGTTCGGGAATGGTACAATTAAATTTAAGACCATAGATAATTAAATAACAAGACTACTAGTAAATGGGCATAGGCTTAAACTTTATAAAAAACCATTATATAAGGAAGAATTCATCCACGATATTAAGCAACAAGTTGATTTGTAGTGTATCTCTGAACTGCAACCAACAACTATTGAACAATAAATTTTTTATATAAAAAAAATAAAAGAAAAATATGATTTTGCTTCCTTTGTTTCATAATGGAGTTTCTATATTTTCAATACTTATATCTTATTTTCATCATTTTATAGACTCAATATTATTTCAAAAAGATCCCCCCCAAAATAATGGACATTTATTTTACTTATATTAATTTGAAAACTTGTAGGAAAATGAATACCACACTTTGCATAATACTTTATTGCTAAAAAAATATGGGTGTTTTCAACTACTCAACCACCACTAGTGTTTTGATCTAATTCTCATCGAAAATCAAGCAAGGATTTTTTGAGGTAGAACATGTCAAAACTATCATGGTTGAAACCCTAGCTAAAGAGCAAAAGGTAAAATAATAGGTGCAAAAGGTGAAGCATGAATTAAAATTACCAGTAGCATGACCACCATCATCATGAATTTCTTCCTGATGATCACAAGTCAGATAGAAACTGGAAATTGATAAATTATTTTCATATAATGCTTTATTTGATATTTGATGTTTATATAATTTCATTTCTGCAAAGTATTTTGAATGCTTTATCTTCCATATGTTTGTAGAAATATTTTGTGATATAACAATATGATGTTTATATTTGAAACTATTTTTATTTCCATAAAACTTTAGTATTGATGATTACGTAATTACGGTATTTTTCAGCTTCAAGGAATTTTCCCGAGTGCAACATTATGAAGTGCTTCTGATATCTTATTTATTTTTCTACCAAAGACATGTTATGATATTGACTTTGTAGATAATAGATATATTCTTTTAAAAGTTGAAATAATTTATTTCAACTACAAAAATTCACCTCAAACCCATAGTCATATTGTCATATGTTGATATATGTTTTGAGTTATTTTTGAGATTATTCATTTCTTGTGATTGCAAGTACCGTTACAAATATTTTTCATAAATGATGTTTAATAGACCTATTTGGTTATATTTTTTTTTTGGTAAGTAAGAGAATATTTATGATTAACACCGGGTTTTAACTGGTTGACCCAAAACCATTTTACAAAATAGGGTCCACTGACCAACTGGAGAAAGGCCAAGCCCTGAAAGTTTAAACTGACAACAAAAAGGGCCAAGACCTACTCTTCCAACGAGAATACAGACCAAACTAAACTATGGAAGCCTAATATTATGGCCATCAGAAAAGAAAGACGCAAAATAGAACTAACAAAGACAAAATCCACTTTGAGCCTTCCAATCTAAAATTTTTCATTATCTATCACCATTGAGACTGCATGAGGAAGATTTTCAGTCCACGTGATCAAATTTGCTGCTACAATGCCTTCATTTGCCAGCCTATCAGCTGCCATGTTTGCTTCCCGGAAGGTATGCAAAATTATGGCCTCAGGTCGATCATGAATTAGAGCCCTTGCTTCGTGGATGTAGTCATCAAATCTCCAAGGAGCTCTCTTAGTGTTCTTTAGAAGATTTATAATAATAAGAGAATCACCTTCCACCAACGGTTTCCCTGGATAATTCTCTGCCACCTTGAGGCTCCTCCAAAGCGCCCTCGCTTCGACCACATTGTTAGTTTGAGCTCCAAGATGTTCGAGCAAAAGCTACAAGCACCTCACCCTTGTGGTCTCTAAGTAAGCCACCAGCCTCGACTTCACATGGGTTGCCCCTAGATGCCCCATCAAAATTTAACTTAATCCACCCTAGGGGGGGTGGGGTCCATGTGATCATGGTTCTAGGACAGGCTTGAGGATGATTGAGGCCATCAGTGAGAGGTAAGTTTAAATGCTAGACTAATGAGGCTTCAAAAGGATTCAGAGGTCTAGACATTGTAGGCACTAAATAGGCATTCTCATTAGCATATACTAAATTTTTTGACGGGACGAGAGGATGAGTGAGAAACCTTATCCAAGAAGGCCAGACGATTCCTTTCCAACCATATACTGCCACAAGTAGTGATGAAGGCGGATCTTCCACATATACCTAAGACGCCTATTCAAAAAGGGAGAAGGCCACTTTGGACAAATAAGTCAAAAATGGGCTGAGGATGGACCCAATAAATATGAAACACTTGTAAGAGACCTAACAAGATTGAGACAGAAAAATTACAATACAGAAACAAATGATCAATAGACTCCCACTCAGACATACAAAGATAACACCTATTAACAATAGTCACACCTCTTTTTATTAAGTTATCCATGGTGAGGATCTTATTTTGGATGGCCAACCATGCAAAAAACCCAACCTTCGGAACAATGCTTTTGGGCCAAACTTCCAAGTGAGGGAAAGTAGGTTCATCATTATCAATAAGCATCAGATAAGCAGTCTTGACAGAAAATTCCCCATTGTCTGAAGCTTCCCAGATAAGCTGGTCCTCAAGAATGCCAGAAGGGAGTAAAGACTGTCTTAATTCATTCTCCAGTATTATTGATGCCCCTGGTAGATCATTGTTCATTATTGGCTTCCAAACCCTTCTATTGTTTGACAAAGTAATAAAATCTGCAACTTTGGTACCAAAAACTTCAATTGTCCAAGCTCTAAGGGTTGAAAGGATGGGGGTGCTGCAGAGAGGGGATAGTCCTTTAACCATTTGTGGTCCCCAAAATCAATGTTTCTTCCATTTCCCAGTTTCCAACGTAGCCCTTTGCTTAGCAAGTTTTTAGTTTGAAGGATTGATTTCCAAAAAATTGATCCCTTGGGAGGAAAGGAATAACTTAAAAATTTAGTTTCTTGCAAATACTTTCTTCGATTATAGTAATCCATTATGCATTTGCATTTGTCGAGAAGACGCCATGCTTGTTTGGCCGGGAGGGCCATGTTTAAATGTTGTATTCTCCTTAGCCCAATACCTCCAAACTCCCTTGGTTTGCAAACCCTATCCCAGGACACCAAGTGAAAGCGCTGCTTAGATTCGAGAACCGAGTCCATAGGAACCTCTTACGGATCTGTTCAATTTTAGTGTAGACACTTGTAGGAGCTTTAAAAATAGAGAGAAAGTAGACGGGGGATGCTTTGAATGGAAAACTTGGTGAGAAGCTGCCTTGCCAGCTTGAGATAACAAATTCCCTTTCCATCCAGCCAACTTCCTCTGAATTCTTTCAATTACATTAGTCCACATGGAATCAGTAGCTCTGCCTGTAAATAAAGGAAGGCCTAAGTATGTGGATGGAAGAGTAGACATTGAGCATCCAAGAATCCTAGCAATCTTAATCTGCCTCTGAATGGGAGTGTTAAAGAAATAAATTTTACTCTTTGAAAAATTTACCTTTTGCCTATGACATCCTCATATAGCTCTAGAATATGTTTTATGACCTTAGCCTCAAAAAGCGATGCAAGAGTTAACAACAAAGTATCATCCACAAAGCTGTTCATGTGTAGCTGCTTGTGTTTGTGATGATGCTTTAATTCCTGAAATAAGACCAATATTACGAGCGACTTTGATTGTCCTCCCAAGGGCTTCGACCACAATGATAAACAACATGGGAGAGATAGGGTCACCTTGCCTTAGGCCCCTTTTACTTTGAAAGTATCCAGCTGGAGCACCCTTAACAAGGACTGAAAACCAAGGTTTCATAAAACATCCTTCCAAAAGCTTGATCCATTCATGATGAAAACCAAATTTCTGAAGAATGGCAGAAACAAAACTCCAGTTTATGCGGTCATAAGCCTTGTTCATATCCGGCTTGAGAGCAAAAGCGGGTTTTTTAGTCTGGACTACCGAATGGAGGGCTTCATGAACTGTTATGACACCATCAAGGATGGACCTTCCAGGGACTGAACTGCCTTGACAAACATCAATAAACATAGGAAGGATCTTCCTCATTCTATTTGCAATCGCCTTGGTCAAAATTTTATAAACAACATTACAAAGGCTAATAGGTCTAAAGTCCATCATAGATCTAGGAGTAGGAATCTTTGGGATTAAAGCAATAAAAGTGGAGTTAAAACTTCTCGGAATATGCTTTGTGGACTGAAATTCCTTGATAGTAGCACATACATCAAAACCTACAATATCCCAAAAAGCCTGAAAAAAATGAGGTGAAAACCCGTATGGACCTGGAGCTTTATCAGGGTTCATTGAGAAGAGGGCCTCTTTGATTTCTTCATCCGTGAAAGGCTTAATTAACTCCCCATTCAAGTCATCAAAAATTAAATGAGGAATATGGTAAAGCATTGATTATGAAGCTAAGGCAGAACTGAAATGTTCTTCTCCTAAAAGATTATGAAAATAGGAAACTGCTTCATTTCTGATCTCATTAGGACTAGAAAGGGATGATCCATCATCTCTAACAAGTTCTTTAATTCTATTGTGGCTTCTGTTCCTTAAGGTAGATGCATGAAAAAATCTTGTGTTGGCATCACCTTCTTTTAGCCAAGTAGCTCTAGACTTTTGCCGCCAAAAAGTCTCCTCGCGAGACTAAAACATTATGGTACTCGGCAAGGGCTTTCTTTTCATCTGCCTGTAGGGAAGGGTGCGGCAATCCCTCTTCAAGTTTTTTCTCAATGGTTGATAACCTTTCAGAGATGACTTTCTTGTTTTCAAAAATATTTCCAAAAATTTCTTTATTCCAGATCCTTAGATTTTCTTTCACCACTTTAAGTTTCTGTGCTAATCTGAATGAAGGCCCATACGACAAGAATCTTGCCACCAGCGAGAAATTCTGTCTACGAGATCGGGGTGGTGCATCCACATAGATTCAAACCTAAAAGGCCTTTTGAATTTTGGAGTCTCTTCAATTTCAAGTAAAATCGGGTTGTGGTCAGACCCAATGCGAGGCAAGGACAACAGATTTGCATCCCCAAAAGATTGTATTGCTTCCTGTGACAAAAAAAACCTATCAAGCTTTTCCATTATAAGTTGATTTCCAGACCTCCTATTGCTCCAAGTAAATTTAGAATTTTTTAATTTGACATCCAATAAATTGTTGTTGTTGATGAAATCTTGAAAGTCCTCCATACTTCTTGCTTGAATTCCTACTCCCCCTTTTTTATCAGAGGGGTAAAGAGGGGTATTAAAGTCCCCCGCCACTATCCATGGGATATCCTGAAAAGCTTCCTTGAAATGACTGAGTAAATTCCATAGATCAGCTCTCCCAGATATAGAATTAGGGGCGTACACATTTGTTAATATCCAAGAAAGGTCACTAACCTTATCCTTAAAAATAATGCTCATTACCCTTTCCCCTAATTGAATAACCTTGCCTTCCACCTTCCCTGGATTCCAGGATACAAAGAAGACCACACGAGGTTCCATTGGCTTTGCAAAAAATTGCTTCTCCCTTTTTCCAGGATTTTGAGGGCAATTTTTCTAGACAAAACTTCATCGACTTTAGTTTCTTGTAAAATAAGAATAGTGGGACCAAAATCTCTTCTTAAATATTTGACTAACCATTTTTTAGGAAGGCCATTGAGCCCCCTTAGATTCCAGGATATGATCTTCATTTGGAACTTTTAAAGTTTTTTCCTCTTCCCCTGCCTTGGACTTGAGGGGGCTTAAGAATTTTGTTCTCTTCAAAGGGAAGATTTCCAATTGATGGAAACAGAGTAGTTTGAATTCCATTAGCTATCTCATCTTGGACCTCTTCTTTCCATTTTTGGGCATTTGACTTTCTTCCCTTTTTTTCTCACCTCCACAGTCAATCAAGGGGGACTTCATTGAGCTTCTAGTCTGTTTCGGGCTAAATTTGGTTTGGGTAACTTGTTGGATAACGATGCTGGAAACCCCTTCTCTGGATTGGGACAAAGACAAAGGTGAAAAATGTCGCTTGGAAGGGTTGATTAACTCTGAAAGCACTTTTTCTCTTTACGGGGCGTAAAAAGACTCATCATTAGGGCATTCTTTATGACCAACGGGAGGAGGATTGGAAGGTCCAGATTTGGTTGGGGAGTCAAGGTAAGCAGGGAGACCAAGAATTATATCCTCAACATTAGACCCTTCATTCTGATTTTCCTCTGTAATTATTTGGTTTTCAGCCAAAATGTTAAATTTATTTAGATTTTCGAAAGGAGAGCATACCTTTTGTTGGTCAGTTTGTGATGTAGCAATTTGCTTGTCCTTACCATTGTCCATGTGAAGCTCGAGCCTCATTCTCCATTTGCCCCAAACCGAGAGGCCTTTGCCTTTTCAACATTTGGATCTTTAACCATGTACATCCCTGTGTATTTGCCATTATTTCTAAAAGACTGCCGCTTGGAATCATTATTCCTAGGAAGGGTTTACTGGATTCTCAAAAAAGAGCATTGTCCTTTGAGATGGCATTGAATATTACGATCAGAGCAAAATGCCGGTCTATTTTCATATTCGATGACCTGTAATCTTGTTTTATTTCCATATTCTAACTCCACATGAGTAGGAAGCTCAGATTCTAGGTTTGCATTTACACAAATCCTAGCATGCGTCATTATGGTGCGTGCAAGGGTTGGATTGTCAATGGCCACCAAATCCCCTATGGTCTTGGCAATACCCTGAAGAAAATACTCATGCCACCAATGAAACGGGAGATTTGGGAGACGGACCCAAATGGGGGCAAAGTTTATGCTCTGCTTTTACGGGTCAAAATCCTCGACCCATCTCCTAAGAAAAAGACTTCTTCGGCCCAAGAACCAAGGTCCTCCTGTTAGAATACGACTAGCATCTTCACTATTGTTAAGGCGTACCGCAAAAACCCCCTTGATAATGCAATAATCTCCATGTGTCCAGAAGTCTTCCACTTCAAGGATGCCCATCGTCGAATCGTTTCAATATCCGGCCTGCCCCCTATGAATTTGCCTACCAGAGAAAAATTTTCCATCGATATAAAGTCTGCCATTACGCTTTCAGGCACGGATACCTTCTGCCCATTGGGAGTGAGAGGTGGTAAGGAATGTAAGGAAACCCTATTGCCACCTTTAAGGGCCTGTGCAAAAGACTTATTGCCCTTAGAATTCTTGATGTGGGCCTTCTTATCAAAAATAATATCAGGGGGTTCGTGTCCCTCTAATTTTTTAAAACCCTCAGTGTCCTTGTCACTGTCCACCTGCTCTTCCTCAGTTGCTTCAGAACCTTGCTTGTTCCCTCCTTGAGCCTCCACAGCTTCCAGGGGTTTGGAAACCCTGTTTCCCACCTCCAGCAGAATGAGAATCATGTTTGCAGAAATTGCACCTGCCTCCGCTCCCGCTTTGCTCCCTATTTGTTGGTTATATTTGAATAATAATTGTACTGTCTTATTTCATGTATTTGCAAAGGAATTTCTGAAGAAAGTGTAAAATTTTATTAATATTTCAATTATTTATTGATATTTTATTTATTTTTAGAAATCTGGATCATAATATCTGATATCTATGCAATATTTGTGATATTCTATTAATCTCATTTTCTCCATATGCATGAGGACATGCATATATTTTAGTTTGGGGGAAAATGATGAGTGTTTATTTAGCATATATTATATGTGATATATTGTTTGATTTCTATATTTAAATCATGAATGTAATGGATTTTAATGGTTATTTTAGTTCATTTATGTAAATTCTCGATAAAATGATGAATGCAGATTAAATTAAATAATGTATGCATTTTACATGAAATACGTGCAAGATGTGTATTCTTGGACATGAAAATGTTGAAGGACATTTCATAGGAGTATGATACGACAACACAAGATTCAAACCAGATCCTAAACATGAGATAAAATGGATGTAATGATGACAAATTGATAAGGCTATAGATAAGGGTTACAGAACACAGTGGCTTAGTACTGTTATAGAATATGGTTACTAAAATATGTTACAGAACATAGCTGCTAAAGTATGTTATTGAAGATGTCTGCTGAAGATTATTACTGAAGATGTCTATCGCCAAGAGTTATGGAAAGATTTGACCAAGTCAGTTTACAAATGCACTGAATTCCACATCAGTGACAGCATGGAACCCTTACATGGTAGCATATGTTATGAATGATTTTAGATAGTATAGTTGGCTGACTTGTCAAATATTATTCATGATGAACTTATGATTATTGAAGTTGTTTTATAAAATTGTATAATTAGTATGTTGTTAGGTTGTCTAGATTCCAACGCAAGATTGTCATGTCCTTCCCGTATATTGTTATATCTTGTGAAATATTTAAATTAGATGTATTTTGTTATGTTCGTTCATGAATTACCACTTGGACCACTTAGGTTATGATTAAGTACAAGTAGGATTAGGAAACTATGTTAGTTTAGATTATTTTTGTTAGGTAACTGTGTCATTTATTGTGTTAATTAGCCCAACAACAAAGAAATAAATGGCATGATAAACATATTATACCACGAACATTTCAACTAGGAGATTGGGCCTTGTTGTTTGACTCTTGCTACCAAGATTTCCAAGGTAAATTGAGGACAAGATGACTAGGAACCTATGAAATTGAAGAGATGTTCGGGAATGGTACAATTAAATTTAAGACCATAGATAATTAAATAACAAGACTACTAGTAAATGGGCATAGGCTTAAACTTTATAAAAAACCATTATATAAGGAAGAATTCATCCACGATATTAAGCAACAAGTTGATTTGCAGTGTATCTCTGAATTGCAACCAACAACTATTGAACAATAACATTTTTATAAAAAAAAAATAAAAGAAAAATATGATTTTGCTTCCTTTGTTTCATAATGGAGTTTCTATATTTTCAATACTTATATCTTATTTTCATCATTTTTTAGACTCAATATTATTTCAAAAAGATCCCCCCCAAAATAATGGACATTTATTTTACTTATATTAATTTGAGAACTTGTAGGAAAATGAATACCACACTTTGCATAATACTTTATTGCTAAAAAAATATGGATGTTTTCAACTACTCAACCACCACTAGTGTTTTGATCTAATTCTCATCGAAAATCAAGCAAGGATTTGTTGAGGTAGAACATGTCAAAACTATCATGGTTGAAACCCTAGCTAAAGAGCAAAAGGTAAAATAATAGGTGCAAAAGGTGAAGCATGAATGAAAATTACCAGTAGCATGACCACCATCATCATGAATTTCTTCCTGATGATCACAAGTCAGATAGAAACTGGAAATTGATAAATTATTTTCATATAATGCTTTATTTGATATTTGATGTTTATATAATTTCATTTCTGCAAAGTATTTTTAATGCTTTATCTTCCATATGTTTGTAGAAATATTTTGTGATATAACAATATGATGTTTATATTTGAAACTATTTTTATTTCCATAAAACTTTAGTATTGATGATTATGTAATTACAGTATTTTTCAGCTTCAAGGAATTTTCCCAGTGCAACATTATGAAGTGCTTCTAATATCTTATTTATTTGTCTACCAAAGACATGTTATGATATTGAATTTATAGATAATAGATATATTCTTTTAAAAGTTGAAATAATTTATTTCAACTACAAAAATTCACCTGAAACCCGTAGTCATATTGTCATATGTTGATATATGTTTTGAGTTATTTTTGAGATTATTCATTTCTTGTGATTGCAAGTACCGTTACAAATATTTTTCAAAAATGATGTTTAATAGACCTATTTTGTTATATTTGAAGAATAATTGTACTGTCTTATTTCATGTATTTGCAAAGGAATTTCTGAAGAAAGTGTAAAATTTTATTAATATTTCTATTATTTATTGATATTTTATTTATTTTTAGAAATCTAGATCATTATATCTGATATCTATACAATATTTGTGATATTCTATTAATCTCATTTTCTCCATATGCATGAGGACATGCATATATTTTAGTTTGGGGGAAAATGATGAGTGTTTATTTAGCATATATTATATGTGATATATTGTTTGATTTCTATATTTAAATCATGAATGTAATGGATTTTAATGGTTATTTTAGTTCATTTATGTAAATTCTCAGGTAAAATGATGAATGCAGATTAAATTAAATAATGTATGCATTTTACATGAAATACGTGCAAGATGTGTATTCTTGGACATGAAAATGTTGAAGGACATTTCACAAGAGTATGATATGACAACACAAGATTCAAACCGGATACTAAACATGAGATAAAATGGATGTAATGATGACAAATTGATAAGGCTATAGATATGGGTTACAGAACACAGTGGCTTAGTACTGTTATAGAATATGGTTACTAAAATATGTTACAGAACATAGCTTCTAAAGTATGTTATTGAAGATGTCTGCTGAATATTATTACTGAAGATGTCTATCGCCAAGAGTTATGGAAAGATTTGACCAAGTCAGTTTACAAATGCACTGAATTCCATATCAGTGATAGCATGGAACCCTTACATGGTAGCATATGTTATGAATTATTTTAGATAGTATAGTTGGCTGACTTGTCAAATATTATTCATGATGAACTTATGATTATTGAAGTTGTTTTATAAAATTGTATAATTAGTATGTTGTTAGGTTGTCTAGATTCCAACGCAAGATTGTCATGTCCTTCCCGTATATTGTTATATGTTATGAAATATTTAAATTAGATGTATTTTGTTATGTTCGTTCATGAATTACCACTTGGACCACTTAGGTTATGATTAAGTACAAGTAGGATTAGGAAACTATGTTAGTTTAGATTATTTTTGTTAGGTAACTGTGTCATTTATTGTGTTAATTAGCCCAACAACAAAGAAATAAATGGCATGATAAACATATTATACCACGAACATTTCAACTAGGAGATTGGGCCTTGTTGTTTGACTCTTGCTACCAAGATTTCCAAGGTAAATTGAGGACAAGATGACTAGGAACCTATGAAATTGAAGAGATGTTCGGGAATTGTACAATTAAATTTAAGACCATAGATAATTAAATAACAAGACTACTAGTAAATGGGCATAGGCTTAAACTTTATAAAAAACCATTATATAAGAAATAATTCATCCACAATATTAAGCAACAAGTTGATTTGCAGTGTATCTCTGAACTGCAACCAACAACTATTGAACAATAAATTTTTTATAAAAAATAAATAAAAGAAAAATATGATTTTGCTTCCTTTGTTTCATAATGGAGTTTCTATATTTTCAATACTTATATCTTATCTTCATCAATTTTTAGACTCAATATTATTTCAAAAAGATCCCCCCCAAAATAATGGACATTTATTTTACTTATATTAATTTGAGAACTTGTAGGAAAATGAATACCACACTTTGCATAATACTTTATTTCAAAAAAAATATGGGTGTTTTCAACTACTCAACCACCACTAGTGTTTTGATCTAATTCTCATCGAAAATCAAGCAAGGATTTTTTGAGGTAGAACATGTCAAAACTATCATGGTTGAAACCCTAGCTAAAGAGCAAAAGGTAAAATAATAGGTGCAAAAGGTGAAGCATGAATGAAAATTACCAGTAGCATGACCACCATCATCATGAATTTCTTCCTGATGATCACAAGTCAGATAGAAACTGGAAATTGATAAATTATTTTCATATAATGCTTTATTTGATATTTGATGTTTATATATTTCATTTTTGCAAAGTATTTTTAATGATTTATTTTCCATATTTTTGTAGAAATATTTTGTGATATAACAATATGATATTTGTATTTGAAAATATTTTTATTTCCATAAAAATTTAGTATTGATGATTACGTAATTACAGTATTTTTTAGCTTCAAGGAATTTTCCCAGTGCAACATTATGAAGTGCTTCTGATATCTTATTTATTTGTCTACCAAAGACATGTTATGATATTGACTTTGTAGATAATAGATATATTCTTTTAAAAGTTGAAATAATTTATTTCAACTACAAAAATTCACCTGAAACCCGTAGTCATATTGTCATATGTTGATATATGTTTTGAGTTATTTTTTAGATTATTCATTTCTTGTGATTGCAAGTACCGTTACAAATATTTTTCATAAATGATGTTTAATAGACCTATTTGGTTATATTTGAATAATAATTGTACTGTCTTATTTCATGTATTTGCAAAGGAATTTCTGAAGAAAATTTTATTAATATTTCAATTATTTATTGATATTTTATTTACTTTTAGAAATCTAGATCATTATATCTGATATCTATACAATATTTGTGATATTCTATTAATCTCATTTTCTCCATATGCATGAGGACATGCATATATTTTAGTTTGGGGGAAAATGATGAGTGTTTATTTAGCATATATTATATGTGATATATTGTTTGATTTCTATCTTTAAATCATGAATGTAATGGATTTTAATGGTTATTTTAGTTTATTTATGTAAATTATCAGTTAAAATGATGAATGCAGATTAAATTGATTAATGTATGGATTTTACATGAAATACGTGCAAGATGTGTATGCTTGGACATGAAAATGTTGAAGGACATTTCACAGGAGTATGATGCGACAACACAAGATTCAAACCAGATCTTGAACATGAGATAAAATGGATGTAATGATGACAAATTGATAAGGCTATAGATATGGGTTACAGAACACCGTGGCTTAGTACTGTTATAGAATATGGTTACTAAAATATGTTACAGAACATAGCTGCTAAAGTATGTTATTGAAGATGTCTGCTGAAGATTATTACTGAAGATGTCTATCACCAAGAGTTATGGAAAGATTTGACCAAGTCAGTTTACAAATGCACTGAATTCCACATCAGTGACAGCATGGAACCCTTACATGGTAGCATATGTTATGATAAAGCAACACTTTTTATGGTAACTGTGTCATTTACTGTGTTAATTAGTGCATAATTTCCTTTATGTAATCACAATTGTATTTTCCATGTATTCATAGAATAGAATAATGTTAGTAGTAATTATGCACATTAGTTACTAATATAAATTAGTTTATGGGAGAAAGACTTACATTGTCCTCTAGAAGGTAGGTCCCACTCCTACAATAATTCCCTATTCTCTTACCCCTGTAATAGGTTATAAATAGTTAGTACATAAAATTAACTTTAGAATTATAAAATAAATTAAATTACATTTTCATAGAGCATAAAGTAAAAATAGATAATCAAAACTAACTATTTGCACGAGGATCCTCACCAATAGGTAAAATCATCATTATTAGGTAAATGCACCAATAGGTACAATCATTGTTAGGTAGATATTGTATTCAATTTATTGCATATTATTTCAATTTTTGCATAATTTTTGTTTACTGCAATTGTTATGTTTCCTACAAAGCTTGAGACTAAAAGATAACATGATTGATTCTAAGTATTAATCACTACGGTATAATCTATATTGAATTTCTGCTCTTTAAATCTAACCTTGATTACACTGGATTGATAAAATTAAATGTAAGCATTACAACTAGACATTCATCAAGTAACGGAGAATACCAATGCAAGGAACCAACAATAAAGCTCTACCATGAAGTAGAATAGATCGACCCTCTTTTGATTCCCAAGATCACACAGAATGCAAGGGAAGAGCATACATGAAGTGAGAATCCCCTTTTTATTGTGATATGTAAGATAAAAGAAAGGAAAATGATAACTATGATGAGGTTCTTTAACCTTAGGGGATCTACCTGCTTTTGATTCCCAAGATCACACGGAGTGCAAGGGAAGAGCATACACGAAGTGAGAATCCCATTTTAATGTGATTTACAAAAGAAAATTATGACTTTGATGATGTTCTTTAACCTTAGGGATCTACCCACTTTTGATTCCCAAGATCACATGAAGTGCATGGGAAGAGCATACACGGAATAGGAACCCCGTTAGTGATAATATTTATGCAATAATTGTATTAAAGAGCAAGGTGAATATGAACTAACAATATAAATAAATGTTAAGAATGATAGTAAGATAAATAAACTATACAAGGTTAATGTGGAAATTAAGGAACTAAAAAGGATCTATGAAATAATGTGATTCAAAAATAAAAATATGTATAAACTAAATGAATCAAGATGAAATGATAGAGGGTGGAAGAGCACAACCAAGTTGAGTATTTTCATCTGTTGATAAGAACTTGATGATGCCTAATAAGATGTTGATTCCTTTGAAATCCTTAGCTTGGAGACTTGAGAGCTTGAAGAAAACCTGTAGAGTTTTAGTGCTTGAGAATACTTGGTTTGAGGCTATCCCAAGGGCTCTATTTATAGTTTTTTCATGACCTTGGGGAGAGAGGGAAAATAGCTTGAATTTAAAAATGGCATAAAATCATGCCATTTTAAAAATGGACCATGTGAGGTAACATGCCATTTGGAAATGGGCCATGTTATTTTGAAAATGGAAGAATGGAACATTCTAATTTGATAATTCCAATTTGAAAATGGTAATAATGGAGCAATATGGAACATTCTAATTTGAAAATGGTAATAATGAAGCAATATGGAACATTCTAATTTGAAATGAAATAATGTGCCACTTTGTAAGTCGACCATTCTAATTTGAAATATTAATAATGAGGTAATTGTGTCACTTTGTAAGTGGGCTATTCTAATTTGAAATAGTAATAATGAGATAATTGTGCCACTTTGTAAGTGGGGTAATTCCATTTTAAAATGATGCATCTTATTTTAAATTTGAAAACAGTGAATATTGCACGATGAATAGTGTACAGTGAACAATGTACAATGAACAACGAACAGTGTACAATGAATAGTAAACAATGTACAATATACACTAAATAGTGTATGTTGAACTTAGAGAAATTATAAAGGGATTAGAGAACATTAGAAGAAGGTAGAGATATTAGAAATATATTTGGAAATATTAGAAAGAAATTAGAAGAAATATGTGACTTTAGAAAAGGTATTAAAGATGATTTGGTAGTGCTTTTGAGAATTTTAGAGATAACTTGGTTGGTGAAAATTCATGTCAAATATGAACTTAATTTTTGAGGCAATAAGTGTTTAATTTTATGATTTTAAAGAGGTGAATTTGGATTGTTGAAGAATTAATGAAAATTGATGTAGAGTAAATCAATTTTTAATGTCTACACGATGCATAACTTTCATAGACTCTGTTCTATGCAAACCTCTCACAAGTGAATTCATTCCTTTTGAATTGTAGTGTTGTATAAGCTTACCTTACTTATATGTAGGAGTATTTAATAAGGGATCATATCCAAATTCCAATGATTCCCAAATTTCATTGCCAAGTGCCACCAGGTAGATCTTCATCATTATACTCTAATACATATGGTCACTTCCATAAAATACTGGTGCTGAATTATTTGAGGAAACTTCCTTAGGATCCATTGTGTTCTTGTTAGTATTTCCTTCAAGATGTTAAACTCTTCTAAAGAAAACCGCTCTGATACCAATTGAAGAATACAAGCTTACACTAAGAGGAGAGGTGAATAGTATAAGACCACTTTTTACTTTTCTTTCCAAATCAATATTAAGCAATGTGTAGATAACAATATCAATAGCAGTAATCAAATAAATGCATAAATCACCACATAAAATAAAGACACCATAATTTATGTGGTTCACCCAATGTGGGCTACTCCATAGAGAAAATATTTCACTAAAAGAATTCTCAATTAATCTCTTGGGAATCCTTCCCAATTACAATTTTTATGGACCTCTATCCAAATGAGACACCAATCCCCTAAAACAAGTTCATGGATATCTATCCATAGGAGAAATCCTTCTCCTATACTCTGGTTGGTGATCCTTTAGAAGACTACTACCTCCACTACATTGGATTTTTGGATCTCTCTCCATTGAATACTCTTATCCCCTCTCAGAAGACTTGTCCTCATTGCCCTAGTTGATGGATCTCTATCCACTAGAGACTACTATCCTCTCTACTCTATCACCTCTAAAGTTATATCTATAATCTATAGTAAACATAGTCCTTCGGTATAGCACAAATATGCTCAAAAAGTCCACACAAAACATGCTCAAATATGCTCAAAAAGTCCACAAAAAACATGCTCAAATATGGTCAACAAGTCCACACAAAACTTGCTCAAATATGCTCAACAAGTCCACACAGATATTACTCAAATATTCTCAACAAGTCCACATAGAACTTGCTCAAATTTTCTCAACAAGTCCACATAGAACTTGCTCAAATATTCTCAACAAGTCCACATAGAACTTGCTTAAATTTGCTCAACAATTCCACACAAAACTTGCTCAAATTTATTCAACAAGTCCACACAGAACTTGTCCAATTTGCTCAATAAGTCCACACAGAACTTATTCAAATCTGCTCAATAGGTCCACTCAGAACCTGCTCAAATTTTCTCAACAAGCTCACTCATAACTTGTCCAATCTGCTCAATAAGTCCACACATAACTTATTCAAATATGCTCAACAAGCTCACTCAAAATTTTTCCAAATATCATAGAAACATAAAGAGAATTGTTAGAGACTCAATATGTTCTACACTCAATGCTCAATCAATTTCTTAACTCAAATTAGAATATAGAATAGTTTGATTTATGGAACATGAACTATCATTTCATACATCCACTTGACTAGTCTCAATCAACTCTACTCAACCAATTACTCAAGAAACAACCCTTGCTCACAAACCCTAGTCCAAGCATGTAAACACCAACTCAAAATGTTTCCAAAAATGCTCAACAACAAATCTCACATAACAATGATACTCATGTTCTTTTCAATACCTAGTTCAAGTTCTTCACAAAAATCCAATGGCTTCAACAACAATGCTTATAAAACAATCTTCACATAACATTGATACTCAAGCTATTTTCAAACCCTATTTCAAGTTCTTTGCACAAAAACTCACTTCAACAACAATGCTTATAAATAAATATTCACATAACAATAATACTCATTTTATTTTTAAAACCCTAACTCAAGTTCTTCACACAACCAATGGCTTCAACAACAATGCTTATAAAACAAGGTTTTAATCACAACACTTAATTCCAGAAAACCTTGAAGCATTAACTAAAAAACTTTTGAAAAGGAAACCCTAATCAAATCCTTTTCACTCCAAACTTTATTTTCTAGAAACCCATTCAATCAACTTAACCAAGGAAGAATTTACCCATGCCTTTTTGCTTGACAAGGAGTAGATCACACTAATCTAACACACTCATAATTACTTCTTTGCCAATCTCAATAAGGGTTAGAAGATAATAGTTTTTCTCAAGGAAACACAATACAAAATGATATCAAACAAAATACACCTTTTCACTCCAACTTTAAAATAGTATTCAACACCTTAACCATTACCCTCATAATAATCTCTTTGGAAAAAGTCATTTTTAAAAATAAAATCAACACTCTTAAAGTCTTACTCCTCAATATGCAAATATAATAATTAAGACTTTATTACAAATAAAAACAAACTCCTTATAACTCCAAAAACCAATTTTCAACTAACATGACTTTCCACTAGCAATCCCTTTTAATTATTTCCAACTAGCAAACCTTTTAACTCCCCACTTTAGGCAACATTAAAAATAATAAAAAATTTAATTACATTGCCTTTGGAGAGCCTCGAACTCTCAATGTAGCCTACGACCAATGTCTTAGCCATGGCTCCAACTATCACACAAGCTATGTGCTCATTTGAGATAAAGGAAGCACCACATGCTTAAAAAATGTATCTCCGCCTTTTGTTATGCAAAAATGTGTGCCTCACTTTTGGCACCTTCAACACAACTACCAAGTACACCCACCGCATTTTTAACGCTAGCCTCCTTGTGCACAAGCACTTAAGCTACAACCCTCTTGCCATTAGGCCAAGCTGCCCAGATGGCTCTCGACCATTCGACGCCTTCCACTTTATTTCTTTTCTCTAGCAAATCAAACAAGAAATTTACAGTCCCTTTTCACGGGCTTTTTTCTTAATCAATTTGTATGCAATTTCTAATATCAAGAAAGGATAAGATTAATGCCCCTTGGGCATATTTTATATAATGATTTTCTACCTTTATTTTTAGAATGTTGGTGCTTCAATTTACTTTTAACCCACGTGACATCGGCGCTTCGAATTACTCCAAATTTAGACCATGGATGCTTAGATTAATTTATAATTTATTTAAATTATTTTGAATTTAAATATTATAAATTAATTATTTTATAAACCTTTGCATAACTTGGTATAAATATTTGGGTTTATTAATTCCTTCTCATTGCATAACTTGGTATAAGTAACATTTATTCATAAAATTTAAATTCACATTGAATTTAAATAATTTATGAAATAAATATTATATCTCCTTTTTAACTTTTCAAAAACCTCCTTGGGTTTTTATGAAGACCCTTTTAACTTATGCTTCCATATACTACTAAGATATTATGGAGCCCTTTTTCTTTTAACTTCTGCACTGATTCTCTTGAACTTTGGCCTTCTTCTTGGATATCAAATAACAACCTTGACAACTTTGTTTCTTTATGAATTCCTTGACATTAATGATGACTTCATCTGGTGACATCAATGACAAGTTTGACTTAGGGTCTCAAAATGTCCAACAATCTCCCCCTTTGTCATTGATGGCAACTCAAACTCTTTTTACAAAAACTTGACTTGATTTTTGTCCTGCTCCCCCTGGGACATTGCTCCCCTTGGCTCAATGCTCTTTTCAAGTATCAAGTCTCTCCCCCTTAATCAATTCTCTCTCACATCAATGGAAAAGGGTCACCTTTGGGGCTCGGGGCTAAGAATGAGACTCTTAGATTAGCCCCTCCCCCACCTTCTTTTGAGGTGGTTAATTCTGGAGTGGGGGTATTTCTACTCCCAAAAGGAATTTTCTTTGTCTTTATCCTCTTTCCTTCTTATCTATTTTTTTAAATTCCTTTGATTATTTTCCATGTCCATATTTCTGTCCCTATTCCTATTCTTATTCCTATTCTTGTTCCTGTTCATATCTATGTTCTTGTTCTTGTTCATGTTTATGTTCCTGTTTATATCCATGTTCATGTTCCTGTTCTAGCTCATACCTATTTTTGGAATATCTACTCTACACCATTTTGTTGTGTGACCATCATTATTACACTTATAACACTTGATGTTATTATTCCTTGGAGGTGCAAATGTATTAGGATTTATCCTAGTGAAGCCATATCCTCTTCTGTCATGAACCTTGCAATTCATTGCCTTGTGACCAATCTTATTACATGAGTAGCAATACCCATGAAAAATTTGTCTGTTCTCAAATTCTTGTCTTACAAGTGTCATGCATTGTGAAGCCATGTGCCCAAACCT
The DNA here is from genome assembly GCA_028583015.1 of Wollemia nobilis. Taxonomy (NCBI): domain Eukaryota; kingdom Viridiplantae; phylum Streptophyta; class Pinopsida; order Araucariales; family Araucariaceae; genus Wollemia; species Wollemia nobilis. The sequence continues at coordinate 11,311,378 of JAQPPZ010006909.1, forward strand.
GTGACATGAAAAGCATCTTCCACTGAAGCCTCCTTGTCTTGACCTTATTGGTCTCCTATTCTGATTGTTGTTCCATTTGTATCTTCTTTGTGCATTGTTACTATTTTTGTTGAACTCTCTATTGTCCAACTCATCCTATGATGTCTCACTTTATTTCACATTGTATTTTTCTGAAATATCTTCATCTGAAGTTTCTTCTCCTCCAAAACTTGAAGTTGACTCTCTTTCCCATTTCTTTTGAACTTATTCAAATCCAAGACCTATTTTTATTTATGTAGTATTTTGTGTCTTGATGAACTTATCCAAGGTCTTTGAGTTGTTTTTAAACCCTTTCATATTGATCTTGGAGTCCTTTAAATATTCTTTTAGTAATGCCACTTCTTGCGCTAACTTATCACATTCCAAGATATTTGATTCTAACTTATCTTTGAAACTCTTTGCCTTAGCCTTTGATTTTTCTAAATCCTCTATGAGAAATATTCTCTCTTCATCATATTATTGAAACTGAATTTCATGTTTAGAGTGTTGCTTCCTTACCTTCTTTATTGTTTCAAGGGTATAGATAAGTTCTCCCTTTAGATCATAACCATCCTTTTCTGAATATTCCTCTATTTGTTTGTCTTTGTCTACAACTCTATTTTCTTTTGGATTATCTTCTATATGATCACTTACTTCTTCTAAAGCCATTAGAAGATTTTCATTTGGTCCTTCCAAGTGCATTCTCATATTCATCATCATTGAAACTATAACCATCCCTTGTACAATCATCTTCAAGATGTCCAAAGTTACCACATCTAAAACACTTGAGAATTATTGGAGTCCTTTTCTTAACTGGTTCCTTTTCTTCAATCATAAATAGGACTTCATCTCTATTATTGTTTGAAAAACTAGCATCACTATCACTTGAGTACTTACTTGCCTTATCTGCATAGTAGCTTCTCTTTTATCTTTAAAAGAACTTCTTTCCTTGTCTTCTTTGTCCATCCTTGCTTTTCTTCTGGTGCGTATATCTTTTTGGTTCCCTGTACCTGTGATCCTATTTTCCTTCACCATTGTTGTTCTTGGGTTCTTGACAATCTGTTGCAAAATGTCCATACCTTCCACAATTGAAATATTTAACAAATATTTTATCTCTAGATCTTCTATAGTCCTTATCTCTTCTACCATAGTTAGATTTTTCATCACTAGATGACTCATTGCTTGATTCTAAATTCTTACCCTTTGTATTATTGGTTGCTTTGAATGTTGCTTTCTTCTAGGACATAAGATATTTTTTTATTATCTCAAATGTTGTGAGCATACCAAGAAACTTATCTCTTGTCAAAGTATCACCATCTATTGATACTTCTATATCAGAAACCTGTTCACTGAATATTTTTGGAAGAGATCTTTAGATTTTATCACAGACATCAGATTCATCAATCTTCATACCAAGTCCTCGCATATCATTAACAACCTCATCAATTTGAAGTAGATAAGCACTAATATTTTCCTCTTCGTTCATTCTTAATTCTTCAAGTTATCTTTTGAGATTTTGAATCTTTGCTTTCTTGACACTTTTATCTCCTTCATATATATTTTGCAATTATCCCACATCTCTTTTGTATTTTGACAATGTGTAGAGGGGTAAAATCACCCTACAACATACGATTATCAAGGTTGGATCTGCAATAGAGAGAAAAAATTGAGGTGAACCGCAGGGGTATATTGTTCTCTACACTTGATGGACAAGGAAAAAGGGTTCACCAAGAACAATTTTAGGACTTGTTCCAAGTCCGAGGGTTGGAATGTTTGTATGTAAATTTTAACAAACACCTAAGGTTTGGCCTTCTATATATTAAACTAAAATAAATGAAATAGAAATGCAAGGAATACAAATGCAAGCAAACAAGAACTAGTCCTAAAATGATTCTTGATTTGAATGATATCTAAATCCTAATTATAGAATATAAATTCTTTTAATATTTTAAGAGCAAGGGCACAAGGAAGATGCACAAACAATCTAGCCTAGATGCAAAAACTATATGCACTTTTCTCTTTCAATGCCTAAAGTAAATTAATTCCTTTATATATGTAATTGTGTGATTAAAATGAGTAATAATTGAAAATATCTTGAAAATAAAACACTTCAACAAACAACCTAAAGCACTAACAAGAACACTTTGCCTGAATCTAGAAGGCTGACCACAAGCTTTATCTTGCACCCATAAAGCTCCACAAAATATCTAAATCCTGTAAAACAACTTCACAAACACTAAAAAAAATGGATTAGTATTTGGGGGTCTGCATAGGCCACAATATGACCAAATTTGCAGCAATCAAGCCCCCTTGGTCCTTTTAGCTGACCTTGTAAAAAGAAAATAAGTATTGACCTTTTGGATGGACATACAAAAGTAAGAAATTAAGATGCTAATAGATGATTATATTCCTTGTTAACCTTAGGGTATTTACCCATTTTTGATTCCCAAGTTCATAATAAGTGCAAGGGAAGAGCATACACGAAATAAGAACCCCCTTTTAATGTGGTGTGTAAGATAAAAGAAAGGAAAATGATAACTATGATGAGGTTATTTAACCTTAGGGATCTACCCACTTTTGATTCCCAAGATCACACTAAGTGCAAGGGAAGAGCATACACGAAGTGAGAATCCCCTTTTAATGTGATTTACAAAAGAAAATTTATGACTTTGATGATGTTCCTTAACCTTAGGTATCTACTCGTTTTTTATTCCCAAGATCACACGAAGTGCATGGGAAGAGCATACATGGAATAGGAACCCCATTAGTGATAATATGTATGCAATAATTGTATTAAATAGCAAAGTGAATATGGACTAATAATATGAATAAATGTTAAGAATGATAGTAAGATAAATAAACTATGCAAGGTTAATATGAAAATTAAGGAACTAAAAAGGATCTATGAAATAATGTGATTCAAAAATAAAAATATGTATAAACTAAATGAATCAAGATGAAATGATAGAGGGTGGAAGAGCACAACCAAGTTGACTCTCTTCCTCTCTTGATAAGAACTTGATGATGCCTAATAAGATGTTGATTCCTTTGAAATCCTTAGCTTGGATACTTCAGAGCTTGAAGAAAACCTGCAGAGTTTTAGTGCTCGGGAATACTTGGTTGATGAGGCTATCCCAAGGGCTCTATTTATAGTTTTTTAATGACCTTGGGGAGAGAGGGAAAATAGCTTGAATTTAAAAATGGCATAAAATCATACCATTTTAAAAATAGACCATGTGAGGTAACATGCCATTTTGAAAATGGGCCATGTTATTTTGAAAATGGAAGAATAGAACATTCTAATTTGAGAATTATAATTTAAAAATGGTAATAATGGAGCAATATGGAACATTCTAATTTGAAAATAGTAATAATGAAACAATATGGAACATTCTAATTTGAAATGAAATAATGATCCACTTTGTAAGTGGACCATTCTAATTTGAAATAGTAATAATGAGGTAATTGTGACACTTTGTAAGTGGGCTATTCCAATTTGAAATAGTAATAATGAGATTATTGTGCCACTTGGTAAGTGGGCTAATTCCATTTGAAAATGATGCATCTTATTTTAAATTTGAAAATAGTGAATAGTGCATGATGAATAGTGAACAATAAATAGTGTATAGTGAACAGTGTACAATGAACAGTGAACAGTGTACACTATACACTAAATAGTGTATGATGAACTTAGGAAAATTATAAAGGGATTAGAGAACATTAGAAGAAGGTAGGGATATTAGAAAGATATTTGGAAATATTAGAAAGAAATTAGAAGAAATATGTGACTTTGGAAGAGGTATTAAAGATGATTTGGTAGTGCTTTTGAGAATTTTAGAGATAACTTGGTTGGTGAAAATTCATGTCAAATATGAACTTAATTTTTTTTTAGGAAATAAGTGTTTAATTTTATGATTTTAAAGAGGTGAATTTGGATTGTTGGAAAATTAAAGAAAATTGATTTAGAGTGGATCAATTTTTAATGTCTACACAATGCATAACTTTCATAGACTCTGTTGTATGCAAACCTCTCACAAGTGAATTCATTGATTTTGAATTGTAGCTTAACTTAATTATCTGTAGGAGAATTGACTAAGGTATCATATCCAAATTTCAATGATTCCCAAATTTCATTGCAAAGTGCCATCAGGTAGATCTTCATCATCATACTCCAATACATATGGCCACTTCCATAAAATACTAGTGCTGAATTATTTGAGGAAACTTCCTTAGGATCCATTGTGTTCTTGTTAACCTTTCCTTCGAGCTGTTAAACTCTTCTGAAGGAAACTGCTCTAATACCAATTGAAGAACACAAGCTTATACTAAGAGGGGAGGTGAATAGTATAAGACCACTTTTTACTTTTCTTTCCAAATCAATATTAAACAATGTGTAGATAAAAATATCAATAGTAGTAATCAAATAAATGCATAAATCACCACATAAAATAAAGACACCATAATTTATGTGGTTCACCCAATGTGGGCTACTCCATAGAGAAAATATTTCACTAAAAAATTTCTCAATTAATCTCTTGGGAATCCTTCCCAATTACAATTTTTATGGACCTCTATCCAAAAGAGACACCAATCCCCTAAAACAAGTTCATGGATCTCCATCCATAGGATAAATCCTTCTCCTATAATCTAGTTGGTGATACTTTAGAAGACTATTCCCTCCACTACATTGTATTTGTGGATCTCTCTCCATTGAAGACTCTTATCCCAACTCATGAGACCTATTATCACTGACCTGTCTGATGGATCTCTATCTACTAGAGACTACTATCCTCTCTACTCTGTCACCTCCAAAGCTCTGTCTCTAATATACAATAAACATAGTCCTTCGATCTAGCAAAAATCTACTCAACAAGTCCACATAGAACTTGCTCAAATCTGTTCAACAAGTCCACACAAATCTTGCTCAAACCTACTCAACAAGTCCACATAGAACTTGCTCAAATATGCTCAAAAAGTCCACACAGAACTTGCTCAAATTTTCTCAACAAGTCCACATAGAACTTGCTCAAATTTTCTCAACAAGTCCACATAGAAATTGCTCAAATATTCTCAACAAGTCCACACAGAACTTGCTTAAATCTGTTCAACAAGTCCACACAAAACTTGCTCAAATATGTTCAACAAGTCCACACAGAAATTGTCCAATATGATCAATAAGTCCACATAGAACTTATTCAAATTTTCTCAATAGGTCCACTCAGAACCTGCTCAAATCTGCTCAACAAGCTCACTCAAAACTTATCCAATCTGCTCAATAATTCCACACATAACTTATTCAAATCTGCTCAACAATATCACTCAAAACTTCTCCAAATCTCATAGAAACATAAAGAGAATTTTTAGAGACTCAATATGTTCTACACTCAATGCTCAATCGCTTTCTTAATTCAAATAAAAATATAGAATAGTTTGTTTTATGGAACTTGTACTATCACTTCATACATCCACTTGACTAGGCTCAATCAAATATACTCAACTAATTACTCAAGAAACAACGCTTGCTCACAAACCCTAGTCCAAGCATGTAAACACCAACTCAAAATATTTCCAAAAATTCTTAACAAAAAATCTCACATAACAATGATACTCATGTTCTTTTCAATCCCTAGTTGAAGTTATTCACACAATCCAATGGCTTCAACAACATTGCTTATAAAATAATCTTCACATAATAATGATACTCATGCTCTTTTCAAACCCTAGTTCAAGTTCTTTGCACAACAACTCACTTCAAAAACAATGCTTATAAATCAATCTTCACATAAAAATGATACTCATGTTCTTTTAAAAATCCTAACCCAAATTCTTCACACAATCAATGGCTTAACCAACAATGCTTATAAAACAAGATTTTAATCACAACACTTAATTCCAGAAAACCTTGAAGAATTAACTAAAATACTTTCGAAAAGGAAATCCTAATCAAATCCTTTTCACTCCAAAATTTATTTTCTAGAAAGCCATTCAATCAACTCAACCGAGGAAGAATTTTCCCATACTTTTTTGCTTGACAAGGAGTAGATCACACTAATCTTCCACACTCACAATTACTTATTTTCCAATCTCAATAAGGTTTAGAAAATAATAGTTTTTCACAAGGAAACACAATACAAAATGATATTAAAAAAATACACCTTATCACTTCAACTTGAAAATAATATTCAACTCCTTAACCATTACCCTCATAATAATCTCTTTGGAAAAAGTCCTTTTTAAAAATAAAATAAACACTCTTAAAGTATTACTCTTCAATATGCAAATATAATAATTAAGACTTTCTTAAAAATAAAATCAAATTCCTTATAACTTCAAAAACCAATTTCCAAATAACACAACTTTCCACTAGCAATCCCTTTTAATTATTTCCAAATAGCAAAACTTTTAACTCCCCACTTTAGGAAACATTAAAAATAATTAAAAATTTAATTACCTTGCCCTTGGAGATATTCAAACTCTCAGCATATCCCACGACCAACGTCTTAGCCACGGCTCCAACCGTCGCACGAGCTACCCGCTCGTTTGAGATAAAGGAAGCACCACATTCTTAGAAAATGTATCTTCACCTTCCATTATGCAAAAACGTGTGCCTCACTTTTGGTGTCTTCAACACAACTACCAAGTACACCCATCGCATTTCGAATGTTGGCATCCTTGCGCACAAGCACTTAAGCTACAACCCTCTTGCCACTACGCCAAGCTACCCAGATGGCTCTCGACCATTCGATGCCTTCCACTTTATTTCTTTTCACTGGCAAATCAAAAATGAAATTCGTAGTCCCTTTTCACGGGCTCTTCTCTCAATCAATTCGTATGCAATTTCTAATATCAAGCAAGGATAAAATTAATGCCCCTTGGGCATATTTTATATAATGATTTTCTACCTTTATTTTTAGAATTTCGGTGCTTCAATTTACTTTTAACCCACGTGACATCGACGCTTCGAATTACTCCAAATTTAGACCATGGGCGCTTAGATTAATTTATAATTTATTTAAATTCTTTTGAATTTAAATATTATAAATTAATTCTTTTATAAACCTTTGCATAACTTGGTATAAATATTTAGGTTTATTAATTCCTTCTCATTGCATAACTTGGTATAAGTAACATTTATTCATAAAATTTAAATTCACATTGAATTTAAATAATTTATGAAATAAATATTATATCTCCTTTTTAACTTTTCAAAAACCTCCTTGGGTTTTTATGAAGACCCTTTTAACTTATGCTTCTACTAAGATATTATGGAGCCCTTTTTCTTTTAACTTCTACACCGATTCTCTTGGACTTTGGATTTCTTCTGGGATATCAAATAACGACCTTGAAAACTTTATTTTTTTATGAAGTCCTTGACATTAATGATGACTTCATCTGGTGATATCAATGACAACTTTGACTTAGGGACTCAAAATTTCCAATAGTTAGGTAGTCTAAATCCCTAAATATTAGAGATTAGATTCTTGGACTATGGAGCTAATCTCCGTCGAGGCTATAGATGCTTGACTAGAAGTGGAGTATGCTCATGTGTGATGACACATCTCTCTTGAAGAGACCTCTGATCGCACATACGGATAAGCTAGACTCTTGGTCTTCTCTATAACAATTTTCATCTCACTTTATTCAATATGGGTTAATAAAATCACTTGTACACACATTGGTTCTTGATTGCCTCGAGTCATTACCATACTCATGATTCAGTAAATGAATTCACCACACACATATTTGGTCCTAAATAAATTAGACAACATTTAATGAGTTTGTTTGATATCACTAGTATGTCCGAGTCTATAAAAAACAATCAATTTTCCATATCAACATCCATATCATATTTTCATATCAATAACCATATCAGTTTTCCATATCAACATTCATATAAACATCCATATCAACATCTATATCATTACATGAGTCTTCCATTCACATGCCACAATTTTGGAGCCCCTGATTAAACAACAATGCTATACATGATCAAGTAAAATCTAAACTACGAATGATCATTAGCACATTAATTAATTTGTATTCATATACATTATCATTGCATTATCACCCAACACACATATACAAAAGCATTCACAAAAAAATATACACACAAGAGCATAACACAAAGGTAAAAGCCATATATATATATATATATCACATGTACAATGAATGCTCAAAGGCTGTATACAATGGAGCACCAAGACTCATACACAAAAAGTGCATCTAAGCACTAGCTGATGAGCATTAGAAATGCTCATTTTTTGTTTGAGTTCTAATGGTTTTTGTGCGACAGTATAATAAGAGTTGTATCTTTTATGAGTTATTATGTATCTATTTAATAAAATTATGTGCATTATATAATTTGTGTGAAGTGTTTTTTGTGTAGATATTTTCTTATTTTATTGTATTTTGATCAGTTGAGGTCCTACGTGGACCTGGAATTCTTCTACTTTAATGAGTCTAAGGCATATGGGGAAGGCACCTTGATCTTCAAGAAGGTGCCTTACTCTTACGATAGGCGCATTACTCTACAAGTAGAAACCTTACTCTAATGGTAGGTGCATTACTCCTTAGGTAGGCGCCTTACTCTTCAGGTAGGTATCTTAATCTAGAGTTAGACACCTTACTCTACAAGTAGGCACCCTACTCTAGAGGTAGCCACATTATTCTACATATAGGCACCTTACTCTAAATGTAGGTGCCTTACTCCTCGGGTAGATGCCTTACTCTAAGAGGTAGGCACCTTACTGTACAAGTAAGTGTATTACTCTTTAGGTAGGTGCCTTACTCTAGAGGTAGGAACATTAATATTCAGGTAGATTCCTTACTCTTTAGATAGGTGCCTTACTCTTCACCTGGATGTTAAGTGCTTTGACTATGAAGCTGAATAAGGTCTTGTTGACCACATTAAATTATTGACTCCACATCACACAGGCTATCCTTGGAAGACTACTAAATGCATGAGGTGTCCCAGTCATATTGAAAGAAATGCATAACCATTTGACAAAGCAGAACATGGGTAACACTGAAATCGAACCTAAAAATCTTCTATCCAAAGGAAAATATAAGAATACAGTTTAACTATTTTTAACATACGCATATTACAGTAACTAAAATATCTTAGTTTAGATTGTAACCAGGCCTTCTATTGTAACAACACTATAATATGAAGTTTTATGTGTTTTATACAAACACAAACTTCTTTGAGATAGAGGAGGTAATTTTCTAAGAGTTGTGTATACACTAAAATTGAGTAAATCAGATAAGACTACCAATGCACCACTTGCACCACTCTTATTGACATCATATGGCCCCATTGGGTAACATTCTAGGGTAACATAAGTCTCTATAGCACTTTTGGGAAGGTTCCCACCAATTTTTGGAGGTTTTGGGTCATATCTGTATGACCATCCCACCCTAGGACAGTCATAGATAGTGACCGTCCCACCTAGGGAAGATCATCCATAACCATCCTTGGGTGGAAAAGTCCCCAAAAATACCTTGAAAAAGTCAAATGGCACGCGAAATGGTAATAAATTCCTACCATTTCCATGTACAATCATCCAAAATTGATTTGGAAACTGTCATAGAGATCAGAAACTCCAAATTAGAGGTTCCAAATGGGCAACCTCTTCCACCATTGCATGACAAGGGTTTTGACAAGTGGCGGCATATGCCTTGCATGCCAAAACTTACCCTTTTATCTCCTATGCCCTATTTTGGCTATAAATTGAGGTGTGCTCACCCCAATTTTAAGAGATAAGAGTTGAAGCATAGACCACAAAGTGCTGCCCAATTCTACCCTCACTTTTGTTATCACATTTGTCCTAATATTTCCTTGAAACCCTCTTCATTTGAAGGCACTTTTAGGGGTATTAAAAACATTCCAAATACATTCCAAAATATATAAAAATGATGAGTAATTTGACTAAAATTGCTGACATAACATCTAGAATATTTCCAAACCAAATCCCCTTAGAATTGGTGATAAATTCCACTCAGTTTGGAAACCATTCCACTTGGGAACGGTTAAATAGTGGTAGTTGCACCTACTAAGGACGGTTACAAAATAGTTAGTAATTAGGGTGTAATTCCACCATAGATCATTTCTAAATAATAATATTAGCCTTGCATTAAATTTCGGTCAATTTTTGAGTAGTTTTGATAGGTCAATTAGGAGTTTGGTGATTGCATGTCTAGCCCTGTTAGGGATGACCACTATTTTTGCTAAAAAATTCCTTTTAATTCATTCCTAGATCTGTACAAAACCATATTAATAATTTCATGTTAGAATTACAAGTCATTTGGAAGTGTTTTTATTTATTACAAATAAAGGTTTGGTATTTCTAGATGCATGCTTTCTATGTTTTCCTAATTACAAATCAATAAACACACATGCTTTTAATCTATTTCAATATATTGTGTTTAGGTGCAGGAATTCTAGGCATGAGGGAGGAACTAAGAGGCACATCAAGATAGTCCCAATATTATCTCTCAATTGTGGGTTACGATAATAACACTCGAACACGCCATCAAGCTCATGGAGGGATTTGATCCCTTTGAAAAATTGTAAATTGAGATGTATCAAATTATGAAACCCTCAAGGGGATGTATTGTAATATTATTTAATACTTTGGATTAATAAAATACAAGGATAAAGCCCCATTTTTATCTCAAATAATCCATGTTTTGCAATATATTAGACATTTACATATTTATGCATATTTCCCTTTGAATGCTTGTTTAAATCTGCTTATACATTTCAATAAAGAACCTTCAAGGCGTGCAAATTTTTCACACTTCTTAAAATATTATAATATTATTATTTAATTTTAAATATGATTCTCCTTCCTTGGGATTTCATTTTAAACCTGCTTCTCCTTCTTTGGTTCTTCAATATTTTAGGCTTCTTTAGGCATATAATATTTAAAATAAATATTATATTCTATTCCTTTTAGACCCTTCCTTGCCTTTTGGAAAAATAACCTTATGAAATTAATGATGACGAATCTTAGACATCAATATTTTTACATAAATGAAAACAAAACTTGCTCAAATTTCCAACAATATCCCCCTTTATCATTGATGGCAACCCTTTTTCCTTTAACCATTTCTTTTTCCTTTTTCTAAATTTGCTCCCCTTGAGAAGCTGCTCCCCCTGACTGAATGCTCTCTCCCTTACTCAAATATCTCCCCCTTTGACATCAATGGAAAAGGGTCACATTTGGTATTTGGGGATAATTATAATAATCTTAGCTTAGCCCCATCCCCACCTCCTCTCCTTGAGGTGGTTAATTTTGGGATGGGAGTAGAACTACTCTCAATTTTCCTTGAAGATACTCAAAAGTCTCTTTTAGAAGTGGCTTAGTGAAGATATCCACAATCTGCTCCTTTGTAGTAACATATTCCAATCTGAACTACTTATCTATCACCTTCTCTCTCAAAAAGTGATATTTGATCAGGATGTGCTTTGTCCTGGAGTGCATCACCGGATTCTTTGAGATATTTATAGCACTTGTATTATCACACAATATTGGAATAGGGTGATCATGCTTTATCTTGAAGTCCTCTAAGGTTTACTTCATCCATAATACCTGTGTACAACAAGAAATTGCTACAATATACTCTGCCTCTACTATGGATAAGGATATTGATGCTTATTTCTTACTTAACCAAGAGACTAAATAATCTCCAAGAAAGAATGCTCCTCCACTTGTGATTTTTTTGTCATCAATGTTGTCAACCCAATATGCATCTGTATATGCTGTGAGAGTGAAATTGTCACTTTTGGGATATCAAGAGCCCAAAATCCATAGTCCCTTTTAAATACTTGAGAATCCTCTTTACTGCTACTACATGTGTCTCCTTGGGTGCTGCTTGAAACCTTACCACTAGTCCCACTGCCTGCATTATATCTGGTCTTGTAGCTGTGACATACAGTAAGCTACCAATCATAGATCTGTACAATTTCTAATTTGCCTTAGGAGATTCATCATATTTACTTAACTTGCATCCTGTAACCATGGGGGTACTCACTGGTTTGCAATCTTCTAACTTTAATTTCTTTAGCATATCTTTTATATACTTGGTTTGTGAAAGAAATACACCTTTCTCTGATTGTGAAATTTGAAGTCCAAGAAATAAGGACAACTCACCAAGCATTGACATCTCAAATTCATTCTACATGCTCTTTGCAAATTTTTGACACATCTTATCATTTTTGCCTCCAAAAATGATATCATCCACATAAACAACCACAATTAGTAAGTCATTCTCTTCATTTTTGATGTATAAGTTACTATCCACTATTTCTTTCATGAAATCTTGTTCCTGAAGGTACTTATCCAATCTTGAGTACTAAGGTCTAGGAGTTTGTTTTAGTCCATAAAGTGCCTTATTCAGTCTACATACATAGTATGGTTTATCAGTTAAGTTGAATCCCTCTGATTTCTCAATATAAACCTCTTCTTCCAGGGCACCATTTAGAAAGGTTGATTTAACATCCATCTGATATACCTTGAAGTTTTTGAAACTTGAGAAGGCTAAGAATATTCTTATAGATTCAAGTCATGCAACTAGAGCAAAGTGTCTCATCAAAATCAATTCCCTCAACCTATGCATAACCTTTGCATACTAATATTGCTTTATTTCTTACTACTTGACCATCTTCATTTAACTTGTTTCTGAATACCCATTTAGTGCCAATCAAATTATTATCTTTTGGTCGTGGGACAAGTTCCCAAGTCTTATTTTTATCTATTTGATGTAGTTTCTCATTCATTTCCTTAATCCAAAACTCATCTTCACTTTCCTCATTGAAATATTTTGGCTCAATTTTAGATAACAAAGAGAAATTTACTTGTTGATTTGATGTTATTACCCTTCTCCTTGTTTGTCTCTCATCTGGATTTCCAATGATTTGATCCCTTGGATGATTTTTCTGTACATACCTAGATGGAGTCTTAGGAAAAATTCTTTGTGTTTCTTCTTCCTCTTCTTCTGATTCTTCATGTAACTCTTCTTGACAACTTTCATCTTCTTGATACACAATTTCTCGAATTGGTTCTCTTGATCCATATCTTCTCATCAACTATTACATTTATACTTTCTATAATAGTATGTATCCTTTTGTTATAGCATCTATAGGCTTTGCTCTTAGTGGAATAACCAAGAAAAATACCCTCATCACATCTTGAGTCAAACTTGCCCAAATTTTTCTCTTCCCATCTTATGTAACATTTGCTTCCAAAATTTTTGAAGTACTTCACAATGGCTGGTCTTCCTTTCTAGAGCTCATATGGAGTTTTATGATGGTTTACTCTTATTTGAGATCTATTTATGATATATGTTGTTGTATGTACTACCTCTTTCCAAAAACCATCTAAAATCTTAGACTCATTTAACATGGCTCTAGCCATATTCTCAACTGTCCTATTTTTCCTTTCAACTACCCCATTTTGTTGAGGAGTTCTTGTTACTGAATATTCTCTTTTGATCCCATGTTGTTCACAAAATTATAAGAATTCATTTGAGGTAAATTTTTCTCCTCTATCTGACCTTAAACCCTTAATCCTTTTACCTATTTTATTTTCCTCTAATTCTTTAAAATCTTTAAACTTCTCAAGAGCTTCTAACTTTTATTTCAGGAAAGCTACCCAAATCATTCTGGAATAATCATCTATAAATAATATAAAGTAAATTTCACCTTGTAAACTCTTTGTCCTTGTAGGACCACATAGGTCAGTGTGCACTAGTTTCAATGGCTTGGATGACATAAATCCTTTTGACTTAAAACTTGTTCTAGTTTGCTTCCCATGCTGACATTGTGAACAAATTGTGTTTTGTGGCCTCTTTAGCTTGGGTAAATCTCTGATAGCTTGCTTGTTGCTTATGTTCACTATGTTGTCAAAGTTCAAATGACCCATTCTTCTATGCCACAACCAAATCTCATCTTCTTGTGATAGAAAATACTTTTCTCCTTTAATCTCACTTAGCATGTAGAGGTTGTTTGTAGTTCTATTTTCATTTGCAATAAGTTTTCCAATTTTAGACTTTCTAATCTCACACCTACTTGGATGAAAAGTAACTATGTGCCCTTGATCACAAAGTTGACTCACACTTAGTAGATTGTGCCTCAACCCCTTGACATACAATACATTCTCTATTTTTGTTTTTCCATTATCTAAACTTAAGGTTCCTTTTCCACAGATTTTTGTTGATCCATTGTCACCAAATTTAATTGATCCTCCATTAATTTCCTTGAGTACAAGAAATTTACTTTTGTCTCCAGTCATATGACTAGAACAACCACTATCAAGAAACCATTGTTTTCCCTTATCTTGAATATGAAGAGCTATTTGTACTAACATTGATCTAACTTTCTCATGCTCTTTTCTCTCTCTCCTAATTTTTGAAGTTGTATTCTTTTTATTTGACTCAGGAAATACCATTTTGCACCATCTAGCCTTATGCCCAAAATTATTGTATTTATAACATATGACATCATCATTCATAAGAGGTGCAAAAGAATTGAAATTTCTATCAACATTATTTTTCACATAACTAGTGCAATGTGCAACTTTATGACCATATTTATTACATGAAAAGCAATAGCCATGGAAGATATTATGTAACCTATTTGAATGCCTTGGAAAATATGGTTGAGTGCTTCTCCTTTTGTTGTTCTTGTGATTAACTCTCATCCATGGTTCTTCTTTACCCTCTTCTTTCCTGATGTCTTTTCCTTCTAGAGTATGAGTCATGAGCTTATCTTTGTTTGATGTCTCTATTTCTTGAAAGCTTGAATCCTCTTTCTATTTCTCTAACTTTATATCTTGTAGTAACTTGGTCTTTTCAACTTCATTCCTTAGAGAGACAATTTTTGCTTCCAATATTTCACACTTGGTTTCCCTTGCTCTTAATAGATATGTCATATCCTAGTTCAATTTTCTTTCCTTCTTCTACCTTTATCTTGAGTTCTATGAGACTTTGTAGAAGTTCCATATTTTCTTCTTCATCCTCTTGAATTTGATCCTTCAAACTTGAGTTATTATTTCTAACCTTTTCCAAGTTCTTGAGAGCAGCAAATAATTCCTCTTTTATGTCAAACATGGTCTCTTATTCATTCTATGAAGTCATGTGTGTTCCTATTGGATCTTCCTCCAAGTTGTTAGTCTTTTCATGGAGAGACCTGCTTTGATACCAATTGAAGAACACAAGATTATACTAAGATGGGGGGTGAATAGTATAAGATAATTTTTTTTGCTTTTTAATCCATATGATAACATTAGAAATATTAAAGCAGTAAATATTACACAAAGTATCACACACATGAGAGACATAATTTAACGTGGTTCACACAATGTGGGATACTCCACGAAGAAAATATTTCACTAAAATTTCCTCAAAAAATATTTTGGGAATCCTTCCCTATTACAATATTTATGGAAATTTGTCCAAAGGAGACACCAATCCCCTAATAAAGCTCATGGACACCTATCCATATACTAACAAAACCATCTATTCTATTCTCTGTAAAACTGTAGTGAAATCTCACTAGGATTGGCATAATAAAATACCCCTAGCCTTGTGGGCATATCATACTAGAATTCGTACTATCACTGGGGCAACACCTTTTTCACTTATCTATGAGTTATAACCTATCATGCCCCTTGAGCTGGAGATACCCTCTTTACTAAAATATTCATGAAATATTTCATTGATGATGATACTGCTCACCAAGCTCATCTAGATCAACTAATACTCCTCGATGGTGGAGTGTTAAGGATATCTATCCACATGAGAACTCCTTCTCTACTATGGCTAGTGATCTTCTAGAAGACTACTACCTCCTCTGCATTAGCTTGTGGATCTCTCTCCACTAAAGACTTTTGTCCTCACTCAAAATACATATGTCATCATTACCTTGTTTAATGGATCTCTATCTACTAGAGACTATTTTCCTCTGATCTATCACCTCCAAATCTTACTCTCAATTCTACTCAATCTCTGTCTCAAATTTGCAGTAAACACTATCCTTCGATATAACACAAATCTACTCATAAGTTTGTCTCTGTTTTGGTACAAATTTGCACCAAAATTTATCCTCAAATATTTCATCAAGCCTTAGCACAAATCTTGATCAAATTACTAACCAAATTTGCTCGAATTTTCCCAAAGCCTTAACACAAGGTTTGAATAAATGAATCAATTCGGATCTCAAGTCTTCACAAAGATTTAACTCTAATCTATCCTTAAAATTTTACAAAATCTTGCTAACAATTTTAGAAAACTCAATCTCTTGCAAAAAACCTTTTCAATACTACAAACAAGTTTCACTCAAAATCTTGTTTAACCATAGAAACATATAGAGAATTATTAGAGACTCAATATGTTTCACCATCACAAAAAACTCAATCAATTTCAAATTCTCTTTTAACTCAATTAAAAAATAAAGTATAATATGATTCACAAAACTTGAACTATCATTCCAATACTTTCAATAAATAATTCTCAACCAACTTCATTCAACCATTTCCTCAATGAAACAAAAATTGCTTACAAACCCTAACCAAGCGTTTCACTATACTTCCAACAACTCACACTATGAATCTCAAACCTTGAATCAAGATAATTTCAATTTCACATAACAATGATACTCATGTTCTTTCAAACACAAATCATGCATATGAAAATTCACTCAAACATTTCCAACAATGATTATCAAACAATATTTTTCACTCCACATTTACATTTCACAACATTCAATTTAGATAATATTTCACTCACAAGGAAGATGTGCCCATATATTTTATTTGATGGATATATATATTCAAAATCTATCTCAATCACAATCAAATCCTCTTTTCCAATTTCAAGGTTAGATAGCAACAATCTATCTCAAAATCTCCACTCAAATATTTCCCTCAATAATTATCTCACCATACAAAAATATCAAGTCTCAAGTACACCTTATAATCTCCAAAATTTACAAAAATAATATTCAATTCATAAACAATCAAAATCCTTTGAAAACACTTTATAAACCCAATCTTCACATTTAGCAAATCTCTAATTAATTCCTTTGTTTTAACACTTTTAATTTCAATATTTACACAATAACATTCAACACCATTAATTTCAATTCTAACACCTTATATCTCCAATATTTATTTATAATGCTAATTAAAAATTAAAATATCAAACAACCTTATGACTCCCTATCTTTCACCTTAGCAAAATAAATTAATCACTTGGCCTTAGGCACCTTCACAACTATCACGTGGCCCCCTAGCACTATTCACACCTTGGAAAAAATTAAATCAAGCACTTACCTTATGCGATGACCCACGTCAAAAAAAAATTGCACCCACAATGAACTTGCCCAAACTCGAACCTGAAACCTACCGCAACTGTAGCGTCCTATCCCAATGTTGGGCTACCATTGGGCTATGGACCCAATATAAAACCTAAGGTGCATTATGCATCCTTTATCCTTGCTTTCGATGATTTCCAAAATAGTCAAAAACTCTTGCTACACTCAAAACAAAGGGGACATGAATCGAACCCCTAACCTGCCTTGCACGAACACCTTAACCAACTTCTGATCACCGCTTGCACTACCAAGCACTTTGGAAACTATTTGGTACTTCACTCAAGTTTATCATGAAGCATGCCCTCTTAAATTTAACACATGTAAATTCCTTTCTCTTCTCTTAAGCAATGCACAAATTTCTTTTTGCTTTGGGCATACGAATTGCATGGATGATTTTGAATAAAAACCATTGCCCCTTTTATACCTTTTTCTATGCACTCCAACACGTCGGCATTTCCAATTCAAATTTTAAACTTAAATTTTGGCACCTTTATTATTTATTTAAATTAAAATTTTAACCTATGGTTAAAATATTTTAATTTAAATAAATTAAATAATAACCTTTACAATCTGCCAAATGGGTCTTTTGAAGGAATTATTTCTTAATGACTCCTTGGACCTCATTTTTCTTCACCTCAACCTTTAGCCTGAAATATTATAATATTAAATATTATAACATTAAATATTATAATATTATTATTTCCTTTCAAACATGCTTCTCCTTCTTTGGGTCTTCAATATTTTAGGCCTCTTTAGGCATATAATATTTAAAATAAATATTATATCCTATTCCTTTTAAACCCTTCCTTACCTTTTGTAAAAACAACTTGATGACATTAATGATGATGAATCTTGGACATCAATATTTTGACATCAATGACAACAAACCTTGCTCAAATTCCAACAAAGCGAGCTCAAAAACTTTCCAAAAATTCTATATGAGGATCATCTAATGGAATGTGAGTGGCCTCAACAATATTATCAAGAAAATACTTGTTTGCACTTTGAGGAAAGAACACAGACCCACTATCATGGTTCTACAAGAAACAAATATTGATCAAAATAAAATCCAGAAAATCACAAATTTTATATGGAAAAATGGTGATTTTGCTTCTTGTCCCACTCAAGGTACGTCTGGGGATATTCTCTATATTTGGGACTCAAACAAGCTAGAAGATAAAATAATTTCCTTTTCTAATAGGGTCTTCAAATATTTTTGTAAAAGCAATAATTTCTCTTGGGTTCTGACCAATTTCTATGCCCCTAATTATCCTTTCAATTGTAGGGGTCTATGGGATACTTTGAGTCATATGAGAAGTGCTTTCATAAAACTTCCATGGATTATTGTTGGAGACTTCAACTCTTCCATTTTTCCTTTTGATAAGAAGGAAGGGAACCTGATTCCCACCAAGATCATTGAGGATCTTCATAACTTTGTCATTGAATGTAAGATGATGGATGTTCAAAATAAAGGGGTAAAATGCACCTAGAACAATAGGAGAATTGGGGATCAACATATTCAAGTAAAAATTAATAGGATTTTCTTATCTCAAGAATCTATACTGGTGATGGGTGATGGCACTCTTATCTTTCTTCCCAGAGTTGGATCTGATCATTGCTCTTTACTATTTGAAGCTCAGAAAGGTCCTTGTTTAAAAATCCCATTTAGATTTAAAGCTATGTGGACATAGCACCCAGATTTACAGATGCAAATTATTGACTGGTGGTAATTTTACTATCATGGGTCCTTTATTTTTAGGATTTCCTAAAAAATTAAGTGTGTCAAAGAAAATATCCAAGTTTGGAAAATATAAGTTTTTGGTAACATCTTTGAAAATAAGAAAAATATTTTGCAAAAACTAAAAAGTATTGAAGTCCAAATTTAGAATGGGTAGCTTAATGAACAACTCAGAAATGAGGAGAGATAGGTTATTGTAGACTACCACAATGTGTTGGCTAAAGAGGAAAATTTATGGAGGCAAAAATCAAGGGCCGTTTTGCTCAAAGAGAGGGAATCAAACACAAAATTATTTCATGCCACTACCCTAAGGCATCGAAGTTTGAATACAATTAAATAATTAACCAGAAGTGATGGATCAATCATCAGGGATTTTTTTGAGATTAAAAATGAAGCTTCATCTTTCTTTGAAGGTCTTTTGGGAGCCAACCCCAAAATTTTTTCCTAGACTAGTAGACAATTGCTCCATCATATGCCCAATTTGGTCACTTCATATATGAATTTAGCTCTTATCAAACCCTAAGCCCTGATGGGTTTTTCCCTAGTTCTATCAGACATTTTGGGACATCATTGGACCTAGCATTTGCAATGCCATAATTGAACTTCAGAAAACTAAATCCATACCGAGAAGTATCAAATCCACCTTCATTGCCTTGGTTCCTAAAGGGCTTGTTTGCAAATCTATGTTATATTTCAGACCCATTAGTCTTTACAATTTCGTGTACAAAAATCTTACTAAATACATGGCTACAAGACTCAAAGAGATCCTTCCTTAGATCATAGACCCTTTTCAAGGTAGCTCTATCAAAGGAAGAAATATTATTGATGGTGTTATCACATTGCATGAAGCCTTCATTCTGCTAGTCGTAAGAAAAAATCTACCATGTTTTTCAAAATTAATATGAATAAGGATTTTGATAGAGTTGTCAAAGATTTTCTAATTGCTATCATTCTCAAATTTGGGTTTCATAGGGAGTGGGTTGATCTTGTTCATAACTACATCTCTAATCCCTAGTTTTAATCTTGTTCAATGGATATGCATTAGGGTTTTTCCCTAGTAACGGGATCCTTATGCAAGGAGATCCTCTATCCTCCATCCTTTTTATCATTCTTGTTTAATACTTGGGTAGAGTTCTTAAAAATACCTGCTCCAACAACATAATTTTAGGTATTAAGGCTACATCTAATTTAAGAGCCTTGTCTCACTAGTAGTTCATTGATGATACCACATTGCTACTCATGTTTCTGTGTGGGAAGCAAAATCAATTAAGAGTATTCTTGATACCTATGAGGAGGCTACAGGGTAGAAAATAAATTATATTAAAAGCAAAATCTTCTTCATTAAAACTCCCCAAGAGAGACAAGCTAATATTGCACACATCTTTCAATGTGTTATATCTCATTTTCCTACCCAATATTTGGGCCTCCCTCTTTTCACCAGTGCTCTAAATGAATCCATGTAGGGTAACATTATTGAGAGGATTAAAAAAAAACTTGTAGGTTGGAAAGGGAACCTCCTTTCTAAATCAACCAAAGCCACCATGTTTATCAACATTGAATGGGTCTCAATTGTAAACAAAATATATCTTCAAAATCATTATTTCATAGATGATGATATACTGAGAGAGGGTTCCACATTATAGAAATCAATTATCCAAACAAAATATCTCATTTATAAGGGGATAAGGTGGAAATTATGCACAGGGAGTAACATTAACTTCTGGAATAACAGGTGGATCTCTAATTAAATGCTTTTAGAGAATAATGAAATTATTGTTTTACAACCTTTCCTAGATACTTTAATTGGTAGTAAGATTGAAGATTTCATTGAGGTTTCATCTTATTCTAAGCATTGGAAATATTTTCATATTCCAAATACTAATGGTAAAATATATGATGCTTCATCTATTCTCAAAACCATCCTAAATGTAATAGTCATCCCCATTGGTAATTTCTTTGACTTCCCTTTTTGGAAAGATACTATTTTGGGTTGTTCATAGTTAAATATGCTCATGGTTTTATTAATGATTATCAAGTGGTTCAAATACTTTATGATTTAGTGTGGATTAAATATCTCATTATGAAATTTACTCATTTTAGTTGGTCGACCATCCAAAATAAGATTCTAATGATTAATAATATTATCAAAATGGGTATGATTTTCCCTAACATATGCTATTTGTGTATGAATACCTAGGAATCTATCAATCACCTCTTTTTGGAGTGCTCTTTTTCCAATACAAATTTGGATCACCTTATATCCATTTTTCATATCTCATGGGTTCCTCCTAATTAATTGAGTCACATTTTCATCCAATGGCCAAATCCTTTCAAAGACCTCCAATTATTTTCTTTATGGAAAGTGATCCTTCATAATATCTTATGGCAAGTGTGGCTTGAAAGAAACAACAAGGTTTTTTCTTCCTCCTCTAAGGAGACCATCTCTATTGCCAATAAAGTTATTGCCTTTGCTGCCAACAATTCCTACCTCTTCCCTTGTCCCAAATATCCTAATTCTAGATTGGAGTCTATTATGTTCTCTTCCTTAAAAATTCCCTACAAATCCACTTCTAGTTTTCTATCCCCCATCCAAGAGTGGGTACCCATTGGATTCCTCCCCCAAATGAGTGGTTGAAACTTAAATTTTATGGTGCCTCCAAATGGAAATCCAAGGGATGTAGGTGCAGGTGGTCTTATCAGAGATCACAATGATCAAGTTATTATGGCTTATGTTCAGTATCTGGGGTGTCAAACTAATCATTTTGCTAAAGGTCGTGCACTTTGGAGAGGGATAGATATTCTCAAGTATTATAAAGGCAACATTTTTATTGAGGGAGGAATATTATAAATGCTCTCAAAAACAACAAGTGTCCTCTTGAAATTTCAAAATCATTATTCAGGAAGGTAAGAATCTATCCCAAAATTTCAATGATATATTTATCAATCATGTATACCGCGAAGCTAATAGGCCTGCAGATATTCTTACCAATTGGGGAGTTATCCATAAATCATTATCCATTTAGAAAGAAAGCTTTCCCTAAGAAGTTTTAAATACTACTAATAATTATTTGGTTTGAAATATGTGGTCACAAGTTTTGGCAGGTCAACTTCTCCAATGATGACTCTAGATTTTTCAACATGATCTATTTCTTTGGCTCTAATTCTTATGGTGGAAGTTTAATTATTAGTGTGACTTTCAATATTGCTATTGGTACTAGTGGTTGATTCTCTTGTTTCATTTTCATGAAGTATGCTATGTCCCAAGGTAGGCCTTGTCAATGGGTTTGTCTTGTGGTGGTCTTCTCCAAGCATGTCAAGTCCCTTAGTAGGTCTAGGCAGTGTAATTGGATGTTTTCAAACAAGGCCAATGTGCATCAAGTCTCAAGATCCTCTTTTTTACGTCTTACAAATTTTGAGAATCATATTTTAGTCAATTGGCACTCTCGATATTATCCTAGTCCTATCCTTTGCATAGTTTATCTTGTGCCATATCTATATTTTCCAGTGTCTATTACCTATGTAGAATTACTAAGTGGTCCACCAATAACTCCAACCCTGATTTGTGTCAATCCATTGTTGTCTGGTGTTATCCACTATTGTGTGTCCTAGGTAGCAAGAAGTATAGTGTCTAGATTTTGTGGTCATCCTTTTTCCTCAGTATCACCAACATGGCTCTGCTTGAGCCATCTAGCCTTTAGCTTGATCCCCTATCTCAAACCTTTCTAGAAGCTCATGGTATCATTCCTTTCCTTAGCAAGTTCAAAGGGGCTGAGCAATATATCATTGCAACCTTTGTTAATTCATGGAATAATGGTTATGTTGTTGTGTGTAACCTCTATTTTAGAGTTACTATTAAGCTTATGGTCGAGGTGATAGAACTTCTAATGAAAGGGTGAGCAGTATGAAAAGATCATCATAATTAGGAACCTGATATTAAGGGCTTCCCATTACTATTTATAAGTTCTTTATTACCATTACATGGGCCTGTTTGAATATTATGTTTCTTCCTATTTAGGTAATATTATAGTTTTTATAGATATCTTGTGAGCATTCCCTACATGGGTTTTTTTATAGCTCCTTTACAAGGTTTATAGGTAGTTACTTATCTTAAGCAACAACTACATGGGTATTTCTTAGGCTGTATTTTTGTGTTTATGATGTCAGACGTCCACTTAGCCTTCTCTGCTATTGTTTGGTCCTTTTCATTCAGGTTGCAGCTAGTCAATGTGTAGGTATGTGTCATCTTATGCTATTGTTTTAGTTGCTAGTTTATGCACTTGGGTTTGGGGCCCATTTAAACCCTACACTTAAGCAATTTTACCTATCAAAATAATATCAATTTCTAACATTAATATATGAATATTATATTAATAGAACCTTTATGACTACTAATGATGAGCAAGGTGCAGCAACAATATTGTCATTGTTGTCAACACAGTCAGACAGATCAGTTGATGCTAAGACAGATTGGTTGATGCAATGGACAGGAGTTTAGTGATGCAGTGGACAAGAGTTAAGAGGTTCTTCATAGTATGTACAGTGATTATCCAAAATATTTAAGTGGCCCATATGCTAAAAATCAAAAGAAAATCACAAGGAAGAAAACTGTCGTGATATCGCGACTTGTTGAGAAGAAAGAAAACTGTCGTGATATCGCGACATGTTTAGAGAAAGAAAAACTATCATGATATCGTGACATGTTGAGAAGAAAGAAAATTGTCGCGATATCGCGACATGTTGAGAGAAATAAAAACTGTCGTGATATCGCTGTAGCACCCTAAAATTGGCACGGTTAAACCTTAGTAAAAAGATAAAAGATAAAAATTTGAATTTCAACCCCAAACTGCCCGTTAAACCACCTGTTACCCGCTTTCCTCATTTTTCATGCCATTTTTAGGATTTGTTTTGACCGTTGGACGATATCGTCGCAGATTAGACGAAATCATCCCCGATCTGACGAATTCATCTGGAATAGAACGTCCAGACGATTTCATCCCAAAACCAAATTTTCATAATTAGCTTCTGTTTCAACAACCTCTCCAACTCGGGCAGAAGCGTGTCTGCACAGTTGGAGATTTCCCTGTTGGAGATCTCCCAGATTGGGATGATCCCCAACCTCCTAAACCTCTTCCTAATCCTATATAAACTAGGATTTTTCTAGTTTATCCCCCTGATTCTCCCTGAACCCCTAAACCCCTTAGTTGATGGATTTCATTGTAGAGTTAGTTCCTTATTCCCTCGCACTATTGCTTGCATTCGGTATTTTTGCATTTTATTGCAGGAACTCTACTATTTTTCAGTCGAAGCTAGCTCGGATCGTCGCGGACGATCTCGGACGATTATGGATGATTTTGTCGAGGAGCACAGATGATCTCGTACGATTGGAGGCGATCCTAACTGTAGTCTAGATTGGGGGCAGTCAGAGTCTAGAGTTTGCATTTTCTTAGCTTTCTCTGCATTTTTCATATTATATTTCTGCACTGTTTTAAGTTATTATGTTTTTGCATCTTGGAGTTCACCTCATTTAGCATAATCGCATGATAAAGTTAAAATCAATCATTAAATCTACTGCATTTCCTTATTTGTTATTGGAATCTATTATTTAGGTATGTTTGTTGTTATTTCTACCATTATCCTTTGCTTCTGCACTTGCATATTTGGTATTTTGCATCTATTTTTGTGATTGCAGGTTTTTGACGAATTCGTCTGACGAATTCATCAGATTTTAGATGATTCTGTCTGATTTCAGATGACCTTCTATGATTTGAGATGATCCCATGAAATATCAGATGATTACGTACAAATTGAGACGATCTGAACTACTACAAGACTCAGAATCTTCATCAGACATCCGAAATTAGGTATGACACCTTCTAGTTAGCATATTCTCTGTTATTTGCATCCATTTCTATTTTTTGTATTCATTTAAATCCGCATTGGCATATAGAATAGTTTAGATTCATATTGGCCAAACCTAGGAGTTGAATGATCAAGTATAAAAATGAACACATCAAACTCACTATCAACCTAGGCGTGGAAACTGCCATTCAAAAGTTTCTTGGTGAACCCACCATCCATCAAAAATTCACCCTTATACCCCTCCCCCGAGAGGCGGGACCTTCAAAGGGCCTCTCAGTCCGAGGTATTGTCCCATCCTTTTCACATCCCCCTTCGAGCGTGGATCCTATAGCCTGAAGGTAAGGGTGCAAAAAATTTGGAGCGATACATTTTGGTGAACCCAACGTGAAAACAAAAACCTTTTGAAAAAAAACATCTAAAAAAAAAATAAAAATAATATAAAAGTCAAAACATAAATGCATTTAGACTTAAAAAAAAATTGCATGTCATATTTAGATGGTAGACTATAATAAAAGATGAGTTGTCACCATTAATGTTGAAAATCAATTAGCAGCTATAGAGATTAATTCTTTGCTTAGAGTACCTCAAACAAATAGGGTCCCACCTTTGTGGGACGAGCTTGATAGGAGATTGAATCTCATTTCATCTAGAGCAACCGAACTTAGGCAAATCAAGAGGTTTGTCCTAGATAGAATCTTGGATCCCGATCAAGTGATTTTGTATCATGAACTTCAGAGAGCTTGCCATAGGTGGTTAGCAGATAAAAGAGCCCTTGTGTCTTCTGAGTTGTATACCTTTGAGGAATACCTTGATAATGCAGCTGTAGTACATAAATTTTTGTCTCGTATAGAGGACCAAGAGGTCGTTCTTACGGATAGAAAGAGATGGAATAGAGTTCCCAGAGCTGTGTTATATCGAGAGTATTGCCATGAGATTTATTTTTACAAAATAGAATCTGAAACAGATAATATCACCATAGCACACTTTGTTGACTTCTTGAAAAACAATTTCCAATTTGAAGAGGAGCATTTTATGACTCCTGATGAACTTGATCCTATCAATGATATCTATAAACTATTTATAGAAAACTAAGCTATTATTTTATTATTGTTATTTCTTGTATTTAGTGTGTTGTTTATTGTCTTTATAAGCATAAAAACAAAAACAAAAACAAAACAAAATAAAATCATAACCAAAAAATCAAAACATTTTCTTTTAAGTATTATAGTAGGTATATAATTAAAATATATACCTCCCAAGATCTGTTGCAAATATATTAATATATATTTGCTAAAACCTAAATTTAGACATAATGACTAGACTCAGGAATGGAAAACAAATTGAAGTAGAAGAAGATTGGTTAAGAAAACCAAAAAATAACCCAGATGTCCTTCCTGAAGACCCAATTCAGGAAGAAGGAACCTTAAACCAACAAGAAGAAGAATTTGTGGATGCAAATGAACAAAAAGAAAATGATAGAGAGGAAGGATCCTCATCTCCTAAAATAACTCCAGAAGGAGCTGTTACTTTTGAGAACATGGAACATTTTTGGAAATTTCTCAATACTAATATTGGCACTCTTAATAGAGCAGTTCATATGGATAAAGATCAAATTAGTGACACTCAAGCAACCCTAGAAGACATATATCACACACGCACTAATCCTTTGTCCTTTGTTGATCAAGAGAGTGATCAAGTTGGACCATCCAATTTGGACATGGCTGCTATAATCCAAAACATGCAACAACAACAGGTTACCCAACCACCTAGAGTGCCTGTTACCAAGCCAAGGGTTATTCCCACACAAAAGAAACCTTCATTCACTGCTCTATTTCGCCAAGCTATTGATCAATATACCTCAAATCAACAAAAGCCTAAAACAAAACCAAATACCAATTTCCAACAATCCGGGATACAACATAATGCTACAACAAATCTTCTTCATAATACTCTTCCTACCAACCATTTGCATAACAACAATATAGCATCTAATCCTTATGTCCCGCCTTCCTACGCTCACAAGTCCCATACTCATGTACCACCAAACCAATATGGTGGACAAACTAGTAATCTGGAAGCCATGGTGAAACAGTTAGTCTCTCGCATGGACCAGATAGATCCCTACCGTCCCTCGTACAATTATCGAGAGATGTGTAGTCAACCTCTAGATCCTATAGTTGTAGCACAACCATATCCCAAACACTTTCCTATGCCTGTCCTACCTATATATAAAGGAACTGAAGATCCCATAGAGCATCTTCGTATGTTTAGGATAGCATGTCATGACATATCACATGATGACTTGCTATTACTAAAAATGTTCCCGAAAAGCTTAGGGGGGATGGCATTGGAGTGGTATTATCAACTACCCACTCATTCTTTGAGAAATTTTGAAGAGACCGTCGAATATTTTGTGCATCAATTTAGTGCCTATATCGAAAGGCATGTAACCATTAAATATTTGTACAACCTAAAACAAGACAAAGATGAGTGTTTTGCTGACTTCTTAGCTCGATGGAGATAGTTGATAGGAAAATTACACTTTGTGTTACCTTATCGAGAAATGTTGGATATTTTTATCAATAATTTACAAGAACAACTATCCTATGAATTATCAACTGCTACCTTGACCACCTTCGATCAAGCTATAGATTTAGCTCGAAGGGTGGAAGATGCTCTCATTAGAAGAGGTCAGCTCAAAAAGAAAGATGATGAGAAAACATCCAAAAATCAATATAAAAATAAACAAGTTGTGGGTGACGGAGTCATTGATAGCAGAAACATTGCTAATGTTAATACTGCAAAAACAATAGAGAAGTTTATATTGAAACCTCCTGATAAACCACCCCAAGAATTTACTAGGTTAAATCAACCTTTATCAACCATTCTCCCGCAATTACTAGCACGAGGCTTGATCCAATTACCAACTATCCGGGAACCTGATCCAACCATACCCGGATATAGAGCTGATTTACATTGTGATTTTCATAGAGGACCTGGACATGCTACCAACTCTTGTAAAATATTAAAACATAAAATACAAGATTTGATTGATAATAATGAGATGGAGGTGCAAGCCTTCCAACCTAAACAAAATCCTTCTAATAACGCTCAAAAGAGCATTCCCCAAAATCAGAATCAGAATGCCAATCAATCATTGGACATATTTCAACATCCTTTACCAAAACATGGTAAAGATGTGGCTAATCAAATTGAGCATCATAATGTTCCCCCTCCTACCCGATATGTAGGGACTATTAGTGGACAATTACCTGTTCATGATCCTCAAATATTTGACACAACTTTATCCATAGTTACGACCAAACCTCTACATAATATTCGGACACTTGATCTTAGTGACACCGAATATGAGACTGAAAGTGACATGGAAATCACCTCAAATCAATCGAATAGTTTTGAAGATGAATCAGATCCTATTCAACCTATCACAAGTTCTATGGTTCCAGAAGAACCATTTCCTAGAAGAGTCACTACTAGACCATCTTCTCACCAAATACTTTCTAATGAACAAGCCATAAATGCTAGACCAAGACCTATTCATCACCCACAAAATAATATTGTAGGAACCATCGAAGCCATTACCAGACAACAGGCTCAAAACTCTCAACAAGATCAAACTCAGAACGATGGATCAGCCCCATTTGTTTTGAAAAATCCCAATAAAGGGAATTATGTGCCTAATGTTCAACCTAAGCCTCCTTATAATATTAATGAACAATTATCCAATACTACAACTAGAATTTCCCTTTTGGACCTGTTAAGATCTTCCCCTACCCATAGGGATGAATTAATGCTCACATTAACCCAAATGATGGTACCACAAAATATTCAACCTGAAGCCATGTCCAATACTATCATAACTCGAGAAGTCGATTGTATTGACTTTCGAGATAGAGATATCCCGCAACATAGTTTACATAAGGATAACCCCTTATATATTACTGCCCTAATTGGAGATGTAGCCGTTAAACGAGTCTTGATTGATAATGGTTCATCTTTAAACATATGCACTTTTGACTTCCCTCATTTTAAATAAACTCCCACCCTCTCCTCGTACCTTGGGCCTCCCACAGCCTATGGGAAGTATCTACCAAGTCGGGAGTTGTGCTTTTATTTATAAAGGATATGATTGAGGAAGAATACCCAGAAACATTAAGACACATTGTGATGGATATGCTAGATGCTATTTTGCTAATGATTATCTTAAAGCTAAGCCCATAATGCTTAAATTGGGATATAAAGGGAAAGGTTTGGGACCTTTCCAAAATGGTATGAAAGAACCTTTTGAGGTAGAACCGTGGCCTGCCCGCTGTGGTGTGGGCCTATTTTCTAGTAAAGGTCAGCCCTTTCCATTTGAGGATGATGACCATCTCGTATGTTACCAAGATTATCTGGATAAACAAGATTCTTTGTGCCTAAAGAATAATTCCTTTACCTGCAATATGTTATCCATAGCTTACCCTGAAATGATTGCCGAATCCGACGATGAGTTGGAGGGAGATATCTTCCATGATGTTTCCATTGAGGAATTGTTACATAATGAATTTTATTTTGATGGCTCTATACCGAGTATAGCCCAACTTGAAGCTACGACTCCTCAAGACGAATTATCCAAGCTAACCTTGGAAGAATTACAAGAATTAGGTGTTTCACCCGCCCCACCTAATTTTGAGAGAGATTTACATATGGAAGTTGAAAACATTATAAAAATTAACATTGGAACCGAACATAACCCTCACATAATCAATATTGGATCAGAATTAAGTCAAGAAAAACAAGATAAATACATTTCATTTCTTAAAGACTATGAAGATGTCTTTGCTTGGACATATGAAGACATGCCAGGTTTGGACCCTTCCGTAGTTATGCATCATCTAGTAGTCCATCCAGATGCTAAACCTGTTAAACAAAAACTTAGAAAAATGCATCCTAAAGTGGCCTTACTAGTCAAAGGAGAACTAGAAAAACTGTTGAAAGTCATTTTTATACAAGCCATTGATTATGCTGAATGGATCTCAAATGTAGTTCCAGTAACTAAGAAAGAAGCCACTAAAGTTAGGGTTTGCACAGACTTCAGAGATATTAATGTTGCATGCCCTAAAGACGATTTTCCTCTTCCCAACATGGATCAGATCATTGAATTTACTACTGGAAGTGGAATGATATCCCTAATGGATGGATTTTTTGGTTATAATCAGATCAAGATAGCTCCTGAAGACCAGGCTAAAACAACCTTTATTACCCCTTGGGGAACCTTTTGTTGGAAAGTGATGCCATTTGGCTTAAAGAATGCAGGTGCAACCTATCAACGAGCTATGACTTATATCTTTCATGATATGATGCATGATATCCTACATGATTATGTAGATGATATTATAGCTCGTTCCATCAAAGAAGATGATCATTTAAATGACTTAAGGAAAGTATTTGATCGGTTAAGGGAATATCTTATCCGACTAAATCTAGCTAAATGCATATTCGGAGTTAAGTCCGATAAATTATTAGGGGTTATAGTTTCTTTACGTGGCATTGAAATTGACCCTCTCAAGATCGTGGCTATCACGGATATGCCCGCACCCACAAATATATCAAAATTACGAAGTTTACAAGGTAAGCTTCAGGCTATTCGCCGCTTCATCGACAAGTTGGCGGACAAAACTGGACCCTTTCTTAAGCTTCTTAAGAAAGATGTCTCTTTTCATTGGGACGAAGAATGCCAAGAAGCATTTGAACTCCTTAAGCAATATCTCCTCAAACCACCAGTGCTTTCCCCACCTAGATCTGATCGTCCTTTTATCTTGTACATTTTTGCTTCTGATTCTGCCTTAGGAGCTATGTTAGCTCAGCTTGACGATGAGAAGAAAGAACGTGCTAATTATTACATCAGTAGAACCTTAATCAGTTATGAAACTCGCTATACCATATTAGAGAAATTATGCCTAGCAATCGTATTTTCTACACAGAAACTATGACATTATATGCTCAATCAAAAAACGTATGTTATTGCCAAATTCGACCCTTTGCGATATCTCATGAGTCGACCGTATTTATCTGGTCGCACAGCCAAGTGGGTTCTTGCGCTAAGCGAATTTGAACTCATGTTCATAGGACAAAAGTCTGTTAAGGGTCAAATCATAGCAGATCAATTAGCTGCTGCACCCTTAGAGTCTACTCATCCCCTCATCATTGAGTTTCCTGATGAATGCCTTAAACTAGAGGCAGACCATTCAGAGCAATGGTCCCTATACTTTGACGGAGCCCGATGCATGAGTGGGGCTGGTGCGGGTATTATTTTAATATCTCTACAAAAACATCTTATACCTTTGTCCTTCAAATTAACATTTGCTTGCACCAATAACACTGCTGAATATGAAGCTCTTATCCTTGGATTACGAGCTGCCTTGGCATTGAAAATTAAAAGTTTATTGGTTTTCGGTGACTCTCAACTTGTCATAAATCAAATCAATGATGTTTATCAGACCAGAGATGATAAATTATGCCCATATAAAGCATATGTTTTGCAGTTATTATCCTTGTTTGATCAAGTTACTTTGGAAGCTATTCCTCGAACTAGCAATCGTGCGGTGACGCTATGGCTACAATTGCATCTCTTTTACCCTTGGAGTTAGACGATGAATATGCTACCATCATTATTCATCGACTCCAGGAACCCGCTTCAAGAAAATCATGCTTAGAACCTTTGGATGTGTTTCTCATCAACGAAACAACTCCTGAACCATGGTACACTGATATATTTAATTTTCTGCAAAATGGAACCTTCCTTGATGGTTGTACTAGCAACCAACGTAGGTTATTACGTAGACAAGCAAGTCGCTTTGTGATTATTGGTAATACCTTGTACAGAAGATCTTTTGAAGGCATCTTACTGAGATGTTTGAATCTAGAAGAATCTAGATCAGCTTTGAATGAAGCCCACAATGGATCTTGTGGGGGACATTTTAGTGGTAGCGCCATTGCTAAGAAACTCCTTCGGATAGGATATTTTTGGCCTACCATGGAAAATGATGCACATAATTATGTGCGACATTGCGACAAGTTCCAGAAACACGCTGACCTTGTCCATGCGCCTGCACAAGAACTACAGGCTATTTCATCTCCTTGGCCCTTTTCAAAATGGGGCCTAGACATCATTGGAAAAATCAAACCCTGTGTCATCCGATGGACACAAATTCATCATAACCGCCACTGAGTATTTCACGAAGTGGGTTGAAGCTATGCCATTAGCTTCTTGCACTGGAACACAAGTTTCCAAGTTTATTTTTAATCAAATTATTTGTAGGTTTGGAATTCCTGCCAATCTCATTTCTGATAATGGAACTTGTTTCAAAAATAAAGATGTCAGAAAATTATGTCAAAAATATAAAATTCAACATCGTTGGTCCACTCCCTATTATCCTCAGGGTAATGGTCAAGCAGAAGCATCTAATAAAACCTTAATCAAAATTCTCAAAAAATTGGTCAATAAATCCGGTCGAGATTGGCACATTCAATTATATCTTGCTTTGTGGGCCTATCGAACTAGTGTTCGAACCCCCACTGGAACTTCACCTTTTGTCTTGGTTTATGGTGCTGAAGTCGTTTTTCCCTTTGAATTAGAAGTTCCTTCTTTAGCTCTACTACTTCAAGATACTGAAGTAGGGGATGAATATCGTGCTGGTAGATTTAGTCAGCTAGAACTTCTAGATGAAAAGCGCATCAATGCTTTGGAGCATCTTCGTGCCTACCAAAACAAGCTTAAGAGAGCATATCTTAAGAAATTTCATCACCGATCCTTTGAGATCGGTGACCTTGTCTTAAAAGAAAATAAAAAAAATACTAATGCAACTAAAAACCTTAAAGGTAAATTTGAGCCCAATTGGCTTGGACCATATGTCATCACTGCTAAATTTGGATCGGGAGCATACAAATTATCTACCTTAGATGGTAAAGAACTTAAAGAACCTATGAACATTATGCATCTTAAACGTTACTATGCATAAAAATTGGTCATTTCATCATTGTATATATTTGTTTTGCATATTATTTCCTTTTAGTCACTTATATAAAACATTTCAAAAACAATCACCTTGTATTTCTTTCAATTCATAACTTAAAATCAAAAAAATCAAAAACATCAAAATCATCAAAATCTTCAAAAACATCTTTTATTTTTGTACCTATCAAATTGTGAAGTATTGCAGTTATATTTTCAGTTATTTTGGATAAATTAGCATTTATTTGGAATCCCACACTTTCACATTCACATGAATAAATATCTTGATTTTATTTGGTATGATTATTCATCTCTCTTATATCAAAGTCCACAGTTGAATTAAATAAAGTTTTGAGCATAGAGAACTGATCTTGTTATTTACTTGAACCAAGTATATCTTTTCACATTAAAATGATTTCATTGCAAATTCGATATGATGCTACATAGTAGAAATGGTTTCTTGAGCAAAAAGTTTCCCCTGCTATCCTATCATGCACATGGTCTAGAATCTTTGAGAATTGACAAAAGGACAAGCTCACCCCTACCCAGAATAAAAATCCCTTGCTCTACAGCTAATCCGAGCAAGTATCCCTAGCATAGGAAGAAAAAGAAAAGTTCAAGAAAAAGAGAAAAAGAAAAAGGTTATTTTGTATCATCACAGCAATATTTCAGCATTATCTCAAATATCAAGCAAAAAATACAAAAGTACAAAAAAAAAAAAAAAAAGAAGCAAAAGAGAAACGCAAAAGCAAAATGCAATAAAATCCTTTCCCTACCCCTTGAAAAGAAAAGAAGGGTGAATGAGCTTGAATCCCTGGAATTCTCAATTATTCGAAAACTGTGAGGTAAGCCCCATAACAGGTGGTTTGTGCCCAACCCGCTTGGCCTTGGGTAATCCCTAGCGTGGTGATATGTCTGTCACATTAGCGACCTTCTTTTGTACAGACCTATGTCGACTTATGGATTAGCTAGCTCTTGATAACCTAACTTACATAGTAGTTTGGTACGGTTACATGCATATAAATCATGGTCAACGAACATTCATTTGGTTAAGGCAAATTACTTGTATCAAATTATCTTGCTCAAAATTGGTGAATGAACAATACAATCGCACACACATTTGTATTTGAGAGATTTTGTATCATTATGATAAATCAAGATCGGTAATGAACTCACATTTGCACATGAGGATCCCTTATAAATCTACATTTGTCTTTGAGATAATTTAAAATATTTCTGTAACTCTTTTCGGAATAATTTTATCCTTTTATTTCAGAATTTCTTGTTTTATATAAAAGCAATTATATAAATTTTCTCACAAAATCACAAAAATGAATTCAAACAACATGTTCATATTTTCCTGTTTATCAAAAGTCACAAATTCATCTTGCAATAAAACCAAAATATCAATTTCTTCTTTGGATTTCGCGATGATGGTATAAGTCTATACCTATAATTCTATGCCTAGCGCAAACCATTGTTCTAATTTTATTTTCCATTTATTTTAAAAACAAATTCATAAAAACATATGACTTGCATCATTATGTTACACAATTATGCTTTACAAACAAACGAACACTTATTCTATTTCATGTCATTATGTCAAAATTCAATTTTGCAACCATGGTATAAATTCTAAGGAATTGTTCAAAATTTTATCACACTTAGGAATTTATGCCTAGCAAAATCATATTTCTTTTAGTATCTCATGCATACTATTTTTTATGAAAATCTGAAAACAAATCATCAAACCATCATTATCTCCATCACAACACAAAGTCTTAAGACAGTCTCTTAAGCACTCTTTTACTTTTAACAATATTTCTATACTGGGATTAGCTTGATGACCGAGTGAGCGGCGACTCCATGAAATGGTCTATAACAACGACAATGTCCTTTGAAATTATTGTTAGAAGTCCCTTTTTATTTTTTATCAAATCACACCACAACAACCAATTGTTTACATCAGATTATTTCATTTAAAATCTTACAGCATGACATCAAATTATAAATATTTCCAAAATGACATAATTACATGAATCATCAATCAAACAAGCAAACAATTCAAACATTAAAGCATCATAAAAACATATGAACAAGTCATATCATCAGAAACAAGACCATATATATATATATCAAAAAATTATATACATCATATCAAAACTGGATTGGTATGCCACAATCTATACCCTGGCATACTCAATCCTCTCTCAACAATCTATACAAAATTTATAGTCTATCAGACACCTAGCCTCGAGAAGCCCTCGAGCTCTCAGCCTCATCTCCTCCCCCACACTGACATGGAGGAGGTGGTCCCATAGAGGTCCAGGCTGTATCTTGGGTCCTCGTCGTCGATCGTGAGGATGTCCTCGTCGATCCCAGCCTGACCGGTTCTGCAATAGGGGTCGGCGAGTGGTACCCTCTGGCCCTCTCGGAACCAGGTAATAGTATAGCCCCCTAGTAGAATGCGGTCTACAGCATCATAGACCATGCCAGATCCTCGAGTGCTCGCTCCTCCACCCCGAGCTCTGAGCCATGTAGCCTCATCCTGCAATGTCTGCACCTGAGCTCGAAGGTAGGCAACCTTAGCTCGGAGAGTCGCTGTCTCGTTGCTCTCCCCTATGTCAACACCCTTGCCCTTATCAGGCGATGGTGGTCTCTCCCCCTGCTATGAAGGGAGTCCCTCCTCCCTCCGCCCTATCTCCCGTGGCCTCTGTGGAGCCCGTGCCATCCTCTGGCGTCTCTCCTATGGGGACCATCATTGCTCTCTCCCCCTACGACCCCGCACTGCCTCAATAGCAGCCTGCCATCGCCTCCCCATCTGGCGCACCACAACGTGCACTGGACCCTACGCCCTCGTCATCCGAGGAGGGTGGATGCCTATGTACCAGGCATCATAGCCATCTGCAACCCTAGCGTCGTCACCATCCACTGGCTGGATGGGGGCATCATCCGCATCTTGACTCCAGAATCGCTGCATATCTGGAGCCCCGCTCAGTGTAGTACTATCCCGAATAGTCCGAGAGTACTCGTAATCCCTGAGAGAAGGGATCCCCTACTGTAGACCGAACTACCATAGTACTCGATCATAGCGGTGGAGCTCTACCTCTCCCCGCTCCATCCTCAGCCAGTAGACTCGCCTGATGCGAGCCGGCTCCTGCCCATCCTCTGCCCACCCGGGGTGCTCTCGCCATGGCCTCCAGGTGATCTGGTCCGGGATGAGGTCATCTAGCAACCTCCGTGACATCGACAGATCTATCCACCGTTGTGACCCCCTCTATAGCCACCAATAGAAAACCCGGGGCCTCTCTCGGTCAACCCCTGTCAATGGGAGCCCTACCGGCCTCCGCACCGCAATGTGCTCCCAGCACCAAACCTGTAGCAGCGATGTCAAGACCAGACATCGACCTCCCTTGTATATGACCCCATGCAGGATCCTATACAAGCGAAAAAGAACAAAGCTACCCCATGCAAATCTGTACCCGTGGTCTCTCATGTCGTAGACTATGTCTGAGAGCACCCACGGTAGTCTGCATCCGCTCTGGTGGCACAACAGTAAGCCACCAACAACTCCTACAAAAACTTGAGTCAGCCTAGATGCCCCAGGCATCTGCCGTAGAGACTCGATGTTCACTCCACCCTTCTCCAGGGTGAAGCTCGGGTCTCTAGTGAGCCTCATCATCGCCTGGCCCTGATTGGCCATAGGCATCATCAGCCATCCCTGTATGGGGATCCTCATGATCCTCCATACGTCCTCTAGAGTGGGAGCCATCTCCCCTGTTAGTAACCAGAAATAGGATGACCTCGGATACCACCTCTCTGCTAGGGCTATTAGTAGCCCCATGTCAGTCGGTACTTGTGGCATCTCTGCCACATGCTGTAGACCGACCTGTCCTAGTCGGTCATGCTCTGCCTGGTCGAGCATGGCTATGTCATCTCTTAGCCCATCGTATTTCCATTCCCGACTCTTTAGTAACCCTTTCTGCAAAACAAACAATAAAACAACAAAATCATTAATAACTCAATCATTTAAAATCAAATTAAACACATTTTAAAATCAAGTTTAAAGATGATATCGTCCACCATTGGATGATATCGTCCCAAATTGGGCAAAATCATCCTTTGTGAGGATGAAATCATCTCTGATTTCGCAACTTGGGGATCGCCCCTTGTTGGACGAAATCGCCCCTAATTCGTCGATTTTGCCCTTAGACGAAATCGACGATCTAGGGACGATTTCGACGAAATCGGGACGATTTTGTCCCGACGTCGTCGATGGCCTAAAAACGGTCGTGATGCCCCAAACAATCAAATTTAAATCCAAAAACTTGCACAAAGTTAAATTAAACCTAATCTACTAGGATTAGATCCTTACCCGTAGCCCGCGCCGGACCTCTGTCGCTCTGTGCGCTGTCTCCACCATTTTTCTCTCTGTAGAGCTCTGGAACAGTAAAAGTGAATAGTAAAAATGAATTAGGGTTTTACCCTATTTTCTTAGTTTTATTTAAAAATCAACATTTTAATTTTTGCTTTTTCGCATTTTTACCTCAAACGTTTGATTTGGGTAAAAACACGGAGGGGGCACCATAGTCAGCATTCGTACGATTCGACCAAGAATCGTCGTCTAAAAAATTGAGTATATTTTTGCTTTCTCGTAAAATAGAAAAAACTCGTCTTTAACGCATTTTCTTCAGAAAATTTAAAGAGAGGGGGCAAAATGTAGCACCCTAAAATTGGCACGGTTTAAACCTTAGTAAAAAGATAAAAGATTAAAATTTGAATTTCAACCCCAAATCGCCCGTTAAACCGCTTTTTACCCGCTTTCCCCATTTTTCGTGCCATTTTTAGGATTTGTTTTGACCGTTGGACGATATCGTCGCAGATTAGATGAAATCATCCTCGATCTGACGAATTCGTCTAGAACAGAACGTCCAGACGATTTCGTCCCAAAACCGAATTTTCATAATTAGCTTCTTGTTTCAATAGCCTCTCCAACTTGGGCGAAGCGTGTACCTGTAGTTGGAGATTTCCCTGTTGGAGATCTCCCAGATTGGGATGATCCCCAACCTCCCAAACCTCTTCCTAATCCTATATAAACTAGGATTTTTCTAGTTTATCCCCCTGATTCTCCCTGGACCCCTAAACCCCTTAGTTGACGGATTTCATTGCAAAGTTAGTTCCTTATTCCCTCGCACTATTGCTTGTATTCGGTATTTTTGCATTTTATTGCAGGAACTCTACTATTTTTCAGTCGAAGCTAGCTCGGATCATCGTGGACGATCTCGAACGATTATGGATGATTTTGTCGAGGAGCACAAATGATCTCGTACGATTGGAGGCGATCCTGACTGTAGTCCAGATTGGGGGTAGTCAGAGTCTAGAGTTTGCATTTTCTTAGCTTTCTCTACATTTTTCATATTATATTTCTGCACTGTTTTAAGTTATTATGTTTTTTGCATCTTGGAGTTCACCTCATTTAGCATAATCGCATGATAAAGTTAAAATCAATCATTAAATCTACTGCATTTCCTTATTTGTTATTGGAATCTATTATTTAGGCATGTTTGTTGTTATTTCTACCATTATCCTTTGCTTTTGCATTTGCATATTTGGTATTTTGCATCTGTTTTTGTGATTGTAGGTTTTTGACGAATTCGTCATGAATTCATCAAATTACAGATGATTCTGTCTAATTTCAGATGACCTTCTATGATTTGAGATGATCCCGTGAAATATCAGATGATTACGTACGAATTGAGATGATCTGAACTGCTACAAGACTCATAATCTTCATCAGACATCCGAAATCAGGTATGACACCTTCTAGTTAGCATATTCTCTGTTATTTGCATTCATTTCTATTTTTTGTATTCATTTAAATCTGCATTGGCATATAGAATAGTTTAGATTCATATTGGCCAAACCTAGGAGTTGAATGATCAAGCATAAAAATGAACACATCAAACTCACTGTCAACCTAGGCGTGGAAACTGCCATTCAAAAGTTTCCTGGTGAACCCACCATCCGTCAAAAATTCACCCTTATACCCCTCCCCTGAGAGGCGGGACCTTCAAAGGGCCTCTCAGTCCGAGGTATTGTCCCATCCTTTTCACATCCCCCTTTCGGGCGTGGATCCTATAGCTTGAAGGTAAGGATGCAAAAAATTTGGAGCGATATAATCACGACATGTTGAGAAGAAAGAAAAACTATCACGATTTCACGACTTGTTCGGAGAGAAAGTGCAAACAAGAAAAACTATCGTGATTTTGTGACATGTTGGGAGAGAAAGTGCAAGCAAGCAAAACTATCACGATTTCATGACATGTTTAGAGAGAAAGCGCAAGCAAGAAAAATTGTCATGATTTCGCGACATGTTCGGGGAGAAGGCGCAAGCAAGAAAAACTGTCACGATTTCATGACATGTTGGAAGTAAAAAAGGCAAGTAGAAAAAGTGTCACGATTTCATGACATATTGCAAGAGAGATTGTACAAAAGAAAAAGTGTCACGATTTTGCGACATATTGCAAGAGAGAGAGTCCGAAAGAAAAAGTGTCACAATTTCGTGACATGTTGCATTTTTGCGGTCCGAAGCGAAGAGAAAATGCAAGGAGGAAAAAGTGTCACGATTTCGTGACATGTTGCATTTTCACGGTCCAAAGCGAAGAGAAAATGCAAGGAAGAAAAAGTGTCATGATATCACGACATGTTGCATTTTCACGGTTCGAAGCAAAGAGAAAATGCAAGGAGGAAAAAGTGTCGCGATATCGCGACATGTAGCATTTTCGCGGTCCAAAGCGAAGAGGAAGGTAGAGAAGGAAAAGTGTCGCGATATCACAACATGTCGCATTTTTGTGACTTGAAAAGAGCAGGAAGGCCGAGAAGGAAAAGCGTCACGATTTTGTGATATGTCGCATTTTCGTGACTTGAAAAGTGCAGAAAGGCAGAGAAGGAAAAGTGTCGTGATTTTGCGACATGTCACATTTTTGCGACTTGAAAAGTGCAGGAAGGCAAAGAAGGAAAAGTGTCACGATTTCACGACATGTCACATTTTCACGACTTGAAGAGAGCAGGAAGGTAGAGAAGGAAAAGTGTCACAATTTCGTGACATGTCGCATTTTCGCGACTTGAAAAGGGTAGGAAGGAAGAGAATGAAAAAGTGTCGTGATATCGCGACATGTCACGTTTTCGTGACCCGAAGGTAAGAGAAAGTGCAAAGGAGAAAAAGTGTCACGATATCGCGACATGTCACGTTTTCGTGACCCGAAGGCAAGAGAAAGAGCAAAGGAGAAAAGTGTTGCGATATCGCGACATGTCGCATTTTTGTGACTAAAGGAGGAGAGAGAAAGTAAGAAGTCAGAAGTGTCGTGATATCGCGACAAAAGTAAAAAGGAAGAGTACGGAGGTGAAAGTGTCGCGATATCGTGACATGTTGTGTTTTTGCAGGTACAAGAAAACAGAAGAAGCAAGAAGGCAAAAGTGTCACGATATCGTGACATGTTGTGTTTTCACGGATACAAGCAAACATAAGAAGAAAGGAGGCGAAAGTGTCGTGATATCGCGACATGTGTTTTCGTAGGTGCAAGCAAACAAAAGAAGCAAGGAGATGAAAGTGTTGCGATATCGTGACATGTTATGTTTTCATGAGCTAAGAAGAGAACCCAGCCGAAAGAAGATATGTGATAATTAACTGAAGTCGGTACGACAATTACAGGTGTAGTTATAGAAGAAGTCGATACGACAGTTACAGGTGCCGTTACAGAAGAAAATCATGCAGCTAAAATAATAAGAGTTAACGAAAGTTAGTACGATAGTTACAGGTGCAGTTACAGGTATAGTTATAGAGAAATATCATGCAGCTAAAATAAGAACAGTAAACTAAAGTCAGTTCAACAGTTACAGCAGTTACGGGTTGCATGCGAAAATATGAAAGTTAAAAATAGAGTCAGAACTTTGTTATAAAAGGAGGTCTACATGGAGAATTAAATTGATGCTAAAACAGAGTGAAAGAACTTGGGATTAACACAATGCAGCTTTAATATTGCAAAGATAGCAAGAGGAGAGCGAGAGAGGTGTGTGGTATGTGAAGCACGAGGAGAGTGCGCTAGAGCCGAGCGAGCACAGTGTGTGTTGTGTGAAGAGTGGGAAATGTTGAAAAAGCAATAGACTAGTCA
Organism: Wollemia nobilis; assembly: GCA_028583015.1. Lineage (NCBI taxonomy): Eukaryota > Viridiplantae > Streptophyta > Pinopsida > Araucariales > Araucariaceae > Wollemia > Wollemia nobilis. The sequence continues at coordinate 11,352,552 of JAQPPZ010006909.1, forward strand.
GGGTCTTGTAAAAGTGAAGGCATATTTATGTCAATATTCTAGTTTTAGAACATAAGTCCAAGTTGGTGCTTGGCATCAGGGGTTGGTGCTCCTTCCAGTTGGTGCTGGTAAATCAGGGGTTGGTGCTCCTTCCAGTTGGTGCTGGTAAATCAGGGGTTGGTGCTCCTTTTTGTTGTTGCAGATAAATTAGGGGTTGGTGCTCCTTCCTGTGAGTGCTGGTAAATTGATTGTAAAATTGGTATTTTGCAAAGGATGGATTTGGATGGGAGTCCAAACAGTCAATTTTGAGGAGTAGCCAAAAATGGTGAACCTCGGTACATCTTGTGTTGTGTGATGCTCTTTTGGTATATTTTCTTTATTGAGTTTTAAGCTTTCATTGTTTAGGCATTAAGAATTGAAGATTTAAATTTTTTAAGAGCTACACTGATTCACCCCCCTTCTTAGTGTCATTGTGAGACTAATAATTGGTATTAGAGCCAGTTTCCCTTGTTAGGCTAAATCAGCTAAGGTAGATCTTGGATTAGTATGCAATGGGTAAGAAGAATAGATCCTCCTCAAATAAGGCATATCATTTAGTTTCAGTTCCTGTGGAAGAGAAAATTGAACTAGAGAAGATAGAAGGAGTGAATTCTAAAGTATGTGATGAAAAATTTGAGGGTGAAGTATATCTAGAAGGTGAGTTGATCGCTACACTTGAAGAGGTGAGTATAGAAAAGAAAAAGAACAAAAGACTATCCAAGAAGTTGGAAGAATATGGGGATAATATTGAAGATCTCTTCTTACAAATTCATAAAACCAAGAAAATAGAAGAAGCCTTGAAGTCACACCTGGATGATAAAGGCGATGTACGTAGCAAACGTGAAGAGGAATCCAACAAAGTTATTAATGACCTAAAGCTGCAAGTAGAAGAGTCCAAAAGGATTGAAGAAACTCTCTGGTCACAGATAAATGAGAAAGAAATTGTTTGTTGCAAACAAGAAGAGGAGATTGTGTTATTGAGGAAACAACTAGAAGAGGCCAATACAAATCTCAAATTTGAGAAGAGCACAGAGTTGCTAGATAAAATGATAAGTCATCAAAGAAGCCCCATGTGTAAGCTTGGTCTTGGATATGAAGCTAAACAACCTTCATCTTCTAAATCTACAGAGAAGAAGAAGTCCACTACTGAAGGATAAAAGCAAGAACAGTTTGAAATTGAAACTTCAAAAGGAAGAAAATCTCAAAGGAGATCTATAGCAAAGCAACCACAACAAAAGAGGTTCTATCACTCTCGCTCTATTCATAATAATTCTTTTAATGGCTATTGTTTTAGATGCAACCATTATGGTCACGAGGCAATTTATTGTGGATTGAATAATAGATCAAAGAGTTATGCTGGTAGAAATACATTTGTTGAACACCATGTGCAATGTTTTAAATGTAATGGTCATGGGCACATAGCAAGGTTTTGTCCAAGAACTTTTGTATCTAATCTAAGGCAAGACAGCATATTTCATCAGACACAAAGAATGCAACATAGACAGGGAAGAAATCATGTGCATCAAAGAAAGGAAAATAATCATCCATAAAGGATGCACAAGAGACAACCACCCAAGAGAAATGTTCAAGTTCACAAAAAGGTTCAAAACTATGATGTAGTTGAAAAACTCAAGCCTAAGTTCAAGAAATATTGGATAAAGAAAGAAGAGAGGAAATCGTATCTCCTTGGACTGAAGGAGATTACTCCGCTATTGCACTAAGAAACTCCAGGTAGCACATCCTCAGGGGGAGAAAACTTGAAGTTTCATTTTAATGCTCCTATGTATTTGTTTGATTACCTGAGGATGAAAGGTAAGTAGTCAGGGAAGTTGTCGTATAGTTGTCAAAATGTGTTTTAGTTCATGTAGTTTTTTGTGGAGTTAATAAGCAGGAGCATGAGACCTTGGCTTGACAGAGCCGATTTTTTATTATTGTGAAATCTCTCTGGTGATGGCGGTTACAATAGCAGATAGTGTCAAACTGATGTGCTTCAACAGAACAACATGGTGAATAGCTAGGTTTTCAATGTAGTAGCTAATAGGTGTTATCTGAGATAGAACATGCAGTACAGGTCATCGTGTCATGGAAGCATAAGCTGGCAGGTGCTGGTTTTGAAGTCTGTAACATTCCCAATCTGCAGATAACATAGAATCCATATTGTGAGTACATCTTGATTTATCTACCAATATCGAGGGAGGACTATGGTAAAGCTCTTCATGATCATTATGAAAATTACTGCCAATGTGTAGTTGGGAAGGCATGGGTTTCTTAACCAAAAATACAAAACTTCATTTGGTACAAGAGAGCATCAATTTTCTCTAAAGAAGTAGCCGTTATCAAAGAGATGCCAGAGTCAAAGCAAACAGTAGAACTAGCACCCAGTTCGTCAAGAGTGCCAAGTGGCACATGCAAGGCAGAGACGTTGAGAGAATAGCACCCAGGTGGTGAAGTGCCAAGGAGGACAAGATGCCTATGCACCTAATAAATTCTTGCATTATTTGAGGAATGCGAGATATTTCCCAAGGAATCCCTTGATCGTAGCGAGGAGAAATGCTCCCTAGAATAATGTGAAGAATGTTCGCTTAAGACATTGAGTAGCCCTGACATATGCCCTAGCAGGAAGTAGAATACCAAGAGTTGATGACTGTGCACAGATTGAGGTTCCAACGCTAGAGGTAACAGTCCAAAAGTATTAGTTTGAGTAAGGTGCACTATAGTTGGCTATAAAGCGTTTAACAAAATATTGTCTCTTGATTCAAACAATTGAAAGTAAGGTGTGACCAGCGGTGACTGTAGAAAACATAGACCAAGTTGAAAATGTAAGAAGGGATTTGGTTGGTGTTGTGGTACTGTGGTTGATGCTTGCACAGAGTTGGCAGTAAAATTGTAGTGTTGGTACAGTGTTGGACAAAAATTGGTACAAGTGTGAGTCACTTGTCAATTTTGTTGACAGATGTGAAATCAACGTTTTTGAATGGGAAGCTTGAAGAAGAGGTTTATATTGAGCAACCAGATGGTTTTCAGCTTGGTGATGATTTGTTGAGTTGATTTGATTAAGCCTAGTCAAATTATGTGTGAAGTGATTTTTAAAGTTCTCTGAAATAAATTATTCCATCATTCTATGTTGAGTTGAGATTGAGGTTAGAAGATATTAAATCTCTAACAATTCTCTTTATGCTTCTATGAAGTGGATTTGATTTGAGATTGTCATTCATTGTTGAGTTCATTTTGAATACTACTTGGGAATGATTGATTGAGCCTTTGAGAAGGCCTTTGGGAAATATTTGAGGATAGTGTTGGGACAGACTTCTAGAGCAAATTTTGGATAGGTTCTTAGTGAGCTTGTTAGAGTAGATTTGGACAGGTTTTGTATGAGCTTGTTATTCAACATTGGACAAGTTCTATGTGAGATTGTTTAGTAGGTTTTGTGTGAGCCAATTGACAAAGTACAGAGAACAGAGTCTCAATGGATAGAGATCCAGTAGCCAACACAGTTGAAGATAGATCTGAGTAAGGATTCTTCAAGTGGAGAGAGATCCACCAGTCAGTGCAGCATAGAGACATAGTCTTCTATAATATAACAATTGGAGAGAGGTCCACCAGTCAGTAGCGTATACCTTCACAATAAATTGGGAGTGGTCATGCTTCCCAAGAACTGACTAGCTATCAGGACCACATTCTCAGGGGGACATTTATATATTTGATTATATTTTTGCTCATGTTTGTAATTTTTGCTAACTGTAATAATTTGTGCCTAAGAATGTTGTGCATGGACTCAGGGGGAGTCTGTAGCAACCCTTTGGTATTATTGTCAAATGGGGAGAAGAATTATAGGAAATTGCGCGTGTGTTGCCAACAATTCCAAAGAGGGAGATTGATGAGCAAGGTGCAGCAATAGTATTGTCATTGTTGTCAACACAGTCAAACAGATCAGTTTATGCTCAGATAGATCGATTGATGCAGTGGATAGGAGTTCAGTGATGCAGTGGACAAGATTTAATAGGTTCTTCAGAGTATGTACAATGATTATCCAAAATATCTAAGTGGCCCATATGCTAAAAATCAAAAGAAAATCACAAGGAAGAAAACTATCGCGATATCGCGACATGTTGAGAAGAAAGAAAACTGTTGCGATATCGCGACATGTTGAGAGAAAGAAAAACTATCACAATATCGTGACATGTTGAGAAGAAAGAAAACTGTCACGATATCATGACATGTTGAGAGAAATAAAAACTGTCACGATATCACGACATGTTGAGAAGAAATAAAAACTATCATGATTTTGCGACATGTTCGGAGAGAAAGCGCAAGCAAGCAAAACTATCATGATTTCGTGACATGTTCGGAGAGAAAGTGCAAGCAAGCAAAACTATCGTGATTTCGTGACATGTTCGGAGAGAAAGCGCAAGCAAGAAAAACTGTCATGATTTTGTGACATGTTCGGGGAGAAGGCACAAGCAAGAAAAACTGTCACGATTTCGTGACATGTTGGAAGAGAAAAAGGCAAGTAGAAAAAGTGTCACGATTTCGTGAAATATTGCAAGAGAGATTGTACGGAAGAAAAAGTGTCACGATTTTGCGACATATTGCAAGAGAGAGAGTCTAAAAGAAAAAGTGTCACAATTTCATGACATGTTGCATTTTTGCGGTCCGAAGCGAAGAGAAAATGCAAAGAGGAAAAAGTGTCGCTATTTCACGACATGTTGCATTTTCGTGGTCCAAAGCGAAGAGAAAATGCAAGGAAGAAAAAGTGTTGCGATATCGCGACATGTTGCATTTTCACGGTTCAAAGCAAAGAGAAAATGCAAGGAGGAAAAAGTGTCGCGATATCGCGACATGTAGCATTTTCGTGGTCCAAAGTGAAGAGGAAGGTAGAGAAGGAAAAGTGTCACGATATCACGACATGTTGCATTTTTGTGACTTGAAAAGAGCAGGAAGGCCGAGAAGGAAAAGTGTCATGATTTCACGATATGTTGTATTTTCGTGACTTGAAAAGTGCAAAAAGGCAGAGAAGGAAAAGTGTCACGATTTCGTGACATGTCACATTTTTGCGACTTGAAAAGTGCAGGAAGGTAGAAAAGGAAAAGTGTCATGATTTCGTGACATGTCGCAGTTTCATGACTTGAAGAGAGCAGGAAGGCAAATAAGGAAAAGTGTCACGATTTCGTGACATGTCACATTTTCTCGACTCGAAAAGGGTAGGAAGGAAGAGAATGAAAAAGTGTCGCGATATCACATGTCGTGTTTTTGCGACCCGAAGGTAAGAGAAAGTGCAAAGGAGAAAAAGTGTCGCAATATCGTGACATGTCGCATTTTTGTGACCCAAAGGCAAGAGAAAGAGCAAAGGAGAAAAAGTATCGCGATATCACGACATGTCACATTTTCATGACTAAAGGAGGAGAGAGAAAGTAAGAAGGTAGAAGTGTCGCGATATCACGACAAAAGTAAAAAGGAAGAGTACAAAGGTGAAAGTGTCGCGATATCGCGACATGTTGTATTTTTGTGGGTACAAGAAAATAGAAGAAGCAAGAAGGCGAAAGTGTCACGATATCGCGACATGTTGTGTTTTTGCGGATACAAGCAAACAGAAGAAGCAAGGAGGCAAAAGTGTCACAATATCGTGACATGTTGTGTTTTCACGGGTGCAAGCAAACAAAAGAAGCAAGGAGGCGAAAGTGTCGCAATATCGTGACATATTATGTTTTTGCAAGCTAAGAAGAGAACCCAGTTGAAAGAAGATATGTGATAGTTAACTGAAGTCGGTATGACAATTACAGATGCAGTTACAGGTGCAGTTATAGAAGAAGTCGATACAACAATTACAGGTGTCGTTACAGAAGAAAATCATGCAGCTAAAATAAGAAGAGTTAAAGAAAGTCGGTACAAAAATTACAGGTGCAGTTACAAGTGTAATTATAGAGAAATATCATGCAACTAAAATAAGAATAGTAAACTAAAGTCAGTTCGATAGTTACAACAGTTACGGGTTGCATGCAAAAATATGGAAGTTAAAAATAGAGTCAAAACTTTGTTATAAAATGAGGTCTGCATGGAGAATTAAATTGATGCTGAAATAGAGTGAAAGCGCTTGGGATTAACACGAGGTAGATTTAATATTGTGAAGAGAGCAAGAGGAGAGCGAGGGAGGTGTGTGGTAGGTGAAGCATGAGGAGAGTGCGCTGGAGCCGAGCGAGCACAGTGTGTGTTGTGTGAAGAGTGGGAAATGTTGAGAAAGAAATAGACCAGTCAGGGTCTTGTAAAAGTGAAGGCAACTTTATGTCAATCTTCTAGTTTTAGAACAGAAGTCCAAGTTGGTGCTTGGCATCGGGGATTGGTGCTCCTTCCAGCTTGGTGCTGGTAAATCAGGGGTTGGTGCTCCTTCCAGTTGGTGCTGGTAAATCAGGGGTTGGTGCTCCTTTCTGTTGTTGCAGATAAATCAGGGGTTGGTGCTCCTTCCTGTGAGTGCTGGTAAATTGATTGTAAAATTGGTATTTTGTAAAGGTTGGATTTGTATGGGAGTCCAAACAATCAATTTTGAGGAGTAGCCAAAATTGGTGAACCTCGGTACATCTTGTGTTGTGTGACGCTCTTTTGGTATATTTGCTTTATTGAGTTTTAAGCTTTCATTATTTAGGCATTAAGAATTGAAGATTTAAATTTTTTAAGAGCTACACTGATTCACCCCCCACTCTCAGTGTCATTGTGAGACTAACAATACCATTTTTATAGGAATATTTATCCTACCCATTCATGCATCAATCATATGTAAAATAAATATAAACATTACTCAAACATAGGTAAACTAAAAGAAGTACTAGACCACCATACACTCTATTAGCTTATGTCCTAAAGCAGAAGATTTTATGATAAATTCTAGGTTATCAACTTCTTTCTTGTATGGTTCCATTTCTTATAGCAATATCCCAACCAATGATGTAATTACTTCCAAACACACAAGTTTGAAAATGCAACTACATGGGGGTAATATTTTACCTTGGAGTTGTTAGAGACTTGTTTTTTCTAAACATATTTTCCTTTTTATTTAGTCTCTCATTCCTAATGGTTAAGCTTCATCACTCCACACATGAGATCACCTAGTCCTACACTCATACACATCATCAGGAGTGCCATAATATACATAATAAATAAGACATCAAATTAAAATAGCCATAGATATTTATAATATTAGGATTAAGCCTTGAAACCCACATATCAATACAAAATCAACATCAATAATGAGTCTTTCCAAGGAGGATCATAACAAGGGTTAATTTTATTGATGTTCAAGTGGCAATATATAAATAAATAATAGAATCCCCACCTTTTCTACTACCTATTAAAATTACTAGCAAGAACTTACGTAATTACCTTATGGATTCAGGTGTTTCTAGCAATGTGATGTCATATGTTAATGAAATATTAGGGTTGACTCGTGCTCTCTTAAATAAGAATATTGTTTAATTAGATAAGACAAAGGTAACTATGGTTGGGGTTTTATACCATATTCATATATAGTTGTTTTTTGAACCTAGGATACAACAATGCATTGATATTTAGGTTATGTACATCCTAGATTCATATGGGATGTTTCTTAGTCATGATTGGTTATGAACCCTAAATAACTATATGGAAATTGATTTTTACATATATTGCTTCCTTGTCATGACATATCAAATCAAATTTAGATAAATAGAGATCATAGGCTGAAAGAGCTTATCATTAAGTACAACAATGTTAATGAGACTCCATATCCTAAAATAGAAGTGGGAGTGTACATTGTGGTAGTGGAAACCAAGACTAAAAACAATAATTCAATAAAAGAACATTTCCTTTGGTGAAATGGAGCAAGGTGTGTGATGATAAAACTAGGGGAGATTTTGATTTAAGAGTTCTTATGGATGAAAAATTAGCTCTAAGGGAAAAATTAATTTGAATATTATACAAAGAGAGTCGAAGACAATGGGAAATAATTATTTTAAGTACATTGATCCTAATGACCCAAGATTAATATTTATTGTATTCTTAGTACCAAATGGTTTTTCTAGTTTTAAAAACATTAATCTAGTGATTAAAGGTCTAATATGGGTGGTGGGAACTAGAGGAAAAATTCTAGCTAGATGAATACTTGGTGCAGTAAAATACCACTCAAAAAAGTCCAATTTTGAAACCAAGGATGAGATTACTTCAAGAAAATATGTTAATAAGGTTTCACACATTATTTACAATTATAAGGAAGAATATACAAATGGGAAGAATATTTTTTACAAGTATATTATACATGGTTGATAAGAGGTAATTGAGTAGAAATATAACAACAATGATTGCTCTTAGGGGAGCCAAGGATAAGTTGATTTGGGAATTGAATAGATCAAGAGAATACAAAATAAGAAGAGGATACAATGTAAAACACCAGCAATGTAGAAAAAAGGAACATTTCTTATTATTCAGCATCAAGTTATATAATGTTTACAGTAGTCGGGAATAGTCACCGGCGGAACGGATCTGTTACGAAGTTGTAACAGTCTGCCAAATAGTGTAATACGTACAAAATAGTAACAGTCCTAAATAGTACGCTAACATCCCCCTTTATTACATTATTTGGGTAATGTAATAACTAATAGCTATACTTGACTACTAACATCCCCTTACATTATTTTGCAATACAAAGTGAGCTGCGAAACAATTCAAATTTGACACGTCCAAGTGCCTTAGTGAAAATGTCTGCAACTTGAGCATCGATGGGAATGTGCTGAAGCTGAATTTGGTGCTTTGGAACTTCATATCGAATGAAATGACATTGTGTGTCAATGTGCTTTGTTCTTTCATGATGGACTGGATTCTTGACGAGGTTCATAACACCCTGATTGTCGCAAAACAAGTGTATTGGAGATTTTGATGGATGGCCCATACTTGTCAGAATGTGACGTAACCATATCACTTCACACATAGATTCACGTGCGGCACGATATTCTGCCTCTGTTGATGAAATAGCAACCACCTGTTGCTTCTTGCTGTGCCAAGAGACAAGACCGGATCCCAGATGAAAAATGTATCCAGAAGTTGACTTGCGATCATCAAATGATCCGGCATAGTCGGAGTCTGTGTATCCTTGCAAGAAGAATTTGTTGTTCCTCTTGTATTCTAGGCCATATTCCATAGTACCACGGACATAGTGAAGAACACGCTTTGCTGCTTTTCAATGAGTGGTCTTTGGCTCTCGCATGAACCTCGAAAGATAGTTTACAACAAATACGAGATCTGGCCTAGTATTGGTCAGATATATGAGACTCCCAATCAACTGTCGATAGAGAGTACCATCTACCTAAGGTGAGTCATCATATCATGATAATTGAAGTCCATTCTCCATTGGAGTTGCCATTGGCTTGCAGTCAGTCATGCGATATTTATCCAGCAATGTCTTGGCATATTTTTTCTGAGACACTTTGATGGAGTGATCCTTCCGGCTGAATTCCAGGACCAAGACAAGTAATGGAGAAGTCCGAGATCTGTCATCTCAAAATATTTGCACAAGTTTCTTTTGACAGTAGAGATCATAGTTTTTGAACTCCCTGTAATGAGCAGATCATCCACATAGAGTACAAGCAACACTATCTCAGAACCCTATTTCTTGAAATAGAGGTTTGCATCTGACGGACATCTCTTAAATCCATGCTGCATAAGGTGATTGTCCATTTTTATATACCAAGCTCGAGGAGCTTGTTTCAGACCATACAAGGATTTGACCAATTTGCAAACTTTCTGCTATTGGCCTTCCACTTCAAATCCTTCAGGCTGAGTCATATAGACTTCTTCTTGCAGATCACCATTAAGAAAGGCACTTTTTACATCCATCTGGTGAAATTTCCACCCATATTGTGCTGCCATAGCACACATAACCCAAATTGTGGTCATCCGAGCAGTAGGTGCAAAAGTTTCTTCATAGTCGATGCCTTCATTTTGAGCATAGCCCTTTGCAACAAGATGGGCCTTATGCTTATCAATTTTTCCATTTGCCTTGTACTTGACTTTATATACCCATTTGCAGCCAATAGGTTTCTTTCCATGTGGTAGATCAACAAGCTTCCAAGTTTTATTTTTCATCAGAGAATCATACTCTGTATCCATAGCGGCCTTCCACTGAGGCTCACTGAGAGCATCTTGCACTGATGCAGGTTCAAGACTATCTATGGTAGACATGAATGCCCTGTCATCATCAATATCCATATCCTCTACTTCTATACTTGGAGTCACAGAAAGTTCCTCAAAATATTGACAAAGATCATCAACCTCACCAGTTTCTTTGGCTTCTTTCTCCTTTTGAGCCATACTGCGTGTATGAGGTCTATCCAAATTCAAATTGGGAGGAGTGGATAAATTTGCGTCTCTGATTGTATTTGTACACCATTTAGGATTCTTCTTCGGTGGAGTTGAAGAAGATGTAGAAGGACCTCCTGTCTCTGTTGACGAAGGAATCTTCTCTTCCTTAGTTTCCACAATATCTTGGTGTACTTTAGATGTGCTCTGTGATGTGAAAGCTTCATCAAAGACAACATCTCTACTGATATGAATTTTCTTGGTCAAAGGATCTATCAAACGATATCCTTTAGAGTGCTCAGAATAACCAAGAAAAATACATCTCAGTGTTTTCTCATCTAGCTTCTTCCTTTTCTCTTTCGGTATGTGCATGAAAGCTTGACACCCAAAAATACGTAGATGAGATATGGAGGGTTTTCGACCACTCCATGCTTCTTGTGGAGTCATTCCTTTTAGGGCCTTTGTGGGTGCCCTATTCAACAGATACACTGTAGTGGTGACAGCTTCTGCCCAATATTGTTGCCCAAGAGTAGCTCCTGTGAGCATACAATGAACCATTTCCATGATAGAACTGTTCCTTCTCTCAGCAACTCCATTTTGCTGAGGAGTATAGGCAGTTGTTAACTGTCTCTTGATCCCATGCTTATCTAGGAATGCAAAAAATTCATTAGAGGTAAACTCTCCCCCTCGATCTGAGCGAAGAGTTTTAATAGAAGCTCCTGACTCCTTCTCAATGGATTTCTTGAACTGCTAGAAGAATGCGAAAGCTTCAGATTTCAATTGGAGAAAGAAAACCCACATCTTTCGTGAGTAGTCATCTACGAATAACTGAAAATACCTCTTCCCTCCAACACTGTTGGGTGTGAAAGGACCGCATAGATCGATGTGAATTAACTCCAGAGGTTTTCTTGCTCTTGTAGAGCTCTTCTCAAATGGTACTCTATGCTGCTTTCCTTCCAAGCAGTCAGAGCACACTAGCAATGTGGCAGAAAGGGAAGGAAGACCCTTTACCATTTCATACTTGCTGAGCTCAAGTAAGTAGCCAAAAATAAGATGCCCATATCTCTTGTGCCATAGGGAAGTTGCCTCCTTGGTAGAGACAGTCATGGCAACATGTGGAGTAGAGATAGCATCTAGTGCAAATAAGCCATGCTTATATGAAGCTGTTGCAATTTGCTTACCCTTCCTGGTAATGGTACAACACTTCTTTCCATTCTCAACACGAAAGTTGACAACCATATTTCTGTCCAGGATTTGTGTCACTGACAACAAATTGTTGGCCAATCCCGGAACATAGAGGACTTTATCAATCTGACACTTGCCATCAGGAAGAGTGACTGAAAATGTACCCTCTCCTTGAACCCTATAGGTTTTATCATCAGCAATGGTGACAAGTTTGCCCTATTTGGCCTCAAATGATTCAAACCATGATCTGTCGCCAGTCATATGTTTTCTAGCTCCAGAATCGACATACCAAATAGGATCCCCCTATGTGGAATCTGTGGTAGTCATGAGCACATTGTGTGCCCATTCAGAATCTGAGTCGGATTCTTCAACAGACAACATTCACCTGGGGTTGCTTGTTTTTATTTTGTGGTTTGTTTTGGCCTTTACGCTTGCCAACACTTGTTGGTGTCATGGTTGTCTTTCTCCCAGATCTTGCACCACCTCTTCTTCTGTTGAGGTTGTTTGCCTTTTCCTTTTGTATCTTGTTGAGAATTTCCTCCTTTCTGAAAGTTGCCTCCTTTTTTCCCATTACCTTTCTTCCTAGAACCCTGCCTATTGGTGTATAGGGCTGTATTGGAAGAATCATCCTTGTGAAGTTGGCGTGCCTCCTGTTGTTGAAGCAGATTGACCAACTCGATGTAGGTAATTTGTCGTTGAGACACCTAGATGGAGGTTATCAACATATCAAATGAAGAAGGTAAAGCTCTCATCACAAGTGAAATGAGAAGCTTTTCGTCCATAGTATCTCCCAGAGAACTCAATTTCTCTTTCAACTCAGACACTCTGCACAGAAAGAGTTCAACTGTTTCACCCTGCCTCAAACTCAGGTTATGAAGTTGTTGTTGAAGATGAAGAATGGTGGAATCATTATTTCCCTCATATATGGTTTGAAGGGCATCCCATGCCTCTTTACCACTTGCTTTGTCAGCTATATGAGGTTGCACTTCATCTGAAACAGCAAACAAAATGAGCACTTTTGCTCGATTGTCTTTCTTGTCAAAAGTTATCTGATCTGCTGAAGGACCTGTGGATCCTGCTATTGGTGAAGGCCTAGTTGCTACTACAGTAACAATATCCCACAAATATTCCATTTGGAGAATAGCCTTCATCTTATGTTTCCATGGTGTATAATTTGGACCTTTCAATAACTGATGCAAATCAGTCATCAATTTTGCAATAGCGGCCATAGTGAAGGTTCCTTATATCACCAATTGGTCCCCCTTTCTATATACCTTTTGCTAGGCCAATATACCGTACAAAATACCAACCCTTACGTGAGGAAAACTATAGGTATTTAGAAATATCAACAAAAATCACCCGCCCTTATGTGAGGGAGACTATAGGTGAGTTTTAGAGATCATACGATACGTGGAACATAAGCGGTACTGAAAGGGAATCGCCTTGTTGATGGCACCTACCATAGAAGATTCTTCTCATGCATGGGGCGTAACTTCCCCTAAACACTATGAAGAATACTTCTTCAAGATTTACGCCTAAACACAAGTGCGATAAAGGGTAGTGGATGGAGTAAAAAATGCAAAAATGGCGTACTTATTCCTCCCCGACGATTTATAGAGAACAAGCTCAGACGTCGTTGTTGCAGCTATATTAGGCGATAGATACAGTAGCCCAAAGCACGACAACTTTACCTGTAAGTGTGGGCCAGAGGTACCATTTTTACCGAACGTTGCGGTGCAATAAATTGCACAGATGGGTTTTATATTCCGAGGACTTAGGGAGTGTTTGATTTTAATTTTTAATGTTATAGTGCAAAAATGAAATATGCAACATACAACAAAAAAAAATTTCCCACAAGAATAACCCACAAGGTGTCGGTCCACGACTCGAAAATGCACCTTTTACAATTTGCCAAATTGCTATTTTTCGAAAAAATTACTCACTATCCCCCTTTGATTTTTGAAAAAATATCCCCCCTTAAAAAAGCTTTCTTTAACAAAGCATTTTAATAATTATTATAAATTTAAAATTAAAATAAATAATCTTAATTTCTATAGTTTTTAAACTTATAAAAAATAAATTAAAATTAAAATTTTAATTTATAAAGTTAAAAAAACTATTAAAAAATTAAAATTAAAAAATTTTAATTAAAAATTAATAATTAAAAAAATGACTTTGAAAAAATATACCTTGGGGGGAGTCGGCGGGATTTGAACCCCCGACCTGCAGGCTCCCTGAGCCTTACCGCACAGCTCACGACCACGTGAGCCAGCGGGCTGATCCGAGAAGATCAATGGGCCAGCTCCTCTTTCAACGCCTGCTACCTCCGCCTCCTCTGCAGCGGCCTCCGGTCGCTCGGTTGCTGCTTCCAAATCGGCCTCTCGACGGTGGATTTTTATTTTTATTTTTAATTCTTCCCGTGCTGCAAATCGCCTCTCGACGGTGGATTTAAAAAAAAAACTTCCCGTGCTGCAAATCGGTATTTTTTTTTTTTGTTTCGGCCGACGCTGCTCTTTTTTTTTCTTTTCCACGCAGCGCTCCTCTGCACAATCCGTCACGGGGGGGGGGGGGGGTTTATACCCCCAGGAATTTGAAATTCCCGCTCGGGGATTTGCCGCCCTCCTCCTACCGCATCCGCGCGATGCGAGCTTCCTGTCGCTTCCAAGCACGACGCGAGCTCTCTATCGCCGCTCTGTCCCGCATGTGCGATAGACGTGAGCTTTGTCCACCGCATGCGACAGACGTCACAGTCTGTCGCGTCCCTGGTGTGACAGTCGTGACGTGCACGCAGGGAAGGCTTGCGGGGACGTGCGGTCCCCTCCAGTGTGCGGTACGTGTGCCCTGTCACGCGCACGTGCATCCACGCGTGGCTGTTGGCATGCGAGGGGGCACCTCCGCTCCACCGGGGGGGGTTGCATGCAGCTCCTCCCCTCCTGCGACGTCTACCCGTGATCGAATACGTCCGCTCAACCAGGAATGCACTCCTCTGCGACTGCGAACAGGGAGACGGGAGGCGCCTGCTGCGTCCGCGCAATTCCAGAGCGCGCGCCGTCCCTACGTCCTGAAAAAAAATATTTTTTTTCTTTCTTCCACAACACGCGACTTACAAGAAGAATCTCTGCAAAAAATTCCTTTGCCCAGGGAAATCACAGAACCGCGCTCTGATACCATGTAGAAAAACGGAACAGTTCTTATTATTCAGCATCAGGTTATATAATGTTTACAGTAGCCGGGAATAGTCACCGACGGAACGGATCTGTTACGAAGTTGTAACAGTATGCCAAATAGTGTAATACATACAAAATAGTAACAGTCCTAAACAGTACGCTAACAAGAAAAATAGGAATCCTAAGAGAATATAGAGAGATATTTATGATAGCACGCGCATTCCAAAAGTCAAAAAATTTATATGGCTAGTAGGTTACATAAACTTTTTATCCTAGGATAACCTAATGAAAAGGGTTTTTCATGGACCCTCAGTTTCACAATATGGTCTATGTAAAAAGAAGGAGGAGAGTATATACCATATCTTGGAACACTACTCAATAGTCTAGGAAGTATAGAATAAATTCTTATATGTTTGGAAAATGCATGTTGATGAATGACCAAATTGAAGAATGGTTAAATCAATGGTAGATAATTTTTAAAGTGAGGTGTTACAAACAATATGGGATGCATCTAAATATACAATCCTTTAGATTTTATGGATGGAAATGAGCATAAAATATATTTAAAGAAAAGAAGTTTAGTTTAGAGGTAATGAAAAATAACATTTATTTAGCCATAGAGGAGTCTAAACCAATCCTATAGACTCACCCAATACTTAATATTGAAGTAGAGAGTATTGATAGATCATTTTAAGTCATCAATTAGAATTATTATGGTGGGTATAGGAGAAAAAAAGGAAGGGAAATTGTAAGGTGGAAACCATCAAAAATAAATTTGGTCAAATTTAATTTTGATGGAGCTTCTAAAGAAAATTTAGGACCTATAAGAGGAATAAACAAAAATAATAGAGGCAAAATTTTATCACATTATGCTTTCAGTACTAGATTTAAAATAAATGATGAACCTGAAACTTGGGTGGATTTGGAAGGATTAAAATATACAAATAAATTAAATGGAATAGAGTATGGATGGAAGGCAATTCACTAATTATAATAAATGTAATTTTTAGAAAAGCAAAATGTCCATAGAATATACAAGAGATCATTGTAGAAATAAAAGACCTTGCTACAGAGTTTGAAGAAATCATTTTACGCATACATTAAGAGAAGGGAACAAATATGCAAATAGGATAGCCAATAGAAGGGTTTTAATAGAGGATAATGAAGTTAAATTCTTTTTTCCATGGTTATATGAAGT
Organism: Wollemia nobilis; assembly: GCA_028583015.1. Classification (NCBI taxonomy): domain Eukaryota; kingdom Viridiplantae; phylum Streptophyta; class Pinopsida; order Araucariales; family Araucariaceae; genus Wollemia; species Wollemia nobilis. The sequence continues at coordinate 11,368,437 of JAQPPZ010006909.1, forward strand.
AGTATTTTTAGCTAAAGATGACAATAACAATTTGAAAGGAGCAAATTTAAAAAAATATTTTGGAGGATTACAAAATACTTCAATGGATCTATTTATAGATCAATGCATTGGATGAAACTAACAATATAGATTTGGTAAACAAACTATGATTTTGTGAAGCAAGTAGAAGTTTTGTATGTTGAAACAAAAGAAGATGATATTAGATGGACTTCATGGCTAAATGGATTATTTGTGTATTGGTTGTTTGTTGGATTATGGGACAGAGTATGGATTGGAATTTTCAACTTTTTGAGATTTCTAAATTATGTTGGAGAATATTACATTATTTGGTACATGCTAATGTACCCCCATGGTACCTTCATGGTACACCTTGTAAATATTAGACTAGAGTTGATATTAGAGTGTGAGTAAATATTTTATGTAATATAATAATGTGTAGGAAATGCACAAGTATCATGTGAGCAAGTGTGCAAGTGTTATGTGTGTATATGTGCACAAGTGTCTTATATAAGTATGAACATGTGTTCTTAGATTAGGGTGTGCTAAGTGAAGAGTCATGTCTTGGTGTGCATACAAGATAGAGTCATGTGTATGCAAGCGTCAAGTAGAGAAGCCAAGATTCATGATACTTGGTATAAGGAAAAGAATAGTCAAGTATATGAAGAATCATTCCATATAGGAACATAGAGGAATATAGCAATCATAGTTATCATAGTTATCAGAGAGAGAATAGTGTGTTATCATAATTGTAATAGAGTTATATGATACATTTGTAAGAGGAAGAGGAGTAATAAATATTGCATACATTTGAGCAACTAATATTGTAAGTTTTGCTACATACTTTGTATATATATGATTTAGGCTATTACATTCTATTGAAATATTTGAGCATGTTGGTTGTCATTGATGTCAAAGGTGCATAGAAATTGATGTCAAAATTAATGTGCAAGGAAAATAAGTGTCTAAGGTTACTTGATTTAAAGATTTAAATTATTTAAATTAAACATTTAAATAATTTAAATTTAAATATCTAAATATTTTAATTAAGTTTCTTTATAAAGTTCCAAAAGAGGTTGGGCACAAACTTTAAAAGGAAGACAAGTCTTTATTAAAGCGATTTATGACAAAGGTTTCAAATCGGTAAAAAGTGATGCACCGATAATTTGGTTGAGGGTCAAAATTTTGAAAAAGAACATATTATAATGTAAAGCTTAAAAATATTAAGGGCCCAAGTCTAAAATAAAGTGTGTCGATGTCTTCATTGTAAAGGCAATAGCATATATAAAAAGGGAAACCAAATTTTTGAAATATATAAAAAGTATGATGTGATTCATTGATGGGAAAAGAGTATGAATGAATAAAACAAAGTAAAAATGCATTTCTCGAAAAATATTCTGTTGGATATCAAAATTCCCTGTAATTTGTGCAAAAAATTGTGTTCAAATTATATCAAAATATGGGAGGTAAACTTGTTTCAAAAGAGTAGAATGAAGAAGACAAACATATTTGAAAGGTGACTTCATCCATCGGATAGACCATATGGTAGTTGAATCTACATTAAGGCTTTGGAGAAGATAGGTCGCAAGGTCAAAATCCTTGGATCATGTTTTGTGTATTAAGATTTTTTAGTTTGCGCACCAATATTGGAAACATAATGGTGACCTCCCCTCTTGATTATAATAAACACAATAGTGCAGTGTGGTGCTTGTGATAGTAGTGTAGTGTGGTAGAGGTCTGCGGATCAAATCCCGTTGAGTACACCTTTTGAAGGCAGATGTGGTTTTCATGATTTTCTGAAGTTTTCATGTCAAAAGAGCATGCAACTCCATTAAGCAAGGTAACAATATTTTTTTTTGGGAGGTATAAGGGTTAGTTTAATAAATTAAAAATTTACCTTATGATTTATGATTTGGGTGATTGAATTTTTTAATAAGAATATGATAGGAGTTATAAGGTTTCTATAGTAATTTATAGTTTTGTTTTGGGGTGTTTTAATAAGAATATGATAGGAGTTATAAGGTGTAAATTAAGTCCTTTTAAATTGTAATGCTTACATTGATAAGAAGGAATATGAGAGGATTTTGTTGAAATTTAAATGCAATAGCCTTGAAAACCAAAAGGAGTCCTAGAACATTATTTTCAAACATTCATTGAGCATCTTGTTGAGGGAACATTCATGTGGATATTTTGAAATAGAATCTTGCTATCTAACTTTTGAAGTGGCACAAGGAGGTTTTGGTTGTTTGTGAGATAGGTTTTGTGTTATATATTCATCAAAGAAAATAAGAGGTATGGATATTTTTCTCTTCATTTGAGGTGTGTTGTTGAGCAAGGTTTTCTAAAATATAAGGTGGAGTTAAAAGGGTTGTTTGGTAGAACATTGTTGGAAAGTTTTGAGTTAGGGTTTGAGACCTACTTATTGGAAATTTTTTGAGTTAGGGTTTGAGACCTACTTGTTGGAAAATTTTGAGTTAGAGTTTGAGACCTACATTAAGCATCCTTGTTAAAAATAAGTGAAACACCTATACTAGGTTTTGTGAGTGGATTGTGCTTCATTATTTGAATAAGTGTGTGGATTTTGAGCATTGATCTAAGATATATTGATTGAAAGTATGGGAGTTGTTGGCAATTTTGGGTTTGAGATCCTAGTTTCTTGTCTATGAGTTGTCATTGATGTCAAAAGGAAATGACATTAATGTTAAGAGGATGTGTTGGCTTCAAAGGTGGAAGATTCCAAGAGAATCTTTTTAAGAGAATCCGGAGAGATTCCATTGGCAATGGTTTTTATTAAAACCAATGGAGGTTCTCTTTATTATTTATTTAATTATTATTTAAAACCCTTCAAGGTTTTAATTAATTAATTATTTAATTAATTAAGGGAGAAGTTATTTTTAATTTATTAAAAATACTTTAAGGGTTTTTAAACCCTTTAGAAAGCAAATTTTGATTAAATTCGAAATTACTTTTCTTTGCAGCCGACGTGTTCTAAAGTCCACGTATGGACTATAAATATGAGAAGGTTCCTAAGGTTAAACTTACTTGGAAAATCGAAGGCAATTAATTGGTTTGGCTACGATCGAATGTTCTGTTTACGCTGCGAAAGAGGAGAGCTCGTGGTTTGAAAAGCTTTCGAAAAGCTTGACCATTTATGTGGAAGGAAGTTTGTCTTGGACTTCATAAGACCCTTGTGGGCTAGTGGTAGCGAAGGATGCGTTTGGGCCTTGTGTAGGCGGAGGTCTGCGTTTCGATCCCCGCAAAGGGAGCTGTGCATGGATTAGTCACTTTTTTATTAAAACGTGTTTTGTGCCGTGAATTTTGGATTCTTCAAGGGCAGCCATTATAAGGTGTGATTATTTTCTTGATATGATTTTTGGCATTGTTTAGCATTGTTTAAAATACATAGGAGAAATAAGGGGATATTTCTTTGGTTGTATTTTTGAGATTAGTCTTTTGCTATGCTAAATTTAAAAATGGAGATATAAGGTGTAAGTTTTGGTTGTTGTGTTTTTGGCTTCTTTGGTGGTTGTTTTTAAAGAAGAGGAGCTAAAAGGTGTATTAAGGAAAGTTTTTATATATGCTCATTTATCTTGGTTCTAACCCTAACTTGGTTGGAAGTTTGAGGGTTGTGTGTGGTAACAGCTTTAAGGATCAATTTTCTTCTACTCCAAAAAGGTATGGGCACATTTTCCTTATGAGTATGATTGGTGTATGTTTTTCTAAAATAAGGTTGGAGTGAAAAGGTTTTCAACTAGGTTTCCTTTGGTTGGGTGTAAATCCTATTTTCTGGTTTGTTGAAGACTACTTATGCATTGTTATCCTTAAGGAGAGTTTTTGGTGAATGTATAATTTCTTGTTTGAGGTAGTGGAAGCATTGTGCACTAGGGTTTATGTTTGTGAGTCTTGCTACTTGCATTGAGTTGGTGGAACCCTTGGTTGGCTGTTTTGAGTTTGATGGTTGAGTTGCTTCCATAGAGGTTGTTTGATCAAGTTATTGCTTTACTTGTTTCATGATATTGGGCTTACTTCATTGAGTTGATTTGAGCAAGTTATTATTTGCATTTGGTGATATTGTGTTGGTGGTTGTTTTGTTCAAATATCTTTGGAGGGAAAAGGATTTCTACTTGTTTCCTTTTCTTGTGATGATTGGTTGAATGCTTCAAGGTTGATGTTGAGTTGAATGGTGTTGGTTGACTAAACCTTGTTTGATGAGCATTGTTGTTGAAACCCTAATTAATGGTGAAAAGAACATGAGTATTATTGTTATGTGATTCTTTACATAGTTGGCAATTGTTGAGATTTCATGTTCTTGAAAGAAAACATTCTATCCTATCCATTTCAGATATTGAGTTGAGTTTTTAGATTTGAGATTGAGATTGAGCTGAGTTAATTTGAGTTGAGTTTTGAGATTAGGATTTGAGTATAGAACATATTGAGTCTCTAACAATTCTCTTTATGCTTCTATGAGTTTGACAAATCACATTGGGTCTCTAACAATTCACTTTGTGATTTCCTACTAAGAAAGTTTTTCTTGGTGAGCTTGCTAAGTTTTTGGACAGGTTCTAGTGGGGACTTGTGAGCAGTTTTTGGACAGGTTTCGGTGGGGACTTGTGAGCAGTTTTTGGATAGGTTTCGATGGGGACTTGTGAGTAGTTTTTTGGACAGGTTTCGATGGGGACTTGTGAGCAGATTTGGACAGGTCCTAGCAAAGGACTTGTGAGCTGAGTTTGATAGTTCTATCAAAGAACTTGAGGACAGAGGAGCATTGGTTCTATGAGAAGAACCTGAGGATAGATTTCATAAGTCTTTGAGAAGGCTTGTATGCAAAGGATTGATTTGTTCAAGAGTTGGATAGATCTGATAGACAGAGGAAGACTTGTACTAGACCGACTAACTATGTTTGGTATAGGTTGCTGAGCTACTGTGGACATGATCATAGAAGGCAGAGGTCTCTTAGGCTAAGCATTGAGGACAGGAGGTCTTCGATGGAAAGGAGTTCCACGTGTTGGAAAGAGGTAGATGCAGTTGATCTTCTGAGGTATCATTTCTAGATCAGAGGGGAAGGTATCTCCTTTGAGGAGAGGTTCATAAATTTAGATTGGGGGAAGGTATCTCCTTTGAGTAGAGGCTCATAAATTTTGATTGGGGGAAGGTATCTCTGTGCCGAGGCTCATAAAAATTGTAATTGGGAAGGATTCCCAAAGAAATTTGAGATAACTTTTAGAGAAAATTTTTGTGGATGTAGCCCAGCCATTCTGGGTGAACCACGTTAAAATTGATGTCACTTTGTGGATGATATTGTGCATTGATTTGATATTGCTTTGGGTATATTGCTTTACTGTTTTGAAGTATAAAGGAAAAAGTAAAAATATGTCTTATACTGTTCACCCCCCCCTCTCAGTATAAGCTTGTGTTCTTCAATTGGTATCAGAGCAGGTGCCTTCAAAAAGTTTAACAGCTTGAAAGAAAAGCTAGTAAATAACACAATGGATCATTCAAGTGGCAATGCAATACCTATTCTTAATGGGTCATATTTTGGTCTTCGGAGTGCAAGGATGAAGGTTCATCTAATGGCACTTGGTAATGAGGTATGGGAAGTGATTGAAGATGAGTACACTATTCCTGTACATGGTCCTAATACTAAAGAAAAAAGGCTCCTACATCACAGCAATTCAAAAGCAATGAATGCAATCCTGAAAGGCTTATAGAAAGCAGATCTCACCAAAGTGATTCACTACAAGACAACTAGTGAAATGTGGAATCGGTTGAAGGTGGTTCATACAGTTGATACAAATGTCAGAAAGGCCAAGTTGAGACACTTCAAAGGTATGTTTGAACAACTCAAGATGAATGATGATGAAAATATTAGTGACTACATGCTTCGTATGGATGATATTGTTAACTCCATGAAAGACTTAGGTCTTGAGCTTGCTGAAAATGATGTTTGTGATAATATTTTAAGATCTCTTCCTAATAGATTTAGTGAAAATATTTCTGCTATTGAGGAAGCTAAAGATTTGGATAAGTTGAAAAATGATGGGCTCCATAGTATACTTGCAGAATTTGAGTTGATAACTCAAGTGAAGGTTGATGTCAAGAAAGAGGCAGCTTTCAAGGCTACCAAGGAATCCAAGGGTAAACAACTTCAAGATAGTGATGAGTCTTCTAGTGATGAAGAGGCATATTACAGTAAGAAAGGCAAGTTCTCTAGAAATCACAAAAGTATGAAAAATATAAGATGTTTCAATTATGGAAAGTATGGTCATTATGCTACTAACTGTACTGTTCCCAAGAATGAAAGTGATGAAGATAAATAGGATTCTAAGAGCAAGGATTCTAAAAAGCACAAGCATCATAGGATGATCAAAGATGAGCACAACAATCAAGGAAAGAGGTATTATCACAAGCACAAGAAGAATATCTACCTATACAAAGCAAGTAAGTGTTCTAGTAGTGATAGTGAAAGTTCTTCAAGTGATGATGAAAATGAGATGTTGTTCATATCAAAAAAAGAGGAAGAACCGAAACATAGATTCATTATCATGAAATGTCTTAGATGTGGAAATTTTGGTCACCTTGAGGATGATTGCACAAATAATGATTTGGTTTCTAGTATGTATGAGGATGCTTCAGAAAACTATAAGGAATATCCATGTATGGTCTTTGAAAAGGGTAGCACCTCCAGTGATACAAAATCTGAAAAAGGCTTTGATGATTCAAAAAACAAACAAATAAAGGATCTTGAAAGTGAACTTATTAGTGCTCTTAGTGTTTTGGAAAAGGAAAGAAGGAAGAATGCTAGACTCAATGATAAGTTAGATGAATGTTGTATGGAGAGATATGATCTTATAGAAAGTCTTGACTTCTCTATAGCTAAGACACAAGAACTCAAGGATGAGTTAGAGTCTAAGGTTCTTGAGTATAGTGAGTTAGAACATAAAATGGCTTCTTTGAAAGAGGAAACTAAAGAGTACAAGGATAAGCTTTACAGGTTTCAATATAGCTCCAAAAATGTTAAGTCACTCATCAAAGGTCAAAGAAAGACAACAGATAAAACAGGCCTTGGTTTTGTTAAGCCACATAAAGAACAAGTTGGAGAGTCTAGTAAGAGACTCCAAAAGGAAGAGAGTTCTGATGAGGAAAGTATTTTAGATCATGAATCCTTGAGTGATAGATGCATAGAAACAGAAAATAGGAAACATAAAAAGGGGATAAAGTTTACAGGACCTAGAAGGTCATTTACAGGAAAGTTTAATGGCAGATGTTTTGCTTGTCACAGGTTTGGTCACATGGCTTCACATTGCATGACTCAAGTAAGGAAGGTAAATGAAAGTTTTAGAGGTGGTAATTTCTTTCAAGGGTATTGCTACTCTTGTAAACAGTTTGGGCATAAGGCAATTTTTTGCAAGGCTAATAATAGGAACAAGGTTAGTCAGAATAGGTGGATTCAAAGAACAGGTATGCCTAAAAGAAATAACATTGTTACTTGTTATAAGTGCAACAATGAAGGTCACATAGCTAGACAGTGTAGAGCTAAACTTCCAAGGTACAGGAATAGGAACAGTGGTATGAATAGGTCCAAGGATCAAGGCATGGATAAGAACAAAAATGATAACAGGAACAGGAATAGTGACAAGAATAGGAACAGGAATATGGACAAGGAGAACAAGAGAAGACATGGTAAGGTAGCTATAGACACTGATGATGATCAGTGCCTGTTGGGAGTTTTACTCCCACCCCGAAATTAAACACCTCAATAAGAGGTGGGGGAGGGACTAAGCTAAGAGGCTCATTCTTAGTCCCAAGCCCCAAAGGTGACCCTTTGTCATTGATGACAAAGGGGGAGAGATATGAGTAAGGGGGAGAGCCTCAAGACAGGGGGAGCTATTTATGTTGAGTTTTTGTGTTGTTGAGAAGCATGGTTTGCCATCAATGACAAAGGGGGAGATTGTTGGCAATTTTGGGTTTGAGATCCTAGTTTCTTGTCTATGAGGTGTCATTGATGTCAAAAGGAAATGACATTAATGTTAAGAGGATGTGTTGGCTTCAAAGGTGGAAGATTCCAAGAGAATCTTTTTAAGAGAATCCGGAGATATTCCATTGGCAATGGTTTTTATTAAAACCAATGGAGGTTCTCTTTATTATTTATTTAATTATTATTTAAAACCCTTCAAGGTTTTAATTAATTAATTATTAATTAATTAAGGGAGAAATTATTTTTAATTTATTAAAAATACTTTAAGGGTTTTTAAACCCTTTAGAAAGCAAATTTCGATTAAATTCGAAATTACTTTTCTTTGTAGCCGACGTGTTCTAAAGTCCACATATGGACTATAAATATGAGAAGGTTCCTAAGGTTAAACTTACTTGGAAAATCGAAGGCAATTAATTGGTTTGGCTACGATCGAATGTTCTATTTATGCTGTGAAAGAGGAGAGCTCGTGGTTTGAAAAGCTTTCAGAAATCTTGACTGTTTATGTGGAAGTGTTGGCATTTTTGCCACATTGATTCTCATTGATTAATGCATTAGTGTATTGTTGGAAATCTGACATTTGATATCAACTTTGATGCAGCTTGGGTGAAAAAAGGAGAAAAAATGAGCAAAAAATGACTAAGTCCGAAAAGCTACGATGATGCGCTGACATGTTGCAGAATCGCGGTCCAACGCGATCAACGCGAGCGGAGTTGGCGGAACCGTCGCTATATCGCGACATGTTCCGAAATCGCGGGTCGGCGGGCAAAAAAAGCATTAAGTTGAAAACATGCAGCGATTCGCTGACATGTCAGCGAATCGCGACCCGAGCAGCTTCAAAGGCAAAGTTGAAAATTTGCAGCGCGTCGCTGACATGTCAGCGAATCGCGACCGAAAATGTCGATTGATGCGGAGAGAAGGAACATGTAGCAAAATCGCTACATGTTCCGTTTTCGCGGGGCAGAGCGCAGGGAGGAGCCAACGGCGGAAACATGTAGCGAAATTGCTACATGGTCCATTTTCGCGGGTCTTCAGCAGCGAATCGTACGGCAGAAAAATATGTCGCGATTTCATGACCCATCGCGATTTCGCGACCCGTCGCGTTTTCGCGACCTGTAACTGTTTTCCTGCCAAGTGCAGTATGAACGACCGAGAGGGTTTTTTCGATTTCCGATGATTTAATGCTGACCCGAATTAAATAATTTGCGGATTTCCGATGCGGTTAAGGTCGAAGAGTGCCCAGGCCACCAAAATTAAAGGATTTATTGGTTCAAAGTAGTTGTTCGTGGATTGGCGTAACGTTTTCATGCATATTGAAAAACGAATTTAATGAAGAATCGTGAACGTTTCATTGTCTTTAATTTTTGCTTCCTCGAGGTCGTGATTAAGGGGATCGTGTTCCTGATTTCCAAGATATAATTGTAGATCATGAGGAAGTTGGTTTTAATTATTTAATGCTGCAAAGAGGACGGACCTCTATAAAAACCAATGTAATTCGCATTTCAAAGGGTTGGAAGTTTTGCTAAAAACTGGAAGTGCATTTGCAAGAATAAATTATTGGCTTCGGATTTTTCAAGCGATTGTTTGGGTGATTGTCTTTTCTGTTCGTTGCATTTCTAATCGAATTTATATTCCTTGAGTGTTGTTACATTCAAATTCTGCATATTGGATTTGAATCTTGCTTGTAAGGATATGATTCCTGGAGTGTAATCTTGGAGAGATTTTCTGCATACAGTTGTGTGGGAGTTGAGTCATTATATTCTATTGCTTGTTGTTGCCGCACTTTAAGTTTTCTGCTGTTGTTCTTCTGATCCCATAACTCTGTCCTGTGGCCATATTTCATTTCTTTCTGCAACTTTTAATTTCTTTCCAGCAACCCTTATCTTCAAACATAAATTTAGATTAGTAAAGGGAACCAGCCCACTCTGGAGATTGGTCTGGGAGCCATTTCTTGCTTCCGACCTTTCAATGTTGGCCAGGTCTAGGGTGCAATTATAAAATCCTTTCCTGTGGCAGATTTTGGACCAACAGTTTTTGGCACGCCCGGTGGGACAGACAAGTTTCTGTCTCCAAGAATTCATAATTGGTGGGATACGCATAATTCTCCAAAGTGATAAACCCACCGGTGCCAACATTTTTTGGCAAATTTTTAAAACACCCGGAGGTCTCAAGATTTGATGAGCTGTCTTGGCCTCACAGCGGAGATTTGTAAGTTCATCTGGCGACTTTTCTGAGTTGAAGATCTGTTCGTGGACGCCTATTTTTGTTTAAAAAAAAAAAAAAAAAAAAAATTTCAAAGAATGTTTTTTCTGGCGACTCTGACTTAATGGCGATGGCCGTGATTCCGCAGACCACTGCCACAAAGGCAAGGGTTTTTTCTAGATGGGATGATCCTGGCCCTCTGAATCTCCAAGTTCGGCATGAAATTCCCAAAGGTGCCCTGAAGAATCTGGCAAAATATGATGGTACCGAAGGCATGGCTCTGGCACATGTTGAAGACATTGCTATTCTGTCCATGATCCATGTCATAGAACACGAGGATGTCATGATCCGAATTTTGGTTCAGTATTTGGAAGGAAGAGCATTGCAATGGTACAGACTGCTCAAATGTCAAAGCATCAGTTCATGGGACGATCTAGCGGGAGCACTGATTAGAAGATTTGATGAAGATCCTTTCTACAGTTCTTTGGATCTCTACCAATTTTTCATGTACATCAAGAGAGCACCTCAAGAAAGCATCACGGACTTCAATGTCCGATTCTTGATAAGTTGGAAGAGAATTCCAGAGAAGATCCATCCATCACCCACCCAAGCCCACCTCTTTTATGTTCGCGCTTTTAATTCTAACATAGGTCTCTTTTTGCTGCAGTCAGGTGAACAACGGTTCCCACAAATATTTGAGGAAGCAGTGCGAGCAGAACAGTTGTTGCTCTTATCGAGAAAGTTACCGTGGGGAGAAACTCCATTACCTTCTCCGATGGTTGCTGCTCCTGTTTACCCTGCACATTCATGCCAGATCCCTGAGATGCAGTCATGTGGAGTTCAAGGGACAGATCTCGTCCAAAGTCAAGGATTGGGACATGCAAGCACTTTTCCAGCAATGAACAATATGGTTGCTTGCAGTTTTCATCAAGAGATGGGCCAAGTAGAAGAACAAGTTCAAATTCCAGAGCCTGAGGAGATCCCAGAATTAGATTTCTCACTTGAAGAGCCCTGTGATCACATTAAGGAGTTAGAGGAGCCTGTACTCAGCCCACAGCCAGTAAAGTCTGCAAAGTGGTGGTGTTGGTTCCAGCCACTACATCCAGTACCTGAAGAAGTCCTCCATGTGAGTACTAGTAAGAAGGATAATCTGCTGCATTGCATCTTGTTTGCACCATGGAGAACTTCAGGAAGGAGCCAGCCCAATTTCAAGGACCGACTTAAGTATGATCAGATCTGGTCGGGACATTGCAGATTTACCGGATAACATTATGAGATTGGATGTCTGGTGGCGACATGCCAATCATGTCCTGAATTATTGTATATAGTATTTTGAAAAAAAAAAAAAAAATAGGAAAAAGAAGAAAAAAAGAAAAAGAAAGTGGTATTGTTTTTATTTGTTCATCTCGGTTCTTGTTGCCTGCGAGCCGTAGATGCTTGTTTTTCCTTTGTTTTTCTCCTCCCAACAGTTTGGTGGCTTTCTAGCACTTTCTTCTTTTCCCTTCCCTTTTTCTTTCCTTTCCCTTCTTCATCTTCCTTCTTTTACTTCTTTTTCTTCTGCATTAAAACAAAATGAGCCACGGCTGTTGTTTCTTTTTCCCTTTTCTGTTTTTCCCCGTATCTTCTTATCCCTTTCCTCTAAGTTTAGTTTTTTACGCATTTGCTAACAGTCTAGTTCATTTCATTTCACAGCTTTCCTAGTTCCATTCCCACTCCATAACTTCATTCATTTTCATTTCATCATTCCATTGCAGTCACCGCTTGTGCAACCGCAAGAGCTCACTCCATCATCACGTTCCATTATTCGTTTCATAATCAGTTATATGCAGGTTTTTTCTAGTTTCAATTTTTCAGCAGAACATGTATTGCAGCAGCCCGCCTTCTGTTCGGATATGACTCTGTGCCCAATGGACTAAGGCTCGGATTCTTGCATACAGTGAGTTGTATACCCCGTGAGCCGCCAAGAATGTTGGCATTTTTGCCACATTGATTCTCATTGATTAATGCATTAGTGTATTGTTGGAAATCTGACATTTGATATCAGCTTTGATGCAGCTTGGGTGAAAAAAGGAGAAAAAATGAGCAAAAAATGACTAAGTCTAAAAACTGCAGCGATGCGCTGACATGTTGCAGAATCACGGTCAACGCAGTCAACGCAGGCAGGTTGGCCGGAACCGTCGCTATATCGCGACATGTTCCGAAATCGCGGGTCGACGGGCAAAAAAAGCATTAAGTTGAAAACATGCAGTGATTCGCTGACATGTCAGCGAATCGCGACCCGGGCAGCTTCAAAGGCAAAGTTGAAAATTTGCAGCGCGTCGCTGACATTTCAGCGAATCGCGATCGAAAATGTCGATTGATGTGGAGAGAAGGAACATGTAGCAAAATCGCTACATGTTCCGTTTTCGCGGGGCAGAGCGCAGGGAGGAGCCAACGGCGGAAACATGTAGCGAAATCGCTACATGGTCCATTTTCGCGGGTCTTCAGCAGCGAATCGTACGGCAGAAAAATATGTCACAATTTCACGACCCGTCGCGATTTCGCGACCCGTCGCGTTTTCACGACCCGTCGCGATTTTGCGACCCGTCGCGTTTTCGCGACCTGTAACTGTTTTCCTGCCAAGTGTAGTGTGAACGGCCGAGAGGGTTTTTTCGATTTCCGATGATTTAATGCTGACCCGAATTAAATAATTTGCGGATTTCCAATGCGGTTAAGGTCAAAGAGTGCCCAGGCCACCAAAATTAAAGGATTTATTGGTTCAAAGTAGTTGTTCGTGGATTGGCGTAACGTTTTCATGCATATTGAAAAATGAATTTAATGAAGAATCGTGAACGTTTCATTGTCTTTAATTTTTGCTTCCTCGAGGCCGTGATTAAGGGGATCGTGTTCCTGATTTCCAAGATATAATTGTAGATCATGAGGAAGTTGGTTTTAATTATTTAATGCTGCAAAGAGGACGGACCTCTATAAAAACCAATGTAATTCGCATTTCAAAGGGTTGGAAGTTTTGCTAAAAACTGGAAGTGCATTTGCAAGAATAAATTATTGGCTTCGGATTTTTCAAGCAGTTGTTTGGGTGATTGTCTTTTTTGTTCGTTGCATTTCTAATCGAATTTATATTCCTTGAGTGCTGTTACATTCAAATTCTGCATATTGGATTTGAATCTTGCTTGTAAGGATATGATTCCTGGAGTGTAATCTTGGAGAGATTTTCTGCATACAATTGTGTGGGAGTTGAGTCATTATATTCTGTTGCTTGTCGTTGCCGCACTTTAAGTTTTCTCGCTGTTGTTCTTCCGATCCCATAACTCCGTCCTGTGGCCATATTTCATTTCTTTCTGCAACTTTTAATTTCTTTCCAGCAACCCTTATCTTCAAACAGAAATTTAGATTAGTAAAGGGAACCAGCCCACTCTGGAGATTGGTCTGGGAGCCATTTCTTGCTTCCAGCCTTTCAATGTTGGCCAGGTCTAGGGTGCAATTATAAAATCCTTTCCTGTGGCAGATTTTGGACCAACAGGAAGGAAGTCCATCTTGGACTTCATAAGCCCCTTGTGGGCTAGTGGCAGCGAAGGCTGCATTTGGGCCTTGCATAGGTGGAGGTCTACATTTCGATCCCCGCAGAGGGAGCTATGCATGGATTAGTCATGTTTTTATTAAAACGTGTTTTGTGCCACGAATTTTGGATTCTTCAAGGGCAGCCATTATAAGGTGTGATTATTTTCTTGATATGATTTTTGGCATTGTTTAAAAGACATAGGAGAAATAAGGGGATATTTCTTTGGTTGTATTTTTGAGATTAGTCTTTTGCTATGCTAAATTTAAAAATGGAGATATAAGGTGTAAGTTTTGGTTGTTGTGTTTTTGGCTTCTTTGGTGGTTGTTTTTAAATAAGAGGAGCTAAAAGGTGTATTAAGGAAAGTTTTTATATATGCTCATTTATCTTGGTTCTAACCCTAACTTGGTTGGAAGTCTCAGGGTTGTGTGTGGTGATAGCTTTAAGGATCAATTTTCTTCTACTCCAAAAAGGTATGGGCACATTTTCCTTATGAGTATGATTGGTGTATGTTTTTCTAAAATAAGGTTGGAGTGAAAAGGTTTTCAACTAGGTTTCCTTTGGTTGGGTGTAAATCCTATTTTCTGGTTTGTTGAAGACTACTTATGCATTGTTATCCTTAAGGAGAGTTTTTGGTGAATGCATAATTTTTGGTTTGAGGTAGTGGAAGCATTGTGCACTAGGGTTTATGTTTGTGAGTCTTGCTACTTGCATTGAGTTGGTGGAACCCTTGGTTGGCTGTTTTGAGTTTGATGGTTGAGTTGCTTCCATAGAGGTTGTTTGATCAAGTTATTGCTTTACTTGATTCATGATATTGGGCTTACTTCATTGAGTTGATTTGAGCAAGTTATTCTTTGCATTTGGTGATATTGTTTTGGTGGCTATTTTGTTCAAATATCTTTGGAGGGAAAATGATTTCTACTTGTTTCCTTTTCTTGTGATGATTGGTTGAATGCTTCAAGGTTGATGTTGAGTTGAATGGTGTTGGTTGACTAAACCTTGTTTGATGAGCATTGTTGTTGAAACCCTAATTGATGGTGAAAATAACATGAGTATTATTGTTATGTGATTCTTTTCATAGTTGGCAATTTTTGGGGTTTCATGTTCTTGAAAGAAAATATTCTATCCTATCCATTTCAGATATTGAGTTGAGTTTTTAGATTTGAGATTGAGATTGATCTAAGTTGATTTGAGTTGAGTTTTGAGATTAGGATTTGAGTATAGAACATATTGAGTCTCTAAAAATTCTCTTTATGCTTCTATGAGTTTGACAAATCACATTGGGTCTCTAAAAATTCACTTTGTGATTTCCTACTAAGAAAGTTTTTCTTGGTGAGCTTGCTGAGTTTTTGGACAGGTTCCAGTGGGGACTTGTGAGCAGTTTTTGGACAGGTTTGGGTGGGGACTTATGAGCAGTTTTTGGACAGGTTCTGATGGGGACTTGTGAGCAGTTTTTTGGATAGGTTCTAGTGGGGACTTGTGAGCAGATTTGGACAGGTCCTAGCAGAGGACTTGTTTGATAGTTCTATCAAAGAACTTGAGGATAGAGGAGCATTGGTTCTATGAGAAGAACCTGAGTAAAAATTTGGCAAGTCTTTGAGAAGTCTTGTATGCAGAGGATTTATTTGTTCAAGATTTGGACAAATCTGATAGACAGAGAAATACTTGTACTAGACCGACTGACTATGTTTGGTACAGGTTGCTGAGCTGCTGTGGACGTGATCATAGAAGGCAGAGGTCTCTTAGGCTAAGCATTGAGGACAAGAGGTCTTCGATGGAAAGGAGTTCCACGTGTTGGCAAGAGGTAGAGGCAGTTGATCTTCTGAGGGATCATTTCTAGAGTAGAGGGGAAGGTATCTCCTTTGAGCAGAGGCTCATAAATTCAGATTGGGGGAAGGTATCTTCTTTGAGTAGAGGCTCATAAATTCTGATTGGGGGAAGGTATCTCCTTTGGGCCGAGGCTCATAAACATTGTAATTGGGAAGGATTCCCAAAGAACTTTGAGATAACTTTTAGAGAAAATTTTTGTGGACGTAGCCCATCCATTTTGGGTGAACCACGTTAAAATTGGTGTCACTTTGTGGATGATATTGTGCATTGCTTTGATATTGCTTTGGGTATACTGCTTTACTATTTTGAAGTATAAAGGAAAAAGTAAAAAGAGGTCTTATACTGTTCACCCCCCCCTCTCAGTATAAGCTTGTGTTCTTCAGGAGTAGTAGATCAAGTTTTGTGAAATAATTTACACATTATTCTAAAATATTTTGAGAGATATTTTTCAAGTGATAGAGATTGATTGGTTGAGTAAAAAATTTATGAGTGTGAAACATATTGAGGTTTAATAGAGATTATCATACTCCATATGTTCTTGAGGTTAAACAAGATTCTGAGTAGAATTTATTTGTGTGAAAATTTTTTTTTGAAAGAGATTTAAGTTGTGTTTTGTATACAATTTTTGGAGTTATTTGAGCAAGTTTTGTGAGAATCTTGAGAGTTGAGTTGAGCAAGTTTTTGAGTAGACTTGAAGGCAGATTTGAGCAAGTATTTTAGTAGACTTGAGGAAAAAATTGAGAAAGTCTTGAGAAGGCTTGAGGATAGAGTTAAGAAAGCTTTTGTGAAGGTTTGAGGACAAATTTGAGCAAGACTTTGAGTAGACTTGAAAACAACAAGTATTGAGAAGGATTGAGGATAGAGTTAAGCAAGTCTTTGAGAAGAATTAAAGGCAGATTTGAGAAAGATCCTAAGAAGGCTTAAATGCATATTTGACCAAGTGTTGGTGAAGACTTGAAAGTAGATTTGATCAAGTCTTGTGAATACTTGAAATAGCATTAAGAGTAGGTTTGATTTGTTCAAGCTTTGTGTTAAGGCTTGGGGCAAATCTAAGAAGAGTTGATTGGTGATTTGTTCAAGCTTTGTGTTAAGAATTGGGGACAAATTTGAGATTGAGTTTGGTTTATATTTATGAGCAGAGTTGGAGTAGATCTATACTAGACTTGGGATAGAGTTTTGTGTAGATTTGAGATAGAGTTGAGATCAATATTTGGAGGTGATATAGTAAAGAGGACAATAGTCTCCAATGGATAGATATTCATTAGCCAGTGCAAAGGGGATAGAGGTCTCCTGTGGAGAGAGATAAACAAGCCAAATTAGGAGGGATAGAAGTATTCTAGAAGATCATCAACCAAATATAAGGAGAAAGAGTTATCCTATGGATAGATATCCATGAACCAAAGCAGAGGATAAAGAGTTCTCCTGTGGATAGAGATCCATGAACCAGAGTAGAGGGGAAAGAGTTCTCTTATGGATAGAGATCCATGAACCATATTAGAGGAGAAATAGTTCTCCTATGGATAGATATCCATGAACCAGAGAAGAGGGAAAAGAGTTCTCCTATGGATAGAGTTCCATGAGCCGGAGTAGAGGAGAAAGCATTCTATTGTGGATAGATATCCATGAACCAGAGTAAGGGGAAAGAGTTCTCTTATAGAGTGTGATATGTGAACCAACTGAGAATATAGAGTTATTATGTTGAGAGATATCCACAAACTAGTTGAGGAGATAGTTATCCTAGATCAATTTCCATGAACCAGAGAAAAGGGGAAGAGTTCTCCTATGGAGAGAGATCCACAAACTAGAGCAAAGGGGACAAAAGTATCCTATGGATAGAGGTCCATGAAATAGAGTATTAGGGATTAAGATCTAATTTGGGTAGAGGTACATAAACATTGTAATAGGGAATTTATTTCTAAGAATATTTTTTGAGAAAATTTAGTAGAAATATTTTCTCCATGGAGTAGGTGAACCATGTTAAATTGGTGTCTCTCTTGTGTGTGATGATTTGTGCATTAATTTGATTACTGCTATTAATATTACCATTTATAATATTGGATAATATTATTCGAGAAAGAAAAGTAAAATTTGAACTTATAATGTTCACCCCCTCTCAGTATAAGCCCATGTTCTTCACATTCATAATTGATTAAAAAAAAATGTTAGTTGATTTATTATAAGCCTTGATTTGCATATTAGTTGGATCATATTATTTTGGTTAGATTATTATCATGATATTATTATATTGTGTCTATCATATATTCTATCCTATGGAATTTATATTGTGATATTTACATTATTATTAAGGCTTCAAAAGCCATCAGTGGTATTAGAGCTACAACATGTAGTTTCTTATACATGTTGATTTATTTAGCTGCATAATCAGTTTTTATCAAAATTGATGAAATTGATTTAGAGTCTATCTACTATAAAGGGAGTTAGACCTGGAATCAATTGTAATATTTAAAATAAGAATAAAATGCTAGAGTCTTACCACAATTGCAATAATAATTAGTGAAGACTAGGACTCAGCTAGAGTCTTTCCACTAGGTTGAAGGATAACTAGTGAATATGAGTACTCATATTTGGATGAATCAACTTGAAGATAGTTGATTATTCAGGGCCATATACAAACTTGAAATTAATAGGATAATTTTAGAGATATAGATAAATTCTTAACAAATAATTTCTATCAACACTTAGAATAAAAGTTGAAGGATTTGATACAATCAATCTATCTTGATTGGAGCATCAAGGAAATTTATGTCACCATAGCATTGAAGGATTTATTTATTAGGTGTGACCTAAGACATTGTTGTAGTAGATATTAATAATCAAAAGTGTGATAAGATTCCTATAATAAATTGAGAATACTTTCATCGTCAAGTGCAATAAGAAGGTAAAAATATTTTCATCAAGCAAGTATTGATTTAAGTTGAAAGTTATTGAAGTTTTAAGTCACAAAAAAATTGACCTTGACATAAATACTTTAGGTCTTGAAGGAAGACCTTCATAGAGAAGGATTCAGGTCTTGAAGAAAGACCTTGAAAAAAAAATATTTAGGTCTTGAATAAATATACCTTGATAGAGATATAAGATTTAGCCCAAGAGGTTGAGACCCTTTAAAGAAAGTGGTCCAAGAAAAGAAAGGCCCTTATAGGAAAAATAAAATAGGCCTTGATAAAATATTCAAATAAATGTTTAGAGACATTGAAGATATAGGTCATATTGACATTGATATTGGTTAAATAAGACAATACAGAAGGAATGGTACTAAGAGGATAATATTATAGGAAGAGACCCTTAAAGAAAAAAGGTCCAAGAGAGAAAGGCTCTTTCAAGGAAAGGAAATAAGTCTAAAAAATAAGAAGCCTATGATAAAAGATAAAGGCTTATAACTATTTAAGGTAAATAGATCTATTTGGCTCTACAAAAAAAGAAAGGAAAGAGGCCATCATCAATGAAGCTAGCATAGAAGATAAACCAATAGTCTACACAGGTAGAACAACAACAACTAGCATGAGAGAAAAGGAAGTAATCAACTAGAAAAGTAGTCTAGATGTCAAGAAGCATAGATAGGTGTAAAGAATATTTCTATGAGAGCATTATCCCAAGCTAGAACATCACTATAAGAGATAGTGTAAGAAAATATAAGGCAAGAGAAAGCAATCTAGTCTTTGAGCTAATAGTGTTCAACGTGAGAAATACACTATCTCCTAAATAGTGTTTAGTGCTAGAGAGGTGTTATCCCCAAAGCAAGTGAAATAAGACTTTTATAATAATATAACACCATATACAAAGTAGAATAGATAAATGAGAAATAGTTATTCACAACATAGAAGATATCACTCATAATATAGAAAGAAAAGATGTCATATGCAGAATAAAGAAAGGAAATGCATACATAGTTTTTAAAATTAAGAAATAGTGCTATTAGATAAATTATATAATAAGATATTCATCAAGTGAAGAGAATAAATCAACATGTTATTATCAAGGTACAAAAATAATGCATATCCATTGAATCACCATATGGTGAGCACAAGTGATAAGGTGCATAGCCAACAAACTAGACAATGAGCACAAGCGATAAGGTGCATAGCCAATGAACCAGACAGAGAGCATAGATGAGATGCACATCCATAAATGATTTCTAGAGAACAATCAATAGGTGGTAAAGTGAAATTAAAGAGAAACTTGATAAAGGAGGCAGATTCAAGCATTAGAAAATGTTTGAATGCATTGATGAAACTTTGAACATTGAAGTAAGATATAATGTCTATCACCAAAAATGTGTTCCTCCTTGCAATAAGGAATGAACATTGAAATTCAAGCATCAAAAGATAGAGAGATTTTTAAGCTATGTAGCATTAAGGGAAGCAAAAAATGATAGAAAATAGAATAGTTTTTAAGCCATGTAGCATTAAGGCCAACAGTGAATGATGGAAGGCATAACAGTATCCAAGCCACATAGAACAAGAGCGTGTAGGTTAAAGTGGATGCTTAGATGCATTTAGAGAAATTAAATGTAGTCGTATGAGAAGAAAAAAGGGCACAAGGAAAAAATGAGATAAAATATTTAAGTTTTGAATTTGATTTGAAGTGTAAGTTTAAGGTTTAATTTGGTTCTTTAAGGTTTTATTTTTTTGAGTTATAAAGTTAGAAGTTTGTATTTAATTAAGTTGTGGAGTGATAAGTGGTTTATTAGAAGAATTTTTTTTTATTATTTTAGATAGTGGAGAGATAAGTAGATTAATGGTAGATTAAAGAAATATTAAGATTGGAGTTATAAGGTTTTCTAATGTTTCTTTAATTAATTTAATTTTTTGAAATAATTTGATTATTGAATTTTTTCAAACAAATAATTAGGAATTCAAAAGGAATTCAGCTTAAAATTTAGAAAAACATATTTTTGAAAATTTTATATTTTCATAGTTTCTAAATATTTGGGAGAAATAAGGATTTCTACTTCATAGGTTTTATAATTTAGAAACTTTGAGTTATTTAAACATAGGAGGTATAAGGATGTCTACTTCAAAAGAATCAACAAACTCAATGGTTAATAATATGGAGTTTATGATTAGAAAAGCAAAAGTAGATGTGATAAAATTTGGGATAAAAAATTTGCTTTCAAAATTTGAAGGAAAAGTAGATTTGATTTAAAAATTAATCTATAGTGAAGCCATAGACAATATTTTTAAAACAAATTTGAATACTATTTACATGCAAGAATTATTGAAGCAATTGATGATGGAAAATATAGTATTATTATACTTTTATATTTTGGGCGAACAATGTATATGGTATTGCTTACACTTATGTTTCATAAAGAAGAAAATGTGAAACAAAATAAGTTGATTGAAACTCTCAAGAAAAAAGCAAAATTAGATATTTTGTTTTGGTAAAGTTATTTCATTCTTTATGCAATATTGGTATTCCAAGTTCATCTAACTCAAGATCCTATTATGATGCTTTAAGTGAGTGTTCAAAAGTCTCCATATAGGAAAATAAAGGATCATTTGATTCTAAGGACAAAGGCAAAGAAAATATTCTTATACAAGAATCTAATGACAATAAGAAAGTTCAAGAGATCTGTAATCTTGAAGCTACAAAGATTGAAGAACATGAAGTTGAATCCCAAGACAATATCAAGCAAGGAGAAGAAGAAGAATATGATTAATATGAAGGTCACACACATTGTAAAGTCAATTGAAGGATGAGGACCTAGATTGAATACTAAATTCTTCAATAACCAAATAATGTAATACAGGAGGGATTTGGAGAATATCACATTATTTGGTACATGCTAATGTACCCCCATGGTACCTTCATGGTACACCTTGTAAATATTAGACTAGGGTTGGGATTAGAGTGTGAGTAAATATTCTATGTAATGTAATAATGTGTAGGAAATGCACAAGTGTCATGTGAGAAAGTGTGCAAGTGTTATGTGTGTATATGTGCACAAGTGTCTTATATGTAAGTGTGCACATGTGTTCTTAGATTAGGGTGTGCTAAGTGAAGAGTCATGTCTAGGTGTGCATACAAGATAGAGTCATGTGTATGCAAGTGTCAAGTAGAGAAGCCAAGAGTCATGAGACTTGGCATAAGGAAAGGAATAATCAAGTATATGAAGAATCATTCTACTATGGATAAATATTAATCCATAGAGGAATATAGTGAGCATAGTGATCACCTCAATCACAGAGAGCATAGTGTGTTATCATCTTTGTAATCGAGTTATATGATACATTTGTAAGAGGAATATGAGTAATAAATATTGCATACATTTGAGAAACTAATATTGTGAGTTGTTCTACATGCTTTGTACATATATGATTCAGGCTATTACATTCATAATTTAGTTGATTTATTCTAAGACTTTATTTACATATTAGTTGGTTCATATTATTATAGTTACACTATTATTGTGATCTTACTATATTGTGGCTATGATATATTTTATCTTGTGAAATTTACATTATTATTAAGGTTTCAAAACACATCAAACTATTTATAAAAACAATACCATTACGATTTGTTAAAATGTTGTTATAATATGAATGAAATTCATTTCATAACTCATTAAAATGATAAAATGTTCTTTTAATTGTTT
Source organism: Wollemia nobilis (assembly GCA_028583015.1). Taxonomy (NCBI): domain Eukaryota; kingdom Viridiplantae; phylum Streptophyta; class Pinopsida; order Araucariales; family Araucariaceae; genus Wollemia; species Wollemia nobilis. The sequence continues at coordinate 11,390,610 of JAQPPZ010006909.1, forward strand.
ACTTGGCATTAAAATGAATTCCACTTGTATTATACAATGATCCATAGTTTAATTCCAAATCTATATATTATTTTAACTTAATAATCCAAACTATATGATGGTGAGAAGTTACAAGGAAGTGAGCAACACGAACCAGGGTTTATAACCCCTAGGGTTTGATTTGATGGTAGGTTTTTCATTAGACCCTCAACATGACCTAGGAATCCTATATAATTCATTTGATCTAGGGGATAGGCCATGGTTAAATGTTGTTAAAGGGATTTTTAAGGATGTGGTAAATGCATTTGATCTATATTTTCAATAGGGTAAACTTCGTATTCATTCTACCCTAACCAATTTGATGATGTCCCAAGGTGTGATGAATCTAGTTAGAAATTTTGTAGAGGCTTATTTAGACTTGGAATCTACCTAAAAATTAGAACTCATGAAATGGTTCCCTATGGGGTACATCTATATTTTTGTATTACCAAAAGGATTTTTTATGGTTAAACTTAACTGTGATAAATATGATAATCATATCATTTAGGGAGGTCCATGGTTTTTCAATTGATGAGGGCTTTTTATGCAAAAGTGGAAGCCAAATTTTGATCCAAATACACAAAGCATTCATAAAGCACCCATATATATTAGACTATTGGGCTTGCCTTTCCAGTTGTGGTATGAGGAGATCCTCATGGGGATAGTAAAGGAAATAGAGAATTTGGTAACCATTGACTATACAACCATGGCCAAGTTGAGACTAATATATGCAATAATGTATGTGAATTTAGAATTAGAAGTAGATATTCATTACTCAATTGAAATACTCTCTAATATAGGAAGCTAGTTACAGGCTATCGAAAGTGAGAACCAACCTTCCTGTTGTGATTTGTGTCAACAATTAGGGCACACTTCAGATTTTTGTCCTAATAAAAATAAGGAAAGTAATTATGTAAAGTATGGCAATGGAGGGAGACATTAGACCCAAAAAAATATTAGGAGAGATATCCAAGCACCCAAATGGATAATATGATGAGTTAGGAAGATGACAAGGAAGCTCCAATTTGAAGAACACAAGCTTATACTGAGATGGGGTTGAACAGTATAAGATAAAACTTTTCTCTTTTATTTCCAAAGCAATAACTTTATATCATATCAATGCAATAATAAAACAATGTACAAATCACCATACACATAAGAGACAAATATTTTAAATGGAAGAAACCTCTCGAGAGAAAACCACAACAAAAATATTGCTTATATATTTCTTCAATAAATTTTGTGGGCACCAACCCATAGGAGACACCAATCCCCTATACACGTTTGTGGACACAAATACACATGAGACACAATGTATCTATATAATTTTATGGATGCCAATCCATAGGAGACACCAATCCTCTAGCTCCAGTTCATGAACACCAATCCACATGAGGCACCAAACCCCTCTCAAGTTCGTGGACACAAATCCATAGGAGACACCAATCTCCTCTCAAGTTCCTAGACACCAATCCATAGGAGACACCAATCTCCTTGCTCAAGTTCGTGGATACAAATCCACGGGAGACACCAATATCCTTGCTCAAGTTTATGGACACAAATCCACAAGAGACACCAATATCCTTGCTCAATTTTATGGACACCAATCCACAAGAGACACAAATCCCCTTGCTCAAGTTCATGGATACAAATCCATAGGAGACACCAATCCCCTTGCTCAAGTTTGTGGGAACCAATCCACATGAGACACCAGTACCCTTACTCAAGTTCATGGACACAAATACATAGGATACACCAATCCCCTTACTCACAAAACCTGCTCAAATATTCTCCAAAATCTACTTACAAAACCTGCTTAAATTTACTCATAAAACTACTTACAAAAACTTCTCAAATCTGCTCCAAAACCTCCTCACAAAACCTGCTCAAACTGCTCCAAAACCTGCTCACATCTACTCCAAAAATTTCTCATAAATATGATCTATAACCCTTGCACATTTACTCCAAAATTCAATCATAACCAAAGCATAAATTTTCTTACAAAACTTGATCAATAATGGCATCAATTTTTTCACCTTTGCTTTCCTCAACTAAAAGCAATACACACACATTCTACACAGAAATCTTCAAGAACATATGGAGGATGATATAGACTAATGTAGTAAGCTTCAAATGAACAATATGTTATTCACTTTAATTAAGTATGTTGCTTCCACATATCTCACATTTATTATATTTTAAATATAACTCAAGTCTAGCATTGGATAACTTACTTGTGTGTTGATTTAGAGATGATTATACCTTGCTCTTCTTCCACTATCATGTGCACCTTTACTTCTTTGAATTTTTTGAATTGTCCTTCCTTTTCAATTGAATTCTTGGTTTAATAGGTGTACTCAATATTCTTTGACACCTTGAATTGTTCCAGATTTGTGCCCTCCAAATCTACATCAATAATGATGATCTTCTTCTTGCATGTGTTTTTTAAAGCTGGTCAATAATTCTCTTTTTCTTTCATAATTTAAATAGCAAATCAACCACTTTAAACTTGTATCACTTCATTTAAAACATACACAATAAAGCTTAAAATTAAATCCTTATATCTCCAATTTAAAACTTTCAAAACAAAGTTTTATTTTAACAACATATCCCTTATATCTCCTATTTATAAAATTTGTAAAATAAAACCTTATAAAATATATCCTTATATCTCCCTTTCAAAAATTAATCAAAAAAATTTACCCTTACCTCACATAAAAACTTAGCAAGCATGGATGGGATTTGACCTTCTAACCTCTAGCACCTTAACTCGGCTCGTGACCAATTGGGCTATCCAACCGGGTGAAACCAAAAGGTGCGTTAATAATCTTGGCTCCTTCGTTGTGCTTTTCCAAATAATAAAACAAAAAAAAAACTGGTATCAATGAGTTTTTAATTTCAAACCTTCTTCTTCGCAATGCCTTAGCATAGGCTAGACAACCGAATGGGCTACCCCATTAGATGAAATGAAAGGAGCACATAAAAGTATTTACCTTCTTTGCTATGCTTTCTCAAACAATAAAATACAACAAAATTGGCATTGATGGGACTCAATCCTTAGACCTTCTGCATCAAAACACCTTAGCACAAGCTAGGCAACTGACTGGGCTACCCCAATGGATGAGATCAAAGGGGTATGATAAAATACTTAAATTCATATTATTTTATATTTTCGAACTTGCGTTCCTCTCCTCCTCCTACTCGTTGTCGCTCGCAATCACCACTATGGATATTCTTTGAATCGCATGGCCAAGTTCAAAGTAAATTAAGGGCTTTTATTTATATGCTTTTTCATGCATTCCCAACAAAGTCCATCCATAAATTTGAATATTTGAAAATTTCAAACTTTTGCATTTGGATTTTTAATTTTAATTTCTTTTGCATGGTGTGCTTTAAGGAGGTTGCCCAAAATTTAAATATTTAACCTTTAAATATTTAAAATATATTTAAATCCTTTAATTTAAATATAAACCTTCTATTTTTAATATTTAAATATTAAATATTAAAGCATCCTTGAAGATATCTTCCTTGCACTTAGTGAAAACTCAACATTTCATACTTTAAGTTATTTCTGCCTTTGACATCAATGACAAAACAATATTTCTAACACAATTATAGACTCAAAAATACCATTTGTGGAGGAGAGGGAAATCTTGGAAGAAAATTTCTAGGTATGCCCAAATGTTTTGCTCCCGTTTGTCTCTATGAATGAAATATTTAGTCCAACTCCTTTACTTGTTTAGGGGATGCGTTACCTAATCCTATTGATACATGTGTGGAAATTTTACCTCCTAATTCATCTAACCCAAATAAGGACCTTTGTGTTATGGACAATCACTATGATTCTACTTTGGAAAATTATTTTGAGATATCAATCTAGGGTAAGGATAAAGAGATATTATTGTGTGACCTAGGGCCTAGGAAAGGTAAAGCAAGTGCAACACCTAGTAGAATAACTAGGAATTAAAAAGGTCAATAGACATTGGCTTTGAATCTAAATCTAGGAGATCAAATAATAAGGAGATCAGACAAAGAGAAATAGAGGTGGAGATTGCAAATGATACCCAAAAAACTCTAGAACTAGGTGGGGGAAATAAACAACAATCCAAACCCAAAAAAATGAAATTTTCATTGTGGAATGTGAGGGCTTTCAACACCCCTTCTAAGAATAGAGTTGTGCAATCATTGAGAAAATATACCAATCCTAAGATTATTCTTTTATAAGAGACAAAATTAGATTACCAAAAATATAAAATTATAAAACAAAGAATTTTGAGGGGAGTGGAATTTGTAGCTTATCCTATATTAGGGGATTCAAGAGGATTTATGTACTTGTGGTATCATAATAATATTGAAGGAAGGATAACATTGTCAAATAAAACATTGATAGCTATTCATTTATACTCAAAGGAGGAGCATCAACAATGAATAATCACTAATGATTATGCTCTGAATATAGTGACTAGTAGAAGGTATCTATGGAGAGATTCATGCCAACTTGAGGAAGCCTTTTTTGGTTTACCTTGGGTTCTAGCAGGAGACTTCAACTCTCCCCTTTACCCATCAGACAAGAAGGGAGGCAACTCATCCATTTTGGAAGGAATGATGGATTTTTCCCAATTTGTAAATGCTAATGAGTTGATGGATGTAGAACTAAGAAGGACTAAGTACACTTGGGGCAATAGATGAATAGGGGACCAATTAATCTAAATTTGTCTTGATAATTTTATTTTATCAAAGGAAAGCCTACTATCCTTTGGACACAACTCTAATTGTCTTTCTAAATGTGGGTTCTAATCATAATCCCCTTATTTGAGAGACTAAGGCAAAGAAGAGGATATTCAAATACCCTTTTAATTTTGAGAATATGTGACCATAATATGAAGGGCTTGAGGATAAAAATATCAGAGTGGTGGAAGCAAGATTTATTTGGAGTAAAGCTTAACTCAAATAGCCAAAAAAATAAGATTTATTAAAAAATCTTAAAATCTAGAATAGAGAGATTTTTGGCATCAAGAAGAAATTAGAAGTGAAGCAACAACTATTAGACATTGAACATGACTTGTAATAAGATATTTTACCAATGAAATGAGGGACAAAGAGAAGAAACTATTTGCTGACTATCACAATATCATGGGTTGCAAAGAGATATTCTAGTGGCAAAAATCAAGAGTAACTTGGCTAAAATAAGGGGAACATAATACATTTTTTTTATGTTTTAGTCTTAAGACATAGAAGCTACAATAATATTAAGGAAATTTCTAAGATGGATGGCTCCATTACTGATGACCCCCTTCAAAATATAGAAGAATTTGTTAAATTATTTGTCAATTTGATAGGATATGAGGAGCCTAAATATGATGCTTCTATGAACATCATGTTGTAGAACATCCCCAAGTTGGTCACAGATGATCTTAATGACCATCTCCTTACTCACTTTAAGGAGGATGAAAATAAGATGGCAGTATCTGACATGGTTGATGAAAAGGCCCCGTGACTGGATGACTTTCTTGTTGTTTTCTTCCAAATATTTTGTCACATTGTTGGAGTGGATGTTCCCCGAGCTATTATGGAGGTTCAAAGAACACAAAAAATTCCTAAAGATGTCAACTCAATTTTCTTAGCTCTCATTACTAATATGGTAGGTGCTAGGACCTTATTTGAATTATGCCCTATAATTTTATGTAATACTTTATACAATATTTTATCCAAGGTCCTAGCCAACAAAATTAAAATAATTCTACCCTTCATAATTGACTCCCATTAGGGTGGTTTAGTTAAAGAGTGGAAAATATTGGATATAATTATAACCATTCATGAGGTGATTCATTCCATAGAAAAGAGTGGGGATGTTGGGATATTTTTAAAGCTAGACATAAATAATGCTTACAATAAGGTCTCCTGGGAATTCCTTTTCAAGACCATGAATAGCTTTGGATTTCATCAAGAATGGATTAAACTAATCAAAACATGTGTTTATTTAGACATATTTTTAGATTTAGTAAATGGTTAAGTAATAGGGTTTTTCTAGAATAGAAGAGGACTCTATTAGGGATATTCTTTATCTCCCTAACTTTTCATTATCCTTGTTGAAAATTTGGGGAGAGCAATCTTCATTGCTACTTTGAATAGGGAAATTGTGGGAATTAACCTACCTCTTCTTTATCCCTTGTCTCCCACCAAATAATTTTTGAATGATATGATCATAACTACAAAATATTCAATCCCATATGCTAAAGAATCAAAATTTATTTTGGAAAATTATGAGAAGGTAGCTGGTCAAAAAGTGAATTATGCTAAAGTAAAATCTATTTTATTAACACACCAAGGCCTAGGTAGGATAGATTAGCTAGAAATTTTGGTTGTGGTATAAGGGATATTTCCTCACCCTACCTTGGTATGCCCCTATTCAAAGGGAGGATGTATGAGATGTTATGGAATATAATTAAAGAAATATTATCAAAAAAGCTTACAAGGTGGAGGGGTTCTTTGCTCAGCCAGGCTAGCAAAGCCCAACTGGTAAAATTATCTCTACAAAATATCCCAATCTATTTTATGTCAATGTTCAAAATGCCAATAAAAATTTATGATAAAATAGAGCAGATTCAGAGAAACTTCTTATGGTCTAGTGTGAAAAGTAAAAAAAGGATGGCACTGGTAGCTTAGGAGCAACTTTACACAAGAAAAGAAGTGGATGGTCTGGAATTAAAATGAAAATAATGAATAAATCCTTGATGGGAAAATTGGGTTGGAAACTTGTAAAGGATAAATACCTCATTTGGGTCCACATCCTTAAATCCAAGTATCTCAAGAACCACTCTAGCTTCCTAGAGGAAAGTGAGTTACCTCATGGTTCAAATTTTTGGAATAACATTCAGCTTACCAGACCTTTGTTGAATAAGGGCATTTGTTGGAAGATTGGAACTAGATCCCAAGTCTATTTTTGGAAGGACAAATGGTTAAAGAACATTCCTTTAAGTGAGGACCTAGATTTTGCTAGGCTGGAATAAGTCTTGTCTGCTCTCTATGGAACCCCTATGCAAAACCATATTATCATTGATAAATTTGGTAAAATATGGATGCATATATAGGTATATGGGTTGGATGAGAGGAACCAATAGAGCTCTAGGAAGATAAATAGGATGCTACAGGTATTTTTTTAAATAGTATAAGAAATTTGAACACTCTCCTATGGAAGAATTAAAAGGAAGGTGAATACTCAGTTATATTTGGTTACTACATGTTGTATGGAGAGATCCTAGGCTGGATGCCTACTACAAAAATGTGTATCAAGGAGCTCCTTCTAAAATTTGCCTACTTTTATTGGCTATAGATCCATAACAAGATTATGATGATGGATAATATTCACAATAGGGGATGATAATTCCCAATATATGAGCGTTGTGTGAGAAGAATTGGAAATATACAAACCATATCTTCACTGAGTGCCCCATTAATGAGCAAAATTCTAAACAGAGTGCTTGGAAATTTTAAATCACCTAGGTCCTTCTAAATTCCCTTCCAGACCTATGTCTCTAGTGGGAATCCCCCTTTTGAATCAAGAGACTTAAAGACTAAAAATATTGTGGAAGAGAATCCTACCCATGCCTTGTGGGGAGTTTGGAAAGAGTGAAATAATCATATATTCAAGGATAAAAAAGAGATATCACCTCCATTGAAGCTAGATCTTCCACTGCCACTATGGATAATTTCAAGATCATAAGTTTTAAATATGCCTAGGAGCTTGATCGAGAAAAAAAGACTATCAACAAATATGGCTTGGACTTCTAGGCTCAAGGTCTTGCTCCATTATCCAAACTTGTAAGAGCTAACACAAAGTGGAAAATACCACCCCCTAGCTACCTGAAGCTAAATTTTGATGGTGCAACAAAATGGAATCCAGGAAGGGCTGAAGCAAGTGGTATTTTTAGAGATCATAAGGGAAAGGTTATCTTGGCCTATACATAGGCCCGAAGGGAGTAAACCATTCACTTTTATGAGTCTAGGGATGTTTTGCTAGGCTTAAATTTTATTGAGAGACTTAATATTAAAAATTTGATTGTAGAGGGTGATTCACAAAATTTTATTAATATTTTGAATGGAAACCAGCCAGCTAGCTAGAGTGTCATTGATATGTTTTTAGAATCTAAGCACAAAATAATATCTTTGGATAATATTCAATATAACCATATTTTTAGAGAAGGTAATGGGGTTGCAGATAGCTTGGAAAACCTAGGGGTGATCCTAGATGGTTTTTAGAAATGGGAAGCTAGCTTTCCTAGTTAGGTCTAAGATTTGGTAAATTTGGAAGCCTTTTTCCATGATGAGAAAACAAATCATAGTGTGTATCATATCTGAGGGTCTAATAAATTCTATGTTATAGGAGACACCATGTTTACCTAGAGGGGGGAATTCTAAGAAAAAGTTATTTAACTCTCTCTCAAAAGAGGATTAAATTGATAAATGACAAAGTTGGACTATGTGGGGTACATCATTCCTATGTAGACTCTCTGCTTAATGGGACCCAACATCATCCTAGTCATATCAAGAGGCTCTCTTTCCTTATGCACTCCTTGTCCTTTAACGACTCATTGAAAGGGTTTGGAGCATCATTGGGGTATATGTTAAAGTTGTTGAACCTTGTTGTTTGATATGCATATGTATCATTTTTTCTTAATTATTTTTTTATTGGTTCATGCTCACATGAATGGTATAAAGCTTCTTTTTGGCATTTTTGGCCAACCTCTAAAAGCAAAGAGTTTCCTCTTTTTATTTCACATCAAAATTTCACTATCGCTAATTTAGAAAATTCTTGGTCTAGAGAAGTTCAAGAAATTATGGTGTGGTATCTATGTTGTCAAAGTCATCAGGAAAAACCATTTAGATGTTATGGGTAATAAATTTGGTAATAGTTATCTCCATAAAGACCTCACGTAGGGGATATTTCTCTCAAAGAAAAGTGTGCCATGTGTCCTACATATTTTAACAATTCATTTTTTTGCCACCACTCCCATGGGTGTTGACTTTTAAAGATTTTGAAAAATTCTTAGTTTTGGCTCTTCAAAAGATGCTCATGCTTTCCTCTCATGAAACGAAGCTACGTCAAGATAATAAATTTTTTTGAGTTTGTGTGAGAAAATGGATTTGGTGGATCATGAACTTGAATGATCTTACCTTTGTATAATTTATTGATAAGTATGGTCTCTTTGTGTTTGGCTCTTACTCTATAGTGGTATTTTGTGTTGGGTCTTTAGTAATATGTTTTAGGTAGTCTTGGTTGATGGAGTCTTTTTGTGTGGCTTCTCAGTTGGGTGTTTTATCTCCTCTTTTCTTATTTTAGTTCTAGATATTTAATGTTTAATCTATGAAAGGAAGTGTAAAAGGTTTGGGGAGTCTCTCAAAAACCCTTCCCTATACCATAATAATAATAAAAAAATGACTCATAGTTTATTTATTCTGAATATATTTCTTGATAATATTTAATAATGAACTTTCAAGAAGCAAACTAAAAGTCCATAGTTGGTATAATAGACTATAATAACACAAAGTTATGGAAATATTATTGTACTAAGATAGTGTGTAGACAATAGATGTATTATTTTGGTATTGTGAAGGCTGTTGTAGGAAAATATCTAGAAGAATGATGTCGAATTATGGAATATTTGTATTTACAAATAAAATTAAGATCCAAAAAATGAAAATCAAGAATTTAGAATTTTTATGAAAAATGTAGTTATCTAGCTATAGCAAATTAATTGATATGAGAATTAGATCTATTTGTAAACTCTCAAGCTACAAAGTAGAGAGTTGTGAATTTTAAAGGGTGGGGGACTTGAGTACAACCCATTTTGAAACAAAAAAACTCCTTATTATAGGCATGGCCATAGGTTTGAGTACTTGTTTATGTCGATCTTTTCTTATTTGTTTTTTAAGGTATTTAACTCATTTATTTTTGCTTCTCTTTTTTAACCCAAATCACTTTGTCAGATGCCTAGATTTGGAGTAGCCCCTTAGGGTATTCCATTAAATTTAAGTCTCTTTAGCTATGAACCATTCATTTGTTTCAAAAAATAAACATATTGGTATGCAAATCTTACCAATAAGAAGGATCAACATGTCAACCATCATTCATTGAACACAACTAGGTAGCAAACAATTATTTTATGCTAAGTGGTAGTACCTAATTCATCTTCTTCTAAGGTTTAGGATTTAATTTTTCTAATTTGAGTGTTGATCTATCCAATATTTTAGAGGTCATAACTATTTTATATGCAAGTGTTTAGAGTCCAATTTTTTATATCACATAAATTTTTGAGATCTATGTAATATTGATATTAGCTTGTGGACCTATTATAGTTTTATGTATACTTTAGTGTGATATGGATTCCTTGGCATATGTTACTCACCTCAATGGGTAAAATTATAATATTTGGTTAGTTCAAATAGTAGGGCTACTTAGAAGTAAGAAACTCCAATTTATATTTATGATGAAATATAAGGTCTTAGTAATCATTAACATATTAAGAAGGAAGATGGTCTTGGTCTCTTATTCATGTTAGTTGAGCCAAATATACTTTTTCATATTACAAGAAATATTTATCATATTTAGGTATGGACAATACTAAGGGATCTCTATAAAAAAGTAAATGCTAGAGAAGTTAACAAAATAGAGGCAAATCTTTTCAATATTAAAATTTTAGATTTTCTAATATTTAATACTATATATATATCACTTCAAATCCCTCAAAGATAACTTAGTCATGACAAGATTCAAGGTAAAGAGCGATGAAAAGTATGTCAAATCTATTACTTCCAATTATACTCCTTTTCATATAGTTGGGTTGGCCTTTTATGTGAATGCTATAACTATCAAGGAGCCACAACTAATTTATGTTGAATAACTTTTCAAGAGTCTTATCCATTATGAAGTTGCAATGAAATTGTTTTGAGCTCTCTCATATACATGCTCAACCAAAGAAATTTAAATTAACGAAATTTAAGGCTTAGTTTTCCAAGAGGAAGTCTAAGGTTTTAAACAATTCTATCACATGTAAGTACTATAAAAGTGAAGGACACTCCATTAAAAATTGTATAACAAGATTAAAGAATATTGAGATAAATTTCTTGAGATCTAGATACAAGCTTTTTGATAATGAAGAAGAGGTTGAAGATGGCAAAGTGGAGGTCCATTGTGGTGGGGGGATGTTACATTTAATGTCTCATCTCCTTGGTCACTCGACTTAGATTATGGGGAGAATTGAAGTATGTGTAATTTGATCTTATTAGACCAATGCCAAAAGTGTGGAAGAGTGCTTATAAGCACTAATAATGTAGCGAATAGCAAAGTGTACATGTAAGCCTATGGGAATTCTTCATGTAAACCTGCAAGAATTCTCATGTAATACTATGAGTACCCTTCATGTACTAACCCTTACTGATATTAGTTAATCCACCTTTATGGTTAACCTTGATTAAAAGACAATCTATTTATTATATTATAATTTAACCTTCAAGTCAAATTATGTTATCTTGAGGTTAATTTTAGTTGGCAATTTGATATCACTATAAACATCCCTCAATTATGAATCCATTGCTTAGTTTGTGATATGTGAGATATCAGGTGCCTATGAGCACCCGTCTCTTATTCCTTCTTTCCTTTTGCATTGTTTATATTTTTCTCTATTTATTGTCTAATTTTCTCCTTTATTTCATTCTTCTTCCTTTTTTGCATATGATTGTGGGGAATGTATGTTTCAGGATTTTCCTAGAAACTATTGTGAATTCCAACACACCCTTCCATCTATATTAATATTTTTCCATTTGTAGGCTACTAATGCAACCCAAAAACATTGATAAAAGAAGTCATATATTTTAATCTAATGATGCATATATAAAAATGAAAAAAAAAAACAAACTAAAAGCTCAAACAATAACAATACATTAACACCTTATACTAAATCTTGTTCATACAATACATCAAGTCCATGTGAGCTCAAATTTTAATAAAAATGTTATTTAACCATGAATGCAAAATTAAACTTTAATATTAAGATACTACCAAGCCTTCGTCTCGAAAATCTTGATTGCATAGTTCTTAAAAATGAACTAATTGCACACTAAGAGTTAATAACCAAGGTATTGACGCCCTGAGATTTGTTGTCAAAAACTTTGTGTAGCCTCCAGACTCAATCACGTGGATCCATCAATAAGAAATTCTTACTCACTTATAAAGGAGTAAGATCTATTTGAAGTGCCAAAAGCTCCAGGCCCTATAAAGCAACAATAATGTAATCAACATTGTTTTTATAAAACTATAAATTTCAACAAAACAATATCTTATAGGGAATAAGAAAACGCACTTACAAGATGCCACACTAGTTGGTGATTCAAAAGAATGGAAATTTTGTGGTTCATCTTCTTCCTCTTCAATATTCAAGGATAAATTGGAATTTGTTCTTTGGCTTGCATTGAATTCATGAAACCAAGGACTAGGTATACTGACTTCAGGTGTAAGCCAATCTGGGTGAGGATCCTTCACAAAGTTACTTAGAAATGGGGATCTAATTCTCAATATGTTTGCTTCTGTGGTATTCATAACCATTGCTATATTGCAAGGGATTTTTTCTTGAAAATGATCTATATCCTTCTTCAACCGCCTTCCAATAACAATTCAAAATTATCACAGCTAAATATTAGTAAATAATCTAAACTCAAAATAAAATAAATAATACATTTAACACAGGCTAAAAATATTTTTAAATATATATAAAATAAAATAATTAATTAAAAATTAATCAAAACTAACCCCTAATAAATCTTAACAATAACTAATAAGAAAATAAGTAAATAACTAATAAATATGATTGAATATGTTAGAAGTTATATAATAGTTCTTACCTCTTATATACTCTCCAAATTTTACATCATAATGTTGAATTGTTGAATTTAATTAACATTATATATTAATTAATTAATCAAAGAAGGTTTTGAAAGGAGTGTATCAGATATTTTAGTTTTAAATTGTTTTTAAAAAAAATTAATTTTTAAAATAATTAATTAATTATTTTTTTTATGAACACATACCCACCCCTCACACATTCACCCATGTCATAATTAATTAAATTTACTTCACATTGAATCTAATATTTTAATATTTATTTTTTTATTTTAATATTTTATAAATTTTAACAATAATTTTATAAAACCGCATTAGGTATTATTATATAACAACTCCAAGCAATCATATGAACCCAACTTAAATCTACACAATTTGTACTTTGATGATTATTATTTTTTTTAAACTATATTTTTTATGCTTACAATTTTTAAAAAATAATTGTTAAAATATTATATAATATTAATAAAATATATTTATTTCAATCCTACAAATAAAAAGTAAGTTATAAAAAAGTTATGGTTTATACCATACTGCAAACTTTAATCTTAAAAATAAACTTAAACTAAGTAATGTAAAATATAAATAAATCTTGAAGATGGTTAAATGGAAACAACTATTATGGAAACACAGTTTGATGAAGAGAGGGAAAATGAAGGATTGCATGATGAGAAATCACTAGAAGAGCTACAATGTAGAAAACCAACACAAATGCAAAACAAAAGGGCAGATTCAAACTACAAACAAAATGGATCCTAAAAAAACCATACAAATTCTAATAGTAGTGTGATTGCTCCCACCCTATAATCCTAACTGGAGTAAACCAAGATAAGAATAAAAAGATAAGGATGTCATAATCCTAAAGTTTATAGTCAGTCTCCTTATGGCAATGATGGAAGCTTTGGTTAATTTTCTAAGCAATTTCTCGTTTAGTTTTTGTTGTATTTGTGTGGTTTTTTTGATTAATTTTTTTGTTTATGTTTCGAATTTGTTTTGTTTTGTTGTTTTTGTAGTTTCTTCTATGTTCTATGTGGGTTTTTGTTTGTGGTGTATATGTTTCTTTTTGTTGTTGTAGTGTTTCTTTTATTGTGTTTTGCTATGTTCTTTGTGTGTTTGTTATGTGTAGTTTCTGTTTTTTTTTTTATTCTTTTTGTGTGTTGTGCTTTTTCTTGTCAACACACTCAAGGAGTATATTTTTTTTGTTTTAGTTTTTTGTGTGTTCTTTTTTGTGTTGTTTTAAGCATGCTCCTTGCTTGTGTCAAAAGTAGTAGGCCACTACCATGTGACACTAAGCATTTTTGGTGGAAGAGATACTCATGCTTCCTTAGTTCTTACCCAAAAGTGGCATCCGGGATGTTTTAAAAAAAAATCTATTTCAAATAAAAAATTAAAATAAATTATATTTTAATTTATATTACTAATATTTTATATGTATAAAAATTTATTTTATCATTCATTTAATTTTTAAAATTTTAATTTTTAAATTAAAATAAAGTATTATAAAACAATAACATTTAATATGCTACATGTTCTTGGAATGTTAAATTTAAAAGACTTAAAATTCTTTTCAATTTTGGTATTAAAATAAATCTTTTATATTCATTTAGAAAGCTATTCTTCTTATATAATCTAGTTTAATTTATTATTATTTTTAAAATTATTCTAGATATCTCAAACCATTTTTTATGTTAGTTTTTTAACAATATTTTCTTTCACAGTGTAACAACTTAATCATTGAAATAATAACAAAAACTAGCTGCCAATATTCATTTATTTTCTAAATAATAATATACTGCAAAGGTGGAAGGCAAGTATTTTTACCTGTCGAGCACCACCCAGGATGCTGCCATATTAATTATTCTCTTGCAAAGAACAGTTTTGGGAGGGAATCCCATGGCTATCTGTACCTCAAGTGTGGCCTGAGTTTTAAAATATTAACAACAATGCATTCATACTTTAGAAATAGCAGAGACAAACTTATAAACATATTGGAAAAGATATAATGGTTGAGAGGTGGATATGTAAACTATATATATATAATTAAACGAAATACCCCATATTGTTGACAAAGTTCCATGATGTCACTCAGCATGTGGTATTTGGGACCCCTTAACTGCTTCATTGTTGCAAAGTCCTTCTCCTTGCAGAGCCATATATCTGAAAGATCCTTATCTGAAACAAGTAGCAACAGTTATATGTAACCTGCAGCTATTGGGCAAAAAATTTCTTCCAAACAGATGTACACAACAAGAATGCATGATTCCAGATATAGAAATGGTTAAAATATGTTCAACACAGCCAGCCATTTATCAGCCCATGTATAAAAGGATGAAATCCATAATTTCACTTTTTTTTTCCTTATCCAAACGTTGGCAAAATAGACATAGTTTTAAAAACAATCTTTCAAAATATCCATTATTTCACATTTCTTTTCCTATCAAATCGTTACCAAGATACTCCTCTCAATTGAAACAAACAAAATTTCGAAATTTACATGAATATGGCTGTGATATCTTTTGCCACTATTGCATTTTCAGAAGTTTCATGGGAAGGCTACCAGAACTGCAGAATTCTTTTAAATTATGTAAAATTATTGTAATAAAATAATTTATAATTTTAAATAATTTTAATTCGATGGATCAAAATTATTTATTTAAAAAATATAATAATTTATATTAATTTATATATATAATTATTAAACTATTTAATATCATTATATAATCACTAACAAACCAAATATATAATATAATTTATAATTATATTGTATTAATCTATTTTAAAAAACCTTACCATACATATAACATACAAGTGTTATTAACTTACGTATAATATAGTTTATAATTATATAGTATTAATTTAGCTTAAAATAAAATTTTCTAAGTAATAGCAAGAATCTAACAATTTTGAATACAACACACAATAATCTTTCTCAGTGTTTATAATAAAAAAATATCATATAATTTTATTTGGAGCTTTCATATAATAAAAAACATCTAGATATTCCACATGGATCTTTAAGCTTAAAAAAGAAAGGTCATTCTTAACATATGTAACATATTTTTAATATAATTAATCTTTTAAAATAAAATATTATCTAGTTATATGAGATTAAAATATTTTCATAATGACAATTGACAATTATATATGTATAACATTTGAACCTAAGTTTTATGTTGAGATAATACTTTTTAATAGGTAAGTTTTTGTTTATTTTTTTGGACAAGATCGCTTACACATGCACATAAGTTCACTCACATATATAGGCACATATACACCATGCACATAAGTTCATTTACACATGCACATATACACCATACCCCACTGTGGTTTGATCCTAGGTCTTCCAAAAAGAAAACTCAAAACCTTAACCACTAAGGTGTCCCACAAAGACAGGTTATTTTTTATTGGATTGAAAAAACCTGATATACAATGGGTGGTACAACTGGGGGCCACACTCTAGAGGGGCATAGCAATAGGGGGCCTCCTCTCCTTAATTTGAACTCAGGTCACCAACTACATAATTTTGGGTGTTCTCACAAAAATATTTATTAGGTAAGTTTTAATTTTAATCTTTTAAATTAATTATATGGGATTGAAATAGTTCCACCAACATTGATATACCATTATAACTATAGTTTAACAATGTATGAGATGATTTGAAGCTAGGTCTCCTCCCTTGAAAATTGAGATAATGAATTGAACAATACCATTTGATAAGTGAATCTTAAAATTTATTATGAACTTTTTTTTCTTTTCTTTTTAATAATATATTTGTGATAAATTAACAATACAAGCGATGATTTAAAGTAAGAAAGCAAAGTGGGTAATAAAGTTTATAATAAATTTTTTTAGATAGTAAAATTGATGATTTAGATGTAAAGCTTATATTTATATGATATTATAATTCAATTTTTTTAACTTTTATAAATTATTAAATAAATAAATAATAATTTTATAATATATAAATATATATATATATATATATATATATATATATATATATATATATGATTTTATTTAAGGTTTGAGGGTGCTTTTTAAAACCCTACTTAAAATATCTTTTGAAACCCTTTAAAAAATCCCTTCTAGCAATAAAAAAAAATTAAAATTTATAATTTAAAATTAATAATAGTAAAATAAAAACAAAAAAACATTTAAAATTAATGATATTTAATTTTTATGTCGTTGAAAAGAATTTATTGGTTAAAACTTATGAGTTTGAGAAAAAAAATAGTTTTCATATTATTTTTAAAAAACCATTTTTACTTGATAGATTAATTACATATTTATCTGAATTTATAACATAGAATTTATTTTTTTATTTAAATAAACAACTAAATTTTGGCTCCAGATTATTTATTTATTCCTTCCTTCCAATAGAGAGGCATAGTTTGGCTTAACAAATAAACTCCCTTAAACCTCAATACAGCCAACAGATCACATACCAAAACGAAGATGTATAAATAAAACTAAAATAAATTCTTTACACAGATTTAAAACAAGAAAACTCACCTAAAAGATTTAGGTATGGCAGAGATCCAACGAAGACGACAGTGTCCCCGGGCTTGACAACATTCACCAAAGCCCATTTAAAGGCTGTGATGTCTAATTTCCTCCTGGCATCCATAGCCACTACAACTTTCTTAATCCAAAACTGGTTAACCAACCTTACCATTCTCGTTTTCGTTGATCGGGTAGGAGACATTGTCATAGCTTAACCGAGACAAAGATGTCCAAAGCAATGGCTAAACATAGAAATTTTGAAAAAAGGGAAAAGAATAGAGGAACAGCCCCAGAATTTATATGTTTTCTGCTCTTAGGAATGTCAGGCTGGGGTTGTCCACACATGATAGAGGACCACAAAGAAAGCCAAAACCTCTGATATTTCCTAAGCTGATTTACAGAATGGTTTCAATGCATGAGAATAAAATGGTGGCTGGTGGTCTATACAAAGCAAAATTATTATACTACGTTAATTAAAAAAACAAAATTACTTTATAATAATAATTAAAAAACACGGTTTTATAAAATAATATTATTTATTTATTATTATTAACTAAATTTTAACTATCAAAATATGATATACAACTTGAAGGAATTCAAACCGGCATATTGCATAGAAGTCTAGGAGCCCTCTCCATTGAAGTAATAAGACAGAAAGTGAAATATGAGAGAATAGTAATATATTATACAAACAAGGAAAGCAAAGAAACAAAAATATGGGGTGTGGCCCTTGAATGGCATGTTTTATTGCATGGAAAAACAACAAAAAAAACAATACTATTTTCATTGAGAATGTGCATTGAATAAGAGCCAACTATGTTGTATTTGAGCTGTAGTTTCTTGTTTTGTTTTCTCATTAAAATTCAGCCACTTGGCCCTCAAAATCAACCACATAGCAGACAAAAAAAAATTGGATTTTTTTATTTTTCTTAATGGTGGAACCTTAAAATGAAGATGCCTATCACTTTGGTGTAGTGTATTCAATGAAAGGCAACCATTCATACAAAATGATAGTACCTTTGGATATTAAAAGTAATTTATTGAAAAATTTAACTCTATTAAAATGTATGGGTTTATGCGGTTACAATTGTAGGCATTGGATTTTTTTAAAAATATTTTATAATATTTGTACTTTAATATTATTTAAAAAAGATGTTTTTGTTTAAATAAAAGTATATTAAAAAAGTTATTTTAAATCATTTTGAAGTTCTATTAAAATGTATGGCTTTATTCGGTTACAATTGTAGGTATTGGATTTTTTTAAAAATATTTTATAATATTTGTACTTTAATATTATTTAAAAAAGATGTTTTTGTTTAAATAAAATTATATTAAAAAAGTTATTTTAAATCAATTTGAAGTTAATATATAATATAAATGTTAAAAAATAAAATTCATAAAATGTTGTCATGTTTTTTAAAGCAAAGCCTTGGTTAAGGAATACTTTTCTAGATATAAATTGATTATTTTCTTCATAGGAAAAACTTTGTAATAGACTAACATATAAGTTTAATCAATTATATGAAAAAAGAATATATATATATTTTGTTAGTTCGAGAAGTTTTTATTATCGATGTTTATGGTTAGAACCTTGGACCTCACAAAGAAGAGTCAAAGTACAAACTGTTGAACTATTGAAA